>OU452281.1:2500000-5000000 GCA_911728535.1 Pammene fasciana
GACTTCAGATCTAGAGATATTTTGTTCAATAACACAATTGTGCTTCAGATGAAATAAGATCAAATATTTGAAATTCGGTAAAATATACCTTTGAATAAGTGGAAAGTTTATTGCATTCATCCATTGTATGTTATATGTACGTAACTGAGTCTGGATTGAATGCAGCGAAATCCGATAGTCTTTAATGGTTTTCGCAAAACAGAAAGTGATAGAAAAAGTGTCGATAAAATTTTACTTAGAGGGTTAAACGTACTTATTTCTAAGAGTTAAGGCATATATTCCTATTTCAGGCCACACGCGACCACTTAAGCTGATTGATTACATGTGGATTTAAATTTAGATGAGACAAAAACTGTCAAATCTGAAGCGATTTCGTCGTGGTAAAATTTTGCGCATCAACCGCAAAATTTAATATGGACGTTTAGTTTCACCGTGATGTTAGTTAAGAAAAAAATACCCGATACCTATTTTTGGTATTTGTAGTAATTCTACTATTGCACATTTATGGCGAAACACAAGATTCGCGAGTTCACAGTTCGAGGCGAACTACTAGTTGTTAATCAATCGATATTAATTTCTAACTGAAACCTTGGTTCATTCTCTTATAACATTAACGTCAGAATGGGAACAAAAATGCAGCGATAGAAAACGGTCCCATCTTTTGTTTTTTGGTACCCTAAACATGTTTTGATGATGGTTTCCGAACGAGAGGTCTTTTTGATAGCACCTGTCAAAATCCACTAATTTTTTTTTTTTCAATGATTGGTGGATTATGACAGCAGACCTCTCGCCACAATGGGGCTGTCCATAAATTACGTCATCTATTTTTGACGATTTTTGACCCCCCCCCCCCTAAAATCATCCAAATATTATGCTTAAAATGGCCCCGTTTCCTCCTAGTTATGCTACCATCATCCGATGTCCAGACCCCCCCCACCCCTATTTTGAAATGACGTAATTTATGAATAGCCCCAATGTTGCCACCTGGTGAAAAACCATTCAGTACACCCCTCATCCCCCCGGATTTAACACATCTAAAGCACGCTTTACGCATCCCTTTGCCTGTTTATCTACATTCGTAGTTATATATGTTTTTCACAAACTCAACTATTAAAAAACAGTCACCTATCGTTATAACCTCGTCAGCCAAAAGTGATCGCGCGCGGCCATCTTGAATCGTGTATACAGAAGGAAGGGTGTACGTACGCCTCGACGAGCGGGCCGGGGTAGGGGTCCACGTGCTTGTAGAGCCTTGCCAGCCGCTGCGCCACCACCATGAGGGGCACGAACAGCATCAGGCACCACGCCAGCGCCATCCAGTACCCGTTCTACAACAGAAACTATTACAGTTTGTCCGGAACAGAAGTGTTGTGGTTTATATGGGTGCTCATACATTCTACGACATTTCTCTTTCCGGACGGACTCTAACGTGCAATCGCCATGAAATATATCGGAGCGGCCATGGTACCCAAAAATATCTGAACAAGCACTTTACAGCCTTGACAATAATGGAGTTGTTCAGATATTTGTGATCACCTTGGCCGCTCCGATATATCTGATGGCGACTGTACAGGAACTGACGATCGTTGAGACTGAATGTAAGTCAGTGTCAAATACATGTTTACAGTGCACCTGCCTTTGATTATTAAACCAACCGGATGCGAGACGCGGTCTCATTTCTATCGGAAAAATTCTGCCGTTTTTGCGGGGGAGGGGAACGTCAAATGTATGCGAAACGTCAAAATAGCCACGTCAAATAAACGTCAGTCCATACAATGAGTATGACCACTGGTCATACTCATTCGGCAGAGGGGAACGCCTGTCAATGGCTACTCCGTTTGGTTTAAAGCTCTAAGGCACAAAAATATAAAACATATCTTAAAAAGGCAAATTCCCATATCCTTCCTCAGGACTGTATCAAATTTCCTCTAATCCGGTTTAAACGTAAAGAGGTAACATACAAAATATGCAAACCGGTAAGTTTTAGTACGAAAATAACCGTGTTTTCGATTAAAAACCGCAACTGCTGCGGCGACAGTGTGCAAGCGCGACAGCGCTATACACATACAGAGCGCTACCTCCCTCGTGCACCGGCGCCGCATGCGGAAACCGCAACAGTGTGAAGGCAACCTAAAATTACCGATTTGTTTTCCCTACAGACTGACAAACACACTTTCGCAGTTAAATTAGCAAAATGTAAGAGGAAATGTCACCTGCACTTCTACTCCACCTAGTAACTACTAGTGTATAGATGAATTATCGAGAGCGTGGAATTGCATATGTAGTAGTATTGTTTGTGTACAGGCATTCTATATTTGAATCCGCACACAAAGAGGCACAACACGGTACAACCACTACATATGCAATTCCACGCTCTCGATAATTCAACTATACTATTAGTACGCTATTTGTTACTAGGTGGAGCAGTGGCGGAGGGTCAACATTTTTCAGTCAAGCCGGAGTTTAATTTGGCTTAAAATTTCTTAATGAGTAGGAAAATTGCTCAAGTGCCTGAAAATTAGTAAAGCCGACGGGAATCGTGTTCTATCGACGCGCCGCCACTGAGGTGGGTTGGCAGTGCAGGTGACAATTCCTCTTACATTTTGGGTATATATAGGGGGCTTTCAGACAGATGGCGCAATTGACTTGAGCTTCAAACAGTTTTTTGGCTGTGCTGCTCTACTATAGTCTGGCAAACCAAAAGCGCAGTAACAGTCAGAGTAACATGCTATACCCATCCCTTTTTTAGTAGTGTGAGTACTAGCATTAGAAAAAGACAGTATGATTCTCCCTGTCTATGCTTGAAGTGGAACAAACTCTGGCCAAACTATATGTAAGTTACTCTATATAAATAATGCAAAGATAAAAAAATAATTGTGTATATACTCACCACGGGCATGATAATCTTCTTGCAGGCGGCGTCCCTGGTGGCGTTGAAGGCGTTGGACATCGGCGCGCAGTACCCCACGTCCTGCTCCACCGCCAGCACCACCATGTCGAGGTACTCGTTCAGTCTTTGGGCTACTACCTTCGCGAAGTCTTGGATTAACTGGAAACAATACAATTAATCTTCTATTAAGCAGAACTTCTGTTAACGATACCACGATGTTTAGAAATAAAGGAAAAGTAGAAAAATCCACTGCCTTAGGCAAGCGAGATTGAATGATTGATTGTTATCGGTGAATTCTCAATGCAACTTGGGACTCCGATAGCCGTTCAAGAAGTGCAAGACTTTTTCGGCAGATGTCGCTAGGCGTCACCCTAAGACGCATATAAAATAACGGATATGGTGGATAAATTCGCAGCCATCAAGTAAGTCTCAGTAGCTCAGTTGGACAGAGCGGGCATGTTTCCCAGAATCGAGTTTGGATCTCGGCCGATGAAACTTCTGCGAAAAGTTGGTTCATCATCATCTCAGCCATAAGACATCCACTGCTGAACATAGGCCTCCCCTTTGGACCTCCATAAGTATCGGTCGAAAGCGACTTGCATCCAGCGTCTTCCGGCGACCTTTATAAGGTCGTCTGTCCATCTTGTGAATGGACATATAGCCCACAGGATTAGCAAGCTGAAGTGGCAATGGGCAGGCCCCGCAGAGCAGATGGCCGATGGGGTCGAAAAGTGCTCTAGTGGAGACCACGGACTAGCAAGCGCAGCGTAGGAAAAGTTGGTTGTCAAGTTAAATTCGGCAATACAATTTTCGGCGAAAAGGCAGAGAACGGCAACGATTCCCATACATAATGGGTAACGTTCTCGAGAATGCACAACCCTAGTAGCAGCTAAACTCACAGTTTGTATGACATCCAGCCCCTGCCGGTTGAGGAAGGTCTCGGCCTGCGACGTCTCGTGTATGAGGTAGCCGATGGCCTCCTTCAGCGACGAGTGGTTGAAGCGGAGTCCGTCGCGCAGCCGCGTTGCTGTCACCTGCAACAATAAACAATTATTATCACATTTCAGGACTGCAAGGAGCTGCAAGAAAGAAGTTGTACCATGAACCTGTTTAAATATAAAGACCTCCTAACCTAGGTTTAACGGCCTCCTAGCCTAGTTGGTAGTAACCCTGCCTATGTAGCAGAAGGTCCCGGGTTCGAATCCTGGTCAGGGCTTTTATTTGTGTGTTTATCACAGATATTTGCTCCTAAGTTATGGATGTTTTCTATGTATTCAAGTATTTATTTATATGTAACTATTATATAATATCGTCGCCTAGTACAGTCGCCATCAAATATATCAGAGCGGCCACGGTACTCAAAAATATCTGAACATGCACTTTATCGCCTTGACAATAGAGGCGTTGTTCAGATATTTGTGACTTCCTTGGCCGCTTCGATATATCTGATGGCGACTGTACCTACAACACAAGCCTTATTCAGCTTACTGTAGTTACTGTGGGACTAGGTTGATTTGTGTATGATTGTCCTATTTGTCCTAATATTTATTTATTTATTTCAAGAGCAATGCCAAAGGCTGGGCTTTTCAAGGTGGCTCAAAGATAACACGCTTTCGTGTGAGTCTCCACTTCATGGTATAGAATAAGAGCGGGCGAAGTGCGCTTTAAATATCGGTCTTTGTCCGATTTTCTTGCATGACCAGAGTATCTGCAGAATACAATTCGAAGATTGATCAACGGTGGACCGGTATCGTCATAGTATTGAGGTTCAAATTTAATGTCACTGATATTCTAGATATTACGTTTTGGTAGTGTAGGGCGATAGACCGCTCCGAAGCGATACAGAATATCAGTGACATTAAATTTGAACCTTAATACTATGACGATACCGGTTGTTTTCCAATATGAATGTTGTACTGGCATTTGCTACCTCGGTAGCTAGTGGCTTTGCGATAATAGAGACAATGGTCTTTGTTTGAAAGATAAAGTTCGCAGCGAAAAATTCACCTCAGATGAGTCTTACTATAACTGCCTTGTGTGATTCAGCATGGGAGTGACGATAGTTCTATAGCAACACAAACAAAGCCCGAGCAGTCCAACAGAGATCTTCACCTCGTGATCAACAATGGACCTTATTACGTCCCCATAGAGTCGACTTACATACAGCTGTCTAGTGTGTTCCAGCATGGGAGTGACGATGTTGGTGTGGTAGGCCGTGACCATGACTGCCGCGTCGTGTAGTTCTATAGCAACACAAACAAAGCCCGAGCGATCCAACACAGATCATCTACGTAATCCACATTGAACCTTATTCCATCATCACAAGGTTGACTTACGTTTAACTGCCTGGTGTGTTCCAGCATGGGAGTGACGATGTTGCTGTGGTAGGCCGTGACCATGACTGCCGCGTCGTGTAGTTCTATAGCAACACAAACAAAGCCCGAGCGATCCAACACAGATCATCTACGTAATCCACATTGAACCTTATTCCATCATCACAAGGTTGACTTACGTTTAACTGCCTGGTGTGTTCCAGCATGGGAGTGACGATGTTGCTGTGGTAGGCCGTGACCATGACTGCCGCGTCGTGTAGTTCTATAGCAACACAAACAAAGCCCGAGCGATCCAACACAGATCATCTACGTAATCCACATTGAACCTTATTTCATCATCAGAAGGTTGACATACGTTTAACTGCCTGGTGTGTTCCAGCATGGGAGTGACGATGTTGCTGTGGTAGGCCGTGAGCATGACCGCCGCGTCTCGTAGTTCGATGGAGACGCGCAGGAAGCCCTCGCGGTCGACCAGGGAGTTGGCTGTGGCGTCCAGTTGTGTGGCTAACGTGTCCAGTGATAAGTTCGTCATGTTGGTTTCCAGCTGAAATCAGGAAGAAATCGTTATGCAATCAAGCAGATAATTCATGTTAGATGTTGTATTAACACAAAAGCAACCTACCTTAAGCGTCAGGCTTTCTTCTATGGAGTCTGTTTTCCTTGTCTACTTATTGCATTGCTTTTTTTGTAATAATTCAAGATGGCGACATGATGTTAAGTACCTGCCTTAACTTACCGATAGCATCGTATTTAAGAAATCTATTTTCTAACCCTCACATTTCTTCTCTACCTAAATTATCTTAGTTTTACGGAGTTTATAATATACGATACGTCCCCGTCAAGTCTAGTCAGACTCGAATAGACTGTCGACTGTTTGGACTGAAACTATAAAACTTTCGTGAGGCTCTTAACATATTAAAAATATTTATAACGGGTTACTCACGTAATTTTCAAATGATCAGCGTAAATTGATCGAAACATGTCGAGCAAAAATCGACAAAAATTACGTGAGTAACCCGTTATAAATATTTTTAATATGACTCTACAGTGGTGCTAGACTGGATACTCACAGCATGAAGTATGCGGTCGAAGTCGAAGTCGGACAGGCCAGACTCGGCAAGCCGGGTGAGCTTGAGTTTGGCCTGTGGCTTGAGGATGGTGACGGGGCGGTCGTGTCCGGGGAAGGTGGGCCTGAGCGCGGCGGCCCGTCGGTCCACAGTCTGTGCTGCTTGTTGCTTGAGGGAGTCAAGGTCGATGAGCCGGTTGAGTTGGAGTGTCTGGAATACAAAGCATGGTATAGAAATTTTCATGAATAGTTTCCGTGGCACAATTCACTACGCGCTGCACTAGTAGTCGATCTTGACGTATACCGCCGTGTAGAAAAGCGAGCAATAGCAGAGAGCCCGCTTGGCAGTTTCCTGGCACTCGATGTGTTATTCATTCAGTATCTTATAAATATTGATAGAATTCAGGTTATATTTTTCGAAAAACTCATTCTATATCGTCTAATTATGGTTCATGTGATACGCTTCCAGTATGAATGGTCACCGTAATAAAAACATACATTACTTCATAAGTAGTGTTTATGACACAAAGTTAGTTACTTTTCAACTGACTTCAAGATGTCGAAGGAGGAGGTTCTCAATTCGTCGGGATCCTTGCTTGTTTTTTTTTATGTATGTTCACCGATTATTCGAAGACGGCTGGGCCGATTTGGAAAATTCTTTTTTTGTTTGAAAGAGTATACTTCACAGTTGGTCCCATTTTCACCATGTCCGGATCTGATGATAGGATCCTGGAGAAATCGAGGGAACTCTCCAACTATTATAAGCACACCTATAGTGATTTCAGTATTTTTTACAGCAACTCGGGCATTTCCACTTGAAAAAGCGGATACTAAGTGAAGTCGGTTCTTTTTTTGTTTAAAATAATTTTGAAGATTTTTGGAAGAAGAAATACGTGGAAGATCGAAATTTTCAAACAAACCTGCATAAGGCTCTGGTTCCTGTGGCAGTAAGTCAGCACCCTGGACAAGTTGAAGTCTGGGTCGCGGCGCTCGTTGAACATGAAGTTCTCCAGGTCCACGAATCGGTCCAGCTCTTCAAACAACCGGTTGCCTTGAGGATTTCTGTAAAATAAAAAAAGATACTATAGTTTGGCCAGGATTTGTTTTACATTATAAAATAACACGGTTTTACTTCAAGCATAGACAGAGAGAATCATAGTATCTCATTCTTATGCTAACACCCTCGCTACAAAAAAAGGGATGAATATAGCTTACCGGTGGTAGTTTATTTTTTCTCTCTGATATTCATATGTGCATTGTAAAGTGCCTAAATTGAAGAATAAATATCTTTTATCTTATCTTTTTTACTTCCCTTGTTACTGCACTTATTGACCAGGCAGACTATATTTGAGATTATTATCATCCTCCATCCATCCGGCTTCTTTGAAATAATTTGATAACAGATTTTGAGTATTCATTCTTACTTTTAGAAACTACCATTAACATTACAAAAAGGATTCCTTATATAGATATAGCGTTGTATTTAATTTCATGTGAATCATGTGGTAACAAAAGTTAGAATTTCTGAAATCTCTGAATATTGCGTTAACCGTTAACCTTTTAAGTAACATTCAGATAACATAAATAATTCCAACTAAAGATACTCGTAGAGTCAAGCGATAATGTCCGTCTATCAAATTAGCCATTGCTAGTAACTGAACTTCAAACCACATACTTTTTATAACCAAGCTAATATTATACGGATTTAGACTTTCACGGTTTTTACTCATAATTATTTGTAATAAACGGGACTTTACCGCGTATATAATTTTTAAACTACCTTCGACGTTTCGAGGACGACATTGAAATCAAAAAACACTGTAATTTCAATTGGGACGATGGTTTTAGGATCTCATCTACATGGAATCCTGTCATTAGTAAATGTAGGCGTCAACGAATACCGCCGGTTCGAAAGCCGGACATTGTGAGTTTTGTGTGTCGACCGAGCGACATCCTTAGTGTGCAAAACGTTCAAGTTGATAATCAAGACCAAGTGGGGGTAGTTCGAAAAACTCGCGCGGCTAGAAGATGTTGATGTCAACTGGAGCCAGTCTTTCTTCGCGACCACGGGGACAATGTCGTCCTCGAAACGTCGAAGGTAATTTAAAAAATTATATACGCGGTTAAGTCCCGTTTATTACAAATAATTATAAGCTAATATTAATTTAGGAATTCAACAGGAGAGTTGTTGTAGTTAACATACGTGAGTGGATCGCAGAGGAAACGCTGCGAGCTGACGCCGACCACGAAGTAGACCGCCATCACGAGTGACACCACCCCACCCACTATGAACATCACACCCATCCCGCTGAAACATACAAACAATTACAATTATTTATTCATCATCATCATCATCATTTTGGCCATTTGTCGCCCACTGCTGAGCATAGGCCTCTCTTCGAGTACGCCATTTTGTCCCGGTCCTGAGTTAATCTCATCCAGAAGTGACCCGCAATCTTCCGAATATCGTCCACCCAACGAGCCAACGGGCGCCACGGACTCCTTTCATTCAAAAGTAGCAATTACAATTACACAACTTGCATTGCATTTATGACAATTGTCATTTCACAATTATTTATATCAATTAATGACATAATTAATTCAGACACCTTATTACAAGGACCTAGAATAAAACATATAGTTCACAGATTTTAGCATTGTTAAGAGTCGCCAGGACGCTCGCGTGAACTCGCGTCCCCATACAAACGTAGTTCAGCTCTCATTTTAAAACGACATGCTTTAGAACCACGAAGTTTGGCATGTGCATTCTAGCAGTACAGATCTATGTCGGTAATTCGTTTTCGTTGCTAAAAATTGTAATACAAAGAAAATATAGCAAAAATAATTTTTGTATGTAAATCTGTATCTGGCTGTATTTTCTTTGTATTACAATTTTTTGCAACGAAAACGAATTACCGACATAGATCTGTACTACTAGAATGCCTATGGCAAATTTCGTGGTTCTAAAGCATGTCGTTTTAAAATGAGAGCTAAACTACGTTTGTATGGGAACGCGAGCGTCCTGGCGACTCTTAAGTAAGTCTTTTACCATTAGCGCTTCGTAGAGTTTCTATTTCCACTATGAGAGGCAGAATATAACTAATGAACCTAAAACAGCGGTTATACAGTTTCATTGGTGTCGCAATGTAGGTGGTATTTACCACAATAGACAACGCGAACCGGCACCCTTGTTACAGCAGTCGCTCGCCCCGTACACGTCAGGGCGCTTGCCGCACACGCCGCATACGAGTCCCCAAGCCACTAGACACGTAATCTGCAAGAGAATCTATAATAAAGTAAATGAAATAAATATTATGGGGCACTATTATTATTTTGGGGGAGGTTTTGCTGTAGTTTTAAGGAGGTTTTGTAAATTACAGAAGCCGTGTTGACACCGCGGTACCGCACCGCACGTTTCGCCGCAAAACGGGTATGATCTGTAGAGTAGTGGGCGCTTGGTTTATTTATAAGGCACACGTCTAAAATGTACCACGTAAAAAATTACGTGTACCATATGTAATATAATGGGGAAGGCAACTGTCAAAGTGACATCTCCAAAATTGGTTCTTAGAAAAGCTAAATTTGTATGGCGCGAAGTAGTTTTTATTTATTTTCGCAAAAATGACTCAATGCTTTGTCTCGAATTGCTCCGAAATTGAAATCCACCGGTTTTTGGAATACCTACACTAAAATTAAAATGATGTAGATTAACGCCATAGGGAAGTTTTTTGCCTAAGGATAGCTTTTTGCCTGCATACAAGTTAAGAACCATTCATCCTCTGTCTCTTTCTATAATTGTTTGTATCTCTTTCTCTTATTGTATGAAATCTGGAACAGCGCCCTCTGCAAAGTTTTCACCGGCCTCTCCATTACTAGATATGGCATTATAATCTGGGGCAAGCATACCAGCAACAAGGCGGCGGCGGCAGCACGGCCCGCGTGGCGGCGGTAGGGGCCGTAGGTGTCGTAGTACTCCTGCACCAGGTCCGCGGCGCCCGCGCTGTGCTCGTGGATCTTGATGGAGGCGTTGTTAGACAGGGCTGTCACTCGGTCCGCCATCTTTTTCAGCTTCCGTCCTGAGTAAAACAATTTAGGAGTTATATTAATGATGTGTTGTACGTTTCGCAAGCAACTTTCTGATAAAATTTAAAGAATTACCACTGTGAATGTACCATAAACTTGCAATAAATTCATTTTCATTTTCAAAGAGGAAAAACGGTGACAGGTCATGGTGTCACTTTTAGGTCACTTTTAGTCAAAGTTAACATTTCTGTTCCGAACTTAGTCAATTGTATTTATTATATCCCAGTAACTTCACCATCTGATATGGTATAGTGGATTAAATTAATACAGCAAATTTATGAAATTACAGCACCCACGTAATATACCGTGTGCAATCTAAGATGCGATTTTTGATACCTGTCATCTGAGATGACAGTTGTCAAAAACCGCTTCTTAGGTTGCACAACAAGGTATAATAATATGGCAAACCATACTGTAACCATATTTTCTGTACCTGAATAACAGAAACCGTTTATAATTCTGGAGCTTCGCCGAACATAATGACCATGGCAGAGAAAGAATTTCTCAATCGATATGTTGTACACACCAGTTTCGGCCAGCGCCTCCTTCACGTTGGGTATGTGATCGTCGACGGAGCGCTGGATGCCGGCCTGGATGTTGGCGAACACTTGCTGCCCTTCCTCCACGTCGGCCTTGATGTGGCTGTCCAGCAGTTCCGTCACGTTGTTCAGCAGCTCGGAGACGTCCGGCATCTGTGAGCGTGCGAGGTATACTTAGTAATTTCAAAACCTTATCGATTCCAATCATCTTAAATAATAATTTTAACAAAAAAAAACCGACTTCACTTAGGATCTGCTATTCCAAGAGTAAGTGGCCGAGTTGCTGTAAAAAATAGTGAAATCACTATAGGTGTGCCTAATAGTTGAAGAGTTCTCTCGATTTCTCCAGGATCCCATCATTAGATCTGGACCTGGTGACAATGGGATCAACTGTGAAGTATTTTCCAAACCGGTCCAGCCGTCTCCGAATAATCGCTGAACATGCATAAAAAAAAACAAAGATCCCAACGAATTGATAACCTCCTCCTTCGAAATCTTGAAGTCGGTTAAAAACTGGGGAGATAGTTAGATCAAAGATTTAAATTAATAAACATAGATTGTTTTACCTCTACTTTTCTGTTTGTAACTTGTGTATACTCTGTTTCTTTAATTTGAGGTGTGTAATAAAGAATATTTATGTTTATGTTATGTTATAGATTTCAATTAACATGTAAATGGCAATGACATGGCAAAACTTTGAATTATACATTGTCAGCAAAATAATACTTAAATTTAAATCTCTGATGATTTTAATGTAATGTATGTGTGTAGTGTACTTACCGTGGGGAAATATTTATCAAGCATCTGATCCACAAGTAGCGTGAAACGAACATCAAGTATGGCAGTTTAATAAAATAACAGAAACACATTAAGCTGATTACATTACCTTGCGAGTTTTTAAAAGAGTGTAATTTTCCTGAGAGACAGAATTAATTGCAATAAAAAAATTGATTATTTAAGACTGTAGTTTAATACATTATTAAGGTAAATAGCAACATTGATAGACAAATGACAAAAAGCTTTTTGAAAATTAGCTTATGAAATCGGGTAACAACATTTTGAAAATATGCATACGGAAATATGAAAAGTAACATGAACAATAGATGAGATATCGAAATGACTACTCAGCAATTAATGCCATTACTATATACTTCGTTTTTTTGGGATTAGAAATTGAGTAAACATAGAAACAGAAGTTGCCAACCTGTTCTAACCTGACCTGTTTGAATGTTCAATTTAGACATACTGCAAGCACACCAAAAAACGATTAGTGATGAAACTTTCGAACTTCTTTATCTCCAGGTTTTTTATTGTGCAACATTCACAAGAACATTTACAATGATATGAATAAATAATTTCGTGCAAATGACAATTATTATAATACTGTAAAATAATTAAAACTATTCAATGTAACATTTACAAATACCGCATGGCTGTACTATAAATACAAATATATTTAAATATTTTTAATAGCCGCGTAGGCACTTTGACACTTGTGACATGTTTCATGCCGTATCGTGCCTGATAAAAAACCCTGTACATCCTTCTTTCAACTTTTTTCTAATCTCAAAAAAAAAAACGAACTATAGTAGTACAGTTACCAGCAATAATATCTCAGGTGCTAAGATAATTGTGCTGATGTAAGATATTATGCAAGTGACTGTACAAATGGTAATGACTTTATGTGCATAATTAATTGATGAAAATTAACCCTTTGAACGCCGAGAACACCTAAAAGTGTTATAAGTAGTCATGCCACAGCACCAAGAACACCTATTAGCATACCTGGGATAACTCGGCGCAAGTTCTAGAGATTTGATATCGATAAAAATAATGTCGATATAATTAAATTAATACATGAGCTCATTGAACATTCTCGATTACCTACTATAAAGAGGTTCGATGTCATATTATGTGATATCGAGCCTCTTAAGATAATAAAAGTATGCGGATGTCATTTCAATCAAAATGACAATTTACTGTCAGTACCATTCATGTCCTAGAGTAAGAATACGGTTTTTACGAAGTCCAATTTAATCATGCCGCCCAAGAAACATCCACGCCCACGCGAATATTATATTAACTCGTGGATTAGTGAATATCCTGACATACAACTACGTGAGTCAAAATTATTTTGCACTAAATGCAATGTCAGTTTTCTCCCGAAAAAATATAATGTCACGCGTCACGTTAAATCCGATAGTCATCAAAATATTGCCAAGAAAAATACAGTTTTTCACGAGAACTATTCTAAAATAAACATTTAAATGCATGTTTTAATTTTTTTAATTAAAAAATGACGAGTAAATATGTAATATTTATACCTATATGTAGAATAAAATTTTATGTTGTCATTAGCATCGATATATTTTTTGACGATAAAATATTTTGCTACATCACTTTCGTATAGATGCCCCGAGTTATCCCAGGTATGCCTATTAGTGTTATGACATACACTGTCAAAGTAACCTTCATACGTACAAGTAAGTTTTCTATTGGCGGGCTTACGTCAGTGACCTAGGCGTGTGAGTGACGTTTTGTATAAGACTTATGGCGTTAAAAAGGTTAAAAAAGTCGCTGTATTTACAACACCCATAAAACTTGTACCAAATATAGTTGTACAGTGAACTGACCTGACTGTACTGTATCTCGGTGTCCAGCTGTCCGATCTTGTATTTCTCCTGAAGACGGATGCACTGCGGCTGTTGGCACTTGGCCAGGGTCTGGAGGAGCTGGGCCTTCACTTTGCGTAGACCTGCAGTCAAGGTTATCTTGTAGAGGCAGGTGAAAGCCTCACATGGAGACAGTATTGTGGAGAAACAAGTTTTTTTTGGAATGGAGTTCAAAGCAAGTTTAGAAAATTAAGTAAATGCTGACATTCGATTTAAATCAAGTTAATTAAGTTAAGTGTTTCGAAATGTCGCGAAACTTGGGTAGATAATATTAGACGATAGACCCGTCTAATATAAGTTACGTGCTCTTTCTGGTACGCGTATAAATTCTAGCTTTAATACAAAATTAACGCCTAGCCTAGTTAACGGCCTCCTAGCCTAGTTGGTAGTGACCCTGCCTATGAAGCAGGAGTTGTCTCGGACGAGTGGTCTCGGAAACCGCATGCGGGAACTCCCGTAGTTTTGATACTGTCGTGATTCCTGTGTCTAGTATACTCTAGAAGAAGTAACAGCGAATATTACCAGAGTTGAGCAGTTCAGCGTTTTTACGCAGCATCGAAGTAATATTATGCACGCTCTTTAGATCCGCCTGGACAGCGTCTAAGTTGTTGCACCATGTTGTACATAATGGTCTTAGAGACCTCGTGCGAGAACTTACCTAGTTTTGATACCGTCGTGATTCCTGCCCTGACTCTAGAAGAAGTAACAGCGAATATTACCAGAATTGCGTTGTGTTCAGCGTTGTTCCGCAGCATAGAGGTGATGTTGTGGACGCTCTTTAGATCCACCTGGACAGTGTCTAGTTATTGCACCATGTTGTACAGTCACGAGCTTTAATTTGGGACCCACCTAAGGTTGAATATCGTGTAGCAAACTTTCGCCATTTAGAGCTATTATGTTAACGCTGTCACTGAAATAAACAATAAACGTCGTAATGTCAGGGGAGTGCAACTCAGTGTAAATCTGTCATAAAATTTGAGTTTGACACAACATATCCGATACGTTTGCATAAGTGCGAAAGAGAACTTGTCATGCGTGAAGAAGGGACAGCATGATTCGTGACGATAATATTTACCATCGACAACTTTACGTTTCTAGGGGTTCGTCAATAACTTGGTTAATAACTTTTTGGTCCTGTGGTCCCATAAGAAAAAAACAAACAAATAAAAAAGTCGTAATTAGAAAATCGTAATGATAGCTTTTTGCAAAGAGGTTATCATTTCATAGGTCGATTAGATAAGACATTTTATGTCTTAACTTGACATTCAACATTATTGCACTAAAGTTTCGACCTTATTGCATTATGATTGTTCTAACAACATTTAACGGAAATGGGTCACAAATTAAAGCTCGTGACTGTACATAGTGGTCTCGGAGACCGCGTGCGAGTACACCCATAGTTTTAATACCGTCGCGATGCCTCTCCTGACTTTAGAAGAAGTAACAGCGAATATTACCAGAGTTGAGCAGTTCAGCGTTGTTCCTCAGCATCGAGGTGATATTGTGGACACTCTTTAGATCCGCCTGGACAGTGTCCAGTTGTTGCACCATGTTGTACAGTGTGGTCACGGAGACCGCGTGCGAGAACTCCCCTAGTTTTCTTGATACCGTCGTGCCGCTGTCTGAAAAAAAAACGATAGGTAGGTTATTCATACAATATCTAGTAAGTAGCGCAACATGTTCGTCAATAACGTAGTTGAGGTTCGCATAACAAAAAGTCGCATTTAGACTATTATTATACGTCTGCAGTTTCCGGAAGCCACATGTGCAAAACACATGTTTGCGATTATTTCTTTGTGTTTTTGTGAGAAAAAATAAGTTCTGCCATTTTAAAGAGACAGCTGTCGTGTGCTCGAGGTCAGCGTAGTTGTTCACGAGCAGCCATCGCACGTGAGCTTGCGTGGCGTTGAGGTACGCCTTCGTGTTGATGCCGTCGTTCACTTGTCATGGTTACACTACTACTCACTTGTGAGCAGGTTGTCCAGCGTGCGCTCGAGCTCGGCGTAGTTGGTGACGAGCAGCCATCGCACGTGAGCTTGCGTGGCGTTGAGGTACGCCTTCGTGTCTTTGATGCCGGAGCGGACGGCGTTCGGTGCTTCGCTCGCACTTCGGTCGAGCTGTTCGTCTGTCGCGAACGCGCAGACTACCCCGAACCTGATAATGACAAAAAAAAACATTTAGTATCAAAATCGATTATTAATATCAAACGGAGTTGACGCGTGACCGGATGAAGAGTTACAACTTAAAAGAAGTTCGCAATATTTGTTAGATAGTTAAAAATCGAAGATTTTAACACCTCTTCCCTGTTAATTCTGGCTACGTATTTAGAAACTCGATGACGGTACATATTGCTACCTAACTCACTATTCTGAAAATTATAACGCAAGCAGAAAAAGACAAAAGTTGAGTTTCAGAGACTAGAGAGAGATTCTCTTATTATAATTTGCGCTTTGGCTGTTTGTATTCGTTAAATCTGAGTTTGGGTTATAATATAACAATAATGTTAAAGTTACGTACAAGAACAGTGTGAGCAATCCAATGAGCACAATAGCTAGCAAGCCCTTCAGGCACGCGTCGTATTTGCGGTCGAACGTGCGCCTGCGCCGCCCCGAGCGGCACCAATAGCAGCAGCACCAGAAAAGTCTGCAAACAATCAAATTATCAATATGTGACGTCCCACGGGTGAAAGTACCTTATGGCGGTTGGCGCTTACGTTGCGAAGCATCGCATTAGTATTGCAGCGTCGTTAGAAATAGCATAAGCCCCAACCGCCATAAGGTACCTTTTCTCGTGGAATGTCACATATAACTTTATAGCCAACTAGTATACGAGTAGTTTGTGCATATTTTTTCTGAAACAGTGAACCTTCTGCAATTAATACCTTACTGGAACAATTAAAGTAAAGGAGACAAAAGGGACATGGCCTCAATTCCAGAATTGCAAAAGTATATTTGTGATGTGAAAGAGCCGTGGGATGCCCGGCCTTAGAATTGTCCCCCACCATATCGTCCCGTGGTTGCAGTAAGAGTCTGCTAAGGGAATATACCGGGAGATGGGCAGCATCATCTTCCGAGCTTAAACAACAATAAACAAATAAAACTGCGCGCGCCAACCCGCCTGCCAAGCGTGGCGCGTATGTTCGCGAAGCCTATGTTCAGCAGTGGACGTCTCATGGCTGAGATGATGATGATGTTGATGATTATTTGTGATCTATGCGGCAAAGGAATGTCGTGCAGCGGTAGGCTTATCTTACGAATATGTACGTATAGTCACAAGCGCAGCCGTAAGCAATGCCGTAGCGATTGATGATCATGAAAAATACCTAGCAATATGATGGATTGGTATAAATGGCTGAAAACTTACCCGGCGAGCGGTAGCGCAGCAGCCAGGAGTATGGCGACGATGACAAACGCCGTAGGGCCCGCGTAGTGTGTCAGCAGCACCCGCCAATTCTCCTGAGGACTCGCGATGTCCAGGTGTCCGTCTGACACTGACACGATTCCTGCAACAACACAAACATACTCATCAGTTCTGATGATTGTGGAACTTAGCTGCGAGAATTTATTTAAGCCCACTGACTATCAGTCCGCCTGACGATATCGGCCTGCCAGTTCAAAAATTTGACAGCTCCGAACAACTGACAGGCCAATATCGTCAGGCCGACTGATAGTGAGTGGGCACCATAAGCAGCAAGGCAGACGATAAAATGGTGGATACAAAGTTTGAAAGATAACTGTGTCTGATTTTTAAATGAATATTACGTTACAGGACTATCTTCACGTGACGCTAGTCTCACAGTATGCTCAATAATGCATTTATTGTGGGTACGAGAAGACAATTTAATTTAATATTTATTATAGAGTAGTATCTAATACTTGCATACCTACATGTAAAATATTCGTAACTATAATATATTTTTCACCCCTACTATTCGAAAAAGGGTAATTTGTTGCCCATTTACAGGGAGAAAAAGTGACTTTTGATCCCTCTGCGATTTGTTACCCATTTACAGGGAGCAAAAGTGACTTTTGATGCCTCTCCGTTTTTTTTTTAATTTTCCTTGTCTTTTAAACCGATTAAAATGAGACAACATTATATAACTTCTCTTTCTAGCAGGTAGCTAGTTTAGTACCTTTGTTTTCGTTTTTCTCATGGAAGGAGTGAAAAGTAGATTGTACTACGCGGTTGCAAAATTATATCGATCTCGGGTCACTTGAATCCCTCACTACGCTCAGGATTCCAATCCTTCGCTTCGTTCGGGATTCAACACGCTACCCTCGACCGAAATAAGTCATTTTGCTCCCTTGTAATACAATCTACTATAGAATGAGTTTATACTATATTAAAAACAAGCTGCCATAAAACAACACCATACAAACGAAAAGACTTATTTCAAGAGGAAGGTGCCGCCGCTTAAGTCATTCTCTTACTAAGCCTAACTAATAGTTAACACGTTCACTGCGAAGCTGAATTTTGTGAACTCGCTCGCAGTGCGTTACAACCCTTGAGAGTCCTGTATTTAACTTTCTCACTGTGCGGAACAAGGCAATTGAGTCCTGTACGAGTGGTTATATATTTTACTGAAAATATCTTAATTGAATACATATATTTAATATTTAATTAAAGCAATCTTTAGTCAAATAACTAATCCATCTTATACTGCCCTCGCCGAAGTTGGTGACAGTTCGTTTAGGTTTTATAGACAAATTAATTAACCGGTCAAAATTGCCTTGTAACGCACAGCTGGGACGGGCACAGGTAAAAATGTCGATGATTTAGTAGTGATGGGAAAGATAAACAAAGATACATATCGAAACAGTTTATTACAATTTTTAGGATTTTTTACATAATTTTTAGGATATTAGTAAACATTATTTCAATAAACAATTTGAAATTTTTACGATGTATTTTTACTTTATATGAATCAACTAATCATTTCCAAGTGTTTAATTTAATATTTTGTAACAAAAAATATAACTTTAAACCATCCATGTTTCATTATATTTGCTTATATTATTAAACACACATTTTTACACACTAAATGATTTGTACATTTTTACGATTTATAATTTAAAGGAAACTCTTACATATTTGAATGAATGTCATTGAAACAATCCAAACATATATTCTTTTTGCAAACGTGTGTAACGATAACAGGGTAACAACACTAATGCACTCTGCACTTCGCTGCAGTGCTATTCAAAGCTGCACTCAACAGGTCATATAGGCCCTGTTCCGCACTGAATGATAAAAAATGTAATCTGGTGCGAACAGGTCATATGTGACCTGTTAATTAATAAATATGCTGGCGGGTAGAATTAAAAATTACAATTATTTATGTATACTTGACTATATAAAATTAATTAAATATTACAACGTTATAAGCTTCGCACCAGGGCAAAGTTACGTATTACTATCGCCGCACCAGGTGATAGTCGAGAACAGGGTCAGAATGACCTGTTTCGCAGTGAACGTGTTAACTACTTAATACAGTCCGGCTATCTCATGTCTCCAATTGCATCTCATCAAACCCTGTATCACAGTAAAGTACACTTAAAGCCTTTTTGTTAAGCTTTAGAATGGCTTGCAGGTTTTGTTTATTAGGCAATGCCGTTTGTAGCAATTATTTATGTTATATCGGACAACAAGTGTTGCTTACTCACGACTTGGTAGATCCGTTGGTTTATAGCTTAATGTTTATTTATAGGATAAAGTAAGCGATCTGTGCTAATTTAAGCCATAAAATAAGATGACTAGCCTCCATAAAGTCCATTAGATATATATCTTATAGATACCTATCTATTCCATAATGGTATAAGCCATTTTGACGCTTTCAACATCAATAATTGATCAAAAAGTCTTAAAGCCCACTTTGAAATCTGTTATTACTTTACCATATTTAATGTAATATAATAAAAGTATAACATTTATTTACATAATTAAATATATAGAGGCACTACAGTACAAATATTAAACTAAATTAATAACTAGCTCAAATATAAACTAGGCCCTTGCGGAATTGTACCAAAGATGCTGGCGACATTTCCTCGTTGTATGGCAATGCTGTAATGTAAATATGTGTAAAGAAAATCGCTACACTCGTATTTCGTATAACGAGTGTTGTCGCCTTTCTTAATGTTAACTTTTTACTGGCCACGTTAGCCATAGAGGTTACTGTGTAAAAGAATAGGAGTTGTGATATTGACGTTGTCAAGTGTCACATAGAAAAACACTAAGCTTGGTGAGATTTGTTAAAGATTAATTTATTTAAAAGAAATAACTAAACCCTGAAATAGAGGCTTTAAATGTTGTTTCTTTTGTCTTTACAGGTGAGTGAATACTTTGTATAAAGACTGTAAACAGAATAGTATAGTTTAAGTTCGTAATTTCAATAAAACTTTTGTCTTTACAGAGAAACGCAATTTTGTCTTTATTTCATCAAATATAGTATGATACTATTATAAAACAACATTTTTTGCAAATATTTCAACAAATATGGACAAGTTGAGGTTTGATTTTGCTGTAAAACCCACGGCAGATGGAAAATCAAATATTATATGCATTACGTCTATAGCTACACTTGGTGGACAGATTTATGCAATTCCACCTGAATACCAACCTGCGCATATACATACAGTAATTACAAATACTTCCTATTACGCAAAGGTGAGGAAATCTTTGACTAAAAGACACCAAACAAGAAAAATATGGATAACTTTAACGGATGAGATATCAAAAGTTTACTTGGACGAAGAGCAAAACTTGCAGTTTAATGATTTTTATCTGGAAGAGATTTTGGAAAGTACAAATGGAGCTGATTCTACACCTAGTGGTTCTAATCAAACATTGGAAAAACTACTAGAAAAACTACTTGATGAAAAAGAGAAGAAATCTGAAACGCAAAACTTGGGGAAAATCGCGAAAGATTTTATGATTGACAAATTTACAGGCAGAAACACAAATGCTTACCAGTGGATCAAGGATTTTAACAAAGAATGTGAGCGCTTTCATATTAATGAAGACAGAAAGAAAATAGAAATTTTAAAAAACTTCTTGGAATTTTCGAGTGCAGACTGGTACAGCTGCATGCTTATGAAATTCACAGTAGAGTCCGAGTGGAATAAGTGGGAAAAAAATTTTTGTGAGACATTTGCGAACAAAGGATGGTCACCCATTAGATATGCTTTCGCCTTTAAGTACCAGACGGGTTCTTTACTCGAATATGCTTTGAAGAAAGAAAAAATACTATTGGGAGTGAGAAAATCAATTGACATAGGAACACTTATAGACCTCATAGTATTTGGTTTGCCAAATTATGTCGCTGATAAAATAGACCGAGAAACTTTGAAACAGACGGAAGACCTGTACAACGAGTTAGGAAGATTAGAGCATCTTGTCGGAAAAAACAAATATGATAAAAAAAGTCCTGCAACTTCTGCAAGCTCTGACTTAAAACCCAAGAAAATGGAAGAAAAAAAACCATGCCCAATTTGCATCAACGAGAAAAAAGGAAAACGTTTCCATCCTGAAGAGAACTGCTGGTTTAAAGAAAAAAATCATAAAGCAGTTGTCAAAAGCGTGAATAATTCAGAATTGGAAGTTGAACTAAATGAACACAATCCAAAAAACTAGATGTACCACCATTAATAAAAGTAAATTTGCTATTAAATGACACTTTAAATGTTTCTGGAATTTATGACCCTGGATCGAACGTGTCATTAATAAATTCTAAATTATTAAAGATAAAAGAAACGGAGAGTACAAACGACATTCAAACGGCAAACTTAAATACTATTAATGGTGCGAAGAAAACAAAAGGATGGATAACATTAAAAATAAGGATATACAAAATTGAAAAGAATATGGATATTTTTGTAATAGAAAATCTTCCATATGACTTTCTAATAGGTCTGGATTGTATCAAAAATTTTAAATTAATGCAAGATGAAGAATTGAACATACCCAGAAGATAAAAAAAAGTTTCTAAAAGAAGAGAATATAGAAAGTGAAGTCTCAAAAATAAATTCTTCAAACATATCTTATGTCAACATTCCTGATGTACTAGGTGGCAAAGATGAAGGTGCTTCTTACTCTAAAATAATATTAAATGAAGAGACGGAAACCAATAACAAATATAAAGTCAACTTTAACGAACACATAGATGCAGGAAAATTTGAAATGTCGGTAAGCCATTTAGATTTACATCAACAAATGGAGATTGACAAGTTAATCGAAAAGCATAAATCAGTCTTTGCTAAAGATAAATACGACATTGGCACTGTACGAGATTATGAAGCTCAAATAGACTTGATGGTCGATAAATACTGCTACAAGCGTCCATACAGATGTACGACAGAGGATAGAAAAGAAATAGAGAACCAGATTGCGAAATTATTGGAAAAGAATTTGATAGAGGAATCTTACAGCCCCTTCGCTGCCCCTGTGACTTTGGCGTATAAAAAAGAAGAAGGAAGGAAAACGAGATTATGCATCGATTTTAGAGATCTAAACAAAATCGTTGTACCTCAATCGCAACCATTCCCGTTAATTGAGGATTTAATGGTTAAAACTGTAAACTGTGAATATTTTTCTACCTTTGACATAAATTCGGCATTTTGGTCAATACCAGTAAAAATTCAAGACAGACACAAGGTAGCTTTTGTCACACAAGAGGGTCATTTCCAATGGACGTGTCTCCCATTTGGTTTAAAGACAGCACCGGCTATTTTCCAAAGAATATTAAGTAACGTCATAAGAAAATATAACCTCTCTGATTTTGCAGTAAATTTTATAGACGACATCTTAATTTTTTCAAAAACTTTCAAAGAACACATAGAACATATATCTAGACTTCTTGGAGCAATACAAACAGAAGGCTTTAGGCTTAAATTTTCAAAATGTTCTTTTGCAAAAAAACACGCTAAATACCTGGGTCATATAATAGAAAATAATTCTGTCAGACCTCTAAAAGATTACTTAACAGCTGTTAAAGATTTTCCAATCCCAAACACAAAGAAAAATATACGCCAATTCTTAGGGAAAGTAAACTTTCACCATAAATTTATAGCACACAGTGCAATTATCCTGGACCCGTTACATAACTTATTACGAAAAGATGTGAAATTCGTATGGTCGCCAGAATGCCAAAAATCATTTGATAAAATAAAAAAGTTACTATGTACAAAACCTATTCTGAAAATTTTTGATCCTCAATTGGGGATTAACATTTACACAGATGCTAGTATTGAAGGCGTGGGCGCCGTGTTAAAACAAATAGATAAAAACGGAGACAGTAAGCCAGTTGCATATTTTTCAAAGAAGTTGACTGAACCACAAAAAAAGAAAAAGGCCATATATTTAGAATGTCTTGCAATAAAAGAAGCGGTGAAGTATTGGCAACATTGGCTTATGGGAAAAGAATTTATAGTATACTCAGATCATAAACCATTGGAAAATTTAAACATCAAAGCAAGAACTGATGAGGAGCTAGGTGATTTAACATATTATTTGTCACAATACAATTTTAAAGTAAAATATAACCCAGGACATTCTAATCAAGAGGCAGATTGCTTAAGTAGAAATCCAGTCCTAGAGTCATATGAGAATAATGATGACTTTTTAAAAGTAGTAAATCTAATAAATTTAGAAGACATAAAAAATGACCAAGAGCAGAATCTAGACTTACAAAATGCAAAGACGAACCTTATATTGGAAAACAAAATTTACTACCAAAAACATAAAAACCGTAAAAAAATCATTCTATCGGAAGCGCTCAGCAAATCCCTGATTAAAGATGTTCATGATACATATTGCCACATTGGCAGAACCCAAATGATCAATAAAATAGCATCATTTTACACTGGAAAAAATATGATCAAAAACATAAAAAAATACTGTGACGAATGTGAAATATGTATAAAAAACAAATCGAGGAGGAAGACAAAATATGGCTTAATGTCTCATTTAGGTCCAGCAACTCGCCCATTTGAAATTGTATCAATTGATACTATTGGAGGGTTTGGAGGATCACGGTCAACAAAAAAATACTTACATCTTTTGGTGGATCATTTCACAAGGTATGCATATATATTGGCATCAAAAAATCAAAACTCAGGTGATTTCATTAAACTGATAAAAAATGTGTCACAAAGCTACAATATTGATATGGTTTTAACGGACCAATACCCTGGTATTAACTCTAAAGAATTTAAAGATTTTCTAAAAAACGAGAACATTCAAATGATTTTTACAGCAGTGGATACACCTTTTTCTAATGGGCTCAATGAAAGATTAAACCAAACTTTAGTCAATAGAATAAGGTGTAAAATAAACGAGAATGATAAAAAAATTGCATGGACAACTATTGCACAAAAATGTGTGGAAAAATATAATGAGACAGAGCACACTGTCACAAAGTTTACACCAAAATACCTTCTTGAAGGCGAAAACGTGAATATTTTACCAAAGGAATTAAAATCGTCATATTCAGACGAAGACCTGAAAAGAGATAGAATCTTAGCTTTAAGAAATACAATCAAATCACACAATTATAATAAAAAAATATTCGACCGGAAAAGGGAAGAATATAAATTTGAAGAAGGAGACAAAGTTTACGTAGAAAATGGAAATCGACTAAATAGAAAGAAAATGGATGAGCTGAGAATTGGACCATTTAAAATTGTAAAGAAGGTTTCAAATTCAATCTACGAAGTTGATACCGGACATAAGAAGGCAGAATCGAACCTGTACCACATCACAAAGTTGTCTCCTGTGTTACTTATATAAATGAACAATTGCGTAAATTCTTTCTTACAATTGTTCTTTCCTGGTGGGGAGATGTAAAGAAAATCGCTACACTCGTATTTCGTATAACGAGTGTTGTCGCCTTTCTTAATGTTAACTTTTTACTGGCCACGTTAGCCATAGAGGTTACTGTGTAAAAGAATAGGAGTTGTGATATTGACGTTGTCAAGTGTCACATAGAAAAACACTAAGCTTGGTGAGATTTGTTAAAGATTAATTTATTTAAAAGAAATAACTAAACCCTGAAATAGAGGCTTTAAATGTTGTTTCTTTTGTCTTTACAGGTGAGTGAATACTTTGTATAAAGACTGTAAACAGAATAGTATAGTTTAAGTTCGTAATTTCAATAAAACTTTTGTCTTTACAGAGAAACGCAATTTTGTCTTTATTTCATCAAATATAGTATGATACTATTATATATGTTTTAATAAAATTTTATCTGGATGAAGAAAATATACCAAAACACGTATGTATATGTTAACTGCCTTAAACATCTCAATACAATACATAAATTAACCTTCATACTCTATAGCAGAGCCATTTAAATAGTATACTAATTTCGATGTTACGTCACAGCAGCAACGCGCGTACCTATAGCCGAACACGATATTTCGCTCACTGTCTCAACCGGCTCGTTGGTCTAGGGGTATGATTTTCGCTTAGGGTGCGAGAGGTCCCGGGTTCAAATCCCGGACGAGCCCAACATACTTTTTGTTTTTTTTTCTTCATCATTTGAAGTTTTGTTTTATATAGGTAATAGTTTTTTTGTTTAGTAAGAAAACTACAAAACATAAAGATGCCAACCGTTTACTGCACGGTGGCTGGGCCGGGCACCCACTGAGACGGGGTCAACGCCCCGTCAGCTGTCACGGCCCAAGGAAACGGTTCAACAAACCGACACGTCATCTTGAACCGATAAATGTAATTTCACACCATACGGCGCTAACAGGTGGTAATTACGATCTAAGAGGCTATGAAATGAACAGTTAGAATTAGAACCAGAGTAAGTAGGTATTAATTGTTGAATAATTATTGACGTCTAAAAAATCGTGACGGCTAAAAAATCGTGACGTCTAAAAAATCGTGACGCCTAAAACTACATATAAGAACGAGCGGAGCGTCAAGCGAAGTGAGTTCTTACAAACAACTCCTGCCTACTGGGACGTCTCGGCATTTCGATGGCTTTCTGATTCTGACAGTTTGTTCGACCAAAACTTTAGTAACGTTTTTCTGATACTATTAATCTTATCTTATATAGTTATACTCGTATTGGTCAACTCGTTTGCAAGTATTTAAATCGCGAGTTCTCAGTTTTGTGGTAACTTCATCATCAAACATAAAATTTTGTCGAACAGAAACATCTGTACGAATGTTTCTGTTCGACAAAATTTTATGTTTGATGATGAAGTTACCACAAAACTGGGACCTTATAACTTATAATATAAGGATCAATTTACTCGTAATTAACTAATTAGTCGCTTCCCACTAACATTGACCTAATGGCCAAGATTAGATCGACGTTCATGTAGTCTAACCGTAAAACATCTCAGGTGTGTATAAGGACCCGACTGACCCGCTTTGCTAATGGAATTACGGCTCGTTCAAGGCTGGTCGGTCAAGGTGGAAATGTAACACGTGTGGTGGAATGATAAACGTTAAATAATCTTATCATCAGATAAGGTAAGGACTGTTCGGGGGCCCACCGACTATCAGTCCGCCTGACGATATCGGCCCGTCAGTTAGAACAAAATTTTGACAGCTCCGAACAACTGACAGGCCAATACCGTCAGGCCGACTGATAGTGGGTGGGCCCGATTAGCTAATACAAAGTATTGACAGCTGATCTGATTACAGTTTGTTTAGTAGTTAGGTAATTATATATACATACATCCTACTTTGAAGTACACATATCAACTACAAAGCCCAATCTCAAACAGCACTGTTATTCCCCAAACTTCTAATTGTTCTTAGACTTACTACACGTTACAGACGCGGATCCAGGTCATCCAGGCTCATGGCCCCTGTAGAGGCAATTGCCCCTACCCCTTACGAATAGTTTCCATGGGTCTTCGATTTCAGAACTGTTAACTTAAGCATAAAAGCGACAACCCTGAACGGCACAAAAGAACATTCCTAAAACTTTGACCCAGAATTTTCGCGTGCTATTGTTTCGCAGATCTGCGGAAACAAAGAACGTGATCTAATCAAGATCGTGCGTACACTAATTAGATGCTAATTGTTACGCTCGTTACGAAAACCAACATTCAATGAACGGTGATGGATCTTTTGTGTTCGAAATAAAAGTGATCATAGAAGAATGCCTTTTTTGAAAGCTTGCTCATCGCTCAAGAATATTTCAAAGATATTAGAATACTCGGAAATATAATCACACAAAAATGTACGTCGGAAGTAAAACAAATCTACCAAAACTTTTATATATTTCTTCAACACCACTATTTACAGTATTCAATAAAATGAATATAAGTCCTTTGTACAGAATAGCTACAAATATTGCATAGAAGTGGCGAACATGCAAATTTGAATCTAATCAACTTACCTATTCGGCAAATTTGTTGAGTATCATAATATACATTTCTTGTAGAAAAAGCAAGTTAATTTACTCGTAGTTAGAATATTTGCATCGATCTATTACGATTTTGTTATCATCAGAGACGAACTTCTTGTTGAATACTTATTCTCTGTTTTGATTGTGACATTTGTGACTAGCTAAACCGCAACGGAAAACGAACGTGAAATCACGCCTACAATAATCGCAACGGCTATTTCAATAATAAACTGGTCTTAATAATAGACAACAACATCAACGGACTCAATGAACTTAAAAGATCAACCGACTTATGAATAAATATTTAATGGAATCTAATTTGATTCAATTGAGTTGATGTATTGATTTAGAAAGGCTTAAGCCAGAAGCTGTATAAGCAAGCTAGCTTATGGACTTCAGCTTCAGAGTTTTCTGTCTGATAAGCCTGATTGAGAAACTTTGGTGAACGTGTGGATTTGAGACAACCCGATATTAAAGTAGATCATAGAATTCTCTGCCATCGTTTTAGTAACTCTGCAGATCAATGATAATAACCAAGTCGTCCGTCCTCCCTTGAGTGATCACTGCCAACCACTGGTTCTTTTCAAGTTATTAAATACAGGCATATTTTCTAATCATTGTAGCATACCAAGTTACAAACCATTATATTATAATTATGTTTTTATGAAGTACATACAAAAGCAATAATGGTTAGGCATGTATAAGAGTCTCACAGGGGTTTTATATTTATACTTCAGAATAACACGTAAAACTTATATATAGCCTTGTAACTTCAAGGTCCCAGTTCAAAACGACATCGAGTTCAATCTTGCGCAGGTTACCTCTTGAACCAAAATTAGAAGATTCATAGGAAGTTCAGCTAACCTTGTATCTTGGGTGCCACGCTCATCATTACGTTCGCACAATGGCAAGCAACCGGAGCGCGTTAACCGCAATGTCGAGGGCCTTGGCCGTGGGCCCGTCACGGCGCGTCGCCGCGTCACGCTCCGGGGGTCGATGGTAGATTACAACATATGTAACATGGGTTCAGGAAGAGGCACCAGTAGAGGTCACGTTTTTGGCATAAGTGCGTACTTAAACACTTCACGCTCCGAAGACCGTTGGTTGATTATGATAAATACCATGATTTCCTCAGAACTGAAAAACAATCGACAAACACCGCTCCACTGCTGGATCTACTAAAGGTAAAGGCTCCTCTGTACCATGATAAGCTATCATGGGCCAGTCTAAGGGGCGTAGCTATACCCCACGGAACGATATTGCAATATCGTTTGCTCCCTCTGACGAATAGCTACGTCCCCATGAGGGCTCATGATGGCCCATGGGGTATAGGAGCGGTCCTTTCTGAGGCATCTAAGCATCCAACCAGTGCTGAAGACCTGCAATGGTGAGGTGAGACATGAGGACGTGAGTGAAGTGACTAACCTACTGACCACTGAGGCTCACCTTCTCTAAGCCTTGGAAATTAGTGAGGTCGCGTCGCCGCTGCGCCCAGGAGACGCAAGTGTGGGGTGAGCCACTTAAACATGCTAATTTCTACTTCTAAGTAACCTAATTACGAGATTCGTCACCCACCCGATGGGTATTCGTTTTTATCCAATAAAGCCTACAAGGGGAATCATATTACATCAATTAACAACATTGTCCAGCCAGAAGAGCGTCGGATCAGTCATCGATATCGAATTAATCCCCGATCCGATAATCCGGTGAATCCTTAAGATTGCTGCCGTTGAGCCCCGTGGACGTTATTAAGAGGAAATGTGATCTTATAGGTTTCAACGCCTTTAAACAATCTATCGTAGTTTTCGTATTTTTTGCTACTAAAACAATCTCAATGCATGCTTTTGATTTTAATTGCTATCATAAAATCACAATTTATACATGCTATACTTATTACAGGCATTAGGCAAGCAGACTTAAAAAAATATAAAATACTTAGTTTGTGAGATCGCAACTAGATTTGAAGTTAGCGGATACATATGTAGAATTGTAGATAGATCATTATTTTCCCTTATATTGCCAAAAAAGTAAGTTTTGTAGCATGTTATTATCGCGGCTGAACGGTGTCAATCTCCTGTCCTCACAACATGGTAAAAAACGTATGAACTTCCTGATGCCGTCATTTCCTGTTCACGTGCATTCCGGTTATGGCCAGTTGGAACGACGAAGGCCATCACGGCTCCCCCTTGCCACAAAATGGCCGGACTCACTTAAAATTTACTCTAAGTAAAACAAATAAACTAATATAATAAATGCTTTGATTTGGTATTGTCACGCATTACAGTGGATCTCGTTCTGGATTATTCTTTGGTCTCTTGGTCAGTGGTTCTCAACCGATGGTCCGCGGACCACCGGTGTTCCTTGAAGCACCTAAAGTGGTCCGCTCACTTATGAATATCCGGTATTGTCAAGCAATTGTTTTTCTGTGGAAGAAATTTTATCGACTGGTCCGTTATCCCTGAAAGATTAAGAATCGCTGCTTTAGGTGATTGTCGTCAGTTAGGCAGGACATTCAATGAACGGTGAGCTGATTGTAGTGTTGTATTTAACGGTCAATTTGATTCGATTAAGTGCTGTTATTAAGCCAATAAGCGCCAGTGCCAGGCGTCGGGCCTGACACAATGAAATAAGTGCCTCGCAGAGCAAAATTGTTAATAAACGTAATATTGTTTATAAGTAGGTAATACAAATGGATGTAAAATCTGTAAAAAAAGTAGCTACGCTTAAATGACCGTGCGATAGAAGCGTCTACGTTTCAGCCTGGGCCAAAATATGTTTGCATTACCGGCTGTTCTTTCGGCTCGGCTGTGTCTCTTGAAAAATGCGACATTGTAGAGGTGAACAGCCATACCAAATATTTTTTGCCCAAACTAAAACGGAGTGTACAGTCGACTACAAAGATATGTATATACTTTTTCACCTAATTGCGTTGTAATAAGGTCCAAAAGTGGATACATCTCTTTGTAGTCGACTGTACGAAGACGCTTCGTTTTGTCAATCAATAAGTCTATAGATAATTTGGTAGTCAAGTTATACTTGGCACGAATTCATAGTCGACACATGTTTCGTGAACAGGCATGACTATTTTAGCAAAGGTTAGGAGACCATTGGACCAGTAACGAAGTTTCCGCTCTGAATTGCCCACAATTTGGCAATAGTGGCATTGAACTAGTTGCTTTCATTACATTTTATGACGCTGTAAATTAGTAAGTACGAGTTTATGCTGTAGTCATTGATGTATCTTTCCTGGATTTTACGTACAGGAAATCTCTTATCAATTTTGTATGATTCACAAAAATTGGAATGATTTTAACAGGAAGTTTAATTGCTAGGAAAATAAATTAAACAAGTAACATGCGATAACGAAGTGACCCGTATAACAAATTATTTTGCGGTCATTATCACGGCTCTACCTACGCAAATTAGACGAAGTTGGATATATGAATCATACGCTTAGCGATATCGATATAGACCTCTCTTTAAGAGTGAAGTGAAAAATTCGTTACTCAAAAATTCAGGGGCTGCAACCGCGCCTGATATGCAAACGCTCGATTTTTTTGTAGCAATAGACTTGAATAGTTTTGTTATATGATCTAAATAAGTAGACTATTTATCAAATGAAAGTAGTTTTATAAGTCCGTAACATAAATAAAACAGCTGTTACCTAGTGTAAATAAGAAATGTTCAGAGCATTCGTGTAGTTCGTGTAGTGTAGTCTTCGTGTAGTTGTGAGACTGCGCAAACTGTGCATTATTAAATTCCTGGCTAGTGTCTCGCAGAATACTTTTGCTGGCATTTATTTAATTAAATTGAAGCGTTGTTATGGTACCTATTAATCTAAGGAATAATGAGAACATTGAGATACGATTACGAGTTTAAAAACATGTTTAGTTCAAATATTTAGATAGGTATTGAAAAGTAAATTTGAGGACATGATGGACTCAAGAGGACCCCTCCGGTTTTCTCATTTTTCAATACAACTAAGTAACTCCCAAAAATGTTCTTTGGTATACAATTTTATTGCTAAATGTACCTTGTCATGCAAACTACGGAAGTATACCAAATTTCAGCACAATCAGACACCGGGAAATGGTTGAAATGTAACTTACAAGACTTTATGCACATAAATAAATAAACAAATAAATAAATAAACGGGGTCAAACTAAATAAAACTGTGTAGAAAACGGAGCATTCTGCGGTTTCACTTCGGAATATTAGATCAAATTTACATAACCAGAAGATTTTTCGATTTCCTTGCAGCGAAAAAATACTTGTAACCGATCCTGGCAAGCTTGAGATTCATTTCCAATACAATTTAAAACAAGTGTTTTATTCCAGACCCTATAATCAAATACTTGTCACAGCAAGTACAAAATCCGTCGAGCGGTTACACTCCAGATGCTTAACCAAATATCCACCTCAAAATATAGGACAAGGTCAAAAGGATCCTTCCCAGTATCACCGTTTGTTCAAGTCAATACTGAGCATTTCTTTCAAGGCGAGAACTAGAAACAAGAATAAACTTGGAGTATCCTTCAGACGAACCCTCATTACCGTTCGCGTCCTTGCGAGCTCGAGGGTCCTACAGAGGGTCAAAGAGGTTGACTTACATTGCATATTTATGTAATTCTTTGTATGTACAGAAATCGCATAATTTATCTGGCATATCCTATCCTATATAATTCGGAAAGGTTGATCATTCCAAGATTAAAATTACATGGGCATCGGTTATTTATTAATTTTATTATGGATTCTAAGTTTCAAGAAATTAGAGAAAGCTAAATAAAATACCTCTCTCAAAATGCTACATTTTATAGGAAAAAAATGTTATTCCCGTACCGGGAATCGAACCCGAGCCTCCTGGGTGAAAGCCAGGTATCCTAGCCACTAGACCATACGGGAGGTGACAGCTTTACCGAAATTCACGTTTGGCTTCAACTGGCCATCGGCTTACTACACTATCAATATTGGCAAGATAACAAATATTTGTTTTGAGTGTACTCATATTGTTTATCAATATTAATACTGACACAATACGGTTGCCTCTTAGCAATTTGTTCTAGTATAATTATTACTGTTTTCAGTGTCGGCTCATACTGAAAGTTACGAGGCAGAGTAGAGTCGTTCGTTAAGCAAAACTGGAACCCAAACCTTGAAGAGTATAGATACAATCATATAGAGCTAAATCGAAAAAGAATCCGAAAAGGAGGTAGAATAAAAGTCGCCAAAACGTCCGAGTGCGTTTTTCAGCTTCCAAGTGGCAAAATTACCCTAGAGTCCTTTAAAAATTGCAACACCCATTGCCAAATCGGTTTACGTGGAGATTGTGGAGCCCGGGATGCTCCCGGCCGAGCCGCCGTATCGATCGCTGCACTGAGGGGAGCCCTCGCCCGCCGTCGATTCTACAATACAATGCTTCCATTTTCCAAAATAGCATATTGTGAAGTGTGAATGCATGGAGTGCGTTGTCAGTTTGAGATGGGGCGAGACAGGGAGGTAAAAGTGCGCATCGAAACGAGTGAGGTTCAGTCAGGAAATTTGACATAGTACAGTCAGCATCAATAGTATCTGCCTACACGTAGGCCGCAGAAATATGTGACACGCTCTTGTTTGTAGAGCCATAGGAGCGTGTCACATATTTTTGCGGCCTTCGTGTGAGATGATACTATCGATGCTGACTGCACACAAAAGAATGGACAAAAAATTAATAATTTAAGTAAGTAAAAAAAAAACAACTGTCAGTTGACTGATCACCATAATACCGCGGCTCGGCGAGCGGATACAAAGAGGGCATTTTCATATCACCTACACTACTTGTACAATGCTAAAAAAATAGGTATTCTTGCAAAACGTTTTTTTTTTTTACTATAGGACGTAGGATTTGACAGTTTTTTTTTATTAATAATTTAATAAAACCATAGCGTGTTCCTCATTATTTCACAAGAAATCCTAACTCGTCATACAGTTACGTACTCTCATCCTACAAAGGTAACACTTGTTACAAATGGAACAATGCGCTATTGAACTCGTTGTGTTCCACCTGATGCTATGTCACTCGATTTGGCTGCAACAAACACTATCAACATCCTGCGGCTTTATAAGGAAATTAAAGGAGAATTAAAGAGGGTTTCCAATAATTATGTGTTTAATGCGGTTTAGAGTTATAACTAGAAGTCCGCCTCGAACTGAGAACTCGCGATTTACTTGCAAACAAGTTGACCAATATAACACGGCCAATGTGACGACTTTTTCGCGCCTTCTAGCTCCATAACCCCTTTATCAATCCTGCTCATATACGAACTCTCAAATTATATGTTGGTATATCTGCTACAACCTCTACAAATTTCATAAAGATCAAGAAAGCGCTTCTCAAGTTATCGTCGAACAAACTCTCAAAGTCAAAAAGCCATGGAAATGCCAAGACGTCCCAGTAGCCAGAACTTGTTAAGAACTCGCTCCGCTCGTTCGATTAAATTTTATAACTACATTAGCTACCATTAAACACATGATATTAGCAATAGCCGCGTGTTGTATACAGCCAAATAATGTCACAAACAGGGTTTTTACCCATAAGCCATTCACTTTACATTGGACACTGACAGCAATTAGTACCTAAAACTACTGATACTGAACATCCAAATAAACATGAACTTTAATTGGCTTTAAATTGAAAGATTGTGAATGTCTACTTTCGCCAGTCAGATGGTAAAGTGCACTTTTTGATTGTCATATCGAAGTTTCTAGAATCACGAAACGGTTTCTTGCATCCAGTGCCTAAGTACATAGTTGGTCATTCTGCCGGTCACTTGATACAGGCGATAGCCGTTCTCAGAAGCGGGAAGAGTCGACTTATCAAACCACTAAAACCAGATCTCTGATACCGCACGCTTGCGTTGAGCGGCTATCAGCTCGAGGGTTCTTTTTAAACTGGGTATAGATGACACACGTATTTTACAAACTTATATCAATTTTAGTTGCTCCTCGAAAAGTAACCTTATGGTTGATGAATTGAGTATGAATTTAAGACTATGGTTGTAAGGCAAATACGCTGTTTGGGACGGTAATGTTCTCAATTACAGACGGCTATCACGATGTTCGTGAAACATGTTACTAGTGGACATGCAACTTGTGGATTACTATGACAGTATACAGGGTGAGATTATTAATGTGCGATGTGCAAACCAAAACAAATAGGTATTGTTGAAGTGAGTAATGATATATGCACGTTGATTTGCTTATAATTATAAATTATACTAATACTAACAGTGATCCATTTCTAAAACATGTGAACGCGATGCTTAGCTTTCGTTATTCAATCCAGGCATGATTTATTAATTAACATACGATACTTTTCTTCCATAGACAGAGTAGTCTGACCTAAATAACCTCATAAAAATAAGTTGATTAAATTGACCCACTAATAAAGTCATGATAGATATTGTAGATAATTGAACTAGGTCAGCTTTGGACCGTTCAAGCTCTAAAATTAAGGGGCAACTTTGAAAAATTATAGGTTTTCTAGTCACTAAACGGGAAAAGGGACTGAATTTATTTTCGGATATATATTATTAGACTATATACTCTTGTTTATGGCACAAGCCGAAAGACGATTGCTGAAAGTTGTCTCAATAGAAAAAAATACCGAAGTTGGGTCCTTTTTCCCCTTATTTTTCTTAGCTTACGTAAACTGTAAGAGATTAAGCAATAAAACTAAGTAAAAAATATGGTATTCTGGTTTATCTAAAAAGTCACAGAAGGTTAACTGGAAGAGATCCCTTTAAAGGGATAAGTTCGCCTTTGTACCTACAATTTCGTTGTAATATTTGTTTTTATTTGCTATGTTGTGTACAATAAAGTGTTTACTACTACTACAAAATTAGACAAAACTTTATAGATTCGCTTATTTATCGTAGTTTGGTCAAACAGTCTGATCCTTAAGAGCGCTGCATCTCATTCTTTTGGTGCACGGGAGCCATAAACGTGTCTCTTACGTATGGGCGTGGCTTGTCCGAATCGAGGAATGGCCTTAAAGCTAGGAAGCCGTTTTTTATTGTATAATATTCCATACCTTGACTAAGCAATGCAGTTTTACAGTGTTTAACTCCTCGAACCTCCTCAGACTCCTCAGTGGTTTACTCAAGGGTTCGAATCCTGGTCAGGGCATTTATTTGTGTGTTTATCACAGATACTTGTTCCTGAGTTATGGATGTTTTCTATGTATTTAAGTATTTATCTATATCTATCTATTATATATATCGTCGCCTAGTACCCACAACACAAGCCTTATTGAGCTTACTGTGGGACTGGGTTGATTTGTGTAAGATTGTCCCATAATATTTATTTATTTATTTATTTTTTTAACGAAGCTAGCTGCTTATTTAGCATTCTAGATTTTTTTTAAATTGTATTTTCCCAAGCGTGGTCTAATGATCCTTTATTGGATCGACTGTCCAGCGACCTTAGTCACTCTGTATGCTAAATACGAAGACATTATAGATACCTGATCTTGATCTGTTACTGTTCGGCTATATCAATATAGGCAGATGAGACCCGTATTGCATTGCATTCCCATAAAATTGCTTACGCTTAACTGACCACCATTATTCATATCTCATAATTATCAATTTGTTATATGCAAAATTACTTACTTGTCAAACATACATTCCGAAAAGACGTATGTCAGTTAGGGAACGTACCCAAACTACGTGACCAGTTTAGGGGGGGTCGTCAAAATACTACTCTAGGTCACAGGGGGTAGAGGGGGGAGTCTTAGGATCTGTCACGTAGTCAATAATTATGCTCAAATATCGCGCTTCTAATTATAGGTTTCCATGCACTTTTGGCGTCACGCGGCCAGTGTCGAGTAAATAAAAGGCAATAAGTAGGCAAAATTATGTTTTTTTTATTGCTTTCTATGTCCAAAACATCACTCTAAACTATATGTGCGAGTATTACTACATGACAACTAGGGGGGAGGGTCTTGGCAATTACTACAGATGGTCACCGAGGGGGGAGGGGGGTCAAAAACTGTAAAAAATGGGTCACTTAGTTTGGGTACGTTCCCTTAGCAGACAGGATTCATTGGTTAATTATTTAACCATTTCATGGAATCCATTTAACATGAGGATGAATCAAAAGAACTGTGAAACCCATGCGCGCAGCTTTTACCTTCAGATAACTTTACACATTATGTTCTCTTGTCATCACTTTATATGTGTACTGTACCTTACTTATTTCTAAAGTTACCTTACACCCTGTATGAGAAATACGTAGTTTATTACCTGTAAACAAAAAGAAAACCTTTAACTCTCGCATTCAATAGTTGTAAAAGGTTTATTGTGTTGTTTTCAAAGCTTAGTGCAATAGATAGCATGCATATACGGCTGGTTCTACACTTTACAAACAAATATTTGGTACTCATTTTATACAATGCTTACTAAAAATGCTTGCTGTTGCTTTGCTTGCTATGTTTTAGTGCAATCAATTGTTTTACTACTACTACTACTACTACTACTACTACTAATGGGGCCCACCCACTATCAGTCGGTCTGACGATATTGGCCTGTCAGTTATTCGGAGCCGTAAAATTAATTTTTTGTTCTACCTGACAGGCCGATATCGTCAGGTGGACTGATAGTCGGTGGGCCCCCTAATAATCCTCATGTTGTATATTTGATTCAGGCATTACTTATTCTAGAATTGTAATTGCAGTGTCCTTGCCGAGAACATGAAGTGCTGATCTAATGTAATCAGTAACCTATTATATTATAAGGAGCCTGACGTGTCCCACTGCTGGGCAAAGGCCTCCCCCCAGTTTTTCCACTGATCCCGAAATGTAATCACCTACTACTTCAAAATTGTACTTACGAAAGCAATAAAGGAATATAAATTATAAACTTATATAGATGTCATATACAAAGGAAAAAGTGACCTAGGCCTCCGTCCGGTGCCCAAGGCTGGGAACGAACCAGCGTCTAGCCCAAAGTGGCCTAGGTCACTTTTTCCTTTGTAGATGACATCTTGTTCTTGAGTTGGAATAAAGGAGTAGTCCTTAATACCTATTAGTAAGTGATAGACTAAGCGATAGCCCTTAAGAGTCGCCAGGACGCTCGCGTTCCCATACAAACGTAGTTCAGCTCTCATTTTAAAACGACATGCTTTAGAATCACGAAATTTGGCATGGACATTTTAGTAGTACAGAGCTATGTCGGTAATAAGTTTTCGTTGCTAAAAATTGTAATACAAAGAAAATATAGCAAAAATAAGTTTTGTATGGAAATCTGTATCTGGCTGTATTTTCTTTGTATTACAATTTTTAGCAAGTTCACGCGAGCGTCCTGGCGACTCTTAATACCTATAAAATTAGTGCAATGCCGCTAATTTGTATATTACCCTTATAATTGTACAGTCATCAACACAGTTACTTTTATAATTACAGTTTAACGCCTTATTACAAAGGCATAAGACGCAAAAGTGTAAGCACTAATGTTTAAACTAATGAACCTCCGTCGGGGTGTCAGAACTCAGACATAATGACATAATGCACGCAGACCGCCTATTGTGTTGTTCACAATGTTTACTCCGGTCCATTGTGCTGCCCAACGGGCTGGGTTGGTACTTGGTAGTATTGTTACTGCAGAGTTGCAGACCATTACGATTACACAACGCGGGGATGCAATGTACTGGAAAAGGTGCTGTCATACTTATATCCACTACATTAACCGTAACGTAATATTTACATGAATGTTCGCATAGACTTTATTTGAGAAAAGTTCTTTTAAGACCTAGATCAATTAAGGTTAAATGTTAAAAGGTCAAGGGTAAAAATTAGACCTCCGCCATCCTCCTAATCGCAAAATGCCCCAATCGCAAAATGCCCCCACACACACACACACAGGTTGGCGTATGACACACGGCTTAAGTATCGCAATATAACTTTAAGGTCAACCAGAATTTGTAGAAAGTTAGTCACTCTTAACGTCAAGCTTGTGAAGTTGTCTACAGCAGTATGCCCATTGGTTTATTTAAAACAGGAAATAAATTGAAATACCTTGAGCTAATAACTGCATCTACATCGTAACATTTTAACCACTGCCACACTGGACGCCCCCGTCTGATTTTCATACATAGTGAAGAGTAAAATTATCTATGCGACAGTCATGCCAAAAATATGTACAGTCAAACATTCCTTTGCTGCAGGCCTGGATCCAGGATTTTGTTCGGGGGGGGGGGGGGGGGGGGGGCACTTCCTTCACAAAAAATCTTGCAGCTGCAGTCCGCCCGTATGTCCCCCATAGTATGCAAAACTTGCGTGTCAGGGGGGGGGGGGGGGGGGGGCAATTGCACCTGTTGCCCCCCCCCCCCTGGATCCGCCCCTGCCTTGCTGTGTGTTAGATACAGAAACAGTAAGATATTAGAGTCTCAGACACAAGGAACTCACACCGTCCAGACACGTACACGTATATAATGTATCCTAGACAAACACGCCGGGATATTTGTCGGCAAACACCAGATGTCGCGCGAGCGGCTTATTTGCTCATAAATCCACACCCGGGTTTAGGGGTTGCCATATGGAAAAATGGAATATCCTGATAAAAATCCGGACATCACCCCAAAAGTCCTGACATTTCTAATAACAGCGATTTAGCGTACTCTTTCTAAACACTACGCCGGTGGCAAACAGCCTGCTTGATGGTAAGTAGCTACCGTAACATATGGACACTTGCAGCTCCAGGTGCCTCAAGTGTGTTGCCGACCCGACTCCTTAGAAAAGAGCATTCACTGTGTTGACGGCTCCCATGAACCCACTGAATATAGTCCCTGTCGTCAACAAACTGCATCCTTTCAGAGCTCTGTAAGGTCGCCAGAGAACACAACACTATGAGTAAGGTCTAGTGCTATTTTTCTGTAATGTGGTACTTCCCCAGTCAGGCTCTGCTCCATATTTGATCGAGTTCACATTAGCTGAGCTGTGCCCTCACATGACATTTATACGCAGTACCCTCTTAAAGCTTGAGCTTATAATTATAAATAACATGACTCTGAGTTTATTGGTCAAAAAGTATTTGCGTTCTTTCCCACATTTTTTTTACATTTAGAAACGTTATAGTTTTTGATATACCCAATATTTTTACATTACATAGTCATAAGAGCAGTTAATTAATGAGTTTGTTGAAGACATTCAACAGTTGTCATTAAGTTGTAGAGCGACTTATTTAACTTTCGGCTTTAAGTCTTCCAAAAAATGCTTAATACGTATTTTGCTAAACTAACTGTTTGAAGTTATAATACGTACATATTTAATAAAGATTTTAATAACAAAATATTGTCAAATTCATTATTGATTTGTTGAAAATTGAATAGGTACTTAGACTTTGTATGTACTTAAATTTTGTAATAAGCGTAGGTATAATGAGGTAATTTCTAAAAATCCTGACACTTGCCAAGTCCGGCCGCAATCCTGACAAAGGGTCAAAAATCCTGACATGTCCGGACAAATCCTGACGTATGGCAACCCTACCCGGGTTGGGCGCACTTGCTCCATTCCCTGACAGATAATATTAGTAGTTTAGTACTAGGTATTAGTAGAATCTTGTTCTACAGCCAGCAGTAGAAGTGTCTAAGCGGGCAATGTGGTCAAAATGATGTTAACACGGCTTTGTGGTCAAAAGAGTAGGAGCGTGTAAGGTCGTGAGCACCTCGCCCGCTGAGCTTCCTACTTTTAGGTACTGCTTTTGTAAGGATGCTGATGCGTCAGCTCCGTTTAATCTGCGCGTATGTAGCTAACTTATACTCATTTCATTAGATTAGTCATGTTGAACTTCTGTTTTCAGCATTCGAAAGATAATGGTGCAAAAGAAGGTCCGCGGTTATAGGCTAGCCATTTCCATTAAGATATGAATTCAATATCATATGTATACGGTCGACGTCAAAGATATATTTACAGATATGTTAAATAATGTCGACTGTACCTCTACCTTTAAATTCAAGCATCTGGCACTCGACTCGACTTCCTACAACTGATAGAAAAAAAGCCGTTACGATTGGCCTCGCAAGTTCTTAGTAGAGCAATAAAATACCTAAACTATTTATATGTAATAAATACACCAAAAAACTAGCAGGTAACACCGACTAAATAAAAACATAAGTATTTCAAACTGCCCTTGAACATGTTACACGTTCCTACATTATAATATGCATATATAACACGTGTAAGGGATGACCCTCGCCGCGGCTCAGTGGCTCCAAGGGAGCTACCCTTCGCTTATTGTAGTATCCAGCTCGTTATTGCGAATATTTTACACCTCGGATATCGATTATTGCTTAAGAGGAGAGTAGGGCAGGGCCGAATGGTCCGACATCAAACAAAACTCTGAAATCGTTAAAAATTTAGTCACTTCAATGTACTTAACCGAAAAAATATTAGAATATAACAATCACAGGTCTACATTTCATATTAAGATGTCCTTAACCCTTTGACCGACAAAGCCATCATATTATCACGCGCACGGAAAGTCGTGCCGTCAGCGCCAGGACGTGATATGACGTCCAAAATATAGCCTTGTTGTTTGCCTTGTGGCGCTGAGGGCATGATTTTTCCGTCCGATGCTTGGCGTTCAAAAGTTTAATAGATTTCAAAATTAGAGCTTTAATTACCAAGAGGAGGTAGTAATTTGCAACAACGTTATAATTATTAGTCATAGCATCTAACAGGAAAGTTCAGCGAGTACCCAATGACAATGGCACAAAGTCACGTATTTAATGCCTTTAATGGTGTTAATTACTTAATAGGGAAAGTCCACAATGAGTTCACTTTTATAGCCAGTCTTTACCTCTACCAGCTACCTGCACGCTTTTATACCAAAACGTTAAAATCCCCTGCATATATTATTTCGTTACTAGTTGTCCGCCTCGCACTGAGAACTCGCGATTTACTTACGAGTTGACCAATATAACAAGACCTTCTTCTAGCTCCGTAACCACTTGATCGATCCTGCTCATATACGAACTTACAAATTTTATGTATCTCTGCTACAGCCCCAAGAAATTTCATAAAGATCAGAAAAACGTTACTAAAGTTATCGTCCGACAAACTATGGAAATAAAAAAGCCATCCAAATGCCGAGACGTCCCAGTAGCCAGGTGACAGTTCGGTCTCGAGTTGTTTGTAAGAACGATCTTCGCTTACGCTCCGCTCGTTCGATTATGTAGATAAGGTACGCCTGAGTATAATGTTATTTTGACAGACGTTGAGCAATTTGACAGCGTCCAAGCAACGAAAAAAATGTATGGAGCTGAGACATGCTACGTCGATAAATAGCGCTAAAGCGGTTGCCTATGGAAACGCGATTTTGTATAGGCATTTCAGTCTAGTTATTACATGGTGCTTGGCCTTGCCCAGCTGTCCATACTTGATACGTCGCCACGCCGGCTAGAGTGGATCTAATCGCGGACCACTTTCCACGAACTTTCCCAGAATACATGCCTGGCAGGCGATGGCTACTTTTCTCCAAGCTCGGACGAAAGTACTATCAACCAGCTTAACTGATCATAGACCGTAACTCGATGCAATAAGACTCACAAATGGTCATTCAATTGTAGTAAAGAACACTGCCAATTAAAGCAATTAAATCGGATAAAATTCTGCATTGTCACTAGATTTAATGTAACACAATTCAATACTTTCCCTTAGACAGTGAAAATTAAAGATAAAGATAAAGATAAAGAAGATAAAGAAATTTTTATTTGGCATATTTAAAATCATTTACAATTTTTGAATAAACTTATGTTATAATAATACTATACCAAAATGGGTGCCGCTCAGCATTTGCCATGACATTTGCCATGGCGCTGGTTTTCAGGACAACCATGTGTAAAACAATTAAATAAAACAAAACAATTAAAATTAACATTAGGTTACTAGTAATTAAAGGTAATTTAAGGTAGAACAAAACGTGGGCATATAGTACAGTCACTTCATAAAGAAAAGCTTGGGAACACATGGAATAGATAGATAATAGATAATAAAGAGTGGTCATCTAGGAGGAGGTTTTTACCAGACAGTGGTGCTTCAACAATACTTAGAAAAGACAAGTAACAGATGAGTCAAGTCATATTTAAAATTAGAGCTACATTATTTGTTGTTCGATAAGGTATTTTTTAAGTTTTACTTTGAAGGTGGTTATTGATTTACTATTTCTAATGGGCGGTGGTAGATTATTCCAGCATTTCGTGGCGGCATAGCGGAAGCTATTATTCTATCATCTTATATTAAATTAAATCTCATGAAATCTGAACAAGTGAACATCACACTCTGATATTATCTTGGGTCATATTTATTAAATACGCGGTCGGCGTTTGTGCAGCTACTATGTTCATATTTTACTGACAAGGTTCAATGTATTATTAAATTGTGAGACATTTTCCCTATTACAGAAAAGACTGAACGATTAACCCGCTCGAATAATTCAAAAGATACAAAGAACTCGAGCGAGATAATAATCTCATCCAAAATTCAATTATAAAGGATTCGAATCCAATTTAAATTTATGACAGGATTTAACTGAACCGAACGTCCGTTGAAAAGAATTTGAAGCTTAGAAGAATTTTATAGTTACATTTTACATTACATAATATGAATGACGGACAAAGGCTTAGAGAATTAAACCAACCGGAGAAGCCTTTGACAGACGTACCCCTCTGCCAAAATCATATGACCAGTGGTCATATTTATTATATGGACTGACGTTTATCTGACGTGGCGATTTGTACGTTACGTACGAATAGCCATAGCCATACTTATGACATGACGTTCCCCTTCTCCGCAAAAATCGGCAGACTTTTTTGTATATAAAATGACAGACATGGCCGGTCCGGTTGGTTGAATAGAATGAATAGTCTTAGGACAACGGACAACAACTTGGATACTTTTGATAGACACTTTTTGATTAAGCGATATTAGTGAACTAGGTATCCCCAAAGGCGTTAGCTATACGTTGAAAAGGTGCGTATAGGTACCTACTACTTATATTTATATGTATGACTGACGAGCATGATTCTACGCCATTTGATTTCTCAGATTTTATATATCGTCGATATCATAAAATAGCATTACACGATCGAGGTCGTAAGATTCGCTAGGGCAATTTATGAGCCCAGTGAGATATTGCCCTCCCTTATATGGGTCATATTTCACGCATAAATATCCGATCGCTGATAAATTTCTGTGTTTACGTAGTACTACTGGTTTTTTATATGAAGTGCTTTGAAATATTTGGAACACTATAGTGTTTTTCAAATATATTTAGCTGTGCTGTTGGTAAAGGCTAAGGTACTCTACAAGTATCCACCCACAGACACGGTTTCGACGACAGGTACGGTCGTCGGTCAAGATTAAAATACTTATCAGTATTTACTGTAGAAAATCTTCCTCTAGAAAAACAACCGGTTTGGCAATGAAGAAATGTTCATTCGGAATAGACACACTGTGTAATAACGTCCTCTTTACTAAAATCAGAAGCCAATACGTACTTTGCTACTTTGTTTTGAGTCCCTAAGCCAAAACAGTATCATTAGCCAAATTCATTAGACAGTAGAGTTCTAAAACTGTACTAACCACCTATTAGCCTTAATTAACACACCCATGAATTCCAAACTGTCGGCAAACCTGTCTAGAATGGATATCAGACGATAATGGCCTATTGCTTTTACAATAGAACAAAGAGACGATCTAAAGCCAAGAAAGTCTGGTATTCACAAGCTTCAATGCCTACCAGTCACTTCATTACAAATGGACCAGCTTTAGTTTGATCTTCAAAAAGGTTCCTTTAATCAGACGTGCGCTCTTATAATTTTTTAATACAAGAGTAGCATATTGTAGTTGTTTTTTTAAATTTGCAGTCTCCGGTTCTGATAGCTAAGCAAGCGAAAGTTACCAGGTAAAGATGTTGTTAAAAGTCGCATGAAGTAGATATTGCACTCCGCTGCCCATATGCCGGTAAAAACTTGACCGCCAGTGGCCTGTGCTTGCTGTTAGAGCATAGGTCTTTCTTAATACCTAAGACCCCTTAGTTGGCGGAACTTCCTAGTTGCAGGTACTGAATCTCCAGACCAACTTATATTAGACATACCTCTTTTTAGAATATCTTGTAAATAGATATCTTTCGGCTCGAATTCCGTCGCCATGCATCAGTTTTACGAGCCACCTGTGACTCACCTTCTCGGCCGTTAGGCTCCCGGCTAGATTGAGTCAGGCCGTTTACCTACGGTCGGCGTAAAGGGTAACGTTAAGTTAACTTAATTCGAAGGGGAGACGAAGGCCGAACCCGTACTTGGCAACTATGTTATATTGGCTATCAACTAAGTACGTGTTGGCGAAAAACAAAACAAAAAAGCGTGTATAACAAAACGTCTCAGAAGACTAAAGTTTCATAGTGTCCTATGAATTTAGTTAATTTCAAATTTCGTTCGCTTTCTTCTGACAATTTTTTACACTTAATTAAAACGGGCAATACAATATTTAACGTTCTTACATCACGTGAAGAGGTTATCGCCGTGGTAACGGGATGGGTCGTGAGTTGCATGACAATAAGCTTTACTCCAATCACGGCTAAGTGCAAAAGGTTACAAGTGTCACAAAACTACGCATACAATGCGTCTTTAACATTAAAAAGGGATAGGTTAGGTATTCTATGACAATACTAATGCGTGATATACAGCCATCGCCTCTTTCCCAGACCATAAAGTATATTTCGTTAGCTGTCATGCTAATAAGGTAAAATTGCATTAAACTTGATGAATTTATTTAGGATTTTGAGGCATAACATTAGAAATTCAAATTTACAGTTGGCACCGTTCGTTATGTCAACACTCACATACCTACATTCAAAGATATACGTATATTCAAATACACATACGCCATACGTAGGCAAAAACAGAAAAAAAAATTAGACATTGTATTGTCATAGCATAGCCAACAAAAAAAGCTAACGCCAAAGATCTTGCCACCTTGAAGAAAGGGAAATACTGACCACCACCACCACTGTATCTAGGGTTTCTGCTCGAGAATTCTCGAGGCGAGAAATCTCGAGAAATTTGTCCTTCGTCGAGACGGGAAAAAAACCGCAATGCCTCGAGAATTCGAGAAATAAATCGCAAGAGCGATAAGTAAAAAAAACGCTGTTTAACACTTAATGCGTCTAGCTTATGCTGTCTGTGCTCTGTGCTTAACCTGTCGGATGAGTGGGACTGTAGGACCGGCTGTCCAGTCCAGAGTGGGGTCGCTAGAGCTGCGTTCTCGAGGGTAGATGTGGAAACCTAAGTGGCGAGTTGGCTATATTATATGTTTAAAGTCTAGTGACACTCTCTACCCCAGCCCCGCACCGGTGTTGCCCTTGAGCCATCTTTGATGTCGCTTTTTATGGGATCCCACCTTATGGAGGGCGAGTCACCGTCTACCGGAATTAAAATTGGATACCGTTTTATTAAGCAGGCGTCCGGTTCTTCACCCAATAGCCCAGTAATTAGCCCATACTATTCACCCAATAGCCTAGTACATTTTAGACTCCATTAACTGAATAGTCCTTACACCATGGCGGGCGCTGCTGTCTCTGCGTGCGTCCCATGACACGGGCAAGGGCAGCATCCTTTTAGTGTATCCCTCACTTTTCATTAAATTGTCTAAAGGGCCTTTGCGCGTTGGCTTTGGCTCCGCATACGCCTTCCGAAGGTCCGGAACACCATTGTTCCGTGGTCGGAAAAGACCTTCTAAAATTTCTCGAGATACTCGAGAAACTCGAGAAATCGTGGTCGAGAATTCCCATGCCTCGAGAAATAAAAAAGGTCGAGAAACCAGAAACCCTAACTGTATCACACTAGCTAATTCGAGTTAAAGTTAAAGACGCAGATTTCAAAAGTCAAGCAAAAATTAACTAGGTATTTGCATTGTTCACAGCTTTACGTACATCATTTATATTAATCGAATCGAAAGAAATAACGATTGCAAATATTGCAATGTATGAAGTATTGTCCGAATGGCCATAGAAAAAGTGGATTTTCCACTTCTGTTTCCAGCAATTAGTTAACTATGTTTTGTTATTTTAAGAGTAAGACGAAATTAAACCACAGTGCAAAACTAATACCTATCGATTAAATAACATGTAGGTTAAAATCCAATTAACTATCAAAGAAACCAGATCCCTTTTCAAGCCGTCCATTCCTACCCTTGTCTCTGTTATCTTTATACAACGACGGACAAAAGATGTGGGGTAACAATATAGGGCACAGAAGTGTGTCAGAAAGGAAATGCCACCGCAAGGCACTGGTGTCTGGGGTAAAATAAATCCTGTTAATATTAGAAATGACAGGAATCCGAAGCAAGCAAGCAAACAGAATTAAAAGGAGCCTGTATAGATATTAGACAAATTATATGCTAATATAATTCCAAAGCTCGACGATTGAATTTGTGGCTAAACGGTTACAATTTACTACTTGAAAAATTAAGCCATTAGAATTTGCGATATGATTTGCATAAATGTATTTTTTTTATAACTGACAGCTTGATAATTGTCAATTCAGTAATTTATTACCTTCACATTTCATTTGCATTAGGTACTTCGTTCAGAATATAACGACACTTGATTATCTGTGGCCTTGAGATTACATTGAAACATGATAAAATAATGCAACTAAATTATTCAGAAATATTTGTACAAGTTGTAAGTTGAATTATCGAGAGCGTGGAATTGCATATGTAGTGGTTGTACCGTGTTGTGCCTCTTTGTGTGTGGATTCAAATATAGAATGCCTGTACACAAACAATACTATAGTTGAATTATCGAGAGCGTGGAATTGCATATGTAGTGGTTGTACCGTGTTGTGCCTCTTTGTGTGCGGATTCAAATATAGAATGCCTGTACACAAACAATACTACTACATATGCAATTCCACGCTCTCGATAATTCATCTATACTACATATGCAATTCCACGCTCTCGATAATTTATAACCATGTTATAATGTGTATAGCATACGAAACAATGTCAATACATACAGTATTTCACCACATTTCACAACTCCCGTATGGTCTAGTGGCTAGGATACCTGGCTTTCACCCAGGAGGCTCGGGTTCGATTCCCGGTACGGGAATAACTTTTTCTATTTTTATTCTCTAATACCAGCATACGGTTCTTCACATCATCACTCTCATGTCTCACAATCTTGCCTCTTCTAATAAAATGTGGTATTTTCTTTATCTAATTACTTCTGCCTCCACGAGTCCTCGCCTATAGGTACTTCGATAATGAATCGCGTCATACAGGTCAGAGCGTAAGTTTGCCGAATTATTTTGCACCCCAAAAGGAAATCTCTGATATAATGTACCGACAAGATAATGGGTCATTTAAAAAAAAATCCTTTGAATATTCACACACATCTTTCTGTTTTTAATTTTTAAAAATATTGTAATGTAAATGTAATGTAAATGTAAAAACTCTTTATTGTACAAAAACAAGTCAAACACAATATAATAATAGGAAAACGCAAGTACAAAGGCGAACTTATCCCTTTAAGGGATCTCTTCCAGTTAACCTTTGAGTAGATGAGAAAAGAAGTAAATAAAGGTAGACAAATGCGGCAACATGTACAACATGGTACGAGAAAGATAGATACTATACGATACATAAATACAAAATTATAGGATAAGGATAAGCATATATATTACACCAGAGAGGAGTGAAGAGACAATAATAATAATAACAGAAAAGGAACATCTAAGACAAATACAAAACAATAGCAACAAATTAATCAGACTCAAGTAACCACAACTTCCTTAGGTTCTCCTTGAGCGACGCAACCGACTGTGACTGTCTAAGCAAAACAGGTAACCTGTTCCAGAGTTTGACTGAGCCCACCGCAAACGATTTGCTGTAGCCACGATTTTTGTGAGGCGGGATGGCGAGTGACAGGTTCGCACTCGACCGCAGACGGTGGCCACTGCCTTCGGCCAAAAATTTAAATTGCCCCGAAAGGTACTGGGGAGAAGAAGAGGTAAAAAGTATATTAAATAGGAGGGAAAGAGTATGTAAATCTCTACGACGTCGGATAGGAAGCCACTTCAATTTATTACGGTAATAGGTCACCTGATCATATTTCTTTAACCCAAAAATAAATCTTATGCATGCATTCTGTAAGCGCTCGAGCTTGTCCAGCAGATCTTCATTGACATCACAAAATACCGTGTCACCGTAGTCGAGCAGTGGGAGTAGAAGCGAACGAGCCAGCATTGATTTTGTATGGAGAGGGAGAAAGTTCTGAAGCCGCCTTAAGGAGTGAAGCGAAGCAAAAACCTTTTTACTAACCTCCGCAATATGTGGCGCCCAAGAAAGAGTCTGGTCTAAAGTGATACCTAGATCTTTAACTGTGGTGGTGAAAGGAATAGGGTTTCCGTCAAAGAAAATTGTAGGCAAAACCAGATCTGGCAATCTTGAGATATAGTAAGGACTTCCAATTACGATTGCCTGCGATTTATTGGCGTTTACTTTAAGACCAAAAGATGATGCCCACGAACAGATGGAATCTAAGTCCTTGTTAATGAGACTTACTAAAGCTTCAAAATCTTCAAGGTTAGCCGCTGAATAAATTTGCAGATCATCGGCGTAAAGGTGGTAGGATGAGTTCAATGACTTTGTAATATTGTTAATAAAAATGGAGAACAGCAATGGAGAGAGCACACCTCCTTGGGGGACACCAGCAGACAGTTCACACCAATCAGAGACTTTGTCATCAACTCGCACCCGCTGATGCCTCCCAAAGAGGTAGCTGTGGAACCAAGATAAAGCAGTAGGTGACACATTGAGAAGCTTAAGGAAGGCAAGCAGGATGTCGAAGTCGACTGTATTAAATGCGCTACTAAAGTCTAATAGGACTAAAATGGTGATTTTCTGATTATCTATATTAAAACGAATATCGTCGGTGACTCTAATCAGAGCAGTCACTGTGCTATGCCCAGGGCGGAACCCGGATTGAAACGGATTGAGAAGGTTGTTTCTGTTCAGGTGAGAGGAGAGATGTCTGTTAACAAAATGTTCAACAACCTTGGAAAGTACTGGAAGGATGGAGATAGGACGGTATTCAGATATGGATGAAGGACTAGTTACTTTGGGAAGAGGTATGACGTTAGCTAATTTCCAAATAGAGGGAAAATCACCTGAAGAGAAGGAAAAATTGATGATGTGTGCCAGGATAGGAGCTATGGGTTCCGCCACGAGCATAAGCATGTCCAAGCTAAGATTATCGTCACCCACGGCCTTCGTTTTGATCTTCTTAAGAATTCCAAGAATGTCTTGAGAAGAGATAATTTAAAATATTCGAGCCCTACACCCCAGCAGTGGGTAAAAGGATGGAAAGAAGAAGAAGAGATTTGAAAAGATACATGAATTTTCATGAGACAATGAATTCTCACTTCAAAACGCCAACTAACGTTTCGATATGACGTAGGTAGATAACAAAAAATGATATCTTCTACATACCCATCCTATATCTCTATTTTGTCCACTCCGTCATACCGATAGTGAATCTGATTACGGCCCACCCTAGCGTAAAAGCTTTCATTGCGCAATGCAAAGCCGTCCTTTATAATGTACATGTACCCACACTATCTTTAGTAAACACATCGCAATGTATATACATTGTACTATTAGCAGTAAAAGCACCGAGTCTTGGATTACACATTTAATTATAAGTTTTATACACGACAACGCTCAGATCAACGCTAAAGATGGCGCGGGAATCCTTCTTGACAGCTCGGTCCGATGACAGGTGTGCTGTCATCTCGGTGATGTTCCAAAACCTGGCTAACAGATTCGGCCATCTGACCAAACTCTTCGCCCACGAAGAGCAGTTCAATCTGTGCCACGTTGATCTTCATCACCTCAACCTTCGCAGCTGAACTCAGCCACTCACCAGCTCTGTGAACCGATCAAATTCAATTTGAATGCGTAACCCGTACGTAACGCACTCCTTTCCTTTTAAAAGGCCAGTAGTATAATCAGCAACGGGAACGTCTAATGAATGACCTTTAATTTATACCCAATGAGTAAATATTCCCATGGATTTATAATGTGTCATAATGACAACATGTTTTGACCAATTCATTCTTAGATTACATTAAAGACACACACTTGGAAGTGGCCTACATTCAAAATGTATTAAATACATAGCTAATTTTCCCAGGTTCATAGATTATGATTCACTGAATTTACTGTATCGTATTTTCGATGCTTTATTATGAGTTTTCTGGACTACGCATAATTTGGGTAATCAACGCTCTACAAAAATGGTGTAGTAAAGAAAGCAAGGAACGAGCTCACAGTTCACGCCGGGGTTGTAGATAGTTCATGCTTGTTGCTCAACTAGGGAATGCAACCCGGGTACCCGAAAACCCGGGTACCCGGGTACCCGTCTATATTTGGAGTCGGGTAAAACCCGGGTTTTTAACTCATAACCCGGGTTTTACCCGTAATTTAGAAATCGGTAGAAAAATAGGGAAAACGTGAATAAACTTAAAACAAAATGTTCTATTACTTCTGTAACTGTATTCCTACCTTACTGTGTGTGTTATAAACTATTAAATTAAAATTAAAAGGCATAGCATAAATGGTCCGAACATATTTTACACTTCAATTCTAACTATCGCTTGATAGCTTTAATCAATCATTCCAGTAAAATTTTACTGCACAACCTAAATGAGAGACAAAAGGCGTATATCAGCAAATAAATCGCACCAGAATAAGCCGGATTTGTTAGAGGAAAAGAAACTAGAGAACAGATTCTCATATTGCGCCAGATAATAGAGAAAGCCAGAGAGTTCGACAGACCAACGTACATATGTTTTGTTGACTTTCAGAAGGCATTTCACTCTGTTAAATGGCCGCTGCTGTGGGATGTTCTCTTACGAATGGGCGCTCCCAACAATCTCGTCCATATATTAAGAGGGCTGTATGAGAACAACTCCGCGTCAGTAAAAATGGACAATACAATGTCAAAGCCACTCCATCCTTCGGCTGGGGTACGTCAAGGGTGCATACTATCGCCCTTGCTCTTTTCTGTAATCTATATTGAGCACATAATGACGATAACGCTTGAAGGCTGGACGGATGGTGTTCCAATAGGTGGGAAGAATATCTCCAATCTGCATTACGCTGACGACATCGACACCACACTCACAGCAACAAGCGAAGATTGTTTAGCAGCGCTATTGCGTCGCGTTGAAACAGTTAGTCTCGAATTCGGTTTGAAGATCAACCGACTAAAAACCAAGATGATGGTCGTGGACCGTAACAACAGCAATAAGGCAAAAACTATTGGAAACTGTGGAGTTGTATAACCATACTATATGTATTGGGGTCACTGGTCTCAAACGGTGGAGGCTCCGAAGATGAAATCAAGCGACGCATAGCAACAACTAGGTCTGCAATGGAGAAACTCTCGAAGATCTGGAGAGACCGCAATATCACAAGGGTAACTAAGACTCGCCTCGTAAGATCTCTCGTTTTCCCAGTGTTATTTTACGGTGCAGAAACGTGGACAGTAAGAGAAAGTGAACGAAAACGCATTGATGCTTTGGAAATGTGGTGCTGGAGGAGAATGCTGCGGATATCGTGGACTCAGCGCCGCACTAATATATCTATACTCCAAGAGCTCAAGGTTAAGCAAAGGCTTTCAGCAATCGTGCACTCTCGCATTCTTAGTTACTTCGGCCACGTGACGCGCAAGGAAGAGTAGAGTGGATGGTACAAGGCCCAGATTACGCCCCTCAATGCGATGGACTGATCAAGTGAAGGCCCTCACCGGATCACGCTTAAATCTGTGCGTGCGAAATGCACTTAGTAGAGAAAGATGGCGGAGAACTACACAAAATGCCGTACAACGACCTCAATGACCACGACTACTCTGACAAGAGTATACGACTAAGAAGAAGAAGAAGATCTATTGTTACATTTGAATATTCCATATTTCCCGTTAACTTTGATATTTTCTGAGTAATAAACAGAAAGATTAAGTATACCTAACCTAACGTCTTATGCTCTCTAAATTAATATTGTGATTTACAGCTGTTTTAATAGTATAAGTTGTTAAATTTATATATTTCATGTACGAAATCATTGTTTGTCAATTAATAAATGCAAACTCAGCAATCAAAAGTGCATTTTATTACTAAATTCCCGTAAAACCGATGAAAACCAATAATTAATAAAAAAATTGTTTAAAACCGGGTATTACCCGGGTACCCGGGTTTTTGAAAATCAAAGTCGGGTAATACCCGGGTACCAAAAATGGCCGGGTATTGCATTCCCTATGCTCAACGCACAGTCAGCTTAGAAGACATCGCGCTCGCTCAGCTCGCTGTGCCTCAGCCGATCGACAGGCGCACAGCTTCACGTCCATTGCCGCCTCCAATGCAGTTCATGATAGCAATCATGCACTGTATCTCTGTAACACACATCAATGCGTTCCTTGTTACAATTAGGATTACTAATGTCACCGCCTGTAGGCGCCGTGACCCGAACATCACCGCCAGTAGGCGCCGTGACCCGAACATCACCGCCAGTAGGCGCCGTGACCCGAACATCACCGCCAGTAGGCGCCGTGACCATAACATCACCGCCTGGAGGCGCTGTGACCCGAACATCACCGCCAGTAGGCGCCGTGACCCGAACATCACCGCCAGTAGGCGTCGTGACTATAACATCTCCGCCTGGAGGCGCCGTGACCCTAACATCACCGCTCGAAGGCGCCGTCACCATCGACCACAACATCACCGCACTGAGGCGCCGTGACCAGACATTACCACCCGTAGGGGCCGTGACCAAAACGTTACCGCTCCTAGGCGCCGTCACCACTCAGCATAACATCACCGCTCGAAGGCGCCGTGACCAGACATTATCACCCGTAGGTGCCGTGATCTCGTGACTACAGGCATCACAGAATAATACGTCAAGAATAAAAACATCAACACACAGCGGCGTTGTGTCAGTGTGACTACAGGCTTACCTCATGCTGCTGAGTTTTACATTGCAAACATTTCATCGCGCTTCGGCCACTCGCCTGATTTTATGGTTTATGGTTTAAGAATTTATTTCTCTAAAAGAATTATAATTCACTTAACTAGAGAAATTCACAACATTATAGAAATTATCTTAATTATACGAGTAACAGTGTACGAACAGCAGGTAATTTAAATTTAAAGTGATACAAAGCAATTCTTATTTCTACGTAAAAGTGGGTACCAAAATCGTTCACATCGGTTAATAAGTTGGCACAAAGTAATTGTCACTGCGCGAGCGCGGGCGGCCCAAACAATTGCAATGTCCAGTTTAAAGTGACCCAGATATACAACAAAACAAGCGTAGGGGATATGCGCGCCTATACTGGTTCGTCTAAGCGTTAAACCGGTCCGTCGCACTCGCCCAGTGGTTGGCGACAACAGACATGGAGAGATCCATTTGCGGGGTTCAATTACGTAAATAGTTTAAAGTCATAGCGATTGAATATTAAATTATGTCAATGTAATTTATTCATAATATTTATAATTATCAGCTTTTTTGTATTAAGTTGTACGTGCAATTATGGCAATTATTTAGTTATTTAGATTAGATTTTCCTACATTACATTATATTATATTCGCTTATCTTATTTTATTTTATGTTGACATCCTCGTGATATTATAATATTAATTATTATTGGTTTACCAGGTTTTTTTTGTATAATTTTTTAAGTTTACAGTTTTAAGTATAATTTTATTTACTCATAACATATTTTATATAGATTTTTTTTTTTTTTTACATGCGTTTGTTATTTTGGTTAGTATTTTAGCGCTTTAGAAGTGTTTCATGCATTTTTTTTTTTTATAAATATAAATATTTCATTCTTGTTGCAATTGCCAATGTTATTAATTATTGTATTATTATATCATTTATAGTTATGTAAATTCAGAGTATTCGTTTGAAATGTATTTTTTTAGATGCTTTTTGTATGTAAGTAATGATTTAGCTTCTTTTATGTGATTAGGTAATCTATTATATAACTGCACGCCTCCGTACATTAAGTTTCTTTTACCATAAGTGTCTGTACGCGGTGATTGAAGGCATATGTGATTACCTCGTCTTAGTAAGCGTTTTCTTACCTGAGATTTTGTTTTAAATGATATTTCTGTGTGCATTTGTCTATTTAGGATTTTGCGGACCAAAATACATGTATTATATTTGTACAGTTGAGATAGAGTCATTAATTGAGTTTCTTTGTATACTTTCTTAGTTTGCGTTAAGTAGTGATAGTTGAAAAGCAGTTTTATAATTTTATTTTGAGCTCGTTGTAATGGCTTTAAGTTTGTCTTAGCTGCCGTTCCCCATATCTCAATTAAATATTCCGCGTGTGACTTTATCAATGAATTGTAAATAATGTATCGTACAGACTTAGGAAAACACTTTACTGTGCCTCTGAGCATTCCCATTAGCGATGACAACTTAGACTGAAGTTTCTCAATATGTGGCCTCCAAGTTAAGCGACTGTCCAGTATAAGGCCAAGGTATTTCTCTGATTTTACTTTAGTGATTTGTTTATGGTCTATGGTCAGTGGTTGAGAATGAAAAGTTTTCTTGTTTTTAGCACTGAAAATCATGTAATTCGTTTTTGCTATATTAATAGTTAGTAAATTTGTTTTAAACCATTCTTGTAGGGTGTTTAAATCATCTTGAGCTTGGTTTAGTACAGATGTTACTTCGCTACCAAAATAAAATAGGCTAGTGTCATCGGCATACAGAGAAATAGTTCCATTCAAGCGTAAACTAGTTATATCATTGATGTACGTTAGAAAGAGTAAGGGGCCAAGAATGGAGCCTTGAGGGACGCCATAGGTAATATTTTCGGGAGCACTTTGGTTTTCGCCTATTTTTACTATCTGATAGCGATTTACAAGGTAAGACTCAAGTATTTTAGCGGCAGCGCCTTTTACACCTATTGTACGTAGCTTTTTTAGCAGTAGTTTATGGCTTATTGTATCGAAGGCTTTTCGTAAGTCGATAAATATACCTAGGGCTAGCTGTTTTTGGTCTATTTTATTTTTCAGGTTTGTGACTAAGTCTATACACGCTGAGAGAGTATTTGATTTAGGGCGGAAGCCGTATTGCTTGGAAGACAAAAATGAAATAGATTGGAGGTATTGTTCTAAACGGGTATATATTACTTTCTCCATGATTTTAGAAATGACCGGGAGCACAGAAATAGGACGGTAGTTACCGGGATCAGTTTTACTTCCTGATTTAAATATTGGAGTCACTTTGGCAATTTTGAGTGAATCAGGAAAATAACCGCTTTTTAGGCAATTATTTATGCATTTTGTTATCTCTTCCGCAATAAGGTTTTTGATCGATTTAATCGACTTACAGGTGATCCCGTCGAGCCCTGTACTTGTATTTGAATTTAGGCTATCAATTATCTTTTCGATTTCGTGAGTCGTTGCAGGCGCAAATTCAGATAACACCGACGAAGTACTGCACAATGAGGCATCAGTAAATGTATCGTGGTATTGCGCGGGTATTGCATTAGCAAGAGTAGGGCCTACATTAGCAAAGAATCTGTTAAAGTGATTACATATGTCTTTAACATCCGTAATATCGCCAGTGTCGGTTTCAATTTTCTGGGGAGGACTGCTGTTAGTTTTTTTGTTATTACTACTGAGTTCATTTATTAAATCCCACATTTTGAGGGGTTTTTTTAAACATTTTTGGAACAGATTTTGGTAGTAAGTACTTTTAGCAGCTTGGATGGTACTTTGGACCTCCTTTTTTTTCTGTAAGTATTCTTGTTTTGCTGGTTTATTGTGTACTAATCGCATGTGTGTGTATCCAAGTTGATTTCGTTGATTTATAGCCTCTATTATATTTTTATTTATCCAGTCACTTCTGGGTGGGTTAAGTATTTTCGTTTTCGTTATCTTGCTCTTTCTGATTCCGTCTGCGATAATTTTCTCCAATTTCTCATATTCACCGCTACATTCACTAATATTTGCTGCTTCTAGTTCCCTCTTGAGATTGCTGTAATCGATTGCTTGATATGAGACCTGTTTGTTCTTCTTGGGCTTGAATTTGTGTACTTCCAAATATAGCTGTTTATGATCTGAAATCATCGATTCCACGACTGCGAGGTGACAGGGAATATTTTTGATGTTAGTGTAGACATGATCTAGTATTGTTTTCGTGCTTGGAGTCTCTCGAGTACAGTAGTTCGATTCTATTTTATTTATTACAGTGAAGCCATTTTCTAGAAGCATGCGTTTGTAGGCTAAAGTAGGTCGACTTCGTTTTAGCAGATCGTAGTTGAAGTCTCCGAATACCAGTACTCTCTTACGAGCTAGCAACTGGCTTGAGTATGTCTCTAGAAAATTTTCATTATTTGTTCTCTCAGGTTTATATACTGCACCGATGTCTAAAGAGAATTTGTTTAAATGTATCCATAAGTAGTGATTATCATCTATGCATGATCCTTCAATGAAATTATGCTTGAGATCATTGTGAACAAATATTGACACTCCTCCTCCTCTTGCGTTATTTCTGTAGTTATAATAATGTGTATAATTGGGCAACTGTATCTTTTTGGCTTCGGTTTCAGATTTTATCCAAGTTTCAGTGACAATTATAACGTGTAGTTTGTTAACTGTAGATTCTGAAATAACCCTTAACTCGTCCAGCTTACCGGGTTTAACAATGCTGCGTATATTGGTATAAAAGAATGTCAAGGCCTTGCTATCTACAGCGATATTATGGTAGTTATTCGATATTTGGTATGTTACTTCTTCGGCGGCAAATTGTTGTCCGGTGGATTCTCGGCTAGGAAGTTTTTTGGAATGGCTTCAATTATTTTAGGAACGCCTTTGATGTACTTTATGGTCAAATTTGTCTCTCCATTATCAGTTCGGTGCTTAAGCTCATCATTAAGGTTTTTCATAGTTTTTTTCTGTAGTGGTGTTTCATCGTAGTAAATTTTAATGTTTGGTTTCTCATTCTTTATGGCCGACCGGTTCCTTAATACTGATTTAGCTGTATCGGAAGATGTGAAACAAGCTTTTATAGGGCGGTTTTTTTCTTTTGTAAACTTTCCTAACCTTATTATTTTGTGGGGCTCGGTACACTCAGGAACTATGGCTTTTATCACTTCACTGACTTCAGCGCTGTCATGGCGGCGCCTATCTTCAATACTACTACTGATTATCTCGTTTATGCCGCATATGATTACATTTTTCTCCCTTTCCGATCGCTCATGAACTTCAGCAATCATGTTATCGATCGTGACTGTACTACAATCTTGTGCGGAAAAAGATCCTTTAAGCATCTGGACATCACTTTCAAGAGTTTTAAGTTTATGCTCAGCATTACTGTTAAAGTTAGTGATATTTACTAACTCTTCTTTAATTTTGTCTTGCTCCTGTGCTAGTTTTTCTGTTGTAGCTTTAATTTGAAATAATTGGTCCTTCATTTGAGATACATCCTGTGATATAGTGCTCAGCTGTTTAGTTTGGGTATTTGACATAACTGTTAGCATTGCCATGATTCTGGACTCGAACATTTCGAGTTTTGTGGAAAAATCGTCGTCAGGTTGTTTTCTTTTATTTCTCAGCGTTATTTGCTGTGCTTCTAATTCCGTGAGTTGAAGTGCGCTAAGGTCAAGTTGCGATCCACTGCCTGTTAAGCCAGATGCCATCATGTGATTGCTATCAGTATACGTATTTGGTTCTTGCGCTGGCGGTGGCGTCCGTCGTGTTAAGCTCATCATTTTAAAAGACGGTACGCGCAGGTATTTCGAATTTTTAGTTCACTCCGAAACGATGTAAGTCACATTAACACTTTGAGTAATAATCGTTTACACTTAAGAGTAATTAAGGTTGTTTTTACTATGGTCACTATTTAAAAAATTTAATATTTTTCTGTAACACGTCCGCTTCGTACACTTGCTCACCGCAATCGATTTTGCATACTGCTACTCCACGCACCGACTGCATTTTCGCCCGCAGCAACAGCCAACCACATGACATACTTGCACATGTTCATCTTTATCAATTCTTCAATACTAGAGTCTGTATCACATTCTTACCATTTATTCCTGTCTGTTAAATTTATTTCAAATGTAATAGATACTCAACGCCAGGTAGTGATCAATTTGATCTATATCTTCTTGTGACAACTTTATACAGTCAATGCCAACTTCATACTGGTCATGCTTGCATCATTTACTCCTTAGCACAGGTCAGCATACTGTCACAAGTACCTTATCTGCAAACATAATGTTAGCACACACACACAGAAAACTACCAGTAAATATTAAACAGTATCGCCATTTCTTACTATCTCAACCATATGTTCTCAATTCTCAAGTGGCTTAGGTTTACCCTTAATAAAACTCCGTGGCTTCAGTGAAAAACGATACAAGTTCCATAAAACTTCTATGAAACTCCTACCGCTCTCCGCCTTGGCCTGAGTATTACTCAAATATTGCAATTATATATTATTAAGATGTGACAAATGTGACATAATGAAATTATAAATTCATCTATATTTGAACATTTTCAAAATCAGACTAACAATCATACATCTTTATTGCAAGGTTTTTAAATGTATCCTCCATTATAAATTTAACTTTTGCCTTATATGCAGTCTTCATCGTGAACTAGTCTTTGGTACACATAATAAAATTATACCTTTCAATCATTTGCAGTCCTCATTGTAAACTGGTCTTTGGTACGCATAATAAAATTATACCTTTCAATCACTTGTCTGTCTTCATTGTTACCTGATCTTTGGTATATATAATTAATACCACATATTGACTTTATTTATTTCTCTTGTATGGACTTCACATTATAAAATCAAGCAGATTGTATCATTTGAAGAAATTAATATTGCACTAATATTTATTTTTATCTGTGAAGATTGTGCTAAAGTCCTTAGTGTCAACTTGTCTTTGGCATGGATAACAAATATCACAACTTGATTTTATTTTTATCCCCAGTTGTGTGAACTTCATGTTATAAAACCAATCAACTATTAACATTGTTTGTATCATTTGATGAAATCACTAATATTTTATCTGTCGAGATCTGTGAACATAGAAGAACATAACACACACAACACAAAACAATAAGACACAGCGAGTCACCACTCCATATTTTACATAGGCTGTTTTGCCAGTCTCTATTGTCAACTTGTCTCTGGCATGCATAACAAATATCACAACTTGATTTTGTTCTTATCTCTATTTGTGTGAACTTCATATTATAAAATGCTTGTATAGTTCCAGCTGTCCAATATTGTAGTACACATGTTTTATCTGTGTAATTCTGTGAACATATTAATACACACACAACACAACACAAGGCAATAAGAAACAGCTAGTCTAATTCCAATCTTTACATTGATACTTTCTGTACCACACCTCCCCATCATTACCACGGTTATTCAACTTAATAACAATGTGTCATTACTACTTTTGACAATAATCATCATCATCATTATTATACCAACTGAAACTTGGAGGGTTTTATGGCACTAATACAATTTAAAATTCAATCAAAATAAAGATTGCTAGATTCTAATAAATTAGCTTTTCACAGACTTTACTTTCATGATAAATTTAATCATGTCTGTTTTTATTTTGCTTCAAACAATATGTAAAAGCAGGAATCACATCCACTGAACATTATCAGAAGTTACTTTAACATAATCATTCCTTTCTTAACATTTAGAATAGTCAAATGGCTATTAAGTATGAATTTCAATACTTGCGGCTTGGTTGATCATGTCGAGTGATCACTTATTCATTGCCCCGGTCACTCCGCTCCGCTTCAGCAAGCCATACTAATGTTATGGAACTTATTGTATTTCTGAATTTCTTCTCATTTAGGTATTTCTTCTAGTTGCTTCATGTATGTAGCACAGCACCTCCGATAGCATACTTTGCACATTCTTGGTTAACATCACCAATGAGTTGATGTTGAAGATATCCATCTGACTCCATGGTACTCCCGCTACTTTTATCCCATGATCCATTGAAATATCCAATAAGTTGGAATACAGATGTCATGTTTCTAGCTATTTTCAATCTGTAACTTAAATTCAAACACAGAGCACACAACCATACAAAGCTGGTATTGTTATTATTCTATTGCTTGTTTTAAGCAACCTTGGCAGATGAATTTGAATATTTTTACAAATTAAAGTGCCTGGCACATAAAGGCACAGTAAAACTATGTTTTTATATGGACACACCAACAACCATAAGCTATTTTAATCACGGAAATTGTTGCTTTCACGTTTTAAAGTACAAATCCATTTAAGGTCATTGACCTATTGTGCCAATGTTAAATGGAATCACTTATTACGTTTTTCTCACCTGAAACGCTTCGTAAATATAACAATTTATATACCTGCATTTAGGAATCAGTACCAATTATTGTAAAACTTGTGGCAATCATGATTTCGGCATCGATTGTCTCGAGTAACCTGCGTAACTTACCAACCTTTATAATGACTTCGTCATTACCTTCTCAATATGCCAGTGGGCTTTTATTATCACAGTATTCATAGGCACACGTGTAATTATCAGTAATCGGTGATAAATATCATCGTAATCCAAGCCAGTGCATTTTATCTGCTGCCAAAGCGAATGGACGTGCCATTGCGAGATTGTGACTCAATGACGCTTCACGCTACGTACGAATATTACCATTTCCTACGAAAATAACTTGTGAACATGAGCAACTTATATCTCACTTCTGAAATATTAGCAGTAAAAGCACCGAGTCTTGGATTACACATTTAATTATAAGTTTAATACACGACAACGCTCAGAGCAACGCTAAAGATGGCGCGGGAATCTTCTTGACAGCTCGGTCCGATGACAGGTGTGCTGTCATCTCGGTGATGTTCCAAAACCTGGCTAACAGTACATACAGTCCGTGAGCTTTAAGAAGAACCTTTGGAAATCGGCGACGACACACGAAGGTAATATTGCTGTTTTGCTTTTTCATGTGTCACTGTTGATTGATACCCGACGTCTCTTTCGAAAACCCGAAGGTTCTTTTTAGACCTCACGAACTGTACAGTCAGCGTCAGAGATACGTGACCCCCCTAGGTGTAAAACTGGAACTCTCGTTCGACACGAGAATCGGCATTTACCACACTGTCATTTAATTCTTTCAAAAATGAAATATCTCAAATCTGCTTGTCAGCTAAGCTGGGATCGATCCTGGGGTCTCGGCTCACACTCATTCGCTTCACTGATACATTAGTCCGGCTTTTTTCCGCTGGGCTATCGTAACACATGGACTACACAACAAAAATATGAACCAGTTCCGACCGGCAATAGAGAACTATGACAAAATCTATAAAAATGGACTTTATTGTCAATGGCGCTTACGCCGCATCGGGTTGCGCATCGTTGCATTTTTATTGGAGCATCGCTGATAATGGCGTAAGCGCCATCGACATCGAGGTCCCTTAACATAGATATTCTGTTCCAACTATTACTTATATCTATACTCGTCCCTGTTTTGCAAGCTTGTCTTGGATCATATTAGTAATGTCTTTGGTTTATCAATATTTTCCTACCCTCATTTTTATTCATTTTATTTCCACAGACGACTAACAACGACTTTTACCAATTACATTTTAAGGTTTAATTTACTGGAGTAAATGCGTCTAGTTATTTCGTGGAGAAAATTTGTCTGAGGGTAAGTCATAATTTGCGTGTGCGAATCACACCTGTGTCGCAACGCAATTACGATCTCTCGACAATCCTTTTGCATTTCAAGCAATTGAATAACTGCCCCCGTCCGTTTTTTTGTGTTTCAATGACAATATGGTTCGATAAAATTGTGGTTCTTTGGGAAGAGAACAAAAGTATTAAACAAATAGCACACGAGTACTGAATATAACGGTAAGTTTGTTACCTGTGACTCCATAGGGACATTTATTTTTTAGTAAAAAAAGTAAAATGTTATCAATAAGTTAAGCCACCAGATTTTGTTTGTGAGGATTTACTGTCGTGTGTTTACCTATATATGGGATAAGATAGAAAAATATATTTAACGGAAAAGTCTTTTAATCGGCAGCTTTTTTATGTGAAGTAATAGGTATAGTCTTAGAGCCATGTTTATTTTTAAAGCTATTTGAGTTTTTTAAGTTTTATCATCATAAACGAGCAAATTTAATACTATTTTTACTTGCAGAGAAATACGATTCGCAGATGGGTGAGATTCGTTATATCGTATTTACTGACGAGAAATATTTTAAGTCAGACAAAGATGGAAGAAAAATATTGTGGCGCAGAAGTGGAGAGCGATTTGACCCCAAAAATATGCTAGACCTTAGAACAAGCGGAAGGATATCATTAGGTGGGTATATTATATTAAGTATACAATTTTCATTACCTGCACTTTAAAAAAAAACTGTGATTTCAGTTTTACGTTTTTCAAGTTATGGTATGCTCATGATATTTTTTTTAGCGTATTGGGGCTGGATGTCATCTATGGGGCCCGAGCAGCTCGTTGAAGTTGGAGGCCGAATGAACAGCGAGCGATACCTCGAAGTGTTACGTGACGTCATGTTGCCTTCCGTTCGCGTCGCCTATCCCGAAGGACAAATTTATTTAGTGCAAGACATAAATCATTGGTGCATGACAATAGTGCAGTGCATCGTTCCCGTATAGTGAAAGAGTGGTTAGCCTTACAAACAGACATCACTGTATTAGATTGGCCTTCTAAAAGCCCTGACCTTAATCCTATTGAGAATTTATGGTGCTTAACTGGGACCCTACACAAGTCAAATCAAGACAAAACTTAGACGAAGAAGTTTATAGAAAGTGGGAATTGATGAGGAACACCAATGTATGTTCAAACATGGTTTCAAGCATGAAAAGCCGGCTAAAACAGGTAGAAGATAAAAAAGGTTGTCCTCTATGTTATTAGTAAAAATTGTAAAAAAAAATGTGTTGTTGGTATTTCTCCATTATTGGGCAAATATTTACTCCATGCAAGTTTTAAAATAATGAGTAGGTATAATGCTATTGTATAAGTAGTGTCTAACAAATTATATTGTTTTTTTGCAAATAACAAGATAGTGCTTAAACAAGTAGGCTTTTCCAAGAGGTAACTCGTTAATTTCTACCTTAAAAACCATACATATTGTTAGCCATTTAATATAGTTTTTTTAACATGGATTCTTCTTCATTAGTATTATTTCAAGTCAATTTGATGTGACATGACTGAATAAAGTGTTTCTGTTAATAGGAAATTTCAATGTAACTTTAATGGGAGCTGTTTGAATTCGACCTAATTAGTGGAGAAATACCCTATGCTTACTAAGATTGTGGTAAGGTTGCATTGCATTGGTAACGGGCTAAGAGATGAATTATTGTTATCTTTGATAACATGTCGTTTCTCTTTGCAACGTTAAATAGCTGGTTTAGATTACGTATTACATATTGATAATGGCATACAGACTAATAGGGCGAGGGGCGGTCTAACCTATACTCATTTTTGAAATTGTTTTTTGAATAGCCCATTTTATACTTAAAAGCCTCTTCCCGCAATTTCCACAACTCCCACCGCTGTGTCCCGCCATCTCTGTCTAAAGTATAACTGAAAAATTGTGTTAAATGCAATAAGAATATTAATTTATAATCAAAGAAAAGGGAAACTATACACTTCACTTTTAACCGAGTAGTTTGGTATTGCTTATAAAAAAAGTTATGACCCAACTTGTTTTTACGGTTCTACTCAATGAAGTAAAATGTAGGTATAATCTAAAGTAAACAACCAAAGTGTAATGCCTTATAAAGTTTAACAGCATGCAGACCACCAATACCACAATTTTAAACAGTAAGAGTTAAGCTAAAGGTATTTTACTTGTTAACTTTAAGTTTCACTGATGTATAATTGACTACACATTATCATTATAATTTAACTAGTAAATATTTAGCTGTAAAATATATAGTAATCAGTTTACAGAACACGCATAATATATCTACTGTCATATATATATATATATTACCCCCATTATTCAGTTAGTAAACAATATTTAATATAATAGTATTTAAATACCTACTTTTTAGTTAATAAAAAGTTACCAGTGACTATGGAATTTTCATTATTAGTCCTTAAAAAAAAGATTTTAACTTCTATTTTAATTAAACTTACTATATTAAATAGGATGTTCATAAATGATTAATAAAAAAGAACAAGTATAAAAATACAAAAAGTATCCTCTACGTAGATTCGAACCGCGAACCTAGTGTTTACTAGTCTGTTACACTATCCATCACGCTGCACGGACTCTTGTGAAGTTAACGAAATTATTGTTCTAGTTAAAAATTGATTAAAAGGGTAATTTTAATGTTCCGAGTTAATAACTGAGTAGGTAATAAGGAATAACAAAACGTATAAAATAAATATTTGTGGTAATGTAAAAAAATATTAAAACCAGGATTATAAAACAAAAGTAAAAAAAGTGTGATTCTTATGCTGGGGTTCGAACTAGCGACCACATTTGTCTATTGCTGGAGGGGGGTCACATATCTCTGACGCTTACTGTACATGGCAAGTATTATTTTAGTTGCGTAAAAAGGGAAAATCTAACTTTGATGCAGATGGCGGTTATTAACTCCAAGTGCAAACTATCAAGCGATAATCCTCTGTCATGAGGGAACGACCAGAAACAGACGAAACTTCAGATAGTTTGTGCGCAAAGAGAAATCTAGTGGTCTATACTACTGAGTTTTCTCCTTACTCACTCTAATTGTATTAATATTGACGTCATGTCTAAAGATATTTGACCCTATTTTGTCTCGACCACACCAGACAGTAAGAATAAGCAAATTGCCAACACAAACAATTAAATGTTATAAGCTAGTATTATAAAGTGATGACGGATTCTTAGAAATGATGTAAGTATTATTCATTTAATTGACGTACTTTATGTTTGACACTGTTTTTATTAGAGGAAAATATATTACTTATACGGAATACGCACACGACCATAATATGTTTACCTACATTTGAAAAGCGTGGCTCTAACTTTCATAATATCTGACATTTTGTCAAGTGTCAAAAATGGCCCAGGCTGGCGCTACTGTCACGTATGCAGCAGGGTGGAACCTACAAAGAACTCGTTTCCCATCCACTAGTAAATTTTCATAAAAAGTTCATTTCGCAAGCGCAACCACGAAGGAAAAGAAAGAAAAAAATCGCTCCGGCTTGTATACAAATATTTTTGAAATGTATACAGCTCAGCTAGCAGTATATGTACAGCTGAAACCTAAAGTCATATCTATATCCTGTATCTGCTAGACAAAGTGCTAGCATTCCCAAGGCCCTCCATTACGCCAAACTGGCCCCAACCGGCCGGTCTACCTGCACATTTCACAAACTGGCAACAACGGAAAACACGTCTTATAACCAGCTGTGAAAATCGATTATCCATCAAACTGTTTACTTAACATTATAAACGCTGATGACTCAGACGTTAAGGCTCCTTCTCAGGCTGCAGGGGATATTGAACTTAAAGTAGGAGATAAACAGTTGGTAATGTAGTGTCAGAACTCTGAATGGTTGTTGTCAATGTTGTCGCGACACTGTTTTGGATTGAGCAGCTGCAGGCGAACTAGTCCGATCTCGGTCAGAACGCGATCTAGTGACCGGCTTCATTTAGTGTCCGGGCCAGTGGCGAGCGTCGTGTGATGCGTTTCGCTGCCAGCGTTTGAGCTTACAAGGAATATGTGCAGCTGCAGCGTTCTGTGGTAAGGAGCTCCCAAACGTTTGCACTTGATTGCGATGGACACGGTGTCGAACTCATCGCCGGTCGCCGCCTTTTAAGCGGCCACCCTTATATTAGGATAAGACTCCTTAGAGTCTGGGTGGAAAAAGAAATGTCGTAGAAACATATAAACCACAACATTTCTCTATCCACATAAACTCTACTTACTGATGACACATCGCACTTATTGGCATTTTGCATCAATTCTGCATACAACGACCACGTAACTAAGTTTCAGCATATTGGTGGCAACAAAGCGCAAGGCCCGCTGGTCCGATTATTTTAGTCTGCGGTCTGAAACTCCATCAACCCAGCGACAAAGTCGCTAACCGTATCGCCTATTCTTTACCATTTAATATATTTTCTGTTAAAGAAACCTATTAAACCTATAGTTAATGTTATAACTACTATTAGAAGCAAGTCCTCATTAGTTAATTGTTAAATGGTTTCGTGAAATCGATTGGACATGAGGTCAAGAGCGAATCGGTGAAACTTGTGAAGGGCTTACTAAAAGTAAAAACCTTTAGTTAACTTACGACTTCTTGAATAAAAGAAAGCTGCATATTACCTGCAAATAAAAGAGAAAGCATTAACTCACATGTTCAAATGGTGTAAGTTTTGTGTTCGATGTAGGGCTTGCAACCCCGGAATCTTTTGTATGGCGAATTCCGGAATTCCGAAGTTTGCCATACAAAAAATATAGGAATTACTAAACTATCAAACATAAAATCATTAATTCATTACATACATTATCATAACAGAGAATACAAACAATATGTCGACGGCAAAAATCATACGCCTGTGAAAGAAGCCATTTTTGAACTGTGCGATCGAATGCTGACACTTCTCTGTTCAATTTATAGCTGACCCCATTCACTGTGATGGCTAACAAGCACAATCGACTCGACTGTATCATCGTTGGCACACTTAATTGCATATTCGTGACCCTTATTACAATGTGATAAGGTTGATCTATGATCAGTTGAGTGTTCCTAATACGTCCATAGCTGTGCTGACTCAAGGTTTGTTTATTCAGCAGAAATGGAGCACTTTGAAGGGTGGCTGCGTTACTGTAGCCAAGCGCCTGCCCGTGCCAGTACCAGCACCAGCTGCAAATAGTCTCAGTTGTGCAAGTGCATGTCCCAATTATATCATTAGATCTAAAATGCCATATCAGCTTTGTTGTAGGGAACATTTATGAGCCCTTTTTGATTTAGTACAGCCTAAAGTCGTTTCAATCGTTTGATGAAATCGATGAGTTGGGTTGAGCGAACGAGTAGAACAGCGTTCTACGATTTAGGGCTTACAATACCGAGATTATTTGTTTGGTCAATTCCCGGATTTATTTGCCTATCCAAAAATCCCGGAATTGGAAGTCCTACTCCGATAACGGTAAAGTGATGTTATCTTCAATGTGCAAGGTCGTAATCATAACTTTATTTTCATAGCGTCATCTTCTGCCTTTTGTTAAAGGTGATGGTAATTTCTTTTGGCAGTGTGACGAAATTTGTTGGTCTTTTTTTGAGTTCACAAATGATATGCTCGTGTAAAAGTCAGTCCAAGGAATTCGCAAAAATTTTCTGCAACATCACATCTCAGAGGCACCATACACCCTCTTGCTAGCGACTAGCTAGAACTCAATTTTCGTCCCGTTACAAACGATAATTCACAATGTGTTGCCGAACTACTGATATATTAGCCCACATCACGAGACAATACGTGTGACGCAAGAAAGATTGCATGTGCCGACGTTGAGATGTTGTAATGTACGGATCCTAATTAAACAGTAATTAACGTGATCATGGGACGTATCAACTAAGATACGGGAAATGCGGTATCAGTGTCAGCAAAGACAAGCCAGTGTTGCTACAGCAATACGGTAGGTCACTACGTTTTAAGGTCACTATTGTCGCAAAATGTGTTTGTTTAACACTTTATCAAGGTTAAATACAAGTCTTCAATAGAAGATCCGGTAACAATTCTACTATTATTTTGTTACGTTAAAGAATTGAAGTAAGTAAGAAGGGTAATTATTTGCGCACGGTTCAAATACATTTCTACTTTATCAATAAAGTAATTTTTAAATGTTTCCTGTCCATTTTGCACTGACTGAGCAAGTTTTCTGAGGGTATTATATATTTTTCAATTAATTAAGTAGGACATCGGAGACAAGAACAGACGTCAACAATCCCAATAACGCAGAGAATCCCACTTTACTAAATCCCCATCGATTCGACCTAGATTACACAAAGCGCATAAAGTGGGACATTCTGGAGCGGTGTGGAAACCAGCGGAGCGCATAGAGCGTACAGCTGGCGGGATGTGCTCATTTCTAGTATAAATAAACCCCTAAATTTATAGAAACTACACGCCCATAGAGATCAGATCTATACTGGTCGTTTGTGATGTTATGAATCTTTGTGTGATAGTAAATACCACTAGCGGCTGACGATTTGTCAATCAGGCGCGCCTGCGCAGCCGTCGCTTGCACCACAATGGGGAGAGTTCAGCTACAACTAGCATTAGATAGAAGCTGCTAGTCACGATAAGTCTCAATGGATGTTGGTTGACACAGTGGTGGCAATATCATACACATGATGGACAATGTTATCTACGTCTACGTGGCAACATGATAGAGTAAATATCTCTTTTTATACCGCTTAGAAAGAGATGGATGTTTTATCCTGTCCATTTTACATCGATAACCGCTTCCATCATACATTCGCAGTCTCACACAAGCCGACGGTTTAGTATGTAAATTTGTAAGAGCGATAAGTAGACGTGTGCGCCGCCACGCCGCGCCGCCGCCGCCGGCCATTTTTACCCACGCCGCCGCTGCCGGCCGATGATCGGCGTGAAATCGGCGTGAAAAGAATTGCTAATTCGCACTTGTTATTTACATGGCCTATTATCATTAGGTCGTGTTTATCCAGGAAACTATTTAAATGTTACACTTACACCTACTGTAAATTGTGATTTGGGTGTTTTCATATAATACACACACACATTTTATCTCTACGCAGCGATATTATAAAGTGCAAGGGATAATTACTACAAAATGATGTCAACTTAAATTATTTTGTTATTGTAAGCTTAATTTCAATCAGTTATATCTCATAGATTTATCGCTGTTCATCGATGTTGGTCAGCTTTCATGTTTCTGCTATCAACATAGACCCTCACAAGCTGCACGCGGCGGGGACGATTGGGCAAAATAACGAATTAACCCAAATCATTTAAAATAATAAAATCTGTTAGTTAACCTGTTGATCAATGGAATCCCTCCATCGAAGTTCGTAGATAAACCATTTTTTGCTATCAATTTTGGACTGGATTAAGACCTCTCCCATCGTTCTGGACTTATTAACTTCAGGGCTTTTGTGCTATTATTAAAGCTATTTCTGGCAAGGCCAGTTCTATGAAATAATTATGTAAGTTATCTTATTGGATTTGACGGCCCATATGGATACACTTCAACACAGAGGGATTTTTTGTGTCGGTACCCCCATTAGTTACTTGAGAGCTTTTCTCAACCATCTCAATGTGTTGGATGATGGAGCTCAAGGGCAGTGCTTTAAATTCCTCTAGATCTCGATGACCAGTACCAAAGTCCTTAACTCTCTGTCTGGCTAGAGCGTGACATTCACACATTAAGTGTTTCATTGTCTCTTCCCCTTCGCCACACATCCTAAAATCAGTATTATCTGACAATCCCATTCTAGCCAATACTCCTTTCTTAGCGTAATGGCCTGTGAAAACCCCTTTTATAATTTGGAGCCTTTTCTGTTGAGTTTCCAAAGCTTTTTGCTCCAAATCTATGCAGGAAGAGCTTCAAATGCATTAGACCAGTTAAATTATGTAGGTTAACCTTAACCATATTTTAGTAAATTGCCTAAACTCATGTCTTGTATTTAAAATGTGCAAATTTTGCAAGATAATCTAACGTTTTCAATGACTTGGGGTGTTTTATTTACGCTATATATATTTTACTAAAGCATTCTCGTCGCATGATTTACAGCATATTATATTTTGTATGGTTATAAATACTAGGCGTGCTTTGATTTGGAGGGTTTGTTGCCTAATTCCTCAGTAATATTGAAATATATATTACGCCAAGGTCACGCCGATAACGCCGATTACGCCGCCGCCGCCGGTCAAAAAATGATCGGACGCCGCCGCCGATGATTGTGCTATCGGCGCACACCTCTAGCGATAAGGCATTGAGCCGATCAACATTGTTGACGCAGAGAGCAAAAAATATTTAGTATTATGAATAAGTATGTCGTCAGAGTGAATAACGGCGCCTGACATGTTCGATCCAGATTGATGGGAAGAAATAAACAACATCACAAAGGACACAAAGACGTGCTCAGTGGCGATCCAACTGATTAATCGAGTAGTGATATTCTGAATTACATTAGGTTCATGAAAGTGGTAGAACAAACCGCTCTATGCATCTACCATAAAATTAGAAGACATCCAAATCAACTCCCAAATCGCATAAAAAGACTTCAATGATTTTCCACGCGAAGTCCAATAAGCTTCCATCATAAAATTCATGTCGCCACCCAGAACTGCAGAATTCGCATAAAAATAGGGCCACCAATGATAATTTTGCATGTAATGTCCCTCCCTGGTATAAATAGAATGAGTTCCCCGGTGCCGGTTGCAATTGATTCGACCTCCAGCTCTCCAAGCTCCCCTCCTGAATAGTTTAACTGTGGAACGAGTAACGCCATTGTTAGACAAGTTACGCATCTTTAGGACCGTTAGGCAGGTTTCGAGGACAAACTTTGTTGTGACTCTGATACAAAAGTTTTTTTTTTACTTTAGGCAGTTTACGCCATAACATTTTGGACCTGAGTTACTGAATCTTTAAAATTAAATATTCTAGATGAGGAATGAAAAAATCCTATTGGGTCATGTAGTACAGTACCTAATTTGAAGACGGGTAAATATGAAATCGCTTTAGGGTAAATATGAAATTAGTTACACGCCATTTGGACTAAACTCATTTATCCTCCTGATGACCCGTACATAGTACATAGGCGTCAATGAAGTTTCGACTCTTTGTTCTATTTGACAGAGTTAATCTAGGTAATTAAATCCAGTACTTTTCAAACTGTATTGGGTCAAAACAATCACACAGAAAATATAACAGTAAAAACTAATCCAAACCGTCATAAACTCATCAATGACGCTTCAGATCCCCGCAATGACAATGCTGTTTACAGACTTCATATCTAGGTCAGCCGTAAACCCTATTCATATTCCCGAAAAGTACACGCATTGCATCGACAGCAAGCGGGTCGAGGGGCGTCGCAATGCAGGTGCGACCCAGATTGCGGCCCTTGGAGTTCGCAGGTCAAACCAAGACATTACCAATCAAGCTGGCTGGGACTGATTCGTCGACGGATCGTAAATAACATCTTAGGCCAAGCAAGAATGACCGATTTATAGCGTTCTTGGGTCAAACTAGGAACATTATACAAGCAGACTTGGGATCGGGCATCAAGCCATATTAGAGATCCAAAATATTCTTAGCGGCTAGCGATAATCATATATCTAGACGTACTGTATTCCTACCGCGAACCACCTCGTTCGTCGTTCGACTATTGGCTTCTCTATCGCTCGTAGCAGGAGCAGATTCAGATGATCAATTTTCGAATTTCAATGTTCGCGGTATTAGGCCCTCTGGTTTGGTAGACGTTTTTGCTTGATAGTAGCGTGTTTGTCGACTTTGTCGAGTACTTAGCTCCTGACAGCCCTGACATGTTTTGTGGAATAGACTACATGCAAAACTCTGTGTACCACATAGCGCCCGTTCTCAAAAGCTTTCTTTGTTCGGTCTTGACTGTCTTGAGCCGTGCGGGTCGTTAATTGTCGTGGAATTTGACATGGGTACTGTTGCGCATACGCAAACACGGGTGGAATCCAACTCAGCTATATCAATTAGCACAGCAGCAGATCTATACATGTAGGTGTGACCTAAATTGAACGGTCTTTTTGAGGACTTGTGAGGGTGACAGGACAATCGACTCGTTACATACAAGATGATCAATAAGCGATACGGAACTTTCTGTGTTATTCACTTTATACGTCATATTACTATGCTTGTTTCATGTAGATATCTTGCGGTTCACTTACGTCACCTTTGAACTCTGCTCGCGCGTACTTATTTCCTAGCAATCGTTTTAAGACGGGAAACGTCTAAAACTGATAAGAGTCTTAACATAAAGTCATGCATGATGAAGTAATGTAAACACGAATTATCTCTCCATTTATTTATACGCGCGTGAATGTATCAGTTGTTCTGAAAATAGGTATACAGATATTTAGAATTTCTTATTTGAACTCAGTTGGCAAGCCTTGGTAACTAAACGAGACGACAGAAATTTACAGGAGCAAAGTGTACCCACTGACCCGCTCTAACTAAATGCAATTGGGTCAGCACTCGACTCGAAGCATAAAGCTTGCCTTTTACAGGGTTTTTTGCTCGAATGCAGCTGTACCCATGTGGTTCATTAAACTCGGTGTGGGGCTAATATGTGTCAACGCTAATGAGCTCTTCTCGTGCTAACGGTCGTGAAAGAGTCAATTCATAATATCGTCGAATAAATTTAAAAAAGCCCCGTTTATAAAAAAAAATCGATAAGTTTACGCAATGTTGGAAAATAAAGAAACGCAAAAAAACGAGGGCTCATAACATAACCACAACATCGATTAATAAAAAACCTTACAACATCTCTAAATAGGTCAAGCGATGTACAGTTTTACAGCGGACTGTGACGTATCAACGCGGTTTTTACACGATGACGCCGCACTGAAAAACGCTTTCCTTTACGCATCTCCTGAAAAAGTACTAGGCGAGCATGAGTCGCGAGCAGTCATTGTTATCAGCGATGGCGTCGCAGGGCGGGGACGCGCGGGGGCGGCCTTATCGTGACGTCGCGCATCTGTGCTAACTACGGCGGCGTATCTTATCACGACAACACTCGAGCGCAGCGATCCTTAACAACTCGCTGCTCGCCTATGGGAGCCTGGTATACTTTGTGAAATTTCCTCAAATTTCAGCAGAATTCAGTGGTTTTAGGTAAATTAGGTGAAATTTAAATCAATGCGAAAACAATAAATGCTACATTTTGTAATAATTCAACCAGTAGCGTATTTTTTTCACGTTAATGCCTTTACAATAAGAACGTAACGTGCGGTGTGAGTAACACGTTCTTTTAAAGAAGCACTTGCTTTGCTAAAAATAACAAACGAGAAGATATTATCGATGTAATGAGACAATGAAGCGGGCTATTATCAATCAGCGCAACAATTAACATCCATTGAGGAGTTCACGCTCACCGCGCACACCCTTCGACAGGCCACTGACTGTTCAGTTTGTAGGCGATCCTATCGAAGCGGATTCCGCGCGCCGCGACTCTCCGGTCTGCCAACGAAATATCGTTATGCATGTCTATAGTGTCGTTCACACTGTGGAAACCGTATACTTGACGTTAACTTTTTAAGTATTATCACAGGTGTTCAATATTAGGGATGCCAGAAAAAAGTTCTATAAATAGATGACGCAGAGACGAAACGATCATGCTTCCGAATGCACCAGCAGAGGCGGCAGATAAGTAGTTACACAGATAACAGAGTTGAAGGACAACATGTTTTAATTTAACATAATAATTTCAACGAAAAATTTGTATTACTCGTAGGTGCATGAATATTATTAAACGCGCTTAACCTTTTGACCGCCGTCGTCTGATATATGAGACAAGGTGACAACATGAATGACACCTTCATAAATTATGACAGAGTTCAAAATTCAAAGTTAAAATTTTGACGTAAGGCGCTCAATTTTAATTAATATCGAGATAATTTTGTTCAGCAGGTGTGCAAAATTGCCATTCGAATGAAAAATTAATTAATCGATCGAGGAGTCGCGTAGCATTTAAGAGTTTCTGGCTTTTAGTACGGCGGAAATTGGCCTGTTTGGAGATACGTCGTCGACATCTCTTCTAAATACCTAAAACTGGTATGGATGTGTTCCCCGTAGTCTCCTGAATACGAACTGACCGGTTTTAGTTTATGGAGGGGGGGACGGGTCGGTAAAAAGGGGGGGAAAGATGGCGTCTGACTGTTATCGATATTTGTTTACATCTCGAGTCCTATGAGACCGATCGGTTTGTATGAGATGTCATTTGAAAGACTATTAAATGTACTACAATTGTTTATAGATAACTGTAGTCATCACTTTAGTCCTTTACAAAATATTTGAAAAAATATGATTTTTTTACCGTGCATGTTTGCGTAAGTACTGATAAAACATGCTTATAACTCAATATATTATAACTTTACCGCAATCAATGTTATTATAAAATATACAGGAAATTTTATGAGCTTTCGAAAAATATAAGCCTTATTAGTAAGTAATATTATATAACCGAGTATTGATGAATTTTGTTCAGCATGGGTCACTGCGATTCCTCGTAGAATGGCAGCCGACCGACATCGTATTTTTATTATTTCTCGGAATCTATTTTACGGATCAAATCGTAATTGGTATCATTTGAAAGCATTTTAAATGTACTTTAATCCCTTCTTTGAAGTCTAAGATGCAAAATTAACAGTTTATTATTATTTTTAGAAAATGTAACATTTTTACCTAATAGACTGGAAGAAACAGGCTTGTTTGGAGAAAAGTCATAGATATTCCATCTAAATACCTAAAACTGGTATGGATGTATTCCTCATTGTTTTCAGGACATGAATTGATCAGTTTTATTTTATAAAGGGGGGGACGAGTCGAAAAAAAGTAGGGGGGAAAGATGGTGTCCGCCCGCCATCGAAATGTCATTGAAATTCGTTCACATCTCGAGTTCTATGGGACCGATATATTCGTGTGAGACGTCATTTTAAATATCATTAAACGTACTATAATTGTTTTTAAATAATTGTAGTCATCACTTTAGTCGTTTACAAAATATTTGAAAAAATATTACTTTTTACCGTGCATATTTGCGTTAGTACTGAAAAAACATGTTTATAACTCAATAAATTACAACTTTACTGCAATTAATGTTGTCATAAAATATACGTGAAATTTTATGAGCTTTCGAAAAATATAAGTTTTATTTATATATAATATTGTATAACCAAGTAATGATGAATTTTGTTCAGCATGGGTCACTGCGCATCATCATATGAATGGCGGCCGACCGTTGTCGTATTTTCATTATTGCTCGGAATCTATTTTACGGATCACATCGTGATAGATATCATTTGAAAGCATTTCAAATGTACTATAATCGGTTCTTTATAGTCTGAGATGTAAAATCATCCGTTTATATTTTATTTTTAGAAAACGCAACATTTTTACCTAATACATTGGTGGAAACGAGATTGTTTGGAGAAAAGTCGTCGACAGCTCTTCCAAATATCTAAACTGATATGGGTGTGTTCCTCATTCTTTCCAGGATATGAATTGACTATTGACTATTAAATCAAAGTTCAATGAAAATACTACGGCGGTCAGCCGCCGTTCATATGACGACGCGCAGTGACCCATGCCAACAAGATTGATCATTAATTGGTTATATAACATTAAATATAAAAAAACTTACGTTTTTAGAAACATCATAAATTTTCCCATGTGTTTTATAATAAAATTAACTAGGATCAAGTCATAATTTATTGAGTTATAAGCATGATTTATCAGTACTTATACAAACATGCACGGTAAAAAAAATCAATTTTGATCAAATATTAAGTAAACGACTAAAGTGATGACTGTAATTATTTAGAAGCAATTGTAGAACGTTTAATAACCTTTCAAACGACATCTCACACGAACCGATCGGTCCCATAGGACTCGAGATGTGCATAAATTTCGATGACATTTCGATGACGGTCAGACGCTATCTATCCCCCTCCTCCTTGTTTTCGACTCGCTCCCCCCTCTACAAAAAAAACCTGGTCAATTCATATCCTGGAGACAATGAGGAACAAAACCATATCAGTTTTATGTATTTGGAAGATCTGTCAACGACTTTTCTCCAAACAAATCTGTTTCCTCCAGCCTTTTAGATAAAAATATTACGTTTTCTAAAAAAAAACTACAAACGGATAATTTTACATCTCAGAGTTCAATAAACCGATTATAGTAAATTTAAAATGCTTTCAAATGATACCTATCACGATGTGATCCGTAAAATAGATTCCGAGCAATAATGAAAATACGACAACGGTCGGCCGCCATTCATATGATGATGCGCAGTGACCCATGCTGAACAAAATTCATCATTACTTGGTTATACAATATTATATATAAATAAAACTTATATTTTTCGAAAGCTCATAAAATTTCACGTATATTTTATTACAACATTAATTGCAGTAAAGTTGTAATTTATTGAGTTATAAACATGTTTTTTCAGTACTAACGCAAATATGCACGGTAAAAAGTAATATTTTTTCAAATATTTTGTAAACGACTAAAGTGATGACTACAATTATTTAAAAACAATTATAGTACGTTTAATAATACTTAAAATGACATCTCACACGAATCTATCGGTCTCATAGGACTCGAGATGTGAACGAATTTCAATGACATTTCGATGGCGGGCGGACACCATCTTTCCCCCCTACTTTTTTTCGACTCGTCCCCCCCTATATAAAATAAAACTGATCAATTCATGTCCTGAAAACAATGAGGAATACATCCATACCAGTTTTAGGTATTTAGATGGAATATCGATGACTTTTCTCCAAACAAGCCTGTTTCTTCCAGTCTATTAGGTAAAAATGTTACATTTTCTAAAAATAATAATAAACTGTTAATTTTGCATCTTAGACTTCAAAGAAGGGATTAAAGTACATTTAAAATGCTTTCAAATGATACCAATTACGATTTGATCCGTAAAATAGATTCCGAGAAATAATAAAAATACGATGTCGGTCGGCTGCCATTCTACGAGGAATCGCAGTGACCCATGCTGAACAAAATTCATCAATACTCGGTTATATAATATTACTTACTAATAAGGCTTATATTTTTCGAAAGCTCATAAAATTTCCTGTATATTTTATAATAACATTGATTGCGGTAAAGTTATAATATATTGAGTTATAAGCATGTTTTATCAGTACTTACGCAAACATGCACGGTAAAAAAATCATATTTTTTCAAATATTTTGTAAAGGACTAAAGTGATGACTACAGTTATCTATAAACAATTGTAGTACATTTAATAGTCTTTCAAATGACATCTCATACAAACCGATCGGTCTCATAGGACTCGAGATGTAAACAAATTTCGATAACAGTCAGCCGCCATCTTTCCCCCCCTTTTTTACCGACCCGTCCCCCCCTCCATAAACTAAAACCGGTCAGTTCGTATTCAGGAGACTACGAGGAACACATCCATACCAGTTTTAGTTATTTAGAAGAGATGTCTACGAAAATCGTGAAGGAGACGACTTTTGTTTAATTTGCTCCTACACTATTTGGTAATGACAAACAAACTAAACTTCAATTTGAAAATGTTGATTTTTTTCTATTCATCGACTCTATCACACTGATCACGCTCACGTTCGGAGTAAATACATAAACAATAAGTTAAATTAGTGTTATTTATAGATTTCGTTTAGCGCACAACGCTGGCGCGTAACTTATGTGGACGATAATTTGTCCGTTAAATTCACGCAGCTCACTTTTTGTGGTATTTGATAAAACAACGCTTGGGCGTCGAACAACGGAACCGCCAGTAATCAATGTGAAGGTGAACACACAAAGATAACCGCTGCGGGTCGCAAACTTCCGCTCACCGCCACGGTATTTGTTTCTGACAATCACAGCGTATAACCGTGTAGTTTATCATTCAACTAAAATGGAAAACAGGACGCTCACAAAGAGTCAAGACGTTAGATGGTGTGCTGCCTTTCGAAATGAGGGTAAATTCAAAATGTCACTGTCACTTTTTCAAAATACTCTCGTGTATATTCGTACTCTTTGCTGTGAACGAGTACGAGCAGGATCCTAGCAAAACCCCAAATTATATGTCTACTTAATCGGGAATTTTTAACGGAGTTGTCTTGTTGATCGATTTTATCCGGACACTATCAATTATTTATATTTCGGGAATATCGCCTTCGCAAAACGCCGAGATAACGAAGTGCAAAAGAAGATGTCAAACCGCATCCTCAGGGCAACATTTAACATCTTCAATCTCAATACGAACGACTAGACCAAATCGGAGATGTCCTGTGATGTGACTCCTGTATTACAAATTGACCGTTATTCGACCTTACCTCATTGTAATAAAGTTGACACATGGTCAACTACTAGTGTATCTTCAATGCGCACGTGACAGCCAGTTAAATAGCTCAATTGAGGCTGAGATGAGATCTGAGTTCTGAATACGGCAGATGCCGGGCCGGAAGAGTGATAAGACGGCCGACGACCTCTCTAACCTATGCTACTCAGTACAGATGGCTACATTGTTGGGGAAACAATTGTGCTACCAAGCGGCTAAAACATCTGTCTGACCGTAGCGAATTTGGTTTCCTTTTTCGAGGGTTTCTTGGACAAAGACAAAAAGTGAATAATATAATAGTAGGCATCTGTTAGTCATCATATTAGTAATCAGTGTAATCACTATTGTGAAATATGAACTCGTTTACATATGAATATCGCATTCTAGATCATACACTTGAGAGTTCTGAATATCTATGCTCAAATTTTCATAGAGGCTGTTTTGGCCACCATTTGGCCGATATAACAAAAGAGACAAGAGTTCAGGATGCAGAAATTTCATTGTACGTAGTTAAATTTCGAAACAGAAGAGACAACGTTTATTTCCCTGTGTGTTTTTATGAACCTTTAATGTCATCAATATTTACGACCCAACTTATCAACCATGATAGCGGTATTTCCTAAAATCATCATTAAAATGTGAAGAATCTTTAAATACATCGTTAAAACACGAAATGTTTAGAAACACAATAATCTCTAATGTTAATTCGCTAAACAGAAACAGTTCTTTAACTGCCGTAGAAGAATATCTATGGGCATTAAACAAGCAACAAGGGACATAATGTGAAGCATTGCATTGCATGTCGTTGTCGTTTAGTCATATGAGGAATTTAAATTCCATTGATAGGCTGCGTTCGATATAAACTAAAAGCTATCGCTACCTATGCAACGTCCAGTGGCACTGCAGTGTCTCGCAGTTGCTTCCTTTACTTAGGTACTAGACATTTACTCAATGACATACACGTGAATTTAGTAACAGTGCAGTTGCAAAGGGATGCTCATAAAATTAGAAGAGTTCCCTCGATTTCTAAATCCGCCTAGCCAGATGCAACAAATCGGGAAACACACCAACATAAAAAGAAACAAAATCAAAAATCCCAAAGCAGTGGGAATTGCTTCCTTTTTCAATTCGGTTAGAAACAGCGCTTCCTTCCCAATGGCTTTTTGAAAAAGCTTGCGGCGACACATTTATCTGCGTTAAACTCAAAATCAATATAAAACTGTCACCTGCTTAGATGTTCCACACTCCATCCTTCCAGTATATACAGGGTGTTGTTGTAGTTACGGCGTGGCGAGGATACACGATAATAGACAGTTTGGGCAGTTCATTAACGCCTCATAACCGTTGCCAGGTGTCCAAACATAGCCATGTGAGGGAGTTACGTGGTTTGGAATCAAAACAAGAGGGAACTATAAACAACACATGGATTCAAACTTTGGATACCCGTAGTTACTTGAAATAATGAGATGGGGATCATTTAGACTGCACCAGCGGTCTGTTTAAAGTGCTTTCTCGAATAATTTACAGTTGCCAGAAAAAAAGGGTTTCTCAATCAAAGTCAATCACGCATGCTCTTTGCAGGGAGGATAATACGAGTATGCCGTGTAGGAAGCCTTTAGAAAGTCGTAGAGTATTTCGGTCACTTGTCTTAATTGACTTCCGCTGAAGCCTACTCTGTTTAAACTCGGGACGGATGCAATTTGCTGTCTCTACACTACTGGCGTGACAAAAGACACTTCCAAACACATCCTTTCACAGTAATTACACCTATAACACAAGGCGATACGGGTTAATTATCCTTGAAAGGTTTTAGCTACTTGAGGAACATAGTGGTTATCTCATTCGTATTATAGGTCGACCGCCCACATACTCGTACATATTGAAGACGGCTTGGTACAAAAAGGTTTTCAACGTAAAGATACTATCGTAAAGCTACTAAAGACATTAAACTTAATGTAACTCATGAGTTTAATTATAATTATTTTAATTGCCGCTTGCTCTTATGTTGATAAGTAAAAACAGGCGGGACTACTAAACGAATAGTTTTATGATAAAATTGTGGTAAACGTACTCCGTAGGTTGAGATCCGGTTTCATGGTCAGAAAATAGAATCTTCTGGTGAGAAATCACCAAAACGAACAATAATAACTTTCAATGTCAGCTCGTTTTTTCAACGCGGGAAAAAAACGACACCAAACAGTTACCAGTGTCACCTCTCACTCGGCCTTTCTAAACATAAATCTAGTTGATGTCCTTAATTATATTTATCGATAACGGTAAGTGGCAATGCAGTTCATGCAGTTGTTAGATTAACATTCGAGTTTAGTGTTTGTTTACATGTACGTTGTTTAAACTACGACCCTTCTCTTTTCATACAAACACTATGAAGTAGCAATGTGCAAATGCAAAGTACAAACATTATTCTTCAGTTCATATAAAAACAATAGGCGCCATTTCATATAGCCTTGGCACTCAGCCTGTACCTACTGGCCTGAATTGGTCGGTTTACTCCGACAGTAATGCACGATTTGCTGACGTTGCGTTGTTCGTTTCGGTGACTCAATGATGATGTTTAGGAAACCACGCAATATGTCATTATCGTTTAAGAATAATGTAGGACTTGCGGCCATCTTGGCGAGCAAGGTGGTTAGGTTTCGTGATTAACTTCTTATTTTCTGTTCATTTTCGTGATTCAGTGTGTAATATATAGCTTATTCTGCAGTGATTTAACGAACTAGTGGGCAACTAATGAAGAATTAATCTCAAAACAAGTGTAACCCCTGTTTGAGTTAGATATCCGTTAGTCCACGTGCTGTTTGTAGGGAGTAGCTATCTCCTTATAAAAAGCCTAACCTCACCGTACAACGTCCAGCTCTTGGAGCGAAATTTTAACTAATTAACCGTACACTGGTCGTCTCTACTTTGACATTGGCAAAATTGTCCCAATATTGTGGACAGAATGCCATTTATTTTTAAAGATTGAATTTGAATTGAAGAATAATGTAGTGTAGAGGTTAACCTTAATGTGCTGATGGATGAATGTGGTTATGATTGTAATATTATTTCTTACAAGGGCTTTTGCCAAGTTACAACGGCTCAAAGGGGCTGAATCTTCCCAAGAGTGGCTAATTATAACAAGTAAAGAGGTTCTATACTCGGGAGTGTGTCTACAGGCGGACTAAAAGTTGAAGTAAAAGCACACAATATTGCTAAAAAAACGTGAGTTTATTATTTCGAGCAAATGTCGTGAGAATTTGTTCCCGGCTTCAGGTGAAAGCGAAAAGCGTTTAAATATCGGGTTGATCTTTTCGTACATGCGGGGTCGGAGCGAAAGCAACGCTGATTGGGCACAGCATGCCGCACGGAAAGCGAAGTAAATATCAGGACAACACAAACGAGCTCGAACAGGTTTATAGGATTTAGAACCTTGGAGAAAATAGATTTAATTCATGTTATTGAATGGCATGAAAGGATAAAACCAGTTAAAGCGGAGAGGTTACATGGTGAAACAAACGACGCCGACGCAAGCTAAAACTCCCGTCCAGGGTGACCAGATCTGATTTCACGAGACAACTGCATTGATAATACGGGATTCGGGGTTAAAATACGGGAATGGGGACAACTGATTCATTGTGCTGTCCTGTATTGGTTTCGCTAAATAACAGAACAGTGAAAAAATTGTGGCTGAAATACGGGACAACTGGTCACCCTACTCCCATCAGTCGATTCCCATGTTCTTACTCAGATCAGGGCGAACTAGATAGCGTAAGCTCAGAAGGAGCATTACAGTGAAGTCATTAAACTCATTAACAAGTACGTAGATCGGGTCGTCCCGTGCAATCCTGGAAGAGCTCTGTTGAGAAGGAGCTAAATGACATCGGGATGAGCTGGAGTGACGTTAGGAGCGCTGCTGGGGATCGAGGGACGTGGCGTGAAGGCCCTTTGTACCTCTGGGGTACCATAGGATAACAACAACAACAACAACAATTAACAAGTACATGCCGTCGCGGAAGGCTTGTGGATTTCGCCCAGGTTAATACAATCCCACCAAACAGACCGCCCGCTTTGAGCTAAGCAATATCCAAATCCTTTACTAAAATATTATTGCCAAACTAATTACGAGAAAACCTTGGTTTTGGAGAGGCTCGGCTTCGTAATTAACGCGCTTTGTCATTAGTCCAAAGTTTTCCAGGCTTAACTAACCGTCATTGATGGACGAGAATTTAAATTTTCTAACGTGGAAAGTAGAAAGAGGGTAATTAATTATACTGAGGAAGTGACGTCCGTTCGTCGTCTGTCAATCCAAAAGAAGTCTAACATTCAAGTATTTCTGTATTTACTTAGGTAGCTATAAAGGCCATTGCAAACCGAAGCGCGGGGCGGTAGCGGGACGCCAGCAGCGCGGAGTGCGCGCGCCCGGCGCGCGTGACACGCGCGGTCTGATGGCGCCTCTACATGATGGGCCATCATAGGGACGCAGCTATACGTTAGAGAGAGCTAACGATATTGCCATCTCGTTCCGTCGTATAGCTGCGTCCCTATGATGGCCCATCATGTAGAGCCAGCCTGATACACACCGACACCGCCTGCATACCACCGCGGCGCGCACGCCTTGGGACCGCGACGGGCCCGCGCGGGCCCGCGGCGGGCCCGTCGCGGTACCGCGGCGCACCTTTAAGCGCTATTTTTATATTTTTTATTATTACAAGCTTTTATTCAACTCACAGTGTTTGTCAGTTTGTAGATAGGTATTTTAGTGTATTTGTTAGATGTTTAGGTAGAATCTTGCGAGACAGATTTGAACCAGTTCTTGATGTCCGATTGAGCTGAAATTACGTACCTCAACCAGATTGAGTTTGGGTTTATTAGAATCGTCCCGATGAGTACTCCTTGATTTTCTAAAGAAAAGTACAGTCAGCCACAATATCGGAAGCTGATTTGACCTCAGAAGAAAGAGATAAAAACAAGTGACTCCCGAAAAATATGAAACTACTCGCGGCGGCAAGGCGGCGTATATCAAAGGGCGGCAGGCGCTTTGCCTACCTTTGATATATGCCGCCTTGCCGCCGCCACTTGCGATCGAAAATATCTTATCACATCGTAATAAGGTCTGATTTTGTATGGCAAAGGGCGCGCGTGTGTGTGTGTGTGTGTGTGTTACGTCGTTTTATCCCGTATCCGGCATCGTCCTAATAGAACGCGAATGGGCGATCATCGTAAGTTCGCGCGAATTTTACTCGTACGAACGCACGGTCAAACATATTGAACTCGAATAGGTGTCCTAACTGACAATCGCGCGATTCCCGCAAACTTACGATGATCGCCCACTCGCGTTCTGTTAGTAAGGACGATGCCTCCGTGTTGCGTTTGTTTATACCTATTTTGATTTTTTTGCCGTTTCTGTCGTGATCAGCAAAGTGTAAGCAAGTGAAGTTTATCACACATACAATTATTTACTCGCAAAGCACTAACACATTAATTACAATTGATTTCAATTCACACAAAAAAATTACTAGGGCCTTGCGCCACTCCACTTACGCGGCGCTCCGCGCACGCCCCGCTCCGCTCCGCTCCGCGCACGCGCTGCTCCCGCGCACGCCCCGCCACCGCGCTGTTGTGATCGGGCGGGAGGAAAGCGGGGCGGGCGCGGCGCGGGGCGCGCGCGGGCCCGCCGGCACTGTGAATCACCGTATTTAATCCAATGCTATACAGCGCGCCGCGCACGCTCCGCGGCGCGCCGCTACCGCCCCGCGCTCTAGGTGTGCAATGGCCTTAAGTACAGAAGGTTTACTATTATTAGACCTAATGTAAAATTTGACGATAGAAACGAATTACCAAGAAAATCCTACTTGCATTAAAACTGCGAAATCTTCTGCCATTGTCCTCGAGTTTAAGCTAACATGGTCATTAATATTACAAAAAATATTTAATACGGGATATTTACCATGTGAGTTTGTTTTCATGAGCTTCCGATATTTCGGCACAGTTGCATGCGCCATTATCACGGAGTACCTAACTGAATCGAGATAACAAAAAAAATCGAAATATCAAATGTGTGAAATATCGGAAGCTCACAAAAACAAACTCACATAGTAAATATCCCGTATTAAATAGTTTTTGTAATATCGAGTCTTTAAGTTATTACGTCGCTATTATCTTACCAGGCAATTCCTCTTCTTCGTTGTTACAATCTTGACATTATAGTCATAGTCACGGTGCCGGTGGTCCTATCATGAGTGGCAAGCATTACCCCCCGGTGCCATTCTTCGACTAGTCACACAAAATACCAGCTACCTTATTCAGAGTAAATGACCTTACCAAATCTCAACGTCATGTTGCGTCATCGTTCATGACCAGACAAGTATGCAGTGCAATCAAACGCACAAAGGGGTCTATCTTGCTGCAACTGGACCGTTTGTTTCGGCGTGACGTTGCAACACTTTAGATTTGAATCTCTATTGCTTTAGCGGTACTTAATTGAGAGTAGACGTTTAATATACATTTAAGAGAACATACAGATGCCGTTGAATATGTACGACTGCATTTAATTAATACAGTTATAAAAGTACGAATAGTCTATCTCACGCGTGAAATACATTCGCGGCACTCTCGGGCTAAGTCATGGCTATTTTCGTTCTTTAAAAATGTATATGGAAAACATACATTTGTATTGTCAAATAAGGTTAATGACCTAAATTGCCACAGTATCTCTGGAACAATTTCATGCCCCGAGAAAAAAGTAGTGTTCCCTGTACAAGAAAAATGTACATACCTGTTGCAAAGTATTTTTAGCTTAAAGGCAACTTAAATAGACATTGTATTACATTACATTGAATGTGTAGCTAAGCGAAAAGTGAAAGAGGTTTCATTCGGGCGTGTACCCTGGCACACTTAGCCGGCGTAGGTGTCCTTTTTAAATTCCGTGACTCATCAAGTGATCCGGAGCTTGTGATGCAAATCTCAAGGCACGGATTTATGGAAATTCATGAGCAGATTAGTGAGCGATATTAGACTCGCTAGAGTTCATCGCTGCATCACTTTGCATAAATATAGTTCGACGTAAGCATCCTTAAAACTTACAGACTTGGCTGTAACCCGCAAATTAATCTAACGAAGAAAACACTAAGGCATCGTCCTAATAGAACGCGAACGTACGAGTAAAATTCGCGCGAACTTACAATGATCGCCCATTCGCGTTTTATTAGGACGATGTCTAAGAACCTAAGTAACTTTTAAAATGCTCTTGTAAACTGATTAATAAACGATGCAAGACTTGCTTTTTGTGAAGCCGGTTAGAAATAGCGTAAACAAAGAGTATCTTTTATTCACAAGGTTTTATTTACAATCAAGAATGGCAGGCATGAATGTGTATGAGAACATAATTAAAAGAAAATTATGGAGATAATTCAGTGTTTTCCTATATGGGTGGGAGCACGGTTCAATGTCAATACCGTGATATGAATATGATTCCATGTGAACTTGGAGAGTGTGAATATAACGATATATGACATTTATATGTTAACAGTACAGCGGGTACGTGGGAAGTTTGTGCAAGGTTCAGTATTTTAATAAAGCTGAATAGCTTTATTGTGATGTGGTTATGTTTTCAAGGCTAATTTAAATTAATGAGAGAGAACGGTTTCATTGCAAATCTAGAAATGGGGTTAACAGGTGCTTGTAGATATTTAGTTTTTATGAAAATTTTGCTGGCCGTAACGTAAATTCCAGAAATATTGAACTGACATGTAATAGCATACGACCAGTGTGTACACTTATATTTACGAAGCTCTGCTATACATATGCATCTGGTGATAACTATTAGCCTCAGATTTTCGACAGTTTTATAACTTAAACTGCTTTAATTATATATTTTAAGCTTATTTTTTTATGGCGAGTCTCGTCTTGCGTTTCTAACAAACTGACAAAAACCTCAGCAAACACCTGCTATTCCAAGTTCAGCATATGACAAAGTATTTCGACATCGCCAATAAAACTAAGCACTAAGCGTGTCCACTTAAAAGCTAATAAACGTTAATTGTAATAAAACTAAACTCCAGGGAGTCTTTGAAGTTTAACGGCCTCTGCCATTTCCGCAATTATCCTACTGCTCGTAAATACCAGTTCCCTATGTAATGTTCCATCATCCACACACTGTTTACTGCTAATTCATAGACTTTATTCCAAAGTAATAAGGTCAGTTTAGTGTTGTCGTTCGTTAGTTCCCGTCAGCAGGAGGCGTTCAACTGTTTGCGAACATTTTTCAATCCGTCCCTTTTTGCCTTGCTCAGCAAAACGACGAAGAGTAATGCGAGGAGTGTTTGACATAGGCTTTTTACGATTCGAGCCATATTTGGAACAGTTGGGAGTAACATGAATGTTGTCCAAAGGAAAAAAGCTGTATGTTTCCATGAAACTCATATCGATATACTTTTTGCTTTAGTAGGACAGAAATGTGCCCCGCAGCAGTTTTACGAGCCGTTTATTACTGGGATGCATAAACTTTCTAACAAGATATAAAAGTGTTGTTACTACTATACTATGAGGAACTATAAAACGAGCAGTGGCCAAATTAACAAACTTTCGCTAGGTTCCCGCTTTCAGCACGCCTAGCACATGAGTGACGCGACAGTATCTCGCGCGCGAGATAGACTACCCGTCTCTTTTTAATTGACACAGTCAGAAAAGGACGGATAGACTATCTCGCGCGCGAGATACTGTCGCGTCACTCATGTGCTAGGCGTGCTGGACGCTTGATATAAACGTCGTGTTGGCTATATTTTACAATCTCCACGTTTTCGTTAAGGAATATTCAAGAAGCAAGCAATTAGGTCATCAGCTGTTTCTTTATTTATCCAAAGAAATTTATACACACAATGATATTGATTTTACACACCTTTTGATTAAGTTATGGAACTCATAACAGTTCTCAGGTGCTGTTCAGTTCATGCAGGTACTATTAACTCGCTGTAACGAGATATAAATGTCTCATTCGATAGGCCGTGTGTCCCGGCTGCATGTAAATCACACGTGCAAACGACGGAGCGGAACCGAACAATAGAAGCGATTGCCTTCTAATATGTTATGCGTTCTTGTATAATCATGTAGGTATAGACTATAGGTTTGCTGCTGTAAGGTACACTCCCAACATGATAATTGGGCATTTTCTTTGTATTTCGGACATTTATATCGGAAGGTAACAAAGACTGCCTTTCGTAAAACGTAGTGCAAACCCCATTATTTTATTTGAACAATTCGTCACAAATTAAACTACGTATTTGGCAATGAAATTGGAAGAAATAGACCGAAAATATCAGACAATGATCCTACAGCGTTAACCTGACCAAACTAACCAAACTGTCTTCAACATAAAACCGTTTTTGTAAAAGCACGACATATGGACATTAAAAACGGGAGGCAATGCATAAATGCAACAGGGAAATAAATACAGGGATTTCTCTGACGACCCTACGGCGAAAATCTGAAAGCCTAACCAAACTGTCTTAAACGCCATCAAAACCAAAAGAAGTTACGACATATAAAGTTGGAAAGTAGAGGTCGTTTGAGGTCCTTTAAAGGTGCCAGTCCAGTCGAGATGCAAGATCAGGTACACCGTTACACAGCTGACGCACAGTTAGACGATTAGACCGGAGATCTTGTCTTCGTTTTACTACGCATAAGCTTATCTAGGTCTCTAGTTAATGGTCTGAGTTTGCTGCTTATCGAGTACCCTATTAGCTAATTCTAGAAACTAGATACGCAGGAAGCTATAAATAATACAAAATCACGATAAGCTCTGGAAGTTCTCTGGGAGTTCACCTCTGACAAGAGACAAAACGACGTCAAAGAATCAGATCTAAGTGTCGCAAACTTTCCTTGTCAACCCCGCGGTATCATGTTGGTCCATTCAACCACCAAAAACGATGTCTCCTCAAAGTTACACCATAATCGCCTGTGATATATTCAAGGGCCAACGAGCGATCATCATTAATATATAATTTACTTTTATTTGCCAGTCAGCGAGTTAACTATTGAAGTAGACAAACCAGAAGCTATTTGGCAAAAGCCGTTTCACAAACCAATTCAGAATGGTATGGAGTCAACTGAGAAACGGACATAAATCGGCATTTGTTATTCAGATCAGATAGATAATACAATCAGACTAATAACGATCAAAACTCGTTTTTTACCTAGATCCGAGTGAAGCATAGTTTGACGATACTTGTATTGAATCGCCATATAAATAACAAAGGGCACAATCTATACACCAACAGTGCAACGTTACATGTCTGTGCGTGCAACCAGCAAAACCCTATTAGTGTGGTGATTCTAGGTGGAAAAGTGGAAAGCAGAAATTTTGAACTAGTTAAGAGACTAACATACTGAAAGTCCCCAGCTCCCGGAGGAGCTCATATCTGTACAACCATTAGTGTTAGGTAAATAGTGAGTTCATGAGAGTTGAAGAAAATTTTATCAGCTTTAATTATGTATGTACCACAACAAAATTGTCTATGACGCATGGTTTTCAAGATGTAAGCAAAAAAACAAAAAACGCGACCTTCTTTGCCTCCCTCCTCCTCGGGCTCACCTCCGGGGGCTGGGGACTTTTTTAGTATGTTAGTCTCCTAACTAGTCTTAACAAAGTTCCAAAGTCAAAATTTTTGCTTTCGACTTTTCCAGCTAGACCCGTTTTGGAGCATTCATTTGCCAGGCTATATCTATCCCATAAACTGATGCGGGTCACGCAAACTCTCGCATCGAGCGATTTACAGTTTTGATTGCAAAACCAGCTCCGTTCATTTCAGCGTTTCGACATCCATCGTTGCCGTTAAATGCGCATAAAATCTTTACCACCGAGAAATTATTCTGCTCAGATAATTGAAATTGCCTTTTTATATAGGGCTGTAAAAAATTATGGGGGCTTAGTTTAAAAACTGGTTGGCATATGAATCAAGCGGCCTTATAAGGATGCCTGCAAACAATAAAAAATAGATCGACTGCAAGCGGCCAATAAGGAAAAAGCGCTGCTATTGTGTGCCAGGGTTCACACAATCGTGTTTTTACCGATTGGTATATGTTGCACGTGAGACACTTTCTTTGTGTTCAATACGCGATACGCTGTTGAGTGTCAAAGGTCAGGCGAATATTTAGGCTCGACAACTAAGAGTATCTTGTATTGAGCAAGCCGGTGAGAAGCGGATCTGCCAGCAGGAAAACAGCAAACTGGAAGTAGATACTTCTTATAGAGAAGTTTTAAGGAAAATTATGAGTACCTTATCAAGTCGAACTAATTAATGAACTTGTTTTAACAGCCTTACAATAAAACTAACTTATCCTGAGTCTTGGCTGAATCATAATGAAGCTATTTGGCGTAATGTAAGTGACAAATAAAGCTTGCAATCGTATAATAACTAGACGTATAAATAACTTGATATCAAAACCGATATCTTCTAGATAACTCCGTGTAAAACGAGTCAGGATAAGTAAATGACTTTATCGATATCGGTTGTTAATTGGTTCTGCTTAGTCATAAGTACTTACGTACTTAGATAAGATAGGTTTCCCTCAATGTATTTATTTACAAACAATGAAGAAATATACACATACAAGGTCGCGGTTTATAAAGCTACAGACAACAAATTCGCTGTTCGGTCGGCATTCTAACAAATATTCGTTAGAAAGAGAGGACAGCCACAAGAGTGTACCCGAAAAAGGGACAGGCCTATAACCGCGAAGCACTTCGTTCATCGAATCGTCTATTTGCATCACTCTCTTTCGTATACGCAAGAGCGATAGAGACGGGACCATCGTTTTGTTGATTTTCGAACTTCGCGGTAGGCCCTCAGGTTTGTGTTTGTAGTGCGTAGGTACGCGGATGGCCAGTCTACGACCAAATAGACATAGACTGTGTCTTCAATACAAACATTGCACCCCTGACCCCTGATAATCCCCTGAAACGTATCCCTAGTTTATACAGTTTTTCCATATCTTATTACAATGTAACCTCGTCAATCTGTAGTTCGTTTTCTGTCGCGAATCTTCAGTCGGACAACCATTACAGGCTTCAAATTGCGTCCTTGGCAAGGCTTTGATTGTAATCGCGATCTTTTTTGAGCTCTTCAACTTCAGAGTTGTAATGCTTTTTAATCTATAGCCAAGTTATTATGGGTGATCTGTGTATTAGTGGCAGCCCTGGGTCCCGCGACTCGCGATAGCAGACGGGTCGTCGGCCGGGACATGCGCTCGCGCCCTGAGCTCGGCTCCTGTGCGTTTGTATGCATTGCGCACCATCATATAGAATTCTGACAACGTAGACTTTATTGTAATGACATAAGGTTCACGCATGGTCAGTAGAGAGTTTCGCTCGCACAGTCGACGGCCAAGATATGTTTACAATATTGCACCTTATTACTAAGGACTAAGGTGCAAAAGTGTAAATATATCTTAGAAGTCAAATGTAAACGCCTGTAGCAAGCTGATTGATGTCTGCCAGGATTTAAAGAGATCATTCATCAATTGGTCCGTTCTATTTGCAGTAAAGTAGGGATCGTATTCTTGACAGTTGTACCTAAGTTAGGTTTATCCAAATCTTGAAAAAAAGCATGCCTAAAGCCCTTTTGCCTAGGCGCATGAAGATGCAACAAAAAATGACTTCGAAGTTAAAATAAAGTAAGAGGAGTCTTAATAGGCAGATGAACAGAGAGAGAGAGAGCGACCAGGGAGCATAAAGGAAAGATGGATTTAGATTTTAGCATGTTGAAACAAGTATAAAATCAAGAAAATGTCGTCAAAATGGTTGCAACGGAAGACCAGCGCTGGCCTTGCCAGCATTAACGCTGAGTTGCAACCATTTCGTGACAAAGTGTGTGTATTTTTCTGTTTGTTTCCTTTGTATATGTTTGTCATGAATAAATGTTTCTTTCTTTCTTTCTTTCTATAATGCTGATAAAATAAAGAGGACTTAGAATTTAGAATACAACGTGCTAAGCCTAATTGAAACGTAATTAGTAGGTAAACAATGAAAGACACTCCTAGTCGAAAGGAAGCGAGAGATAATGTAATCAGTACGGGTACGGGTAATGAAAATAGCATGAGTCAGACGTTACACGATAACGTCGATATTACGGCGACTCGATAAGCGTATTTGTTACCTATACTTTCTCTAACCTTTTGATTCAACAGAGAATATAGCAATAGACCTAGGTACATCCAATACAATACGCAATAGTTACAATATAATATAATACAATATAATATAATTCATTCATTGAACACCTCGAAATTCAATTCATAAAATATCTACAGCAAATGAAAGTAGAATCAAACAACAGGTAGGTTAGAGGTATTTATTGCAAGTACTTTAAGTACATATGTACATTTTTATCACATTACTAATCTGGGTACGTGAACTCAACTGAACTGTGAACACTAAGTGTAAGGCCTGAGTGGACGCTCGTGGCGGGGCGTGCAGCGGGGCGTGCAGCGGGGCGGGCGAGCGTCCATACACTTTGTGCAGCGTCGACTCAGGACACCAGTACGAGTGTCCTTTGTTTGACATGCACGCCGCCCGCCCCGCCCCGCTGCACGCCCCGCCACGAGCGTCCACTCAGGCCTTACACTAAGGTGCACTTGGTCATTTCGTGATATACTTAGTAAACGGGAAGATGCACCAGTAAACAAGTTTTGAAAGACAATAGGTAGGTGGGATTTCGAACTACAAACTAATAGATACAGATTCGTAAGGTCATCAGACCATCACGAATCTTAAATCAAATTATAAGTAATATTATACGACCCAACTCAAATTGGTCTAGTGACCCACATCCCCGGTAGCCGCGTCTTACCATTCCCTACACTTCCGTTTCCTGCAACCTTTTAAAAAAATGCTAACCATCATATCATAAGTAGGTAGGTACCTATCTTGTAATCTACTAATTCAAATGCGTTGAAATACTTGAAACAAATGCGTTGAAAGCTAATAATTATTAAGGACAGAACCCATAAAAAATGCTCCTAATAGGGGCGCGGAGTCCCTCCCACACACACACTTAATTTAACAAATAGGACAAATCAAGACAGTGAAGGCATGCAATTTGAACAGAAATTCAGTGTCATTTTATCTCTTGTGAGACAAGATAATGGATTAATCCTTTAGCAGTCTACACAAGGAATCCTCCTATTTTTAAAGGGTGGAAACGCGCATGTTCCACCTCTGGAGTTGCAGGCGTCCATAGGCTACGGAGCTGCTTACCATCTGGTGGACTGTATGCTTGTTTGCCACCGTCGTTGCAAAAAAAAAGCATTATTTAAACCTTGCAGAACCTGTCAGACTGGTGCCCATGCCCATACACACCCACCCACACGTATAGGTATTAGGTACCTATGTAGTGCAGAAAGTAATATAACTCTGCATCCGAATGCATGTGTGATGTGGGGACGGGTGTCGCGATGATCGCTATTTGCGTACATCCGCCGTCCCCCCTGCCAGTATATCCCTAACACTTGTCTCCCCATTTCGCATTGTGAATTTCAGTTCTAAAATGTTACCAATGTAACATTGTTACTGTTTTCAACCGACTTCAAGATTTCGAAGGAGGTTCTCAATTCGTCCTGATCTTTGTTTTTTGTTATGCAGGATAGGCAGGCATTTGGCCACGAACTCACCTGATGGTAAGTGCTGATGCGGTCTACGGTGGAGCATGCTTACCTATGAGATACCTATTTACTCTCACTTTGAAGAGACCCAAATCATCCTCATATGGAAACACAGACAGACACCAACATGCGGGAAAGTTCCCGGACGAATTACGTTTTTCATAATATTATGTAGGTATACATACATACAGGTTGTTTATAGTACATGGACAGAGCTATATGAAATCAGGAGTAACCATTAATTTTATTAACAAATAACAAGAGCAAGGTTTATAAATTATAATTACTGATTATTTGTACCTACCACCTACCTACATGTATAATACCTACCGACATGTTATTTGTACCTTTTTACATGTTTGATTATAATTAACTAATGAGTAATGTGATTTTCCTCAACTGAGCTCATATTATTCGTAACACAATGAAACCGGCGTGTGAAACGCAAAGTAAATAGGTAAGTTGGTTAATTGATTTGTGAAACAGGGAGGAAAATAAAAAAGGAATTATATTCACAAAAACAACTAGCATCGAAAACCAATGGTTTTCCCATAGGTTTGCATACTTCACAAATGTTCCTAAAATTTAAGTTTCATTTAGAAAACTTTGATACGAAAATTAGACTCAAAATATTATTCATTCTCTGACATACAGTCAGCAGCAGAAGTAGCTAAGCTTTTGGGTGTTCAAAACAACCTTCACACGCTTATTCTCTTAACAATAAAGTCGTGTCCAGCTCATTTTGAACACCCTGCTTATCTACTTTTGCTGCTTACTGTACCAAAACCTGCAATAAAAGGACATTAGAAAATATAATTTAAAACAAAAAAAGAACCGACTTCACTTAGGATCCGCTATTCCAAGAGGAAGTGGCCGAGTTGCTGTAAAAAATAGTGAAATCACTATAGGTGTGCCTATAATAGTTGAAGAGTTCCCTCGATTTCTCCAGGATCCCATCATCAGACCCTGACTTGGTGACAATGGGACCATCTAGGGGTTATACCTGTTCGATTAAAAAAAAATTTTGAAAATCGGTTCACGATTCACGGAGATATGGAGTAACATACATACAAAAAAAAAACATAATAATGATAAAAAAAAAAAAAAACAGTCGAATTGAGAACCTCCTCCTTTTTTGAAGTCGGTTAATAAGTAAGATCCATTTCTATTGCTCTTCAGTGTATAATTAGTCCAATTTTAAAATTAAATAAATATATGTCTCAGTAAGTGGCACTGACTCTGTTGCAATCTGACCATTGCGGGAGTGAAAGTTACCCCTGATGCAGTCATCCAAGAAGTGCAGTCAAAGTGCAACTGCATAATCATAAATTATGCAAATAATCCCCTGATGTTAGTAATAAGCAATTACTGACCTAGTCATTATAGTTATTGATGCACCACAGTAATATACTATATGAGAAAACCCAGGTTTTAACTGGTAAGATTTTTTTAAGATGTCCAAATTGTAGGAAGAAATCTTTAGTAAGATTCGGACTTCTTAAAAAATTAATAACATAATTTTTTTATACAAAATTAAAAACCGGTTGCATTTCCTAGTATAGCAGTATTTCTTACATTGAAATAGCAATTATTAGGAAGGTTCTCAATTTGACAGAATGTTTTACAGCAACCCGGCCACTTCCTCTTGGAATAGCGGATCCTAATTCCTAAGTGAAGTTGGTTCTTTTGTTGTTTCAAATTATGTTGTTAAGATTTGAGTAATGGACATAAGAGTGTGGTCCGGTTTACGATTTCCGTAAAAAACCTGTACAGAAACGGGATTATCTGGTTCTTGTCATACAAAATCAGAGCCTTTTTATTAGTATTTTAAAAAAGGAAGAATTCACTGGCATTACCCTCAAGACTGGTGCCTTTTTTTGGCACATAGAGGGCACTCTACACTTGCTCTACCCTCCGGCAGGCGCTGGTTGTACTACTATTTTATTTTACTTTGCTATACGACATAAAACTTTGCCTTTGATGCACAACTTTGCCAGGCTTGAAAAACATGGGACAAAGGTGGCCATCTCAGAATAAGATATAGCTGTTTGGTGAAGAAAACCATGTTTTTCAACCAGGCATATTTCACGTAAGGCAAATTATTCGTCATATTTCTGGGCAAAGTTGTAGCATTTGACAGTACATAGGTACCTACCTTACTAGATATTTGTTTTTTATGGCTTAATTAAAAGCCTTTGAAATTAATCTATAGATGAAGCTATATTGCCAAGTAAAAGGAATGTTTTATTTTATTAACATATCTGCATTGTCATAATGATCTCATTTGTTGACCGACTTCAAAAAAGGAGGAGGTTCTCAATTAGACTGTTTTTTTTTTAATTATTTTTATTTTTATCATCATTATTATTTTTTTGTATTTTACTTGATATCTCCGTGAATCGTGAACAGATTTTCAGATTTTTTTCTTTAATTGAACGGGTCTAACCCCTAGATGTTCCTGTTGGCACCAAGTCGGGGTCTGATAATGGGATCCTGGAGAAATCGAGGGAACTCTCTAACTATTATAGGCACAGCTATAGTGATTTAACTATTTTTTCCAGTACTCCGGCCACTTCCTCTTGGAATAGCAGATTCTAAGTGAAGTTGTTTATTTTTTTGTTTAAAATTATTTTTTATGTGGTTCTCATGAACTGTTGAAATATGAATCACAACATTAGTGACTACTATGTGTAGGTAATTAAAGAATTTTCTAACTAGAACAACTTAAGGTACTAATTAATTTCACATCTCCTATGTTTCCAGAGTAGTCCAGAGCACTGAGTACAGAAGCTGCAAGTCTACCAGGCTCAAGCCTGTTCTAAAACTTCGCTTACCTTCAGGGTAGGCCTGCTTGTTAGCGATGACGTCGATGACAATCCCCGTGTGGTTGTACAGCGGCCCCATAGCTCTCATGTCGAACTCCACGCTGGCCACGTAAGTCGTGTTGATGTCCGGCCTGGAATACACCACGTCCGCCATCTTCAGCACGTTGTCCATCTCCGAGCGCAGCGTCCGGCTGATGTCGCTGAGGAACGATTCCCCGGCGGGCTTCTCCGCGCCCGCCAGCGCGACCAGCATCAACAACACCCACATCCTCACTGACATTTTCAACAACACTACATAACCGAACAACAATTTGATGATGCTTTTATCTTACCGTTTGCAAAACAAACACCGAAAGATACCCACTTTACTAAACATAAACACTAGCGCACTAGGTCGATATCGTAGTACGCCCCGAACCGATGGCGAGACGATTTACAACCCCGAATCTCTTTATTAACACGTGTTTGGAGCACTACAATTTATTATATTAGTGCTTTGTGTCACGATTTACATGTTTTTGATGGTGATCCTTTGTTTGGAAACGGGACTGCACCGCCGCGACTCGATCGGAACGGTCGATGAGTTTGCGGCGACTATAACAGCGCTCCCCGCGAGCGAGCGAGCGAGATTGATTCGAATCGAAAATGAACGAAACCGACGAAACGAACGAACGAGGTGAAAGATCGGTTTCGTCCCTCCCTCCAGCCGAAAGTTCGTTCGTTGAGTTCGTTCACTCATTCAGTGATACCGCTGCTAAAAATTTAACTCCCCGTTTTAAACAATGCTTTGAAAACAATTTAATTTATCTTATCAAGAAAATAAATATAGTATGAAAGAAATGAACTATTAAATATATCACGCAGAAAGAAATCAATATGTACGATACAGCACACAAGAAAGGGACTCACAAAAGATGTAAAGCTTTTTGTTCTTATGTTTTGATCGTATTTTTAGGTAATTTTTGGTGTCAAGCACAACCGGGCTGAGTAGAGTAGAGTTATAAGTAAGTATAGTATATGGTTTAAAGCGGTATTACACATTGCAACCTGCAGGGCCCAATCTGTTGTGTACCCTGCCTCTTCCTACCCCTCCTTCAGCTCCCTACGGGCCCTACCTTCAATTACACCTTCCAACCTGACAGATTGGGCCCTGCAGGTTGCAATGTGTAATACCGCTTTTTAACCGACTTCAAAAAAGGAGGAGGTTCTCAATTCGACTGATTTTTTTTTTTAAAGATAGATATTATAGCATAGACATAGTATAAAAAGTATAGACGGGGCATGGTAATAGTAATACCAAGATAAAAGAACGGGATGGACTTATTAAACTTTCAATAGGTACGGCAGAGAGGTGATATTATCGTTGGTCCATGTCATATAATAATATATAATAATAATTTATTTATTAAATCCTTATTGCTATTGTTACATTGTGCTTACATATTACACTTTACGTACATAGTTTTACGCGCCTGAACTAAGAACTAATCTTGTATCTCAGGCAAAGAGAACATATGCTAATTTAGAGAACAATTATACAAAATAAAATCATACACAAAGAATATTTAAAGTAATTACTTAGGTATGTAGTATAATATTATAAAATATTTATGTGACACGTGAAAATAAAATTTGCGTATTATGCTGTTTACTGTGTTTACTAAATGCAACTATCAGTTCCTATTACCCGCCACGCATTACTTCTAGCAGTGGAAGGTAACAAACAGATATAATTCGCGATTTCTTCAAGAATTTTTGTAATTGTTACGAGAAAAGCTGTTATTTTTCCTAGAAAGTTGTGTCGGCTAAGGAAAACAATGGTAAATTGTTCAGTTTTGTGCTGTAGAAGTGATTATGGACATCTATATATCTATTTCTTACGGGGGTATACGTGTGCGGGCTCTAGTTAATGCGTGCTTTGAGTATTATAGGTATACCCATCAGTGGCGGCACGTCCATATAATAAGATTCCCGTCGGCTTGCCTAATTTATAAACATTTGACCAGTTTTCCTTCAGCTCATGAAGAAATGTTAAGCCAAATAAAGCTCCGGCTTGCCTAAGAAAAAAATTTACCCACCGCCACTGATACCCATAGACATATTATATAAATAGGAAGACGAATTTCCTCGTGTTTACGCGACACGCTAACATATACAACTCATAGACGAGCGGTGATTGGTTCAAACGTCAAAAGTGTGTGTGTGTGTGTGTGTGTGTGTGTGTGTGTGTGTGTGTTTGTGTACGAGACCACGGCTTATGGAATTATAGTTTTGTCTTCATGGGATCACGTGAAAAGTGGTAAGTGGTAGTGGTGCAGGGTTTTTATACTAGATTTATTACGCAGTTTAACCTTTATAATGTACACAATACAATACACAATACAATATTCTTAATTGCACCAAAAATAAAAAATTGTACAGTAATAAAAAGTTTAATGATGAGTTGAATGAATCTGCATAAGTTTAGAATGTACCTGACATTTTTGTAAAAAAATTAAATTATTATTAAATTTTCTATTTAGGGATATGCCACTTGACGTTATGAGGTACACGTCACATTTCCTTGAGGGAAAACCGCCCGTAACCCAATATTCTCTATTATATTATTTTAATCTTATTTTCTTTTACATACGTCAATTTCCTACGTCATGCCTACACTACAACACACCTGACATGCCCTCGGTGTGGGCGTACACTGCAGACTAAGATTGGCTACCTACTGCAGTCACATGAGGGCGCACGAGCGGGCGGACCAGCTTAGTTCCCGCAGCTAAACAACGTTATGCAGTCGCTGTAGCCGAAATCGGCTAGGAACAAGAGAAGAGACAACACACGTCTTCTTATTTTATGTCTATGGGTATACCTACCTAACCTACCTTCTTTTACCCCGGTATCATGATGGAGAAATCATAAGAACTCTCCAAAATAAAAGCTACCAGGTGGTTTTGGTATTTTTGTAATATTTCGTGCATTTGTTTTTACAGACCGACATTTAAAAATATGTTTAAAAAAAATGGATTAAAAAGTTTATATGTTAACTTGCTTAGACCGAAAAATACAACAATAATTGAATTAAATAACAGCAACATGTGGAATCACCACCGAGTTAGTAATTTAAGGAAATTAGTAAGATTTATTACTTAGGTTCATACTTACATGGGCCATCCTTTTGGTGTAAAAATCCACTTACAGGCCTTTTATATCCTACTTCGAAATCCTTAGCGTTAAAGAAATATATTTTTCATATTTTGCAACTAATATATAGTGAAGGGTTTTTAATAAAGTCTTAGTGAATTGTACAAATTTTATTAACAATAAATCCTAAATTATTATTATCGTACGGACAAATGGTGGATGGCATTATTTAATGAGCAGAGAGTGCTCTGGAGTCGCCTAGGTTACATTTTATTATTCAATGTCTAATTATTAAATTCTCTTTTTTTTTAAAGATACATTTATTATCCAAATAGTGCCAATATTTTTGGATCGAACCGTTACCATGTCAAATATCATGTCTACTTATTATATTAGGTGCAACACACACTTGAGTGGAATTTTAGCGTGGAATTCATAGACAAAAAAGCGGGGGGAAAACAACTTCCAGCTAATCCGGCTGAATTTTTTTTTTATGAGCTAGATACAAAAATTCAACCACCATGGACACAATTCCATTTTCTCGGTTGATTTTTTCTATGATCACTGGACTCAGCGCTAACTCTGCTTAAGTGCTGTGCCTTATATTTAACACACCATACCTACTTTCAATTATATATAGTAAGTACTTACTAAAATTTAGTTAAGAATAATTTACAGTTAACACCTTACCTATCTAAGAATCACAGTAACTGTGTGTAACTGTTACACTTCATACATACAACATCTTAAACTTTAATTGAACTAGAAGATTCGGCTAAAATAAAGTAACGCTTATAACCCGTCACATAGAATATCATAATCATAATCATCGATTTTACTAAACATCGGGGAAAGGTAACCGTCACAATGACATTTTCGACAATGGTCCTTAGAAAAGCTTTTGTATGACAGGAAGTACTTTTTACTTATTTTCGCAAATTGACTCAATGTTCTGAATCCCAAATAGAAATCCACCCTGTTATACTGTAAAATGGATATCCTATAGATTAACGCCGTAGACAGGGAAGATTGTTGCCCCAGAAAAGCTTTTTGACTGTATAAGTATACAGTTTTCATACTTAGTTAAGGACCATTCATCTCCTGTCTCTTTCTGTCATTGTATTGAATATAGAACAGCGCCCTCTCCAATAAGTTTTCACCGGCCTTCCCCATTAAGCTTAAAGCTATCACAACACTTCGGAATGTTCCATTCGTTCATTATCACTAAATGTCCATTTCATTAGCTACTTTTTAAGAAGCGCCGTCGTCTCAACGATGTGTTCATTTGAATCAGCTACAGACATAAGCGCCTCCATTGCAGTGGCGGCAGTTAACGCGCGTTGATCTAACCCTTCCACTTGTTGAAGACTCTTTAGCACCTCAGAAGAAGCGTTATACGCTATCAGTTTCTGGTCCACACTCTTGAACTTCTTGACCAAACGCTCCAACGCCTGCGTAATAAAACATATTTGTGAGGTTAAAAAGTTTTGCTATTCTCATTCACAAGGCGCGTTCGCATAGTCGTTATCATTTATTACAGGGATCGGCAACAGCGGGCCGCGTACGGCCCGTGAAACGCTTGCTTGCGGCCCGCGAGCCTCCTATTAGATTAGAAGTCGTCGTTAATGTCACCTGATAAAGTCACAAATTAATTACAAAATGCAGCCTGCCTCAATTTTATCAGCTACTATGTAGCCCTTGGCTGCTAAAAGGTTGTCGACCCCTGATTTATTTTATTGGTCTATTACCTAGTTCCAATGCATTTATTAAGATAGTGATCGAATATAATTATTAACTAGTAGGTTTGACAGTTTTTTTACACTAACTTGTTTTGTATTATTACACATACAAAATTACAAATATACATTCGTTTAACCAACCATTGATTAATATAAAGGCAAAAGCAGTAATAATAGGTGATGTATTTTATTTGACAGGTTACCTGTCGTGATGCGTCGTCGATGAGCGACAGTGCGCTACAGTCCAACAACAGCGGCGAATTTGGCCGTGCCCGGGCAGATGCGGTAAGCCATGCCGTTACATGCTCCACGTTCAAGAATATCAGTGCCAGCGTAGGTCTTACGCGTATCGCTTCCGTTCCGCCCACCTGTAAAGATATGAACGGTTTACAGTTTCACAATTCACAATATCAAAGAATTGCAGACGAACATTGTTTACTTAAATCCCACCTCATTCCATACCTACGCACTACTTCCCTAATCCCTTGGTTTCTTATTCATTATCGTTGTGATCCTTCCTGTTATCTATTAGCCTAGCTAACTGATGAATAAATGCTTTCCGAAGTATCTCATTTTGGTTCAAGATGCTACCCGCATTTAAAGAGCTTTCATAACCGTTACCAAATAATTAGTCTGCGTATATTTATTATTTTTTATACATACGCATATGCAATGTCTGACTGTCTGCGAAGTACATATGTAATATAAAATTCTTAATGGAAAGACCATTGCAAATCATTTGCATAACATAAAGTTTGACGCACCTGCACACTGTGACGGTAAATCACGGGCCGCATAACTCCGCGCAGAAGCACGGCGGTGGCAGCCAATACACCCACTAGCACAGCGCGCTCTACGCTGTCCAGAAGACATACCACAAATGTCAGCAATAGCACTGCCAGCTCCGAACGGCACGTGCGCCATAGCCGCTTCACCGTGCTAAAGTCAATCTGCGAAGAAATTTATATTTTTAACATTACTTACTGCCCCACCGTGTCTGGAATATTGGTGGGTCAGGGATCGGTTACCGATAAAAAAGTTTATTTTTGTACTTTAGGTGTAAACAATTTAATATCTATTTAAGATAAATAAAATAATAAAGTATCTAATTTGCATTTTTTTGTAATACGTCAATTACATTTATTTTTGTAATACGTATACGTACCATGAATATAACGGCGCAAATAAGTACCGATGAGAGACAGGCCTTTGGGATGAACTTGAAGTAGTAAGTCATGAACCGCAGCGCTATTAGCACGATGACAGCTGAAACATTCGTTACGCTAATTAATTTTAAGTCAATAAATTATTTCATACTAAAACCATTGTTTTGGAACTAAGCCGGGTAAATCTCACAATATGGCAACTCAACGAATTGAACGAACCGTTTAATTTGAATTTCATTCACTCCCTCCCTCTCCTTTCCATTCCATCGTTTCAGTCATATTTCAGTATTTTTGTGGTTCGTGGTATTTTCAGTTCAATAAAGAAATACAAAGGAAAAGGGGGTGTAAGAGAAAAATAAATAGAAATATTAATTTTACAAGGAGTGTTTTATTTATGGCTATTTTATAGTATAAATAAAACTAGTCATTTTTAAGCACATAAGTAGGTGTTAATTCAAGGCAGGCATTTTTTCCAGAGGAAGACGTAAGAGGCAAAATGTAACATAGGAGCTTAAGAAGGTAAGTCCATGTACTAATTAATTCTTTAAATCTATGGGTAAGTCTGATATTTTCTTACAAGATAATTATACATATAATGGTACTTACTTAGCTGTAATATAAGTAGATTTAAGCTTTTACCTGAGTAAAGCCCAGCAGCGGGGGTCTGGACGCCACTGGAGTGCGAGACAGCGGAGCGCGTGAAGGCGCCGCAGATTGGCATGGCGTGCACGAACGAGCCGGCTATGTTGCATATGCCCAGCGTCAGCATTTCTTGCGTTGCGTCTATGCGTCCACCCGATGCTGAAAGGGAAATAAATGTGCGGTTTTATTGTGTGAACACTTGCATAGTATAGCATAGAGCATGATTCAAACATTTGAGCAAGACGAAAACAATTAGTAACCCTAGGAGAATCAGAAAGTTATCTAATGTAAGAAATGTTTTTGTTTACGTGCTAATAAATATTTCTTATTCTTATTTTTAAATGACCTAAGTAAGTTTCACTATGAAAGTAATATAAGTGCCCCAGCAGTGGGCATTTGTCGCTGTTGGTGCCCTTGCTGAGACGCTGAAATATGGCGGTAATAGCAGTAAGAAATACCTACAGAAGGCTTTAGCAATAGCGATGTTCGCGAGCGCCATTACGATTGGCATCATGATGAGAGCCCAGCTCTTACCGCTGCCGATTTAAAACGCGGTTACCTGAAAGTGGTCTGAGTCTACACGGGTGTCACCCCTAAGGGTGACGATCTGATAGCAATGACGGATACTTACAGAAAGCTTTAGCGATAGCAATATTAGCTAGCACCATGACGATTGGCATCATGATGACTGCAGAGCCCAGTTCCTGCACCATCTCGAGGAAGCCCGTGGTGCCGTTGCCATGAGGCACGCTAAAGGGCGGCAGTGATAGCGGCGGCAAACCTGGTTCAACTTTGCCTGGAAGATACCAACAGGTTGATTATTGATTAAAAATGTTTTGTTTACCTTTAGTAAAAGACTTTATGCAAAAAGGACAGCGAGAGACATGTTACACACACAAGCGACCTTATTCCTGTAGGAAGGGAAGAAATCTTCCAGTCGACCTACACTTTATAATTTTTATAACAGTAAGTAGCTATACAATTTGATTTGGCTTTGTGAGTCTGGAAATTCAAGCTTAATCCAGTGAAGAATTTGGAGAATCACATCCTTCACTTTATTAAGGATCAATACTGCGAATTTTTTGGCAGACTTTACGGCTTTGGAATATGAAAAGCCACTGAAAACCCATGACACTTAAGTGACTCGCAGTTAGGTAACGAAAATGCTGCAAGACTGAGAAATCAGCAGCAAATCTAAATATTTGTCTGAGGCGTGAGGTGGAGTATTACTGAGAACAAATCAAATTATTTTTAATAAATATTTTGAGTTGTTTATTTTAAGTAGTCACACATTATATTCTAACCAGCATTCTAACTATGAGTCACACTACTATAATATAAATATGTCATATACAAAGGAAAAAGTGACTTAGGCCTCCGGTGCCCAATGCTGGGAACGAACCAGCGTCTTCTGCATTCGCGGCAGACGCCTTAACCAACTTGGCCACCTGGGTCACAGAAGCACCGGTCGAATTTTGCCGTAACTAAAAACTGAATGTAAATAGTTTGGATCCATACCAGAAAGCTTGATGAATGGTTTCTCGTGGTCGCAGGCGTGGTATGCAAAGATGGCGGCACACGTGACTACCAGGGCGTTGCGGCTGATAGAGATCACCCAAAGAGCGCGCTTTAGGACGGCGCGTTTTGGGCCCACGTTGATGTCTTTCAGTTTCTGAGAAGAATAAAGATTTCCTCTTACATTTTGGATATCTTTAGGCTGCTCTCGTTCAGACGGCGCTTTGGACTTAGAGCCTCAAAAAGTGGCTGTCTGTGTATACCTAGTCTGTTATTACATACTAGGTATATAGAAAATGTATAAAAATGTGTAATTGTATAATATTATAAAACTACCTATGTTGCTATACCCTGTCAGGGTCTATATCCTAACATAAGTAAATATCTCTTATCTTAATGCAGATGAATGACTTGATGCATCAAGACTCAAATACATCTCGTATCTGCATATGGATCCACTTCTGAATATGTTGCTCACGGAAAATATAGTTAAGCCCTAATAAAACCAGTTGTGACAGTGTGATAATGGCCGGCAGAAGAATCCGGTACCTATAGATGCAGATGACATTTTAGAATTTCTTACAAAGAATACTGGATGAGGCGGCGCCGATCCGGTGCCGAACAGCTACGTGTGCGACAACCTTAAAATTGTTGCTTTTTCGAAAGGAATATCTCAATATTATAAGTACTTACTCTAAGTGCAAGCAGCACTGTGCAGCACACGAGACTCAGCAACACATCTGGCACTTGCACCTGTCCCCACTTCTGCACGACTTTGGACAAGTTCTCGGGAATAGACTCCGCAGTGAAGCTGAGACCTAGGAGCCCCTTCAGTTGGGTGATGACGATTAGAACTGCGGTGCCAGACGTGAAACCGCTGGTCACTGATGGGGATATTAGGTCCACTAAAAACCCTGCAACAACATAGTTTATATATAATTACTATAATAAGGTATGATTGGTATGAATATGGTCAAAATTCAGTGGCAAGACAAAATCATAAAATTAGTAATAGTTAAAGCAATGACGCGTTTTTACAGTATCCAAGAGGCAGTTGGATGCATCCAGCCATGGCTCGCGGTATTTGAGCTCCCGAAGTGTTGTGGAATCGCCCTGTGCAACCCAAATTGAGCCGGCATTTTTTTCGGGCCTTCAACTCTGACGTGTCAATAATCGACTGGCCAGGGTGGATGGAAATTACCATGCTTGTTTTTCATCACATACAGATACTGGAAATTGAGGAGAGTTGGATGAAAAAAAAGAGTAATTGGCTCTGTTCGTATACATCGGGAGCTCAAATACCGCGAGTCATCCGGCTGCCTTCTGGCATACTGCAACTACGAGTCTATTGCTCTTAATATAAGGACATATAAAGATTGGATAAAAATTATTAGAGGGTAAAGTTCGACGGTGGCAAAATGTGGAACTGCCACCATTAAACCTTATTCTTTATTTTGACATTTGACGTTTATGTTAGCTCTGTACAACTTGTTTTAGAAAAGTCTTCGAATAGCTAGGAATACACGCATAGATATGTCCGCCGGATTTGTCCGACGGATATGCCCGGCGGACAGATCCATTCGTGTGTGGCGCTTCAGATGTGTCTGCAGACAAATCCGTGTCCAATTCGCGCCATACACGCACGGATTTTTCCGCCGGGCATATCCGTCGGACAAATCCGGCGGGCACATCTGTGCGTGTATCCCTAGCTAATGTCGTTGGGCTGATTATATCAACAGCAAACTAATTAAGAAAAATGTCTGCTAATGATACCGCAAATATGTACATATTTTTACTGTTTGTTTGCAGTAAGGTTTATGAAAACTGTCACAAAACTTCTGTGTCACAAGGACAAGCAGTCTGGCTACCGTCTGACCTAGTCCATATCGTCAGGTGACAAGCAAAACTCACTACTACCACAAGTTCATAGCCACAATGAACCATACTGACAACATGACAAGAATGATTTTCGTTTAATTTTTTTTTTGTTATTAGTGAGTTTTGCGATATGCATTCTGCAAACAACAGACTAGCGAAAACTACGATAGTATAACTATTTAGTTATCGTACACTGCTCCTTGAAACCCGGTCATTTGTGTCGAAGATTGAAACTGCAGCAAAACAAACAGTTTCTACGAGTATTTAACTCTAATGTTATTGAATTGATGTTGTTGGGTTGGAATCATGTTTGACGAACTACGACGTGTGACTCGTGTGAGGTGTCATTTGTCATTAGATTCGTCTCGGCTATGGGGATATAGAGTAAGTAGGGTAAATCGCCAGTAACTGGCCACCTCATACTAAAAATGAACTCTGTTCACCTACAAACAGAATTATTTTTCCTTGGACTGCTAATGAAGGCTGGCAAGTCACAATAAACAATAAATATTCTGTTTGTAGCTGAGCAGAGTTCATTGTTAGTGTAAGATGGCTAGTAACTGAACAGTGGCCAGTTACTGGCAATTTACCCTATATAAAAAAAAAACAAATCGGTGGACTTCAGTTTTGGTTACTCTGGCCGCTCCGATATATTTGATGACGACTGTAATTACTACTAAGCTTTATTCTTTTTCTTTTAGTTCTTCTTCGCTCTAACAGAATAATTTTCTAGAAGTCTGACAAAACAAATACATTTTATTTTGATAACTGCGCTTAGCGTAGCTTTAGATAGGTACCTAATAACTAATTCGTTTTAATTGAATACATACATTAATATCATAAAACTGGAAATATCACTACCCCATCCAACTGGTCAGCAGGAGCCTAGGGTACAAGATCTTCCATTCGATAACATTATGACAACAATTTGATTTTATGCCAGCATACGTAAGAGTACCTATATACATGAATCCTATTTTGTATTTCCGAATAACCCCCAAGTTATTTAATTAGATAATAAGCAGTGATCGGCGAAAAGGATGCCACACCGCGGGAATCCAACTAGACATAGTATTATGGATGTGCCGTTTCGCCCGCGATACCAAACAAACTGCTCGAAAATATAAGTGGAAAGATCATTTTCGGCTTGTAAATGGATATTAGATGTCAAACGAAACAGGCTAACATTACAAAATATTGAAAAAATAATGGTTTGTTATTTTAATTTTATAGAGAACAAAAAAAACATAAAAATAATATGCGAAATAAATAATTTCATTAAAATACTTAATTACAAATGTTTGTGAAAATTACTGTAATTTTATTTTTCTATCCCGCAAATGCCGCGGCATATCCATACTAGCATAATGATTGACGTCATTCACCCCGTGTGGAATCCTTTTCGCCGATCACTGATAATAAGTGTACTGATTTAAACTCACACGATTTTCACTCATTACTTAATACTTTGACAAAAACGGGACTCAATCGCGTACACTTATTTTTGTTATTTTCCTTACGTTTCGAGCATGTCGTAACGTCACGAAGATAAAAATTAACTGTGCGCGACTAAGTCCCGTTTTTGTCAAAATAATAACATAGGTATTGTATAAGTCATTGTATTATTATAACTGCGTAAAAAACATCCGCAGCGATTTCGAAATAAAGAAATGTAAATTAATAGATTAGGTGCGGATTTTTCTTTGATGGACGCGTTGTTTACACTTAGCCCATTCATAATAAAATTAATAAAGCCTCGTTATCTGAATGTAATTATTTGCTCCCAAACAATTAAACGCGTAACGTCAGTAGGTAGAGATGTTTGCGCGTAACGTCAAACACTTGTCCAAAAATAAGCCACAGTGTTATCTACTTACTTACTTACCTACTTAAAACAAAACTATTTGTATACACTTAACTAGTCAACTAGTGTTGCGCGGTAAAAAAATTATATATTGTAAATACGTTACTAATTATTAAATAGGTACCTACACACAACGCCTCACTAGGTATACACTTTTCAACGTTATTACAGCGGAATAAGGTTCAAAAGTGTATACCTATACTCTGTACTTTTAGGTACTTAAAAAAACGTAAACAAACAGCAGCTGTCAAAAATGACAGATTCAGGGGTTTAGAACCTTTTTCGAGTGATATAATTATTACCTATGTTAATAAACTTAAATATTATAATTACGTATATTATTTAAAGTAATTAATGTACTATTGAAAGACATCTTACCCATAAGCACTGGTAGCCTGGTGGGAACTGTGGTAAGATGTCTTTCAATCCGGAAGATTCGAACCCCGACCGTACCACTGAGTTTATCAGTCGGTCTTTGACTTTGATGAAAGAAAACACCGTGAAGAAACCTGCATACATTTACAAAAAAAAAGATAAACCGACTTCAAAAATGATCAAATGAATCATTATAATTATTTATATGCGTTACCAACTGATATGTTTGAAGTCGGTGCCAAGCCAAATTTGGAAGAGTTAATACGAACGAGGCGATGTGTTCAGTGAATTGTTATTTTTACTACATAACTAATCTAATACGGTATGAATCGCACATTACTTTATACATTCCTTTCGACCATGCGTTAACTGTAAGGCAAGTAGGTACAGAAAGTATAATCATGCGTCCTATGTTTGTTTGTTAACACATTGTTGGGACTATCCGTATGTCGAACGAAGCCCGTGGTTCGATTTGAATTATTTATCCTTCTTCATCTAAGGTTTAATCCGAAGTAAAAAGGAATTCAATTGATAGTTTATTTTTTCTATACTTACATGTACCATACACACGCCGTGTCAGTAAAAAGGCACGATATTCAAATTTTATATGGAAGGTCAATCTTACGCGTCTACATTTTTTTTCTATTTGCCGCCTTTTTCTGATTATTGACAAAGCAGACGTGTATCAGAATATATATATCGTTGTCGCTATTCATCAAAATAGGACTAGTAGTTTAGACATGAAAATGTAACACATGAAATCGCATTCACCTTTGCATTATTAGTACCGATGTTTTGTAATGTTCACACTTAAAGCTGATTTGACCGGTTTTGTAATTTGTGGCTTGGCACCGACTTCAAACATATCAGTTGGTAACGCATATAAATAATTATAATGATTCATTTTATCCTTTTTGAAGTCGGTTTGTCTTTTTTTTTTGTAAAAAGTTTTTTTTTCCATTTTTATGGTTATATAATTATTTATCAAAATTGGACAAAAAGTCTCGGAACAATCGGTAAAAATATATAAGAAACTTCATAATACACCCATTCTATCTAAGGAAGGGTCCACGTATCATATGTGGACTTCATCATTAGGTCCTCTCTATCAAATTGGTGGTTTTCAAGAGGGAATGCTCGAGTTGCTTAAGAAAGCACCCAAATCAACATACATGTGCCTTTAAAAATTGAGGAGTTCTCTCAATTCTTCACGGATCCCATCATCAGAACAGCACCAGGTTAATGTGGGACCATCTTCGAAGTAGTTCCTATCAAACAAAAAAAAGGAATTGTCCAAATCGGACCACGGGTCTCGGAGTAATCGCTGAACATCCTACATAAAACAATCTTCATCATTATCACGAAAACAATCATCTTCATCAGGACCACTCCATCATATTGGCGGTTTTCGTGAGAAAATGCTTGAGTAGCTTAAGAAAACACTCAAATCACCATACACGTGCCTTTAAAAATTGAGGAGTTCCCTCAATTGCTCATGGATCCATCATCAGAACAGCACCAGGTAAATGTGGGACCATTTTCGAGGTAGTTCCTTTCAAACAAAAGAAGAATTATTCAAATTGGATCACGGGTCTCGGAGTAATCGCTGAACATCCTGCATAAAAAAATCTTCATCATTATCATCAAAACAATCATCATCATCAGGTCCACTGCATCGAAATGGTGGTTTTCGTGACAAAATGCTTGAGTTTCTTAAGAAAACACCCAAATCACCATACATGTGCCTTTAAAAATTGAGGAGTTCCCTCAATTCCTCATGGATTCCATCATCAGAACAGCACCATATTAATATGGGACCACCTTGGATGTAGATCCTTTCAAACAAAAAAAGAATTACTCAAATCGGACCACGGGTCTCGGAGTAATCGGTGAACATACATAAAAAAAAACACCAAACCGAATGCAGAACCTCCTTCCTCAATGGAATTGAAGTCGGTTAAAAAGTGACACAAGGTACGTGTTGCTACACTAAAAACGGTACTCTGTAATCTAGTCGTATTTTATCCTTATAACTATAACCTTGCGTTTTGCACATCTGCAAAATTGGGTGTTTTTTATGAGGCAATTTACTATAAAAAATTATTAATCATTTAATGTGATATAAATAATTGGGTAAATTTATATATGTGTATATATATCATAAAATCCAGCGTAACTACAGGTTGCTGAAATAGGATGGAACGAATCTGTAACCTGTTATTTTTTAAAATTGAAAATTTAACAGGAACCAAAACCTGCCCAATAAATTACCCTTTTAATGGTTTGTTTACGTTTTTTTAAATACCTAAAAGTACAGAGTATAGTGAGGCGTTGACTGTACATAAGTAACGAGCTGTAAACGGTAGGTATTCTTTCTCAACATGCATTTTATAATTTGGGAAAATACATGTAATTTCGTAAAGCGCGTAATTCCGAAAATTCAAATATCGCTCGTATCCCATTGTAACTAGAGTCAACTTTCAGATTTACCTGCCACTTTTTTTCAAGGCTCATCGAAATTAAATTACCCCAATGTACCCTACTAGCCACATTTAGGTAAATAAAAATCATAGACAGGGTGAAAATTCGACACAAGGTCTTATTATGTAAGTAGTATGCATTTAAAAAGGTATTTTTAGGATACTTATACGACATACGTACATATTGATATTACTTATGGCTTTTGATAAAATAGCTAGGTATTATGAGGTACTTATTATATTCACTGTGGTGGCTTGGTAGCTTGGGACCATAAGTAAACATAAAGTTATAATTATAAGCGCCTTCCCTTTACTCGTTTTTTCCATTTGTTCTATACATGCTTTGTTCTTTGTCTTTTGTTCTTCGACCAAAAATAAAGTACCTACTCCCCAACATTCATACTTTATTAATGCTATGTTGAAAACGTTAATCTAATCCACCATCAACTTACCAAGCCTCAGCAGCCCCATCAGCATCACCACAGCTCCGGACAGGAACGCGAGCAGTACCATGTACTGTATCGGCAGCCCGTGACAGGTCTGCAGGACGAACAGCGCCATGAGACTTGTGGGTCCTATGCTCACCTCCTTCACAGTTCCGAAGAACATATAGAGGAGCGTCCCTGCCAAGGTAAAGATGTCTTAATGAGACATGAGGATAATGATGTTTTGATGAGATTTTAGAAGGATTTGCTAAATAAGTGCTTCCGAAAAACAAGCGGCAAGTTATGTTAACCCTTAACGATACCCTCAGAGATCGTTAAAGCAGTTGATTTATTACTGAACTAATTTAAACATTGTAATTGAGAGGTTTCTAAAAAACGTGCGCATCGAGAAAAAACTGAATGGATAGATTGCCCCGCGATGAATATTTTTAGTTTTAGAGGTCCGTAAAATCTGTGGATTCGACCTTCAAGTCTAAATCCTCCTTCAAGTGTAATGTGTTAGTACTCTCTGGTTATGGCTGCCAGGGATTGTGTTAGTATCATTTCCGTATAAACCAGACCAGACATGCAGAAATATTCACTTATGTACTGAATGAAAACCATATATTGAAAAGCATGATATTTTTTTGTCCAATGAATTAATTAACTAGGGATACATGTTCAGATCTGCCCGCCGGATTTGTCCAGCGGATATGCCCGGCGGACAGATCCGTCCATGTATGATGCTGTTCAGATGTGTCCGCAGACAAATTCATGTCCAATTCACGCCATACATTGACAAATCTGTGCGCCGGGATATCTCCCAGACAAATCCGGCGGCCAGATCTCGTGATCCCTATTGGAGAACTCGATTCTACAAGCATTTTATCAAATATTGCCTTATTCACAATCATAAGTAAAGTTCGCAGAACAATGGGCAAACGAGATAGCTGGCACTATTATGGAAACTTTGCGATATATTTAGCAGAGGGCTCGGCACAATATTGACATGCTCTTATTCCCGGCTATCGCAGTTATCGCCAAAGGTCATTTCACTATGCATTCATTCAAGAGTTTCAAGACTCTCGTAACAACTGACATCAATAGCTACACAGTTCAGTGTCTCTGATGTTGCGGCAAACATCAACAACATCACGATTTAAACTGAAGAACAAATATAATTTTAAACAAAAAAAGAACCGACTTCACTTAGGATCCGCTATTCCAAGAGGAAGTGGCCGAGTTGCTGTAAAAAATAGTGAAATCACTATAGGTGTGCCTGTAATAGTTCCCTTGATTTCTCCAAGATCCCATCATCAGACCCCGACTTGGTGACAATGGAACCATCTAAAGGTTATACCCGTTCGATTTAAAAAAAAAATTGAAAATTGGTTCACGATTCACGGAGATATTGAGTAACATACATACAAAAAAATTATACTGCATGATGATAAAAAAAACAGTCGAATTGAGAACCTCCTCCTTTTTTGAAGTCGGTTAAAAATAATTTAAATCGACCGGTGCCGCTGTGAGCCGGGTTTTCTGCATTCGCTGATGGTTCGATTCCAGCCCTGGGCACCAGAGGCCTAGGTCACTTTTTCCTTTGCATATGACATCTATATAAGTTTATCACGATTTCAAGTGTCAGTAAATGGCTATTAATGAAATCGAGTCTTCTCTAAATCCGATAATATTATCGGATTGGATTGGCATATAATATATGCCATGTAGGTATATTCTATCAGATATATCGAAGCGGTCAAGGTGGTGACATAATTCTTAACAACGCCTCTACATTGTCAACGCGATTACTTCATTGCGAATGTTTAGATATTTTTGAATACCTTGGATGCTCCGATATATTTGATGGAGACTGTAACTCGATATTAATAATACCAATTTACTATGTGTTAACATATATGGTCTTAACCATGCCGTAAGCTTTCTTGATTGAGAATGCTAGGCTGAGATAGAGATCATCCTAGCCTAAACGCTGTTTGGTCGCTAGTAGTTTCACTTACCGCACATTGTCCTTATTTAAAACTGAAGCTTTTTAGAAAAGTTATTGTTGAGTGCCCAACAAACATTTTGGTGATCGTTACAGCTTATTTTATAACTTTTAGTTATATTATAGATTTTCAAGGGTTTTCGTAATAATAAAAGATTCTATAAAAGAGTTATATGAAATCCTTGTAACCTTTAGTCGTATTGAAACTGCCAAGGAAGATAATTAGCAACGTAAACTGTTATGGTAGCGCTTGAATCAGCTAATACACTTATAAAGCCGCAGCGTAGGGCTGTATTTAGAGTTCAATTATATTTACAGGTGCCCACTATAACTGTCCTTATCGCTTTTACTCTTAACTTGCTATTATGAAGTGTCTTAACCAGCATTAAGTTGCTTAAAAGCTATAGGAGAGTTAGTAGTTCTATTATTATGTTTACTATATCTCCAATATGATAATTACCTGTAGGTGTTATTGGTCTATAACGAGAAGTTGCATAGCATATCCTCGTAACTTCTATTATAACTTATAACTTTAACAGATGACAACAGCCTCTCTTATGGCGCTGTACGAATTTAAGAAGTGTTTACTACGTCCATAATATAACCGTTCCTTGTAGTTTATATCTTTAGTCGTACTCTGTTATACAGCAAATAGTGCTTTATCGCCCTTAGTAATGACTTAAAACTTTATTTAAATCATTGCTTAATTATTTTTGCAGCTGTAGGTTCTTATAAGCCGTAGACTAGATTCTTTTGCAACTGTGACTGTAGAAAGTTTTAAAATGAACCCTTGTGCGCCATCCCAACTAACATTTAAAGTGGTAAGAATTATGGGAGGTATAAGAGCAGAATTATAGTGCAAATAATTCTATTGACGGATACAAGAGCGCGAAGAATTAGTGGTATAGCCAGCTCTAACCCCACTTTACCCCCGGATCTGGCACAAAATTTGCAACTTTAGGCTTTCATAATCACTATACTATAGCTTAATAGAGCTTTAAATTCTTAAAATCACCCTTTTCGCACTCAAGCCTTTATCAACAAAACAACAGATACAGAAGGTATAAAACAGCCATAATAATTGGTGGATTATCTGTATCACAGTTATATGAGTTGCGGGTGCCCCCATTATAACTCTTATCGCTATTCAAAAGCTATAAAATGGAATAAATAATAACTTAGTCATATTTTAGAGAGTTAGATTAGTGTATGATATTTTTTAAATTAAGTTCTACAATTGAGTTATAAATATGCAGAGTACCACTTAAATAGATAACGATTCACTATTTAAACCTGTTATAAACCTTTGAGTTACATTATCATCATAATGTAGACGTAAACTAACTCTTGGAAAGAAAACCTGCTACGTCAAGTGCAAACATAGATGACGTAAATGAGGGTTCCGTGATGGAACTATTTATTGACTATAGAATAGTAAATAAATCGTAGAAGTGTTCGATTATGGCATTGAAAAATGTACAGAGTATGAAAAAAAATAGTAAACAAAACTTTGGGTTTAATCAATATTTAATTCGACAAATGAAAAAGCAAAACAGTAAACAATAGATATCAATAATGTAACAATAAAAATATTTCTAAATAGAGCATGACCGCGGTCGGGGAGGAGGCCGGATTTTCATAATATCATCGAATTCGATGTTATTATTTAGCAATAATTTAGTTTTTTTTGTAACTTTTATTTTGTGTGTTCTTTATTTTGTGGTGTGCAATAATAGTAGATTGTGCACCAAGGGGATAAAGCACTGTTTTATGTCACGGCCGTGCTATTGAATCCTGAACGTAGCGAAGGACTCCGGATTTAACTCCCGAGCGCAGCGAGGGGGTTACGAGTTTATTCCTGAGCGTAGCGAGGGAATAAAGACTGAGTCCTGAGTGCAGTGAGGGATATAAGCGCGCCCGTGACTAAAACAGCTTTATCCCCAAGGAGCATACTCTACTTTTCTCACCTCCTGCGAGACAATAAATTTGTGAAATAATAGATTCAATATTCAAATCCGTTGGGCGCGGCGCGGCGCTGCAGCTCGCGGGGATGTGCCGACCACAGCGCGAAATTTACGAAATTAGACTTTAAGGACATAACAATAAGAAGTAAAATCACATTATTGCCCGGAGGGAATAATGTAACATTATGCCTCTCTAAAGCCAAGGGCTACAATGATTTGCTTTCGGTGGGGTTTTCATGATACATAATTTGGCATTGTCGAGCAGGTGGTGTGAAAAGAGTATTTATGTTATGTTATGTTATGTTATTGCTAAGAAAGTTCTAACAAACAAATATACTACTCAAAATAAAATTTTTTTCGTACTTCTAGTTGCTTATTATTAATGACCGAAAAGAAAATTAACAAACTACTATTTCACATTAAATCGTCACAGTTTGTGGTTTCAGGTTTTTTTTGGGTTCATTTATTTAATTATGGAACCCTATTTAAAGAAATTTAAGCCGCTCTCTATAACTGCTATAGATTTATTATATGCCCAAAAGTAGCATAATCTGGATATTTGCGTGTTGCAAATTACCATAACCGTAATTGCACACCAAATACTCGCTTTTAGTTCTATAACATAGTCCCATATCTACTTTGGTGATAACGCCATTTTGTTTTACTTTGTTTTCAACCAAGCACATAACTAAATGTAAATAAACCCCTTTTACGCTCGTTTTTTGCATTATAATCTGTCTAGTTAACTATAAAAAAACACTACGTATCATTTCAGCTACTTATTTGCCACTAATTATGAAATTAAATAAATCACACATATTTATTTTTCATTTTTTTCGAGTAAATTAGAGTATTTTGAGGGCGCGTTAAAAATTTGTTAAAAACTACTATATATTTTCACAGTAAACTGGTCGTCGCAACCGAAATAGACCCATCTAGTCTATAAAACATGCAAAGAAAAGTATTATATAATTTCATTATGAGACTTACCTTTAGTACAAAATCATAACAAACACTTTAACCAATGACAGATTGACGTTGCAACCACTTCCAATATTTTGGCTCAAGCCTATAGAAATATTGCAAAGATTTTTCCTTCGTATGTAACTCAAATGTTTATAACAGGTTTAAATAGTGGATCGTAATGTATTTAAGTGGCACTCTACATATTTATAACTCGATTGTAGAACTTTAAAAAATAACATACACTGATCTAACTCTCTAAAATATGACTAAGTCATTATTTATTCCATTTTATAGGCTTTGAATAGCGATAAAAGTTATAATGGTGACACCCGCAACTCATATAACTGTGATACAGGTAATCCACCAATTATTATGGCTGTTTTATATCTTCTGTATCGCTGATATATAGCATTGGCTTGTTTTGTTGATAACGGCTTGAGTTCGATAAGGGTGATTGTAAGAATGTAAAGCTCTATAAAGCTATAGTATAGTGATTATGAGAACCTAAAGCTGCAAAATTTGTGCCAGATCCAGGGGTAAAGCGGTGTTAGAGCTGGCTATAACACTAATTCTTCGCGCTCTTGTATCTCTCATTAGAATTACTGGCACTATAATTCAGTTCCTATAGCTCTTATCTTATCGCTAAAATGTTAGTTGGGTGATACTCGATATAGGTATTAAGTGATGTTATTACCCATGAACGAAGAGTAGAGTCCATAATGCACCGGCAGCCCCGCTAGCGCAGCGTACGCGATGCTCTGCGGCACTAGCGTCAGGCCGAGCGTGATGCCAGCCACCAGGTCAGCCACCGCCGTGAGCCGGGTATACCGGGGAGCCCATGAAAGAATGGGCAGACGGCGTTCCAGCAAGCGTCGCCAGCCACCGCTTGCCTTGCTCGTTGGGAAAGGAGTCCCTTCCTCTGAATCCATTTTCAATTATTATTGTGACTATCTATCAGCTTTGGCATCAATGTTGAAGATTACAATATTTACAACTTCCTGAAAAAAGTGCAGCGCGCGGAATTTGATGCACGGAAAAGAAAAGCACGCGCGGTACTTATATTATATTTATATATATATGCTTGTGTGAGTGATACACGGTCACTGCCGCGGCAGAATCAATAGAAGCAATTTATTGTTTTAATTAATTAATTCACAACAGTTTAGATAATTTGACGTCTCGTGTGGCCGCCCGGGATCGACTGGTCCAGCGGCGCAGTGATCAGTTATCGTCCCGACGTAACTTAAGCACACAGAATTTATCAGGTGAATGAAGGCAGTGCTATGTACACAGGGGTTGAGGAGAGGACTTAGAAATGGAACTGTTGGGTTCAGTACTGTCAATTAAAACAGTTGTTTCGATAAAAAGTTTTATGAATAAAATAAAAATATGGAAACCCCTGAATCGGCTGAATATTGATGCTAAGATCACTCCCTAGAAAACCTAGTTAAAAATATCATATTTCAATAGCTTCTACAATTTTGGCCCTGTGGTGACCACCAGATACACTGAGAGACACACTTGGTCAATTTATATATTAACTCTCCACTTTTTGCGTTGGGGGATGGTCGGGGATTAAAAAGCCTACTAAAGTAAGTAGTATTTTTACTCGAGGCAATATGACAGCTCTTGCCGTACATAACAGAGTAGTTTACAATGTATGGCAGAAGCTGTCAGATTACCTACTGTTGGATTATTAAAATACTACTTTAGATGTCTTTTTTCATACCTTTTGTACCTTCATCAATTTCATGATGATTTTGGACATAGGCAATTTTGCGTTCTTGTTATTATGGGGTCCTAAAAATTTTTTCTAGCATGGTCGTGAAAGTTGGTTAAAAGGTAATACCCTAACTGCGTGGTAAAATTAACGCTTGTCAGAAAGAGAAGGGGATATTTTGTTCAAGGATCTCCTCAAGTTGGATGTTATAGATCAATTTCTTCTTGTATATTTTTTCTTCTGACATAAGAAAGCTTTTAGATTTCTTTCAACTGGTACCCTGGTGACTTTGAGTACCAAACCTGTAGCTAAGTACCTACAAGTCGGTAACTATATATTTATTAGGTACACTATCATATCATATCCCAATTTTATAATTGAAAGGAAAAACAAGCAAACGAGCAAGTTCGAGTCTTGCTCGACGCGGTGAATTTTTCCATTTTTCCTTTCAATTATAAAATTGAAATATCGTTTGCAGACGTTTCTGCTTATAACAACAATTAATATCATATCCCGTAATGGATTTTCCTTGGTCTGCGGAATCCTAAACAAAGACTATAATGATAACACAAATGATTTAGGAGGCAGCTCTAGCAACCGCGCGTTTCTGAGAATTTGATTGTGTTTTACTAATCACCTCTCCAAAATATCTGCATTGCCGAGGCCGAAGTTAAACTATGTACAGATTTTGTATGCGACAAAGTATTAACCCGTCGGAGCCCAGTGTCATCTTAGGATGTCGCATTAAAATAACATTCAAATTTATATTTTTTTTAAACAAAGTTCTTTATGAATCGCATTTATAATGACAGGGGGTTTCGAAAAATTTAGCCAGCATAAACGTCAATTTATATGAAAATAGATATGACCTTTTGGTGGCAGTCCCACTGTTTCTCGTTGCAAAGCCAATTCTGAGCGTTGTCAAATTGTAGCTCAACCATGAGAATGACTGAGACATACCTAAACTACTAGAAATAATTTTCAATTGTTTTCAGGGCCAATATAGAATTAATTGGCTTTGGAATACTTAAGTAATTAAAGACTAATGACAATGAATCGCATTTGTGTTTGTACAGGTTTAAACTTTGTAAACGTTACCTACGTTGTCAACAACGGAAACAAATGTGTATTATAATTTATAAAATACCTATAACGTATGTAGGTACTGTAGGTAGCAGTGGTGGCACGTTCACTACGGTAGCAGTGATGATATAGTAAAACATATTTTAAACAAAAAAGAACCTTCACTTAGGATCCGCTATTCCAAGAAGAAGTGGCCGAGTTGCTGTAAAAAATAGTGAAATCACTATAGGTGTCCCTATAATAGTTGAAGAGTTCCCTCGATTTCTCCAGGATCCCATCATCAGATCTGGACCTGATGACAATGGGACCAACTGTGAAGTACTTATACTCTTTCAAGCAAAAAAAGAATTTTCCAAATCGGTCCAGTCATCTTAGAATAATCGGTGAACATACATAAAAAAAGCAAAAAAATAATAAAGATCCCAACGAATTGAGAACCTCCTCCTTCGAAATTTTGAAGTCGGTTGATAAATAATAGATTTTTCTAGTGGGTCTAGTCTACCGCGAATCGAATACTTATCGTAATTTTGTTATCTCGCCTCTCTATCGTACTTGCTTATTGCGAGCAAAAGGGAGGCAGATAACGAAATTTCGATATTCGACGTTCGGGGGCCCACAGCATTTTTGGTCGAGACTCTGCTCCGTAAATACATTACCTACCTTGGACAGTAGAATCGGGTATCTCCAGATCGTCGTGCGCGTTGGAACTTCGTCGATTGCGAGTTGAAGGTGAACTCGCGAAGTTACGACTCGCGAAGTCACGACTTGCGCAGTTGCCGCGATACCACGCCAAATTCATGTCTATCAGCTGCTCATTCATGGTCCGCAAATCAACACTTAAAAGGCTAGTCTCACTTCGCGTCTGTTGTTAGAATCATATAGTAACTTATATAGTAGAGCAGCACAGCCTAAGAACTTTTTGAAGCTCAAGTCAATTGCGCCCTCTGTCCGAAAGCCCCTTAAAGATACCCCAAATGCAAGAGGAAATGCACTGCTACTCCACCTAGTAACAAATAGCGTACTAGTAGTACACTATAGTAGCTTAAATTTTGCACGAGATTCAATAAAATTCTCAGAGTATTAATCAAAGCGTTGGTGCCATAAACGACTCGTCATGAGTTTAAATCTGACGCAAGATGAAACACATGATTTACTTTCACAGCTTAATTTTTCTTTGTACTGTAGTCCGCACTAAGCTATAACTCCGAATCTCGAGTAAAAATTTTGTGAAAATATGGAATTACTGTAGGCGACTAAAGCGATGTAGCTAGTTAGCAGTGAGTAGCAAAATGCTGCTCAAGCCGTGGTCATAAAAACACTTGTTTATGCTTAGTAGAAAAACGTAATAAATACGTTCAACGTTCAGGGAAGTAATAAATACGGTCACTGTCGTAGTGAGTTCGTTGTCTTAAGAATTGTATTATCAATTAGCAGTTGATCAAAGAAATACTTACGCATTTGTACATGTAAATAGAGCTGTTACTTAGAATTATGAGCATTGGTGTATTGTCATAATAATTTCAAGGACCCGAAAAATAATTAACACCTATGTAAATCGTGAGTCCTCAAATAAAAACTATATTGCCAAGGTTTTTTTATACTCAATAATACACAATGATTCAGTTCATAAATATATTGTCAGTCAGCATCCGCCGATAACCGTAACATCTTTATTAGTAACAATACAATACATCATAACTCAGGTACTTACTCTAGATTCCCCTTACCGATATCTAAGTTTATTTACAATATCCAAAATCTAACTCATCGCAGCGCCGGCCAAAAAACAAATGCATACAAAATTGCAATTACGTAAAATATGTATTTAAATAAATTAATAAATAATAACAGTGAAACATAATAGATTGTAAGGCCGGCAACCGCGCTACGAAAACGAAATTTCCAAGCACCAATAGTTTACAAGAGGGTAACCGCGAAATGCGTTGGTTTACTCTATGGTGATATATTATAATATGTTCTAGTCTATGTAGTTTACTTCACTTTTTGCATGATGAGGTCTATTTTCTCGTCGCACCGCGGGCTCATGCCTCTGTTGACAATAATTCATTGTTTACATTTTTGCTGTTACTTATTTTATGTTAACGGGGTTTAGGTATCTGCGATTGAATTCGCCAGAAGTGGTAACAGCCACGGTGTTAAGGGTAAACGTTGACGTTTCGAGTGTAAGTCGTCATCGAATATATCGGAGCAGCCAAGGTACTCAAAATATCTGAACATGCACTTTATCGCCTTGACAATAAGAGGCGTTGTTCAGATATTTGCGACCACCTTGGCAGCTCCGATATATCTGATGGCGACTGTACAACATTCAGTTCCATAGCCAGGGCTGTAATAGGGCAGTGCCAATTTAAGGTAGGGCATGGTAAATTTCAAGGGCAATAGTATTTTGCAGGGATGTAAAAGTAGCAGAAGCGGAACCGAAGCGGATGTTTAAAATCAATCGGAAATCCCGACTTAACGGAACCGGAGCTCTATAACATCCCTGGTATTTTGGTAGGGCTCTAGGGCTTTTCCCATAAGGCACCCCGCAAGCCGCAGCTGAGGCCCTGATAAGAAGGAAGGCATTCGGGGGGAAATTTTAAGTGATGTTACACCACCGTCTATAGTTTTTTTTTACTGGACAATCTTACACAAATCAACCTAGTCCCACGATAAGCTCAATAAGGCTTGTGTTGTGGGTACTAGGCGACGATATATATGTATAATAGATAGATATAGATAAATACTTAAATACATAGAAAACATCCATAACTCAGGAACAAATATCTGTGATTAGCACACAAATAATTGCCCTGACCAGTATTCGAACCCGGGACCTCCTGCTTCATAGGCAGAGTCACTACCGACTAGGCTAGGAGGCCGTTAAGTTTCCAGTTAAGAAGCCTCCAAACTACGAGAAAAGAGCCAATCTCCACAAAATCCAGAGATCCACATACCTGTAGTTGTCGGGCGGGGGGCCCACCATGGCCACCAGCTGGCCGACCTCCGCCGAGTGGTGCGCGAGGCGCGCGAGGGCGGCCACGGCGCGGAACAGCAGCTCCTCGCCGGGCGCGTTGGCCAGCAGCTGGAGGAGAGCCATGGCCAGCTCCACGGAGACGTCGTCGAACACCTGGAACAGGGCGTCACGACAGAACGGGCGGGTACAAATAGTTAAAAGCTCAGAAACTTTTCAGAAGATATTTAAAAAAAAAGCCAATTTTCCAAATTTAACCTTACAGTTTCATTAATCCTACTGATGTGGAAATCATGTATTTATAACAAATATGATAACAGTGTGGTGTGAAGTGGAACCAGATCCATTAGGCAGTAAAGCATGGATTATACTCGTATTTGCAAAGGTTTAATAGGATAGGTAGAGGTCTTTAGAAATGCCTCTATTATCAAATGATTTGAAAAAAGTTTAATTTGAATATTTTTGTTCTCTTCACAAATGTGAATTGGCTATGGACCGTATTATTAAATTATTATTGTTGTAGGTAATTCAAATATAACTTAAATAGCAAGAGACTAAAAATTAAAAACAACTTAAAAATAAATTAAAACTACTCTAAACTAAAATACATCTAAATAAGGCCCCCGCGGCATCGTGCCAAGATGCTGACAGCATACCCTCCCCATTCAAATATTAAATCAAAATATATTTTACCACTAACATAATTCGAAATTGGTACTGGAATATTTTCTAAATTGGTACTGCCTCATCCGTAAAGAGTGGTATAACTCGATACCTAATATTTCACTACTAAAGTGGTTGAGTAACGTGATAAATAAGCTTCGTGAACGTCAGCTGCCGCTTCGTTGGTTGTTGGTTGGTTCGGTAAAGTTAAATTGAATCAAATATACTTCTAAAATCAAAAACATGTCTTGCATAATTTTCAACATATTTACGACATTTAATTATTATTTCAAGGGTATCTTTCGACAAATGAACCAATGTAAACAAACAGTAAATTAATTTATTAGCGTTAAGTGTATGCCGCGTAATATGGCAGTAAACCGCTCCATCTTGATAATAACTATGATGATAAGGCTGTTCTCAAGAATGCTACTTGGGAAATCCTTTGTGTAATGTCAAGTTTGTTTTTGTCTATCTACTAGAAAATAACAAATTACAACACTGTGTTGTTTTATTGAAGAAAACTAACATGAAAACAGTCACGGATATAATAACTTATCTTCTGCTCAACCAATGCCGTCATAATCATAATCATTTATTTGCGTGAAAAGGGTACAGTTAATTGTTGTCCTCCTTAATCAGCCGTCCACAAACGACATGCAAACAATACAATTGTATAAGTGCTAGTAGGTGTAGGTATTACAATTTAAAATATAAATGTCCATGCCTATGTACATATATAACATGTCAACACCATAAATGTAAACTCTAATATTATTTTATAATTAGTACAGAATAATCACTTATATATAGTATTCATCATTTCGTCTTTACCATAAGGGCACACGGGGCCCATGCCCAGGGCCCCCATCCTCTGGGGGGCCCTGAAAGATGTTCGCCGACGTTTTTTTACTTGTCCCTATTTGAGCGCATGAGGGCCCCGATGTCTAAGTGTCCTTTGTCCTAAGTTTCCCTTGGGCCCCGTCACGTATTAAGATGAGAAGATTCTAACAAACCCGAACTCAAATGGAGCTACGATTGTTTTATCACAGAGTTCTTATAACCACCTTTGGCTTCCATCATCAGACCAGCTCCATGTGATCATAATATTGCATTGTCACGCGATATTATGCGTGCTAAATTTCAGCTCAATCGGAAACCGGGAAGTGGGTAACTCAAACATGTATTTCTATGTACAGTCACGTATTTTAATTGTTGAGCCATTTACGGTTCAAGCTACTTTCTTGTGTTTAGTACTCATTCTGTGAAATGTACCTAAGATGTCTGCGGTCCATACTCGGGATCAAGTGGCAAGATCGTATCCCCAACTCCGAGGTCTTGCGGCGTTCTGAAATGCATGGCATGGAGGCTATGCTAATGCAGCGGCAGCTCAGATGGTGTGGGCATGTCCTGCGAATGGATGATCGACGCTTGCCCAAAGCTATACTCTACTCCGAGTTGGCGGTAGGGAAGCGAAAGCATGGCGGTCAGCATTTACGCTACAAGGATGTGCTCAAGCGGCATCTGCATGCTTGCGCTATCGACCCTGAACGCTGGGAGGAGCTCGCTGAAAAAAGATCTTTTTGGCGTTCCACCATCTATGACCGCGTCAAAGAATTCGAACATAACCGTCTCACTACCTTAGAAGTAAAGAGGCAGCTACGTAAAGAGAGACCTAAGCCCTCTTACGTGTACACCTACGACGCAACTGGCCAGCTCTACTGCCACATGTGTAAAAGGGTATTCAAGACCAAGTTCGGCCTGGCCAGCCATATCAGGGCTCACAATAGTCAACCTCCATAAGGTTTGCATTGGGGTCGCCGTCATCGAAATCGATGAGGAGGACTATATATGAAATGTCCAATGTAAAGTGAACCCTAACACCCTAACAATTTAAGTCCGTGACCGTACATATGTAGTTTCATTTATATTATAAATTAATGCAAAGAAGAATACAGTCAGCAGCAGAAGTAGGTAAGCGGGTAGGGTATTCAAAATGACTTACACACGTTCTTTTTCTGTTAACAATAATCGTGTCCAGCTCATTTTGAATACCCTACCCGCTTACCTACTTTTGCTGCGGACTGTACATAACATGTTGACGCAACGTGAAATACTAATGCGACTTAATACCTCCGTGTTTTCGCAACCAATATTATTATAATGTCATAAACGTCATGTATATTTGTGTAAAAGATACTGTAAATTTTGGAAAGGCATCTGTTATCTTTTGTTGTTAGTTGTTATGCAATCGGCCCCTGAGGCCAGTTTTATAAAGCTACAAGTTGCAATTAACAAGCGGAACTCTCTTTCTAGCCCTATGTGTTAGAAAGAGACTTCCGCTTGTAAATTGTAACTTGTAGCTTTATAAAATTGGCCTCTGGTCTCATGCGTTCGCGACATGCCTGTTGCCTTTATTACTATATCTGTGGCTAATAAATAACTACATATATAGCAGCCTCCCTGCTTAGTTCATATATTCGCATATATTACATAATTAGTATAAGTGGCAGCAGTGGCGCGTTACAAATATTCACAGGCAAGCCGGAGCCAGTTTAGAGTTCTATAGAACCTCTGTATACCGATAAGATTAAGTACTTAAATAAAAATTCAATACAAACGAGAGAAAAAAAAATGTTATGAATTAACAATTTATCAATAAAAATACAAGCTACTTAAAATAAAAGCATTAATAAATCTTAAGAGTAAGTAAGTACTGGGGTTAGTAAGCTACTATTGTTAAAGGTTCCTCTGTCCCTACTTCTAGATATATATAAGCAGAATAGACCAAATATCCTGATAATGGAAAATTACATACATGACTGAATTTCGTTAATTAGTTACCTTATGATATGATGTGTCAAAATAATTCAATTTTAGACTTGACAGACTTTAATACTGAAAACAAGGGTACGGTGCCAATTTTAATTGCTGAGCCATTTCCTCCAAGTTAACATTAAGTACCTACAGTAAGTATTAATTAATCAAACGAAAATAGCATCAAACTGTAAATGGATCAAAAATTAAAGTCCGTGACTGTATTACGAACAGCGTTAATTTTAGAGAGAGCGGGTTTGTATAGACTTTGTCAGTCTAGGCTTATAACAATGATCGAAGCGCGGTATCTCCCTCGCCGCTACCGCGCGTGCCCTACCTCCGTGGGTACCTTGGTACCGGGTACCTCGGTACCTGGTACCTCGGGTATACCTGTACCTTGGACTTGGCGTGTTTCGGCAGCAGGTCCCGCAGCGCGCGGCCGGCGCTGAGCCGCTGCAAAACACCACAGCTGCAGCGGGCACGCTCACACACACGTGTCATGCGATTTCAGTTGGGAAATGTGAAAGGAATCCAGGACGATCTTTGAATCTCGAGGTTCGCTCTATAGTATCCGCAGAATTAAGTGGCGACTGAGGTCATAAAACTTCTCTTTCACACTTGCTCCTCCACCGCAAGAGAGAAGGAGACAGCGTTATGAACTCAGTCACCACTTAATTCCGCGGATACTATAGCACAGGGTGCACACGCTATATTACAAAACTCGTTTGAGCGCTTATGTGTGCTTGGCACGTCTGAACAGTAAAAACTTCAATGTGTTCGTGAGTTAGTTTCAACCTGACTGATAAGTTGATAACCTACTAGTTTCCTACCAATCGGCCGCCGCGGAGTGAGGTAAGCCCAATCGGGGCGGGGCGTAGCGTGGCCATTTTGTATGAAGTACTACTATTTATTCTGTGGCATTAGCCTGTCAGATTTTTGGATTGACCGCGTTGCATTTGACACCAAATCATAGACATTGTATTATTTGTAATCATTTCATCAAATTAAATAGAGCTAACGTAAAGGTTAAGAAATAATCGTGTCCCGATTTTGAATAGATGGCGATACATCTTTATTGATAATGAACTAAATCGCGACTTCTATAGATATTTCCCAACTGTAATCACATCACAAATATCTGCCTGTCCGTTGCGCTCGGGTAGCGATCTTCACAGGATTAAGTAGGTATTTACATACCTATACAGTGGAACCCGTTTGGTGCATTCCACGAAAAGTGTCGGGTACGTGACGCTACATTTTTAGTACTTCTGGATATGAGAAGAAGCTGATATTTGGCGTGATAACATTTGATAACTCGGCTTTAAGTTCGACGTTATATTCTACAGATTTATGCAGCTCTTTAAGGTAGCTGCCATATGCGTCACGTCCCCGACAAAAGTTGACCTTTGCGTGGAATGCTCCAGCTACCCCCCTAGATATAAGAGAAATGTAGACAAAGGTTGTACCCGCATTTTCTTTACCTTCCATTTATATCAACTTGCCCCCCTCTAAGCCATCGGCTGGCGACGCTTTTGTGAACGTCGCGTTTAATGGGAAGTCTAAATTACTAGGTATCAGTGGCGGTGGGTGAATTTTTTTCTTAAGCAAGGTGGAGCTTAATATGGCTTCGATGTTCTTGATGAGCTGTAGAAAAACTGCTCAGGTGTTTGAACATTAGGCAAGCCGGTGGGAATCGAGTTACATGGACACGCCGCCACTGCTAGGTATAACCAAGTGTGAGTTTTATCATGCTTCATTGAATTTTTGTACTTGCTGAAATAAGATTGTTTCCTACTTCACATTTCTCCCAAATTTCAGACTAAATAAGTAAACAGTGAGTTTTATTTGCGTAGCGATACGCGAAAATATCAGAGACAATAAACCTTGTGAAATATCGCTACCCGTCATTATATAAATAAAATACTACGCAACATATAAAATAATGTACATAACATATACTATTCGTGCAGATTTAGTTAAGTGCGTATACATAAATATATGTATGTATGTTAGTATTTATTATACGTAGAAATAAGCAGGAAAGTAGTCGTGCAAGGTTGCAGGGTTAGCATTCATATGTTTTGGGGAATACCTAAGATAATGTACTTTAATTTGTATAAATATAAGGACAAAAGAGTTCCCTCAATTTCTCCAGGATCACATTAAAAAAAAAATTCCAAATTGGTCCACCCGTCTTCGAATAATCGATGTACAAACAACATAGAGAACCTCCTCCTTTGAAATCTTGAAGAAAATATGTCGGTCGGGTAAGACGGTTGAAAATTGAAACAATTATATCCTCTTGTTTTGATACTAGCTAGTTAAAGGCAGACTTTATCTTCAATCAAACACGTCACAAAGCTTAATAGACTAGATAGTGGTAGAAAGTATCTTTATTGTTATCATAATACTTTGTATTTTTCTGTCATATCATTTAAAACTCATAAATGTTAATTCAAAACAGATATTATAAAGGTACAATAAATATAATAGATACCTATGTAAATATAACCTTAACATATCTGTTCTGTAAATCTGTCAAATGCTATCCCACTAATGCTTTGTATATAGTGCTTACAAAAAGTCACGTTTTTGCATTTTGCACGTGTATGCGCCATATATCGAATGCATTTAAGTGACAATTCCTGAACATGTCTAAAACTATTCACGTCACTACATAGTATAAAACAAAGTCAATAGAGAATGCCATTTGGCATTAAGTCCGCCATTTGTACATTTTCACTTTTTGTGCAATAAAGTTTAAATAAATAAATAAAGTCACTTCCTGCTGTCTGTCCCCATGTATGCTTAATTTTTTAAAACTACGCAACGGATTTTGATGCTGTTTTTTTTAAATAGATAAGAGTGATTCAAGAGGAAGGTTTATGTGTATAATTGCACCCGTGCGAAGCCGGGGCGGGTCGCTAGTAATTCATAAACTAATATCTTACTTCGATCGATAAAAGTGAAAAGTTTCTGTAATTTTACCACTTTGCGGACAGTGTGGGATGATCACTTGTTTAAAGTCTGTCATATAGTCTGGCTGGCCAATAAGTGCAGTAACAGTGGAAGTAATAAGCTATACTCATCTCTTTTTTAGTAGCGAGGGTACTAGTATAAGAAAGAGATATTACGATTATCTTTGTATATGCTTGAAGTAGAACAGAACCTGGCCAAACTATGCCAACTTTTGTAATAGTAGAAAAAAAACTAAAACTGTAGGTACTCATCCTTTTTCGGGATGGTACAGTCAGCATCTAATATATTGTAAGAGCCAAAGTGATCAAATACTTCGTCACACCATATATTTTGTATGGTGTGACGAACTATTTGGCTTCTCTAGCTGTTTCAATATATTTGATGTTGACTGTACTAGCGTAAGAACTAATAAAAATAATATATGATTATTGCGATTGTCTCTGCCTACTGTTGATACTAAATACCAACCATTAACTCATGTATTCAGTGCAGTAATAGAGAATGAACTCGATTTAACCCAAGTCCGAAACCTCACTTTTCATGGCGACCCTGTCAGGATACCTTACACTACGCTCGACGCTCTAAGTGAGAAATCCTGGCCAAACCATATTAAATGTATCCCTTCTGCCGACTTTAATTATAAGTGATTCGACGTGCAAACTTGCAAAGTGTGAATTTAAGTTTCAAGATTGAAATATAGTCTGAAAATCAGTCAGCAGCCAATAAACGAGTGTGAAGAGCTATTTTAAACTATTCTCAGTAATATACCGAAGAGCATAACATTACAATTGCATCATCATAAGAAATAAATACTAAGAAGCGTACTAGAGCGAAATATTGTAACTGCAAAATTAGCTAAAGTACACGTTTTGTGGTAGGTTTAAGTGACGATTTGAAAAATACCAAATTAATTTGGTAAATTAGTTACCACATAATTTACTTCAGCTGCCAAATTCACAGCAATAGTTTGCACTTCCTAACGCGTCTTAATATTGAATTGAACAGAAAACATCGATTTAACAGATTTAAAAGTTATATTAATTTCCATATGTATTTAAAAAAATATCAACCATTCAGATAGTACATAATGAGGACTATCGCGTATGCATTTTCCGATAGAGGCGCTAGTGTAGACGGAGTGACAAATGCCGTAGTAAATAGCAGGGCTTGAAAACGTTACCAATTCACATTATAAAATAACGTTAGGTAACGGTAAAACCATAAAAATACCTTAGTACCGGTAGTAAAAATATAACGTTACTCAATAACATAACATTATGGTGACTTTACCCAATTAACGTTACTTTTTATAGGTAAATTTACTTTACATTGCAGGGCTGGCTAACGTTACTCAATTCACATTATAATAACGTTAACAAAGTAACGCTATTTTAATCAGTAATGCTACGTTGCCTTACCGCCCTACCAGAAACTCACTATAACAACTCACGGCGACGCGTGTACGTGAATGAACACTCGCTCGATTGTTAACGATGGTATCCATCTGTGTATCTAAATAAGCTTGCTATCCTATTAACGTTAAATAATAACATTAATAACGTTAAAATTATTTAACGATACCTTTGAGTTAACGTTAGCTCTATGGATAGCTGGTAACGTTACAATTTTTTTACCGGTAAAAAGTAGTAGAAGTAACGGTAAATGGTTTAACGTTAATAACAACATAACGTTAAATCTGTTTGACAGTTGTAACGATACCAACTTTTTAACGGTATTTAAAGCCCTGGTAAATAGGTGGGATTCAAGGAATTATTTGTAATTCAACAATGTTGTGAATATTTTGCCATAATACATATGGAATAAAAGTATAGAGCAAGGGAAAATATAAGCCGTGACTGACAATATCCATACATTTTTAATTTGTACCGACATTGTCCGTCCAGGCCTATATCGTCCTTACATGGTGTAATAAAAATGCTGGTGATCCATTTAAGACCATTGTATACTAATTTAACTATAAAACTTTCGTGAGACTCTAACATATTAAAAATATTTACAACGGGTTACTCACGTAATTTTGTCGATTTTTGCTCGACATGTTTCGATCAATTTACGATGATCATTCTCACGACAAAATTACGCGAGTAACCCGTTATAAATATTTTTAATATGTTTCCATTGTATACTAATTAAGAAAAACTTAAAATTAACGCGGAAACAAAAATGGCGGACTTGTCCCAGATTTTTTTTTCTGTGACCAAAATTTTTTTCTCCTATTTTTCCTTAGTCACAATACAATACCAATTATGCCTTTAAACGGATCACCAGTATGTTTGTTAGAGCCTGTAGAGAGAGTAAGTATCAGTAGTAGTAGTAAGGTAAGCAAGAGATACAGACCACGGTCTTTACCTCCTTGGTGGCCATGTTGTACATGAGCGCCGTGCCGATGTCGCGCAGCGTCGCGTCCTCGCTCAGCGTCGCGTGAACAGCTACCTACAATTTCATATAGAGCATTAAAAATAATTATAACAAAAAAAGAACCGACTTCACTTAGGATCCGCTATTCCAAGAGGAAGTGACAGAGTTGCTGTAAAAAATAGTGAAATCGCTATAGGTGTGTCTATAATAGTTGAAGAGTTCCCTCGATTTTTCCAGGATCCCATCATCAGATCCGGACCTGGTGACAATGGGACCAACTGTGTAGTATACTCTTTCAAACAAAAAATAATTTTCCAAATCGGTCCAGCCGTCTTTGAGTAATCGGTGAACATACATAAAAAAGACAATATCCCGACGAATTAGTCGGTTGAAAAATAAACTGTACAGGCGGATGTAAACGGACGAGCGAGCGGGACCGTTTAATATCACGAGGCACGCAATATTGCAGCATCACGTGAACAGCTACCTACAATTTCATATAGAGAATTACGCAGATAAAGAAGTACACTACAAAGGCGGGGACGAGCAAGCGGGACCGTTTAATATCACGAAGTCTTTAAGTCAGAAGCCTTAAGTGAAGAAATTGGTAATATATCTTTGGAATAAAGATTTTTAAAAATGACACTGAGCTCGCTTTTAAATCAAATGCATGTAGTTCGTTAAAATAATAAAAACGTAGTGACGTGATACCTTGGTAGTGACACGGATATTGGAGACGGGCTGACCATCCACCTCCCACTCGCTGATGTAGAGCAGCCACTCTGATGACGAGATGTTCTCGAACAGGTTGCAGAGCTGTGGACAACATGTTATATTAGGTAAAGCACATTGTCGACCGAGCGGAGTGAGGTTTTGAAGATTGACTAGAGGCTTTTCATGTTTGTTAGGCGATATTCTGAGTATTATTTAAGTTATATTCATAAAATGTTGAAGGAACGTAGTTCGGTTCAGATTAAAATTGTAATTTTTTCAAGAATTCAACCTTCCTAAACCTTTTTTCAAAATTTTGTAAGTTATTTTTTTAACTGAAAAGTTAGGGAAGGTCTCCTAAGACCAATTTCGCGTAGCATCGCGAAATTTGGAAGCTGACCTTACTGATCCACAAAAAAAGTCACCCATTGCTATACGCGCGCAGTACGCCCCGACTATCGGGTTTCGCCCGGCCGACAGAGGGTTGTAGAGGGTGCAGCAGCAGCGCCATGCCGCGGGTATCGCCCGACGCTACACTACACAACCTGCCGAGTGTATGCAATAGTCACCGCTAGAGCCGTGGCGGCCTGCTCCTGCATGGGCAGCGTGTCGATGCGGCGCGCGTAGTTCATGACGGCGTGCGAGCGCCGGTCCTGGTGCAGCAGCAGCGACACGTCATCGCGCAGCGCCATGGCCGCGAGGCACCTGAGCGTTGCCACGCGGATCTCTTCTGTGCTGTCTGCGTTTAACAGGCGACCTGTAACGCAACAATAGTACATTAGGGCAGAGGCCAATATCGGCCAAATAGGTATATATGGCCGAGCGTAGCGATGCCGGATAGGAATAGTACTAGTACTTGTCTCAAACGATGCGGGGAAATAAAACTTACATTTCAATTCCAAAATATCTGAATAAGCACTTTATGGCCTTGACTATACAGGCGTTTTTCCGATTGTGACCACCTCGTCCTGTCCAGCATACCTGCCGACTGTACTTACCAATGAAGGCCAGGAACTCATCGCCGAGCGCCCAGCTGCCTTCTCCCTGCACCAGGTACTGTTCCAGCTCGCTGAGAGACTGGTGTTCTTCGGGGGTTAAGGTGAGGTTGCCAACGACGGCTTGCAGTTTTGCGAACTCTGCCGCACCCTGTTGGGGAGAAACTGTATGTTAGAACCGTTACACATGAAGTAAAAAATGTGTAATTTAAGAATTTGAAAATGACCGGTATTATTTCGAGGTAAACAATGCTTCTCTAAGTATTTCATCACTATTAACATATAAAAAAATAAGCCAAGCCTGCTTTGATGCGAGGCAAAAAGTATACCCTTCAATGGATTATAAGCTTTTAACAGATCCAAAATAAAAAATATCCAGCCGTCATCGAAAAATAGGAGCACGTACATAAAATACCCGACAGAGGTCAGGATTAAGAACATTCTTCATTTTAAAGTCGGTTAAAAAAAAGTATACCATTATACGCCTGTCGGAAATTCATTACGATCGTATACAGCGTTCAGTAACGGAAGTTTTCCCACCCACGGCGTGACATCACTTTTGCTCTAATGTTTTCAAACTGACACCGACTTACGACCATTATAAATTGCCACCCAGATTTATGTAAATTATTCATAATCGGGTTCTGAGATATACAGGACGAACTTTCGTAGTAGACTGGCCATTATTAACCTTATTACAATGAGATAAGGTGTACCAATGATGATATTTGTAGAAGATTTTCTACCGAATGGCGCCCGCCGGAGTATATTATTTATGTTACTGTTAGATTGCAAGATTACACTATTTATAAGACGTAAAGCGCAATCCGTGCCGCGGATTTCGGATCAAGGGGATATTTGTTAATGTTAATACTAACTGTACTGGCGGATCGAGTGTTCTGGAAGCGTTAAAATTATATTGAAATTGAATATACTCGTAAATGTATTTTTTTTTTCAGAAGCGAAGTGATACAAGTATTTGGATTTGTAGATCATAAGAAATCTACCTAATAAATAATGATAAAAGAGTTTAAAATATGAAACCGATCGAAATGGTACGCCAAGGTATCAGGCGACATTAACACAAATAATAGAGTGTTAAGTATCTTAATACTTATACAACATCTCTGCATGCCAAGACCGCCAAGCAAAGCTGAGAATATTCTGAATTGATTTATAAAACAAAACCGAATTTATGCGAGTGTCATCGAACTCCCACGGAAGAATACTCTGGAAAATCTAAAACAGTCGCGCGTCGGCGAAATTATGTTTACGAAACTCTACCCTCCGCTAGCATATCTTGACCTTAAGATTCGTATCCAGCATGTTAACTAAAGGGTTGAAGTTATATTGGTACCTAAAACAGTTGAGCGTCGGCGTCGCCTGGCGAAATTATGCTAAAGAAACTCTACCCTCTGCTAGTATATCTTGACCTTAGGATTCGTATCAATCACGTTGACTCAAGGGTTGAGGTTATATTGGTACTTGTAGTGAGTAATAAGTTTATTGTCATGTTTTTGGCACTCTATGTAGATGATCGTACTGGAAACAAATAGACATATGACAAATGCTGAACAGGTATGCCAAGAGTTTGGTCATTGGTATAATGGGTGTAGGATTACTGTCGTTTACCCTGGCAAATGCATTCATGTTCGATAATATGTCGAAAGATCCCAAAATGGGAAATAGACTTTTCTCTAAAGTTTAGTATATACATTTTTTTTCTTTTTTTTCATAACTGTAATTTACGTATCGTCACTACTTAGAAGAAAACTTGTTTCTTGTTCTATCACTCAAAAGGAAAATGTGGTAACTAATGTATGCGATGCATATAGAGTTACTGCGTTACGACTTAGAGAAGTGCGAGATACAAGAGTTTTTCAAAGTAGTTTTTGAAAGTAGTTGAAAACGCATGCCGGGCTTATAATGCGAAAAAGCGTTCCATCCTCTATTGGCATCACTCTCTTTCGAATGGGCAAGAGCAATGGAGACGGAGATAGCGAAATTCCGATTTTCGATATTAGCGGTAGACCTGCTGGTGCCCACCTTTAGATAACCTGGGTAGGTGCGTGTTCTATTCTCAGCTAGAGGCAATTAATATAGGCTTAATAGATACCTATTTTTTTTAAATAGATACCTCAGTAGGTATGTAAGTACATACCTAGTTTTGTTTATTACAATATTGTACAGTATGCAGCAGAAGTAGCAAAGCGGGTGGGTTTTTCAAAATGAGTTTAACACGACTTTATTGTTAAGGCCGTTCCTCGATTCGGACAAGCCACGCCCATCCGTAAGAGACACGTATATGGCTCCCGTGCACGAAAGAAAGAGATGCAGCGCTCTTAAGGATCAGACTTTTTGACTAAACTACGATACATAAGCGAATCTACAAAGTTTTGTCTAATTTTGTTTCTGTGACTTTTTGATAAACCAGAATACCATATTTTTTACTTAGTTATATTGCTAAATCTCTTATAGTTTACATAAGCTAAGAAAAATAAAGGGGAAAAGGACCCAACTTCGGTTTTTTTTTCTATCGAGGCAACTTTCAGCAATCGTGTTTCGGCTTGTGCCATAAACTAGAGTATATAGTCTAATAATATATATTCGAAAATAAATTCAGTCCCTTTTCCCGTTTAGTCAATAGAGCGTTTAAAAAACCTATAATTTTTTAAAGTAGCCCCTTAAAGGGTGTAAGAGCGCGTGAAGGCCGTTCTGAACACCCTACACGCTTAGAAACTTTTGATGCTGACTGTTCTATAAAGCAAGGATCTACTTATTCCACCAACTCATCATATAGTCTCCCCGTCGGATTTATACTACATTCGCCTGGTTAAAAGGTCACCGAGTAATTATATCGCGATAATCGGGAGCTTAACCGCAGACGGAGAGCATTTTAGCGAGCTGGCGGCCAGCCAGATGCAACAGGAAGGGTTATGGTTATAACACTGTTTACTAACAATCGGGCTGGTCGGGCGATTGGTGCTAACTGTCGGTTAAAGACCTCATTCGAAAAATAAAAACCGGCCAAGTGCGAGTCGGACTCGCGTACGAAGGGTTCCGTAGCCATTATCTATAAAAAAGGCACAAAAATTATGTCTGTTGTACAGTCGACGTCAAAGATATGTTTACACTTATTCACCTTACGCCACAGACTACACAGACACCTCATCATTAAGCTTTTACAGGAAGCGCGAGGTCACCACACATCAGTGCAATTTTATTCGTAAATTTCTACGATTCGAACAGCACATCTCAATAGTATTATACACCAATTTGTAGTATAACAATCCAGGTTCACCCTTGTAACTTGATTTTTGTGGATATTTCTAATTCACATAAGTAATGATCAAAAACGTTAACTCGATTGAAATAAGCGGTCGCGCTCTCATACAAAATTAGTACGGGAGCACTGATGCGTGGTGACCCCGAGTTGTACTTATGATCTATCTAGTGTTTGAGGTTATCTGTGCCTTACGCCTTTGTAATAAGGTGCATAAGTGTAAACATATCTTTGACGTCGACTGTACAGCCAGCATCAAATATATTGTAACATCCAAAGTGATCAAATGACAAGCGCTGGTAGCCTTGCGGTAAGACGTCCGACTTTCAATCCGGAGTACCACTCGGCTCGTACCACTGAGTTTTTCGGAACTTATGTACGGAATATCATTTGATATTTACCAGTCGCTTTTCGGTGAAGGAAAACATCGTAAGGAAACCGGACCTAATCCCAAAAAGGCCTAGTTTCCCCTCTGGGTTGGAAGGTCTGATGGCAGTCGCTTTCGTAAAAACTAGTGTCTATGCCAATTCATGGGATTAGGTTGTCAAGCGGACCCCAAGCCGGGATAAACGCTAGGAAGAAGAAGAAGATCCAAAGTGATCAACTATTTGGTTACTCTAGCTGTTACAATAAATTTGATGTTGACTGTATGGGAGCTCCCTAAATATTTATTTTATTATGTTTTTAGTATTTGTTGTTATAGCCGCAACAGAAATACATCATCTATGAAAATTTCAACTGTCTCTCTATCACGATTCATAAGATACAGCCTGGTGACAGATGGACAGACAGACGGACAGCGGAGTCTTAGTAATAGGGTCCCGTTTTTACCCTTCGGCTACGGAGACCTAAAAAAGGGTAAACAACTTGACTGGTAAACATTTTGACGTTACATATCAGATAAACTGGGGTATTTTCGTCTGTGGATAGCTAGCTATGTAAATGAAGATGAATATCTACAACACTGAAGATGAAAAATGCGCTGAATCTCTTAGCGGTGCTCCTTAGGGGTAGGGTACAAACAGTAACACTCTTAACTGTACATCTGTGGATCTTATTACAAAAGGCGTAAGGTCCACCAATGGGCAGTTAACAATGTGGGCGATGGTACTGGTTAGTGTTAGCAGAACTGTAATAAAAACTGCGTGCTTTAGCTTTAAGAGGTGTTTAGACTGCTCGTTGTTGGTGGAGGTGCTTGGATAAGATGGATAGAAAGATGCTGCGATATCAATTAAATCAATATGCGGCTATTAGCCCTAAGTCTCAGCTTTGCTGTCTGCTCACTGTTGAGCTAAATGCAAATAGCATTAGACCCTATTCGTAATGTTGTGTTCCTGCCGGTGAGTAATGTTGCCAGAGAACTCGTACAAGATGCAGTGTGTTGACGATGGGGGACCTTCTTGTCCCCTTAACCCATCATCACAGTGCCCTTGTGACACCTCTGGAGTTTCAGACATCTATAGGTTACGGTAGTTGCTCACCATCAGGTGGGCCGTATGCTTGTTTGCCGTCGTGGTATATAAAAAAGTGACACTTACATCGATGTCCTTGAAGGTGATAGGAGGGTCCTTGGCCCTGCGCCTGAGCTCGGCGGCGCCGCGCTCGTCCTCCTCGGGCTCGCTGCTGGGCCCGGCGCGGGCGCGCAGCTCCTCCTGCGGCGGGGCTTCTACTGCTTCTGCCATGTCTGTCAACAACATAGGAAATCAGGCTTTAGAAATATATGCGTCGAGCACTAGAGCTGGTTAAACTTACTCATTCACATCTATGAACTCAGCTGAAAGCTCATACACATATCTAAAGCCTACCTGAGGACCGCAAAACTAATCAATACCGTACAGAATCTATAAAACCTAACCTAATTTATCTATACATAGTTTTTATAATAGTCTACCTTGCGAGAGCTACGCATATACTACAATTTGGTGCCGTGACCAGGATATATTTATGTTGCTTTCTTAATTTAGAAATAAGTTGTGTCTTTCAGCGCTGTATTGTGTTGTGCGTGGCACGAACGTTGAAATTATCATATGAGTTGGACTCAAGAGAAAACGCATAGTAAAGCAGGCAAATAGTAAAATTTATGAAAAATGAAAAAGCACCATTCGTTACTCGCATCATTTTCAATTAAGAAGACTTACAAGGTAGGAAACCACACAAGGATAGTTCGGAGTATATTGTTTTGAATTTAAAATAACTTATTTTGGTACGTTTCGACACAAGTCTCCAAATTTTCAACCGGCAGCTGCAGCAGGTGTTGGTAAACAAACAGCTATAAGCGTCGGCGGCGTGACTCACTTGTTGATTCCAGCGGTCTCAAAAACGAGTCGTGAAACTATATAGTCATATCTCCTTACGGGTCTGATAAACACAAGGCTTTTTGGTTCTCGATGATACAAAGGCGGTTCGAAGTCTGGCGGAAGACTGAAGAACATTTTGTTGTGGAATTATACAGACATATTTCCTGGTGGGTCTGATTGAACATAAGGCCTTTTGATTCTTGATGCAGCAAAGGCGATTTAGAGTTTAACGTCTAGCGACAGTCCATGTATGTTTGTGGATAAGGGGGTCAGCATCAACTGTACCCCTGTATCTTTTTGACCAATAATTTCCATTTTGTGTGGCGTAATTCGTAATTGTCGTAGTTGATAAACAGACTCAAAACATTGAGTGGTTTTCCTGAGCAGTACGTTAGTGGTTAACGTTGTTTCAAAGAAAGTTCTTCCAACTGTCGATCGTTAAATACCGATATTTCTACGCTATAAATTCAAAACTAGGTATCATCAGTTCAGACTTGAATTCAATTAGGTGATGTAAAGCGAAAATAAACAAAGATTAATTCCTTTATATTGCTAACCTAATAAGCTGAAAAGTATAATATATTTCTAACCTCTCAACTCAACTGAACAGTGAAGATTGCCAATAGATCGATACAACTGATAATTAGGCCGGCGTGGATTTACAGATAGCTAATGCAAGTAAAAATACCATCATAAGGCAAGGAAATAGAGCTTGTGAAGATTAACATTTTTTGCGTGTGGTTTGCTCAAAATTGTTTAGAGAAGAGTGTTGCTAACGTCAATATTTTTAATAGATTTGTTAGTAAATTAATCAAATAGTCGGACCGTTTCCTGCCGATATTATTATACTATCTAAACCATTTCATTTTAAGTCATCTGGTGTGTATTACTTTGGATTTAAGGATATTTGATGGCTTCCAATATCTTCATTATTGTAAATGTTGAACGCTTCATTGTCTAAGATATTAAATGCATGTGTAGAAAAAGGTGAATATTTAAGCATGTACGAGATGAAGCTTTGGTTCGTTCAACCTCTTAAAAATAGTGATGACCTTATTGCAAAGGCATAGGAACGTTGTGACACAGTTCTAAGACATTGACTCCTCTCGTATTTTTACATTCTGATGTATCTGCAAAGTTTCAACTCTATTTCAATGCCGTTAAGTGGTTAGTAATCTTTTAATTCTAGATTTTAGGTCCTGGAGAGCAATGAAAACAGAAAAACAAGTTGTTTTACTGTTCCTTAAAGCCCTGTTACATTTGTCTTAGCTTCTTAAATTATTTAGTCACTAAATTTAGTCAAATGTAACCGTATTTAGCAAGGAAACTTCCTTACTTGCTTGTAGTAAACTTACTACTAAAAAAAGTTAGGGTGCTAGTTAGGACACTAAACAAGTAAAGTGTATCAGGGCTTTTAGGAAAACTGGAAGCTAACATTAGTTGTAATGACTCATATCGACAAATACCCGCCCTCGTTATTTGCAACATGCAACAACATTGTAGATATTCATTTCACCAATATTCTTAAAATTCGTGAACGTATAAATAAAAATCTAAATCGGTTTATGACCCAGGCGCTTTTCCTTAAAGCTTGCAACTCGTTATACAAAAATACGCTTCTTTTTAACGACTTAAGTGTTAATTTTCACGAAACCGCGCGCTCCCAGATTAAAGTGATTGTCTCACAAAAACACTATAAACCGAATTAGAACACATGCGTTACCGCGCTGAAATCGGAGCACATGCTTACGTTACGAGTACTCTCCCCACGGCAAAGTTCACACGTCTATTGATAGATCCGTCACTTACACCTCACCTTTCGCAGCCTAACTTAACCTCAGTTAATTATAACACAACACTGACACTATTACACTGTATACCTGAAAATGTGGTGTGTCGCGGCCGGCGGACTATGCGGGAATGGTTGGAGGGAGCTGGAGGAAAGCCAAACGTATTTGTATTTATAAATCTGCCCCGCTCCCCTTCGAGATCAGGATCAGCGGGTTAACTGGGATTTTTAACCGGAAAAATTCAGCAACAACTTCTTGGGATTAAAGCGCATAATGACGCATACGAAAACGTATCTTTTTCCTAGCAAAAAAGCCTCTTTGCCCGAATGCCCGTATTGAAATCATATCCAATTCGATCAAATTTTACATGAAGCGCATGGGAGTTCGTTTCGCAACGAGAAATTTTCAGAGGTTGTTTTTAAAACTAGTTACTCAATAGAACCTTCAGAAACGCAACGTTGCAAAAATCATCAAATATATCGGAGCGGCCAAGGTACTCAAAATTATCTGAACATGCACTTTATCGCCTTGACAATAGAGACGTTATTCAGATATTTGTGGCCACCTTGACGCTCCTATATATCTGATGGCGACTGTACCAGAAAGTATATTTTTTTCGAAATCCTTAAGTTCAACATAGATAGTTGGAAGGGTTTATCGTAGCTTCTTATAAACTGCAATGATGGAGATCATATGTTTCTGGTAGAAGCAATTTGGATATTTTTTTAATTACTCTCCTGTATGGCGATAATTTGCTAGTTAGGTAAGTAAATCAGTCATAAGTACTCTCTCCGTCTCAATGGGAGAAGCTCAACTGAAACTGCGGGACGATTTAGGTATGAAAGGCGTGCAGGGTTGCCCAAAATAGGATGTTGTAAATGCAGTCGAAAAAGTTGGAGAGCGAATACTACACATTTTTTAACTTCAAAGCAGTAAATGAAAATGCAAATAAGAGCTGTTTCACATGATGTCTACGCATTTTACCACATAGCTCGCCGTCAGCAGGGCGTCCATTGTCACACTATGTCTGAAATTGTGTCCCACTAACGCTCCAGCTTTGAAATGAGCTCCCTTCCTAGGTTTACTCAAGAGACTAGTATGGGGTTCTTAAAAAAATAAGTCCACACGTTTTTATACGTCGCAACGCGCATATAACACGTATGAGATTGCAAGCATCCGGGCTACATTGACCGCTTTCCCTCAGCGGGATGCTTGTTTGTTTGTAACCGATATACATAGCATAAAAACATGCAACCGGAAAAATATTTCAGTATAAGAGATTTTTGAAAGGTTAGAATTGCAAAATGCGTCCCGCTTGCGGTGCGTTCAACTCGCACAATAATAGCGCGGCCGCTCGCGTCGCGCACCCTAATTCACGAACGATTTAAATTGTACTCTGGATTGTTCCTGCTGCAAGATAATGGCGGACACGTATGGCCAAAGAGACGTGAACGCAGCAAATTAAATTGTTTACCTAAATCTTCGAGATTTAACCAAGTCATTGTTTTCGGAAGATTTGTGAGCTTCTTGTTCAGATGATAATAATACTAAATTAGATACAGTCGCCATCAAATATATTCGCTGTGTGCATGATTGTGGCGCCATCTCTTGGGCAGGTGGTCAATCCCTTTTTTTTTCTTTTTATAAATAGGTTGTATTCCTTGCTTATATGAAATGTTACTGGCTGATTCACTATTTTGACAGCAGACAGGGGATTTGCAGTTTCATTTCTTGTCACATAGAGCACTGCGATCGTTCTCGTTGCCCCCACCATGCACTTCGCACATAGCGAATAGGAGCGGACAAGGTGATCAAAAATATCTGAACATGCACTTTATCGCCTTGACAATAGAGGCGTTTTTCAGACATTTGTGACCATATTGACCGCTCCGATATATGTGATGGCGACTTTACAAGATCTAAAGTCATTACAATAGTCTGTATCAAAGAGCCTACCTTCATTGCCCTGGTCGCCCCCTCCCTGCTTGCGGCGTTTCTTCTCGCGGCGCCGCTCTTTGCAGGCCAGTTTGTCCGCTAGCGCAGTACGACGGTTGCTCTAACACCGTGTATCATCACAATAGTCTGTATCAAAGAGCCTACCTTCATTGCTCTGGTCGCCCCCTCCCTGCTTGCGTCGTTTCTTCTCGTGGCGCCGCTCTTTGCAGGCCAGTTTGTCCGCTAGCGCAGTACGACGTTGCTCTAACACCGTGTATCATCACAATAGTCTGTATCAAAGAGCCTACCTTCATTGCTCTGGTCGCCCCCTCCCTGCTTGCGTCGTTTCTTCTCGTGGCGCCGCTCTTTGCAGGCCAGTTTGTCCGCTAGCGCAGTACGACGTTGCTCTAACACCGTGTATCATCACAATAGTCTGTATCAAAGAGCCTACCTTCATTGCTCTGGTCGCCCCCTCCCTGCTTGCGTCGTTTCTTCTCGTGGCGCCGCTCTTTGCAGGCTAGTTAGTCCGCTAGCACAGTACGACGTTGCTCTAACACCGTGTATCATCACAATAGTCTGTATCAAAGAGCCTACCTTCATTGCTCTGGTCGCCCCCTCCCTGCTTGCGGCGTTTCTTCTCGCGGCGCCGCTCTTTGCAGGCCAGTTTGTCCGCTAGCGCAGTACGACGTTGCTCTAACACCGTGTATCATCACAATAGTCTGTATCAAAGAGCCTACCTTCATTGCTCTGGTCGCCCCCTCCCTGCTTGCGGCGTTTCTTCTCGCGGCGCCGCTCTTTGCAGGCCAGTTTGTCCGCTAGCGCAGTACGACGTTGCTCTAACACCGTGTATCATCACAATAGTCTGTATCAAAGAGCCTACCTTCATTGCTCTGGTCGCCCCCTCCCTGCTTGCGGCGTTTCTTCTCGCGGCGCCGCTCTTTGCAGGCCAGTTTGTCCGCTAGCGCAGTACGACGTTGCTCTAACACCGTGTATCATCACAATAGTCTGTATCAAAGAGCCTACCTTCATTGCTCTGGTCGCCCCCTCCCTGCTTGCGGCGTTTCTTCTCGCGGCGCCGCTCTTTGCAGGCCAGTTTGTCCGCTAGCGCAGTACGACGTTGCTCTAACACCGTGTATCATCACAATAGTCTGTATCAAAGAGCCTACCTTCATTGCTCTGGTCGCCCCCTCCCTGCTTGCGGCGTTTCTTCTCGCGGCGCCGCTCTTTGCGGGCCAGTTTATCCGCTAGTGCAGTGCGACGTTGCTCCAGCACAGTTGATTGGGCCCTGCAGACAATATTCCCTTTAAAACTCCATATTCGATTAGAAAGGTATACATCAGTCATAAAATTACTTTTGTCCGCGATTTTCTTTGATGCGAATGTCAACAAAAATGGAAACATATATATATATACAAGTAAAAACACAAGTACAAGTTAAACACATGGGTACTAACTACATTTAACGGGTCTGAGAAACATAAATAGAAAAGCTCTTGAAATTTTCGCGTTTTATGCACATGTTGAACCACCTGCCGTTTAACAGGAACAGGTCTATCGAGAATTGAATTTATTTACATATTGAGTTCCAGTGATCCGTGAAATACGAGTACGTGTCGTAAAAGAAATAAAATATTGGGTGGCTTGTGTCGTTGCTATTATTGACCGAAAATTGGATTGTAATTTTAAAATCTTCCTTTATTGCTTTCTAACGCAAAATGTACGGCAAACACAGATTTAAATCCGACTTATCTGCGTAGCAAAGTACAAGAATCTAAACATAACTAAAACGTTACTCTGATTCTAGACTACCATTCACTAAACAAATACTTAATTTCACCAATCTACTTATAAAATAGGTACACATATATATTTATGTCAATCTAGTCGAAAATATTCTGGAAATATGCCCAGTTTAAATGAAAATTGTTTTAAGTAGGATAACGCAAATCCTGTCAATACTGCAACACTTTCAAATAGTAGTCTATGTCTTATTGTAATTAACCTTTTGACCGCCGTCGTCTGATATATGAGACAAAGTAACAACGTGAATGATACCTTCATAAATGATGACAGAGTTCAAAATTGAAGTTAAAATTTTGACGTATGGCGGTCAAAAGGTTAAAACGCAAATCCTGTCAATACTGCAGCAATTTGAAATAGTATATATGTCAATCTAACTGTGATCAAAACGCAAATCCTGCCAATACTGCAACACTTTGAAATTGTCTATCTAACTAAGTATAATTTTTTACGCATGTAGTCAAGCACTATTATACTTATGAAACATGTAACTATTTAAACAGTAATGATCAAATTACGTAAAATTATTACCGTTTCTGCTTTCTTCTGTTACCGAGCCATTCCAACCATACCTTTCAGTCGATTCTAATTCTAATCGATATGTTATACCATAACACATTATTCAGAAAAACAAAAATACCGAATTATACCACTGTATAATACGGTATATATATATACGGTAATATATTATTTAGATATTATTATAATACGGTAATATATTATTTAGATAGATATCACTATATCTATCTAAATAAAACACCCGGGAAAGAAGTATATTATTTCTAAAAAAAAATTCTGATTAAAGAAAATAAATGCAAAGCAATAAATATTATTTTTAATACGGTTGCTCAAAAAAGTGCTTTTCTTGTAGTGGTTTAGCGTGTGGAAAGTTTGATATCGCGCACTAGTGCTTTTTACTTTTCCAGCCAATCACAGCTAATGACAGTGACAGACAGCCAATCACAGCGCAGCACCGCACCGCGCGGAGCGTTCGGATACATGTACTAAAGTAACCTCAAAGTGAATAATTGACAATTTTATAATTTTTTCGCAACTGTATTAAAACACGTCGTTCGATACTCGTGCGTAAATGTCATTAATGTCAGTAATGACATACTTTCCGCACTAATATCGAAATGTACTATTAAGTCTAACTCAAAGTGACATTCAAATCGTTTCGCGTCTGAAGGTTACATTGACCAGTGAAATAATACGGACAAAATGGTAACATTATTTATTGAACCGAAGAAATAGAAACATAATATAATGTACCCAGAGACACAAAATTTCAAAAAAACACTTTCAGTTTTTCAAATAATGTTATGTTTATAAATTGTATTTCAAGTTCAATAATCCTATTTCATGGAATAAGTTTATGCAGCGATTAAAGTCGACGTCAAATATATGTTTACACTTTTGCACTTTATTCCATTGTGAGTGCAAAAGTGTGAACAAATCTTTGACGTCGACTGTACCAAAACACGAATTGGTACTTCGTACGTTTTTTTTCGTAGACCTACAGGTAGTCCTCGAAGAATATGCTCCATGATTCACGTTTGCACCAGTAAAGTAGAAACATCAATATTTTTCGTTTTCCCGCTTTGTAAAGAAAATCACAACACGCATTTTTAACATCTCATTTCGTTCGATCATATGTCAATATAGTCGTATTGCCCATCCAAGGCTCAGGACGTAACCAAACATAACAGTTCTCCGTCCATCACCGCCTCGAAGAGTCCTCAGTGCGCGTACGCCGATGCGGCCGACGCATCGCGCGTAACAATGCCATAATGCGCAACATCAGACAAAACATCACCAACGTGCGACCGGTCCGCGACGCGATCAACAGTCGCGCGACAAACGCGTCGGGCGGTCGCCACGACGGGCCTATGCGCGGACGAGCTAAAGCGTGCCGCGCGTTAAGCAGTTTTTGTTTTAATGACATGTAGAGTGACGGGAGGGCGACGAGAGCCGCGTATATCCGGTCTGGGGGCGGAGCCGGTCCGTAGCATGTTCTGAAGGTCCGCAGAGGTGCCCTAAGTCAAAAGGAGAAATTTACGGATAGGACAGGGTAAGGAAGGAATCTTAACGTGATACAATTTACAGGATTTGCGTTTTGATGCCTACGAGAAATTGCAAGCAATGAAGATTTGGAATTTTGCTGTACGAAATGATTCAGGCGCTATTTCAACGCTAATTTTAAGAACGTGAAAGAAACTGTGTTATCAATTTACAGCTCAAATATTAACTCGATTCTTATGAAATTAAGCACGTTCCGTCAATGTCTAAAATACCGATGCGATTTTGAACAAATATGTAAACACGACCTTTTTGTCATGGGGCTAAAGTGTACTTACACATATTTTGACTGTATTGCCGAAATATATGGTCAAGTATATATTTACACTTTTGCACCTTATTCCTTTGTAATAAGGTCCATACCTATGTTAGCATATTTTCATTTTCATATTTTTATTTGCCGAAATCTACCCTTCTGGAAAGGGTTCACATACTTGAAGAACGGTTGGAAATGTAGACTTAAGATTTTTAAAAGCGCAATCTCTAAGCTGAAATTATGACGCCTCGCTCGCTTCTCTCATTCTCGATAATAGAAAACAAATCCAAATGCTAAACTTTCCCCATACAATACTTAAGTCTTATTCAATGGACTTGCAACCTTATACAGTTTTCACAAGGTTTAATAATCAGTAAAAACAGTGTTATTGTACGGTCAACCAATTTGATTCACTATATAACCATATGACAATGACAGTTGCCCATGGATAAGTAAATATTTGCGTAACTATACGCTATTAAACTATTATGACAAGGTTCCACAGTGGCCCGGGAATCAAATTGACTGTACCGTCGCCAACACTGTCAACCATTTGTAAACCCTTCTACTGGTCTACTTCGGCAGTTTAGTTTAGGGATTGCTGACCTGGCTTCCTCGATCTGTGTGTTGAGCGTGAGGTAGTCGGGGCTGTCCTGCCGGTCGTACCGCACGCCTCCGCCGGAGATCGACTGTCAACAAACAACGTATTGTTACTATAGTGGAGCCACAGATAACCTCAGCCACTAGATAGATCATAAGTACAAGTCGGGGTCACCACGCATCTGTGCTACCGTACTCATTTTGTATGAGAGTGCAACCGCTTATTTCAATTAAGTTAACGTCATGTGAATTAAAAATATCCACAAAAATGGTGGGCGAACCCGGATTGTTACTACAAATTGGTGTAGAATACTATTGAGATGTGCTGTTTGAATCGTAGAAATTTACGAATAAAATTGCGCTTATGTGTGGTGACCTCGTGCTATGCAGTGTGTTTTTTTTAAGTGGGCCACTATGGGGAAATCCTAAAGTATAGGAGATACAGGGAAACTGTCTTAGGAAACATTAAGTATTTTTTTGAGAAAATTTTTTTGGTATATTCAAATTTTTGGTCAAGTGTGAGTTGTCCCTAAAAATTAAAAAATTTGATGAATTTTTTTTGACGCAAATCCAGTCAGTTTCATGAGAGGATCATTTTATTGTATGGAAAAAAAAACGGAACAGTAGAAGTTAGTCAAATAAAAAAAAAATATTTTATTATTACAACATGTGTAAATTGCCTAAGTACACTTGCAAGGTTCATAAAAAGTATTTCAAATTCCAATATGACATTTGTTTTTGGAACACTTTATTTGATTTAAAAAGGAAGCAAGAATACTGTTCATCATCGGGACCATAAAAATAGGCCGTTTACGCTGGGCCGGACACGTAACGCGGATGGATGAAAACAGAGCCCCACTAAAACTACTGCATGGCAAACCAGCCGGACGCCGCAGTAGAGGCAGGCCTAAGCTCCGGTAGTTGGACGGCGTTCAGAAACACCTCAAAACCCTAGGAGTTAGATGTTGGAGAAAACAAGCCATGAACCGACTAGAATGGAAAAAGTTGCTCGACCAGGCTAAGGCCCACCCCGGGCTGTAGAGCCTTAGATGATGATGTTAATTACACCACGTGATAAGTGTTAGACCCCTCTCCCCTCTCAATCATTCGTGACTTTTTGACCTCCCGTGACGCCTTAATCTGTGGTGGGAACAAAAACTCGGGGCCAGAATAGATAGCATGGTTGTCATTTTATCGCCTATCACGTCAGAAGTCAGAACGACGTTGTTTTCTAACCACCTCTTTTCGTTACCACTATGGTGACAGACGATAAAAATGACAAAATCCGACCATCATAAGCCAGCATGATCACGACAGCTACAATTTTAACACGAGTTTCGAGCATTAACTACTTAGGGAAGCTAAAATAAAACTGCCAATAAATAATACACTATTAATTTATTAATAATTAGTTACGTTTTAATCGCATCGTTATTTGTACTAACGGGGTGCATGAAATATCTTACTATGGATGGTAGAAGGTAAGGATGACAATCTCTCTGTTACAAAAGTGTCCACCAAAAGGCGTGGAATTGGTGGCGCCACTTCAGCTTTAGTAGTCCGGGTTCATACACGAAAGCAATACTAGCGCTACGATGGCCCTACGTGGAGAGATTTAGAACTTTTAGTTGCTGTTTCCCGCCGCTGGACACTTTTTAGACGGTTCTCATATAAGAGATTGTCATCCTTACATTCTACTATCCATATATCTTACGTTGATAGTGACGTCTATTTGCAATGGCAACACAAAGATGGCCGCTAGCTAGCGTGAGTGTTAGTGTCGTCCGTCTCGCCGCGACGAGCCGCCCCGTGCCGGTTTCGAGCCCTGCCAACCACCACAGTATAAGGAGTCTTTTTTACTTGCCGAGTTGCCGACTTTGTAGACGGAACTACAAGCGCATACTTTTATGTTACCTACTTATGTTATTTCTACTATGTTTGCAATTAGCGACATCTACCGGCAACTGCTTGTGTTTCGCAACGTCCTAGGCGGACTTTATAGGTCGCGCACAATTTTTATCGCGTCGGTGCATGGTCGTCGAGTATTGTAATCATGTGCGGACAGGTGGCACTACATTACTGGCGAGATTTTTACTTTACTAGTGAATTGTTTGTATCGAGGGTGACTATTAATAATTAATAGTCACCCTCGATACAAACAATTAATATAATTTAATAAATCTTTTTTTTTAATAGGGTCAGTCAACCGCTGGCCTGTTCTATAACAAAAAAAATAGGTATGAAGTCTAAGGATTTTATAACAATTTCATTGTTATTTGTAATTTTTTGAGAATATTTAATGGGTCAGAGCCTTTATTTAGACACAGTATATTTACATGGAACAGTAGTATGTTCTCTTGGATGGTTCTCAGCATTACTGTGACATCAAGATGAGCGGCCTTTTCAGCAATAAGTACCTCTAAAGTTATGCGTATATTTTTTTTTGTGTTGGTTATAATAAGTTTGTCAGTTGCCTACTCGATGATAATGTAACATAAAACCGTGCGAAAAATGGATTTTGGCGCTGTCGGCGGCGAGCGCGTGAAACAAACGTATGACATACGTACCCTTGTCACGTTCACGAAACTGAGCGCATTAGAGCGTACTTTCATGAATAGGCGGATCCACCATTGTCGACGTTGGCAGAGTTGCTTCGGGCGGCAATTTCCTCGCGAAGCAGCTCGTTCGGTGTGGACCCACCTAATGAGGCGTAAACCGCTCGGGGAGTTATATTGAATAGTGTTGTTTATTTGACCTTTCCTTAGAGGTACTAAAATTAATAGACACGACAAGTGAACGTAGCATAAGTCAAGCTTGCGTAAGATGCTACAGAGTGTAACACAGCAGTAGCTCACCTGAGCGCCGTCGGGCACCCGCAGGAGAGTCTCGAGCGCGGCGCGGAAGGGCGCGGGCAGGTCCGTCTCCGGCTGATGCAGGATGTGCTTGGGTTGGGATGTGTGGGTTGTGTGAGGCCACAGAGTATAACACAGCAGTAGCTCACCTGAGCGCCGTCGGGCGCCCGCAGGAGTCTCGAGCGCGGTGCGGAAGGCCGGGGGCAGGTCCGTCTCCGGCTGATGCAGGATGTGCTTGGGTTGGGATGTGTGGGTTGTGTGAGGCCACAGAGTATAACACAGCAGTAGCTCACCTGAGCGCCGTCGGGCGCCCGCAGGAGAGTCTCGAGCGCGGCGCGGAAGGCCGGGGGCGGGTCCGTCTCCGGCTGATGCAGGATGTGCTTGGGTTGGGATGTGTGGGTTGTGTGAGGCCACAGAGTATAACACAGCAGTAGCTCACCTGAGCGCCGTCGGGCGCCCGCAGGAGAGTCTCGAGCGCGGTGCGGAAGGCCGGGGGCAGGTCCGTCTCCGGCTGATGCAGGATGTGCTTGGGTTGGGATGTGTGGGTTGTGTGAGGCCACAGAGTATAACACAGCAGTAGCTCACCTGAGCGCCGTCGGGCGCCCGCAGGAGAGTCTCGAGCGCGGCGCGGAAGGCCGGGGGCAGGTCCGTCTCCGGCTGATGCAGGATGTGCTTGGTTTGGGATGTGTGGGTTGTGTGAGGCCACAGAGTATAACACAGCAGTAGCTCACCTGAGCGCCGTCGGGTGCCCGCAGCAGAGTCTCGAGCGCGGCGCGGAAGGGCGGGGGCAGGTCCGTCTCCGGTTGATGCAGGATGTGCTTGGGTTGGGATGTGTGGGTTGTGTGAGGCCACAGTAACACAGCAGTAGCTCACCTGAGCGCCGTCGGGTGCCCGCAGCAGAGTCTCGAGCGCGGCGCGGAAGGGCGGGGGCAGGTCCGTCTCCGGCTGCTGCAGGATGTGCTTGGGTTGGGATGTGTGGGTTGTGTGAGGCCACAGTAACACAGCAGTAGCTCACCTGAGCGCCGTCGGGTGCCCGCAGCAGAGTCTCGAGCGCGGCGCGGAAGGGCGGGGGCAGGTCCGTCTCCGGCTGCTGCAGGATGTGCTTGGGGATGCGCGCGCCGCACAAAAACTGGCCCGCTTCGTCTGTGAAGTGGTTGCAGTTGTGTTCTAGCAGGTTGTATGCGGAACCGCTGAAAAAGAAAAAAAATAGTGCCCAGTGCTAAATAAGCAACACCAATACTTGATAATTGTTCCTTGTAACGTCATAGGATTTATAGTTTATTAGGATATCTCTCGTACTTATATGTGCAGTTGCGTACCATCGCCAACACTGTTAACTGACCATTTGTAACCCCTATTGCAATAGCATAAGGTCTAGCGATGGCCAGTTAAGCGTGTTGCTATTTGTACACTGAAACATAGATAAATGAGTAGATAGATTGCTAACTCCATACATAGCAAAACTACTAATTAAATAATAAGTCGTATGGGAGGTATGGTTTAACTCATTTATACTAAGTTTTAAGCACACTTAAATCGTAATACGTATTAAGCTGTAATCTTTTGAATAATAACTTTTAGCAAAGCCCGCTTAAAACTTATTACATATACGCATTTAGCCATGTATGGAAAGAACACTCTAGGTACTTAATTCTCTTTGACTGAAATAACGAAAGTAATGGGGCCCACCCACTATCAGTCGGCCTGACGATATTGGCCTGTCAGTTGTTCGGAGCTGACAGGCCAATATCATCAGGCGGACTGATAGTCGGTGGACCCCCGAACGGTATTAAATAAAAAATACTATACTGTCATACTACTGTCTGTATATATTATACTGTCATCAGCGACCTTATATATCTGTACCAACAAAATTATACCAGATTGTTTTTACGCTCTTTTTTGCGTAACATATTCATGCAAGTACTATAATGCTCACTTGAAAGTGGTAGCAGCGAGGCCCTGCAGGTACTCGCGGAACACGGCGGACGGGACGTATGTCACGCCGAGTCGCTGCACTTGTAAGGGTTGTCCCGCCATTGTGCCACCCTGCAAACAAGAAAATCAAGAGTTAAACTACTGTTATATTTGTAAACTGTGTGTATTGGCGAACTGTGTAAGAAGAAATAATAAGCTGTACTAATTAATAACATAGGAAAGTAACTACAAAAGTAAGTATAGACACTGTCTAAGTAGACACTGTCTAAGTAGACACTGTCTAAGTAGACACTGTGTAAGTAGACACTGTCTAAATAGACACTGTCTAAGTAGACACTGTGTAAGTAGACACTGTCTAAGTAGACACTGTCTAAGTAGACACTGTGTAAGTAGACACTGTCTAAGTAGACACTGTTATGTTATGACAATGTTTTATTCATTCTTTATGACTGACTTACGCCTGATCAATTTGACTGACGTTAGAAAAATACAGTCCGTGAGCTTTAAGAACCTTCGGGAATCGGCGATGACACACGAAGGTAATATTGCTGTTCTGCTTTTTCATGTTGATTGATACCAGACGTCTCTTTCTAAAACCCGAAGGTTCTTTTTAGAGCTCACGGACTGTACGTCTTTTTTATTAGGACTCCTCAAAAAGTTTTATTTTGTTTATTTTTACACGGAGAATTTGAAACGTTTACTAAAAACAAGTAAAAGTTTACTAAAAACAAGTAAAAGTTTACTAAAAACAAGGAAAGGGTTTACTTGTCCTGGGAATTACTACTTTTACTTGTTTCTAGTAAAAAAAAATCCGTGTATTATTTGGTGTTGTGGCGGTAGTAGAAACAAATTATGTGAAAAATCAGCGTTTGTATCTTGAAATAGTGTCATTTCACAGACAATCGGATAGTGTAACACAATACCTAATAGGGTTCCGTTAGCCACCCAGGTCACCCTTCCAGTACGATACCCTAAGACGATTATCACACTGGCTCCGCAACCGCATGCGGCGACGGTGTGCAAGCGTGACAGCTATACACACGCAGAGCGCTATCTCGCTCGCGCACCAGCGCTACATACGGAAATCGGAGCAGTGTCAAAGTCGACTAAAAAGTGCCTAGTATTTTACATAAAGTAGTAGTATTTACATAAAGTCATGTCCGAAAAAAGCTCAAAAAGCGCTTGCTGTTTTGTTTTCGCGAACATCATTATTCTCTCCCAATTCTCAAACTGCCATAACACTTCATCGCATGAAATATTATCTAGGAATTCTGTGGTGAAAATAACAACTGTATGTCACATCACATGTCAGCTTTGAAATACGACTATCCATTTAAAAACGCCGCGAAAAATATTATACTTGTTTAAATAGGTACGAAATAATTTCACGGTTGACAAACAGCGACGGAAAAGATATTTTTAATACAGTTGCGAAAAAATTATAAAATTGACAATTATTCACTTTGAGGTTACTTTAGTACATGTATCCGAACGCTCCGCGCGGTGCGGTGCGGCGCAGTGATTGGCTGTCTGTCACTGTCAGTAGCTGTGATTGGCTGGAAAAGTAAAAAGCACTAGTGCGCGACATCAAACTTTCCGCACGCTAAACCACTACAAGAAAAGCACTTTTTTGAGCAACTGTATTAATAAGATATATTATAGAACTCTCAATATAATAATAGCTTCATAATACGGTCCCAATCATGATGTTATTATTTAAAATTAATTACCTATACTCTTCGGTCACAAAGTGAGGCCGAAAGAGAGGGTTATCTAAGGGACTGTGTCTCGTTTCGACTAAAATGTCAATATGTGTCAAATGTGACAATTTTGTAATGAGTACGAGCTGTACGAGTGAGACACCGCATCGGCCCCTACATTATGCTCTCTATCGGACCGTTTTTACACAGTTTTATTTAGCTTGACCCCGTATATTTATTTGTTTATCTACACCCATATCATAAACCCTCCATGATGCGTTCAAAACCCGCACGTTATAACCACCATAAAAATTGATTGTTTCGTTAGTAGTTAGAACAAATCTCTTATCTGTAACGATGTTATTATTATCAAATAATAAGCAAAAATTCGATATCATTATGAAAGTCCGCCCGCCGGCATGCGCCGCCCGACCGCCGACACAATCGAGTTGGTCATGGCGATGGCGTGCAATCCGTGCAATTGCAGTCATTCAATCATCATTTCGGGTTTATAATATGTGTGTAGATAAAGCAGTTTATGCAACTGTACGTAATTAGGCCTTAAAACACTCGTGTGATCTTATTATGAAACTCACTTCGTTCGTTTCATAAAACCACACTCGTGTTTTAAGGACCCCTATTACGTAACAGTTACATAAACTACTATTATTTGTTTATACGCATCAAATCTTGTAAGTTAAATTTCAACCACTTCCCGGTGTCTGATTGAGCTGAAATTTGGTATACTTCCGTATAGTCCTAGCGGTACGCCTTAAACATGCTGCAAACGGTGTTAAAAGCATGAAAATTGGAACGATTGATCTTTAGGCCAAATTAATCGATTTGGCCCGAAGCAGTAAAAAAAAAAAAAAAAACAGAGTGCAGTTACGACGTCATCTTTTTTTTGTATGGAAAATAAATAAATTTTGTTCTGAAACCTATCGTGTGTGGTATCAAATGAAAGGGCTTTTTGAGCCTATTCTAAAAATATATCATATCATTATATTTATGTCACTTGTTTCAAATGAAAATAAAAATAATTTTCAAAACATACCAAGTTTGGGCTCCTACAAATACGATACGGTTGAATATTTTTTTGTAAAATATACCTTAAATGATACCTGATATCCTCATTTCAAACCCCAAGAAAGCAATTTTGAAAATAATTTCACTAAGTATTTTTTTTTAATTTTTCATTATTACGAATGTGGGATCTAATAATTCTCGGAGTAATGAAACTCTGTTTACACGTTCTTTTGATATAACGTGATAGGTGAGCTCGAGGAACCCGGGTTGCACATATCAGGATTTTTCTTACTTAAAGCGAATTAAGTTTATCCCATTTTTTGCGAACTTGAGGGTGGGTAAAGTAATATCGAGTTTTACCCAACATTGCTCAAGTCGATTTGCGCTTAAATAATGCGATTATAGTATTGAAACAAGAATTACAGCAAGTCTCTAGGGTAATCCTATCATTCCCTTTAAATAGTTCAGCGATAAGTACGTGAACTTTTGTACAAATTAGGTGGGCAATGATAGGTACGCGTTTTTGATCTTTACGGTACAAGGTGCATACAAGCATTCCAAAGTACAAGGGTTGTCTCATTTGACTTAATTTTTTTAATTTAGTCATGTTTTTATTTTTCAGGCATTAGTATGTATATTAAACAAAACATAATTAAATGAGTTATATTTCATTATTTATAATAGAAACAAATCATAACGAACCTATCTTAGTAATGTTTACAAATAAATCGGCAGACCAAAGAAAATTATGTATATATAGAATACTATGGTTTCACATTAACAATTACATTAAAAAAATAAAGAAACAGTTCCAAAACGTCATATATATATTTCAAAAACAATAATCACCTTTTTTCGTGCCGAGTGGTTAATACATACAAAAAGCCGATAGCCCTAAGATTATTTTTTGTCTTGGGCAAAGTTGGCCATCACTAGTTGTTACATTACAACGTAACATTGCCCACATCAAGACTTCTTCATTCATTATCCTTTTGAAATCGAATTACGATGTAAACAATCTAGAGTAATGGCAACTGTCACAATACTCTAAAATGAAAATGCTGAAGCAAAAAGCTATAGGGAAACAATTGCATAAGAAAAGCCTTTTAACTGTAACTAGTTCCCGTACAGTGTTAAGGACCATTCATCTTTTGTTTCTTTTCCTCATTGTATGGAATCTAAAAGAGCACCCTCTACAATAAGGTTTCACTGGCTTTCCCCATTGCCTTATTATATACAGGTATAAGTATAAGTATGGGTTTTACTCACCATGCTTTCCCATTTTGTGAGATTCACATCAACACTTGCCCGCACCACAATACTATACTATGGGTTGGCTGGAAGAGATCCCTTTTAGGGATAAGCTCGCCTTTGTGCATATCTTTTTTATTTTTTATTTTACTGTTGTAATATTGTCAAACTTGTTTATGTGCAATAAAGTACATACATACATACATACTATAAAATTACGTAAATTAATGAATTTGTTCAAAATGTTGGGCAAAGTTTCGCCTGGGGGCAAAGTTGGAGGATATTACTGTACTCGTACTCGTATTGAGTAATACGACGCACTTTGTAAACATTAAAAATCAGAAAAAAATACTAAATGTAATTATTTTCAAAATTGCATTCTTGGGGTTAGATATGAGGATATTAGGTATCATTTGAGATATATTTTACAAAAAAATATTGCTTGGTGTCGTATCTCGAGGAGCCCAAACTTGGTATGTTTTGAAAATGTTTTTTATGTTTATTTCAAACATGTGACTGAAATGTAATGATGTGACATATTTTTGGAATTAGCTCAGAAAGCCCTTTCATTTGATACCACACACGATAGGTTTCAGAACAAAAATTTTTTTTTTCCATACAAAAAAAAGATGACGTCATAACTGCACTCTGTTTTTTTTTTTTTACTGCTACGGGCCGAATCGATTCATTTGGCCTAAAGATCAATCGGTCCGATTTTTATGCTTTTAACACCATTTGCAGCATTATACTGAATTTCGGCGTGTACCGCTAGCACTAGTAGTTTACATGACAATGCTACTTGGTACAGTCAGCAATAAAACTGTGTACCAAAAAAACATTTTTATGACTTACTTGTTACTACTTCTTACAAGTCACCTATGAACGACAGTTTTGCTTGAATCAGAATGCAGCGGTTATTTGCGGCATGGCCGGCATGCAACGAAACACCGTCCGATTTAAATCGTCAGACCCATATTTTCGGCTCTAGAGAAAAGATCATATATTAGAGCGGCCACATTTAAACGTCGTTTCCGTCGCCATCAAAAATAAATAAAGTCACCTTTACGTTACAAACGGACTTCTGAAACTCTTAAGGCTTATTTACATGGAGCGACTTTATCGGCTCCTAAACGCGACGATCGACATTTAACAATAGTTTCACTAAATGTGAAAGGGAGGGGACTCATTAGCATAATAATGGTCTGTCCCTTTATTTTTCCTACTAAAAGGTTTGGGTGGGAAAGGTTTCATAACCGCTGTTTGCCATTTTATGAAAGTCGGTCCAGTCCAGAATTTCAGGGGCAGGTATATTCCGACCAAAAAGGGTAGAAATTAAAAAGTGGCAACATCGTAGTGTAGTCCCTTTCAAATCAATCTAAGAAAACGGGACGACACTACGATGTTGCCACTTTTTAATTTCTACACTTATTGGTCGGGTGGTATATAATAAAAAGAATTTAGGCAGAGACAAAATAATGAGATACTTTCTTCCTTATACAATGTTAATGTGGATGTGATATTCTTTATTTGTTATTTTTCACCTCTGGTATGGCGCGAGATTTTTTTCTAAAAGTTTTTTCATACGTGGTACATATCCACGTTCTGGCATACGAAAGATTTAAAACAAAGCAGGCGAGAAAATCGCTACACGTAAACGTTCCTTTACTGTAAATGTGGTGCAAGCGAGACACTATATCCACATTAACGGGTGTGCGAATGTGACAGCCGCGAGAAATGCCGGTGTATTTCGGGCACCAGGAACCGGTGCATCGTTAGATAACTCCGCTCCAGATACAATTGCAGGAATCGTGGAATCTAGACCGCGCTAAAACTAGGTGCAAGTGAAACTGACTGACGCTCGGAAGTATAGCCGTGTCGATCGAATTACTAAATCGGGAAGTGACCCCCTACACAAAAAAACTGCTAAGGAGGAGGTTAGGTTAGAACTGCGACTACCTACTAATAGTTACTATAGAGATATAGAAATGTCACCTGCACTGCTACTCCACCTAGTAGCTACTAGTGTACTACTAGTACGCTATTTGTTACTAGGTGGAGTAGCTGTGCAAGTGACATTTCTCTTACATATTCGGTATCTTTAGGGGGCTTTGACATAGATGGCGCAATCGACATGAGCTTCAAAACGTTCTTAGGCTGTGGTCGTCTATATCTCTATAGTCTCTGCTACTACTAGTAACTATTTGTCAGTCTGGTATTGTATCGATATAGTGTTTAAGATAAATTAAGTACCTATAAAGAATACCCCTAAAAACAACAAAATAAAACTAACCCAAATACGTCCAAATAAACTGCCTATTTTACCTCTCCCTGTCACCACTTATTCCCATTTCAAGCAGTTAAAGACTGTGTACGTTAAAATCCGGCCACGCATGGTATGGTACATCTCCCTTTCGGATACACATTTTCAAGCAGTTCTTTTTTTATAAATAATCTCTAATCATAGTAATATATAATAAAAATAGAATCATATTACAATTGTATGGGCTTGTCTCAGTTTTTACTGAAGGTATTTCATCATATCTTTAATGTTTTGTCCAGCGTTTTTTGATGATCTTCACTCGCTTCCGGCTACAATACCACAATTGTATTTATATTTTCACAACCGGTTTTATGGTCAATAGAATGTCTTCTTACAAAAAAAAATGTTTTGAAACTCTATTCTACTTGAGGTAGTCAGGAAAACTTTCTACTCCAAGCACTGAAAGTAATTTTTATATGGCAGCCATTTTTTTGTCAAAAAGTCAAACTCACCAAAGTTAGAACACCTCCGAACTATTTCAATCTAAATACACTTAGAAAAATGTTAGCTATGGTGAAAAGAGAATTTAATAAGGTATCATTTGATTCATCTTATTTATAATAAAAAACTATTTTTAACAGGGATTTGGTAAACACTGTCAGAACACTGTGGACAAAAAAATATAGGCACTGTAGAATATATAGTGATCAAACTCATAGACAACGTAACGTTTATATTATGTTTTAAATTTTATTATGTAGCTTGATAACCCCAAATTATTAATTAGAAGTGTTGGTTGAATATGCACATTCAATAAAAAGATGTACCATACCATGCGTGGCCGGATTTTAACGTACACAGTCTTTATTACATCGAAACAAAAGAGGGCAAGGTGTGGAGGGGAACAAGGAACTCACGAGTGCAGTACACTGCAATTTACAGTCTTGGCACAGTGTGGCGCTGGCGCACCTGTTGAGAGAGGATTTATAATAATGTGAAACTAACTCGCGTTCCAGCCGTGAGCGAGGCGTAATACTGTATGTTAAGAACAGATAATATGACATGTTTAACCTTTTCCACGCCAAAGACGTATATGTCGGCACCGCAGGTCCAACGCCAAAGACCGACATATCGGTCACTGACCACTGAGCAAAATAGACCTACATGCACACGCATAAAGTTTAACTTCAGTTTTGACATTTAGATGGCGTGGCGTCTGAGTGGTAGCTTTTGCGTTTGACATGGCGTCGAAAAGGAAAAAGACGGTTTTATGTGCCAAGCATGGGTTGACATTGGTCGTGTTTTTGGAGGTGGACGTCGTTTGATTTTTAAAATGAGGAATTACAATTTTGATCGACGCCTTTTAAAAGTTATAGCCGTTGGATTTTATATTTCAATTTTTTCTAGTCTGATATTTTCAGTTATCGAGGGAGCTACTGAAACATAATAGTCAGTGATACCCTCGACCAATGACTTAACGCATAATTAAAATAAAATGCCTATTAAACCCTTTTTAACCGACTTCAAAAAAGAATGAGGTTCTCAATTCGACTGAATTTTTTTAAGTCGAATCTTTTATAATGTTTTTTGTTTATATTGATGAACATTGATCTATTTCATAAATCTACAAGTAACAATTTGCAAGCGGTAGTCTCTTTCTAACACATATAGGGATAGAAAGAGATTTCTGCTTGTAAATTGTCACTTGTAGCTTTATTACATAAGCCACTGGTTGTTTTTATCAAAAACTACCATCATGTACAGTATACCGCGTCAATTATAGGCATCATCATAATTATGTCTTACATATGAAGGGATGTTTACAAAAACAACATAACTGACTACACTGGTTGACACCTGAAACAATTAACAATGTTCTTAAAAAAGTGTCAACCACTCTAAGCAGTTATGTTGTTTTTGTAAACATCCCTTCATATGTGTACTTATACATGTACTAAGCATATGCCTAGCTGCAACCATATTAAGTGAGTATTTCGTTTTATTGGTTTTATTACATTTTATTTATTAGGTAATTCTAAAGCCACAGCAGCTGCGGTCCCGAAATGTTCTACATTCTAAACGACATTTGCAGATTTAAAAAACTCTTAAACAGCTTTTTTAGTTCCCCGTTGACTTCGAACAAAACAAAAACACGATTCTTAAATAATCCATAAAATCGTCAACGCACGCGTAAAATCACATTTAAAAATAGCTCCTAACGTAATATAAATAGTGTCCGATATGCGTGGATCAGTGTGGGCTATATTTTGGCAAAATCGACAGGATATATATAGATCATGGGTTATTAATAGGTGTGATTGTGGAATAGCATTACGCGCATACTATATGACGAATGTTTGTAGCCTGTCGCGTGACACACGGGGTGCGGGACATTTGGACTAATTAATTAATTTTATACCACTTTACATATCTACTATCTAAATTATATGTCAAAGTCAAACGAAAGACCACATTGTCAAAAGTCCAGCTTGGAATTTTGTCTTCCTCCTAGCGTTTATCCCGGCTTGGAGTCCGCTTGACAACCTAATCCCATAAATTGGCGTAGACACTAGTTTTTACGAAAGCGACTGCCATCTGACCTTCCAACCCAGAGGGGAAACTAGGCCTTTTTGGGATTAGGTCCGGTTTCCTTACGATGTTTTCCTTCACCGAAAAGCGACTGGTAAATATCAAATGATATTCCGTACATAAGTTCCGAAAAACTCAGTGGTACGAGCCGGGGTTTGAACCCGAGACCTCCGGATTGAAAGTCGGACGTCTTTACCGCAAGGCTACCAACGCTCCAGCTTGGAATTTTGTAAATAATAATATTTTGTTTGTTGCAAATGTTTGTGTTTTTTTGGAAACACGTTGGACGCAAACAAACATAGTCTGCCTGATGGTAAGCGATAGCTGTAGCTAATGAATGCCTGCAACCAGAAAATAATACGCATTGCCGACCATTTTAAAACCCTTACGCTTCTTTTTTAAACAATCAATATAGAATAGAATCAATATACAATCAATTACTGTAGTTCCTCAAAGAAACCTCGGAAGGGAGCATTTCACAGCCGGAGGGTTTGCGGGAGGAAATCCCTTTTAAAACCGCATAGTGCGCTACCATTTAGATTCCTAGGTGTGAGGATGAACACCCTGCCGACGGCGAGGGATTCGGTGGTTAGAATGTGGCTAGGCATGTCAAACAATTCTTCAGAGCACAACCCATTGTACAGTCGCCATCAGATATATCGGAGCGGCCAAGGTGGTCACAAAAATATGAACAACGCCTTTATTGTCAAGGCGATAAAGTGCATGTTCAGATATTTATCAGTACCCTGTCCGCTCCGATATATTTGATGGCGACTGTACAAGCAGATCGCACATAGGGAACCCCTACGTACAGTCGTCATCAAATATATCGGACCAGCCAGGTTACTCAAAAATATAGGCCTTGACAATAGAGGCGTTGTTCAGATATTTGTGACCACCTTACCCGCTCCGATATATCCAATGGTGACTCTACATCAAATCCGGATTAGCATCTAGGACACGGAAGTGAACCATTTTACTGCTCGCCTGCTCTACTTCCCGCTTGCGCGGTTCTGCGGAACCAGCGGAACTGAGGTTCATGAAAGTTCCACAAACGGAACATTAACTGGATCGCACGCATGAAGACATAAAGTTTATTTCCAAAAAGTACAAATAACAGAATAAGTCAGGGGAATCCGCACTAGGCTTAGCCTGTATAGCGGGCAATCAATTACAAATCACAGAGGTAGGTTATACAATAATCAAATCACCACGATTACAAACTTGGTCCGAAAATAGAATACTATCTTGAATGTTTTAATAAAAATGTCACAGCTTTATATTGGGCTTTATTACTTATTTTAAAACAGATTTTTTTTTTGGCGGCGCCTTTTCATTATTTTATAAAAAATACTATGCTAAAAAAAGAATTACTCAAATCGGACCAAGTCGGAGTAATCGGTGAACATACCTACATAAAAAAAAACACCAAACCGAATGCAGAACCTCCTTCTTCTATGGAATTGAAGTCGGTTAATTATTCAGAAAGGTGCATGTCCTTTTTCTATTCTCATAATCTACATACGCTTCTGCGTTAGTGTGAGTTTTCGGCGTAGCTCCTAAAATTCGCGTTTTGCACACCACCAGAGGGCTCTATTACTAAAATATTACTATACTCTCTATCAATGACTACGCCTCCGTAGAACTCGATTCGCGCCAGCTTGCCTAATTCAGGCGCGGTCCCAGCCTGAAATTTTGGGGGGGGGGACACTAATGCATAAATTATTTTTCCAAATTTTTGAGGGGGTCAGTAATTTTTTTTTCATTTGAAATGTACGATTTTGGGGGGGTCATGTCTCATGTGACCCCCCCCCCCCCCCCCCCCCCGGGGACCGCGCCTGAGCAGTTTTACTACAGCTCATCAAGAAAATTGAAGCAATATTAAGCTCTGGCTTGCCTAAGAAAAATTTTCACCCACCGCCACCTCTATAGCCCGGAAAGAGATAAATATTTAATTGTCACTAAAAAAATGCTTACAAGAGTGCCAATTTAATCTTAAGAGTAAACATTGCACAGAATGATTCACCATTGGAATAGTCAGTGAAACGGTGTCGATCTGATAATGCGTCGTCAGAGACGCATACCTGCGCAGAATAGACGTGCGTGGGCGCATGGAATAAATAACCAGGGAACGCGAACGAGCGCTGGACAACAGAAACATACTGAAAACTTTCTTGGATTGGACGTGGTCGTATTACAGCTCTGCTAATAGACCGTACACGGAAAAAACAATACAATACAATATTCTTTATTGCACCAAAAATAAAAAATCGTACAGTAATAAAAAGTTTAGAATCTACATAGGTAGCAACAGGCGGTCTTATCGTTAAAAAGCGATCTCTACCAGACAACCTTTGGGTAGCAGGAGATTTATAATAAAAGCTAGGAACGTGGTAGTGCACAAACAACAAAAGGAAGAAAAATAACACAAACATCTTAATTTCAAGCAAAAATACACATATAGATACAAAATAATAATAGATACATACCTACATATACCCATATACATAAAATACACACATAAATAAATAACTACATACATATATAAAGGCAACTTAAGGGAGCGTAAAGTAATGTTGTTTCAACAGATCAAAAACAACAACAATCTTCATCGAAGGCAAATCCTCTTGGTTTCTATCGTATACAGGTGTCCCAGAAATCGACGTCAAGCCGTGAATGGATGATAGACCAAGTTATAACAGTTATCAGAAAAATACAAAAAAAAATCTATCACATGTTCTTCAAAAATAATGGTCACTTTAAAAATTTACTAGAATATTCACGCCCTGGTCTCTTAACTTCTAGTAAATTTTTAAAGTGACCATAATTTTTGAAGAACATGTGATAGATTTTTTTTTGTATTTTTCTGATAACAGTTATAACTTGGTCTATCATCCATTCACGGCTTGACGTCGATTTCTGGGACATCCTGTATAGGTAGAAACAGTTTGCCTAGAAAGTGGTCTGGATTCAATATATATCTTGGGCTAAAGATATATAAGTCCTAGACAATATTTACTTCTGTTTAAACAACAATATTCTTGCATTCGTATTCTTGGCTGAAGATATCTTTTTTTTCCGTGATAAGCCAGGAACAAATTTCATGACCAATCGCGTCCCAGGTGATAACTTGTGAAGTGATTAAGGACGATGTATAATGAAGCCTCGTGCAGGTCACCTACCTCTTTGGTGGGTTAAGGAACGGCAGCCATTTAATCAAATGAAAAAAAATTGTTATTGCGTCCCGATTGAAACTTTGTCAGATGATTTTTTTGGCTGCCGTTCCTCAATCCACCAACGGAGCGGCAACTGACCTTCACGAGGCTGTATTATACATCGCCCTTAGTAACTTCACAAGTTATCGCCTGAGACGATTGGTCATGATTTCCTGGCTTACGGCCCATAATATGACTTAGGTGCGTTGTTGCGCATTCGAAGTATGCAAAAGCAGAAGCACGACAACGTAAGTTGCTATGGGTCAGGTTTTCCACTTCACTTCTGAATGTTCACGGATCTGCTAAATGATGCCCGTTAGTTGCAAGCTGCAAAGCTCTACCATTGTAGTTCCAAAGGCCATTGTACCTGCCAGGTTTTGCGTCGAATTCTTGGGGAGATATAATTAGACCCCTTAGAGCGGGAAATCGCGAGTTCGCTTCTAAATAACGAATTATTTTGGTTGTTATTTTTATTCATATCCCGCAGAGGAAACTACTAAAGAGTAAAAAAGTTCGGCAACTGTATAAATGTACAATATATTATATGGAGTTTTTGGACAACACAACTAAAATCGTCGATAGATTTGGCGCATCCAGCGGTAGACAACACGTGGTGGTAACATTGCCAACAGAACCCACATCTTGTGGCGGAAATTTTAACGAAGCGTAGTAGGACGGTGCACTCAGCTGTTTAGTGAAACATGATTTGTGTGTAAATAGTTCGAAAAGGAATAGCACGAATATATTATCATAGAGTATATAACTTATATAGTAGAGCAGCACAGCCTAAGAACTTTTTGAAGCTCAAGTCAATTGCGCCCTCTACCGAAAGCCCCTTAAAGATTCCGAAAATATCACCTGCACTGCTACTCCACCCAGTAGCTACTAGTGTACTACTAGTACGCTAATGGTTACTAGGTGGAGTAGCAGTGCAGGTGACATTTCCTCTTACATTTTCGGTATCTTTAGGGGGCTTTCGAACAGAGGGTGCAATTGACTTAAGCTTCACAAAGTTCTTAGGCTGTGGTCGTCTATATCTCCATAGTCTCTGGTATTACCAAGTAGGTACATGGGTGGATAACGCAAATATGATTCGCATTGGATTTGGCCCATCTAGCGGTAGACAACACGTAGTAGAAACGTTGCCAAAGGTAACTCCACTTTAGCGGAATTAAAACGTAGTTACTGGAGTGTATAATTTCATGATTTATATCGAAACATCTTTCCTTTTGTGAGTTGGATGTATGGGACTTGTTATATACGAGTTGCGAGCGATAAGCGTTCTGATAATACTGGAACTATTTTTATGGAAAAAATATTATTAAATATAAAATGAATTCAAAATGTGTCGATTATAAGTACCTGCTAAGTAGGTACGACTTTTGCTCCTTAACATTAACTAAGTACCTCTAAAATTATTTCAAAGTCAATACAAATGACAAATAGGTAATGTAAGAAATGGAGATAAAAATTACTTTTATAAGAAATGAATGTCAATTTTAAACACAAAACTTCCGTGAGAATCAAACATATTAAATAAAACTCGGGTTACTCGCGGCTTTTACGTCGAATATTGTTCGACATGTTTCGCTCCATAACGAGGAGCTTATTCATGAGCCATCCATGAGCTCCTCGTAATGGAGCGAAACATGTCGAGCAATATTCGACTTAAAAGACGTGAGTAACCCGTGTTTTATTTAATGAATGTAAAATTGTAAATAACATGTTTTTATGTATAAATTGACGGTGAAAACACGATCGTTCTTCAAAACTGCGTTGTGAATGTTAATTGATTTGTTTACAATATTCGCCATTTCAATCGACCATCGGTATAGTAACTTACGATAGGCGCAGAGGCAATGCCGCCGGCTCCATAGTAGTACTCTCGGCCGAACACCACCAGGGATGTGTGCCAGACGCCTTCCACTTGCCGTCCTGTCGAGACCACAAGAAAGATTTAAGAATCAGGTACAACGCTATTCGGTGAAGGAAAACATCGTGAGGAAGCCTACATACATCCGCAGAGAACTTCAAAAGATTTCTAAACGCAGCGGCTACCTATATCGGTTCCGATCTTTCACCAAGCTGTCAACTCATTTATGTTTATTAGGGTCTATACTAACTACCCTTGATACAACTCAGGGGACCATAGAGCTGGCGCGTACCTCTCCCAGCGGATATCCTTAGCTGTGCAGAGAGGTAACGCCGCCAGCGTAATGGGGACCATGCCGCAGGCGGACATTTTAGACGGGGTATTCTTTTTGTAGTTGGGATTTTTAAAGGTAGGTTTACTTTTATACATAATTTTAAATTAGTTGTTAGTATAGTTTTTATTTGTTAAGTTTAGTTTTAGCTTTATATTATTATTGGAAAGTAAGTAAACTTCAAAAGTGTATGTGAAGTTCCCAACCCGCTTTGGGCCAGCGTGGAAACTATAGCCCGATCCCTCTCGCGTATGAGAGGCCTGTGCCCAGCAGTGGGACGTGTATAGGCTTAACATATTAGATACGCCTAGGCCCTCTGATAAATGTCGCACGTACTCACTAAACACGCTAGTTAGACTGTAAACTCGTATAAATAACCCATACGTTAGAATCTAACGTATGGGTTAAAATATAACATAAAATATAACTAAAATCTAACGGTTAGATTAACACAACAATTAGCGATCTTCACAGCTCGCGTATTCTCGGCCCAACGTAAACAATGGTCCAGGAATGCGCGAAACCATTCATTACGATACATTGTCGAGGTATGTTTCGTGTTTTACGATCTAGCCACGTAGATATGTGTAGGTATCTACCAAGCCACGGCATAAACTAATTAATAAATGATGAAGCAAATCTGGGTACCAGAGTAATCCCAATAAGATCTAATTTCCCCTCCGAGTTGGAATAGCACATGAGAGGGCAAAATAAATAATGGCTCAGATCGCGGGCATTTGTGGACTGAACCGAAGGTGAGGAGCGGGCGGTAAATGTAAAAATCATTGGGACTTCCGCTCGTAAATTTGTTCTTACTCCCAGTTTTTAATTTGGCCGGTAGAAGACTTCGTGTTAAATATAATCTTTGACAAAAACTTATTATCTCCGACATTTCACTCGCTGTTTGCCTGACACGTGTTTCAGGTCATTCAAGATGAAAACAAATGACACTCGCAAAGAAAGTTGCATAATAAAACTTTCTCTGTCAGTCGCCGTGTCACAGTCTAAGTATAGGTGTGTAAGTAGTCCAACAAAACAGTCCTTGAAACAATTCGGGAAGTGGGCCGCGCCGGTGCCGGTGTCGCATTTACCGTTACCTGCAGGATGCAGCCAGATTACTCGTGCAAATTATGTTTTATGACTTCATTGTGTCATATGAGGTATTTTTGATTTTCCGAAACCTCACAACTGGATTTTAATGATTGGTGTAATCTTTAGAACCGCGAACTGTGAAGTGTGTTCGTGTTTGTTGGATACATGTCTAAAGTGAAAAAAGTACAATCTAGAGTGGCCATGCATTAGTGTTTTATAACAAACATGTTAGTAATATAATATTATAAGCAACCTTGAACAGTCAGCAGCAGAAGTAGCTAAGCTGGCAGGGTATCCAAAATGATCTCCACACACTCTTATTCTCTTAACAATAAAGTCGTGTCAACCTCATTATGAACACCCTACCCGCTTAGCTATTTTTGCTGCTGACTGAACTCTGTAGCCATAAGATTATATATATAAATATTAATTATAAACTTATATAGACGTCATATACAAAGGAAAAAGTGACCTAGGCCTCTGGTGCCAAAGGCTAAAATCTTTATTAAAAATAATTTGATTTGATCTTCAGTTGTAAATAAATATAATACTAGAAAATGCCTACTATTATGTTCATATGATCAAATAAAGCATCCATCTTTCGTAAAAATATGTTTGTACTCTGTATGTGTCCCTAAAACCAATGTCAACCCAGTATATGCTAGTTCAAGGAGCAGGCGGCACAAAATTAAACCGTGGTGTCACCAAAATAATAGTTTTAGTTTGTGACGTATTATGTATGCTAAGGTATTTATCTATGGGTCACAAGTCGCCGGAAAATCTTGGAAATTTTGTACATATCCATATCCAGTACGCCCCTTTGCATTTGTGATATACTATACAGTATATCTACCTAAACAAAAAACAAATGTTTTAGTTTATAACCTTTGCTATGACTTTCTAAGAACAACAACCCAGACTTCTTATGATTTTATAGGAGTACTAGGTGATTATTTATATAATAATAAATACACAGTAAAGATTTATAAAGACACAAAGGCAAGCTTACCCCTAGAAGAGAACCCTTCTAGCTAACCACTAGAGATTATTTTAGAAAATGTGAAAAAACCTTATTAAAAAAGTTTTCCAGGTTTTAATAAAAAAATACCAAACCATCTATAAATTTAAATAGATTTCCATAAACAAAGAAAAAATGACCAAGGACCAATTGAATCAGTGTCTTCTACTTTTGCAGCAGACTTAAAGCCATGATAACTGTGATTTTCTCACCGAAAATTACTGAATGTAATGAAAGTAGATAGTAGCATTGGATGGGTCTCTAGGGGTTATTAATAACACATAAACTTTTGTGAACAACATGCAACATGTGATAGTTTGTGTTGGTCTCAGCAACAACAGACCCATGAAACCACAGGGTCTAATTTGCTTTAAAAAAACTGGCTTTATGTCAACTTATTAAAAATATGACACCTTGGAGATTAAAAAAATCTTGCCTAGATTTCAAGTCATACCTATTTCTTAATCTAAGTTTATGCCGGAAGAAAAGTAATATTATTAGTTAATTTTTATGTGGTTACATCAATTGATTTGAACAAGAGTAATGTAAATTTTTAATTTAATGTTAATTTACAATTTTATTCTTCAAGATCATTGTAAATCAATTAGAACATAAATACCTGATAAGTAGTTTAATAAGCACCATATGGAGAGAGCATAGCTGCTTAGCATTTTGTAAGCTAAAAACTGTACCTTCAAACAGTTCTAAGCTTAATTCAGTCAATTCAAAGAATAAAATAAATTTACCCATAATAGCTGGAGACAGCAGAGCAGCCATTCCCTGTGTCAGGTCATAGATGTACAAGTCTACCGGCTCCCCAGCCTCGGAGCTCTCAGTCGCCATCCTGCAAACACTTTCACTGCTCAGCACACTAAGTTCAGACACTGTTAACTCTGTAGCTTTAGGAAGTAATAAAGTTTTAGGAAGTATTTTTGTCTCTTAAATTTCGTAAATCGAACGTTCCGCGCGAGCAGCGAGCGTAGGGCGGACGGCAGCAGGCACCGCGATCGGCGGACTACGCATACTACGAACTTCTGAAATTCTGGCCCCAAAATATAATAGTATTTATACGTCGGCGGTGTCCGGCGCACGCTAGTTTTCAGCTAGCGCTGAAACTTGCACGACTAGCTGAAAGTTGGCTAATAAGGAATGATGTAATGTTAGGTTTATAATATATCGTAAAGATTTCACAAAAAATATTGGAAATAAATTTACCTTGATATAGATTTCAAACAAGCGCCAAATATTTAGTGTAATGTATTTGAAATTGTATATTAAATTATTCAGGAGCCTACTGTTAATATAATTATTATAACTTGTTTATGTTTCTATTTCTTCGGTCGATAAGAGATTTTTAATTTTTATGTATTGGTCAAGTTTTGATTTTTCAACATGACATGACATTAAGAAATTTGACGTTAATAGGGTACGTTCTAAAAGCAAAAGTAAGTCTTAATAATAACTGCATCAATTTTTTTTCCTCAACATTAATTGTTTTCGCAGCTATAGAATTATCAACATGGATATTTTGTATCATTTAATAACCTTGTTTTTTAATTGTTACTAATAATTTAATAGATCAACGCTTAGCTCTCAAGTATTAGGTTACATTACAATAGTTTAGTATCTAAGCGTACTTTAATTTGTCAACTTGGCATAAAAGGGCTTTCGCACTATTCATTTTTGTTGGATAAAATTAAAGTAGTGGACAGTCTCTTTTACACGTGTTCAAAAACCAAAATACAACACATAAGTCTGTTAGTTTAGATATTTATTTTATTCTGGCAGTTTTCGGATAATTCGGATTCAACTTGACTTATTTTAAAATGAATTAAAATTATTTAATCAAATTCACTTCAAATTATCACATTTATCGTAGAAAAATACAAAGAGGTATCACGATAGAATAATAATTTTTGTAGGAAATATTATGAACGTTATGAAAAAAAAGATAATGACAGAAGTATGTGATTGCTGAGTGTGTATGTGTAGAACAAAATGTCAGGTTCAAATAAATTGGTAATATTTCTTTCTTATTAGTTAAACTTTGATAATTTCAACATTGTGTTTCAAATGAAATTTACATGCGCTAAATTTCATTCTTGGTCAATCACCATGCCCACCGTTCCGATCACCCTTAATCCGTCACAACTTTCCCGTCAACTGTTTTTGAATTTCCCAACGATTACGCTATCGTTCTTCACTTTTGACTCAAATTTATGCCTTATCCTCTCATTCCACGTCTTTCCCGCTCCTTTAGTTCATCCAAACTCGTTGAAAACAGCGGAATGACAGTGCAGTTTCGATGGTCTGACGGTTTGTTATCGTCGGTTCCAGACGCTGCGCGTGCAGTCAGCGGAAGGCACGACGCGCGTGGAGATGTCCGCGTCGGAGGTGACGGCGGCGCTGTACGAGCGCGTGCACGACGCGCTGCACCTGCGCTCGTTCGCGTTCGCGCTGCACCGCGACCGGGCCAAGCAGGACGAGCTGGTCTCCAGCAAGTCGCAGAGGCTCAGCGACGCTGGCTTGCGCCACGGCGATATGCTGTATCTCAGCCCTGTTAATGGTGCTATTATCTTTGAACCATCAGACTCTGTACAGGTAACTAGCAATTCAATGAGTCAATCAACTTTTTATTGCCCCTTATTGCTATGGTTACGTCCCTTGGACAACCAAACATTGTTATATGAAGCTATGAACATGTCTCCTGGGCAATGGGGACAGAGTCCAATTCCACAAATGGTGACAAATGGCCACCGGGGCTATTATTGACAGTGACATTATTGTTTGTTAAATCGTTCATGTGGCAACTCAAACCAGCATAATATAAATAAATATAAATATAATGGGACAATCTTACACAAATCAACCCAGTCCCATAGTAAGCTCAATAAGGCTTGTGTTATGGGTACTAGGCGACGATATATATAATAGATAGATATAGATAAATACTTAAATACATAGAAAACATCCACAACTTAGGCACAAATATCCGTGATAAACACACAAATAAATGCCCTGACCAGGATTCGAACCCGGGACCTCTTGCTTCATAGGCAGGGTCACTACCAACTAGGCTAAGATGCCGTTAGTTATAAATGTTACTTTAAACAATATGAAAGGACTGACTCAACTATATGAGTATTTATATTGATATTGTTTCATTATTTTCTTTCTTACGTAAATAATACATATACACATTCTTAGCACTATAAGCATGATATTTAATTGTGACTCCTGTATGGATTCTTATTTGCCGATAGATTAATAACTTTGGGACACATAAGAACCTTTTTTGCTTATTAAGACTACACAAAACATTGTTTACACATTTTTAGGCAGCTAATGCGGGACCATCACACATGGAAGCCGGGCCTTCCACCTCCATGGACACAACTCCAGCTCCAACCAAGACTAGCAAAACCGTAAACAAGCCGGTTGAGGAGGAACTAGATCTGCAGCTGTACCAGATGCCAGGACACATACAGCGTCAGAGGGATCCTAAACTGTAAGTAGTTTACAATAATGGTATGTTTTGTATGGAAAATTATGGTATTGGCCATATATAAACATGTATGATACATGATACAAACATTTATTCTATGACATATCAATAAGACATAATTATTATTCAGTGACGTGACAGTTTAAAACCAAAGAGCAAATAAATAGTACTTTTATAGTTAGACCAAAGTAAGAAGTCATGATAGAGTTACAAAACCGTCATTTAAGAATCTATATTTAGTTCCACTTTGCTTTCAACAGATGTCGGCACAACTCAGCGGGATGCTGTGTACACTGCTCCCCCCTAGAGCCGTGGGACGAGGGCTACCTGCGAGAGCATAATATCAAGCACATGTCCTTCCACTCTTATCTGCGCAAGATCACCTCGGGCAAGTTCGTGTCGCTCTCCGAGCCAAACCTCACCATCAAACCAGGTTAGCCAACTTATTTTCTAAATTTACATATAGTGCTAAGTGGTGGTAGTAGTGGTTGTGATCCTAGATCTGGTTCGTACCTTGTGCAGCGTATATCACTTTCTATTCAACGCGGAAATGCGGCCAGTGTTTTTGGGACGTTTCCGCCGGGTACTTACCAGACAGGAAGATAATATTTCTGTGTTTTTCTGGCTTTGGTTTATTTTCCCTTTGGACTTTCCGTGCTATTTTTATCTTGTTTTTGACGAAACCTGTGGTGGATGCAGTTTTTTTTTTTAATTTTATTTTATTGTTATAATTATTTTTTGATGGACGAAACCTGTGTTGCGGATTTGAATATTGTAATTTTTTTTTTGGTTTCAATAAATAAATGGCTTTAGTGCTAAGTTAGTTAATATTGTCCATTGCTGCCTGAATCCTAGTTCAGGCATTTGTATACCACTAGTCGTAAAAAATCTTAGCCGGTAAGCAACTACTGTACTATAATTTCTCAATAAATTATTTTTTTGTATGTAGTGTTGTGCTCCTGTTGGTGAGTCAAGTCGCCAGAGCGCCCAGAGCTCATAGGATTCAGTGTGTAGGCTTAAAAAATTGTGTGGAAATTTTCATTATTTTTTATTATCAAGATAGGATTATCGACATGCTCGCGATTCTGAGTAAAATGAGCCTAAATGATTCCAGATTTGGAAGAAAAGATTTACGGGATTTAAAAAAAACACATACACGTCTTCATCATCAACCTTTGACTATTCAACCAACCGGACCGGCCATGTCTGTCATTTTCTATACAAAAAATTGGCGATTATTGCGGGGGAGGGGAACGTCAAATGTATGCAAAACGTCAAAATAGCCACGTCAGATAAACGTCAGTCCATACAATGAGTGACCATTGGTCATATTATATTTTCGGCAGAGGTGAACGCCTGTCAAGGCCGGAAGAGCACATGACTAGAAAAGTGCTAGAGTATATGAATGGAACGAAAAAGGGTGGGCGACCCCGACTTACATGGATGTCTGTAATTAAGAAAGATCGAGAGAATAAGAACATAGACCCAACGACGACCCGGAACAGATATAACTGGAGAAAATTTATTAGGAGAGCCAACCCCAAATAAAAATGGGATAAGGCCAGATGAAGAAGAAGTGAACGCCTGTCAATGGCCGCTCTGGTTGGTTTAAAGCTCTTAAAGTTTAAACTTTTAAGTTTAAAGTCATCAACACACATCCAACGATTCACTACTATCATGTCTAGAATTGACGTGTAACGTTTGTTTCCAGGATGCACGGAGCACCCGCCCTGGCCGCGCGGGATCTGCTCCAAGTGCGCCCCCGGAGCCCTGACGCTGAACCGGCAGCCGTTCCGCTTCGTGGACAACGTGCTGGTCGAGTCGGCGGCCGTCGTCGAGCGGTTCCTGGGTTACTGGCGCGCCTCGGGCCATCAGCGAGTTGGTTATTTGATCGGCCAATATGAGCACCATCCACTGGTGCCACTAGGTATGTTTCTAAAACCGTACAGTCGCCACCAAATATATCGGAGCGGCCAGGGTACTCCAAAATATCTGTACATGCACTTTATTGCTTCGATAATAGAGGCGTTGTACAGATATTTGTGGCCACCTTGGCCACTTCGATATATCTGATGGTGACTGTACGTACATTACGCGCGGCACGTATATTCGCCGGCCGAACATTGCGCATGCTTTGCCGTGCATAAACTGAACATGCCATTAGTGTTTAGCATATAAAAAAAAATCTAATAAGCCGCCTTGCGAAGAAATTACCGCTCGAAGCAACGCGGCCAGTGTAAATACGCCTCGGTCAAGTCAAACGCACGCGCGGCCTTAATGCCTCGGGATCAGATCCAGTTTCCTTACGATTTTTTCCTTTACCGAAAAGCAATTGCGTGCATATCTAAGTTCTGATAAACTCAGTTTCAGAGTTTGAACCCGAGACGTCCGTATTGAAAGTCATCTTACCACCAGAGCAGCGCTTCATCAGTCTTCTTCGTCATATTTGCTTCGTTTTGACACAGGTATCCGCGCGCGAGTGGAGGCGATCTACGAGCCTCCGCAAGTGTCTTCACGCGACCACGTCACCATAGCGCCGGATCCGAAGGGAGAGCTGGTCGACCACATCTGCTCCAAGCTGGGGCTCCGGCGCGTGGGCTGGCTGTTCACCGATCTTCTGCCGCTGCAGGACAAGCCGGGGCAGGTGCAGTGTACAAGGTAAGCAGGCGTGAGTACACCTGGCGCACCGCCTCGCGAGGAAATTGCCGCGCGCGGCAGCTCGGCTAGTGTTGCGTGCCTCGCGCGAGGCATTGCGGTCACGCGTGCGTTTGTCTCGGCCGAGGCACGTCCACACTAGCCGACAGACACACCTAGTGAAGTGGCCACGTTACAAAGTAGTGTCCGACCGAAACATGTTTTTTTGCCGAAACCGAAACCGAAGGTTCGGCTCTAAGTGCAGTTTCGGCCGAAACCGAAACCGAAACTTTTATAGACATGTTAAAATCGTTGAGTTAAATGTCAATAAGCCGTTGTAACTTGTATAGGATAGGTGGTATAAAGAAAAACAAGGTTAGTAAGTTTTTATTGATCTTCCTCCTAGCGTCTGTGCTGGGGTTTTCCCACGGACTCCACGGAGCCTGGGGTCCACTTGGCAACCTAATCCCATGATTTTTTCAAGTTTGTAAACAACTCCAAGTTATATCAGTGTAAGGCGTATTTTGATCCTTAAATTCGTTTTGGTTTGTAGAATTTTACATCGCTCTCGTTTGTTATGTAGCCGAGTTACGCATTGTGCGGTTAGATATTTCGCGAAATAAATGCGGAGCACGAAATATTTTCTAATAAAGGTTTCATATGAATAAACATAATTATGTAACTTTTTAACAACTTTAACGTAAAAATTTTCCCCCCTTATTGAAAGTATAATTGTCATAAGTCGACCATGTTTTCGTACATATGTAGATGTGTACGAAAACATGGGAAACAGACAGATGCCTGACATCAGTTTTTTTTCTTTGGTATTTTTTTAGGTTTTGTATCTGATTTTTGATAAAATAAATACATAAATCTGCTACGTTAAAATTAGCAATAAAATAATCCACACGATTTTAAACTTCACAGATGTATTTTCAGAGTAAAATTACGATAAAAAAAAAAATGACAGTTTTGTTCGATACTTGGAGTTTAATTAAGGTTTATAGCATCTATCTCTATGGTTTAAATAATACGTATTGTTTAAAAAAAACGAACTGAGGAATATATGAGTCGGAAAAACAAACATTAATTTGTGCTTTATTAAAATTGGTATGTTTTCTTTAAAATAATGAATACGATTTTTTTAATTTGTGTGTTATTCATTAGTTATATTGCAGTTAGTTATACAGCAAAGTTTAATCGACTGAGACATCAATGCTGTTAACAAGTCTCCATAAAATAATTCGCCAAGGTTGCATGGACTATTTTAGTTTTACAATCAGTATTTAAAATAAATCATCTAGTGTTTTTACTTGATTTCTTCGTGTATAATTTTCAGCGTAGGCCGACGCAGTTCCTTGGGCAGTCCCTTGCATGAACTCGAGAGCTTACTGTTTGATAAAATTAATACTTAAATGATATTATCATATTACAATTTATGAAATAATCTTCCAAATCACATGTACACTTTTTTGATATTTATTTATTATAATTTTATCAGTTAAAAACGTTACTGAGACAGAACTTGTGGACCGATTAAGTACAATGTTGTAAGTTTCGGCGCGGCCGAAAGTTTCGGCCGTTTTTTGGCCGAAACCGAAACTTGAGCCGAAACACGTTTTTTTGGCCGAAACTGGCCGAAACCGAAACCGAAACCGAAACTTCGGTCGGACACTATTACAAAGGCAGTCTACTACTGGTACAAGCTTGCAAGTGAGGGGGCTTGCTGGTCACCGACCCCTGCTGCAGGAAAAGCTAGAACAAGTGCAGTGTACAAGTGATCAGTGACAACGTTACATTGGCGCCCGATCTAAGGTGAGCTGACTACTAGTACAAGCTAAGGCTCAAGCGGGGCTGGCTGTCTAGCGACCTGCTGCCTTTGCAAGACAAGCCGGAGCAGGTGCAGTGTACAAGTGATTGGTGACAACATTACATTGGCGCCCAATCTAAGGTGAGTCGATCACATTTCCTCCGAGCTAGAGCTCTGGTGGATGGGCTGGCTGTTCACCAACTTGCTGCCGCTGCAGGACAAGCCGGGGCCAAGCCTAGTCAGTAGGTGATCCTGCTTACGAAGCAGGAGGTCCCAGGATCGAATCCTGGTAAGGCCATGATTTCTGTTTATCACAAAGATTTTGTACCTGAGGGTCCTGAGGTTTGGATGTCTTCTGTTTTATGTGTTTAAGTATTTAGAACTAGAAACTCGGACCCATTCAGCCCTTGAATGAACATCAATACCCGTGAACGGGTCCCATCAAGCGTTAGGGCTATTAAAGATATTAAATGTAAAAAGTACTGGCCTATCATGTTGAAATTTCGTTGAGTCAAAGATCGGACCATGTATATTATAATAAACATTGTGTTTGTCCCCAGGGGCGTGGACACGCATTTCCTATCGGCTCAAGAATGCATAATGGCGGCGCACTTTCAGAACGAACACCCGAACGCTTGTCGACACGCGGATAATGGCTATTACGGCTCCAAGTTCGTCACGGTCGCTGTCACGGGTTAGTGCTATCTTGTTTTATTACGTTTATCAATCATTTTAAACACAAAAAGAACCGACTGCACTAGGGATCCGCTTTTCCAAGACGAAATGCCCGAGTTGCTGTAAAAAATAGTGAAATCACTATAAGTTTACCTATAATAGCTGCCGCTGCCAACTTACCACGCGCACAGTGTGTTAAAAAAACCCTTATTTTGTCTCATTCAGTTTTTATTTGGAAAATGCATTGTTCTAATCGTTTTAAGTAGTTCGCATCAACTCCGGTTTGACAAAACTTTCTAGTTTCTATGTTATCAGACATCAAAGTTGACCCGGGCAGTTGTTTGTAAGAACTCGCTTCGCTTACGCACTCGTTCGAAATAAGGTTTTATCCTCGTAATGTTTGGCAGGTGACAGCACAAACCAGATCCACCTGGAGGGCTACCAGGTGTCCACACAAGCGCAGGCGCTGGAGAAGTGCGGGCTGCTGCTGCCGACCAGGGACGCGCCCGACCTGGGCTACGTGAGGGACCCGACACCGGAGCGACCCGTGCCCGACGTCTACTACAAGGTGACTCCGTTGCATTCATTCACTACACTACCCACAACCATACAGTAACTTATATGACAGAGCAGCACAGCTTAAGAACTTTTTGAAGCTTAAGTCTATCACGCCAGTTTTGTGGCAGCATTTTGCCACGGCTCCATTGAGCCTGGGGTCTACTAGGCAACCTAATCCCGGACAGAGAGTGTATATTTTAGAGCCGCAAAGTTTAAGAAATTGATCTTCCTTGGAGATAAAACTAGAGAAGAATAAAACAAACTTCGATGCTCAAAGATTTATTAATAAGTCAGAAATCCACAGTCACAGGTGGACAGCGTAACAACGAGACGACAACGACTGCCATTCGCGGCACTACTATATTATATGTATTTATATTGTACGTTACGTATACGACAACCGTACTATCGCGTAAGCAAACGATACGGGATACCAGTTGGATAAGAACATCGACATACGCCGGTTTTTCTTGAAGGCTTGTTAGAATAACGTCGATTTTCGTGCATTATAATCCACCTAATATAATCCATTACGCGTTGGCACGATACGACTTTCCGGTCGAAGCGAACGACACTGCAAGAAAGACTCCCATTATAAGATCATTACTACATTTAATCCGAATTTAAAGTCTAAACGATTTTATACTTCAATGGGAAGTACCTTTATAAATTCCGATAATTACGATAAAATATAACAATCGATTCCTCTCCGTAAAGCCTACATCACAGTCTGAGACCCTAGCGGCGCCGCGTGTAAATAATATATTCTTTTACCCTAAAGCGGGCCAGCTACATTGACATATATCGATACTTATACCTAGTAAACTGCTACAAGGGGCTACGCCCCGATCACATCAATAACAAAAATATATCATTTATAAGTGGTAGCAACCGAACCACAACAAGCTCAAAATACTTCAAAACGCCTATAAAAATAGTGCCGACCATTGGTCCGCAGAAAGTAGAGGTAGAAGTTTAGAGGCGGCCGCAACTAGAAATCACTATCGAGCTGTGGGGTTTGCCGGCCAGGTCGCCTGCGCTGCTCAGCCGGTCTACCAACTCCAGCCCTTCCACAACATTGCCGAAGATAGCCGAGAATCCTCGCATCTCACGAAGTATAATCCTGAACTGAGAGCCGACCAATCCGAGCATATCATGCCGTTTCTGCGATCGCCGCATCCCGATAGAACCACGTATAGCCGGCAGTCGGGAGTCATCGGGCATGAAGTATCCTTCGGCGTAAACACTTCGTCCGCCACGGCCGTTGTTCAGCTCAAAATCGCCTGTTATAACGCTCTCGCCTTCCCAGCATTGGAAGACGCTGCAACCGCGATATCCGACCCCGAGCTCTCCTGTAGCTAAAGCTGCAAAGTTGCGTGACATACGCGGCGCTGCGTCGTCTCTTAGTGCGACGACCACGCGACCTGCTGTCGCTCCGTCTACTTCTAGCATGAAGAAGAAATGAGGTCTTGTAGATGGGGACGGAGGCGCCGCTGCGGTCAGTGATCTAGCAAACAGTTGCGCCATACAATAGTTAGCTAGAAACAGCACTGGATCAACCGCTTCTGGCGCTCCGGGGACTTCCGCCGCTGCCAATGCGTTTCTCAGTAAATCGAAATTGACTGGTATTAATGAGCAGCGCGCTAAATCATCCAACCGACAGCTTAGCAGCGTCCTATCGTATTGAGATTTCAAGCGGTCGCGTTCAGCCGCTATTGCCGGCAAAGCTACAGTCGAAGACGGTTCAGGCTCAACTACCGGCGATGCCAGTTCGCTTTCTAGTCTTAACTTCAACGCAGTAGTAGCATCTAAAGCTCGAAGAAGAGAGTTCCTCTGTCGCTCCGCTAGTTGAGTCAACTCTGAATGCAAGGCCCGCGCGTCTCGGAGTAGCATGGCTCGGACTTCTGCCGCCGGTCGGAGCATATGCGCCGAATGCTCGGTACACGCGCGGCATGCTAGCACGTTACATGTAGCACACCAAAGCGCTGGCATCACGTGCGGACCACACACATCTTGTTCTTCCATTGATAATTCAGAATCTAAGTTTTGTAATCGAAGCGCCAAGGCTAATACTGGAGTGTGCGTTGGTAGGCGTTCAGGCAAGCCTCCGGGCGGGATGGTTCGCTTCCAGCAATGCACGCAGTATATCTCCCTCCCGCCGGCCAGGAGCTGGCGGGTGCAGGCGAGACAGAAGTAGTGCCTGCAGACGAGTAGCTTGGGCTCGTGCTCGGCCTCGTCGAAGCCGTGACGGCAGTTGGAGCAGCGGGCCAGTTCTTCAATCGAGCCGGGGGATGGAGAGTGCGCCATCTGAGACCAATACATGGAACATTTCAGTCACAAGGAACTTGTTGTACCAATTAGATTCGAGACCCGTTTTATTAAAATTTAGCTACGCGAAGACATCTAACTATTAGCATGCTTATTATAAAATCGTTTTTGATTTGATTGTTGTAAATGTCAAGGTTAGTTTTTGAAAATTTAGAAGGCACGTAATTAATGTGTTATAATTTTAAACAAAAAAAGAACCGACTTCACGTAGGATCCGCTATTCCAAGAGGAAGTGGCCGAGTTGCTGTAAAAAATAGTGAAATCACTATAGGTGTGCCTATAATAGTTGAAGAGTTCCCTCGATTTCTCCAGGATCCCATCATCAGATCCTGACTTGGTGACAATGGGACCATCTAGGGGTTATACCTGTTCGATTCAAAAAAAATTTTGAAAATCGGTTCACGATTCACGGAGATATGGAGTAACATACATACAAAAAAAAAAATTATGATAAAAAAAAAAATTCAGTCGAATTGAGAACCTCCTCCTTTTTTGAAGTCGGTTAAAAATATTGCGGTATAGTAATTACAAAACTAGTAGATAAAAAAGTACTTGACTATTGTTTATTACGTTTATTTCGATAAAGTTTAACTTAATTCAACAAACTTTTTAAACTGCCTGCAAATTGACATCTGTTGATTAGGTGAATAGTGTCAGTTGATCAATTTGATCATGACTTTTTTGAAGATACAGATATCGTAATCTTGTCTTCACCAAATAATAACAATCACCAATATTCACACAGAATAAAAAATACCCAAAAATGACTTACTTCGCCAGCCATATGCTGCCACTTCCCCGCTCTACCCCGCACTGTTCCCCGTTCACATCTCTAACTAACTAACCGCGTAACTAACTTAGTTGCACGGCGGCTGCCACATCACTGTGTACATAACACAGCGCGTAGCAGGACGCTCGATCAACAGATGGTGTTAGCGCTATGACTTTGCAAGGGGGTAGATGTAAATAGGTTTTAAAATTAATACTTACTTCGCCAGTCATATGCCGGCTTTCCCGCTCTTCCCCGCACTGTTCCCCGTTCACATCTCTAACTAACCGCGTAACTAAACTTAGTTGCACGGCGGCTGCCACATCACTGTGTACATAACACAGCGCGTAGCAGGACGCTCGATCAACAGATGGTGTCAGCGCTATGACTTTGTAAAGGGGTGTATTCCATCTAGGACATGCAATACCGGTACCGTGAAACGGGGTGACTTTAAAATACAGGGGCGACTTTGAAAAATCGACTTAATCGCCAAAGTATGAATTTTCAATCTCTAGACGTCTAGTAAAATGTAAGAATGTATAATATTCTAGCCATTTATCAATATGGATTAAGAAAATTGTAAATAACGCCGCTTTTATGACCATTTGAAATCTATCAAAGTAGCCCCAAAATTTCCTAAAGTCACCCCATTTCACGGTATTGTTTATATCGGCTAATACCGGAATTTCAGGATTGCGTGTACAAATAATACGATATTGCATGCCCTAATTCCATCTGTGCCCGCTAGAGAAAGCGACGCAAACCAACCCAACTCCTCCACGTAGCCCAGCAGAAGTTTCTGTTTGCTTACCACATCGCCCAAGGTGCCTAGGGACCCGAGATGTTTAGTCCTGTGCACTTCTACCTGCTTACAATATAGCAGGATATGCATTGTTTCTTCCGCCTGTTTGGCTGTCAGACCTAGTAAAGATAGTCCAAGAAAAATAGCATATTTTGGAGGCAAAATGTGTACAACAATGGATCTTTGTTTATGAACTTTATCTTGGCACTAGAAATGACCCCTAAATTTGGCTAGAACTCGGCAGATCCTAATTCCTAGTGCCACCATGTTTTGCCGCCAAAATGGCATATGTAATCTTATTTTACCTGTATTAAGAAGTCTTTGTTTGGTGTGTCGTGTCCTGTTATCACTGTTATCAGGCTTACAGGTGTTTTTAGTATTTTCATGAGGTTGTGGTTGTATTCCTTCACTATTACTTCAGTCAGGTGTCCAACTGTCCATTCTTTTCAAGTTTGATGTAGTTGTTTGTAATGCTGATCAAATTGGTTGTTCAGCAAAAGACACAAGCGCCACTTTTTAAATCATACACATTCGTTAAAGACTAAAATCCTGTCGAAACGTTTCTTTCGTCCAATTTTCCTTCCGAATTTTACCCCAATACAAAGTCACCTCGCCGTTCCTACCCTAGACAACTTCACGTCGCTAGGCCTCCCACGCACCCCTCAAAAGGGCGTAACTACAGAACTTCAGTTCACAAACACGTCATTCTGTCCGGCGATGTCGTCAGCGCGACACACTCCAACAGCACAGATCCAAAAGGGATCAAGTCTGTATGAAATTAGTAGGGCGTAACGACGTTTTAGTTTAAGAGAGTGCACAATCTAGAAAGAAAAGGTCACAAGTCGGTATGGGATTCATAGGTCGGTAAGACCTTTTGTTGTTAAAGGATAGCAAGGTTGTATTGTCAGATGCGCGGGGCTGTAATATCTACTCAGAACTAATAGATCATATGTCAGTATAGAGTTCATAAGAAGTTACGACATTATAAGTTAGAATAGTTATTCTTACCCAGGACCAAATGGACGTATATTCATTCAATCACAGTCATTTATATTTCTACGCTTTTAGCTTTGGAATAAGGATTAGTTTTGTATACCGATTTATGAGAGACTATGTTGGATGTCCCGTTATCACCGCTCGGTATCGATTGCGTGCATTTAGGTCACCTAGGCATTTCGCGGTGATAGGTATCCTAGGGCTTTATTGAATGCCTTGGCGCAGGCGTACTGGATTGGGTTTCAAGGTCGATGTGATGTGATGTTTGTTTTGGGGATTTTGTTGTGATTAATGATTCTTTATGTTATTTTGCTTCTTTAGCAGCAAAATAAACTTTTTCTCCAATGTGCTCGGAAAGGTTCACCTTACTGTAGCAAAATGAGTACGTGAAGTTCTTCATTCTTTACCAAAACGAATTAAAAAAAATAAAAATCCTTATCCTGTTTTAGCGGACGCGAAGTATTTTGTCAACGCCATAAATATGTGTACACTTTTGCTCCTTACTCCATTGTAATAAGGTTCAAAAGTGTAAGTGGAAAAAATCGCTCGTCCACGAATTTCCCTTTCCCGTCCTCTGCAATAATGTACTATTTAGTTCAATTTTGTAATGATGTAGTAATACTAGTAGTCATATCATATTATAAGCTTTTTGTTATTTATTTTAATGAAATGAAATGAAAACATGTGTTTGTTTACGTATTAAACGTTTTCATAATAAGATCACACGAGTGTTTTAAGGCCTAATTACGTACAGTTGCATACACTGCTTTATCTACATACATATTATAAGGGAACGTACCCAAACTACGTGACCCGTTTAGGGGGGGGGGAGGGGGGTCGTCAAAATACTACTCTAGGTCACAGGGGGGAGGGGGGGGAGTCTCAGGTTCTGTCACGTAGTTAATAATTATGCTCAAATCTCGCGCTTTTAATAATCTAATTATAGGTTTCCACGCACTTTTGGCGTCACGCGGCCAGTGTCGTGTTAATAAAAGGCAATAAGTATGCAAAATTATGTTTTTTTGCTTTCTATCTCCAAAACATCACTCTAAACCATCTGTGTGAGTTTTACTACGTGAAAACTAGGGGGGAGGGTCTTGGTAATTACTACGGATGGTCACCGAGGGGGGGGAGGGGGGTCAAAAACTGAAAAAATGGGTCACGTAGTTTGGGTACGTTCCCTAAACCCGAAATGACGCGTTCTAAAACTGTTAAAATGGCTGCCATTTCACAGATTGCATCGCCGTGGCCAACTCGATTGTGTCGGCGGGGCGCGTGCCGGCGGTCGCAGGATCGCGCGGCGCGGCTGTCGAGAAGCAGGCCAGATTTTCATAATGATATCGAATTTTTGCTTATTATTTTATAATAATAACATCGTTACAGATAAGACATTTGTTCTACCTTCTAACAAAACAGTCTCTTTTTATGGTGGTCATAACGTGCGGTTTTTGAACGCATCATGGAGGGTTTATGATATGGGTGTAGATAAACATATTTACTTATGTAGGTAAAATAAAAAAGTTAATCATAACAAACATAGGTGTCCTTAATAACTTTTGAGGATAGGACACAACTGCTGTAACCCTGACTATTGCCTAGTTTTAGGATACCGTGTGTAACCTAACAGGTTATTCAGAACTGGGCCAAGGTTTGAACCCTGAATGAAATCCAAGATCTGCGCCTATAGTAGCCCTCAACCAATGTGACGACCGGGGCCATAAAACCCTTGAGCTCGCGTTATCAGTTATCCATTGTGTTGCATTGTGGACTTTTATGGCCCCGGTCGTCACATTGGTTGAGGGCTACTATAGTTACCCGATATGAGTGCGAACCCGCAGATTGTTCTTATAGCTAATTATGCCTGCTCTTTGTGCATTTGGCGCAAAGCTAAGTGTTTTTCTTTTCATATGCGTGAATCGATGTTGACCGAAACTTAGCACTTGGAATAGTCGGCGAACTCATATCAACTGAAAAACCCTTTGTTGACTTTATTCCTCATTTACTTCCAAGCAGTTGGTGGTTTGCCATTGGAGAAATTTTGTCGAGTGGTCCTGGCCACTGACACAGAATAAATAATAGTATTTCATACGGAATGGCCACGCTACGCCCCGGCCCGATTGAAATTACCTCACCCAGCGGCAGCCGATTGGTAGGAAACTAGTAGGTTATCACTAGGGATGTCACGAATATTCGCATTCGCATTCGTATAATGCGAATATTCGCATCATTTTTGACATTCGTATCAACATTCGCATTCGCATGAAATGATGCGAATATTTTCCGAATGCGAATGTGGGCAGAACGCATTCTTTTTTGACCGCGCTGACCCGGCCGATGGTCACATGCTTGCTCATACACAGGAAGTGAAAACGACGGTATCACTTGCCTCCTTTTGATCAATAATATAGGACTCCATCACATATCTTCTGTATTTATGAACAATGGAAGCTTAAAAATTATGAGCAAGATTAACTTTTTTTAATATACTTCGTAACATTCGTATTCGCATTCGCATTCGGACATTCGTATCCTGAATATTCGTATTCGCGAATGTGAGAAAAACGACATTCGTGACATCCCTGGTTATCACTATCAGGCCTGGTTCCCACTTGTCGGATGTAGGATCCGGATTTTAATGGGTCGTTCCAGTGGCAGAACATTTTATATGAAGCTATTCACACTTGTCCGACACGATTTTGTATGAGGCGCCGACACCCGACTAAAAATCGGACCCGACATCCGACAAATGGGAACGGGCTCTCAGTCAGGTTGAAGGACTTGAAGAACTCGCGTACACATTGAAGTATTTACTGTACAGACGTGCGTGCCGTGCACACATAAGCGCTCAAACGAGTTTTGTAGTATGGCGTGTCCGCCCTGTGTCACTGATCTATTCCATGGCTTGCTCCTCTTACATTCACATTAAAGCCATTCTTTTGTTCCAGGAAAAAGACGCGTACGGCAACGAAGTCTCCGTCTCACTCCGACGCGTTCCAGTGGCGTACCTACTAGTAGACGTGCCCTGCGGCGTCAGCACCAACGCGACGCCGTTGTTCTCCCCCCGCGCCGCCTTCCCCCCCGCGCACCGCCCGCTGCCGCAGTACCTGCAGACGAGGGAGGCGCTGCACAAGCATCTAGAGGACTCCGAGAGCTTCCTGGAGGTCAGTGACCCTTCACCAGTAGCGTGCCTACTAGCAGTCCTGCGGCGTAGTCCTCGCCCTTCTGAAGTGTTAATTAATAACTCCTATCGATATAAGATCTTTATTTTTGAGACTTTTAGCAGATTTTTTCCAAATTGCCTACTGCGGCAAACCCAAAAGGAAGGGTTAAAATTTTAGCACTTTATTATAGAGATGTGTATGTTTGGATTCTTAAAGAATAAAAAAAATAGGTTTATTTACTTTCACAATAATCATCATAAACGTAGATGATTGGTATCTCCTTTTAAGCTTTGATGTAGCCTGTGTCAGGAGGTTCCGCTAACTAACAAAATTGTGTTACATTTGGGTTAAGTAAATATAGTATTACATTTTTTTTTAATACTGAAAAACATAATACAAAAACTTAATCCAGTTTTAATATAGATGCAGAGGTATAAATCGGAGTAAAACATAAATCGTAATATTAATCCCGTAGGGAAGCGTCACGTAAGCCGTTAACTATTATCCACAGGAAGGCCGATTTTTGTTTTAATCAGTCTGTATGAGCCATAAACTTGAAAACAATTATATGTCACACAGGCGATGTCCGATCTCCACACACTGCTGTATATCGCCAGCAACGAGACGCTGGCCATCGAGCTGGACTCGCTGGACGCGCTGCTGGACGCCGTGCGAGCTCGCGACGCGCTGGCCGCCGAGCGGTGGCGCGCCGACACGCCGGCGTGGGCCACGCTCGAGCACTTGTGTGGAGCTCAGGTATGTCAGACTCCACACACTGTACATCGGCCACGAGACGCTGGCCATCGAGCTGGACTCGCTGGACGCGCTGCTGGACGCCGTGCGAGCTCGCGACGCGCTGGCCGCAAGCGGTGGCGCGCCGACACGCCGGCGTGGGCCACGCTCGAGCACTTGTGTGGAGCTCAGGTATGTCAGACTCCACACACTGTACATCGGCCACGAGACGCTGGCCATCGAGCTGGACTCGCTGGACGCGCTGCTGGACGCCGTGCGAGCTCGCGACGCGCTGGCCGCAAGCGGTGGCGCGCCGACACGCCGGCGTGGGCCACGCTCGAGCACTTGTGTGGAGCTCAGGTATGTCAGACTCCACACACTGTACATCGGCCACGAGACGCTGGCCATCGAGCTGGACTCGCTGGACGCGCTGCTGGACGCCGTGCGAGCTCGCGACGCGCTGGCCGCCGAGCGGTGGCGCGCCGACACGCCGGCGTGGGCCACGCTCGAGCACTTGTGTGGAGCTCAGGTATGTCAGACTCCACACACTGTACATCGGCCACGAGACGCTGGCCATCGAGCTGGACTCGCTGGACGCGCTGCTGGACGCCGTGCGAGCTCGCGACGCGCTGGCCGCAAGCGGTGGCGCGCCGACACGCCGGCGTGGGCCACGCTCGAGCACTTGTGTGGAGCTCAGGTATGTCAGACTCCACACACTGTACATCGGCCACGAGACGCTGGCCATCGAGCTGGACTCGCTGGACGCGCTGCTGGACGCCGTGCGAGCTCGCGACGCGCTGGCCGCCGAGCGGTGGCGCGCCGACACGCCGGCGTGGGCCACGCTCGAGCACTTGTGTGGAGCTCAGGTATGTCAGACTCCACACACTGTACATCGGCCACGAGACGCTGGCCATCGAGCTGGACTCGCTGGACGCGCTGCTGGACGCCGTGCGAGCTCGCGACGCGCTGGCCGCCGAGCGGTGGCGCGCCGACACGCCGGCGTGGGCCACGCTCGAGCACTTGTGTGGAGCTCAGGTATGTCAGACTCCACACACTGTACATCGGCCACGAGACGCTGGCCATCGAGCTGGACTCGCTGGACGCGCTGCTGGACGCCGTGCGAGCTCGCGACGCGCTGGCCGCAAGCGGTGGCGCGCCGACACGCCGGCGTGGGCCACGCTCGAGCACTTGTGTGGAGCTCAGGTATGTCAGACTCCACACACTGTACATCGGCCACGAGACGCTGGCCATCGAGCTGGACTCGCTGGACGCGCTGCTGGACGCCGTGCGAGCTCGCGACGCGCTGGCCGCCGAGCGGTGGCGCGCCGACACGCCGGCGTGGGCCACGCTCGAGCACTTGTGTGGAGCTCAGGTATGTTAGATCCAAGGACCGGAACCGGTTACCAATGAAGGGGCATTAATCGGGTAATTATACGGTTGTTTTTACAAACCTTATCAATTCGGTACCCAAAGGTAAGCGCTTACCGAATCGAATACCCCCAATGAGGTTACCCTATCAAGTGTTTTTAGAATGCGATCAAGCTATTGTAAACTATCGTTAAGAAATTTAATAGGGTAACCACATTGAATATGGATAACCCCATTAGAACTGTTTCCGTAACGATAGGCTAACCCCAGCTATCGAAAAGCATAATCAAGTGAAGGGGTTTTCCGGTCCCTGGTCAGACCTCCACACTCTATACATCAACGAGACGCTGGACTTCGAGCTGGACGCGCTGCTGGACGCCGTGCGAGAGTGCAGAGCTCAGTTAAATGGACGTTCATTTAGTACCCGTTTCTTTTGAAATCGTTTTTGAACACTCATGTAATAACTTACTCCGAGCGTTTGTGCAGCGTATTTGGTAGTGCTCAATTGAGCTAACCTATTAGTGTTGGGCTCATGCCCAGTACAAAAGGTAACTAAAAATGATTTTTATATGACTATAGATAATAATATAGACAGCTACAGCCTAAAAACTTTTTGAAGCTCATGTCTGACAGCGCCATCTATTCGAAAGCCACCTAAAAGTAGATCGTAAGTAGGAAAAAACTAGCTTTACTCCGGTACTCTATTCGTTCCTAGATTTCGCTGCGACGCAATGTTATTTTTTCTTCCTATTTTTACATTGCGTCGCAGCGACATCTGGAAACGAAGAGCGTAGGTGGCTTCGAATAGATGGCGCTATAATAGACATGAGCTTCAAAAAGTTCTTAGACTGTACTGTTCTATTATAGAAGTTACTCTATGTCTTTACGGACATAAACGTCGATTACAACTGTGTTCTGTAAATTACTTGTTTGTATTACAGGACGACCATGTAGCAGCATCGGTAGGCGACGAGAGCGGCGTATGGACGTGCGGTATTTGCACTTTCCACAACTCCATGCGTCGCGACGCGTGTGAGATGTGCGCGATGCCGCGGTGAGTAACGTAAATGTATTCTGGCGGCGTAGCATGACATGCGTTATCGAGCGCGACAGCATAGTTCGCTCCTGAAGTATGGAGAGTCGCGTCGCGCGACAACGTACATACGCGTAAGTCATGCTAGCAGGGCTGGTAAGGGCATTTATGCTCAAAAGACACCTGAGTTGAATTATGCAAATTCGTAGGCAAAATTGTCGATGGTAGCTTTGTCTATGGCCTCCATACCGCTCAGGTGCATGGTGAGCCTTAGGCGGCCATCACACTAACTAACTAACTAACCGGTCTGTATAAGTTTTCCCCAAATATTATATTATTTATTTTTTCCTATCTGCGCCCGATCATTTAGTGCTAGATGGGAATTGGTATTGTTTGGGAATCATTTCTGTTTGCCCCGTTATCGCGATACTCTGCGGTTATGAGGCATTCACAGAAGGAAATATACCGTAACGTGATTTCACGCATTTTTAACAGTTTTTACCCAGTATGTATTTGTGGAATAAGTTATTTCTGTCTGTCATAGTTGGTTACCCCTTCTTTTTTATTTTTACACTCCTGGGCCCTATTTAATAAACATTACAACCCGAGAAATATGTCAAAAAACTACAAATTTGTCCAATTGTGCTCATATTGCGTTCAATAAACTTTACTGATTTGTCACAGGGTGACAGGTAAACTCGTGTCAATGTAGCTGATGAATTTTGTTTAATAAAATTCTGATGGCTACAAAATTGTCATTGTCAACTACAATTCAAAAATTGTCATGAATTTCTATAGAAAATGAGCCAATTTACAATTACATATAACAATTACAACGCTTTATTAAACACGATTATGTCCAACTGTAGTTACAATTAAACAAATTTGTCGAGTGTGACAATGATATATTTGTGGGTAGATTGTAATTTTTAGTAAACAGATTTTTGAGTTGTATTTGCGATTTGTAATTGTGGATTGTAATGTTTATTAAATAGGGCCCTCTCGACTAAGGAATAGGCATATCGGCTTTTATATTCATACTTGGGCACCGTAGCATAGCTACCGTCGCTATACCGTAGCATACCGACCCTGGTAACCAAACTGGAGGTCCTGGGTTTGAACCCCGATAAAGGCTTTTATTTGTGTGTTTATCACAAATTGTCATCTAGTACCTAATCACAGCACGAACCTTATTTGCAGAGCCACTACTTAGGATGATTATCCCAACATATATTATGTACTTATTGGCAATATAATGAATATTTCGCTTTATGTGTTTGACTCCACCATACCGCTTAAACTTCTGGACCGAATTGAGGTGTCAGGTCAGATTGATTCGTTTATGGCCCAAGCCGCCCAAGTGACAGAGAACATTTTTAACTAACATTCAATAAGATGGAGGATATGAAAAGTCGAAATGGTTTCGAGCGATTTACTTTCAGGTTTTCATTTTAGGTAATTTCAAAGATTATCCGAAATATCAATTTATTTCCTTCGATTTTTAATCTTTTGATCGCCAAGCATCGGACAAAAAAATCGTGCCACTGACGCCAGAGCGCGCTCGGTTATATTTTGGACGTGATATCACGCGCTGGCGCTGAGGGCACGAATTTCCGTGCGCGTGATTTGACGTTTTTGGCGGTCAAATGTTTGATTTACTTACCTTTTGTTACTCTCAATTAAAACTTCTTGTTTTGTTTTCAGGGGCACGAGTAACGCTATGTAAATACAAATATGAAGCAAGCTGGGTTAGAGTAGGACGCGCCGAAGGCGACGCGCATGTGGCCCGCGCCCGCGCCGCGGGAGCCACGACTTTTATATACGAGAGAGAAGCTGAATAATAATGCATTGTATTGGCGAGTTTTATTTATTACCAATCATGGTCAGGAATCGAACCTTGAACCGTATATTCGGTAAGTAGCTTCATGAAGTAGGTATGATTTGCTTATTTCTGAAATTCATAACTGAACAAGCCACGATATTTATTGTATACTTATGCACCGGATCACTATCTGTATGAATCATATTCATAACTATAGCTAACTAGAACATTCCAGTACGAATAGCCACTGATCAAAGACGTGGCAGACGGACGGACAGGGTTATAGATTATTTAGCCCTTGGTGAATAAGGGTCTCACAAAATAGTTTTATATATTAACTTGGCCGTGGCTAGCTAGGAATATACCCTGCGGCGATCTTGTTGAGTAAGCAGATTCACGTTACATATTACCAAACCCTCCTAAACTTTGGTTAGTTTAGCCTTTTTCCAGACATAGTACGAATTGTCGATCTTCGGCAATGTAATTTAAGGTTCAAATGTGTTTGGACTATACTACCCTACTAAGCCGAATAGCACTATTTCAAAAAAAAGTTGAATGCAATTTTATAGCACATAATTGCCTTTTCAATTGCATTTGATTTTCAGATAGCGCCTTTCGGCTTAGCAGGGCAGTATAGCAAAAATGACCCCTTGAAATAAATCACCAAAACGTTGGTATTAACCACATGGAATGTATTTGGAATTTTTCAGAAATCCACAGTATTGGTTCGTGCAGAACATTTCGTCTATCGCTAGGAATTGATTTACTTTCCACTCACTGTTCCAACGTTTTAATTTATCTTGTTTGCATGTTAAGAAAATGACACAAAATAAAACAAAAGCATAGATTTTGTAAAAATATTTTATTCAATATGTACAATTTAGTAACTAAGCGTTGCACAGCGCAGCGGACGGACGAGCGACTACATTATATTATAGCATACAAGTGCCCATCGTCGCCCAAAGGGGCCAGTCAACGGCGAAAATATATATACACCTTTGCACCTTATTACAAGAGAGTAAGATGCAAAATTGTGCATATATTTTGAACGTTCACTGTCCCATAGTTAGTGTTCTTTTAGGTATTTAACAAAACAAAAATAAAAACAGGTTAATGTTAAGTGGGTATATGGGCCATTTGAATCTGATTGGTCGTTACATCGAGTCTCGTTGTTTGTTGACATTGTTACAATACCTTGAAGAACAGACTATGAGGTTATTTTAGAAACTATATTCGACTAACAATCCGTTTTCAATTGACTCTTTCGAAGGAGGAGGTTCTCAGTTCGTCGGTATCTTTGTTTTTGCCAAAGACCCAATTTTTTTAAGGTCGGTTACGTCAATCATTCGATGATGGTTGGTGCAACCGGATCTTAAGTCGTAATCGTTTCAAAAACGTACCTCTGTCGTCCGAGCCGCTGCGCTGCGCCCGCGCCCGCGTTAAACGCGCACTAGCGTTAGTCTCACGTCATGTATAAACGGGATAGTGTGCGTATCAAGACTGAACTACTTGTAGCCTATAAGTAGGTAGTTTATCCGGAGGTATCTTTTTCTTCGATTGATATAGTAAAAGACACGTTCCATAGAAACATTGTTGAGAGAAATCAAGACAGGGTAGAATCATAATTGAGTGGAGTAATCTGACAGCTCCCGGCTCTCAAAGTTGTTTGCAAATGTATGTCAAGGGCTGTCAAATTACTCCACTCAATTATGAATTCTACTTTAACCTGCAGAAACATAAACAGCAACTTTTTGGCTATGGCGATATTGAGAATTCTTGAAGCTACACGTATTACGGTATTTTGTATTTATAAATACTTCATGGTTTTCATGATAACCATTAGCAGTGGTTTAAATAACATGACGTGAAACTTAAACGCGAGCTACATTTGTGCGGGAGCTGCCGTGGCAGTGCTTAACCCCGTTCACTCATATAATGGGATCCAAAATGAACTATTCACACTTCTCCAACATTCCAGATAAAACAATTAAATGGGTCACGAGTAGGGAATGTAATACCGGTGATTTTTATATGGCCTAATACTGGGATTGCCCATACAAAAAAAACTGGTTCTGCATTCCCTAGTCAGAACTTTAAAAGTCGTCGACATACATGTTTTCTGACTCTATTCCGCCAAACTGCAAAACCCATTGAGTACCAAAAAACTATGACGCGAGCTACGTCAAGACCGTATGTTGGGTTTCGCGTCTCATTTGCCGATGTCTTAAATGGCTGTCCAAAGCTTTTTGATGCCAACACTCGTAGTTTTTGTATTACATCAAAATAAATAGGGATTATTACGGGCGGTGCTTGTAAATCCATTGTATTGTTACTTCTTGGATCCAATTATACAAGTAGACGGGTAGTCGCGAGTGCCGCCACCATCTTACAGCTAATATCCAGATCACGAGAGCTCCCAAAGTTTTGGTTTGTCATGTTTGGCGGCGGCGCGGGCTCTATGCTTTCCAAATTATTTATGGTCTAGACACATCTAAATTCAGAGCTTGTTCCTATGATGTCTATGGTACGGAGGTCTGTCAGATTTGAGATCGGTCCCTTCAGAATGCGATTTGAAATTTTTGCGTTCTTGTGAGATTAAAGTTGTAGATTTGAGATTTAAATTTCCAAAGCAAATTATAACCGATTTGTATTGAAAAAATTTAATTCCTGAGCTGGATTGTATATTAGCTCTAAATTCTGTTGCGATGTTAGTAAAAGGTGACAAAATTGTGCTATTTTGATGAACTTCAGAAGGCCATCCATGGTTGCCATTTTATCACTTATCGCGCTATGCATCACTTTCACACTCACTTGTTAGAACGTGACAGCTATGGTGACAAGCGATAAAAACCCGACTATAGTAGGCTAGCTGAACTCCGAACCATATACATTGACCACCAGACAGCCTCCAATTTGATTTTAAATGTGTCTTTAAGATTAGAGAATGCAATCCGGGTTTTTATAGTATGATAAAACCCGGATTTTCGGGTATTACCCGAGTTTTTCATACTAAAGAAACCCGTGTTGGGTTCCTTACTTTTACTTAAGATACGGTGGTGGAAAGTTTTAATATTTGGAGAACAGTCGCCCCTCGCATGAGCTGCAGGCTCGTTATACTATACTTATCGTTTACATACAATTATTCGAAACATATATACTCTATTTACAATGAACACGAGTGCGATTTTGAATTTCATACAATTTAAACATCAAAGACTAAGGAGGTACAGTCAAGTTAACTTACATATCCTTGCTGTACACTCGCTTTAATTTACAAGCGACTTTTACTAATAATGAGGCCGATTGTCCATTTAAAACACCATCCGAAAAATATATTAACAAAGCACATTTGTTAAGGAAACAAAATCACAATGCATTGGCGTATCTAGAGATATTTTCCAGGGGGGGCCTGGCCCCTGTCTTATTCAGATACATTGGGAGCCCTATGGCTATAGTCGGCAGCGTCGAGTCTAATTTTACAGTAATACCGCAAATCGATGTACAGTTTAGCCATTTGGCACACGCATACTAGAGGTGAAAAAATTTTTTTTGATCCGCAGTTCCTAAAAAAAAAGACCCTTAGGAGGGCGCTGATTCATAATTTTTTTTTGTACGGGAAATTTTTTTTTTCAAAATCCTATCGTATGTAGTATCATGTGAAAGGGCTAATAGAGGCGGTTCTAAAAATATACCACATCATTATATTTCATCATCATTTAAAAAAAAAACAACAATAATTTTCAAAACATACGAGAGCATTTCTTTTTATTTTTGCCACTTTTCTCGACTTTTTATTTTATGGTAAGTTTTATGTTTTTTTCTAGTCAGAATCGCGAGCTGATTCGATTAATGCAAGAAAAAAATGTGTCCCAAAAATTTTTTTCCTCTTGTGTTGCCCTTTGCCATATGTTTTCTATGGAGGTAACACAATAGGAAAAGTAAAAAAAATCAAAAAATGTATGGAGTTTTATGGGACATCTTTTTTTATTGCATAAATCGGATCAGCTCGTGATTCTGATCAGGAAAAACATAAAACTTACCAAAAAAATTTGAGTCAACAAAAGTGGCAAAATTTTTGAGAAACGCTCACCAAGTTTGGGCTCCCCCAGATGCGATATGGCTGGTTTTTTTTGGTACTATATATCAAAAATTATACTAAATACCTTCATATCTAACCCCAAGAAAGCAATTTTGAAAATAATTTCATTTAGTTTTTTTTTAATTTTTCAATATTATCAAGTAACGCAGTACAAAATGTATTGGAGTAGGACTCTAGTAGAACTCTACTTGTGGAGGTGAGCCCGAGGAGGGGGTAGGAAAAGAAGGTCCCGTTTTTTGTTTTTTTGCTTACATCTTGCGCCATAGACAATTTTGTTGTAGTACATAATTAAAGCTGATAAAATTCTCTACAACTATTATGAATTCACTTTTTACCTAACACTAATGGTTGTCCAGATATGAGCTCCGAAAAACGGACGATTTTGTAACGTGGGGGGTATTCTCCACAATTCTTGTCATACTAACTGGAAAAAGTTTATCTGGATAAAAAGCCACCCTAGACATTTTATAAAGAATTAAATTATCGCAAACGCATATAAATAATATAATGATTCATTTTATCCTTTTTGAAGTCGGTTTATCTTTTTTTTGTAAAAAGTTTTTATTTTTCCATTTTTAGTGGTTATATAATTTATCAAAATCGGTAAAGATACATAAAAAAGTTCATAATACACCCATTCTATCTAAGGAAAGGTCCACGTATCATATGTGGACTTCATCATCAGGTCCACTGCATCGAAATGGTGGTTTTCGTGAGAAAATACTTTAGTTGCTTAAGAAAACAACCAAATCAACATACATGTGCCTTTAAAAATTGAGGAGTTTTCTCAATTCCTCACGGATTCCATCATCAGAACACCACCAGATTAATGTGGGACCATATTCGAGATAGTTCCTATCAAACAAAAAAAAGGGAATTGTCCAAATCGGACCACGGGTCTCGGAGTAATCGCTGAGCATCCTACATAAAAAAATCTTCATCATTATCACGAAAACAATCATCATCATCAGGACCACTCCATCAAATTGGCGGTTTTCGTGAGAAAATGCTTGAGTGGCTTAAGAAAACACCCAAATCACCAGACACGTGCCTTTAAAAATTGAGGGGTTCCCTCAGTTGTTCATAGATTCCATCATCAGAACAGGACCAGATTAATGTGGGATCATTTTTAAGGTAGTTCCTTTCAAACAAAAAAATAATTATTCAAATCGGACCACGGGTCTCTGAGCAATCGCTGAACATCCTACATTTAAAAAATCTTCATCATTATCATCAAAACAATCATCATCGTCAGGTCCACTCCATCAATTTGGTGGTTTTCGTGAGAAAATGCTTGAGTAGCTTAAGAAAACACCCAAATCACTATACACGTGCCTTTAAAAATTGAGGAGTTCCCTCAATACCTCATGGATTCCATCATCAGAACAGTACCATATTAATATGGGACCACCTTGGATGTAGATCCTTTCAAACAAAAAAAGAATTACTCAAATCGGACCATGGGTCTCGGAGTAATCGGTGAACATACATAAAAAAAAACACCAAACCGAATGCAGAACCTCCTTTCTCAATGGAATTGAAGTCGGTTAAAAATTACCAAACCGAATGCAGAACCTCCTTCCTCAATGGAATTGAAGTCGGTTAAAAATCCCCCACTTTACAAAATCGTCCGTTTTTCGGAGCTCATATCAGGACAACCATTAGTGTTAGGTAAAAAGTGAGTCCATGAGAGTTGTAGAGAATTTTATCAGCTTTAATTATGTGCTACATCAAAATTGTCTATGACTCATGGTTTTAAAGATATAAGCAAAAAACCAAAAAACGGGACCTTCTTTGCCTCCCCCCTCCTCGGGCTCACCTCCGGGGGCTGGGGACTTTTAGTATGCTAGTCTCTTAACTAGTCTTAATAAAGTTCCAAAGTCAAAATTTCTGCTTTCCACTTTTCCAGCTAGAATCATTCGTTCACCACACTATGAATAACTCGGCCATTTTTGATTTTACAGTAAAACCGTGAGTACAAAAATTATATAAAATTTGATTCTCTACAAGTTTAGTCCTTACAATTTTTCTTCTACGATCGATATTTTGGAAATTAAATTTGAAAAAAGCGACAAGTTCAAAATATTTTCATCGTCTCGTTTATATTCAACTTTACGGCATAAATGAAGAGGACTAAACTTGTAGAGATTCAAATTCTGAACGATTTTGGTTCTCACCTTTTTTCCCCAAAATATCGATCCTAGAAGAAAAATTGTGAGAACCAAACTTGTAGAGCTACAATTTTTGTTCTCACGGTTTTACTGTAAAATCAAAAATGGCCGAGTTATTTAAGAGAAACCGTTTTTTGAATATACGCAGGAGCCTGATTCAGTCTACTTTTTGAATTTACACTCCCAGTGACCCCCCCGAGGGACATACGAAAAAAAATCCAAGAACTAATTATTCACGGGTCAAAATATATAATGACTGAACTAATAGGTAATAGTGAATTGTCGGTTCTAGGACTTAATAGGTCATTTATTTTGTGATAATTTTTTTGTGCCCAGCCTAGAATTTCAAATCGGTAACCTATCATCTTGGGGTGGGCACCAGGCTATTCTGGGGTGGGCACGGCCCACCCGGCCCCCCCTCTATATACGCCTATGTCACAATGATATGCATTTTGGATGAATAACAGGCCTCACTATACGTAAATTAATCCAACAGGTACATAATTTCACATTTGCAATAACTATGGCCAAAATATACGTCGCCTAAACACTATACATACGAGCATGGCTAGAAAATACCTTAATTAAAAAAACCGATGGAAATTGAGTCTTATGACAGTTTTCATTGAATTCATATTTGATTTTAAGTTTATAACCAGTTAGAGCATCAAAGGCAAATAATACACAGGTTCTTTATTTTGCTATCCTATTTCTATGAATTGTCATGTTCATGTAATTTTCAACTCTAAATAGATCGAAAGCACAATGTCGTGTTATACATACAATATTTTAAGAATGATAATTTCAAAGGCATTTTCAAGCCATAACATGTGAATTCAATATGTGGCAACGCTACTCGCAATTTGATAAAACTAATTAGCTAAATACATACAATGTCTTAAAGCATCTTTTTTTTCACGTTTTTAAAACCTTTGTCTTAACTAATACTATTTTTTTCTTTTTCACATTTTGACTTTTTTTTTCGCGGCGCACAAAATCGCGCTTAAGGCCTTGGTTGAGAAGCCTAACAATTGGAAAGCACATAACTGACCAAGACTCGACTCTATTGCTTTACGATAGAGTCAAGAAATGGTCACTACAGTGTACCTATTTAAGTATTAACTATTTACATACGCACCGCATTGCTACTAATAGTTGCCGATCGTTCTTAGACTGCAATGCTGCGACGACATAAGGAATTTCTCTTATCTGAGGGAATTGCCTTAAGTCGCTAGGGGTACTGCAGGCCCATGAAAGCATTCATCTCTCTCACACTTACAGAATGGGGTTGGCCGGTCGAAAGTCTTTACAGATGGCGCCAGCATAGCTTGTACCTGTCAGTCCTACCAATAGTGTCAAAATCTTAGTTTTTTTTTTGTAATTTCCTGACCTACATGGGCTAGCTTTTAAACCAAATCCCACACAACATTACTAGTGACAGGTACAAGCTATGCTGGCGCCATCTGAATGCCAACCCCATTAGAATAAGACAATTTACTTTAGAACTTCATGTGTTTGTAAAGTTGTTTTTATAGAATCGTCAACTAACATTGTCACTCAATAACCTGTGTAACTGATGTGTAAGTGTGAGAAAGCTGCAGCCGTGCATTCAAATTCCATGGTGCGAGGTCGATCGGCCGAAGCCACGCCGTATTGTTACAATGTTCATGACTATTATGAATTAAACTGACATTATGAATAATAACAAAACTATTTCTAGAGCATTTTGCTCTATTGAGTCAGCATTTGGCTGAAATTTAACTATTACTTTGTACGTATACGTAAGTAGTGTGGGTTTATAAATAATGTTACCAATAGAGCTGCTTTAGAAAACTCAAATTTACGTATTTTTACTTCTTGTGGCGCGGTCGAATAAGTCGAAAAGAGGGACCACGTGATCTTTTTGTAAAGTTCAATATAAAGATACTTAATAAAGCCATGTGAATGACATACAAAAATAAATGGTTACCAAAAAGCAACTGATTCTCTTGTAAAATATCAGAAGATGAATTGGTTATCTGGATAAACCAAATTTGAGAGATATCTAAAACAGCTCCGCTACAATGGACTAAGGTGTCGAAGTGTGATTCTATAAATAAAAATAATACAAAATTTTGATAATCGTAACAATTAGTAATGTTTGAAAGAAAATTTGAAAGGTTATGTAAAACATTCCGATCGCCGTTGGTACCTCTCAAAAATTCTGGTGTCAAATTGACCTACGTCGATCGGATTAATTTACAGTCACAATTCGCGTTACACCGTACCGTCGCAAAGACGTTGTGAAATGATCAAATGACTGACTAAATGTTAGCCGCACATTTACAGCATAATTTTGAAATGAGAGTTTCCGAGATCGGGTTTTTTCACAAGATGGCACCACGGGGCGAGAGGTATTTTTGACAGCAGCTGTCAAAATTTCCAATAAAAAACATGGTTAAACGTGATTGGTGGATTATGCCAGCTGGATCTCTCGCCACGGGCGGTGCTGCTGTCTAGTGAAAAACTAGATCGCGGAAACCATCATTGTGCTATTTGACGCGTGTTCCCTTTGGTCGGCCTATGAACGTAATGTTGAATTAACTCAGGTCAGTCAATTACACTGAACTTTGAACTCATATAATACGGAAAATCAAGTCATCAGCATTCACTCTGCTCTCTCCGGCAAAAGACGTCGTACATACCCTGTTTTCGTTATCTGTACCACGTTTGCTTGCGGACTATAATTCTCTGTTTTATATAAGTTCTGTAGCAGGCGGATGACAGCTGTCAGTTGAAGAGTCTGTCATAAGATGACAGCTGTCACCTGCAGGGGGTGTCGGTACGAAGCAACGCGATTGGCTGGTCTAGTCGAGTGTGGGCGCCTGCGCGCGCATGGGCGGGAAGTGCTTGGGGTCGCGCAGGTCGAAGGGGCCGCGCGGCGGGGAGCCCTCCAGCGCCGCGCCCAGCTCCGTGTCGCGCTCCGAGTCTGCCGATCACCGTTACAATGCAAGCCCGGTACGCGAATGGACGTGGTTTAGGGAAGCGTTCAAATATGCTGCAATCCCAGTTGGCTACTTTCCTAACGTGCTAAAACCGGTATTACATTTCCCTAAATCGGCCCCTAACGACAAGGATACCGCAATACGTTAAGCAATATCATATCTCCGAACGTGTCTAAGAGTATTGCGTGTATCTTTGTCGTTAGGGCCCGATTTAGGGAGGTGTAAGTAGCTCCTTATTAAACGTCAAAATGGTTTATAATGAATTCTGTTCTGTGACGTCACGTTATGTTACTTGTCTGATGTACGCAAGTCCTTTATCTGACTTGCAGATTCTAGAATGATTAAGACAGATCCACTAAAGTTTAATTCATAATTCAGTGATTTGGCAGCTCCTGGCATACAAAGCGGTTGTCAAATGTACAAACAGCAACACTCTTAACTGTACATCGGTGGGCCTTATTACTACAGGCATAAGGTCCACCGATAGGCAGCTAAAAGTTTGGGCGATGGTATGTAAAGGGCTGTCACATCGCTCCGCTGTTATACTGTATGCTAGTGTGAGGTATCTCTAAATGTGTTTTCTTCTCCCTTTCTCTCTATTCCCGTTTACTTTCACATATTTGATTGCTTTGAAACCTAAATTTATAGCTAGGAAAGTAGCCAATCCTGACATTTCTTGTTATTATTGATGCGATGATCAAACATAATGGAAACAGTACTGGATAACGTTAAGTTATCACTAAAGGTATAAGACAAACACGCACACACTCGTACAAACATATTGAAGAACCCAGTAGTAAAGAAATATGAATACCAACAAATAATGTAAAAATACCAACTTCAGTTTGACTTTACATATATTTCCCAATTTCTAGTTTCGATTCACTAAACTACGTCCAATTTTATTTACATGGTAGCTACTAAAGCGTCACAATTCACGAAACTTTTTTGTTCGATATGTGACATCCCAAATCCCAACCCAGATTTCTTATCCTCAAACAACATTTCTCTCGACCGTCCAGTAGCGCCTTCATTGGGCGGATTGTATTTCCTATAAACTCCAACGGCCTCCATAGCCCAGTTGGTAGTGACCCTGCCTACGAAGCAGGAGGTCCCGGGTTCGAATCCTGGTAAGGGCATTTATTTGTGTGCTAATCTCAAATATTTGTTCCTGAGTTATGGATGTTTTCTATGTATATAAGTATGTATTTATATATCTAAGTATGTATATCGTCGCCTAGCACCCATAGTACAAGCTTTGCTTAGTTTGGGGTTAGGTTGATTTGTGTAAGATTGTCCCCAAATATTTATTTATTTATATTTATTTTTAAACTAATGAATTATTCTGTATAATCCCTCAGTGTTAATAGACGGAGAGGTAGCCACGTCAGATATGACACAATAATGAGAGCAACGAAACCCCTCTAGTTAGTTTGCTATACTATGCTTATTTCTAGATTCGGACATCTGGCAGCTGTAAAGTGGTGGAGGTCAAAGAATGCAAATAACTTGAAGAAAACAAATTCTAGAGTTCTGGCTTCGATCCAATATTATGAAAAATTATGTCATTAATTAGATTATATAATATCCAAAAGTTTCGGTTGGGGGAAGTAGTGCCAAATGATGTACTCGTATAATATAATTTTTGGTTACTCGCCTACTGTTTTTGTTTCCGCAATAATACACAATGTTTTTTGTTCCAATGTAAAAATATAGGCCCTGTTCTCTATAAATGACACAACTTCAGCAGTTTTTACCTATTTCGGATTACTTTTTTCCAACTTAAAAACTTTGTTAATCTGTTACTCTGTGCTCCACCCATTAAAAGCTGCCAGATGCCCGGATCTAGCAATAGGGATGGTTATGCAATCTGATTGAACTGGTTACAAAACTCTCATTATTGTGTCACATCTGACGTGGCCAGCTCTTAGACCATAAGTTGTAGTCCTACATACGCTACTTTTGGTCTTTGTCATGATGGCTACTTTTATCCGTTTAAGTGATGAAATCAAAAGTAATATAAAACTGTATCACATAGATCATAACTTGCGGAATTAGTAGGACTACCACTTATCATGATGGATAATACAGAAATTGATTAGTTTATTAGGAAACACAATCCCCCTAATGAGGTCGCCACTGGACGGTCGACGCAGTCTTAAGGGAAAGAGGTAGACAGACAAAAAATGCGTAAGTAATTGGAATCCTTCTTGTGGAGTACAACAACGCCTTTTTAACCTATAAAAATGACAAAAGTCACAAGTCCGATTTTATAGTGCGCCCCGTTAGAATACGTTAAGTACTAATAATGACAAATATTTTCTAACAATTGTGAGCATTGCGCTAGGTATAATACACGTATTTGTTTGCTACATAAAGAAAAGATTAGCAAGTTTTATTTTTCTCTACCAGACTATCGCTTTTTATTATTGCTACATAACTTCACATTTTACAACGGTTTTGTCAATAGCATTCGTCGTCTTAGCCATTTTTCGTTCGTTTAGAATTCAAGGTCACGCATATTTTTACAAATTGTTTACGAATATGCTCACATAATCTATTGACCAAACTGTTATAAAATGACAGATGATATTGAAATAGTTGAATGCAATAGTGTGGTAAAGAAAAATGTAATTTGAATAATCTTTTCTTGGTGTTATTAACAAATATCTATATAATACCTAGCGCATCGTCAATAACTGTTAGAAAAGATTTTTTACTATGACTAATCAAATTATATTCTCTAACTAAAAATGAAAATCGCACTTGTGAATTATAAAAGTTCAAAACTGTTCCTGTACCGTACTATTCTGTTTTAGAATGATTATTATTTTATCGAAAAATCAAATGAGACTGATTAACCTCGTAATAGAGAATTCAGTAAGAAACTTGCATAAATTTGGTTTACAATTTTTCACCTCCCTAACTCGGAAAGGCCTTTTTTATTATTTAAAAACAGAGAGCAAAACGGTATTTTATTCACAAGAGTGCAAACAATATTTCAAAATCGAACGTGTTATTAGTTACTTTTTATTTAAACATAATAACATGTAAAGGCCACTCCAGACAGGACAATGTTCGCATTTTTTGTAAATGTGTTTTTTTATATATTTTTTTTTACATTACAGCTGTTTTTCTTGTACCATTGTAGTATTTTCCTCGCTTTAGTGAGGTGAAAAGATTTGTGTTACACACGGTTGCAAAGTTATTTTTACGTCTCGTGTGTTGCAACACTCGCTACGCTCAGGATTCTATTTTCGAATCCATTCGCTAGCTCGTAGTTCAACCCTAGAATACATTCGCAAGCTCGTGTTTCAATTCCACACTCGCGGTTAAAATACAACTTTGCTCCCTTGTATAACAAATAACTATTAATCTTTGATAAAAATAATATATTCAAAGTTACGACGTTACCTATTTATATCAGAGATTATAAATATTATCCATAGACAGCCACAGTCTAAGGACTTTTTGAGAGTCCCAGTCTGAAGCGACATCTGAACGAGAGCAACCCAAAGATACAATAATAGGATGTAATGACGTTGTGCTGCATCGTCATCTAGTAACGAGAACGATAACGAGAAAAGGGAGCGCTCGATGTGACCAAATTAAATCTCTCTAAAATAAATTCATTCTAAGACAAATGTTTCTAAGTGTGTTCTTTTCCAATTGAGAGGCAGGTCAATTCGATTTTGCATGCATGATTTCTAAGAACGACCACACGCCCTTTTCACAAAGCTTGTAACTCGTAACGTAGGAAGTCTCTTTTAAATTCTTCCTTTTAGAAAGGGACTTCCACTTGTCTAAGGCTGTTTTTCCACTAAAACGGAGATGAGAGACGTGCGGGAATCGACCAATAGCATCCATCCGCCGCCTCATTAGTAAGGCAGCCTGGATGATTCCCGCATGTCTCCTATCATTACCGCACCAGTGGAAAGGAAGCGTACAACAAGTTACAAGTTTTCGTGAAACGGGCCCAAGAAGTCACGATAGAAAGGGACAGTAAGTAACACGGAGCGAGGCCGCGTTGTGAGTTGATGGCTGCGTTAGAACCGAAGCGAGTGAGGTGAGGTGAGGGGTACTCTTCAATCTTCAACATTAGGCCGGTCCACACAGGCCGAGCAGCCTCGCGAGGAATTTGCCGCGCGAAGCAGCTCAGGCGCGAAGGCAAACGGCCTACACTGCCCGCCTTGCTTCGCGCGGCAATTTCTTCGCGAAGCTGCCTGGTCTGTGTGAACCCACCTATTTTATGAGAGCTCGCGATATCGCTGACTTAGGGTCCGTTGCACGGTTTTGGGATGACAGCTCTGTCGCCATATTTAACGTTGATCAGGTTACTTTATGCGTGGTGCAACCCACCCTTAGACTGTGATATGACGAGCTCTCGTTTAAACCTTTTGGAGGTGTCAGCGTGCCCGAGGCCAGGGGGAGTTGGAATGGTCCACTTACCGCAGTTGCACTGTTCTAGGCATCCTTTATTGTTCAAGTCCGTGTTTTGGAATTTGGTTTTTATTTTGATTTACCATGTAGCAGACATACATATTACAATCATCTCTAATATGTAGGTAAATCTGTGCAGCTAGGTATAAAATAATTTAAAAAAAAACAGACTACGAGATAGCTTGTGGTTCCAGCGAAGGTAACCTTTTGTCTGTTGCTATTATATTGTTGAGTAAATAAACTAGTCGTATGGTGTATTTTGTTCATAAATGCATTTAAATACAGACTAGTACACTTGAATGGGCATTACGTAATAATAAGACTGTTTTTAGAAAGTACATTAAAAACAGACTCCAAGTCAAGCACTTATGAAACTACACTTTATCAACTAGATGTTACATATTATGCGCCTGTCCGATACAACTAGGCGATCCAAATAACTGGGCATAAGTTTGATATAATGATTAAAAAAAAACTACTCGTTATGGATATAACACTAAAATCCCTAATCAAACTGTAATCTAATATTACAATATAAGAATACTATGTTATAACTATACCTAATAGTATGATAAAGCTCCTTATAGTTATATCTTCATATAAAACCCATATTATTCCAAACAATGATTTTTCACAGGCAATTATATGGCCTATCCCTTTATAATCTCTTGTGTACTATAATCGATATCGACATAGGTACAATATATAACAATACAATATTATTGTTATATACACCTAAATATAACAAAAATATAAATTTCTTTTAATTTGGACATTCACAACCTACCGCTGATGCTAAGATATCTCATAAATGTTCTAAAATAATTTTAATCTATATTTTCTTATCATTTAGATCCACCAACCCAATTTAACTATACATAACAACCATGTCCATGTGCAATAAAATAATTTGAGGTCTGAAAAAACAACCAAAATCTGACCAAACTAGTCATTTCCTATACTTTCTACCTACTGTGACTAAACAATGCGCTCCAAAAATTTGATTTAAAATATGATTTCAAACTAATTTTATATAAAAAAGTTATACAACGCAAAGGCGAAAAAATAATAGGTATTTGTTTCACAAAATAAGCAAACATAGGCATTTAACTTGAATGAATTGATGTCATATATCACTCGGTGTTAGTTGTCTATTATTTCTGCTACAGAGCAAATTCAAACGTTAACAATATCAATCTTAAATAGTTGGTTCTTGCAAAGTGCTGATTATTATTAGCAGAGACTATAGAGATATAGACGACCACAGCCTAAGAACTTTTTGAAGCTCATGTCGATTGCGCCATCTATGTCAAAGCCACCGAAAGATACCGAATATGTAAGAGAAATATCACCTGCACTGCTACTCCACCTAGTAGCTACTAGTGTACTACTAGTACGCCATTTGTTACTAGGTGGAGTAGCAGTGCAAGTGACATTTCTCTTACATATTCGGTATCTTTAGGGGGCTTTGACATAGATGGCGCAATCGACATGATCTTCAAAAAGTTCTTAGGCTGTGGTCGTCTATATCTCTATAGTCTCTGTTATTAGGTTAAGTGTAAGAATACCGAAATTAGTTGCCGGATTATCATTCGCTTCGCAATCAGTTTATATACTTACCTACTTCAAAGGGCACATATTTATAATTGAAAGAAAAACACAAAAAAGTTAAGTACATAATGCAGGGAAAAAATATGGCGCCTAGGCATTTAATACAAGCACTTTTTAGTATATGCGCAATTGCATTGCTTAAAAATAATAGGATATTAAAGTAGGATTCTGGATTTAAATATTTTAAATTAATAAAAAAGTTACTAAATTAATTACTAATTCTGGGGCTTCTGGGCACCCTACCGAGTGGTACTGATCTGGAGCCCATTTTTTATTTGTAAGTATGTTTTAGGTTTTAGTATTAATTTAGTTTTGTATGTAGTTTTTATTTGGATTAAACAATACGCAACAATTTATTTAAGGGGATGATTCTACCCCTAAGGACTGCTGAACTAATTCACAAGAAGAAAATTCAAGAATAAATAATAATTTCAATTGGCCTTTATTGTTTGAATTAAATTAAGTGAATGTATTATGTATTATGTTGTATATTGGCAAAATTAAGCTAAATGTGTGAAAATAGACGGCATTGTATTAAAACACAGTTTGTTATTGTAAAGTAACATTTGTTCTTTGTAAAATTACTAGTTTGAAACGAAATCTATACTCACCTATTTGGATTTTTTAAATGTTCGAATAATCCAAATGTTATCTTCGAAATCGTTACATAACTGATAGTCTAGCAAAAATGATTCCTACTCCAAAGTTATTCAGTTTACATCACGTTATTTGTTTGAAATGATTTTAGTAATGGATACCTATTGAAGTTACAGGAAGGTCACATGGTTGCTTATCAAACCTCGCCTTGCTAGTTGCACTCTACTCTACCCCGTTAAAATCTAACTAATATATAAGTTAGGTCACTTCGCCTCTAATCCAACGGCCACAGAAAAAACGCCCCAAGCAATATCGCTCCACGCCGACTGCCACATATTTGTACTAATAGGGTTTATGCCCCGGTTTTGGCCACTAGGAGAGTTTGTCTATTCAGACATTCGTCATCATGTGTCAATAAAAAAACTATGACACTCTTTATGTAGTGAGCTAGTGAGCCATTGAAAACATATTACTATTGAATCTCCGTTGTTAAGATTCTGACATTAGATCTTATTTTTTCCTTTAGAGAAATGTCACAAAGTGGCCCAGGTTTGGCCACTTTTTCCTAAGGCTCCTGACAACTGAATGACAACTGATACATGACAGATGATAGTGCCATCTGTGTCACAATTTACTTTTTTAACCGACTTCAATTCCATTGAGGAAGGAGGTTCTGCATTCGGTTTGGTGTTTTTTTTATCAACTATAAACCATAGACTTCAAAATTTGTATGTGGTTTAATAAAGTTGAAAATGGCCAAATCTGGCACTTTGGCCACAACCGGGGCATCTGCCCTATGACGGTTTGCGTGAAGCGACAACGCTCGGAGTGTTTCCCCGCGACCGAGGAGTAAGGGCGGACGCAAACACGAATGAAACCATCACACGAAGCGTAATATAGGAATATATTTGGTATAAAACGTGTATATACAGAGTGTTCCGGTCCCGGCGCCGCCGCGGGCCAGTGTGCTCGCCGTCTAGTCCTCGTCCCCCGCGCCTGCGGACCACGCGCCCGTTAGACACCGCTCGCGTATGCTAGGCCTCGCTCGGTAACGCATCACACACACCTCTTATAGTAGATGGATAAGTCAAGTGGTCACCATGTATAGGCGTATTATATCAGTCGTAGCTACTAACTTTTATGACCTGGGTCGCGTTTTATAAACCTTTAAATTATAATTGGCTTGAAAAACGGCACATAAAACAATATAATTAGCTCTTCAGTTAAATTATAAAAAAATATTAGACAGGAATTTTTTCTTTTCAAGATCAAACAAAAAATTATGGACATATATAGTCAGTGGAAGTTACGCGTAACTTTACGCCGTGCTACACTTTTTAGCTAGACGCGACGTCACGGTTTCCCACTCCCAAACTTTGATGAGCTTTATATTTGTTTCTTTTATTGACAAAAGAAAAAAAACGTGTGTAGATTTTTGAAATAATCGAACTGACGGACTAATAAATTATGTTTTTAAGCAGATTGTCATCCTGTTTTGCCATTTGCCTGTAATATTAACAATCGTATTTATTAGAAAGAGTGGCAAACCGCGAAATTGTAAATTGAGGCTTTATAAAATTCGACCCTGTATTCATAAATTCGAAATAATGTAGAATCCTCGGTTATGCTTCCCGAATTTTACAAGCATCATAGCGCCTATGGGTGGTGACCACTTGTTCTCCCTAAACGCTACACACTTATGAGTTACAAGTAACACATCCCGCGCCCGACAGCACAGGCCGCCGCGCGCGGGCAGGTTCGCCATGATACAAGCTACTCACCGGGCGGAGGGGGAGGGTGCGGGGTGCGGGGGCGGGTGCGGGGTGCGGGTGAGTCAAGCAGGGGGTGGGGGGGGGGGACTGTACCTGACATCCGGAGCGGGTCGCGGCCGCGCAGCGCGCCCGCGTAACTGTTGCCGGCCGCTGCTGCACCGACAAGAGCGTTAGCCCACTAACGCGGCTAGCACAGTGGCGTCGCAACGAATGAACGAGACAGCGCTATACGCAAGCAGAGTATTATCTCGCTCGCACACTGTCGCCGCATGCGGAAACCGTAGCAGTGTGATAGCCCATTAATACCTCGGACAAAAAGCGATCGAAGAGATATCGTGAACACGGACACTAATTGCAACGACCACCAATGGTCGCCTTTAATTTTTACTGTGAACGTCAACTTTATCAATTTTATCATCGTGATATAATGGTGTGCACACATGTACGGTTTAATTATATGAGCCAGACGTATTCAGCCTGCCTTACATGATCATACATGTAAGCGCACCATTATGTCATGACGCTAACGTTGCCACCGAGGAAGTATAAAAACGACCATTTGTTTTTTAACGATAGTCGACGCCGCCAGCGCAAAGCTTCGAGCAAAATCTCTTTGAGAGTTTTTGCCGTAGCCTTCAGTTTAAGCGGTTATCAAACTGCTGCGGTTTCCGCATAAAGACGACGGTGTGTGAGCGAGATAAGACTATACATACTCCTCGCACATCATTCCTACATCCGGTTGTGGCACCAAAGTGATAACCGAGTTTCACTCACTCATAGAGGGTAGAACCGAAGTCCATAATCATTCTAGTATTGGATATTTTAGGGTCAATTATAATGGAATTTTAAATATATATTTCTGGCCTCGGACTCGAACCTTGGCATACGACTTGCATACGTCACGCATATAATCAGACTGGACATATAATATACAATTAAATTTATACTTATAATATATGATAGAATTTTAATACAACTAAGCAAAATATGGGGGATATTAAGTTTGGCATGAGCATTATTTAAGTATGTATCGTTTAGAAAATACTTGAGATTAATAAATAAGTCATTAGTTAAAGAGTAGACTGGAATTAACGAATTGGAACTAGATAAACCATTTTTTTAACAGTTCAATCGAAATGGCAATTAAAATAATTGCCGGCTACGGTAAATATATTTACTATTCATCAGATCATTGGTAAAAATTGTGATAATAATGATTCATTATGACTTATTATTTGAGTAATGCTCAATTAAACTACAAGCTATATTTATGAAAATAGTGATTAATTCTTAACTAAATACAGCATGGAAATTTACAAGCAAAATAAAATAGGTAATAAACTACTTTATAATATAATGTGTTTCATAAATAAATATCAATCCCAGTCTACACTAAGAAAGAATGATGACATAGTATAGATATAAGAGATTGTAGAGTAGATAGTCGGGTGCAGATAACGGTCGCGCGTCTTTTGCACGAAGCATTAGTGATGAGTGGCACTGCAGTGCCGTTGGGATGGCACTATGGTGTCGCAGGAGTGGCACTATAGTGTTGGAGTGGCACTTTAGTGTTTGAATGGCAATATAGCGCTGTGGGAGAGGCACTACAGTGTCATAGGAGCAGCACCACAATGCCGTAGGATTGACACTAAAGTGCCATAAGGAGTGACACTAAAGTGCCATAAGGATTGACACTAAAGTGCCATAGGGAGTGGCACTCGTGGCACGGGAGTCGGTGTGCGGGAGGCGGGGGGGGTGCTGTGCGGCGCGGGGGGGGCCGCGCGGGCCATGGGGCCCGGCGGGGGGCCCGGCCGGATAATGTGGCGAACATACATGATTATAGGTTAATGCGGCGCTGGCCTTCTAGCGATTGTTGGGTCAATATTGGCAAGTAACAGCAGATGCGAGATATATACAAGGTGGGCCCGAACAATGACATTTAACTATAGATTCTAATCAGAAAAAAATGTTATACATTATTTGGTGTAAAAGTTTACACATATCAAATATTATTTCAGTTTTTTTGTAAAATTTCAAAGTTTATGTATTTCCTTAGATATCCAATTCAAAAGATCGTGATCAATCAAATAACATTTGACGTTTCCTATTACTTTGAATTATCATTACGGTAAGGCGTTGTTAACAAACGGATTCAGAATTTAAAAAAAGTTATACAATATATCAAATGTTTTCTTCGTACGAACACTGCTTCGCTGCAGCAAATTAAATTATATTGTTCGGACCCCTGTATCACTATAAAACAAAATCATTTACGATTTACGTTCGTTATTCAAATAATTTCACCCAAAAACCGCTAGAAATATCAGCAAGCCAACAAGGAACGTGAAGCAGTAAGTGCACTGACCGTCGTGCGCGTCTCGTGCGCCGGCCTGCTGCGCCGGCGTGTCGAGCAGGCGGTGCGTGCGCAGCAGCGTGCAGTCGCCGCCGTCCGCCGCGTCCAGCGCGTACACGAACAGCTCGCCGCCCGCCGTCGCCACCAGCAGGCGCGGGGCGCGCCCCACGCTGGAATTTACACACGCAAATTAAGTATCGTGTAAGTTACTGCCGCGTGCCGTCCCAAACTAACGTCAATACTTATAAATTGAAACTGAAAATTTTCGAGATATTGACAAAACGACTTGACTCTAAATAAATAAGTATCATCATCATCATCTCAGCCATAAGACGTCCACTGCTGAACATAGGCCTCCCCTTTAAGGCTTTTGGCAGGCGGGTTGACGCGCGCAGTTATTTTATTTTTCTTTTAGTTTATTGTTGTTTAGGCTTTCGGAAGATGCTGCTGCCCATCTCCCGGTGTAGTCCCTTAGCAGACTGCAACCACGGGACGATATGGTGGGGGACGATTCTAATGCCGGGAACCCCACGGCAATTAAGTATAACTAGCGTCATATATATAGTTCTATACGGATGCGAAACGTGGACTATGAGGCAACGTGATCCAGAACCAAGCAAGAAGTTTTAAGTATGATAAAAGAGAAGAGTAGTTTGTTGTTGTTGAGAACCATAGATAACAGCGGAGGGAAGATGCTTGGACACCTGCTACAGCACGATGAGTTTATAAGAAACATCATAGAAGGTAGATTTGAAGCAGAAAGGAAGTCAGAAAAGCCAATGAGAGCATACATGGAACAAGTAAAGAAAAAATAAACCTCGTGTCGTAAAGGAGGCGTGGAAATTGCTCCACCGACAAGGGCCTAGCTCTTAAATATATGATCACGATGGTGATTGTACTAGTAGTCCGCCTCAAACGGAGAACTCGCGATTTATTTGCAAATGAGTTGACTAATATGCATTATAACAAGATACTTATGAAGATCGCTTTTATGCTTTCTAGCTCCATAACCCCGTGATTGATCCTGCTCATATAAGAATTCTCAAATTATATCCAACTAATTTCATAAAGATCAGAAAACGTTTCTAAAGTTATCACAGAATGACTATTAAAAATCAAAAAGTAAAAAAGCCGTCTAAATACAATCGTTCGCTTGCAATAATTTGTTATGACTATGATTTGTGTTATATTATGACTATGTTTGTGCGATAGGAATGAGAGGGGAGACAGACTACTACAGTTTTGCGTAGAGAAGGACTTGATTATATCCAACACTTGGCACCAACATCCGCCTAGAAGGCTGTACACATGGACCTCCCCCCAACATACAACTGGTCATATCGTAAGAAATCAAATAGACTATGTCATGATTCAGGCTCGCTATAGAAATTCAATAGTCAATGTCAAAACATACCCTGGCGCAGATATTGGTTCGGACCACAATCCTCTTGTTGCAAAATTAAATTTTAAACTAAAAATACTAAAGAAAGCAAATAATAACAGAAAAATTGATATAAACAAGCTCAAATATCCAAACGTAAGACAAGAAACCAAAAAAACTCTTAACGAAATAATTAGTTCAATTGTAGATACCGACAGCAGTAATATCGAAAAGAAATGGGACCATCTAAAAGAAACCATTGTGACAACAGCCACAACTTGCTTGGGATACTATAAGCGAGAGACAAAAGTTGAATGGATAACAAACGAAATACTTAACCTCATGGAACAAAGAAGACAATTTAAGGAAACAGATAAAGATAGATACACTCAAATAGACAGACAGATCCGAACCAAGATCAGAGAATCCAGGGATAAGTATTTGATCCAAGAATGTAATAAGATAGAAATACTCGAAGGGAAGAGAGATAGTTTTAATTTACACAAGAAAGTTAAAGAATTCACAAATACCCATAGAAAAGTAATTACAGGGAAACTTACAAATACCCAAAACAAACTACTCATAGATAAAGAAAAACAGTGTCAAACGTGGGAACTGTACATCAAACAGCTATTCGGAGACGAAAGAGGGGAGTTCGTCACGGTAGACACATATAGACAAGAACTTTTGGAAGGTCCTCCAATCCTAAAAGCTGAAATAGAAAGGGCAATCAATACTATGAAGGACGGAAAAGCTGTTGGCCCCGATGGTATATACTCGGAAATGTTAAAGTTATTGGATGAGGACAGCATGCAAATTTTAGTTAGACTTTACAATGACATCTACGACACAGGACAGCTCCCAGAAGATTGGCTCAAATCCACATTCCTCCCATTACCCAAGAAAGTGAACGCAAAAACATGCGGAGATCATAGATTAATAAGCCTTATGAGTCATGCACTAAAAGTATTTTTGAAAATCTTACACATGAGAATTTACGATAAAATAGATAAAAATATATCAGAAACTCAGTTCGGATTCAGAAGCGGGTTAGGAACGCGAGAGGCTTTAGTAGCAGTGCAGGTCTTGATTCAGAACAGCTTGGAATTCAACAAAGATGTCTATGCATGCTTTATTGACTTTGAAAAAGCATTCGACAACGTGAAGCATGACAAACTACTGCAAATACTTAATAAAACGGAAATAGACGGCAAGGATCAAAGAATCATCAGGAACCTGTACTGGAATCAAACGGCCAACATAAAAATAGGAACATCAAGCACGAGCGACCTCAATATCCTAAAAGGTGTAAGACAAGGTTGCATTTTGTCACCGCTGTTATTCAACCTTTATTCAGAATCTATATTTCAAGAAGCTTTCGAAAACGTGGAAACTGGTATCATAGTCAACGGAACAACAGTTAACAACCTCAGATACGCTGATGACACCGTTATTCTTGCCCACTCAATGGACGAACTTCAGCAACTACTAGATCGTCTCAACTCTGTGGTAGAAGAATACGGCCTCAAAATGAATATAGCGAAGACCAAATGCATGATTGTGGGTAAAAATGTAACTGAACCGTCCCCATTGACCATAAACGGTAATATAATAGAAAGGGTAAAAAATTATAAATATTTGGGTAGCTCACTTAATGAGAAATGGGATCCAGAAAAGGAAATACGTATCAGAATTGAAATTGCCAGAAGTACGTTCATGAAAATGACGAAACTTTACACAAATAAGGATATTAACTTAAAGTTACGATGGCGTATGGTAAAATTCTACGTGCTGTCGATATTTCTCTATGGTGTCGAAGGGTGGACCATTAATAAGACCATGGAGGCTAAGATCAATGCATTCGAAATGTGGTTATACCGAAGAATGTTGAAAATTTCCTGGAGAGACAAAGTTTCAAACGTTGAAGTTTTAAATAGAATGAACAAGAACCTTGAACTTTTGACCACCGTAAAGACAAGGAAAACCTCATATTTTGGACACATCTATAGACACGACAAGTATAAAATAATCCGTAACATCTTGGAAGGGAAAATCGATGGTAAACGGAGCAGAGGAAGGAGAAGACTAACCTGGATAGACAACATTAAAAGCTGGTCCAATATTAATGACACTGCCAGTCTGTCTAGACTGGCACAAGATAGAATCAAGTTCCGGAAGATGGTCGCCGACATCCGATGAGGATATGGCACAGAAAGAAGAAGAATGATTTGTGTTAACGCAGTTTTAATTAATCCTTATCGAGGTCATAGTTTATCAAGAAGATTAGAAGATATTACACGCACATTTCTTGACACGTAACATTCGTAGATAAATAATAAGTTGCTATACTTACTTACATATTGTAAATATAGATATATCAATCGAATAAAAACAGGGTATCCACTCTAAACCCCCAAAAAAATTCCCTGACTTTTCCCTGACTTTCCATGACCATTTTTTGAAATTTCCCTGACCAAAATCTCCATCTATAAAAACATTTTTACTATTTTTAGCTCAAGGTAGTCGAATTTTCATACGCAAAAGACTTTAGTATCGCGTTTTTTTGTGTAATATATGCGCATCCTTGTTAGTGTCTGTCTGTTGAATTTTGACAAAATCGAATCAAGTTTCAGAACAAAAGTATGTATAGAGACCAATTTTGAATTGTTAGTTTTAAGTATTTGGACACGCTACAATTCTCTTTATACAACGGCGGTGGCAAACAAGCCTACGGCCCACCTGATGGTAAGCAGCTACCATAGCCTATGGACGCCTGCAACTCCAGAGGTGTCACATGCTCGTTGCCGACCCTTTAAAAACAGGAGGATTCACTGTGCAAAGGAACAGGAGAGGTCCCTCGTCGTCAACACACTGGGTCCCTTTGAGCTCTTTGGTTACTATACATATAAATCATAAACTTAAATATATGTACGTCATAAAAAGCGTCTGGTGTCCAGGAATGGGATCGAACAAGCGTCTTCTGCATCGCATCCGGGTACGGGCACAAACTCCTACTTAAAATAACCCGCTAGCCTAAGAGTTAGGGCTACTGCAGCAAATGCTAAAGACGCTGGTTTCATCGCAGCCCTAGGCACCAGAGACCTTGGTCACTTTTCCTTTGTAAGTATACGTTCCGTTGTAATTTTTCCAGAGTCACGCAATATTCCTAGCACAATATCAGCATGTTGTATTGATTCCGTATGTCTCACAGGCGTATGAATCAAAACGAATCGGCCTTTTTTTCAAATTTTAAATAATAGCTGAAGTTATTCATTGCATTTAATTATTTCTATTTATTTTATTTAATGCGTTAAGCTTCGTAACTCTTGTGATAGTGTTCTGTGACAAGTACATTTTCGGTGTTATTTAAATCGATGTTATAATATCTTCAGGAGACAAAGCGTCGAGATTTTTCGTCTTTACAAGTTCTCCATTAGATTTATTTATCAAGTCCATTTTGGCAACATGTAAAAATGACGCTAGAGGTTTGTTGCTTTGTAATAGCCATAAAATGGTTGGTAATCCCTTTTAATAAATACTACGTTTACACTTGTATGTTTGCACGTCAAAACGTTCTACGAACCATTCGCGTACGAGTGCCAACGCAAATGTCCGTTCACATATTCGGCTCTGTGGGTATAACTCCCCGACGCGACATGTGTAGACAGTCCACGCGCTATTCGCCGGTTTATTCGCCTCGTCACTCCCACACAAGTATAAACGCGGTACAGTCGCCATCAGATATATCGGACTGGCAAAAGTGGCCACAAATATCTGAACATACACTTTATTGCCTTGACGATAGAGGCGTTGTTCAGATATTTGTGACCACCTCGGCTGCTCTGATATATCTGATGGCGAATGTACAATAGATCTTACGATTAGTAACGGATTTTTCATTATAAGGTTTTTTGTTTTCGCTCATTAGAAGCAAATTCTCGAACCTGATGCTTTTATAGATCTGTCAAGGCATACCATTACCAAGCTACCTCATCAATGTAAATTTAATCGGGAATTCTGTACATCCAGACATAGCATGTGTGCTATTCCGTGATTGGTCACATACACGATTTTTGTCTTTCCCATAGAGTTGTTGAAAGCAATCATGCTATCTGGGAACATTTTGTTACGCTGTATTTTAGTCCCGTCCCCGTGTCAAGAGTTTTGGCAGATTTTGTTCAGTTCAGGACTGCATTTAATGTTGGTACAAGTTATTCTAATGTTTAATTAGTGGTCAACTGATTTTAGTTTCAAGATTTTTGATATATTATGTTTCGCACCTTTTCTATGTAACATTACGGCTCGCTCACCCATATTCCTGAATTTAAATATTTGGCATTATTGTCTAAAATTAAATACGCTGAATGCTGATATTATGATCGCCTACGAATTCAATATGCAAATTCTGGACTCACTCTTAGAATGACTCAATCTACTTTATTAAACGTACAATATTTTGAACTCATTTCATTAGTCATATTTACTTAAAACAGTGAATATGACTGAAACTCTAACACATCAGTGTAAAAAAACTGTATGAATGTTATGATATTTCATATCCTAAAAGCAGAAATTTAATTATGGTACATTAAATCATAATGTTGTAGATCCTTCCTACACTGAAATACAATGCTATGAGTCTGGGTTACTAGTCAGATTGAGCAAAGGCTTTCTCATTAGCAATCGCTGAGAGGGTTTAAGATTTTTTAAACCTTAAAAAAAAATCTAAATAGAGAAGGTATGACGCCTTTTAAGTAATAAAACTTTTGTTTTCCATAATTTTTTATATTCCTTAATTTTTTTTCCAGGTCCATATTTTTCCCTGACCTCATTATAATTTCCCTGACTTTCCATGACTTTCCAGTGCCATTTCGAGCTTCCCTGACTTTTCACTGACTTTCCCTGACTTTCCAGAAAGTGGACACCCTGAAAAAGCAATAGGGATGATGACACATGTTTAATTAGGCAATAAAATTTAGTTGATAGGATGCAGAAAGATCAAAATATTCAAATAAAGTAAACATTTAAAAAATCTATTGAAATGGTGCAAAGATTTCAGGCTTCAAAATTTCTTTTCAAAATTTCAAACTTTAAGTCTCTTTTCTGTCTTTTATGTTGATTTACGGCAATTGGCCGCGTATAGACATTTGATCCCCACAAGAAAACGAATCGAATGATACCACGCATGAAAAAAAATCATCTAGCCTATTCAAATTAATAAGATTTTTTTTCTGCTGACTTTACAATAATAAATGAACCGAAAACAGACATGAACTGAGTACAGAAACTTTAAGGTGTGTAATGGGTAATTCAAGGTTAATTATTCACTTTATGATGGTCACAATGGCGCGGTTGGGCTGTGCTGTGGTGAAGGACACAGGGCACAGCAGTTTCTAGGGTTAGGAGTAGATCGGCTGTACGGCTGATCAGACGCGGCTTTCTTGAGGGGGAGGGAGGCTTACTTGGCGATGGTTACAATGGCGCGGCTGGGCTGTACTGCGGTGAAGGTGCGGACTTAAGCACAGCAGTTTCTTGATCTAGGAGTACGACTGATCAGACGCTGGTCTCTAGAGGGATAAGGACACTTACTTGGTGATGGCCACCATGGCCCGGCTGGGTTGTATGGGCAGACGCGCGGCCGCGAAGGCGCGTCCCTGCGCCAGTACGTCAGCTACTTGCGCCGGCAGCAAGCCGGCCCCGGCCGCTACCGCTGACGACAGCCAGCCCAGCCAGCCGCCGCCCTCGCCCTCCCCCGCGCCCGCCCCGCCCGCGCCACCCGCCCCACCCGCCGCGCCCGCTGCAACACAGTATCGTATCAAGCCAACTTACACCACCTATACTATCCGCTAAACTGGCTACCCCGTAAAACATCTCTTTCACACTTGCATAGCCGCAGCAAGAGTAAATGAGATAGTGTTATGACGTCTCCAGTTACGTTAGTAAGATTCCAGAGAGCAGATGTTCCTAGATTCGTACCACAATGAAAACTTTTTACATAGACCGGATAAAGAAACAAAATGTAGGTTTATTGAATATGGATGCCCGGTTATACTTTTTTGGCCCTTTAAGGCTGTTACACATCTCCGCCGCGAAACCGGCACCGCGATACCGCGCAACACGTTTCGCCTAGAAACGGATCGAAAGCAAAACAAGAGCAGAAACGACACCGTGGAACCCCACCCCACGACTCCGCTCTTCTTTCGCTGTCGATCCGCTCATATTTCGCGGTGAAACGTCTTACGCGATACTACAGTGTCAGTTTCGCAACGGAGATGTGCTAAAGCCCTTAATTTTTAAATGTTCAAATGATAACTTAAAATCACATGAAGATATTTTACAAAGTGTTTTTTGACCAAATTACTACAATTTACATCAAATATTGAAAAATTTGTTTTTTTCGTCACCGTAGCGATAGTTACCTGGTGCCTCTGCGCCGGGCTGCGGCGTCGGCGGCGTCGGCGGCTCCGCCAAACGGAACACGTGCACCGTCTCCGTGTTGGACGACGCCGCCAGCAGCGTCCCGCACGCGCTGAACGCCAAGCACGAGATCGACACGCATCTCTTCACTCCGCGTCTGAACTCAAAGAGCCGGACCCTCTCCGGCACCGCGAATACTCTAATAACAGTGCCTCGTTCCGAAGCAGTAGCTAACCGCCGCCCGCATGACGACCAAGCTAAGGCAGCTAGTCCTGAGTCATGCGCGCTCAAAACGCATTTAGCGTTCAAATGGACCGCGTCAAATATCTGTACTTCGCCGACGGCGCTCGAGCCGGGGTAGGCGAGGTAGCACCGGTCGGCGGCCGGCGCCAGCGCGCAGAGGCCGCGAGGGTTGGGCGGCGTGTCGCGGATCGTGTGTAGAATCTTCATGTCGCGAATATTGTGGATGTGGAGCGATTCTTCGAGGCATACTACCAACCGCTGTGGAATGAGAATGTTGCTGTTTAGAAAAAACACAGGTTTTTCACTAATAAATTAGGTGTGCGAAATCGCGGCATAGGAGGAAATAGATGATTTACATGTAGCGATTAAATTAGCCAGGTTTCCGGCAAAACCGCGATTTTGTTCTACGCTATACTTGGTTTAACATTCTGAACATTAGTTCAGAATGTTAAACCAAGTATAGCGTAGAACAAAATCGCGGTGCGGTGCGCGGTGCGGTATATGTGCGTGCTTCAATCAATAATATGCAAAACCGATAAGGTTCACTCCACTGACGTATTGAGAAGTTTCACATAAGGAAATAAATAAATTACATAATACAATTGCTGTAAAAAATAGTGAAATCACTATAGGTGTGCCTATAATAGTTGAAGAGTTCCCTCGATTTTTCAGGATCCCATCATCAGATCTGAACCTGGTGACAATGGGACCAACTGTGAAGTATACTCTTTCAAACAAAAAATTATTTTCCAAATCGGTCCAGCCGTCTTCGAATTGAACATACTTAAAAAAAGATAATAAAAACAAAGATCCCGACGAATTGAGAACCTCCTTCTTCGAAATCTTGAAAAATATATAGATTTAGATTTATGTGGTTGTATGTATGTTGTCTGATCTTTGTGTAAAGTTACGTAACATTACGCCGTCTAGTCGTGATATACAATTTGCATATTACATATCATTGCATGTTACATGTAAATTGATGTTCGTCAGTTTTAAGGCCGTCTAGTAAACTCCCACGATACCAATAACCCTGTCAGTCTAATTGATAAAACACGTTTGGTAAACGCCAGTAATAAAAAAAAAAAAAAAAAAAAAATTAAAATTTAGAACTATTTATTTCAAAAAAAACTTATAACTAAATTTTGACATTGTTTGCAAAATCTCTGGTACGAGATTATGTGCAATGAGATTGTGTGTAATGATATGTAATAGAAATTTGTTTTAATCCAAAAAGTTAGGTATACAAATAAGTTTTATATACGATAAAAAAACAAAGAGAGGAAGTGGATAAGAGGCGGTATTAAATATTACTAATACTTAGTTGAATCGCCAACTGTATCCTGTAAACATACACATATGTACTATACTTATAGAGGCGATTCTAACTCCAAACTAAGGTTGCGTTTTCAACCGACTTCAAGATTTCGAAGGAGGAGGTTCTCAATTCGTCGGGATCTTTGTTTCTTTGCTATTTTTTTTATGTATGTTCACCGATTTTTCCAAGACCAATTTAGAAAATTCTTTTTTCACCTCAGCAGTTCGAACAAGCCTACTTTCCTCACTCCCTGGAGTGACGAAAGTGCGACTTTCATCACTCCAGAGAGTGAGGGAAGTTGCGACTTTCGTCACTCCAGGGAGTCGCAACTTCCCTCACTCTCTGGAGTGATGAAAGTCGCACTTTCGTCACTCCAGGGAGTGAAATTTTGTTTCTAGAAGCTTTTCGTCATAATGATGACGCCTTTCATTCAGGAATGTAAATAAATGTGTTTTTTTAAACTTTAATATGTTCTCACTACTGAGGTGAAAAGTTGTATGTGTCACACGAGAGGAAAGTTTTTTTACATCTCGTGTTCTTGAGATCCCTCGCTACGCTCAAGATTCAAACTTAGAATCATTCGCTTCGCTCGTGATTCAATTATAGAATCTTTCGCATACTCGGGACTCAAAATCAACACTCGCAAGAAAAACCAACTTTCCTCTCTTGTTGCACAAATAACTATTTTGTTTGAAAGAGTATACTTCACAGTTGGTCCCATTGTCACCAGGTCCAGGTCTGATGATGGGATTCTGGAAAAATCTAGGGAACTCTTCAACTATTATAGGCACACCTATAGTGATTTCACTATATTTCACAGCAACTCGGCCACTTCCTCTTGGAATAGCGGATTCTAAGTGAAGTCCGCTCTTTTATTGTTTTCAACTATTATATAATATAACGGAATAAGTACAGTCACATTTAAAAATATGGATAAATTTACTGTATTGTATTGCAAGGCGGAAAGTTTAGGATACATGTTTATGCCACATTAAAATGTATCCATATTGCAGACGTGAACGTACAGTCAACGCCTCACTAGGTATAGACTTTTGAACCTTATTCCGCTGTAATAACGTTCAAAAGTGTATACCTAGTGAGGCGTTGTGTGTACCTTCAAATTTCGTATTAAAAAAGCAATTACTTTCAGACAACTTTGGAGTATTTTTTTTTAATACCTTAGATGTATTGTGTACTTACCGAGCGATTCAGCTTGACGGCTAGGATGGTGTTGCTGTAACTGTAGTTGCATATTTCTGTGCCCTTCTTGTAGTGGCACACTATCAGCTTCCTGCAAACAAACAGAACAACGAATTACTAAACTAATTATATTTAAAGGGAAATTCAATATTCATTGTTAGAGAAATGGTCGGAGCGGACCCCAGGCTCTCTCAATGGGATGTGGCAAAAAGCCGTGACAGCGCTAAGAACATTGTGATTTTTATACATAACAATAGTCAGACGTCGGAATTCTTGTGTGAAAATATAATAATAAACTCTTTATCTGAACCATTTTTTTTTGTATCCTTAACTTTCTTTTTTTAATTCGGAAAGTTTTAGATGATTTGGACTCAGAATCACGAGCTTTTTCGATCTGAGTAGGACACAAAATGGCTAGAAATAAAATGGCCGATCTATAATTTTTCTCCTGAGTCCCAAAATCGATTGCCCACCTTTGTAAAAAAACGTCATTGCACCAATGATAATATAATAAAGATATCTTTCATTTTAATTGTAAATTACCAATTACGAGATAAAACATAAGCCATAACTGATGCAGATTATAAGTTCACTCCTAACTTTTGTAAGTTCCGTTACAAGCATTCTTCTTATTTATAAAACTAGTTGGAAAAGAAAATAATTTTAAACAAAAAAAGAACCGACTTCACTTAGGATCCGCTATTCTAAGAGGAAGTGGCCGATTTAAAAAAAAATTGTGAAGTCACTATAGGTGTGCCTATAATAGTTGAAGAGTTCCCTCGATTTCTCCAGGATCCCATCATCAGACCCCGACTTGGTGACAATGGGACTATCTAGGGGTAATACCCGTTCGACTAAAAAAAAATTTTGAAAATCGGTTTACGATTCACGGAGATATCGAGTAACATATATACAAAAAAAATTCCGTTCTCGGTGAGGGCTATATATTTGCGCCGTTTGGTGTTGAAACCCTAGGGCCGTGGGGGCCCAGTGCAAAATCTCTCTTCAAAGAGATCTCCAAGCGCCTCGTGGATGTCTCAGGCAACCAGAGGGCTGGCAGCTTTTTTGGTCAGAGGATAAGCCTGGCCATCCAAAGAGGCAACGCTGCCAGCCTTCTGGGTACCATGACTCACGAAGGCGACCTGGGGAGCATATTTTATCTGTAAGTTTATTTTAGTTTTATATATAAGTTTATTTTAGTTTTATATATAAGTTTATTGTAAGTTTATATTTAAGTTTATTTTAGTTAGTTTATTTAGTTTTATTTTTATATCTAAGTTTGTAGTTGCTAGTCTTTGTATGTTCCTAAATAATATATAATAAATTACCATTAAAAAAAAAAAAAAAAAAATTATAATAAAAAAGAAATCTAAAAAAAATCAGGCGAATTGAGAACCTCCTCCTTTTTTTAAGTCGGTTAAAAAAAGTACAGGGTTTTATTTATCAATACATATATCCTGTTCTTTCTTTTCAAAAGCGTGATTCATTCTTGGTCACTGCCCTTCCGATAATTATTCTTTGTTCAAGAATGATACATTCAACTTTTCAAATTTGATAACGAAGGTAAAATGCTGCATTACATTACAGTTTACGGTACTAAATCATTTTTATATTTATCGTTTATTGACATCACTTACCTACAGTGTAAAAACGTGGTGGATTCTCGCATAAATGCATAACAGTACTAAGTAATAATACACGTGTCGAGAAAAGGGTAGTGGAGGGGGGGTTATGTTTGCAAACAAGGCAAAAGCGGCGCGGGCGCGGCTTTACGAGCGTTATCAGCGATTATACACGCGCGTGCACATATCTATACGTCACACCTTCCTTGACAAGCGAAAATCAACTCTATGCCTACGTATTAAAATAAAAATCAAATAAAAAAAAGGGAAATTAAATACGGTGCTAACGGGAGTCTCTGTTATGCTAAAAGCTACTTTAAGTGATGGAGTTAGAGTTTGAATTTAGTTGGAAGAGTCGAGAAGTGCAGATGTGCATTTGTCATCTGCATATCCGCATAACCGGCTGCTGGGGTTGTGACGTCACGGTGACGTAATGTAGCAAAAATGAAGTCATGTGCATGTGTATTGATCTTTTTAAAGTTGAAGTGATACTTGGATGATGTAAGATGTTGTGTTTTGTGTTAGTCCGGACTACTATTTTATGGATAGTGGCAGGTTGTCTAGAAGCCCTAGGCCAGGAAATCCTGGCAAAGGAAGTTTTCATTGCAAACTTGATTTGCACATTGAACCCTTACTGACCTGAGAAACTTTTCTCGATTATCTTTTTAGAAAGTTATAAAATATACAGTACCGGCCAATAATATATCAGATATCACCTTTGTGTTTTTTTTGTATGAGCATGTATAGAGTAAACTATACTGGGTGACTTCTAAATCGTAATCAAACCTGAATCTATTAATGATTTTAATCAAGTTTTACTATGGGCTCAACTTTGTAAAATTACAAAAAAAAAACCTCATACATTTTCGTCTACCTATCCTTGACCTTTTCTATGGAGCAGCTCAATTTTTTTACAAAGTTGCTCCCATAGTAAAAGTTGATCAAAATCATTCATAGATTCAGGTTTGATTATCTTGTATTACGATTTAGAAGTCACCTTGTATAGGTTAGTTTGTAGTTTGCATATTTACTAGTCATTTTATACATATATAAGATATGATAACTAGTACAATTAAATACTGTGAGTTACAATAGGAGACTAAGCATATTACAAAAAAAGCTCTAATAAAAAATATAAAAGTATTTTTTTAAATCTTTTAAAAAAACAATTACATGCGAATCATGACATCATTTTTTCTCACCGCACTCACAAAAGACTACCTACTGGACGACGTAAAGTAGTGAGGTTGGAATCGCTTACAAATACAATATAAAAAAGTTCTACCGTAAAAACATGTAGGTGATATACTGATATATTATTGGCCGGTACTGTATGCCCGGCAAACGGAATAGGGGCCGCCCCAAACTTACTTGGCGCCGTACCGTGGAGCAAGAGATGGGTATATTGGGGATGGGATGTGAGGAGGTGTCCCAGACCGCACTGGACCGAAGCCAGTGGAAGAATTTAATTCGAGCCGTACACCCCAGCAGTGGGTAAAAGGATGAAAAGAAGAAGAAGAAAGACTGTACGTGTCGGTTTCGAGACTTGCAAATTGCATTGCTGTTATTTTCTCAACAATTTTTTTAACTGGTAATCATATGACGTTTACAGGTTTAGGATAAAACTAGGTATCCCATTATCAAAGGCAGTTACCTAATTTGAGAAATCACATATCCTGCCTTTTTTTTCGAGAACGCACCTAATTGACTGAGGAGCCGAGGGTAGCGAGGCGACGAACGTCTCCGTTTTCACTGGTACGACGATTTGGCATTTTGATGTGTGTGTATTGGTTGGTTGGTTGGTCAGTGTCGGTCTAGAGGTCGCATTTTTCATCCGATTTCGATGAAACTTGGGATGTACGTTCCTTGATTTATCTGTCAAAAATTGTCGAGCCATTTTTTTGATTGGGGGGGAAATGAGGGGGGAAAGGGCGAAAGTTTGCTGCCGCGTTATTTATGTTCTCCGAAGTCTACGGTTCACAGAACCACTAGTCTAGTTTTTTAAAATCACGTCGGTGGCAAGCCGGCAGCATAGGGCCCATCCTCAGTACCCTCAGCCGAGAAAGGTGACCTTTGAAAACTTTTCTTAAGTCGTCCTAATGATGTTTATATGCGTAGTTGTGCGTGACGCGGCGCCTACGCAGCTCGCGCAAGCGCTGTGACTCACAATCGCGACTGAACAGCTGATTCGTCCAAACAATTCCACTGCGAGGATGAAACTTACATACATACACACTAGGGTGGTCCATGAATGTATGGAGAAGAAAAAAGTATTACAAATCTTATCTCCACCAGGCTCCTTTTGTTCTGTTAAGAAAATGAAGTCTATATCCAAAATTTGAGCTCATTTGTTGATAATTTACTGGTCGCTATGATTTCAATATTTATAATATTCCCATACAAATGGAAAAATCTAAATTACCCTAAAATTCAAAATTTAAGCGCTTTATTAGTTACTCAGTTATAACTTAATATAAACAGTGTATATAAACACTATCAAAAACATTTCCAATTAGGAATTATTGATTGTATAATTTCTCTTCATACATTTTTGTATTGCAAAATTGTGTCATTCATAGCGACCCCCAAAATAAAGTTTAATTGTTCTCAAATTAGAAGCAAATATCTTTTAGGAGTATTGAAACTAAAAGAAGCTGGTGGAGATAAAAAAATCAAAACTTAATATTTTTGGACCACCCTAATACACACATTGACGACGCACAATAATTTGATACTCAGTGGCGGCGCGTCCATAGAACACGATTCCCGGCGGCTTGCCTAAGTTTCAGGGGCCTGAGCATATTTCCTACAGCTTAAAGCCAAACTCAGCCCGGCTTGCTTAGAACCGGTGGTAGTTTCTTTTCTCTCTGACGTTCATAAGTGCATTGTAATGTGCCTAAATTGAAGAATAAATATCTTTTATCTTTTATCTTATCTTTTAAGAAAATTTTTGACCCACCGCCACTGAATTACACATTAACGATCTAATGGTGGAATCAGGAGATGAATAATGGAACACTTCAGTAGCTAAAAGCTACCTCGAGTCTCATATTCCTTTAGACCAGAGACTATAGAGATATAGACGACCACAGCAGCCTAAGAACTTTTTGAAGCTCATGTCGATTACGTCATCTATGTTAAAGACCCCTAAAGATACCGAATATGTAAGAGAAATGTCACCTGCACTGCTACTCCACCTAGTAACAAATAGCGTACTAGTAGTACACTAGTAGCTATAGTCTATCTATGCTTTAGACTAATTCAAATTCTTTGGGATGCAAAGTACAGTTGGCATAAAATACGTTAAAAAAACATTACATTGTTTACTGTAAACAGTTCTGCGTGGTGACGTCACGTTACGTAGATGTTGATTATTTTAACATACGCAATATTTTCGCGATAGTTACGCGTATCAAGGAAATTAAATAAAATGATTAAAGCAGTCAAGGTCATAAACATGCATGGTTTCTCGCCTATGTTATTGTAGTTCTGAATTTCCGTATTGTTAATAACAGTACCAATACAGTTGAAGATTATTTTCCATCACACTACTTACTAGGTAGGTATTATAGACTGACGTTATGCGTACAGGCGCTATCAAATATATCGGAGCGGCCACGGTACTCAAAAATATCTGAACAAGCACTTTATTGCCTCGACAAGTAGTTCAGATATTTGTAAAGGCTGCTGATATTATTTCAAGGGATTAATTTTTAATATTTTTTTGTTAACCGTAATGAGAATTAAACAAATTTATCCATAAATCAGTTCTGAAGGTCCTAAAGGTAGCTAAGGTTTTATTTGGCGGCTTTAAAAAAAAATCATTTGGCCTTTAAGTATGAGTTCTCATTGATGTAGGTATTGTTTTTATACATTATTTACAACATTGTGTTATTTGTTCAAGCTGCAGTCTCAACAAAAGATACATTGTTTATGTAGGTACTAATATAAATAATATGAAACACACATTTGAACTTGCACACTGCACAGGCTTCTGAATTATTATAATAGTAGGTAATTAATTAACTTTTATTTTTATACTACCTGAGGTATAAACGTCTGCGAAACGAAACTAAAATTTTAGAAAAATTATAAAATTCCCTGCCTCGTATGGGATCTTATAATTATATGGGATTTATAATTATTTAATATCGTCGTAACATTATATTATAACAAAAATAAATTGCTTTGCCTAGTACAGGTCTATTCACGAGAGTTGGCGCGAGATTTGACAGAATTTCTATGAAAATGGCTGTCACTCAGTAGAAATCTCGCGCTAACTTTCGTGAATATACCTGTACATATCTTATTTTAGTTTTATTACCACACTATCTGTTAATTGTTAGGGGTGTGTTATGTTAGGGCACCCGATACGTCATGATGATTACATAAAACAATTATTGAAGGGAGAATAGCAAATAGAAGAGGCCGAGGAAGACCAAGACGTGCGTTTCTAGACCAAGCCAAAGAAAACCCCAACATTATGACGTATCAAGAGCTAAAAACGTTAGCGAAGAACAGGACAGAGTGGCGATTACTCCACCGACAAGAGCCAGGCTCTTAAAACTATGATGATGATGACCACACCTATATATTTCTATAAATTGCATATTGCATGGAAACGGCGAAACGTCCTCCAATTTATTTTAAGACAAATTAAAAATACTCCGGTGCTTCATTGAATAATTTTAAACAAAAAAAGAACCGACTTCACTTAGGATCCGCTATTCCAAGAGGAAGTGGCCGAGTTGCTGTAAAAAATAGTGAAATCACTGTGTGTGCTGAGGTGTGCCTATAATAGTTGAAGAGTTCCCTCGATTTCTCCAGAATCCCATCATCAGACCCCGACTTGGTGACAATGGGACCATCTAGGGGTTATACCCGTTCGATAAAAAAAAAATTGAAAATCGGTTCACGATTCACGGAGATATCGAGTAACATACATACAAAAAAATAATAAAAAAATAATAATGATAATAATGATAAAAAAAATCAGTCGAATTGAGAACCTCCTCCTTTTTTGAAGTCGGTTAAAAATAGGCATACAGATGTGCAAGTTGCGGAAAGTTTCCATACAATTCTATAAATTCTCGGAAATTTCATGAAACTTTCACTAGGAAATATGGGAATTTTAAATTGGAAAGTTACAATTCTCATACAAAAATGTAAGAAATTTTTGAATTTTTCCTACATTAAATTTCCGAAATATTTCGCAAATTTGATAAGTTTCCTTAGGCACATCAGTAAATAGGCAGCTCGCAGCGATCGATGTTGACACCCGTATCGTATCCGACTAAAATAACAAACCATTAAGAATGCAACGCTAATCCACACCCACGTCACAAACACTGTACAAATGTGAGCCTTAATCCATCGAAATACGGTTCAAAACGTACTCTTTAATAAACGTGGTTTTATTGGAAGAAAATGGGTACAACTTTGTACGAAATCCGTAGTCAGATAAGTCGTTTTATAAATAAAACCTTCTCTAGGTCGCTTTGAATGTCGCTCGTTGCTTTTCTAGATCTACTAACACTTAAAGGTATGAAATACTACTATTTATTATGTGCTAAAAGAGACTTTTGGGGCCCACCAACTATCAGTCGGCGTGATGATATTGGCCTGTCAGTTGTGACAGGCCGATATCGTCAGGTTCAGCTCTCATTTTAAAACGACATGCTTTAGAACCATGAAATTTGGCATGGGCATTCTAGTAGTACAGATCGTGTACGTGTCGTTTCAAAATGAGAGCTAAACTACGTTTGTATGGGAACATTGGGAACGCGAGAACATTCTGTATAGCAGCTAACTGTTTATTTTATATGTAGAGTACTTATTTTATACTACCTTTATATAGATATACCTGTTGGTCTAGTCTGATGGGGCCCACCCACTATCAGTCGGCCTGACGATATTGGCCTGTCAGTTGTTCGGAGCTGTCAAATTTTCGTTCTAACGATAGGCCGATGTCGTCAGGCGGCCTGATAGTCGGTGGGCCCCCTAAGGCCATTAGTAACACAGACACTTTTAACGTACAGTCAGCAACAGATGTACCGAAGCGAGTTAGTTTTAGGTACTCAGATTGATATTCTCAGACTTTCTGTTACCTTAACAATAAAGTTCATTTTGGACTGCCCGCTCAGCTACTTACGTTGCCGACCGTATTTGCGGACGTTATCCGAATCGGGACGATTGTGTAAGAGAGAGAGCCAGGGCCAAGTTCACGCGACCGCACAGAAATAGACCGCCGGTGCACGTCGCGACAGGGAAACGGTCGCATTCAGAGGCCTACCGCGAAGTTCTTAAATCGACAAAACGTTGGCCCCGTCTCTATCGCTCTTGCATATACGAAAGAGAGTGATGCAAATAGACAATTCGATGAGAACTAAGTGCTTCGCGGTTATATGCCAGAACCACGACCTTATTAAAACTGCATAAGAGCGAGATTTACGAAATTTTGATGATTCTATCGCGATTGTGAGAAATCTTAAATGCAAATTTTTATCTAGGAGTTTGTTGCAATGGAATAAGTGTTGTTTTTAATGTTGAAAATTTTATTTCATATTCGTGTACGTAGCTGTCACCGACGCCTGTCAACGCGAGGTCAGAAAAATACACATTTCTAACTGAATACGATGCATGACCTTATGAAGGCCCTCTATTTATTACAACCAATTATTTTTTATATTCTACCTCGATGATTACAACCAAGAATACTTTATCAAAATCTGGTAACTTTTTGTAGAAATTCCAAAATGGGGATAGTACTTTAAACATTAGGACAAACTTACACAAATCAACCTAGTCCCACAGTAAGCTCAATAAGGCTTGTGTTGTAGGTACTAGGCGACGATATATAGATAAATACTTAAACACATAGAAAACATCCATAACTCAGGAACACATCCGTGATAAACACACAAATAGATGCCCTGACCAGGATTCGAACCCGGGACCTCCTGCTTCATAGACAGGGTCCCTACCGACTGGGCTAGGAGGCCGTTAAAGGAGTACTTGATAGGACATAGACCTTCTTCTGCAGCTAATGTTACTAGAAATACTTTGATATACATAAAAAAAACTATTTTACAGTCGCCACCAAATATATCGGAGCGGCCAGGGTACTCAAAAAAACCTGAACATGCACTTTATCGCCTTGATATAGGCGTTGTTCAGATATTGCCCCTGTTCCCCCCCCCCCTGTATCAGCGCCTGAACACCGGAACTCCCAATGTTATCAACTGAAATGGTTCCTCGAGCAGCACTGCAGTACCTAGATATCGTAAATTGCGTATTAACGCGTGTGACGCAAGCTGTGTGTGCGCATCGCGTCACTAGCGAGTGTATTAATTGGAATAAATTAATGCACGCCACCTGGACAGCCAATACAGCCATTTGTCTAGCGTCTTATTTTTTATCAATCACACAGTTATCGCTGGACGCTACCTAATAACTAATAATCAAGGAAAACTTCGCAAATTTACTGCCTGGGTGTAACATTTCATGACTAAGCTACCGAAGCTAACCCCTTGCTGACGAATTTTTCTACCACAACCTACGGGGCGTCACAGAATAGCATATGCATGGTCTAGCCGGAGGTAGTTGTTTTTCCTCCTTTTTTCCTTTCCTTTATTTCTAAATATTTCTAGAATTTATCCCAGCTGTTTATCAAAGATCGCTTGAAGCACAAGTACCGACTGCCAGTTCAGCTTTCAATTAACTCATCAGAGGGAAAAGCCGATCTGAATTTATTTAATCGTATGGCTGATTAAATAAATTGCGAGTACAGTCGCCATCAAATATATCGGAGCGGCCACGGTAATCAAAAATATCTGAGCATGCACTTTATCGCCTTGACAAGTTGACAATAGAGGCTATGTTCATTTACTTGTGACCACCGCGGCCGCTCCGATATATCTGATGGCGACTGTACCTACATTTAGGCGGTTATCACACTGCTGCGGATCCGCATGCGGCGCCGGTGCGCGAGCGAGACAGCGCTCTGCATGTGTATAGCGCTATCTCGCTCGCGCACCGGCGCCCGATGCGGATCCGTCGCCAGTGTGATAATCGCCTTAAACACTAAAATGTTTTCGTACTTTGAGGTGTCCACCCACAGTCATTATCATTACGCAAAATTACACATTAAATTAAATTAAACCACATCCATTTTAGGCCATCTATTGCTAGGATAAGATATAAACTGACGTACAAATTATATACGCTTATACCGGCTTCAATAATAGAAAAAGTTTTTTGCAACTCCGACAAAAATAATCTTTTTAAGTGTGTATTTTTGATAGATTAATAGCGGTCACATTGACCCCTATTTGCATTTGTTTACTAGACTAGACCAGACAAGTATTAATAAGCTGACTCTAGTCTGATACTGTACTCAAGGGCAATGATCGAATGACTTGAGGAGGTCCAGAGTTTACTAACCCCAAGAGAAATAAGTAGGTAAGCATAGAGCGCTCACACCATACAACCGTCTGAAAGCTTGGCATGAAGGCTCGACGACTAAAGGGACTGAGGGAGGAGCGAGCGGGGGGCGTGAAAATCAAGTTTTATTACAACGGGCGACGACATTTTTGACAAAAATCTAAGAAACGAAACGTATTTAGTTCGGTTCTTAAATTTGCGGACCACTCCAGGATTCCCAGGAACCGTCAGTGGTCCACGGACCTTTGGTTAAGAACTATTGTAGACCGTCTAAAACAGTCGTGAGTAATCTACCTATTCTAACGTGCCAAAAAATAGTTGTTGTCATGCCCTTGGCTGTAAGAACTAGTGACCGTTAATTTGGTAGTAATTTCGTGACACTGAGAGCAATCCGTAATAGCATAGTAGAAGTTCATTCTCAAACAAGATTTACCGAAAATATGGCTCGTGAAATTTTTAACCGGCCACTCTTATCACAGGCTTAAGTCTAATAAACTGACCGAGACACTGCTGTACGAGTCGTTCTTACAGCACTATTGTGGGGTAATTTTTGGGATTGATTAATATTTTGGGGACAATCTTACACAAATCAACCTAACCCCAAAATAAGCAAAGCTTGTACTATGGGTGCTAGGCGACGATATACATACTTAGATAGATAAATACATACTTATATACATAGAAAACATCCATAACTCAGGAACAAATATTTGAGATTAGCACACAAATAAATGCCCTTACCAGGATTCGAACCCGGGACCTCCAGCTTCGTAGGCAGGGTCACTACCAACTGGGCTATGGAGGCCGTTATATCATGCTATGTATGATTGTGTATTGATTCTTTATTACATAATGGTGGTAGTGGTAATAGCCAACTTAAGTCAAATATTAGCTTTGTGTCACTATTTATGTAACGTGCCGTATTATAATATGTATTTAGATTACAGCTGAAGAAAACAAAGCGTCTGTATGATTACATCAGATTTCATTCAGCATTCCGGTCTGGACACGCCATGCCAAGTGCCGTCAGTGTTGGGAAATAACTATTATAATGGGAAATGACGTTTCTGCTGACTTGCCAAGAGAACTGAACTGTTTCTAAGCCCGGTTGATGCTAAACAAACTTTGTTATGTAAATATGTAATAATTGTTAGTTTATACAAACTACAAACTATACAAAGCTGTCTACCGTGGTGGCTAACGCGAGAGTATAGGTGGCAGTGGCCGCGCGTCTATAGAAGTCGATTCCCACCGGCTTGCCTAATTTTCAGGGGCCTGACAAGTTTTCCTCTAGCCGATAAAGAAATGTTAGGCCGAATTAAGCTCAGGCTTGCCTAAGAAAAAAATTTACCCGCCGCCACTGATAGGTTGCTTTTAGGTTTCGCGATTTTGAGAATAGCGAAATCGCTACCACACAGAAAAACAGTATAAAGATTAAAATTTCCAAATGTATATTTATTTCACAACAATTGGTGTGTGAATTACTGTACTCTACGTATCAATACCGTGTATAGATAGGTGATTACCGTCTGAGTAATTATAAAACCTAAGAAAATACCGTCATCACAATTTGTAAGGTCCTATTGCAAGAAAAAAGGTCAAAATTTTGCTTCCCCCATACAATCCCATTAGATATTGTAATTTTAATAATAGAGTAAATTCGACAAAGACCTATATTAACATAATATGTATTTGTGTGTAATTTGATTGAACCTATATGATAACACATTTACCCTCACCAGATGTTATCAAGACGGTTTCTTTATATTTTATTTGTTTATACTATGTACAGTCGACGTCAAAGATATGTTTACACTTTCTCACCTTACGCCTTTGTAATAAGGTTCAAAAGTGTAAACATATCTTTGACGTCGACTGTACACACAATATCAAGGTTAATGACCTTTTAAGACAAATTAAAGATTGGTGTACTTTGAGAGGACCCCTGGTCATCAAGTTTGGTATACATCTAATAGTAAATTATTGCTTCGCGTAAATTTTTATCCAGTACATGGACGACCCTAACGAGAAGCCCTCCCAGTACAGTCACCGGCAATAGTATCTTCCTACACGACGGCCGAAAAATATGTGACACGCTCCTATGGCTCTACAAATAAAGGCGTGTCACATATTTTCGCGGCCTTCGCGTAGGAAGATACTATTGCCGGTGACTGTACAAGAGTGGAATCAATAAAAAAGTAGTTACCTGGGCGCAGCGACGGTGACCACTGCGACGAGGCTGGAGCTGAACAGCCGGTCGACCAGGCACGTGTCCTGGCCAGAGCGGGACGCATATATCTCCTCGACCCCGTCGTCGGGGGTCAGCGCGAACAGGTGGTAGCCTTGGTTACTGCCGGCCACCAGTGATCTGTAAGAGTGACAGGTTATTGATACTCTTTCTATTGGTTCTGGGTCTTAATATCCATGACCCTTATTATCTAGACTGTAGAGTTCAATTGAATAATGTCCATCAAGTGACTGGGAGAAAAAACAACGTTTCAAGGGGACGTACGTTTCAAGGGGACGTAACAGCCAGCGTTGGTAACGCTTTATATGAAATGTGTTGAATTATATATACATTCTTAAATGGGTGAATCAACTTTTATACCAACATTAATCTGTCAACAACATTTAAACTTTAATCAAATATTTCGCTAATAAATAATATATTACTTTAATATCATTTCATGTTACAAGTTAAAACAAGCGATTTGTTCTTTCATAGACCTACCATTCAGACTATTGGTAACGTGATTCCTTGATCACTCCAGAGACATTTTTGGTAACGCCAGAGACATGAAAAGTCCCGATCTAAAACTTGATTCACCCAAATACCCATGTCCTATAGTAGTAATACCCAATGTTAGTGACTATCATAGCAATATATAACATCAGAGCATAGTATGTTAGCTTGAAATCGGCTGTATGACGTTGGTGGTAATATGAATCTAGAGTGCAGAGAAGGCTAATTTGTATGCAAGGTTTCGTTTTACAGCTAACCCGATGCTAGTCTAAAGACGGATTAAAAAGTAGAATCCTTACAGTAGCTTAAAATTTGAGTTCAGTTCAAAACTTAGACCTCTTCCCACTTGTCGGATGTCGGGTCCGGATTTTTATTGGGTGTCGGTGCCTCATACAAAATTGTGTTGTGCAAGTGGGAATAGGTTCATATAAAATGTTCTGCCACTGGAACATCCAATTAAAATCCGGGCCCGACATCCGACAAGTGGGAACGGGGTCTTAAGCAAAAATAAGTTTAGTAGATAATAAATAATAATATTTCTGATGCATGATTTTATTGCTTACTGTACCTACTTTTAAATACTTATCATGGCTTTTCTAATGAGCCCAAACTCGCATGCTATGTTGTTTTATTTGTATTGTTGATTATAATATTGTTATGTTGCTATGGTTTAGTTTTATTTATAGGAGCAAATGGAAATCCGTGACCTCTGCCTACCCCTTTTCGGATATAGGCGTGATTGTATGTATGCATGTATGTTATTTATAGGAATATGAATCTTGGATGCAATCTCTTCTTTAATGTGGATGCAATGAAATAAAGTCAGTGAGCTGTCCACAAGAATTATCTAAATTAAAAAGTTTATAATTTACACAAATGATTAATAGTACATTATTGCAGAGGACGGGAAAGGGAAATTCGTGGATGAGCGATTTTTTCGGACGAAGCGCAGCTGAGTCCGAAAAAATAAGACGAGTCCACGAATTTCTATTCCCGCCGAGGCATATATAGTGCTTTTCTCTAAAAGTGCGAGGAAATATAGTGAAGTAAATGAAATAAATTACAGATTTTGGTTACGTTATTAGCGTTCAATGTCATGAATTAGCTTCCCTCTATAATTTTTTTATAGTATTAAGAACTATGTATACTGCCAATTTTCATTCAAATAATATTTAAAAAGAAATTTTCGTCAAAAGCTATTTAAGACAGTATTAAATATGCTCCTTTTATGCAACAAATACAAGATTAAACCTTAAAAATAGTTGTTTTGTCTATGATTGTATTAAGCCTCATTCGCACGATCAGACGCGGTGCTATGACAAAGAACGAGACAACCAAGGTTTTTGATCTAACTATCTCGCTCTATCCTACAGTTTGAAGGGATTGCCGTTCAGACGGTGTATAGACGTCGCTTAAGTATTGGCTGTTTGAAATGATATTTGTTGTCGGATGAAAAGTTTAAAAGGTAAAAAACAATACAGTAATGGATTTTACTAGTCAACGCCTAAAATATGTATACACTTTGAACCTTATTACTATGGAGTAAGGTGCAAAAGTGTATACATATTTATGGCGTTGACAAATTACTTCACGGCCGCTAAAACAGGTAAATAATGATTTTTATTTTTTTTAATTCGTTTTGGTAAAAAATGAAGAACTTCACGTACTCATTTTGATACAGTAAGCTGAAAATTTCCGAGCACATTGGAGAAAATGTATTATGCCAAGTATCAAATACAGTCAAATGGGGTAACTAGAGACAGAGGGGTAACATTAGACACCGCATTTTAAATATTAACTAAAATAGCTAGTTGAAAGATTGACCTTTAGAGAAACAAACCCAGTGGCGTAGCTGGGTGACCAAGGGCCCTGGGGCAAAAAAAAACTGGGACCCCTAAACTATACACATACACATAGGCTCTTTATGTTCAATATGAGGTTTGCTAATCAGATTTTGGGGGCCCCCCTGGGGCAGTGCCCCACATAGCCCTTTGGTAGCTACGCCAGTGAATAAACCCTAATTATTAATCGAGTGGAGTAATACCACACCTTACAAAGTGTGGTTTTACAGAAGCTGTCAGATTACTCCACTCAATGAAAAAATTGTGTTTAGTTGCAGATTCAAAGGTTGTAATAGTACAGTACAGTCAGCCACATTTCTCTCATTTATATTTACCCCTCTAATACCTCCATCCTTAGTTACTTCATTCAACGGTATGTATATTTGTAGTACTTAATTGAGAATGACATTAATACCACTAACATCAGTTTAAATTGGCACAAAGACTACAAAGACATCAATCAGGTGATTATAAATGACTTATATCAATGACCAAATCAATTTATTTAATTGTTTATTGATTGATTTTCGAGTTTTGAATGAATTTTTCAAGTACATATTAATTACAACCAATCAAAAGTTGTTTTGTTGTTGTTTTTGCTTTGACTTGCATATATTTAATAAAGCTAATAAAACTTCTTTGTAACCAAAAAAATTGACCCATGGGTACTCATGTAGCCCATGTAGGTATAAATGCAAACCCGCTTATTCATAAACGTATTTCAAACCTCATTTAGTTATAGCATGTTTTCTCTGTTTCTAACAATAACTACCAAAGTGACAGAGAAGAAGAAACAATCATTTAGTTAAATTAGGTTTGAAACACAGTTATGAATAAGCAAGAAAATGTGTGACTGTGTGTGTAATATTCCCAAAATCTAAAATAATTATTTAACCCATGTTAGAAGTATTACACTTTTTTCCTAAAATTAAACAGAAATTATTTAAAATAATTAAGCCTACTCTTTACTAAGAGGGGAGGCCTTTGCCCAGCAGTGGGACACGAAAATAGGCTAATAAAAATAAATAAAAACAAGTCTACTCTTGTATTTTCCATTAATCTTAACTTTTAAGGTATAGATCTGGTTGTCTGTACAGGTTTTGCCTGGTTGATTTGTTGCACAACAATTCTCAATGAGCATCACTTATGATTCATAATGACAGCCAACATAACAAATATATACGTGTCTTTTTTTTAGGAGCAGACGGTGCCATGCTGCATAATGCAAGCAGTTGCAGTATGCATCAGCCTAAATATACACAAATGCATCTATATGGTATAGACAATGTTCATAATGGTTTTACAAATCAGTTTAAAAGAAATCCTTGACTATTTCAGTGAAAAGTCAAGTCAAGAAAGTTGAATTTAAACTTTAATGAGACATATTAACACTATTATGACTACACTTGGCTGTACTCACTTGTGTTTAGTCACTATGCGCGACATGTTTCGGAGAGCTTAGGTCTCCATCCTCAAGCACTCTTAGTGCTTTTAGTGACTAAACACAAGTGAGTACAGCTGCATCTAGTGATAATAGATGTCTATTAGACTATAAAGAATGTCTTATTGTATAATGTAGTATGTCATGCAAACATGTCGAAAAGAATAGCAATTTGACATGCAATTTATAAATCAGACTAGTTCCAACTGCACGTCTGCAAGTCAAATTGATTTCATTGAAAATGATTAGTCCTATCATTTATACGAAATGGAAATCAATGATGGCAGTTTCAAAAATATTTATGTTGTTGTTGTTCTTTTTAAGATTTACTGAATCAGTGTATAGGCAAACTATATATAATTATAATTGTATGTAAAGGCATAATAAACTAATCACAAGGTCAAAGGCAAAACCCTATTATCTACTAATATAATGTAATCCAAATAGTCGGTTCTGCCTTTAACCCGGCACAATTACGTTCCCTTCAATACCCTTCTTGTTGTGTAAAATGTCAACTCATATAGCCTTTTACTAAGTCCTGTGTAAATATTCTTGTGGCAGAGTTGCAATCTTAACAATGATCTACTAATGAGCAAACAAAACACTGCAGACATGCACTATCATAGTGCATAGCTGCATAAGGCTTTGTCATTGCTGAACAATGAAATGCTAATGTTATCACAAGTTTCATAACAAGGGCATGTGTAAAGACTAGAACCCTGCCACTGGCCCGTGATATCCAACAATGTGTAGGACATTCACATCTACATCAATTCACTTTGACATTGAACTGATGTACTGATAAGGAAGTTTTCCAAACAAGCACCAGCTGTTGGGCAGATGGGAGGGGGGAGTGCTGGCGGAGCGCCGCTGCCGCGGGCGCGGCGGAGGCCCGAGACTCCTTGACCCACTCGCGAACGCAAATTCGCAGCCCGTTAGACGCCATATTTGTTTACTACGTTTGTTATGGGAGAGGACGCTGTGCTGTTGCGACACGGTTGGCAATGACATATTGCATCACCGTAACAGCGCGCGCTTGAAGGGCTACTAGCTTCAACGCCAGCGCCCTAGGCGTCAAAAAGGAAAAACGGTCCTTCTTCCGCCTTCACGACCTAACGTATGCTACACACTTACGTGCAATCCTGGTTAAATTGAACAAATATTCCTCCTGCGTTTGATCCATCTGTGTTTTGTCCTCCTCCCAAACTCATTGGAACGCTCGAAGTGTACGGGTCTGTTTAATTACTATCGACTACGGACGACATACGCGCGCAACGACCTTTGCGACGGAACACAAACACTCACTGTATTATTATAAACTGAGTATCGTCACAACAGAACTAAGAATTTTTTGACACAAAGAACGACCTTGCTGCTAAAAACAAGCCCCCTCCCTCCGCTTGCGACGGATAGCAGTCGCCTCGCCTTCAAGCCCCCTCCAAACGCAGCACAATCATCTGATTGATTCCGATTGGTGGATGAGCCCGTCACTGACATTTCTGAGAACGTTTTCATTCTTGTCAAGGAAATCGATTGATTACAAGTTTTATTTGCACCCGTGTGCTTCAGCTATTTAAATATTTGTGTATCACTAATCACTACATTAAGGTATTTATGAAGTAATTGTAGAAGTAAAGGCAAAAATTTTACTCAATATCACATTTTCTATTTTCCTTGTTTCGTGAAAAACATGATTTGAGCGCATTTTTAACGCAGTTTTTAGAATGTCTGTGGAAGGGTCACCACATAGGGTCGCCACACACCTAGCGGTTTTCCTCGCGGAATTACCGGAAGTAGCGGAAATTTGTCTATGGTAGCGGAAATTTGTCTATGGTAGCAGATTTTTTGTATGGAAGCCATAGACAAATTACCGGAAGTAGCGGAAATTCATAGACAAAATGCTTAATTTGTCTATGAATTTCCGCTACTTCCGGTAATTCCGCGAGGAAAACCGCTAGGTGTGTGGCGACCCGTATGTGGTGACCCGAATATGTCAAAGAATCAGTGTTACTAGCCTTAAGGAAAAAATTGATATTTTTCATGTGTTTCTCTAATTTTTCGTGGAAAAATGTAATAAAAGCAGAAACAATCAAAGCCTATTATATGCCCAGATTACGCATCAACTGGGTCTATCGTTTTTATCTATCAAACATCGGTTTACGATTTTTCCAAAAGATTTTTTTTGTGTGGTAACAATTTATCTAAGCTTGTCAATGTCAATATCAGCTGTCAATGCTGTCATGCTGTCAACACATGCGTTTTGACATGTAAACACTGCGTATAGGTTATGTTTTTAAACTTTTAAAAACCACACAAAAATGGGCCGTAAAATTCCAGCAAAAAAGCACCGAGGTGTGAAGGATCCTTTAAAACAACAGGAGCAACGCTTTCAAAAGTAAATTTGTATACCTTTAAACTATTTTCTATATTCCAACAACACTAAGTGTGCTGTTTGTGAGGCGTGTTTGTTGTCCTAATTTTATTCAATTATTTACAGAATAAAAGACAAAATAAATGCTCCACCGACGGACCCCGATGAGCAGCCGGTGCCGAAGTCGCTGCAGCGTCTTTTCGCCTTTAAAGAACCCCGTCAGACCGCATCTATTGCAAAGAAAAAAAAGTCACGCTTGATAGCAGGTAAATGGAAAATGAAGAGTTGGTTCTTTACACATACTTTTTAATCTGAGCTTATGGCCTCTACAATCGGTACAATTTTGACTCAAAACTCGCGCGCGATTTCGGAGCATTGCCGCCTAGGTAGGTGCAATTAAATCAATCGATGGATCAAAAACCGCAATGTATTAATAGTTCAGCATAAAGCCCAGCTGTTTGTGACCCTAGTATTGTTTGTTATAGCTGGCAAGCGCGATGACAATCCTGTGGCGGCACTCAAGCGAATGCCTGGTGAGGCGGGCCGTGCATTCTCCATGCGAATTAACAGTGCTGTGCGGGCACTACACAACACGGACCAAGAAGACTACCCTGTAAGTTACTGAGAGTTACGGCAAGTTACCTCTTACCTTAAGAAGTTAAAAGACTTGACACCTTAAGTGCCTGCTATTTGGCTGCCAACATAGCTCCTGGCGGTCTAAGGCACCTTGATTTTGGCCAGTGGTTCATACAATTCAATGGACAACCACCTTATACATGGTCGGATTATCAGCAAGGAGTCCGTGGTCAGCAGTCTTGATGTTGACCATGCAGGAGGGACATTATGTATAGTATACTAAAGTTGCAAATATCTTAACGTAACGTAACAATGGCTACTTTGATACCCTGTAAGTACTGCGGGTTAGCTGAATTCGCAACTCTCCTAACTTCAACTTTATGTATTGGCCAAAGAATGCAATTTTACTTATTAACCGACTTCAAAAAAGGAGGGGGTTCTCAATTTGACTGTTTTTTTTTTTGTTATCATTTTTTTTTTGTGTGTATGTTACTCGATATCTCCGTAAATCGTGAACTGATTTTCAAATTTTTTTTTTAATAGAACAGGTATAACCCCTAGGTGGTCCCATTGTCACCAAGTCGGGGTCTGATGATGGGATCCTGGAGAAATCGAGGGAACTCTTCAACTATTATAGGCACACCTATAGTGATTTCACTATTTTTTACAGCAACACTCTTGGAATAGCGGATTCTAAGTGAAGTCGGTTCTTTTTTGTTTAAAACTATTGTTTCATTGGCAGATTTGCTCTTATTGCACTATTTTCTCAAATATATTTCTTCAAATCAAATTCCAAAAAAAAAGAAATCTTAAAAGTTAAATTAAATATATCTTCCAGTCAGACCTTGAAGAGACGGACACCAGAGGGGAATACATAGCATCGCAGCGCGAGCGTCGGCAAAAGAAGCATCGTCAAGCCATCGCCAAGGAGTCCAAGGGTGCAGGGAGGGGGGAGGTTGATGATCGCCTTAGTAAGACACAGCGACGCGCGCTGAAAAGGAAAGAGCAACTAAAGGCTAAGGAGATTGAGGTGAGAGATGTATACATAAATTATTATTAGGTTATTCTGCTTCTCTTTTACTCCTATTCAAAGGAAGGTCCCAAGGTGCAGGTGTGGGGAGGGGGGAGGTTGAGCGTCTTAGTAAGACACAGCCACGCATGCTGGAAAGGAAAGAACAACTAAAAGCTAAGGAGATTGAGGTGAGAGATGTATACACAAATTACTATTAGAATATTGTGCTTTTCTTTTACTCCCATTCAAAAGAAGAGTCGCTAAGGAGTCCAAAGGTGCGGGTGTAGGGTAGGGCGAGCGTCTCAGCAAGGCGCTGTGACGCACGCTGGAAATGAAAGAGCAATAGAAAGTGAAGGAGGTTGAGGTAACACATGTATACACAAATTATTATAAATTTATTGTGCTTCTCTTTCACTCTAAGTTCAAAGTTGACGGTTCGGGGTAGAAGGGTGGGGGAGAAAAACGAAAGAGGAACGAAAAACCTAGTCGATTGATATGTGACAGCTTTATTACATTACACAAATAATTACTTATTTCTGGCTTTAATTCTTATCACTCTGATACAGTTGAGTCTTAATACCTAGACATGCCCATAAAAAAGGATGAATAGACTATAAAAAATCTAGTTAACATGCGCAAATAAATACGAACGTGTACTAAACTATTAGAATCATTGCTAGGTTATCAGTGTCATGTGAGTAACCATCTAACCAATATATACTTAGTAAAAAAATCATTGGTAGACATCGTATGTTGCAGACAAAAACAGCACGCGAGTTAGCGGCGCGCGAACTCCGTTACGAGCGGGTTGCCTTCGGCGACGTCGCGCACGCACCACCCGCGCTGACCGCGCCGCGACGCGCGCAAGCTAGTCAAGGGGCTCCGAGGGTAAGTGCTACTATAGATTACAGATGATCTATGTCATACATTATAAGGGCCGATGCACCAAACCGGCTGTTAACGTCAAAAAAATTTCGTAATCAATTGATAGGGCGCGCCATGAATTATAAATGGCAGGGCCTTTCAGGAAAAATACGTTACGCGTTAGGTTAGTAACCCATCGACCGCCAAAGTCGTCTAATCACGCGCACAGATAGTCGTGCCACTCGTGCCCTCAGCGCGTGATATCACGTCCAAAATATAACCTAGTGCGCTCGCGCACATTTAGCTCTAGCGTCTGACGATTTTTCTGTTCGTAGCTTGGCGATGAAAGGGTTAAAGTATTAGGAGTCGCCAGGACTCGCGTCCCCATACAAACGTAGTTCAGCTCTCATTTTAAAACAACATGCTTTAAAAGCACGAAATTTGGCATGGGCATTCTAGTAGTACAGATCTAGGTCGGACATTCGTTTTCGTTGCTAAAAATTGAAATAAAAAACATAGGAAAATATAGCAAAAATATGTAAATCTGTAACTGGCTGTATTTCCTTTGTATTACAATTTTTTGCAACGAAAACGAATGTCCGACCTAGATCTGTACTACTAGAATGCCCATGCCTAATTTCGTGGTTCTAATTCTAAAGCATGTCGTTTTAAAATGAGGGCTGAACTACGTTTGTATGGGAACGCGAGCGTCCTGGCGACTCTTAAGACTTATTATTAAAAGTGTAACCTTTCGTAAGCGAGACTGATGGAATCCTATCTATGATTAATCATATTACAGCCTGGCCGCCGCGACCTCCTGCTAGCCGGCATGCTCCAACCGACCGCTCCACTCAAGAGTCAACCGTCGACTAAAGCCAAGGTTCCCGGGAAAGCGCAGATAAGCGCCGCAGAGCTGATGCGACGCGAGCGCGCGCGGGTGGAGGCAGTAGACGCTTATAGGGCGCTCAAGAAACAGCGGGCGGCTGAGAAGGCGAACCGGTGATGTTCTGTTTACACGAGTAGATTAAAAAAAAAAGAGTTGAAGGTAGTTTATATTTAAATGTAGTGTAATGTAATGTATTTGTATTATACTTTAAGATTAATTTAATTAAATAAAGTACTTTATATTGTATTAATATAATTTTTTTTATTGTCCAATTTTCCTTAGGAGTTTCGGTAGTGTCGGTTCTGGCCAGACAGTTAGGGCATATGCGTTTATATGTAGATTTTCACGATTAGCCGGCATGCTCAAGTACCTACCTACCTAAATCACTGACCCATTAAAAAATCCAACCTGTATACGCATTTTAAATGAGTGCGCAATCGCTCCACACGACCATTTGGCTTTGCTTAAAAACAACCCTTTTTTTCGGCTATCGGGTACAAAAGTGAAGAAATGTATTAACCTATACAGTTCACGTCAAAAATGTGCATACAATGTCGAACCCTATTACAATGGAGTAAGGTGCAAAAGTGTTTTTGTTGTTGACTACCACCCCCTACACTGCAAATACCTAATGCAAGGAAATCCCAAAGGTGCATGTTAACGACAATAGTTGTTGTTCAACGGCCAATGGCCCCTAAACATTCCCCTACGGTCCGAGTCGACGTCCCTAGTGAAGTATGAGAGCGACCATTGTCAGATAAGATAGGGAAAGGCGGCTGCTGAGGTTGGACACGCATGCGTGGTGCTAACCCTCGCACGGCGCGAGTTAAGAGCTTGGAGCGGACATTGTACAGTACGATTCTCACGGTTCGAGTCGACGTCCACGGTGAAGTATGACGGCAACCATGGTCAGATAAGATAGGGGAGCGCGGCTGCTGAGGTGCGACACGCATGCGCGGTGCTACCCTTACACCGCGCGAGTTATGAGCAAGGAGCGGACATTGTACAGTCAGCGGTAAAATATATACAACTATGAACCTTATTACAATGGAGTAAGGTCCAAAATTGTATGCATATTTTTAGCACTGGCTGTAGCCATGCACAGTCAGGATCCATGTTCGACATGCCAATGGGGTTGGCAACTGTCAACGGTTTGGCCAGATGGCGCCAGCATAGCTGGTACCTGTCACTAGTATTGTTGTATGGGATTTGGCCATCCAGGTCAGAAAATTCCAAAAAAAAAAACAAGAATTTGACACAATTGGTAGGACTGACAGGTACCAGCTATGCTGGCGCCATCTGTAAAAACTTTCGACCGGCCAACCCCATTTGTGACACGGTGGATATCCATGCGAGATCACTATTTGACACCTACTTGGCTTCTATTTAACACATGATTCAAAGTGGTCTAAATCGCTAGCGACTGTAAATTTTAGATTGTCGAATTAGAACCCAGTATAAGTTGCTAAGCGAACGAGTCATTCAAAACAGGTGCATTTTTATGAATTAGCGTGTCGCTGAATGGCCGTGCCCAACAACGTTCCCCTGCGAATGGGTTCCTAATGTTAGATAAAAATTTAGGGGAGAGCGCGGGCACGATTTGCATCGCACGGTGCTACCCCTCCGACGCTGCGAGTCACGGACAAGAAGCGGGCTGCATTGTACTAAGCATTCTACGTATTTATCTACTCGTATAGTTAGACATTCATTATGCTTTCCATCCACTTTGCATCCTATCTTCACGCTAGTAAAAATTGCCAGGACTTAAAAAACAATCTTCAAACTTTTGTAAGTCACGTAAATATTAAGTTACCATGCTATCGTTAAATAATCTTATCGTTATCACTTATGACTTGACCCAGCGGCCAACAACCAACCAATGCAACCCCAGTCTATGGGACCAGTAGACTCCCGGTCGCGGTTCGCGCGTATCGTACCCTCGTGATCGACAGTAGTCACACAGTGCTGACCGTGAAACGTAAACATACATCAATAAAACCTGTTGTTAAAGCGCCCAAATGTGAATTAACCGTGTTGTTATAAGTACTTGTTATTCGGGATTATCTCAACTCAACATGTATTGCAGAGAACAATGATGGTGTCGCAGAGATACTGGAACAGATATCGAAAATACAAATTCAAAGAGGCCAATATTCGATATATAACTGATCGTTAACTGATAAATACTTCTTAATCTATTAGCTGGATAGCTTGCCAGCAGATATGTACATTTAGTGTGTCTATAGATAGGTTAATATAACATAGCTAGAATGATTAATAAACTCATAATCAAATTAAGACGTCGGCGGATCTTAACATGCGTTACCTTAGCAATTCTGTGCGGATACGTAGTCCTGCTAACACCGCTGTCTCCAGACCTGTACTTTATTCACTGGGGCCCTTTGGAAGATATATCGTGCCATTACATCGAGTTAGATAATAACTTACCCAGTGCAGAGAGCGATGAGTTTCAACCACCTTCCCGCTCGATATTCTTTCACGAAACGTCTTGTAAAGGATACTTGGATTCCCGGCAGGCTTGTGCCGTGGAATCAGCGGCCCGCGCTCATCCAGAATGGCAGATAAACGTCCTATTCGCTGCTCCTGTGACTAACCACGCTTTAAAAACAGGAAGTTTATCAGTGCTAAAGAACTATACAAATGTAAAGTTAACTAGAGTGCATATAAATAATTACGCTAAAAGAACTCCGTTAGAAACCATGGTGTCTGGTGGTGCGTTGAACCGAACTCGTTGGCGTATATCGCACACGTCAGACGTGCTTCGGTACCTGTCATTGTACAAGTTCGGGGGGGTGTATTTGGACCTGGATGTGGTGGTGGCGAAGGCGCTGGATCCTCTGGTGAGGAACTGGGCGGCGAGGGAGACGGACACGGCGGTGGCGGCCGGGGCGCTGGCGTTCTCAAGGGATCAGCTTGGGAGGACTGTTGCTGAAGCAGCAATCAGGTGAGTTTCGAGTTTAAGAGTCGCCAGGACGCTCGCGTTCCCATACAAACGTAGTTTAGCTCTCATTTTAAAACGACATGCTTTAGAACCACGAAATTTGGCATGGGCATTCTAGTAGTACAGATCTATGTCGGTAATTCGTTTTCGTTGCTAAAAATTGTAATACAAAGAAAATACAGCCAGATACAGATTTACATACCTACAAAACTTATTTTTGCTATATTTTCTTTGTATTACAATTTTTAGCAACGAAAACGAATTACCGACAGAGATCTGTACTGTTAGAATGCCCATGCCAAATTTCGTGGTTCTAAACAACGTCGTTTTAAAATGAGAGCTGAACTACGTTTGTATGGGGACGCGAGTTCACGCGAGCGTCCTGGCGACTCTTAAGCCAGCGTTTCCACCAGAGAAGAGATGAGCGAGGATGTATGCGAGGAATGTGTTAACCTACTTCATTTACCTATCCTCGCACAGCGGTTGGTTTTTAACAAAAACTTTCTTCGCCACGCTTCCTCGCTTATCTGACCAAGGGCCGGAATTCTTCATAGCAAAAATCGAACTGTCAGAGGGATTGACCATGATGTTTTATCGACTTATCGATGTTACGGAATAGTTTAATATCGCATTAGGTATCCATTACCATCTTAAAAGATTATTCTGTAACATTTGACCTCTTTGATAAGCAACTTGCATCTCCATATTAAAATAAATTGTGTCAACGTCACATATGTCATTTATGTCACTTGAGTTTTCATAATTGATTCCCGTGCCGTGTTACTAAAATGGTTAATCCTAAAAGAAAAACGATAAACAAATTGTTTGTGTGTATATCCAAAAGCCTGATTTCATTACTTTAGCTTTGTATCGTCAAGTGACAAATATTTATCGATAAGTCGATAAAACGTCATGGTCAATCCCTCTGACATTTAGATTTTTGCTATGAAGAATTCCGGTCCTCGCTTATCTCTGGTGGGAGATTTAGGTATAGGTACAGTCACCGGCAAGTGTATCTTCCTACACGAAGGCCGCAAAACTATATGACACAGGCGCGGATCCACGATTTCGATCAGGGAGGAGGACACGTAATAACTTACAGTCCGCACCTATGGCCCCCGTAGTATACTTGTGTGTGGGGGGGGGGGATTGTTGAGACTTTATCGTCTTAACAATAGAGGCATTCGTTGTTCAGATATTTGTCACCACCTTGGCCGCTTCGATATAATTGATGGCGACTGTATAAAGCAGTATAGGACTAACTATAGTTAGATACTAGTAGTTCTGCATTCCCCCCTTTTTCTCCCCTTTCCCCCTCCCTCGAAACTTTTTTTACAACAACCTCTAACTCCTCTAAGGAAGTGTGGGCTTAACCTTTTACCCGAAAATGATTGAAATCCGTTCATAAATAAAAATAACGCGACAGCAAATTTCCCCCCTTTTCCCCTCGACCATTTTTGGCAAATAAATCAAGGAACTTACATGCCTAGTTTCATCGAAATCGGATGAAAAATGCGACCTCTAGACACTCTAGACCGACACTGACCAACCAACTGACCAACCAACCAACCAATACACACACATCAATCTGCCAAATCGCCGCAGGTAAGTACCAGTGAAAACGGAGACCAATAAGCCATAAGGACGATAATAAAAATGAAACCTTGAATATAATCGTGTGTAATAGAACTATCGATCATACATATCATAGTAGGCAGGCGAGCGTCGATTGACGTTTATGGTTTCTGATTATTGTAGCCACCATCAAATATATCGGAGCGGTCAGGGTACTCAAAAATATCTGAACGTGCAAAATGCAATCGCCTTTACAATAGAGGTGATCCTTTTAAGGGCATAAGAATAATAGATATCGTATTCTAATATATGAAAACAAAAAAAAAAAATTTTTCGTCAGAATAAAATGGTTTTGTAATTTGTATAGAGGGCCGGCAGGGATAACGTGCCCATACTGCCAATAAAAATAAAATCCTGTTTCGAGTAACATACCAATTGGTAAGCCCTTAAAGCATGTAATTTTTCTGTGCCTTAAGAAAGCATGTAATTTTTCTAACACAATGTAATATTGTTATAGAATAAATAAAATAAAAAAACGGATCACCAGTATTTTTGTGACACCCTGTAGTTCTTACCGAACTGTGACAGTACCTCAAAAGGTACCTACCATACAATGTTGAATCTGTACAACGTACGATGTAAGCGTATTCCTCCAAATGGTACCTTTATTTCATTGTCATAAATATAAAAGTGCAGTGCTGTAGGTACTGCCTGCACTCAGCGGTATGACGGGACCGTGGCGCCCGAGGCGGGTCGATAACTCGATATTTCGTCAGCACGCGACCAATATGAACTATTATAACATTACAGGGTGTTTTTTCAATAACTAGCCACATTGTGGGAGGTGATAAGGTAAGTAAAACTGAACAACTTTTTCTATGGGACCAACCCCGAAATCCCAAAAAAAATTTTGGCGTCCCCATACAAAACGTTAACGTCTGATCGGCTGAAATGTATAAAAACACCAAAAAAAAAATGATATTTCGGAGTTGGCCCTATAGTACACTACAGTAAAAGTTGTTTAGTATGGCTTTCAAATCGCCTCGCACAATATGGCTAGTTATTGAAAAAACATCCTGTATAACCAATTACGAGTAGCAAAGCAGGTGACAACGATCGATTTTTTTGATAGATTTCTTGTAAAAGTAATTATTGCTTTGCTACACTTTGCTTAATTGTTTTTTCTGCTCAGGCGCCTCAAACTTTGGCAAACCGACGGGACTCGTGTTATATGCACCGCCGCCACTGCTAAGTAGTAACATTCTGACGTTTCTGACCTCATTAAAAATATCCCTTTATCAACACATGGTTTCCGTTTGTCCGATAACTTGCCCCCAAAGCAAACAGCAGCCAGATAGGCACACTCGTCATCAATTATATCGAAGTGGCCAAGGTAGGTACCTACTCAACAATATCTGAACATGCTCTTTACTTTTTAACCGACTTCAAAAAAGGAGGAGGTTCTCAATTCGACTGATTTTTTTTTTCTTTTATCATTATTATGCTTTTTTTTTGTATGTATGTTACTCCATATCTCCGTGAATCGTGAACCGATTTTCAAAATTTTTTTTTAATCGAACAGGTATAACCCCTAGATGGTCCCATTGTCACCAAGTCAGGGTCTGATGATGGGATCCTGGAGAAATCGAGGGAACTCTTCAACTATTATAGGCACACCTATAGTGATTTCACTATTTTTTACAGCAACTCGGCCACTTCCTCTTGGAATAGCGGATCCTAAGTGAAGTCGGTTCTTTTTTTGTTTTAAATTATGTAGATTACAAAGTCACAGTTTTGTAGTTTTCTATACTCACTTTCGTACAATAAATTATTTGTATTTGTATTTGTATCGTGCTCGCGTAATAGTTCGCCGCGAAATATGTTCTAGCGATTCGCACAAAGCCACATAATTAACATAGGGATCATCCATTAATTACATCACACCTCAAGGGGGTCCACAAAATGTGACATATCGTGACAGGGGGGAGGGAGGAGTTCCATGTTTGTGACCTCACAATCCTCACATCATTGTAGGTACTAAACTAATTTTCTACATACTCGGATTTGTTTGAATACTTTCGTTTCGTTCCCTATAAATTTGATACCTACTATTTTTCTGGCAATCCTCATAAAGAGTTAGTTTCAAAGTGATGTTGTATATTTTACCTTACTAAACTAAAAATCTAAATGTGACGTCACACTAAGGCGGGAGGGTGCAGTTAATTGTGACGAAGTGTGACATGGGGGGAGGGAGGGGTAAAAAAATCATGAAATTGGTGTGACGTGAATAATGGATGATCCCTAAGTAACAAGTTTATTATTTGCAAAGGACTTTAATTTCCAGCGCGATATTTCTCACTCCGTTCGAGCACTTCATCCCTTTTTTAGTGATAATGATAAGGTATGATAGAGCTGAGAAAAAAAAATACAGTATGACTGTCTCTCAATGAAAAAGGAATAATATGGAAATGGTATATCAACGAAAAATTTGAAGTCGCTACAGCTCACAACATGGCGGTTCATAGTGCTTCCAAGAAGATTTAACTGTGTAAGGTTTTGTCGATAAATCGATATCGATAGTGACCAAGGCCTCACAGGCGGTTGCCAAGGCAGGGGTACTAATTCAAGTAACTATTTCAAGTAGGGTTTTGACAACATCGACAGAGACTCCCCAGAAATCGCCAGTTTTTTTAAATAGGTACTTATCAGGAAATAATTATTATTTAGATAAGATAATTCGTGTGGATTTCAAGCTGGGTAGCATAATGAAACAACAAAATGGTAGTAGGCATTAATAATATGTAGTGTGAGTGCTACGCCACACTCACACCCTCATATGTTAGCCTTATATATAAGCACCTAGTACGTAACTTTAGCCATTATAAGCATATACTCCAACCAAGTTGTTTCTCTTCAACGTCCCACACTACATGGCGACCCTGCCAGTGCGGCCTCGCGCTGCACTGGCGGCGCGCTGCGCCAGCCAGAGAAGATTTAAAAATAAGTGACCTTGGCAAACTAGTGATTTTTAAACAAAGCTAAAAGTGACAAAATGGACAACCTTGGTTATAAGAACCAAGTATAAATTAATTTAGACAGTGTTAAAGAAGTGGAAAAAATCAAAGTTTTATATTTTTCTTGTGAAAAAAAAGACTAACTGAACTAAAAGGGTGTGTGACCATACACTTTTAGAAAGATAAAAAAAAAACCTTATTTCAATTTCACTTCAAGTATGAAAGACGTCAGTTGGATTTGCTGCCGGGAGTTGTTGGTGTCCGTGGCCAAGGACACCAGCACCACAGGAAGTTAAGGAAGCCAGGAGAGCAAGTTAAGCTAGTGAAAGTGTTGTGAAAGTTATGAAATTGAAATAATAAGTGAGAATCGTAAACATTTCAAGAAAAGTTACAAGGGTAAATGTTTAAGTTTTAAATCTGTATTTGACTTTTTGACAAATTTTATTGACTTTTTTCTTACGTGTGTATGAATGATAATGTAACGATTTTAATTAATGATGTACTATAGTTGCCAATTGATGACGAAACACATTGTATGGTTAAAAGTGCCTAGATTATCATTTTCTTAAAATATTTTATTAACTAAATACAAATGCATTTATTTACAGAGATTTTTGTAAATTCTTATATTTAAATTTAAAATAAATAATAATTTACATTAGCACTTTCATCATTTATTATAGTAATTTGGTAGTAAGGTAGCAACAATACAGATATAGCGAAATGCTGACGTGTGGCCACCTGCATATTCGTTAAAGGAACGGAATGCATCATCTGCAATTACAGCTCAAATTTCACATTCGACTTGAAGCTTTGTGCACCGATTTAGATTATTTAAATTTTGTCGTAATTATCAATGAGTGTAAGTAATGTTTACGACTTTTAACCATATATCCCAGATTAGATATTTTATAAGTTAACTAAGTAGAATTATGTAAGCCGATATTTAATAATGTACCTATATGATTTTGTGATTTTTTAATATTTTAAGATTTTGTATCAGACTTGACTTTTTTTACACGGATTGAACAAATTTTTTTATACACGGAATATGACATGAAATACTGAAAAAAAAAGGATTATATAATGGAACTCTTGTTAAGTTAAAGTAGCAACAGATTTCGTAGGTTTTAGTATGTTTATAAAGAAGCAAAGATTTATTGTTGGATAATAAAGGTTTGAAGAATTGGAATAATGTTAGTAATTGAATGTCTCTGGGAAGTTTTAAAAATGTGTGGATTGTGGAATGTAAAGTAAAAGAAAGTATGGTTTCGAAGTGATTATTGTGAAAGAGTTTGTACGATGTTCAGAAAGTGCGTTTGCAATGTGTTTGGGAAAACTCATATAAATAAGTTTTCAAAAGACGATTAGACTGATTACCTAAGAGTTACTGAATATCTTATATATTGAAGTTTTCATGGTTTTTGAGTTAACTGATTGCGTATTTGAATGGTATTTTTTTGGGGAGGAGCAGAATGAATGTAATATTAAACGAATTATTTAAATAAAGATGAGTATACCTATCGCGTCTTCGGTGGCCCGAGAGGCGGCCTTGAGCGAGTAGGTATAGCAAGGGTACGCCAGGATACAAGGCAGGCACGGAATCCTTGGACTCGGATCATGAATTGGTCGAGAATCATTCGTGACGATCGATCCTTGGACACATGGAAGGTTATGATGTATGGAAGTGTTAAAAGAACTGCCTGTATGAGTATATAAATAGTATGGTGCGCGCTTAGTAAAAAAAAATCCTTGTATCCTGAGCCAATAAATAAATGTATGAAGGTCGGCCGACCACGAATGTAATGCGTTGTGTACCCTTGTCACTAGTGATGCACTCAGGATGCCCACTTTAAACTTATGTAAAAGTAAAATAAATGTGAGTTATTAAATGAATAAAATGTTGACGTCATAAAGGAATACTTGCAAGTATCTGACTACATTGAAATGATAAATATACTCGTTCAGAAAAATCCAGAGCTGTAAGGGATTAACGTCTTATCTATTGTGTTCGGACTGCCACCGCACGTGCCATGATGAAAAAAATGGTTTGGTTACACGTAAGCGTTGAATGAATTTCTACTATATAGACCACGCAATAAGATTCAATATGAACTAATACAAAAAAGCCCTAAGTTCTTTACGGTTGCATCCAGCGCAGGCGACTCAAACGCTCGGGGACCAGCGTAACTTGAAATCGAGATCCCAAATAGATATGCGTAATGCGGAGAGCGCCCTTGCACAGGTACTACGAGCGCCCGGCTAGTCAGCTCTTAGGAGGCCAATGGAATGTTTCTTACCTCGCAGGTAAAAACAGGGTCGGAGTCTGATTGAAACATTTGAATTGATATACGCTTTACTGTTCTTTATTAAGAAAATAATAAACATGATTTAAATAAAACATTGGGTAAATATAATTACAATAATAATAAGTCAACTATTAAAACATTTCGTGGCAACGCGGCTCCAGTTTTAGTTTTATTCTTAGATTAAGCATTTGTCTAATTTTAAATAACGTTAATGTTTCATTAGGCTTTAATGCAGCACAATATTTTTATTATTAGACTTTCGTTATGAATGATGATTCGTGACAAATTAGACAAATGCTTAATCTAAGAATAAAACTAAAACTGGAGCAGCGTTGCCACGAAATGTTTTAATAGTTGACTTATTATTATTGTAATTATATTTACCCAATGTTTTATTTAAATCATGTTTATTATTTTCTTAATAAAGAACAGTAAAGCGTATATCAATTCAAATGTTTCAATCAGAATCCGACCCTGTTTTTACCTGCGAGGTAAGAAACATTCCATTGGCCTCCTAAGAGCTGACTAGCCGGGCGCTCGTAGTACCTGTGCAAGGGCGCTCTCCGCATTACGCATATCTATTTGGGATCTCGATTTCAAGTTACGCTGGTCCCCGAGCGTTTAAGTCGCCTGCGCTGGATGCAACCGTAAAGAATTTAGGGCTTTTTTGTATTAGTTCATATTGAATCTTATTGCGTGGTCTATATAGTAGAAATTCATTCAACGCTTACGTGTAACCAAACCATTTTTTTCATCATGGCACGTGCGGTGGCAGTCCGAACACAATAGATAAGACGTTAATCCCTTACAGCTCTGGATTTTTCTGAACGAGATACTTATGATATAATTCAAGGAAACAAATAAAAAGTAAATATGGACATATACATATTCACTTACTAGGACTATGATGTATTGACGAATACATTTTTGTGTTATTGTTTTAGATTGTTAAACCACTCCCAGGATTTCCAACGGTAAACGAATCAAACTAAGTCAATCTCTTCTATAACTTGAATATATTTGTATTCTTTTTCACGTTATATTATAACAACACTTGTTCACAACTTCGCATCCAAGTACCGAATGCCGCTTTTTCTTGGCGTCGGTTACCTGCTAGCTTCGCCCTTCCATTTTGTTCCTAGCAAAAGGCGCGAAACGGAAACAGGTAACCGATTCCAAGTTGATCACAATACTTCTTATTCTATTTGTAATTATTAAGTTATCCTAATTGTACGGATGACGCTTGATTGAGTATAATTAAATATTAGTAATATTATATAATAGACTAGGTATTTAACAGACTTATAACTTATGAATATAGGTTTCGTATGGCATTTTAGTTTCAACTTTGCACACTAGGGGTTTCATGAGAGTTTATCGAGTCAAAATATGATTAATAATGTACTAAAGCTTACAAGATATACCTATGTCATGTCATGTGAGATTTATAAAATTCGTTTCGTCATCAATGTGGGCATAAATAAGTAATATACATTTTAATCAAATATTTTTTGGGTCTATGTTATGTTTTTAATTTTAATAGTATATTTGATAATGTGAGTGTTTCATTTTTAAATTTAATTTTACTTGTTATTAAGTCTAGCTAGACTGTAGGGAAATTTAAGACTTAATTATGTATTGTTTTATTTTTCTATTAGGTTTTTGTTTACTATGTATGTATTTGTGTTTCTTTTTTTTGTACTTCTAAATGTATTATTTTATGTCAAATATTAATTATATTATTATAATTGTTTATTTCTATTTTTTCTCTTAGGTTAGATTTTTATAATATTTTTACAAAAGTAAAATATAAAAATACATCTAAAATATACAAAAACAATAAAAACATTATAAAAAACCTAACCTAGGGTGCCGCCGGCAACAGAGCAAGGCCCAGGCTGCCGGTGGTTAGGGCCGCAGAGTGAGGAACCTTCGGACTATGCGCGCCGTGTCCAGAATTACCGCCCTCTGTATCTGACCCTTGATCCAACCACAACCCTTTCCTCAGAAGTGGGCTGCCAGCAGGGCGACCCCCTCGGACCAGCCATCTTCAGCTTAGCCATCAATCCAATCATTCAAAACCTAAATTCAAAATTCAACGTTTGGTATTTAGACGATGGTACCCTAGGAGGAGATGTAAACACAGTTTTAGCAGACCTTACTGAAATCAAAAATAAGTTTAAATTAATTGGGCTAGAACTAAATTACGACAAGTGCGAACTATTTTTAAACTGTAATAATCCAGACTCTATTCCAAAATTTCAAGCCATCACCCCTAATATAAAAGTGGTCAACAAAGACTCACTAAGCCTCCTAGGGTCACCAATTTTTGAAGAAGCCATTCCCAGTATCATTACAAACGCGATTACTAAATTCAAAAACTGCGCCAATCGCTTGCTCGAGATCAATTCTCATTCCGCGCTGACTATTTTAAAATGCTGCCTTTTCGTCCCGAAATTTACTTATTTGCTCCGCTGCTGTCCATTTTGGAAACATCAAAATTCACTACTACTGATTGATGATATTATTAGGTCTTCCCTAGATTCCATCCTCAACATACAGCTGAGCGAGCTCTCTTGGAACCAGGCGTCCCTGCCCATCAGATTTGGTGGGCTGAGTACGCGCAAAATTTCTAGTGTCGCACTGCCGGCGTTTCTATCATCCGTCCATGGCACTGCCTCCCTCGTAGGTAAAATACTAAAGGGCTGCCCTTTAAACTACGAGACGGCGTGCCTGACGGATGCTAAAAACGCATGGCTGGTGGCTTGTCCGGGCCAAGATTTACCTACAAAATTAAACGTGCAACGTTGCTGGGACGACACCCTCTGCAAAATAGCTTACAACTCCTTACTTTCTGCTTCTAGTGGGCACATGCGCGCGCGATTGCTCGCTGCCGCCGAACAGGAATCCGGCCAGTGGCTCTATGCTTATCCCTCCCCGCCCATCGGTACATATTTAGAGCCCGACACCTTAAGATTAGCCGTGAGTTTAAGATTAGGGATTAAGGTCTGCGCCCCCCACAAATGCCCCTGCGGCGTACTCGTAGATGAACTTGGACACCACGGCCTCTCCTGCCAAATGAGCGCCGGCCGCCTCTCTAGACACGCTGCCCTAAATGATATCATCCGCCGGTCTCTTGCCACCGTCAACGCGCCGGCTATTCTCGAACCAAACGGCGTTTTGAGAGACGATGGCAGGAGACCGGATGGTATGACCCTGGTCCCGTGGAAGATGGGACGGGTGCTGGTCTGGGACGCTACATGCGTCGATACGCTAGCTCCGTCCCATCTTCCTAGAACCTCAGCCAGGGCTGGTGCGGCAGCGGAGACGGCAGAAGCCAAAAAGGCCCTCAAATATCGGGTAGTCAAGTATATTTTAAAGAGGTAGCCAAAAAGCTGATAGAGACCACCGGTGACCAGAGAGCTGGCAGCTTTCTCTCGCAGCGCATCAGCATTGCCATTCAGCGAGGGAATGCTGCCAGCATCTTTGGCACGATGCCGCGGGGGCCTTATTTAGATGTATTTTAGTTTAGATTAGTTTTAATTTATTTTTAAGTTGTTTTTAATTTTGTTAACCATTTTTCTCGAATACCTTATTTTTTTGTTAACTATATATTTAATAAAAAAAAAACAATATTACTAGCCTGAGTCACTTATTACGACTGTTGCTTTTTTGACATTTGTATGATATAACTTCTTCAATATCCTCATATGTTGCTATTATTTTAACTGAAAATTATTTTTATACTTAAAATGATTTGTACTCTATTTGATCAGTGACTTGATCACATAATTTTATCTTATGTTTTAATTTGTTTGGAAATAATTTTATGACAGTATTATTGTTTATATTTAGCTTCAAAATTTATTTTTATTTAGGTACTGATTTCTATATTGTGTGTATTCACCATAAAAAAAATGGATTAACTTTTAGCTTAAGCCAATATAATCATTTTTTTTTCTATAAGGGGGGAGGTGTAGTGTGTGTACTACGCCTCACACACACAAGCATAGCCTTAACTTATATAAGCGCATGTAAGTGTTATTTTATACAGAATACAGCTATACTCCAACCTAAGTGTTTCTCTCTACGTCCCACACTACAAATAGATCGATATCAATTTCGATAAATAGAGTAGGTACAACCCTAAAATTACCACTCAACAACAAGATGACGTCATCAGCTCACAATATGGCTGATTTTTCGGCTTCATTAGGTTTTTACGTATACATATACTGACTATCCCTTTTTGCTTACGAATATAGTGCTGAGTTAAAACGAGACGAGCATATTGATATTCATATGCCAGGTCCCCTCTATACATATAGGTCTGTGCTCTCTCTCTCTCTCTACGCTGCATGTCTATGCTTGAATTGAGACAGTCCCTGGCCAAATATATGAGAGGGACCGGAACCGGTTACCATAACCTGGGTATTTCATAGGGTTATTTTTGAGGTTGTTTTAAAAACCCTGATATAACGGTAACCTTATGATGAGGTAACCGTATTGATACGGTTACCGTATCGATCAGGTTAACCTAAGGTAACACTAACCGCATTAAAAACCCAATCAATTCGGTTACCGAATCATAGGGTATTGAGGCAGCTCAAACGAATGTAATCTTTACGAACACTCGGATTAGGCTCATTATTAAATTGCTGTAGTGGCTTTGAGCACGGGGCTGGTCAACTAAGCTCCCAGTACAAACAAACAGGTTTTGCCGGAAACGTCGCGCGTCGTTTATTGTGTTCATCTTTAACAATATTTGTACTTTTAGGTTGAAATTGGAGCGCGGCTGCATTTCGTTTGGTTATTTTGTTTTTACATTATTACTATACTAACTTTGGAGAAATTACGGATACGGATTCGTGGCACTCGTGCATAATGTGCATATGAATTAAAATGTATTGTTCTAATTATCAAGTATGTACATGTATGTGTACAATAAAATATGAATATATTTTTTTTTTAATTAAAATAAAAATATAATAAAAATAGAATAAAAATTGAATAAAAATAGATTAAAAATAGATTAAAAATAGAATAAAAATAGAATAAAAATAGAATGAATATAGAATAAAAATAGAATAAAAAAAATAGAATGAAAATAGAATGAAAATAGAATGAAAAAAGAATAAAAATAGAATAAATAAAATAAATAGAAAATAAAAATAAAATAGAACAAAAATAGAAAAAAATAATAAAACACCTATAATAAAATACGATATAAAAAAAGGATTAAAATAGAATAAAATAAAATATAATATAATAAAATAAAATAAAATATATTCAATGATATGCAGTAGAAACAACTTTTTTAATTTTTTTTTATTTTTTTGTTATTATTATTATTATTATTTTTTTTTTTTATTATTATTATTTTTTTTTTTTTTTTTTTTTTTTTTTTTTTTACTTTAAAATTTACTTTTTTCTTCATTCTTATGATATTTTCATTTATTTTTATTTTATTTTATTTTTACTTTATTTTCGTGCTTGAGCAACGCGACTACTACAATAACAGCTCTATACAGGTAGTTAGCTAGTTTCATTAAATGCTAAATCTCAACATTTGCTTTCAATAGTATTCAAATGCAGTGAAGAAAAAACAACCCAGGTTACAATAACCCAATGAAAACCCTTAACAAAAACCCTATCGCGATGGGGTTTTGAGGTTAACCGTGTTAGGGGTTACGGTTACCGCTTCAATACCTGTTACCACTATGATTCGGTAACCTCATGATACGGTAACCGTATCATGAGGTTACCAAATTGATTGGGTTACCGAAATGATAGGGTTAAGCCTAAAGAGGGGTTTTCCGGTCCCTATATATCACTCCCCTCGTTACATCCGTCGATGGAGTCTTCGCTTCGCAAATGTCCAACTTCATCAAACATCTCGGTGAAGCCATCGCTGACCGGTGACACAGACCTTTTATGATTTCGATAATCCGAGCCACCAGCATGTGTATCCGTGAGACACGGCACAGATTCAAATCCACCCAACATATTTCTTGAGTTTCATCGACGGTGCTGCCTTACCCAGCCCGTCTTCCTCTAGTTCCTCTGCCCTGCACTAGCTCTTGTTGTTGGTCAATGTTTAATTAAAAATTGTAACTCCATTTTTAACCTTTTCAACGCTTTCTCTCTCGCATCAAAATGTGGCATACACGCCAACATTTCAACTAGTGAGATACTAATTTAAACCTTATCTGTCAACAGTAAAATTGATTTGACAGCGTCTGCCATAGCCTTTTTAGTGGTTGTTGGCGTGGTAGGCACGACAGTAGTCGACCACTTTAATGGCTCTTGGCGTTGAAAAGGTTAATAACGTTAAATAAATGAATGTTAATCCTAATATACGATAGTATGATAGCATTAGGGATTTATTAGTATAAGTCCGGGTTGACCCGTGACGTGACCACGAACGCTGTAAAGTGTTCGAAATGTTGAGATGTAATTTAAATTCAGTATACGCGATATAATCCGTTCAAAGTTGTTTTATTTCATGAAAATCATGAATAACTATCGCAGCAACCGTAGACAATATTATTTATTTATTATTTATTTATTTATTATTGCATACAAAATTTATACAGCATAACAGTAAAACCAAGCCACTGCACAATTCAAATAACTAACAGATACATATTTTAAATTAAACAAACCGGAACATCAACTCACATCCATCGACTCACAGTAAACCAGACATGCTCTACAAACACTCGCCCAATTATTCGCAAATACATCAGTCTCTGGTGCCCATGACATTATATCATGATTTGTTTAATTTAATATGAAAATATCTGATTCCAGGGACCTACAACACAACTACAGAGGCGATAATTGGGGTAGCAACGGGCCCGGCGTGATCACGCGCATCCTGAAGCAGCTGTGCTCGACCAGCAAGGTCAGCCAAATGTCGGCTGCCACGTGCAACGGTGAGCCATCTTATCTTATCTTATATACATTATGTTTTTTCAACTATCAGCCATATTGTACGATGTAATTAGATAAGCCATCATCGAGATATGCTTAGAGCTTTAAACCAAGCGGAGTGGTCATTGACAGGCGTTCCCCTCTGCCGAAAATGTATGACCAGTGGTCATACTCATTGTATGGACTGACGTTTATTTGACGTGGCTATTTTGACGTTTCGCATACATTTGACGTTCCCCTCCCCCGCAAAAAACGGCAGAATTTTTCCGATAGAAATGAGAGCGCGTCTCGCATCCGGTTGGTTTTATAATCAAAGGAGATATGAGATCTATGTAGGCCATACCAGAGACTATAGAGATATAGACGACCACAGCCTAAGAACTTTTCAAAGCTCATGTCGATTGCGCCATCTATGTCAAAGCTCCCTAAATATACCGAATATGTAAGAGAAATGTCCTGCACTGCTACTCCACCTAGTAACAAATAGCGTACTATTAGTACACTAGTAGCTAGTAGTGGTACTAGTGGTCGTCTATATCTCTATAGTCTCGGGCCATTCTGAAAACTGAACAACTTTTACTATGGGACCAACTTCGAAACGCGATTTTTTTGCCCCGTTTCATATATTTCGGCCGCCTGTTCGTCAATGCTTTCTATGGGGAGTCCAATATTTCTTGTTTAGTATAGCTTGCCGAATCACCGCGCACAATATGGCTAAGGGTTAAAAGAATAACCTCTAAGGTAAAATCCACAATTCCACGGACTGATTTGACAGCTCCTGGCATACAAAGCGATTGTCAAATGTATGAAAAGAGCTGTCAAATCAGTCCGCGGATTTATGAATTCTACCTTAGTTTGAACCGGCCTTCCCCATTTGAGCACCACAGCACAGACCACTTTTGTACCTGACTCCTTTGTAATAAGGTGCAAAAGTGTAAACATATCTTTGACGTCGACTGTACCTACAAACAGCTGTTTTAATTACACATTAATTTTTCCAGGATTCGAGGTGTACGGCCCGCAGTTCTTCTACCCAGTGGTATACTGGAAGGGACACGAGTATTTCGAGCCCGGCGAAATTAAACTCGAAGACACCGCCTACATTTTCCACGTGTGGAACAAATTAACAAGCTACCTCGATGTACATAAGGACTCGCCTTACGCTAAATTGGCAAGGAAATACTGTCCCGGCGTTTACAAATTATATGGGAAAGACTTTTTTCTACGCATACAGGATAAATAGATGTTCTAGCCTTAGAATGAATTCAACTGGTTAATGTGGTACCCATATTTAGATCCTAGGATTTTAAAATTAAAATAATTTCATAATTCCCACTGGTTAATACGCGTCACCGACCTATGTTGGGTGTCAATGAGTATAATAGTACATTACGCACCTAGGGCGGTAAAGTAAAGAACGGCTCAGATCGCGGGCATTTGTAGCCCGAACCGCAGGTCAGGGCCATAAACAAGCGGCCTGAGGCCTTCTTTATTACCGCCCGTGGTGAGTACACAATTTTACGTCTTCTCCTGGGTGTGAAGTGAGATTTGCCACGGCGCCCGTGGGCGGCAAATCTCACTTACCGCCCAGAGTGACGTAAAAGTATATTATTATAAACTCGCAAAGCTATACTGTAATAGGGCTTTTTTAAAAGGGCTGAATATATCATCTGGGACTTTATCCTCATTTGAAACCAAAATATTATTACAAACGCGCGTTTTTTGTAAAAGTGACATCCACCCACCCCACCACATACTACTTAGGCCGCTATTAGACTATCATATATAAATGATCATAGATATAGGAGTCATATATATATGAAGAACCTATGATGGTGTAATAACAATAAATGATCCATTATAAATCATATATTGTTATTATCACCATCATAGCTTCTTCATATATAAATGACTCCTATATCTACTTAGAGCTTTAAACCAAGCGGAGTAGCCATTGACATGCGTTCCCCTCTGCCAAATGAGTATGACCAGTGGTCATACTCATGGTATGGAGTGACGTTTTTCGCACTAAAGCAAAAAAAATAGTTATTTGTTATACAAGGGGTGAAAGTTGTATTTTACGGGCGAGTGTTATTTGAAACACGAGCTAGCGAAAGGATTCTATTATTGACCACGAGCGAAGCGAGTGGTTCAAAAATAGAATCCTGAGCGTAGCGAGTGCTTTAATACACGAGACGTAAAATAACTTTCACCCGTGTATAACACAAAACTTTTCACCTCACTACAGCGAGGAAAATAAGAAAAAGGGTGCATTTTGCTCGGTTTCCCGTAATTCCTCAGGTGTTAATACTTCTTCATCACTCGAATCACTCATTTTTAACAAAACAACCTAGAAAAACATGCGAATATTTAATGTTGATATGATGGATGAATTGAAATGAAAAGTTTTGACGTAAAAGGTTTTATTAAATGTCAGATGCGTTTCGTTCGTACGTAGACTTATTGGGCTGTCAGAACATTTTATCCGTTTTTACAAAAAGAATAAAGATTAATGTTGAATGCTGATATTTATGAATTAAAATAAAGTTCTAAGACTATATTTAGTGTTTTTACTCGATGCAATTCATTAATTGCGATGTTAAAAATTCTGCACTTTTAACGTTTTACGTTTTGTTAGCTGTCAAATGTCACTTAAGCCACTTGTCACTTATGTCAAAACTCTTTCACCACATGTGGATAAAAAGCAATTTTCACAATAGATATTAAACAAACAAAAAGGGCTTTCCGAGCTAGTGAGGTGAAAAAAAAATTTTTTTTGAGTGGTTCTTTTTTCAATTCGACACGTATGATTTTGGGGGGGGTCATGTCCCCTGTGACCCCCCCCCCCTGGGACCGCGCCTGGGCGCATCATGATGTAGCGATGTGCCACGAGTGTGCACACGTGTTTGTTAAGATTAGATTGGTTCTTATAAACCCCTTTATGGGGTCCACTCACGTCTAGATTTGGCGTTGAGACGAAGACGCGACATTTCAAAGTCAAGTCATCTCAACTTGACGTTTCATAAGTATTGTATAATAATACTTATCATAAAATTAGCCTGAAATTATAAAAACTAATCCCAATCTGCTAACAGGTTTGAAAGGGAGACTCATTAAGTGTTTGCTCAAGTGAAAGGTAGAATAGAATTACGTGATTTACGTGATTTCCGGAATTCTGGATGCGGCACCGTCGTGTGTGTGTGTGTGTGTGTGTCATGTATAGCCATGAATTTATATGGAGTGAATCTAATACATACAAAATCACAAAATGAGCGCGAAAGAGAAGGTAATCTATGGAATATGACTGTGTCTCGTTCAAACTAAGGATAGGTAATGACGTCATCAGACAAATCAAAATGTCAATATGTGTCAACTTATGGTCAAATCTGACAATTTTGTAACGAGTGCGAGCACTTACTTTATGCTCTCTATCGGACCGTTTTGGGTAATTTGCAGAAAAAATGTACCTTTACTTAGTCCCAACTGTCCCAAAATTTACATACAAAAAATTCTTTACGTTCATAAAAAAAATGTAACGAAACTGAGAAATTATCAGTTTCGTTACATTTTTTTTATGAACGTAACGAATTTTTTGTATGTAAATTTTGGGACAGTTGGGTCATTTTTTTTATTCTATCAGACTCGATAGAGCTCATGATTCTGCATGCGATAGACTCAAAATATATATGAAAAAAAAGTAAAGGTACATTTTTTCTGCAAATTACCCTTTTATGACTTTTAACGAGTCACCTATGACGTCACAATACAAAACGACAGGTGCCACATACATTCGTTTGCAAATTTCCGCAATGCATAGACAATTGTTTATGATTTGCTGAATTTAGAACTGAATTCCGATAAGTGTGGAGTACCTTAATGTGACAGAAACATGTATGGATATACGCCTTGGTAATAGAGCCGTGGCTCCATATTTTTGTCACATTAATGTATCCATATTTTCAGACGTCACTGTACGTATATTGAGTATTACGATAAATACAATAAAATTGAAATGTAGGTAGTAGTATTATATGTTGTGTTAACTGTTAAGTATTATACCTAACTAACTAGAACTAGGATTATTCAGTAGCATAAGTAGTTAAACGGGTAAGGTGTTAACCCCTTACCGCATAATTTAATAAAGAAATTGTTCAAATTTGAACTCTGATACATGCCAATAGAGTTTAAAATAATAACGGCCATATATGGCTTCGTATGCGGTAAAGGGTTAAAAATGATATAGAAACGACTTTGTTCTTATAAAATAGGAGGGTTTAAGAATTAAATTGTATCTTATTAGTCTCATTACCTATAACCTACTCGTATTGTATGCGCACGCGCTGCCGTGCCACTTTTGCCTAGCAGCAGTGGGGTGATCGGATCGATGATGATGCGATAGTAATGATGATGATGAAGAATGAACTGAATAATGATGTACCGACAATATAAAAGACCAGGAGTTCGATTTTTGAATCTCACCGGGTGACTTATTTCATACTAAATAGTCATCGGCTGCATACAAAAAAAGGCACCGGTGAGATTCAAAAATCGAACTCCAGGTCTGAAAATGAAATTTGGACCAAAGAGATTTAGCTTATTACTAATAAGTTATTAGGTACTTATTGTGGATTTCGTAGGTAGGTATATACTTATTTGTTTATTTCTTTCTCTTTCTGTCTCATTATAGTAGTAAGTAATACGTTAAATAATTTTAAAATTCCTATAATAGACATAGGTAACATCCAGACTAGCGAATTACAAAATATATCATTTTAAAATAAAACGGGAATAATTGCGTAAGTATTATACAACTTAAAAGGGGCTGGTCTAATCCAGTATTACAATCGTAAATGATTTAGCCATGTTTTATTTATGATGGTTTGAAAAATAATAATTGTTTGAAACGTGTATAAATTTCGATCTGTATGTGAATTGCGCAGGCATTTTTATCCTGAATTAAATTATATCATTTATATCGTACCTATTAAGAGTTGTGTAGAATGTGCCAAACAAAGCAACGCTGTATTAATATTGGTGTTTCATACTATATAGATTGATTATTTGTGACCTAAGTGAATAAGTCACTAGGAATTTATTGATAACAAAAATGCTTACTTATGGAGCTGTTCATTATATCTTACCCTATATATATATAATGAACCTACGTGTTTAATGCCTGCTTTAAAATAGTTTTTGGACAGGAATAAATACCAGAATATCAGAATCCCGCCATTTTACCCCAATAGCTAAAATCAAATGTATTTCTGAGACTGTTTTAGGCACACCACACACCTGAGCTGAATTAAGAAAATTCATAGATAAAATGCTTAAATTTGTTTACGGTTGCTTAAATTTGTATGGAGGCCATAGACAAATTTAAGCATTTTGCCTATGAATTTACTATTCAGCTCAGTGTGTTTTGACTTTTGTCCCTTACGCTGTCAATCCAGTCGCACCTTAAGATGTTTTTCATTTCTTATTTTTATCAAATATAACGAAGATTTTTAAATAAGTATCTACTTTTATTTCCAACTGAGCAATGCCACAAATCCCTTCATTTTAATTAACACATTTAGTTTTACAGCGCATTGGCGCCCCTAGCTGTAATGCTGTAAAATAATACTTATTTGAATAGATGAATTTAAAAAAAATACCTAAATTAATCACCTACATATATTTAAACATTATGTTTTTTTTGTGAACTTTACTATTATAGTAAAGTAAATATGTACCAATGGCGGACTTAATGCATAAAGACGAATTAAAATTATCGTCAAAGACCAGCGACAATGCAATACCTACATTCAAGATACATCTAGATCATACTTCTCTTAGTACTATATTTTTCTTGGTTACATACTTATTTTGTACAGTAAAGCGTTTTCCTATTATTAATATTTCACCGTTGTATGTCTATAGCACAGTTTCCTGAACAGAATTTTAAGAACACCCCTACATGCCGAGGCGTATATGTGAGATTTATGACGAAAAGTTTTAAATATGCCTTGGCTGTGGTCTAAATAATAACAATAATGAGGTATATATATATATATCCTGAAGGACGGTACGGTCGACATTTGTCGGGCATGCCGCCGTCCCGGAGAGTCACTCAGACATATCATCTCCGGTTGTTCTCATCTTGCTAACGGTGAGTACTTGCACAGACATAACCTCGTAGCCAGGATTATACACCAGCAGCTTGCTCTCCTATACGGTCTTGTGGCCCACGAAGTGCCGTACTACAAGTACATCCCTGCGCCAGTTCTCGAAAATGGTCGTGCCACGCTCTATTGGGATCGATCTATAATCACGGACAGGACTATTGTAGCCAATAAGCCTGATTGCTCCTCTACATAATGGGCCAGCGCTGGGCCAGCGCAATGGCCATGTGCGCAACTACACGATGGTGACATTCAGTTGTGATCTATACGTTTCCCAGGATGGACGTGGAAGCATTAGCCGCTGCAGCAATCTATTTATGCGCCATGTACCACCATTTTCTTAATGTACTCGTACACAATAATAAAGTTATTAATAAGAAATAGCGTAGAAGATGACGGATGTTATTTATCCAATGCTTAAATTTAAATTTATGCAAAAACTTTCAAACCATACTGAAAAAAACATTACTTATCTCTTTTTTAATGAGCCGCTATGTTTTTATTGTGTATGTATGAATGTATATATTTTACTATTGGTATTTAATGTTATAATTATTTATTTATTTATATAAGTTGTACTGTATGTACTGTCTGCGTAATGTATGTGTAATTTTACTATTCCTCTAATTAATTAAAAATAAATTTAATGCGTGCACTACCAGTTATAATACGTTCTGTTCTTATATCCTACTACCCTAAGGTTGTCTGGAAGAGATCGCTTACAGCGATAAGATCGCCTGTTGCTGTCTTTATTTACATTGTTTGGTTTTCTTTGTGGTGCAATAAAGAATATTTTCTTAGGTACTTGAAAAGCTACTTTATTTTCTTTAAATTCTTATTATTAGTTAGGTCCTGATTTTAGTATCTCTATGATTCACAATAAAAGCCATATAACGCATCCCCGATAAAGTTCTAAGAACTTCATAATTTCATGATAAGGCCACGTACTCGTCATTTTTTATTAAAAAAAATCGTGTATTAGTTCAGAGATAATAGAGCGCACGCACGTCCGCACCCAACCGCGTTCGAGCACGCACTGAGGAATGGGCCACGTGTGGATGCGCACTGCCATCGCTGGCCCAGTCCCATTGATGTGCGGCCAAAAAACCGACACCGTGGCCATCCCAGCGCCATCCGCCACGCCATAAGCCATCCGACGCCACTACCCTCTCTACACGCTGGCCCATCATAGTGGGCCAGTGTGATGGGCCATCATGTAGAGGAGCCATGATATCGTGGTAATAGATCGACCGCAACGCCGGGCCATGCTTGTCGACATCACCGTCCCATGTGACGTGAACCTCGTGAAGGCTGAGAAGGACAAATCCAGCAAGTACCTAGACTTAGCTCACGAGGTAACCGCCATGTGGGAGGTTGATTCGGCGATCATTGTGCCGATAGTTGTTTCTGCGAACGGTCTCATAGCGAAGAGTCTCGACCAACATCTTGAGAGACTTTCGCTACGGGGTTGTGGTTGGATCAAGGGTCAGATACAGAAGGCGGTAATTCTGGACACGGCGCGCATAGTCCGAAGGTTCCTCTCTCTGCGGCCCTAACCACCGGCAGCCTGGGCCTTGCTCCGTTGCCGGCGGCACCGTAGGTTAGGTTTTTTATAATGTTTTTGTATGTTTTTGATGTATTTTTGTATTTTACTTTTGTAAAAATATTATAAAACAACCTAACTTGAATGAAAATAAATAAAGAAGAAACAATAATGAAACTTGTAATATAAAATATAAATAATCTGGGGGCACGGCAGTGCCCCCGCCAAGTCGAGCGCGAAGCAAACACTGCCGTACCATCCTTTACAGGAACCATTTCGCCGCATTTTCAGGCCCCTATTTGAGAACCTCTGGATAAGACTAGAACGCAGAAATTTTCGTCATCCAGTAAGCTATAACCACATACTTAAAATCCAAAATTTCAAGTCTGTTGGTCATTTAGTTCCGAAGTTAAGCGAAAGCAAAGTTTCGCATTTATGAAACTCACTCACTCATGATCATCAAAATAGAACTAGTACTTCCCATATACTCAGAGAGCTGAAATTTGGTACAGAGTTATGGTTTAATGGCCACATAAAGGGAAAACTATAAAAACTAGAATAATCGAAGATCTGGAGTACCTGGTGACCCTCATTAGAAAACACAAGAGCCAAACCAAACTATTAGAGATCGACATATACCGCCTTTACAAAAAATATTCAATTTGGTGGGCCGCTTCATTTGATGTCAAAAATCGAAGGTCTGAAGTATCTGATGAAGAACCGTCAGCTGGTCTCAGCTGTATTAGAGATATGGTAATGCCCCCTTCTACTACTGATACATAAAAAAATCGACTGTCATTGAAAAAATCCAGCGTATAGTGGGACAAATCTTTGTTTCCGTTTTAACTCACAAGGAGAGGCCGCACGGGCGCGCGGGCCGCGCGGGTGCGTGTTGGGTCTGGGGTCTCTTACTGGTACGACGATTTAGCAGATTGATGTGTGTGTATTGGTTGGTCAGTGTCGGTTTAGAGGTCGCATTTTTCATCCGATTTCGATGAAACTTGGCATGTACGTTCCTTGATTTATTTGCCAAAAATTGTCGAGCCATTTTTTTATTGGGGGAAAAATTAAGGGGAAAAGGGGGAAGTTTGCCGTCGCGTTATTTATGGACGGATTTCAATCATTTTCGGGTAAAAAGTCAAGCTCACACTTCCTTAGAGGTTGTTGTAAAAAAAAGTTTCAAGGGTGGGGGAAAGGAGGGAAAAAGGGGGAAATGCTCCGAAGTCTACGGTTTACAGAACCACTAGTCTAATTTAATCTAGCCTATAGCGTCCCTATGCTGGGCGAATGCCTCCCCTTCTGCTTTTAATACGCATGAAATAGTAGATTGTACACCAAGGCATACAAATAAAGCATTGTTTTATGTCACGGCCGCGCTATTGAATCCTGATCGTAACGAAGTAATCTTGATTTAACTCCCGAGCGTAGCGAGGGAATGAAGACTGCGTCCTGAGTGTAGTGAGTGACTGGTCGGGTTTTTATCACCTGTCACCATAGCTGTCACGTTCTAACAAGTGTGTAAGTGTGAAAGTGACGCATAGCGTGATAAGTGATAAAATGGCAACCATGGATGGCCTGCAAGGCTACTAGAAACGGAATTTTATGAAAGTAAATCAAAACAGAAAATGGATGTTTAGTACGTACTATTAGAATTTTATCTTCTACTTTAATAGTACTGAAGAGTGAAGTATTTAGTGCTCTCCCTTATGGGAATATAGTTCAGAGCTGGATACGGTTACCTTCTTTTAGTATGTTGTTGGGCACGACACTAGGACCCCAAAACTGCCCAGAGACCGGGACGTCGATGAATGTCTCTCGAGTAATGACGTCATAAAAATGGCTGCCGCTTCGTTACGAAAAGTGTAAATTTCATCCAAACTGTGCATTGCACCTATACGTGTGTAGTATCAAACGAAAGAAGATTAAATGTGCTATATTGTTGTAATACATTATATACTACTGTATATTACAGTTTGACAGCTATAAACGAAAACCCAAAATCAGGCTAAAAAATAATTCGGATATTTGCATTTTACAACAAAATTATAAGTCCAACTTTAAAGCCTAGTACTACAATAACAAAACAGGCTATTTAGGCTATACATTGCTATAAAAATTATTAAAATCTGGTAATAATTGTGGCAGCTATGTTAAAAAACATGTCGGCAGTGCCGAGCTATTACCTTAGAGAGAAAAAATAACAATTTTCACAATTTACAGAATATCCGCAGAAGCTTCGAGTATATTGTTGGTCAAATAATTTGGAGCCCTTAAATGTCGGAAAAATATCTCTATAGTGATTGAGGTCCAAATAATGACGTTATGAACGTGACCACTACCGAAATTTGTAAAACATAAATTAAAGCTATACCATGACACATACACACATGTGTGTAGCATCAATCGAAAGCTTATTAAATTTACTATAATACATACATACATTATTTGTGAAAATAATGTACAGTTTAGGAGTTGTTGACAAAATAAAATATTTTTTTAGGAAAATAAAATGTATATGTTAATTCTGTGGCCAAAGAAAATACAACACACGAATGTTTTGTATAGCATTAAAAACACCAACTATTCAGCTTTAAAACACAGTTTGAATGTATAAAATTTGATAAGAACTATAAAAGTTGTGCTTACAATTCTAAAGCACACTAACTATTTTACCTACAATGCACTCATACTATGAGAAGCTTGGGCCTAATTATTGACTAGTTTTTTCTAAATTTTGTAAGGATTTAGGGTTCCTTGTCATTAAAGTAAATAAAAAAATCGACCAAGTGCGAGTTGACTCGCGCTCCGAGGGTTCCATATACATCACACAATTTTAACAATTTGTATTTTTAAGACCAACTTACGCTTGACCGCAGACTTTTTAGTGTTTTTTTCTTTAATGTACAGGCAAAAAACTATATTAGGTTTTTTTTTCTAAAATGTAGGTAAATTCTTTATTTTATAAAAGTAAATTAAATAAAAACATTATAAACATATATACCCTAACAATCTAAACTACAAACAAAACTATTAAAATTTAAATTATAAAAGTTATATATTTGTAGTTTTCACATCAAATCCTTTCATTTGATATATAACAAGGTATAGTTTGTAAGTAATTTAAGAAATAAGGCAAAAATTTTCCATTGCTCTCTGTCCCCCGGAAACCGACGAACCTACATTTTAGAAAAAAATACGTAATATAGTTCTTTACCTGTACATTACAGAAAAAAACACTAATAAGTCTGCGGTCAAGCGTAAGTTGGTCTTAAAAATACAAATTGTTAAAATTGTGTGATGTATATGGAACCCTCGGAGCGCGAGTCAACTCGCACTTGGCCGATTTTTTTATTTACTTTAATGACAAGGAACCCTAAATCCTTACAAAATTTAGAAAAAACTAGTCAATAATTAGGCCCAAGCTTCTCATAGTATGAGTGCATTGTAGGTAAAATAGTTAGTGTGCTTTAGAGTTGTAAGCACAACTTTTATAGTTCTTATCAAATTTTATAAATTCAAACTGTGTTTTAAAGCTGAATAGTTGGTGTTTTTAATGCTATACAAAACATTAGTGTATTGTGTTTTATTTGGCCACAGAATTAACATATACATTTTATTTTCCTAAAAGAATATTTTATTTTGTCAACAACTCCTAAAATATACATTATTTTCACAAATAATGTATGTATGTATTGTAGTAAATTCAATAAGCTTTCGATCGATGCTACACACATGTGTGTATGTGTCATGGTATAGCTTTAATTTATGTTTTACAAATTTCGGTAGCGGTCACGTTCATGACGTCATTATTTGGACCTCAGTCACTATAGAGATATTTTTCCGACATTTAAGGGCTCCAAATTATTTGACCAACAATATACTCGAAGCTTCTGCGGATATTCTGTAAATTGTGAAAATTGTTATTTTTTCACTCTAAGGAAATAACTCGGCAGTGCCGACATGTTTTTTAACATAGCTGCCACAATTATTACCAGATTTTAATAATTTTTATAGCAATGTATAGCTTAAATAGCCTGTTTTGTTATTGTAGTACTCGGTTTTAAAGTTGGACTTATAATTTTGTTGTAAAATGCAAATATCCGAATTATTTTTTAGCCTGATTTTGGGTTTTCGTTTATAGCTGTCAAACTGTAATATACAGTAGTATATAATGTATTACAACAATATAGCACATTTAATCTTCTTTCGTTTGATACTACACACGTATAGGTGCAATGCACAGTTTGGATGAAATTTACACTTTTCGCAACAAAGCGGCAGCCATTTTGATGACGTCATTACACGGGAGACATTCATCGACGTCCCCGTCTCTCGGCAGTTTTGGGGTCCTAGTGTCGTGCCCAACAACATACTAAAAGTTGGTAACCGTATCCAGATCTGAACTATTACTTAGGCCCAGCAACTGATAATAAATATGGACGGCGAGCTTCAAACAAACCGTCAGCCTGAAACTGGGAAACAACTCGATATACGCATGCTTACTACACTACCAATCAAAAGCCTTAAAAATATTAGTCTGTTTTCAATTACAACAATTACTTAAAATACGATTGGTCTGTGTCAAAATGATTTGATGTTATTCGTCGTAGCACTGACACTTGAAAATGACAAGACAACGGTGTCATTGGAAACGCATTACCAGTGGACGGTTTCATAAAATAAAGAAAAATCTTCGAATGTATCTTTTTTGTTGATAGGTTTGAATTTTATTTTTAAGGAAATAAGATGATACTAACTTTATCGTGTTTTACTGTAGCGTTAAATGATGTTATCACAGAGTGCGTCTCTATCATACCTTAAAAAAAAAAAAGATAAAAGATATTTATTCTTCAATTTAGGCACATTACAACTAACTTAATAACTGAAAAGCGCGCAAACGCAGTGAGTATTATTATCGAACAAGCGGAGCGTCAGGGAAGTGAGTACTTACAAACAGCTTCTGGCTACTGGGACGTCTCTGCATTTCGATGCCTTCTGATTTTGAGAGTTCGATTGACGATTGAAAGACTGAACTTGAGTAACGTTTTCTTGATCTTTATGAAATTTGTTGGAATTATAGTAGGGATACATATATGTATGTAGTTTGAGAGTTCGTATATGAGCGGGATCGATTAAGGGGTTATGGAGCTAGAAAGCGGAAAAAGATCATCACACGGATCTTGTTATATTGGTCAGCTTGTTTTTATTAGTTTTGTTTAATTTAAATACGTAAATTTAAATTCATCTTTGATTTCTTTGCGGTAGGTGTCACTCATTTCTATAGACAGACTATACAGCCTGCATCTGGTTGTAGAGCTTTAACTGCAAATACCGATTGTGCTTTTGCGATTGTTCTTTTGCCTATAACTAAACTTGACCAGAAATATATGACTATTGTTAAAAGGGTGCTTTTTTTTCTTATGTATATGATGACAGTTCAGTTTAGTATGGCAAATTTAGTTCCAATGAAATTCCGCAACATAGCGCATGGTCATATATTTCTGGTCAGGGTTTATGTGAATAGTGGTTATTTAATGATTATATTATTTATACAAAGGAAAAACTATTTTTCTTGTACTGCATCCAATGAAGCAACAGATGATTTTGATGATTTTGTACATTACTTGCTCAAACAAGTTTGGAACTGTGAATTATTTTACAAATCCAGTTATTTTTAAAAGTTCTAGTTCAGTTTTATAAGCAAAATGGATTCCTGCCGGTCGGATTGAATAGCGGTACTATTTTCATACAAATGAACCGGTATTCAATTTCGGTATTCCGTTTGTTAATTAATATTTTAGGATATTTTTTTGGATAATCGAATAATTTATTACGTTTACCTAAATTACATTTCAGAATATCACGTAAACAATGCAAATGTCGGCTATTTTGATTTATAATAATACCGGATACGAGCAATTGTATACTATTTACTTTATCTGCGTCTTTTGAAATATGGGATGTAAACATGTATATTTAATTTAACTCAAAACATTTATTTGAATAAAAAGTAGTAAGTAAATAATCATAAGACATTTCAATGGTTATTCAAAAGTTGGCATAGCACCATCCCCATATAAAATTATCCGGTAAAAGAAATTTAAAATAATGTGGTTTCGGCTTTACTTACGTATGATAAGTGATGTCGTCTTTTTTATTATTTTTACCAGATCATCTCTGGCACCATTTTACGGCGCAAGAAGACATTTTTATTTATTTATTAGATTTTTTTCATAAATGTCACTACCACCGTGTCATAGGACCGCCATTTGTTAACTAAACGGCCTCGTGGCAGAGTTTGCAAGCACCGCCCCTCGCGGCAGACTTTTTGTGGGGTCATTTTGCAGCTCGAGTTCATAGTCTAGGTATATTACCAGTCGCTGCTTAGGCCCTCTCCCATAACGGAGGGGACTAATTTCTCCGTATACTGCAGCGTCTTATGACACTCGCGGCAATTGTTTTAGGATTTAAAATCTGTTCCATTTTCAAATCAGTTCGGTGTGACGCCGCGGCTCGCGGGGATTAGTTGAGGCGCTGACCGGACTTTGCGAAATTAGACTTTAACGACATAACAATAAGAAGTAAAATCACATTACTACCGGGCGGGTTATAATGTAACATTATTCCCCGCTAAAGCCAAGAGCTACAATGATGTGCTTTCGGTGGGATTTTCATGATACAGGTATAAAAATCCCAACTACAAAAAGAATACCCCGTCTAAAATATCCGCCTGCGGCATGGTCCCCATTACGCTGGCGGCGTTACCTCTCTGCACAGCTAAGGATATCCGCTGGGAGAGGTACGCGCCAGCTCTATGGTCCCCTGTAGTCTCGACCAATCGGGCCGCCAGGGCCTTCATAAAGTGCTTCATGATACATAATTTGGCATTGTCGAGCAGGTGGTGTGAAAATAAAATTAAAAGAAAACTCTGGATAAGACTAGACTGGCTTTTATACTTAGGTATACTTACAAGTTTACAAGAAGAAGTAGTCGAACGATTAGCTTTATTCTACCTATGATATATGTATAATAAGGGTTATGCACGCTCCAAAAGTGAAGCCTTTAAAATGAGTGAATTCAAACAATGGTCACTAGCCGCGCACCTGCAAGCGAGAGATGCGGACGTGCCAATGAGCTGCCGTCACCAGCGTGAGAAAGAGACAAACTATAATTTTCTAACAATGAAAGTGACAAAGACGTAATGATTGTCAAAATAGATAAATATAACGGAATGTTTACTAAAAAGTTATGAAATAAGTTGGAAGTATTTTTATGCACATTTTGTATAACCCATCCATAGTAAATATCATTGTATTCTACTCGACTCGAACATTAAAGAAATTAAATACCTAAACAAATTACACTAAAATATTAATTTCGCTCAAAATTTGGTCAAAATATAATGCATTGGACTAAGAGTGGCGGTGATACCCGCACACGTCGCTAGATGGCGCTGAATGTATTATAAAACGCGCTTACGTTTGTTTTTCCGATAACCTTATATGGCGAAGTGTTAACCGGCCGCGTTACAGTCGTTTACGACATTCTTCTACTGCGCTTGAAAACGTTTGCTAGGGATTAGGAGGGATTATTTGCATTTCGTTGATTTCGCTTATTATTTCGTGAGGTTTGCTAAGGTTAATTAGCAGGTTGTTATTAAAACAACTCAAAGATTTGAATTTTATTACTAGTGACGGATTACTGATTATTACTTAATTATTAGTTTTAAAAGAAGTTTTAATTGAATACTTTATTTAATTGTTAGCTATTTAGTAGGTACTCTTAGTTTTCTAGGTTTAATTTACAGTTAGGCAGTACTTCGAATAGCGTTCGTGTTTATAAATAAGTACTTTTCTAGAATTCTAGGTTTAGTTTATTTAGTTAGATATTACTTCGTACGTTTCTACAAAAAGAAGTGAAATCCCACCAAAAACATTCTGTAAAAAACTAGTCAAGTCTCGATTGAGCTGCTTGTTTATCTCTAAAAAGTAATGAAATCTAGACAATGTCGTACCAAGTCTAAGGTTCCTTACTGCGATTTCTTTATTATTATAGTTAATGTTGTGTGACTTGGCCGTTGAAGGGTGAAGGGTACACAAGCGAGCCTGAAACAAAAAGTTTATGAAATTATTTCGAGCCTGAAACAAAAAGTTTATGAAATTATTTCCAGTACAGACGTACTTCTAATCATTGATAGAAGTCCGTCTGTACATCTATTTTATGTTAGATCGATGGTCGATTTGACGCTCCGAAAAGAAGAGTTTGTTTCAGGCTCGCCTATACATAAGTATTATTGAAATACGCAGCTTTATCAAGCCTACAATTGGCTAGTTATGGAATCAACGTTTTCCAAGTGGCAATTTTCCATCGTCAATGGGTAGCGGTTCAGGCGACAGACTGGTGCAATGGTGTCATGGAGCACCTGGTTGTGTACCCTTCAACGGCCAAGTCACACAACATTAACTATAATAATAAAGAAATCGCAGTAAGGAACCTTAGACTTGGTACGACATTGTCTAGATTTCATTACTTTTTAGAGATAAACAAGCAGCTCAATCGAGACTTGGCTAGTTTTTTACAGAATGTTTTTGGTGGGATAACTAATTTTCTTATTACATGTCGAAGTTTGAGACATTTGTATTTACCCAAATTTGATCACAGAGATATTCTAAATATTTAAATAAAAGTGCATTAACTAAACTTTAAGTGAAGTCATTCTCCAACTGCCATAGCCATTTGCTGAAAAGTGGAAAGGATTTAGTCGTAGTAGTGTACCCTATCGCCAATATTGAAATAAATATTATAATTATTTTGATGTACACTGAGGTTGAAATATCAATCTTCTTCGGTCGTTATACGCTGGAATTCGTTTGGACCTTAATTTGAGTTTGTGTAGGATAGGATTTCTTGTAGTTGTCAGATATTGCTTGGTTATGATTGCGATGTCTCCCTTACCCCTTACCCTTAAATGTGTCGATCATCTAAGTATAACCCTTACAGTAATTACATTTGTGATATATGTTTCCCCCCTTGAATTGCCCCTTGTTTATATGATTTGTCGGACGACGAAGAGTAGTACAATGGCGACGTGGTAAGCCTTGATGTAAGCAAGGTATGGTGTATGGTTGGTAACGCACGGGTCAGGGCCGCGGCTGCGCGGACAGTACCCCTTAGTGTGCTTAGTTTGTGCTACATACTGCTATGCAGCGGCCCTTGTTAGGGCCCCCTTAATTCGATAAGGGGTTGAGCGCACAGCATCCGCGACCGCCTCCCTTCTTAGGGTCCTCTTGTCCAATGAGGGTAGTGCGCACAGAATTACTGCAACGCGTCCAATATCGTAGCACCGCGATGCGCTGCCCATCTGCGGGTGAAGCAGGCCGCTCTCTGAGGTAACTGCGCGGGCCCGGACCATAGTCTCGAGATGGACAGGGCCCCTTAGTCCATGCGTTTAGTATCGTGCGTGGGTGCACGGCGATGCACGCCCATCTGCCGGTGAGGTGACCGCTCTCTTAGGGACCCCCTGTGGTTAGGGGTACCCCTAACCACAGGTACTACGTAGTGCGCAGGGGGCACAGGACCGCCCATCTGCGGGTATTGTGGCAGCCCCCCGTAGTCTAATGCGTACGGGCGACTTGTGTGGTACCCCGGGGACCGGCAGCGTGGAGGTAGATGTAAATCCTTCATAGACCCGTTGGTCGAGTGATGTCCTCCCATCGCCCTCGAGAAGGCAATGGTCTTCTGGTTAGATGCGCGGGCGCGGCCTATCCGCAAGGGATAGGTGCCCTATAGTCTATGCGCATGAGGGAGGCTTACCTTCCAGTAGTAGAGAGTGCACGGGTAAGGGTCGGTCATACCTTAGGCAGGGTGGCCTCGCCCAGTAGTCGAGGTGCACAGGGTTCTCCCCCGGCTTGCTGGTTGGGCGGATCCCTTCAATAAGCTTGTTAGGCTTTATTCCGAGGCGTCCCAGTGGACGGTCGTTAGGAGACGTCAGGAGTACGCAACTGACTGACATTAGGTATATAGCTGACGATTATCATATGCATGACCTGTACTGGACTGAAGGCACTTAACGACATAAAAGTCAGGGTGTATTTTCACCCACAGATCGAGCATATGAGATGAGGCGGTCAAGCGAAGCAGATAGAGGATACTGCGGACATGAGGTGAGGAACCAATTTTACCTCACACGCTATTTGTCTATTGTCGTGACGTCCTTGATATTTACCGCAGTCTACATTTTGCTGTGATTACCTATAGTTAGTTTGTTAGCAGATATGCTATACATATGGAAGACGTCACGACAAGGGTCTTACCGATGAAAAATGGTGATTTCTCCTGACTTCTTCTCCGATTTCTACCAGCTGCGGCAGTACGGCATTATGCACGATATATCGTCTAACATATAAATAATGAATATTCAGTTTATATAGCTTAATTTCCAAAAATAGCACAATAATTTGTAAAAAACCGTCTTACGCCTATCTTGTGTTTGACGTTTAGCGCAATTTGATGACAGTTTGTTTTAGTCTTAAATCGAGACAATTCGTTAACAGCCGATAAAGGTCGGACTATTTGTGCCTTTCTAACTCATTATGGTTAACCATAAATAACTATATGAAAATACGTCTGGCTTAAAACTTCGGGTCTGTATAGTCTGTGATACCAATAGATTTGTCTCGTTCTTTAAAATTCGTCAAAATGGCGGCTTACTTGTAAATTTTTTGGTAATAAAATAATGCAATAAAATCTAAGTATTCCAGTTTACTTACGAGTGATATGTAATACGGTCTGCTTTTTTTTGGAAGCCGTTTTAACATCGGAACCACACGAAGTTTGAGGGCAAGCTAACAACGTGTTCACCTCTTGCTGGCCTGGGCGGTACTAACTGAGAGTTGTTTGAATTCACCTATATTGATGGCTTCACGTTTGGAGCGCCTATGGCTCATCTTCTTATTAATCTTATACATAGTCTTGCTAACAGTAACATCGATGTCTCCAGACCTCTACTTTATTCACCGGGGCCCTTTGGAAGATATATCGTGCCATTACATCGAGTTAGATAATAACTTACCCAGTGCAGAGAGCGATGAGTTTCAACCACCTTCCCGCTCGATATTCTTTCACGAAACGTCTTGTAAAGGATACTTGGATTCACGGCAGGCTTGTGCCGTGGAATCAGCGGCGCGCGCTCATCCAGAATGGCAGATAAACGTCCTATTCGCTGCTCCTGTGACTAACGACGCTTTAAAAACAGGAAGTTTATCAGTGCTAAAGAACTATACAAATGTAAAGTTAACTAGAGTGCATATAAATAATTACGCTAAAAGAACTCCTTTAGAAATCATGGTGTCTGGTGGTGCGTTGAACCGGACTCGTTGGCGTATATCGCACACGTCAGACGTGCTTCGCTACCTGTCATTGTACAAGTTCGGGGGGGTGTATTTGGACCTGGATATGGTGGTGGCGAAGGCGCTGGATCCTCTGGTGAGGAACTGGGCGGCGAGGGAGTCTGACACGGCGGTGGCGGCCGGGGCGCTGGCGTTCTCAAGGGATCAGCTTGGGAGGACTGTTGCTGAAGCAGCAATCAGGTGAGTTTCAAGTTTATTGGGGCCCAACCACTATCAGTCCACCTGACGGGCCTGTCAGTTGTTCGGAGCTGTCAAATTTTTGTTCTAACTGGCAGGCCGATATCGTCAGGCGGACTGATAGTCGGTGGGTCCCCTAGCTAAGGCAGCGTTTCCACCAGTCATGAGCGAGGATGCCTGTTTCATTTACCTATCCTCGCACAGCGCACAGCACTTGAACGAAATTCAGCTTTCATAGACCTTCGTTATCGAAACCGCCAATTTCTACGTTATCATGTATGATATGACAGCCGAATACACCATCCCACTTAGCGGCCTTATTATAGTTACGGAGGCGAGGTAGCTAAATGGCTTAATTCAACGGCGCTGTCGAGACCTATCAAAATCGAAAGATAAAATAATTTCGAAAAGAAAAGCTCGTATGGCAAAAATCATTTTAGCGGTGGGTTTGGCGTGTACGGTTTTTCAAAAATGTTAAAAAAAAAACAGTTACTTGGGCATTCTCGAGCGCGTCAGATATTCATACTACGTATGCCCCGAGTGCCTCTGATAACAACGGTATACTAATCTGCCGGTTTGCGTGGTGGGGGTAGGCATATAGAGTAGTCAAAAATGCAAAAAAAAAAATTACTCGAGCGCGTCAGATTTTCGGAAGGGGTGTTAAGTAGGCCCCAAGGAAGCTCCCTTTAAAAAAACTGACGATTTCGGCGTGACGATAAGTTACGATGAATTTTTGAAAATGCAAAAAAAAAAAAGTTTTTTTGAAATACTCGAGCGCGTCAGATTTTCATAGGGGAGGTTTATCTCGGTATCCTGAAAGCATATTTTTTTAATCTGACAAAAATGTTGGTGGGCTCTCTTAATCTGACCGGGAGTTTGAGTTTTTATGATTCTTCAAGTCAAAAAGTTTTAACTTTGGACAAAAATGTAAAGAGACCTCTTTTGTGTAAAATAAAATAACCTTTTTTGTTTATTTAAACTTTTTTTTTGTAAAATTTATCGTTCGCGACTTACCTATATGCCGTAACGCGTTCTTAGGAAGACGAAATGGCTCCTCCACACTTCCGGTCATGCGGAAACCGGCAGATTTTGTATTTTTAGTAAGTTTTAGATTATATTCTTCAAAATAAAAAAATAAGATATCGCGCTCGAGAATGCCGGATTAACGTTTTTTTTTTACAAGTTCGCGACCCTATAACTCGGCGGCGTCAAGGACTTATCGTCATATTAGTTAAATTTAGTCTTAAAACACTAAAATCAACCCCCAATATCTTAATCTGACGCGCTCGAGTATTTCAGACTATCCATTTTTTTTTACTAATCTGATCGTCTATCCTGCGCGCGTCACTACATAATAGAGATAAATACTTTACAAGGTTGTTCTATTAGGTCTAAGGTATCTCTCATATCTTAAACTGCCACGCTCAAGTATTGCCGAAAATTCCCCTATTCGCCTCCCTAACTATTAGCGCCTATGTAGGTAGGTACTATAAAGTAAAGTAGGTACTGTAAAGTAAGGTTGGTAGGTTAGGTACTTTAAGAACGTGGTTCATTTATATTTAGAGATTTGTAAATAAAGAAATCAAACCTCAGGCATCATGCCGCCATTGCAATTCATCCGTAATTAGACTGGTGAGTAGTAATCTATACGTCTAGCATGACTAACGTTGCGGAGCGACTCTAGGTACATACTTCAAGCGCGACTCGAAGTATGGAGTCGCGCGCGACAACGCATATATATTAGCCTATATGGCAGAAAACAAACTCACACCTAAGGATGTCGACTAGGCAAAGTGGAGAAGGTTAGCAGGAAAGCGGACCCTGGCACTAGGCCGGGAAAACACTAAGCCGAAGAAGAAGATTGAAACTTTAAGTTTATTTATTTTTTGCAATTAGGTAGTGACTTTAATTTGGTTTTTATTTGACGATATATGTATTATAGCAGAGCCTATAGAGATATAGACGACCACAGCCTAAGAACTTTTTGAAGCTCAAGTCGATTGCGCCCTCTGTCCGAAAGCCGATACCGAAATTGTAAGAAGAAATGTCACCTGCACTGCTACTCCACCTGTAGTACACTAGTAGCTACTAGGTGGAGTAGCAGTGCAGGTGACATTTCTTCTTACAATTTCGGTAGGTATCTTTAGGCGGCTTTCGGACAGAGGGCGCAATCGACTTGAGCTTCAAAAAGCTCTTCTGTGGTCGTCTATATCTCTATAGTTTCTGATTATAAATTACGAAGTCACTATCATGCTCCCGAGTAGTTTGACGCGAAATATGTTCTAGCGAAGCACAAAAATATCTAAGTAATATCGTAGTAACAGTGGAAGTTATAAGCTATATTCGTCCCTTTTTTTAGTAATGAGGTATGATAGAGTTGAGAAAAATACAGTATGATTCTCTCTACGCTGTCTAATGCTTGAAGTGAGACAGTCCCTGGTCAAATATATCGTGATTTGTTTAATTTAATACTGAATATGAAAAATATGAAAATATATGATTCCAGAGACCTACAACACAACTACAGAGGCGATAAATGGAGTAACAACGGCCCTGGCGTAATCACGCGCATCCTGAAGCAGCAGTGCTCGACCAGCAATCTCAGCCAAATGTCCGCCGCCACGTGCAACGGTGAGTAATAAGACTGATTATTATTCTAATTATACTCACCCAATGTTTTATTTAAATCATGTTTATTAATTTGTTAATAAAGAAAAGTAAAGCGTACATCAATTCAAATGTTTCAATCAGAATCCGACCCTGTTTATACCTGAGAGTTGCGAAAAATTCCATTGGCCTCCTAAGAGCTGACTAGCCGGGCGCTCGTAGTACCTGTGCAAGGGCGCTCTCCGCATTACGCATATCTATTTGGGATCTCGATTTCAAGTTACGCTGGTCCCAGAGCGTTTGAGTCGCCTGCGCTGGTTGCAACCGTAAAGAATTTAGGGCTTTTTTGTATTAGTTCATATTGAATCTTATTGCGTCGTCTATATAGTAGAAATTCAATCAACGCTAACGTGTAACCAAACCATTTTTTTCATTATGGCACGTGCGGTGGCAGTTCGCACACAATGGATAAGACGTTAATCCCTTACAGCTCTGGATTTTTCTGAACGAGTATACCTATATATGATGTTTTTTCAACTATTAGCCATATTGTACGATGTAATTGTAGGTAGACAAAACTGAAAACAGAACAACTTTTACTATGGGACCAACTCGGAAATAGCGATTTTTTTGCCCCGTTTCATATAGGGCAGATGCCCCGGTTTTGGCCACTGTGCCGGTTTTGGCCATTTTCAACTTTATTAAGGCATAGACAAATTTACGAGTATATGGGTTATGGTTAATATAAGAGTAAAATATGGCAGTACTGATGGCACTGTCATCTGTCATGTATAAGTTGTCATTTAGCTATCAAAGGCCATGGAAAAAAGTGGCCAAAACTGGCTCCTAGCCCCCTTTATGACATTTTATTAAAGAAAAAAATAAGATCTAATGTCAGAATCTTAACAGCGGAGATTCATATAAATATAGTAATATATTTTTACTGACTTAGTGCAAAAAGAGTGTCATAATTCCTTATTGACACAAAATGAAGGACGTCTCAACAGACAAACTCTCCTTAAAGTGGCCAAAACCGGGGCATCTGCCCTATTTCGGCCGCCCCGTTCAGACGTCGATGTTTTCTATAGGGGCTCCCTAAGTATTTATTGTTCAGCATAGCTTGCCTAAATGGTTGAATGAACAGCCTATAGTTTGAACCGGCCTTGCCCCCATTGTGAGCACACTCCCTGTGACTGAAACTGAATAGACTTATAGTGATTATAACTACAACTTATGGACAAAAAGAAATCTTAGGGATGTCATCTGTTAGTCAATGGTGCTAGTACGTGGACGTCAAAGATATGTTAACACTTTCTTACCTTACTCCTTTGTAATAAGGTGCAAAAGTGTAAACATATCTTTGACGTCGACTGTACAAACAGCTGTTTTAATTACACATTATTTTTTCCAGGATTCGAGGTGTACGGCCCGCAGTTCTTCTACCCAGTGGTATACTGGAAGGGAATCGAGTACTTCGAGCCCGGCGAAATTAAACTCGAAGACACCGTCTACACTTTCCACGTGTGGAACAAATTAACAAGCTTCCTCGATGTACATAAGGACTCGCCTTACGCTAAATTGGCAAGGAAATACTGTCCCAGCGTTTACAAATTATATGGGAAAGATTTTTTTCTACCCATACACAATAAATAGATGTTCTAGCCTCAATTCAACTGGTTTATGCGTAGTCACCGACCTATATTCCGATCAAAAAGAGTAGAAACTAAAAAATCCGTCCCCGCAAGGGGGACGCACAGGTAGATTTCGCATCTTGTCCCTGTGGATGAATGGATAAGGGCGCTACATGGCACCGCATGGGATACCAGTTCAGTTTTTTTTTACAATTTTCTGCTAGTACGACCTATGTGATATTTAACAGTAAAAGTCGGGTACTTACAAAAATTTTGACCTGCTAAACAAGGCCAAAATCCGCACTTTTAGATTTTTTTTAATTTTTTGTTTTTTTCGAAAACTATGCATTTTTCCGACAGACATAGTTTTTGAATATTTTAGAGAAAAAAATAACCTTTCGATAAAAAATATTGCTGACATAAAATTATTCACCGTTTAGGAGTTATGAATTTTCTCCAGAAAAAATTAGGTTCTTTTTAAATTTCGACTAAAATTAACGATATTTTCTTAAAGATATGATTTAGGGAGTTATAGATATTCAGGTCCCACGCCATATAAAAAAAAACGGATGGTATATTTTCCATAGGAAAAAAGTTATTTCCGAAAAACTGATTTCATAAAAAGTGAGGCCCTAGCCGTCCCTTTGGCTCTATTCCGCCCGTTCACGAACTTGTCCTACTTACCTAAGTAGGACAAGTTCGTGAACGGGCGGAATTCAAACTAGGTACAAAAATCGCCCTGGTTGATACCTATCAACCCCTGTGGTGACCCTATGGTAGCAGATTTTTTGTATGGAAGCCATAGACAAATTTCCGCTACTTCCGCGAGGAATTCCGCTAGGTGTGTGGTGACCCTTATTCTTCTTAGTAGGTCACCGCACACCTAGCGGTTTTCCTCGCGGAATTAGCGGAAGTAGCGGAAATTCATAGACAAAATGCTTAATTTGTCTATGGTAGCGGAAATTTGTCTATGGCTTCCATACAAAAAATCTGCTACCATAGACAAATTTCCGCTACTTCCGCTAATTCCGCGAGGAAAACCGCTAGGTGTGTGGTGAGTCACCAGTGTCACCACTGGTGACCCGTAGGCTGTGCTGTCACTGTCAGCTGTTATTAATGTTAAGTTAGATGTGTTTTGGGTCTATGGGTTGAGCTCATCATGGTCGCAGCTCGTTAGGATTAATTATTTGTCTTTTGTTCATTTTCGTGGTTCAGTGTGTAATATAGATAGCTTATTGTGTGGTGATCTAACGAACAAGTGTGCGGATAATGAAGAATTAGTCTTAAAAGGCGTGTAACCATTGATTGGTTCAAAACAACCTGTAGCCTCCTCGAGCCATTTGTAGGGAGCTATCACTCTATAAATAGCAACTAACAAGGCTTATGCCACTTCTACCGAACAACGTTGCCTAAAACTTATTTGATTAAACAAAATACTTATCGATTGAAGACATTGTACCATGCATTGTACCTAAAGATTAAATCTTACAAGCTCTTATTTCCCGCCTTTTTATACTTGACATTGGCTACAGGCAATACCGCCTAAAGTCCATAAGAAAAAAAAAAAAAAAAAATGTTAAGTTACTTCAGTTACTTGTTTGTTGGGTTTTGTTGATTTGATTATTTTTGATTCATACTTTATTCAGTTCGAAAGTAAGAAATCAATTAATATTTTTATTTATTTAACTTACTTGCTGCTAAATTACTTACCCTACCGATATAAGAATCATAAATAGCACTTGCAAAAGGTGCAGTAGGTATTATACAAATCGTATTAAAAGTCTCGATAACTACTATTTATTACTAGTTATGACTACTTCAACGGGATTTTCACTATGACCAGTATCTATTTAATGCAAAAATTATTAACAATGAAACTAGATAGCGCAGGATTGGACAGAATTAAACTGCAACAAGCTAATATAAATCAGGAGAAGCCTAAAGTTGTAAAGTAAGTAACACATTTTAATATTCCTTATAACTGAAATGCTTCCAGGTGCCACAAATTGCAAGAATATATATATACTTTACGTAAATACTGTTTTCTCAATTTGTTCTAAAAATAAACAGTGGCTGATGTTTTGGATTTTATAATGTTTCATGTTGTATGATTTATAAATATGTGCTCATTGTAATTAGGCATTAATTGCGGTCTGGCATCCAAAATGTTGATCACTGGTAACAAGCAGTATTAAACTGGAAAAATAATGCGATATTATCTTCTATGACACTAGTTCTCAATCTTTTTTTTTATTATAGTCCAAACTGAGTGTCACAGTACAGTACAGCAAATAGCAATAAATTTAAAAGATAACATACAGCCTTGGCCAGAAGTGTTGAGCACCAATGCGATTTTCATACAAAACTGGAAAGTTTAGTCCATCGTTTCCATCTTTGTTTAAGTTATTTTGTCAATTAATTTAAACTAATAGGCATGTTTTGTTGAAGTTAGTAGTAACTGCATAGAATATTTGCAATATGTCGCATCGACTTACATTTACATTTTTGGTACCTTCTGTTTTCATATTTTTTAAGTACCTTGAAAGTGTTATTAAGTGAAGTTTTCTATATTTATAAATAAAATATAACATTTACCGTAACCGTACATTGTTAGGATAGGGAAATAATGCTTAACATCAAAATTGTAAACAAAAAACACCTATGCTCAATACTTCTGGCCAAGGCTGTATGTGTGCACCCTAAAATAGCAGACACAACATGCTTAACCTTTTCAACGCCAAGAGCCTTTAAAGTGGTTGACTACTGTCGTGCCTACCACGCCAACAACCACTAAAATGGCTATGGCAGACGCTGTCAAAGCTATTTTACTGTTGACAGATAAGGTTTAAATTAGTTTCTCACTAGTTGAGATGTTGGCGTGAATGCCACATTTTGATGCGAGAGAGAAAGCGTTCAAAAGGTTAAAAAATACAATGGTAAACAATATTGTTAAGTAATCTTTTTCAGTAACCTAGCTAAGCTATTTGAAATGAGTGCTATAGTATAATGAGGAGGATTGCCTCACGGCGCCTCTATGTACTTTCAATTAGGGCACGGCTGTACATAGTTTGAAAACCACTGTTCTCTTCTATGATGAAACTGATGAATTGGTATGTTTATTTAATTTATAGCTTACTAAAAGAAATTTTGGAAAACCAGGCTTGCAATGGAACTTGCAGGCTGTGCCTGAGGTCCGGTGGGAGGAGGATTTTCCGTGGGGATCCAGACTTCGATGTTGCTCTTAACATTCGGTACATCTTAGGAATTGAGGTTGGTATTGTGATTTCTTAATTATTTAGTATGGCTAATTCATATTTTAACAGCCTTTGCACATTTTCCAGCATAAAATTCAATAAAATAATTAGATTTTAAAATATGCTACTCCTATGATAAGCTAAGATTGGGTTGAGCCATTTTCGTGTCATACAAAAATGTACAAACTGATAGGGGCTATTCATAAATTACGTCATTCCAAAATAGGGGGGGGGGGGGTCTGGACATAGGATGATGGTAGCATAACATAGGAGGAAACGGGCCCATTCGAAGCATAATCTTTGGACGATTTTAAGGGGGGGGGTAAAAAAATCGACAAAATCGATTACGTAATTTATGGACAGCCCCATATTTACACTTTTAGTAAATTGCAAAATGTATGATTCATTAATTTAATTCTGTCAATTTTGTAACCCTTTACCGCATGAATATTAAAGAAAAAACATGATTAACATGCCAATGGAGTTGAAAATAATAATGGCCATATATAGCTTCATATGCGGTAAAGGGTTAGCTAAAGAAACATTGGTGTCTACCATAAGTACCATGTTCAGCCATGTTGATGATGGAATTTCTTAGTGATGGCATGGCCTTACTTGCAGTGTCATTTTTTCACAGATTTGTTTTTTTCCGAAAGCTCCTATGGCTATGTTTATGCAGTTTTTATTTACCTTTTCATATTCATAACTGCATGTAACAAAGATTGTTTTCCAAAAATGTTATTTTTTTGTAGATTACAGAGGACGATGGCAAGCCACAGCATATTTGCAGTGACTGCGAACACACAGTGCGGCAAGCATCGCGGCTTAAGCAGACGGCGGAGACCACGCAATGGCGGTTGCAGCAAGAGCTAGACATGGGTTAGTACTTCACCATCTTCCTAGTCCACCTTCCACTTAGTGACCTAATCTTATATGTTGGCGATGGCACTACTTTTTAAGAAAGCAACTGCTATCTGACTGTCCAACCCAGGGCAGAAACTAGGCCTTATTGGCACTAGATCCGGTTTCCTCACGACGTTTTCCTTCCTCTGGGTCTAATGGCAGTCGCTTTCGTAAAAACGAGTGCCTACACCAATTCATGGGATTAGATTGCCAAGGGGTTTTGGTTCAATTCAACCACGCCAAAAAGCTGGGACAAACGCTATCGAGGATGAGTCAATAATAATAATAAGATCCTTTAGATACCTGAAAAAATAATAGATACCTAAACAAAAAGATTTTTTGTCCTTGTTCTTATCGAACTTGCGGAGCGTAAGCGAAGTGAATTCTTACAAACAACTACAGACCGAACTGTCACCTGGCTACTGGGATGTCTGAGATGTCTCGGCATTTGGATGGCTTTTTGATTTCAATAGTTTGTCCGACGATAACTTTAGTAACGTTTTTCTGATCTTTATGAAAATTGTGGCTGCAGCAGAGATACATAGAATTTGTTAGTTCGTATATGAGCAGGATCGATCAAGTGGTTATGGAGCTAGAAGGAGAAAAAAATCCTCCTTAGGGTCTTGTGATATTGGTCAACTCGTTTGCAAGTAAATCGCGAGTTCTCAGTTCGAGGCGGACTACTAGTTGTATATAATTTCAGTGGCTGATGCCGCAACAGATTGGAGCGATGGGCCTGAGCAGCACGGCGGCTACTTTAAAGCGGGCGACGCGCATGTGGCGCGGGAGTGGATCTGCGGCAAGTGTCGTACGGCTTTTCATAGTCAGGTACTATCTTGAGACCTAGTAAAGAAGAGTGAGCTCTAAACATTCTAATTGACATGACATTATATCAATTAAATGTCGTACGTTGTACAGATTGAATTCGTCTTCGAGTATAGCGTCAGCCGACCGCCAAATAGTTAATTTTGATCTATCTATCACATAAATCTATATAATAATTAATAATAATAATGAAATTGAGAAAACTGACAATACAATATTCTTAAGGTTGATTTAGACGAGGACAATTTTCGCCTAAATTACGGCGCCAGTTTTTTACCGTCAGCACATCTCAGACCGTTTAGACGATGACTTTTTTTAGGCGCCTAAATCCTGCCGCCAGTGACCAGCAAACCGTTTACACGGTGCCTTTTCCGTGCCAATCATTAGCACGCCGGCACAGCCGACGGTGCTAGTTTTTGCGCCAGTCTTTCTACGCTAGGATCACCATGAATTCAGGAGTTCTGAAGCTAAAAAAGCAATGTATAACCAAACTATCCGCGTTATTACGAGAGGAGCTGATTAATATGTTGGAGGAAGAAATACATAAGAAGAAACGAATTTGGGTAAGAAAATGGATTGGTGACAGATATGCAACTGGAGCATCAGCTTTGATTTTGAAACAGTTAAGATTGGAAGATCCCTCAGAGTACAGGTTGGCGTTACGACTAACTGTTGAAAATTTTGATTTTTCACTATTTTATCGGAAGAAGGTACACCCTATTTACGGCACGGCACGGAGGCGTGCTAGCGACTGGCAGCGACGTGTTTACACGAGGCCGAAAATTGGCGCGGGGGAAGCGAGAGACGCGGGCGGGGGTCACTGGCGCCGAAAAATAGCAGTGTGTTTCTATTCCGTGCCTACGCTGGCATCCCGCTAAAAAATGGCGCCGAAAGTGTTTCTACGGTGCCAATTTTTACGCGGCATAGTTTTGGCGTCTGAAAATTGTCTTCGTCTAAATCAACCTTTTGGGTTAATTTTAGACAATAATTTGACGTGGAAAAACCCAATTGATTCTATTTGTAAGAGACTAAATTCATTTTCATATGCATTGTTTCATTTGAACAAAATAGTAAGCCGGGATTCAGTCCTTGCTGCGTATCACGCATATGCTACAGCTACTTTGCGATATGGCATCATGTTCTGGGGTAATTCAACCGACCGAAATCTGGTGTTTCAAGCCCGAAGGGACTGCCTACGATCTGTTTGCGGGCTGTGGAAAAGTGATTCATGCATACCTTACTTCATCAAACTGAAAATGTTGACTCTTCCTTGCCTATATATTTTTGAAATACTTTGTACGTGAAGTTAAATAAACACCGATTCTCCAGTTTTAAAAGTGTTCGTCAACAACACAAAATCGGGTCTACGAAATCAGATTCAGCCTTACGCGCTAAAATGGTATTCGGCATAGCACCTAAATTATATAATAAATTGCCCAAAGACATAAGAGAATCAATGAAGAAGAAATGCCTCAGTTTAAAAATAATTTATTTGACTATTTAGCACGACATGCATTTTACTCAGTTAGAGAATATTTAGAATATACGCCATCTCTTTATTAAGTTAAACATATTAAACTGTCTTAAGTCCATGTACTCGTGTGTTGCATGCTTATGGTAAATTTAGTCGTAGTTTTAAGATTGTATAATATTTGCATGCCTAACAGCAGGCTGAATACACTGCACCCAAAATGTATTTTGAGAACCACCACTTGTATTTAAAGCAAATAAATGAATTGATTGATTGATAAAATATATTTTTAATATTTGGGGACAATCTTACACAAATAAACCTAGTGTCAAACTTGGCTATGGCAGAGCTTGTACTATGGGTACCAGGCGACGATATACCTACTTATATAGATAAATATATACTTAGATACATAGGTAACATCCATAACTCAGGAGAAAACATTCGTGATAAACACAAATAAATGTCCTGACCAGTTAGGATTCGAACCCGGGACCTCCTGCTTCATAGGCAGGGTCACTACCAATTAGGTTAGGAGCCCGTCAAATGGTATGATGACTGATGTAATTTGCAGGAGGAGTTCACCGAGCACGAGAAGCTGCCATCATGTAGAACACAGAGCAGAGGCTACGTGTGTGAGACGTGCGGCATGGAACTGAAGTCTATGTCGCGACTTAAGAGGCACCGGTACGAAATTTAGAGGAGCGCTGTTCCTTCGTCTGCAAAGTTTTGTTAAAATCTTCTAACACAGTTTCCCACTTGGGAGGCGTAGAGTGATGCAAGGAGGGCGCAGCAGGTCCGGACGATTTTCCGTTTAACTCCCCATTTAAATACATTTTAGGGGATATAGCATTTTAGCAGAGACTATAGAGATATAGACGATAACAGCCTAAGAACTTTTCGAAGCTCATGTCGATTGCGCCGTCTATGTAAAAGCCACCTAAAGATACCGAATATGTAAGAGAAATGTCAGCTGCACTGCTACTCCACCTAGTAGCTACTAGTGTGCTACTAGTACGCTATTTGTGCTCTGATTTTAGCATAACGTTGGGTGAGGCGCATAGAATAAAAGGTTCTAACATGTACGGACGGCGATAGTGAAACAACAGCAGCAGCAGCTCTGGCTGAAGTTAGGCAAGATACACGTTTTTATAGGCAATGCTTACGTACTAATTATATACTACACCACAAACAAATGAAAGTTAGGAATCATAACCTAAGATTATTTCTCGTTGTTCGAGCCGATACTAATTATGTTATGTTTTGATATCCTAGAGGGCTCTGTTCATAGGTCAAACTAGCTAACGATTGTCTACCGTAGAACCTATATTACGAGATTATCATGAATAAAGAGTATTTCGGTAACGTAGCAACGTGTTTAAACACTCATGAGATCCTGTAGCTTACTGACCTATTTCAAAAATCCGTATAGTATTTACAAGCATTATTTTTTAATTTGCAGGCTAACGCATACCGGGTCCCTGCCGCACCTGTGCACTGTGTGCCCGTACCGCGCGCGCACCCTGTATGCGCTGCGCGTGCACGCGCGCGCACACTCCGGCGCGCGCCCCGCCAGGTCAGTGTGCTCCCCTCCCTCCCCCCCCCCTGTATCCGCGCCTACCCTAGGCACACCACTGCATACTCTGTATTAGGGCCGATACAGACGGACTGCAACTTGTTAGAAGTTGTGCAGCTGGCAGGCAGTTTTAATACAAGTTGCAGCTTGGTTGCAGTCCCTCTATCGGCCATTAGGTAAATTACTTATGACAGTTTGTGATTAGGCGGGTCCACACCTGACGCACCGCCTCGCGAGGAAATTGCCGCGCGAGGCAGCTCGGCTAATGTTGTCGTGCCTCTGCCGAAGCAAATGCACGCGGGGCCGCAATACCTCGGGCGAGGCACGTCCACACTAGTAATTTCCTCGCGAGGCGATGCGTCAGGTGTGGTCCCTATTCAGTAACCCTTTAGTAAAATGTATATATATTAATGTGTAGGTGTCCACACTGCTCAGCTACCTTTGTGTCTGCTTCCAACCTGGCTTCACATAGAAGGAAACATCTGCCGCCGAGGTTTCACTGCGAGGTGTGCCGGAAGGGCTTCAAGTTCAAAGTAGTAAGTTACCAGAGACGGCTGTCGTGGCACCGCTGCAAGTACAGTCAGCAGTAGAAGTAGCTAAGCGGGTAACAGTGACGGCGCGTCCATAGAACACGATTCCCGTCGGCTTGCCTAAGTTTCAGACGCCTGAGCAGTTATTATCAAGAAATTTTAAGTCAAATTCAGCACCGGCTAAAATTTTGTAAGGGTCCTTAAATGAGCAACTTCATGTCTTCATTTCGTGACATTAACGCATACATTTCGGAGTATGTTTGAGAAAATTCTATTTATTGCCTTTACAACAGAGGCGCTGTTCAGATTATTGTGACTAGGGCTGCCATCCGTCCGGGTTTCCCCGGATTTGTCCTAGTTTGGAGGCCGTCCGGGGGGGTTTTTAATAAGTATCCGGGGAAAACCCGGACGCTTTTTATGTGACCAACCCATTGAATTTAATTATTTAGTGCCATTATTGATTTGGACACGTCCGGGGAAAAAATGCGATTTACGCAGCAACTGATAATAAATATGGACGGCGAGCTTCAAACAAACCGTCAGCCTGAAACTGGGAAACAACTCGATATACGCATGCTCACTACACTACCAATCAAAAGGCGTCAAAATATTAGTCTGTTTTCAATTACAACAATTACTTAAAATACGATTGGTCTGTGTCAAAATAATTTGCTGTTATTCGTCGTAGCACTGACACTTGAAAATGACAAGACAACTGTGTCATTGGAAACGCATTATCAGTGAACGATTTAAAGAACAATCTTCGAATGTATCTTTTTTGTTGATAGGTTTGAATTTTATTTTTAAGGAAATAAGCTGATACTAACGTTGTCATGTTTTACTGTAGCGTTAAATGATGTTATCACAGAGTGCGTTTTTATCATACCTTAATAACTGAAAAGCGTGCACACGCAGTGAGTATTATTATAGAACGAGCGGAGCGTCGGAAGTGAGTTCTTACAAACAGCTTCTGACTCCTGGGACGTCTCTGCATTTCGATGACTTTCTGATTTTGAGAGTTCGATCGACGATTGAAAGACTGAACTTGAGTAACGTTTTCTTGATCTTTATGAAATTTGTTGGGGTTATAGTAGGGATACATATATGTAGTTTCAGAGTTCGTATATGAGCAGGATCGATTAAGGGGTTATGGAGCTAGAAAGCGGGAAAAGTTTATCACACGGGTCTTGTTATATTGGTCAGCTTGTTTTTATTCGTTTTGTTTAATTTAAATATGTAAATTAAAATTCATCTTTGATTTCTTTGCGGTAGGTATCACTCATTTCCATAGACAGACTATACATACAGCCTGCCTCTGGTTGTAGAGCTTTAACTGCGAAGACAGATTGTGCTTTTGCCATTGTGCTTTAGCCTATAACTAAACCACTCCAGAAATACATATATGACCATTGTCAAGAGGGTGCTTTTTTTTCTTATGTATATGATGACAGTTCAGTTTAGTATGAAAAATTTAGTGCCAATGAAATTTCGCAACATGGCGCATGGTCATATATTTCTGGTCAGGGTTTATGTGAATAATGGTTATTTAATTATTATATTTTTTTTCATACAAAGTAAAAACTATTTTTCTTGTACTGCATCCAGTAAAGCACCAGGTGATTTTGTACATTGCTTGCTCAAACAAGTTTGGAACTGTGAATTATTTTACAAATCCAGTTATTTTTAAAAGTTCTGATTCAGTTTTATAAGCAAAATCGATTCTTGCCGGTTGGATTGAATAGCGGTACTATTTTTATACAAATGAACCCGTATATAATTTCGGTATTCCGGTTGCTAATTGATATTTTAGGATATTTTTTGGTTAATCTAATAATTTATTACGTTTACCTAAATTACATTTCAGAATATCACGTCAACAATGCAAATGTCGGCTATTTTGATTTTAAATAATACCGACAACGATCCCTGCTCCGAAGCAATTGTATACTATTTACTTTATCTGCGTCTTTTGAAATATGGGGTGTAAACATGTATATTTAATTTAACTCAAAACATTTATTTGAATAAAAAGTAATAAGTAAATAATCATAAGACATTTCAATGGTTGTTCAAAAGTGGGCATAGCACCATCCCCATATAAAATTATCCGGTAAAAGAAATTTATAATAATGTGGTTTTGGCTTTACTTACGTATGATAAGTGATGTCGTCTTTTTTATTATTTTTACCAGATCAACTCTGGCACCATTTTACGGCGCAAGAAGGCATTTTTAATTATTTATTAGATTTTTTTCATAAACGTCACTACTACCGTGTCATAGGACCGCCATTTGTTAACTAACGGGCCTCGTGGCAGAGTTTGCAAGCACCGCCCCTCGCGGCAGACTTTTTGTGGGGTCATTTTGCAGCTCTAGTTCATAGTCTAGGTATATTACCAGTCGCTGGATTTACGCCAAATGTCCGGGTTTTTTAAATTATTGTCCGGGTTCGGCGAATTTAGAGATGGCAGCCCTAATTGTGACCAACTTGGCTGCTTCAATACATACTTGACATTATTGCTTGTTTCAGGCCCTCGACAACCACATGGCGTCTCAGCACAGTAACGCGAAGCCCTACAATTGCAACATTTGTGCTAAAGCTTTTTCTACAAGGTGGGATAACATGAAGTCTGCTGGAAACCTGTACAGTCGCCATCAAATATATCGGAGCGGCCAAGGTACTCAAAAATATCTAAATATACACTTTATCGCCTTGACAATAGAGGCGTTGTTCAGATATTTCTGACCGCCTTGGCCGCTCCGATATATCTGATGGCGACTGTAGTTATTTACATGTAGATTTTTTCAGTGTCATTTACTTTAGCTCTAAAACTACGCCTTTTTTACTACTCTATGCGTCTTTTTAACAGACTTCAAAAAAGGAGGAGGTTCTCAATTCGACAGATTTTTTTTTTTTTTTTTTATCATTATTATGTTTTTCTTTGTATGTATGTTACTCCATATTTCTTTGTATGTATATCTCCGTGAATCGTGAACCGATTTTCAAAATTTTTTTTTAATCGAACGGGTATAACCCCTAGATGGTCCCATTGTCACCAAGTCAGGGTCTGATGATGGGATCCTGGAGAAATTGAGGGAACTCTTCAACTATTATAGGCACACCTATAGTGATTTCACTATTTTTTACAGCAACTCGGCCACTTCCTCTTGGAATAGCGGATCCTAAGTGAAGTCGGTTCTTTTTTTGTTTTAAATTATTTCCTTAGTAGTGGAATGAGCAAGCGTAGCAAATTGGAGTTCTTGCATTCAACCTGGCCAGCATGTCTTTGCATTTCGATTTTTTTTTGTTTAGTCAGTTTGTTCGCAGTAACTATACAGTTGTTCAAGATGAAAATTGGTAAAAGCATAGTTGTCGTAAAACAACAATTTTGCCTGTGCTGCAGGAAGATGATTCTCCGTCATGAGCTGAAGGCGCACAATCGACCGAAGATGCGCTCCGGAGTGCTGCCCAGCTACATGCGCCTGCAGGAACACCATTGACTATGGTGGAGCCTCTGCACCTTTTGCTTAAGATGGTGACGAAGAGCCCTAGGCAGTGAACTCACTGACCCTTATTTGGTGGTGCAAAATCAATGTTGAGGAGCGAGCGGCCGGTTAAATGGTTGATCTTGAGATTTTGGTGCGCTCCTGGCAGTGTTGGTCAAAAAGTAATTGAATTACAAAATAATAAAATAAAATTGGTAATTAATTACTTTTTCAATTACAAATTACTTTTTTCTAACACAACGGGCGAGTATATTTTGAACTTTGAAATTTTTCATAAAATTATTTTCTCACTTTTTAGGGTTCCGTAGCCAAATGGCAAAAAACGGAACCCTTATAGATTCGTCATGGATGTCTGTCTGTCTGTCCTTCCGTGGCACAGCCATTTTACTCGGAAACTATAAGACGTATCATTATCAAATTTTTACATAAAGTGTATTGTGTGTGCCGCTACTTAGTTTTGTAGAGAAAATGCTAAAGAAAAAAATTTTAGGGGGGGCACTCCATACATGTAACTAACTGTCAAAAAATTTTTTTTTGCCAAATATAAATATGATGCACATCAATCGATAGGTCTCTAAAAAAAACATTGAGGTTTCTTTGAACATTTTTTGATTAAGTGGATATTTTCAGACGTAATCGCTCCGAAAGTCATAAAAATTGTGTCCCCCCATGTAACTTTTGAACCGTAAGTCCAAAAATTATGAAAAAAATCAAGAAGATATACCTTTAAATATTCTTTCAACGAAAATTATTTGGAACATTATCGGTTTAGGTGTTTTTGAGTTATCTCCAAAAAACTACGTACTTAGGCAGATACGACCTTGCGATAATAATTTATTCGATAGTAGCTACTACAGTTGGTTTTTGCCCGAGTCCGACTCGCACTTGGCCGGTTTTTTTTTATTCGGTCGTACAAAATGCTTAAAAAGAACACAAAATGTTATACAGTGTGTTTTTTTTAAGTGGGCCACTATGGGGAAATCCTAAAGTATAGGAGATACAGGGAAACTGTCTTAGGAAACATTAGGTATTTTTTTGAGAAATTTTGGTATTGTCAAATTTTTGGTCAAGTGTGAGTTGTCCCTAAAAATCAATAATTTTGATGATTTTTTTTTCCAAAAACAAATGTCATTATATTGGAATTTGAAATACTTTTTATAAACCTTGCAAGTGTACCTAGGCAATTTACACATGTTGTAATAATAAAAACATTTTTTTTTTATTTTAAGCTTTAAGTTTAATTTGAAGCATGTTGTTTTCCTTCAGACTGTAACTGTAGATGTTATCTTAAAAAATCTATACATATATCTTTGACTAAAATGTAGAATATTTATCTAGATAAGACTAATTAAAATAGTTAGTAAAATAAAAATTGTGTCATTCATTTCATTACACACTCCCTTTAGATTTTTTAATAAAATTTTGTAATGGCCCAAAACACCAATAATAAAATACAACTAGAGCTTTTCACCCCGTACCTACTCCCCGTAGCAATCTCCAATTGCCATCTTCTCAATATTTCTAACTGTGTATGGAAGCCTGTCTAAAAAGATCTGCTAATGCAATCTTGCATATGTATCAGTGGCGGCGCGACCGTAGAAGACTTATTATTTTAAACTTTATTGCACAAAAATAAAAGAGTACAAAAGGCGGACTTAATGCCTCAAGGCATTCTCTACCAGTCAACCATAGGGCCAAACAGAAATTTGTTAAGGTGGGTGAAAAAGGTGAGGCATCAAGAAAAAGGATTGTGAAATTGTACCGATACAGTAATAAACCTAATATACTAATTTCTAACTACAAAAAATATTTACAGGTTCCTGTCGGCTTGCCTAATTTTCAGGCACCAGAGTAGTTTTCCTACAGCTCACAAAGATATTTTAAGCCAAATTAAGTTCCGGCCTGCCCAAGAAGTGTTTTGACCTGCCGCCACCGATATGCATCATCAATAAAATGTTATATTATTTTACTTTTTATTCAACACAATCATTAGCTGTTGGGGATATTGGAAAAATATTTATTTTTGCAATTAATTGGTTGGCTTATTTCTTTTGCAATTAAAAGATAGGGAAGTCAAAGCTAATTTTGCTTCATGACTATAGAAAGTTTTTAATTCTCTAAAATACTATATATTATATATTATAGAAGACTTGTTTCTACTAAAAAACAATATTGTCTTACTGCTCTTACCGCCATAGACATCAAACCACACGCACGGAAAGTCGCCCTCAGCGCCAGTGCGTGATATCGCGTCCAAAATAGGCATAACCGAGTGTGCTCTGCATCAGTGGCACCATTTTTCTGTCCGATGCTTGGCAATCAAAGAGTTAAACACAAAAACTTTAGTGAAACTTGGACATATTAACAATGGACATAAGAAGGGCTGACCAATTAATTGTATCGGTAAGCCAACATGATGGACTCATTGTTGATTTCATGACCTAAGTTACACTGTGAGCAGAACAACACAAATATATAATTTTAAAACATTAATTTTTTTACTAGAAGGTAATTTTATATTCTGATTTATATAAATCATTTGAAATGTAGTACAGCTGAAATATGAGTCTACTAAACTAGTGGTTCTGTGAACCATAGACTTCGGAGAACATAAATAATGCAACAGCAAACTTCCCCCCTTTTCCTCCCCAATTAAAAAAATAGCTCGACAATTTTCGGCAAATAAATCAAGGAATGTACATGCCAAGTTTCATCGAAATCGGATGAAAAATGGGACTCTAGACTGACACTGACCAACCAACCAATACACACACATCCAACTGCCAAATCGTCGTACCAGTGAAAACGGAGACGTTCGTCGCCTCGCTACGCTCGGCTCCTCAGTCAATTAGTACTACAGAAACAAGTAAAAGCATTTTCGATAATCTGAAAGAAAAATTCCTTATGTTAATTTAAGCTGGGTGTAAAGTCATAATACAATGAGTAGACTAAGCAAAAATATTAACTTTTATTAAATGAAAAGTAATTCAGACTAGCTTTTGTACCCACTAAGTAAAAAAGTGTTTCAAAGGAAGCCTATTTGCAATTTTGAGGTTACTTTTACTTTTGACAGGACAACAAGAAAACACAACACTATTTTTTTGGATTTTTATTTACCTTACAGCCTAACCGTCACATCACTTCTTGGCGGCCGCACCGACCTTGGACTTCTTGGTACCACGCACCTTCTTCATCCTGTTCTTGCGTTCCTTGCGCTGCTTGCGTGTGGGCCTCTTCTTCTCGTACAGCCCGTGGCGCGCTAGCCTGTGCTTGGGCTCGAACTTCTTGGCCAGGTCCAGTGTGTCGTAGATCAGCGCGAAGCCAGTCGACTTGCCACCGCCAAAGTTCGTTTTGAAACCAAACACGAACACGACATCGGGCGTCACCTTGTACATTTTGGCGAGTTTCTCACGGATCTCGGTCTTGCTGACCGTAGGCTTGCCAGGGTGCAGCACATCGCAGACCATCTGCTTCCGCGCCAACAACCTGCAAAATCACAAACGTTGTCAGACATAACCTGTCATGGCGAGGCAATGAGTTTTGTCCTCGTTTTTCACATTGTTTCCTGCAGATTTTAATGTTTTGCACTTTTACCTGTTGGTCATGAACTTGCGGGTGCGAATTGTCGCGGTTCCTTCACTCATTTTTGCTTATTTTAGATATTTCGGCGTTAAAGACGCACGTGTCTCCAACAACTTTGAGGAGAAAAAGAACTGGACAGGGTTGCCAAATAATTACGTCAAAATTATGTCAAATTTTTAATGTTCACATATTTTTGAAAAAATAATTCTAGGTGTTTGGCTATATATGGTAAAGTATTAGAATGAATCCAAATTCTAGTATCATGATACAATACTTGTCTCGCTAATCATCAAGTATATCAATTTAAATATCTACTTTTGGTGCTTGGTTCGATCAATACACACAAAATTAAATTAATTAGTTAGAAAATAAATGTGTTGGAAGTGAGACACTAGTAATAAACCTGTAATAGATTAATTTAAGGAATAAAATTATTATAAGATTGTAGTGACATAAGGGTCTTAATTTCCATTTAATTCACGATTTTAAAATCGGTAAACGTTGGCAGCACTATTATTCGGACGGCTGCGTTCATGTTTGGCTGCGTTCAGATTATTTATTCATAGTAACGATAAACTTCATTTGTATGTAATATAATATTATATAAGTTTTTGACGAAAACTTTTATTTAAATGTACAATAATATACACAAATCTTTTTTGTAAACCAACTTACTTATTTGATAAAATTTGTTATGGCCTCTACAATCGGTGCGATTTTGCTATAAAACTCGCGCGCTATTTCGAGACGTTGCCTTCTAGGTAGGTGTAACGAAATCAATCGATGGATCAAAAACCGCAATGTATTAAAAATCGCAGGTGACTAGTCGCTTACGTCTGTAGAGATAGTTAGTTTTCAATTTTTTTTGTTTTCGCTCCATTAAAAAAAGTCTTAAAAGTAGTATTGCAATTATTAACATTTGAGTCAGTCAAAAAAATAATGCCCAGTTCGAAGTGTACGAACAATGATTGATAAAATACGGTGGCTTTCACACTGCTGCGGTTTCCGCATGCGGCGCCGGTGCGCGAGCGAGATAGCGCTCTGCATGTGTAGTGTATAGCGCTGTCACGCTTGCACACCGTCGCCGCATGCGGTTGCGGGTTTGGTTGCGGCGCCAGTGTGATAATCACCTTCGTAACTTATTACTGTTTGTGCAAAAATATAGGACTTTAGTAGTATTTATTTTATTTCTTAATTTGTCTTCATTATAAGAGTAGGTAGGCACCAGTGGCGGCGCGTCCATGGAATACGATTCCCATCAGATTGCCTAATTTTGAGGCATTTGAGCAGTTTTCCTACAGCTCATGAAGAAATCTTAAGGCAAATAGAGCTCCGGCTTGCCTAAGAAAAATGTATACCCACCGTAGGGTGACCAGATGTCCCGTATTTTACGGGTTGTCCCGTATTTCAGGCACGAATTTATTATTGTCCCGTAATTTGGCGAAACCAATACGGGACAATGCATTGTCCCAGTTCCGTATGTTAACCTCGAATCCCGTATTTTCAATGCAGTTGTCCCGTAAAACCGGAAATCAGATCTGGTCACCCTAACCCACCGCCTATAGGGTCGCCACACACCTAGCGGTTTTCCTCGCGGAATTACCGGAAGTAGCGGAAATTTGTCTATGGTAGCGGAAATTTGTCTATGGTAGCAGATTTTTTGTATGGAAGCCATAGACAAATTACCGGAAGTAGCGGAAATTCATAGACAAAATGCTTAATTTGTCTATGAATTTCCGCTACTTCCGGTAATTCCGCGAGGAAAACCGCTAGGTGTGTGGCGACCCTTAATGACTACAAATTAAGAAACATATCACTATGTGCATCTGGGAAATACCCGATCTAGAAATATTCCCCAAAAGTATTTTTTTTTTCTTTTGAATTAGTGGCTAAGAACAGTAAGAACAGCTCGCATGTATGTCTTTGACCGAAGCTGTAACTATACTCTGGCCAGCCAACGAACGCAGTAGCAATGAACATCAAACAAAAATATAGTAACACTCTAGAGCGAATCGAAAAGCAGCATTGCTCCATAGAAAAGCGGCAATGTACATTGAACCAATTTTTTTTCCAAGTTGGCTGCATTGGCGCGGCTCTCGTACGTCAGTGAAGTTGTCAATTCGACAATTTAAACTCTGCATTATTATATAAAATCATTGAAAACTCTGATGTATTTACCTATAATTGTGACTTTTCAATAAATAAGAAGGTACGAAGAAATTAAGATAAGCATCAAATATTAAAAGAACAGAAGATTAGAGATCATGCGATGCAATCAAAAGACAATAGTTGAAATCAAATCGTTGAAACTCAGGAAGGAAACAAACATTAAATGCTAAAATCATTAGTCCGGCGAGGAAAGCGAGCATATCTACCAGAAAATGCAACTTTTCAGTTTAGAATGGAATCGGATTAACTGCATAATCTGTACGAATAAAAGTGTAATGCATATTACTCAGTAATACTTCTACGAGTATTTATTATGATTCCCTTTCGTCATTCGTTTTAAGACTACTTACTCTCGTATTTTAGCTTTATTATTGTATGAAGTGTATAGTTAATAAACGCAAGTGAGATTTAGGTGTTTTTTTATTTTATACATAGCTTAAGTATATGAAGGGAAACATCAAAAAAACTTGATAGAAATCTGAAGGTAGCGGAGTGGCTTGTTGCTTGTTAAATCTCATGTTCGCTTTGTGACAATATTGAGCACCATAGGTACTATGCAACAAACGTTCTTGTACTTAATTTGGCACCAGCTTTCGCTTTGATTTTTTCGATTTATATACATACACTGAAAGAAAAAACTTCAAATGATAATTCCATACAAAACTGCATAACCTCAAAACGCATATTTATCACGCAAATTACCTGCAGGAGTTAGGTACCTTTAGGTTAGGTATCTAAGCTTTTTTTTAGTACATTTATTGAATGGAAATTGCAGACATCATATTAATAAATATCAAATTACGCAATCTGGAACTTAAAAACGTAAGTAAACAAAACTGACTTTATAAAATTAAAAAGTTATATGCCACAGATAAAAAACAAATTATGCACAATTTTCGCATTATTCAAAGACAGGTGTTGCCAACCCGCGATTTTTCAAATTTGCCGCGCTTTTCTACTGACAGAAATGGTTTGCCAAACTATATATATTGCTTTTGGTAAAATTGAATTTTTTGGACTGTAATTGAATGACTAGGTAATTATTAATTAATTATTACCTTAATATTTATGTATTTACACTAAAGTACCTAACCGATGTTGCAGCCAACCATAAGTTAACAGTATAGTAACCACCTCGTGCTTGCTGTACGAGTATGCTTGATTGCCACTGACGTGATATGTTTGCACTTGTTAGTGATGAAACAGGATAATGATTTTCCAGTAATATAAAATAAAAACCTTTTAAAAAAAACCTAAGTGTTAACAATAGGTAATTGTAGCCTGTTTATTTTTAATCTGAGTTGCAACATTCGCCTCGTTCGACTAAGTTTGTCACTGTTTAGGGGTCGGCAACGCGCATGTGGATCCTTGGGAGTTACATGCGTCCATATGCTACGGTAACTGTTTACCATTATACGGGGCGTATGCGTGTTTACCACAATCGTGGTATTTAAAATAAGCTACATGTGTACTTACCTATCTAAAATGTAGTAACCAAATTCATACTTACCTATGACGCACGCGTACTGTTGCCTTGCCATAACATAATGTTTAGTAGATAATATAATAAACTTATTATTGTCTAAATGACATGCCGTGGTTGACCAAATAGCTGGCATTAACATTAAAGTAATAGGGCCCTTGGGACATGACATGATAGCCGAAAAAATAAAGCTACCAAGCCAAGGTCATCGGCATGGTATTAAAAAGTCATAGGGCATCACAGCACACAGGTACATTAGGTACGCACCATTTAGTACAGTCGCCATCAAATATCGGAACGGTCATGGTACTGAAAAATATCTGAACAAGCAGCTTAAAAATAAATTCGTTTTATTTCGTAACGTATGTAATAGCCCTAATGAAGTCGGTAAGTACTTAAAGCGGTATTAGACATTGCAACCTGCACTCCTGCAGGGCCCAATCTGTCAGGTTGGAAGGTGTAATTAAAAGCGGTATTACACATTGCAACCTGCAGGGCCCAATCTGTTGTGTACCCTGCCTCTCCCTACCCCTCCTTCAGCTCCCTACAGGCCCTACCTTTAATGGGGTTGGCCGGTGGAAAGTATTTACAGATGGCGCCAGCATAGCTAGGTCCCTGTCAGTCGTACAAAAATGTCAAAATCACGTTTTTTTTTTAATTTTTTTTGACCTGGATGGGCTAGCCTTTAAGCCAAATCCCATACAACAATACTAGTGAAAGGGACCTAGCTATGCTGGCGCCATCTGGGCAAACCGTTGACAGTTGCCAACCCCATTACACCTTCCAACATGACAGATTGGGCCCTGCAGGTTGCAATGTGTAATAGCCGTTTAAAGGTAGGGCCCGAAGGGCGCTGAAGGAGGGGAAGGCAGAGGCAGTGTACACAACAGACTGGGCCCTGCACCGCCTGCACGTTGCAATGTCTAATAGCCGTTTTAGACGATTTCGTACTTTCGACAGGGTTATTATAACCCTAAAACCTTTACCAGGATGGAGAGCAATACAACATAGAGCGACTTATGATGGTTACGACCCTCAGACATGAGGATTCGAGTTTGAAGAAGAACCCTAAACATCGAAAATCGCAATTTCGCTAATTCCCTAGTTCCAAGCCCTAAAGCGATAGAGGCAAATAACATAACGAGATTTCGTTTTGATGGTTGCAGGAGGCCCGAAGCTTTCTCGATAAGTCGAACAAACTTCGAAGATTTCACGATACTTATTGGTCCTGAGTCCCGAGAGGCTAAGGTCGAGGGTCGAGAATTGTCCAGATGTTTTCGTTCAAATGCAAGTTAAATATTGGCTTATTTAACTATGATATGTAAATCTGTACCGTTGTACTTGACACCTTATTTAAACACTAATAAATTGAAAAAAAAAAATATTTTTCATTTTCAACTAAGTAAGTTCAATTTATTGGCCTTGTATAAGCAAAACGTAAGTAGCAAAACTAGCCAAGCGGGCGAGGAAATCAAAATTATATTAACACGATTTTATTGTCAAGATAATTAGAGCTTAGTATCTACGTATTTATGCATATTTTACTCCACTAGTGTACTACTAGTACGCTATTTCTTAATAGATGGAGTATGGATGGTAGAAGGTAAGGATGACAATCTCTCTGTTACAAAAGTGTCCACCAAAAGGCGTGGAATTGGTGGCGCCACTTTAGCTTTAGCTAGTTCGGGTTCATAGTACTTCATACACGAAAGCAATACTAGCGCTACGATGGCGCTACGTGGAGAGATTTAGAACTTTTAGTTGCTGTTTCCCGCCGCTGGACACTTTTTAGACGGTTCTCATATAAGAGATTGTCATCCTTACATTCTACTATCCATAAGATGGAGTAGCAGTGCATTTCCTCTTACATTTTGGGTATCTTTAGGGGGCTTTCGGACAGAGGGCGCAATTGACTTGAGCTTCAAAAAGTTCTGAGGCTGTGCTGATCTACTATATGTTACTCTATGATATTAGGTAAAGATCATCCAATTATTGACGTGGGCTACAGCTACAGTATGGCTCAATCTTGCCACCAAACTGTCAGTCAAATTAGCAATTCGACATGTCGCTGCATGATCTTACATCATATGATAGTTCTGTGACATCGCCATTTATTACAAGACTATCCAAAAGGTTTCGGCTTTCTTGAGTCAAATAGGGCCACAAATTATTTGCAACAAATACAATTTAAGTCCCTACGATTCACGGGTAATGGTCTAAGAGCTGGCCACGTCAGATGTGACACAATAATGAGAGGTTTGTAATCAGTCCAGTTAGATTGCATAACCATCCTTATTGCTAGATCCGGGCATCTGGCAGCTTTTAATGGGTGGAGATCAGAATGACAGACCAACAAAGTTTTTAAGTTGAAAAAAAGTAATACCGAAAGAGGTAAAAACTGCTGAAGTTGTGTCATTTATAGAGAACAGGGCCTATATTTTAACATTAGAACAAAAAACATTGTGTATTATTGCGCAAACAAAAACAGTAGGCAAGTAACCAAAAATTACATTATACATCATTTGGCACTACTTCCCCCAACCGAAACTTTTGGATATTATATAATCTAATTAATTACATAATTTATCATAATATTGGATCAAAATCAGAACTCTAGAATTTATTTTCTTCAAGTTATTTGCTTTTTTTTACCTCCACCACTTTACAGCTGCCAGATGTCCGGATCTAGAAATAAGCATAGTATAGCAAACTAACGAGAGGGGTTTCGTTGCTCTCATTATTGTGTCATATCTGACGTGGCTAGCTCTCCGTCTATAAGAGTTATTGCCCAGCGTATTTTACTAGGCACTTTGACTCGCTATAAACCTTAAGCACCTCCGCCACGTCTTTTCTGAACGACCACTTTAGTCCTGATGTTAACATTGCTCTGATTCTGATAGTTAAGATAGATCATCTTTAAGTTTAAAAAAAATGTAGGCCATAGATCATTGTAGTGTGAAGTTAACCCAATGTACCTAAGGGAGCACGGGAGCTAGCCGTGGGGTGCCCGGCCTTAGAATTGTCCCCCACCATATCGTCCCGTGGTTGCAGTAGGAGTCTGCTAAGGGAATATACCGGGAGATGGGCAGCAGCATCTTCCGAAAACCTAAACAACAATAAACAAAAAAACTGCGCGCGCCAACCCGCCTGCCAAGCGTGGCGCGTATGGCAAACCCCCCCTTAAGGGGAGGCCTATGTTCAGCAGTGGACGTCTTATGGCTGAGATGATGATGATGATGATGATGACCTAAGGGAGAGATAGTGGGCTAAAGTGCGATTCGGCTTGAGACTATATTTTCTGACTTCATCATGTGGCTCAATTATGCCCCTCTAATGTTTTTATTGATATGTAAAAGTACCATTGAGGCTTGATTACCGATATATTTGAATTATTCCTGAGCTGAATAGCTTTACTTTTAATTCCTACAATATGTTGCTAAGGAAAATAACGGTACTTAAGTATTGAATGGGCGGCCCGGCGGGCGGTAATTTGCTATTTTATGACTGTGGTCTTATGATATTCAGAAAAGTATAGAAAAATTTAATGTAACAGAGACGTGTACATTGTACATATTACACGTTTGTGATTGGTATAGAGTTGTGGTTGTGGCTACATATTTTTGTCACATTAAATGTATCCCTATTTTCAGACGTGACGTACGTCTATATCTCTTATTTTTATGAAATAAAATATCCTATCTCTTATTTTTATGAAATCTCTTATTTAGATCTACATAACATCGGAATAGCATTCACACCTACAAACCTTACCACACACTTCTTCAAAATAACTTTTTCCTACGTCACCGGCAGCCCGCCTCCAGCCAGTCTAACTTGACCTCCACTCTCCTTCAAAACCAAGGAAGTTCGCCCTCGGATTTCAAACGTGGGAGGGACGGAGGGGGTGAAGTTACTCTGGTGCGTTTGCCACCCCCTATCGATTTTTGCGGCACAGCCTGTGTATTGCGAGCCCCCGAGTCGAGCGGTCGCTTTCCGTATTCAGTTTTCCCAAGATCCAGGTGAGTTTTAGTGATAAGATTTTTCTCTGCAATATTTCATGTTATTGTTTCGGGAAATGTTATTTTGTTAAAGCTAAAGTATTATTTTTAATCTTATAAAATGCAGGACTTTGTCAGTTCAGTTAAAGGAATGTTTAAAGTCTATTAAGGTTAGGAATTATGCTCTAATTGGTCGTGACGGCAATAGCACGTGCTTTGAAGGTTCCGTACATATAAAACCAAGCGTTCTTTTTTTATTAATATGTAGATTGATGCACGGAATTTCATCTGTTACCGTATAGTCGTACCTTACAAGAAGTAATGATTTAACTATGTACATAAGTACCTAATGTATTTATTAATCGTATATCTTAATTAATGAAATGGTGAAACTCATTTTATATGTCTTCTACTTCTTGCAAAAGACCTGAAGCGAATGAAAAAAATTGTAATGGAAAATTATAATTAATATATTTTTTTAATTAAGGGTAGGTATATGGTAGCTATCGTTAAACTTTAGGTTGCCTCGAATTAAATAAATATCAGAACAAAATCAGATTTTCAGATCTAACGTAAGTGTATTAGGCACGCGATTAATGCCCTAGTAATTTATTATGTACCTAAATAATAAATTACCTAGTCATACGTCAGTGCTTGTATGTGTGTGTTTATCATGGATATCAATAAATTATCTTTTTTATTATGTTTTTCAAGCCAGGCAAAATAGAGCACCGTAGGCAAAGTTGTAGCACCGGTATTTATAGGTATTTTGTACGTATCGTCGTCTAGTACCTACCCACAATACTCAACACAAGCCTTATTGAGTTTAACTGAGGGACTGACCAGAGGCCAGTTTTATAAAGCTACAAGTTACAATTTACAAGCGGAAGTCTCTTTCTAACACATAAGGTTAGAAAGAGAGTTCCGCTTGTAAATTGTAACTTGTAGCTTTATAACACTGGCCTCAGGACTCGAACCGTCACTACCGACTAGGCTAGGAGGCCGTAAAATCTAATAGAAGGAGAGCTATCCACGTCAGATATGAAAATAATGAGAGCGACGATACCCCTTTATTCATTTCGTTTGCTATACTATGCTTATTTATAGATCTGGACATCTGGCAGCTGTAAAGTGGTGGAGGTCAAAGAATGCAAACCACTTCGAGAAAATTAATCTTAAATGTTTGGTTTTGATGCAATATTATCAAAAATTATATAAATAATTAGAGATTATATCATTGCCAAATGTTTATATTGGAGGAAAGTAGTGCCAACGATATTTATAGTACATTACGTACCTAGGGCTGTAAAGCAAAGAAGGGCCCAGATCGCTGGCATTTGTAGCCCGAACCGAAGGTAAGGGCCATAAACAAGCGATCTGAGGCCTTCTTTATTACCGCCCGTGGTGCGTACTTAATTTTACGTCGTCTCCTGGGTGTGAAGTGAGATTTGCCGCTGCGCCCTAGGGCACCAAGTCTCAAACGTTGTTCTGAAGCTAACATAATTTCCAGATTAAACAAAATCGCTCCGCGGTTCCTCGCGCCTCTTCGCTAACTTCTCGTCGTGGCGCAAGTGTTGCGCCACCCGACCACGGCGCCCGCGCATGGGTGACGTCAGCCCGCCCCCCTCCTTCATGGTCAACAAACCCAACTCCCTCAAGCTGAACAGCGTAGCGCGCAGCAGCAGTCGCTACTCCGCCCGCGATCCTCGCTTAAGAACCTAAACCCCCCCTAATATTCAACTCCAGTATTAACGGGTATTATTTTCAACAATGAAGACTGATGATCCAATTATAGTCAAATCCAGAACGCCACGAACAAGGGGACACAGTGATGGAGTTCGCGAATCCCTCCTATCAGATTCTACCTCGGGAATAGATAAAGGTGATGTCAGCAGCACATGTAGCGGAGAGTCCTTTTCTAGTCCAGATATTAGCAGCAAAGATGAATTAAGAGGAAGGTGCTTTAGTAAAGATCAGAAAAACGCGCTTAATGAAATGAAAAATGGAAAGAAACCATGTAACATTACTGAGAATCCGCAAGACAAGCACAAAATGAAAGATGTTGAAAGTGGATCAGCAAAGAAAGTTAAGATACCGGATGGTGGTTGGGGGTGGATAGTAGTCGCATCCTCTTTTATAATATCTATGATTGCAGATGGTATTAGTTTTTCCTTTGGTTTGCTGTATATTGAGTTTCTTGAAGAGTTTCAAGCTAGTAAGTCGACCACTGCCTGGATCGGTAGCCTTTTCATCGCCGTTCCACTACTCTCGGGGCCTGTGATGAGTGCTCTTGTTGACAGATACGGTTGTCGAAGTATGACTATTTTGGGAGGAATTATTTCGACACTTGGCTTCATCCTGGCGTCAATCTCGACCTCGATTGAAATGATGATGATAACATTTGGAGTTATTGCTGGTTTGGGTCTTGGGTTAGTCTACGTCACTGCTGTTGTTTCTATTGCTTATTGGTTTGAGAAGAAGAGGAATTTAGCAGTCGGACTGGGTGCATGTGGCACTGGAGTAGGAACATTTGTCTACGCACCAATGACTCAATATTTCATTGAAGAATTCGGCTGGAGAGGGACCATTTTATTACTCGCCGGTACCTTATTAAATCTTTGCGTTTGTGGCTGTGTCATGAGAGACCCTGAATGGTGGACTTTAGAACAAAGAAAGGAGAAAGAAACCAAGCCAGACAAGGAGAAAGATATTGAAAAGGCGAATGAACAGTTAGCCCTTATTCCCGCAGCGTCCAATAAAAGACCATATAAAAAATCTGCTTCACTCTGCGTTTCTGATGTCATACCGCAATCAAATAGGGAAATGAATGGAAGAGTCACGAAGTTCAAAGTACCGTTGATGGAACGAGAATTTCATAATGTATTTCATAAACATCAGAAACCACATATTTCCAAAAACAGCTTGTTGACATTAGGATGGCCCGTCCAGGAGTTACCTAGAACCGAATCCTTATACACGATACCATCATATTTGGAATCCACTGATCGTGTAAGTATCTGTTCTACCGGTAAGTGTAATTTCCGTTTAAATACCTTGTGTAATCCTAATCATTGATCTTTGTGTGTTTTAGGCGACGCAAAGGGTGCTGAAACAATTGACACAATCGCCAATCATGTTAACGAAGGCAACAGAAATGGCTTCACCAATTTTAGGCGAAGACAACGACCCTCCATGCGTCACATTTCCAAAGTACCCCATGCGTCGATCTTATTCCGTAGACTTCTATTTCAGAAAAGAAGTCAGGAGATCTATAGACTATCAGCTGAAGAATCCTAACGCTGGTAGAGTGTTGAAAAAGTCGAAATCGGAAACGAAAGAAGATCGAGGCATGCTTGTAAAGCAGGACAGCAAAGGAGACAGGAGGGATTGGCTGAAGAAACAGCTTTCAGTGAACCATCATTATTTAAAAGACTTGAAGATGCCCTTGAATTCCATTGGCCATAGAAACGCAATGTTGAACATAAATAGATACAGATTGAGGGCGTCATCTTGTCCTGACATATTCAAGAATTCGATGGTTACCATTAACGATGAAGAAGAGGTAGGTAACTTCTTTAATACCATGTCAAATATTTCCACAACTAGAAAGTCTTTTAACAACTTTTGTTTCTTCTAGAAATGCTACGAAGACTGCTTAGTCTGCGTGTCGGACATGTTCAACGTATCCCTCTTCAAGAAGATGACGTTCAACTTCCTCTGCGCCGGCACCATCATCCTGTTCATCTGGTTCATCGTGCCGTACTTCTACTTGGCCGAGCATATGATCCACAAGGGGTATAGTGAAGACGACGGCGCCGTTATGCTGAGCTTGATCGGGATCACTAATACCATTGGAATGGTGAGTTTTTTTTTCTACTACATATCTCTATGCAGTTCAGACTCAACAGTTGGTAAGTCATCATGGTGCTGTTGTCATGTGATTTTAAAATTTTTAACTACACCCATATCATTACCCTCCATGATGCGTTCAAAAACCGCACGTTATGAACACCATAAAAATAGACTGTTTTGTTAGAACAAATGTCTTATCTGTAACGATGTTATTATTATCAGATAATAATCAAAAATTCGATTTCATTATGAAAATCCGGCCTGCTCCCCGACAGCCGTCACGCGCCCTTCCAGCCGACACAATCGAGTTGGCCATGGCGATGGCGGTGCAATCCGTGCAATGGCAGTCATTTATTCATCATTTAGGGTTTATAATAGGTGTGTAGATAAAGCAGTGTATGAAACTGTACGTAATTAGGCCTTAAAACACTCGTGTGATCTTATTATGAAACGAACGAAGTGAGTTTCATAAAACCACACTCGTGTTTTAAGGACCCCTATTACGTAACAGTTACATAAACTACTATATTGCCGTTTGTTTTAATTTTATTTTAGGTAGGTAACTTATTCTAGTCAATCAATTTTCAGTGTCCAAATTTCGACATGAATTTTTTTTATTTGATCCTTTCTGTATAAGCTTTTTGTTAAATAAAAAGAGGTCTAATTTTTATTTGCAATATAAAGTCCATAACTTTTTTTACTTTTGTTCCAATCCAATTATTTTGTTTACATTCATAGGCTTCATAACCTTGCCCGCGTCGTTAAAAAACGCCCCGTTTACTGTTAACATTTCACGAGTTCTCGGAGTACTTATTCCAATTTCTTACTTTTTTTAGGTTGTAACACTTTTATGCGATTCATTAATTTTATGATCATATATCCTTTTAATACATAATTCTAAACTTTCTTGCGGAGCAAGCCTCGTACAGTGTAGAAGTAGACTAATGGCTCCTCTACATGATGGGCCATCATAGGGACGCAGCTATGCGTTAGAGGGAGCTAGCGATATTGCTATCCCGTTCCGTCGTATAGCTGCGTCTCTATGATGGCCCATCATGTAGAGGAGCCATTAAATGTAACTAGTTCGTGCAAATATATGTCTTAGGTATTGTTAATGATTAAGAAATAGTTATTTGTGCAACAAGAGAGGAAAGTTGGTTTTTCTTGCGAGGGATCTCAATAACACGAGATGTAAAAAAAACATCCCTCTCGTGTGACACATACAACTTTTCACCTCAGTAGTGAGAACATATTAAAGTAAAAAAAACCACATTTATTTACATTCCTGAATGAAAGGCATCATCATTATGACGAAAAGCTTCTAGAAACAAAATTTCACTCCTTGGAGTGAGGAAAGTAGGCTTGTTCGAACTGCTGAGGTGAAAAGGTCATTTTAAACGCCTCCAGTGCTAAGCTACTTCTGCTGCTGGCTGGAAATGAAAGCAGCACTTACAGCTAGCTTCATTTCTTCCAATAATCTTATTTATTCTGTGGTAGTTATTTCACTGTCTTTCTCTCGGGATAAATTTTAATTCGTTAGTTGCGGAGCTACGCGATAGTTTTTTGGCTTGTGTGCAGACTACTCCCCTATATTAAAAAAACACAAAAGTCTGAATGAAGGACACATACAAAATACTATAAATGGTAATTAATATTACATATGGTAATTAATAAACAAAAAGAACCGACTTCACTTAGGATCCGCTTTTCCAAGTGGAAATGCTCGAGTTGCTGTAAAAAAATACTGAAATATCACTATAGGTGTGCGTATAATAGTTGAAGAGTTCCCTCGATTTCTCCAAGATCCCATCATCAGATCCAGACTTGGTGACAATCGGACCAACTTTGAAGTATACTCTTTCAAACAAAAATAATTTTCCGAATAGTTCCAGCCGTCGTCGAATAATCGGTGAACTGAACATACATAAAAAAGCAAAAAAAAACAGGAAAAGATCCCAACGAATTGAGAACCTCCTTCTTCGACATCTTGAAGTCGGTTGAAAACGCCAATTTTTCTTTGAAATTAAATGCTACTTACTACTTACTAATATAAGGCTGTCACGTTATTTTTTCTCAAATAATTGCAAAATTATGTTTTGCTCAACTCCCAGACTTTCTCTCCACGTTCCGGAATAATGTCGCTATAAATAGCCTTCCTACAATCATAAATCAATATCCAGGCACCTGGAGGGCACACAAGTCCTGCGCGTCACGTTTTGTTGCACGAGCTCTTGGTTGCACATGTTTAGTACCAGTTGAAGAGCTCTGGTTCACGTTTTGCGTAGGATGTTTTGTTCAAACTTAGGTACCTATTTGCTGTGGAACTTAGGACAAAATTTAGTCGTATAAAGGTGCTGGTGACTTTTATTCGACATCATTTGCTGGTTGGGTTTGGTGGGATAGACTTCTTTAGGATGCGTGAAGTTTAGTTGTGATGTTTGAAGTAATTGTGAAGTGATGTGACAATGATTCGGAGCTTGGAGTATTTTGTTGTAGAGGTATATATAACCAGAGGTTACTTTTAGAGTACTACTAGTACGTTATTTGTTCCTAGATGGAGTAGCAGAGCAGGTGACATTTGTCTTACATTTTCGGTATCTTTAGGTGGCTTTGACATAGATAGCGCAATTTACTTGAGCTTCAAAAAGTTCTTAGGCTGTAGTCAGGGACCGGAACCGGTTACCATAACCTGGGTATTTCATAAGGTTATTTTTGAGGTTGTTTTAAAAACCCTGATATAACGGTAACCTTATGATGAGGTAACCGTATTGATACGGTTACCGTATCGATCAGGTTAACCTAAGGTAACACTAACCGCATTAAAAACCCAATCAATTCGGTTACCGAATCATAGGGTATTGAGGCAGCTCAAACGAATGTGATCTTTACGAACACTCAGATTAGGCTCATTATTAAATTGCTGTAGTGGCTTTGAGCACGGGGCTGGTCAACTAAGCTCCCAGTACAAACAAACAGGTTTTGCCGGAAACGTCGCGCGTCGTTTATTGTGTTCATCTTTAACAATATTTGTACTTTTAGGTTGAATTGAAATTGGAGCGCGGCTGCATTTCGTTTGGTTATTTACTATACTAACTTTGGAGAAATTACGGATACGGATTCGTGCATAATGTGCATATGAATTAAAATGTATTGTTGTAATTATCAAGTATGTACATGTATATGTACAATAAAATATGAATATATATTTTTTTTCTCCAATGTGCTCGGAAATTTTCAGCTTACTGTATCAAAATGAGTGCGTGAAGTTCTTCATTTTTTACCAAAACTAATTAAAAAAAAAACATTATTTACCTGTTTTAGCGGCCGTGAAGTAATTTGTCAACGCCATAAATATGTATACACTTTTGCACCTTACTCCATTGTAATAAGGTTCAAAGTGTATACATATTTTAGGCGTTGCCTAGTAAAATCCATTACTGTATTGTTTTTTACCTTTTAAACTTTTCATCCGACTAAGAAATATCATTTTAAACAGCCAATACTTAAGCGACGTCTATACACCGTCTGAACGGCAATCCCTTCAAACTGTAGGATAGAGCGAGATAGTTAGATCAAAAACCTTGGTTGTCTCGTTCTTTGTCATAGCACCGCGTCTGATCGTGCTAATGAGGCTTAATACAATCATAGACAAAAAAAACAACTATTTTTAAGGTTTAATCTTGTATCTGTTGCATAAAAGGAGCATATTTAATACTGTCTGAAATAGCTTTTGACGAAAATTTCTTTTTAAATATTATATGAATGAAAATTGGCAGTATACATAGTTCTTAATACTTTAAAAAAAATTATAGAGGGAAGCTAATTCATGACCAATGATCGGCCGGCGGTAGCATTTTATGTCATTTTGACTTCCAACGTAATAACTAATATGGATAAGCCTATGTTGTTCAAAATAAAATCACATGTTTTTATGGATTCACTGAATTTAATTTGTTATAGTAAATTATCAACATACCCCGGGGTTTTCGGTGCGGGAATGATTTCGTGTATTTATAACTTTGTTTATTGTAAAGTAATTACCAAACTATGAATGAAACGTAGGTAGTAAGGTCCAAATGTGCTTAGACATGTTAAATTAGTATCGTTTTTTACAGTTTTTACCTGTTATTTGGCTAGTGCATAACATACCCGCACCGAAAACCCCGGGGTATGATTATCAATCTCATCTCTTTTCAGCCGATCCCACGGAATATTACAACATCGAATCAAAAAATGTTATATATCAAAATTAAATTGTTCTTGGTCTATTTTTCTACGTTTTTCACCCAGATGGTGTTTTTGAGTATTTGTTTTGCGTTTAGCAAACAATTTTTTTTCACATTTTGTGCAACATTCAAACCATTCGTTTTGTCGTATTTAAGATCCGGTTGATCTTGTAACCATTTACGAATGGTAAATTCGTTAGGCATATTTTACGTTACACCAAACATTATACCGATATGTCCGATATATACTTAATGAAATAAACAATTCAGTTATTCCGTTTTACGTGTTCAATTGATGGATAAAATAATGATGGGAACGTCAATGAGACAAGTGCAAGACAAGAGTTGACGCAGACACATTTGTTCGATAGATAATTTATAAGTGGCCTATACTTTATTCATAACAATAATAGAAATGTTAAAACCTCGATAATAAAACTGGATAAAAAAATTAATAGGGATATAAATTCAGTACAAAATTAAATAAAATCATATCCATGTAATACTTTCGTCGGAAAAATGCTACCGGTGTCCGATCATTGTTCATGACATTGCACGCTAATAACGTAACCAAAATCTGTAATTTATTTCATTTACTTTACTTTATTTCCTCGCACATTTAGAGAAAATATATCAGTCACTAGTAGTATCACTCAGCTGCGCTTCGTCCGAAAAAATCGCTCATCCACGAATTTCCCTTTCCCGTCCTCTGCAATAATGTACTATTTTCTTATTAAAATAAGAATGAAATAAAAATAGGGTAAAAATAGAATAAAAATAAAATAAAAATAAAATAAAAAAAGAATAAAAATATAATAAAAATAGAATGAAAATAGAATAAAAAAAGAATAAAAATAAATTAAAAATAAAAATAAAATAATATAAAATAAAAATAAAATAGTATAAAAATAGAAAATAATAATACAATATAATATAAAAAAGAATAAAATAGAATAAGTAAAAAATAAAATATTGTATAATAAAATTTTATTAAAATATATTCAATGACATGCAATAGAAAGAAAATTTTTATTTTTATTTTATTTTTATTTTATTTTTATTTTATTTTTATTTTATTTTTATTTTATTTTTATTTTATTTTTATTTTATTTTTATTTTATTTTTATTTTATTTTTATTTTATTTTTATTTTATTTTTATTTTATTTTTATTTTATTTTTATTTTATTTTTATTTTATTTTTATTTTATTTTTATTTTATTTTTATTTTATTTTTATTTTATTTTTATTTTATTTTTATTTTATTTTATTTTATTTTCAATTTATTTTCATTTTATTTTCATTTTATTTTCATTTTATTTTCATTTTATTTTCATTTTATTTTCATTTTATTTTCATTTTATTTTTATTTTATTTTTATTTTATTTTTATTTTATTTTTATTTTATTTTTATATTATTTTTATATTATTTTTATTTTATTTTTATTTTATTTTTATTTTATTTTTATTTTATTTTTATTTTATTTTTATTTTATTTTTATTTTATTTTTATTTTATTTTTATTTTATTTTTATTTTATTTTTATTTTATTTTTATTTTATTTTTATTTTATTTTTATTTTATTTTTATTTTATTTTTATTTTATTTTTATTTTATTTTTATTTTATTTTTATTTTATTTTTATTTTATTTTTATTTTATTTTTATTTTATTTTTATTTTATTTTTATTTTATTTTTATTTTATTTTTATTTTATTTTTATTTTATTTTAATTTTATTTTTATTTTATTTTTATTTTATTTTTATTTTATTTTTATTTTATTTTTATTTATTTTTTATTTTTTTTTTATTTTATTTTTATTTTTTTTTTATTTTAACAAAAACAAAAACTTAACAAAAACCCTATCGCGATGGGGTTTTGAGGTTAACCGTGTTAGAGGTTACGGTTACCGCTTCAATACCTGTTACCACTATGATTCGGTAACCTCATGATACGGTAACCGTATCATGAGGTTACCAAATTGATTGGGTTACCGAAATGATAGGGTTAAGCCTAAAGAGGGGTTTTCCGGTCCCTGGGCTGTAGTCGTCTATATCTCTATAGTCTCTGATATACCTAACTCGTGTTTTAATTCAATACGAAGTAGTCAAATAGAAAAGGAAAGCACACACTATTAAATAGGGAAAGTGGCCATTGTAGGTGGTTTAAACACGAATAAGTAGTTACCGTATATTCTTTTTAGGCGACTTCAAAATTTAAATAACTTAACTATAGGTAATAGTGGCGTATGTGTCGCCCTTTTTAGGGTTTCGTAGTCAACTAGGAACCCATATAGTTTCGCCATGTCCGTCCGTCCGTCCGTCCGTCCGTCCTTCCGTCCGCGGTCTAGCTCAGTGACTGTTAGCACTAGAAAGCTGATATATTTGGTATGAGTATGTGCGTTATGTGCGTTAATAAAAACTGGATTTATTTATTTATTAGGGTACACTACACATGAGTTGGGGAGGGGGGGGGGGGGGGTTGAATAAAATATATTAGTATATGTGTTAGAAAGATAGAAGAGCTGGTTTATGAATTTTCTTAATATTAAAATTATTCTCGCGGAGCCCCTACCGAGGCTTTGCGGAGTCCTAGGGCTCCGCGGAGCACACTTTGATAATGGCTGCTCTTAAGGGCTGCTCTACGTAATACGTATTGTATGTATCTAGTATGGCTGGTCAGTAGGCAAATTCAGGTCATTGACCGAGCCAGCACTATTGATTGATGTCCCGAAATGCAACGTTGCAATGCAATTATGACATCATGCATTTCCATTATTAACTCGAAGGAAAGCGCGGTTTATCTGGCTGGACCATATTATATAGAGAGCTGTAGAGAAAAAAAGAAAAATATATTCTATTTTTACTGCAGTAAAATACTTGTAAAATATGATACCATCGCTTAAATGTTTTTACTCAATACGGTACCAAACAAAACACGAACCATTTTCTTGGCCTTGCTACCACCCCCTATGTAACCTTGACTTTACTTCAATATGCATATAAATATAATATGCTTATGGAACACGGTGTATAGTGTCCGTTAGTGATACGACGAAATAAAAACTCAATTGTGTTGCTCTGAAAAGAGAATGTTTTTTATTATAAACAATGTACGTAATTATCAAGCTAAACATATCATTAAACCAAAACTTAAATAAAACTCTTACCTGAAAAGAGAAACAACATTTAGAGCTAATACTCCATCTCTGTTTACACAAATATTATATTTTGTTATATTCACACAAATATTCCGTTATTTAGAATTAATATATTTTCTATGACATTTGACACGTATTCCAATCTGTCAATTCAAACCTAAGTATTATAACCATAAATATAAACAAACTAAATGAAGGAAGGAGGCTTCATTTACATCTCCCCCTCCCCCTCCTTTTTTTAAATATAATTATATATCTCTATATTCAAATATTAAATCAATTATCTTTTATTTATTTATTCCTCTCTTGAAATCGGAACTAGTTTAGTTATATGGAAAAAGTTTGACTGTAATTTCCTGTGACCTGTGTTTATTTTGTAAATTGAATTTGATATTTTTTCTATAATTTTATATGGCCCAATTTTAATCTCATCTAGTTTTTTCCTATTCAGTCGATTACCGTTTTCAACATATACTAAATCTCCTACTTTAAGTTTACACGATTTTCTATTTATATCAAAATGCTTTTTATTATAATTATGCGATTTTATAGTATTTTCTAACGCGCTTCTTCTATCCCTTAATAAATTATTACATGTCTCATTTTGTTTCAATTCTACTGGTAGAATATCCACACTTTGTCCTTCCAATAGATATTTTGGAGAAAACCCCGTCACCGTGTGTTCAGTTTCATTGTACCTTTGGGTACACTCGTGAGCGATAGTTGTCCAAGCTAATTTATGTTTTTTTTCATTAATTTTACATCTGATTTTATTAACAAGCGTTTGGTTTAATCTCTCATTTAAACCATTCGAAAATGGGGCATTTACTGCGGTGAATATAATGGGTATGTTCTGATCTTCTAAATAGACTTTGAATTCTTTTGAATTTATACCTGGGTACTGATCAGAAAGAATCATACCAATCCTATTGCCCTGAGGAACTTTTTGAACAAGCTTTATAAAATCACCAGCATTTTGTGTCTTTGAGGTCAAAATAAAGGCATACCTTGTAAAGTGATCCACAAGTAAATGCAAATATGTTTTTGTGGAGCGAGAACCACCAAATCCACCAATAGTATCTATAGATATGATCTCAAATGGGTATTTAGCAGGGCCTAACTGTGACATTAATCCAAATTTGCATTTTGTTCTCGATTTATTTTTTATGCAAATTTCGCAGTTGTCACAAATTTCCCTGATATGTTTTGATAAATTTTTTGCTTCATAGAAAGGTTTTATTTTCTGTTCCATCTGTTGTATGCCTATATGACAGTAATAGTAATGAGTATTTTCAATAATCTTTCTACAAAATTCCTCTGTTAAAATAATTTTATCTCTTCTTCGAATATTTTTATAGTACAATTTATCTTTTAACTTTAATTTATCTTTCTTTTTTTGTATATCTTCATTTTTTTCTTGATCGTTTATTATGTCTTCTAGTTTGATAAAGTTTACAATTTTTAATATTTCATCTTGATTGTCGTCTGGTTCCAAGACCGGATTCCTACTCAAACAATCCGCTTCCAAGTTGTATCTTCCTGGAGAATATACAACATCGAAATTAAACTGCGATAGGTAATATGCCAGGTCACCTAATTCTTCATCTGTTCTAGCCTTAATATTCATCTTCTCGAGAGGTTTGTGGTCAGAGAAAACTGTGAACTTTTTACCAATCAACCAATGTTGCCAGTATTTTACTGCCTCTTTTATTGCTAAGCACTCTAGGTAAATAGCCTTTTTCTTTTTCTGAGTCTCGTTTAATTTTCGAGAAAAGTATGCACAAGGTTTTTCTTCTTTATCATCCTGAGGCTGTTTTAAAATCGCACCTATGCCCTGGATTGAGGCGTCCGTGTAAATATGTATTGGCAGATCTGGGTCAAAGATTGCCAGAATTGGTTTTAAACAAAGTAGTTCTTTTATAGTCTCAAAAGCTTCTTGACATTGTTGTGTCCAAATAAATGTTTGACCTTTTCTCAATAAATTATGTAAAGGATCTAATATGATTGATATATTTGGCACATATTTTCCATAAAAGTTAATTTTGCCCAAAAACTGACGAACATTTTTTTGTGTTTTTGGTACAGGAAATTCCTTTATGGCAATCAAATTGTCTTTAAGCGGAGAAATTGTATTATTTTGTATTATGTGGCCTAAATATTTTACTGAATCCTGAGCGAAGTTACATTTTGAGAATTTCAGTCGAAAGCCTTCCTTTGATATTGCCTCCAACAAAGAGGATAAGTGTTTTATGTGATCTGCAAATGTTTCCGAGAATATTAAAATATCATCTATGTAGTTGACTGTAAAATCTGATAGCCCATGTTTCCTTATAATACTGCTAAGTACTCTTTGAAAAATAGCTGGTGACGTTTTCAGACCAAACGGGAGACATGTCCACTGATAATGCCCTTCTTGAGTGACGAAAGCAGTTTTTTTTCGATCCTCCACCTTCATAGGGATTGACCAAAACGCTGAGTTAATGTCTAATGTTGAGAAGAATTTACATTTTCTTGTTTTAGTCATTAAATCCTCTATTAGAGGAAAAGGTTGTGACTGAGGAACCACGATCTTATTTAAGTCACGAAAATCTATACACAACCTTGACTTTCTTCCGTCTTCTTTTTTGTAAGCTAGCGTTACCGGAGCGGCAAAGGGACTGTAAGACTCCTCGATTAACTTTTTTTTTAATAACTGTGACACCTGTTGTTCAATCTCTTTCCTATCATCAATAGTGCACCTATAAGGTCGCTTACTACAATATTTATCTATTTGTAAGTCAATGTGTGCCTCATAATCTTTCACTATGCCTATATCAAATTTGTCTTTTGCAAAAAGCTCTTTATATTTGTTTATTAAGTTATCTATTTCAGATTGCTGTTGAGAAGTCAGATGACTTACCGTAATATCAAAATTTTCAACGTCTATATGCTCATTAAAGTTTAATTCGTATGTATTTTTTGTTTCATTTCCGTTTTTCTCTATTATTCCTAAATCCGTATTATTATGTATATTTATATTTTGTTTTAGTTCTGCTTCCGTATCTGTTATACAAGGAGACATTACTAAATTTTCAGTCATTACTGTTTCATTATTTTTTTGTTCTAATATCTTAGCATTTTGTGTAATTTCCAAGTTGTCATGTTGGATGAGGTGGAATTTTGCTATACAATCTAACCCAATCAGGAAATCATAGTCAAAACTTTTCTCATCTACAACAAAAACATTAACGTCATATTCCAAATCAAAAATTTTTATCTTTAAAGTTACCATTCCAATTGGAGTTTTAACGCCATTAATCGTTTTTAAGTTAGCATTTTTATCAATTTTACTAACAGAGTTATTTTTTATATGCAGTAATCTTGAATTTATCAACGATACATTTGATCCCGAATCATAAACTCCAAGAAGTTGTACAGTATTATTTAACACTAACTTAGTTTTAATTAATGGCGGGATCATTAGTTTTTTGGATCTATTTCATTTAATTCTACTTCTAACTCCGAGTGATTAACGGTTTTTATTTGATGCTGGTCTCGTTTCACTCCTTCACTATTCTTATTTTTAAACCAACACAGAGATTCAGGATGAAAACGGCTTCCCTTATTCTCTTTCTCACAAATTCGACATGGGTGATAGTCTTTTCTATTTTTCTCGCTAATTTTATTTTCTACACTCACAGTCTTCTTCTCCCAGGTTTTCCTACCTACCAAGTGCTCTAAACCTCTAAGGTTACTGAACAAATCTTCAGTTTCCTTTAAATCTTCTCTGTCTATCCTATCTGCTACAAAAATTGGCAACCCCGTAGCAATAAGGTCTATCAATGTTGACTTGTCCATTTTCCTATTTATTTCTAATAAGAGCCTTTCTTTTTTAATTGCATATTCCACCAGAGAACCCTGCTTATATTTAAAAAACATTGCATACCTGATCGGCGACCAACCTTTATCTGCATAAGTCTCACAAAACAATTTTCTCCATATTGTCCAGTCTGAGTCCACCGTATGTTTCATTATCATTGAGCTGTACCAGTCCAGACACGAATGTTCCAAAAATAATCTCAGTGCTTCAATTTTCTGAGTATCCTCTTCTATACCTACTCGTTGGCACTCTGTCTCAAAGAAGGTCAGCCATTGACATGCATTAGTCGTTTTATTTGTGAACTTATCTAAAACAATCTTTTCAGTTAGCTTTTTTATGTTGTGCTGCCTGGATGTATCCTTCTTCTTATCAGAAAAGTTTTCCAGAATCCTTGTTAAAGCCTCTTCTGAAATCCCTGTAACTGGAGTCTGTGTCCGAGATTCAGGTACAATTTCTTCTAACAAATATCCATTAAACTGTATATTTCCATCTTCATCCATATAAATACTCTTTAACTCTTGTGTCATGGATATCCATACTTGCCTCTTGTCATGTCTTTTTTTTAACGTAAGTTTAACTTTTTCATAAGCGGGCGTCTTTATGATCGCCTCGTGCAGTCTTACTGGTTGCATTTTTTCAGGAATCAAATAAACATTGTTGTCCACAGTAGTAATCGCCGTTATGCAGCATACGTTTGTTTTTGCATCGTCAATCGATTTCACAATAAATTCGAATTTAAATTTTTCCATGTTTTTTTATCAGCTGTAGAAATGTTGTTTTATAATATGCTTATGGAACACGGTGTATAGTGTCCGTTAGTGATACGACGAAATAAAAACTCAATTGTGTTGCTCTGAAAAGAGAATGTTTTTTATTATAAACAATGTACGTAATTATCAAGCTAAACATATCATTAAACCAAAACTTAAATAAAACTCTTACCTGAAAAGAGAAACAACATTTAGAGCTAATACTCCATCTCTGTTTACACAAATATTATATTTTGTTATATTCACACAAATATTCCGTTATTTAGAATTAATATATTTTCTATGACATTTGACACGTATTCCAATCTGTCAATTCAAACCTAAGTATTATAACCATAAATATAAACAAACTAAATGAAGGAAGGAGGCTTCATTTACATAAATATAACAAACCTTATCTACTAGTAAACTAGGGTGGTTTTTGTATGATTTAAACAGCTTTTGTTAAGCATTATAGTAATTTATTTGGCTTTTAATGTCTTCCTAATGTATTAGAACTTTCTATACTACTAGTATACCTATCTACAGACAACGCCATAAATAGGTATACACTTTTGCACTTTGCTCCAGTGTAATAAGGTTCAAAAGTGTATACATATTTTAGGCGTTGACTGTACACAGTTGTTTGTGATTGTGATAACATACTTGTATGGACTGACAGGGAATTGATGGATGATGTTTTCTATTTTACCAAATTTGTATTGTGTACGAAGTCATTATAAAAACATACATACCATAAAAGTATAACGTTCTGTACCATAGATAAGTTAAAAACGGATCGCAATTTCCATAAAAAATACTATTCCATGATAAAATACTATGCCGCCTAAACTTATTACGATGATTGGAAAAAAAATAAGGGAAACAAATATGGCTGATCGACAACTACATATGATACCACACACGATAGGTTTTTGAAAAAAAAATTATTCCAATACAAAAAAAACCGGCCAAGTGCGAGTCGGACTCGCGCACCGAGGGTTCCGTAAAAACCTAAAACAATTGCTATTTTTTATGATTGCGTTGACATGAAAGTTTGTTTTTGCCACAGCTGAAAGATATAATAGACCTGAGTATTTGATATGAATTTCAATTTAATACCTTTACGCGTTTACGAGGAAGAAGGTAGTAAGTTTAAAATTTTAAAAAATATTTTTTGTATGATTCTACTAAAAATGTCTACTTTTTATAATTTTTCCTTTGTCCGTGCTATATGACGTTGCTTCGTGCCAAGTTTAAAGATTCTGAGCTTGCGGGAAGTACCCTTTAGGTTTTGAGTTTCTCGCGAGTACTCAGTTTCAAAATATGCAACTTAAATTGCTATTCCTTTTGATTGCGTTGACTTAAAGATTTGGTTTTGCTACATCTGAAAGGTACTATAGCCCTGAGTATTTGACATGAATTTCAATTTAATAACTTTACGCGTTTACGAGGAAAATGGTAGTAAGTTTAAAATTTAAAATATATTTTTTTGTATGATTTTAAAAAAAAATTCTACTTTTCGTAATTTTTCCTTTGTCTGTGCTAGATGTAGTTTCTTCGTGCCAAGTTTCAAGTTTCTGAGTTTACGGGAAGTACCCTTTAGGTTTTGAGTTTCTTGCGAGTACACAGTTTCAAAATATGCAACTTAAATTGCTATTTCTTTTGATTGCGTTGAAATTAAAATTTGGTTTTGCTATATCTGAAAAGTCCTATAGCCCTGAGTATTTGACATGAATTTCAACTTAATAACTTCACGCGTTTACGAGGAAAAAGGTAGTACGTTTAAAATTTTAAATATATATTTTTGTATGATTTTACAAAAAATGTCTACTTTTTATAATTTTTCCTTTGTCTATGCTATATGACGTTGCTTCGTGCCAAATTTCAAGTTTCTGAGTTCATGGGAAGTACCCCGTAGGTTTTGCGAGTGCCGAAAACTCTAAAGTTTGCAGCATAAACGACTGTATCTTTTGATTGCGTTGGCTTTTAAATTTGATTTTTTCACAGCTTCAAGGGACAATAGACCTAAGTATTTGGTATAAATTTCAGCTTGATACCTCCACGCGTTCCTGAGAAAAATGGTCTTGACAGACAGACAGACAGACAGACAGACAGACAGACAGACAGACGGACAACAAAGTGATCCTATAAGGGTTCCGTTTTTTTCCTTTTGAGGTACGGAGCCCTAAAAATGATGTATCAGCCCCTTCTAAGGTAATTTTTTTTAAGAACTGCGGATCAAAAATTTTGTTTTGACCTCTATTATGTGTGTACCAAACGGCTAAACTGTAGGTAGGGTGCGTTGGGGTAAGATAGAAAGGTATTTTTTTAGGGGTAAGATAAAAAGTAGTCTGTAATGCTCCGGAATATGGACGATTTTTTGTCTTACCCCTAAAAAAATACCTTTATATCTTACCCCAACGCACCCTACATCGATTTTTTTGCGTACACCTATAGTGCTATAGTTTAAAAAAGTGTCTATATAGCTTATCCCTCGATATCCCATTGAACATTGATCCCAGAAAAAAAGTGTAAATAATCTTCTTTGTAGAAAAAAATATGTGGATGAATTAAGTAGCAGAACATTTTTTCGTAAACTGTGGCCGTTTCTAAGTTATTTACCTACCAAAAATAAAAAAGGAGCCTTTTACAGCCCGCCCCCTTCTCTGTCCGCTTCACCCCATCCTTACTCATAGTATGTAGTGTAATGGCTCCTCTACATGATGGGCCATCATAGGGACGCAGCTATGCGTTAGAGCGAGCTAATTATTTTGCGATCTCGTTTCGTCGTATAGCTGCGTCCCTATGATGGGCCATCATGTAGAGCCAGCCTAAGACACCTTTACCTACATCTACCCAAAAATTCGGCTATAAATGCATTATTTCCTCTAAGATTTCCGTCGTTGGGTGTCGAGTGGCCTTTTAGGATAGAAAACGAGTACCGGGATCACACTTTATTTGCAAGCCGAAGAAAAGTTAGCGCGCCATTGGATATAATAACTTTATCAACTTGCCCGGGACATTCTCCTTTCGACGACTTTCTCCTTTTCAGACATCGGACAGACACGTTAGCCCCTCGGGGATAATATATCACGTAAACGGAGCTCACGTAAACAACTAAACATGTATCTTGTCATCGGGTCGTGTTTAGTAAATAAATTCACTATTGCGTAGTGGTTCAGTCGGCAGATTGTGGATGGTGCCAGTTAGTAAATTAGTATAAAAAAAGAGTAAGCTTTAGAATAATTACAATGTATTAATTCACTTTTTGTATGGGAGTTTTGTATGGGAGCGAACACGCCGCGAGTTCGCCGCGTACCTACAAGTTTTGTATAGAAATCGTTTTCATATCGCTCAAGTGTGATATGATAAGACCCTTAAAAGCATATGAAGCTGTTACTAATCTTTATAAAGCTCTATTAAATATAATTCTCTCAAGTTTTACAATTTTACATATGTTGATAATGATGATTTGATATTTAGGTAATTAATTATTTCAATATACAAAGAAAGACAAAACATTTGACAGATTTTTTTAAAGGTTTATAAATATATAATTGACGTGTAAAAATTGTTGAAATTTTTTATCAATAAATGTCTCATTCTCTCATTCAAAGAAAAACGCTGATAACAGAGTGGTCTTCATCACCAAAATAAATAAATAAATTACCCAAATAACACCGAAGGTGAACCGGCGTAAAATCAGTTATCCGTCTGTCCGAGTATTGCGATCGCCTCAAAAACATCCGTTCAGAATATTTGGCACAGATATGAAAACCGGGGACGTTGGATACTGGAGACTAGAGGTGTGCGCCGATGCCAAAATCATCGGCGGCGGCGTCCGATCGTTTTTTGACCGGCGGCGGCGGCGTGATCGGCGTGAAATCGGCGTGGTATATATTTTTAATATTTTTGGGGAAATTGACAAAATACCCTCTAAATCGAAGCCTACTGAGTTATTAAGTATAACCTGCGTAAATAGAACTCCCCAAATCTCTAACAATGTATGATTGTCTAGCAAACTTTGCATATTTTAAATACAAGACATGATTTTAGAGAATTTTACAAAGGATAGACCAGTGTTATATACATATTTATTTGCTTTATCTATGTAGAACTGGCTACGCCACTTGCCTGAACATTGAATACGATAACACAAAAAGCCTCAAAGTTAATAAGTGCAAAACCGACTGATTTCGCATTTGTAATTCGTGATAAAAAATTGTACGTTGAGTTCTAAAAGACAAGGATGGGATGTCAGATGAAGAGGATGCATTCTAGTGATTCTAGTTTAGTTCGTTCAGTTCTAGTTTTATAAAAGTGGATATTTCTCCACATCGGCAACCAAAATAATACACGTGGCTCTTGCCGCCGCCATTTTGTTCACAAAATTTCACGCGGTGCGAGCTCGGCATGCAGGTTTTTACACCGTGACCGTGCCTGCGATATGCCGCACTCTTACCGCGTAGCCCGCGCCGGTCAGGAAGCCTGCATTCAAATATAGACGCTCGGTAAGGAATCGGTAAAAAAAACATCGAACATCCTTTATTGCACCGATACCGTATCGCCAAGTTAGGTAGTGGCCTTAAATAGTTCCCTCGATTTATCAAGGATCCCAACATCAAACTTGACTTAAGGGGCATTTAACAAAAAAAAAGAAGAGTAAGGAGCTACACGGGCGGTTCTACAGAGCACTCACGGGACACCTAGACCTGCTCGCGTGGGTGAACTGGTTACGATTTGGGGACCTCTTTGAAGAAACCGAGGGTTTCGCCTGTGCAATTGCAGACGAAGGAATGATGACTAGGGCATGTAAAACCGGTATTGTATGCCCGAATCAATAATATATCCTGTCGCCGTCCCGGAGAGTCACTCAGGCATATCATCTCCGGTTGTTCTCATCTTGCTAGCGGCGAGCACTTGCACATACATAATCTCGTAGCTAGAGTTATAAACCAGCAGGTTGCTTTTATTTACGGCGATCGGGACCACAAAGTGCCGTACTACAAGTACACACCTGCGCCAGTCCTAGAAAATGGTCGAGCCACGCTCTATTAAGATCAATCTATCATCACGGACAGAACTATTGCTACCAATAAGCCTGATAACGTGCTGATAGATCGCTCACAGGGCAATGCTCGTCGACATCACCGTCACGAGAACCAAAGGAAAGGAGAATTGAGAAAGACAAATCCAGCAAGTACCTAGACTTGGCTCACGAGGTAATCGCCATGTTCCAGGTTGATTCGGTTCGGCGATTATTGAACCGACAGTAGTTGTTGCGTATGCTCCCATTGCGAAGAGTCTCGGCCAACTTCTTGAAAGACTTTAGTTTCGGGGTTGAGGTTGGTTCAAGGGTCAGATTCAGATGGCGGTAATACTGGACACGGCGCGCACAGCCCGAAGGCCTCTATGCGGCCCTGACCACTGGCAGCCTGGGCCTTGCTCCGTTGCCGGCGGATCCCTAGGTTAGGTTTTTATAATATTTTTATTGTTTTTGATCTATTTTTGTATTTTACTTTTATAAAAATATTGTGAATAAACTAACCTAAGACGAAAGATAAATTAAAGAAGATAGATAACCAATAGACAAAACAAATAAAAGCCTATAATCCAAAAACTAGCCGTCATAAATCACCGATAAGACGTTGACGTAAATCTAACAATAGCATCTAAATGAGGTAATTTGATGTAACTGGCAAAGGATAAGTCAAGAAGCAAAAGATCTTTCAAAAATACGTAGTGTACTGGCCACTCATTAGTCATTTACCGTTTCCGGGCATTAAAACACTTAAAATTTGCCACGCCGATTTTACGCCGGTCAAAATCATCGGCGGCGGCGGCGTGGAAAAATCGTCGGCGGCGGCGGCGCGGCGGCGCGGCGCACATGTCTACTGGAGACATCTATTTTGGTTCAGAATTATTTAATCATAACATACAATTTCAAGCTAAGGGGCCCACCGACTATCAGTCCAAGTATCAAAGAAAAATAAAGGCTTTCCGAATTATGCTTTATTTAGATTTCATTTTGATGACAAATTAAATCATTTTGATAACAAATCCGTTACAAATCAACAAAATTACAATTTTAAGGTTAGAATACTGCCCCTGGATTAGATTATTTTTGTTTGCTTAAATAATCGGGCTGTTACCGTCATAACTGCTATATTCTACACGCAGTACCGAATTTACCGACCTTGTCCTTTGGAGGTCATTTCTACACGCTAACTAGGGTAATGCCCTGATAACGTCATAATGCGAAACACGCAGATTTTTGGGGTTCCGTGCCTAAAGGGCCTACTGTACTTATTACGGTCAGAAACATGCCTACCGGCCAAGGTGAGTTTGCTAGTTTCCGACTACGTAGTAGGAATAGTGGAATGTTGTTAAATAAATTGTATAAACTACCAATCAAGGTCAGACGGACTTTGGATCGTCGGTAGGTCGGTACTACCGACTCGGTAGCCATATGTTGTATGACCGTAGAGAATTGCCTTTAGGTTGGAAATAGAAATTAAGCTTATTCGTTCCATCTATCTGTTACATTACATGGCTCCATTTCAAGATCCGTAATATGTTTTTTCTATTACGTTTGAAATTTTACAGTTTGTGTGTTTATTTAGCCGTCACAGAAAAAAATATCTCTAAATAAGGACGCCGCGCTCTGTTCAAGAAACGTACCGTTTGTTTTAATTTTTTCTGTAACTGTTAAACATACAAACCTAAAAATGGAGGCTCTCTACTGACCTCGCAACTAAGTAATAACCTGCGATTTTCAATACATTGCGGTTTTTGATTCATCGATTGATACCATTGCATTTAACTAGACGGCAACGTATCGAAATCGCCGGCGATTTTTGACCTTAAAGAAAAAACAGGTCAAGCGCGATTCGGTCTTTAAGGAAAACAAAACAAATTAATGTACGGAACCTATGGGGCGCATGGTCGACTCACACATAACCGGTTTTATTAATATAATCTTGGTATGCGATAATGTTTTAGTATGGCCATAAAATTTGTCTCTGTGTATTGAGAGACTAAGCAGATATGTATAATATACCTACTGAACCAAATTTACTCGTTACGCTAATAATAAAATTGAATTTTTGGGTTTTATATTATTGCTTATGTAGTTCCCGTGTGCGAATATGCTAAAACCGCGAACCACTTCGTTCGTCGAATCGTCTATTTGCATCACTCTCTTTCGAATATGCAAGAGCGATAGAGACGGGGCCAACGAATTGTCGATTTTCGAACTTTGCAGTTCCGGGGGGCCTGGTTCGTGCGCGGCGTCGTTGAAACTTCAACTTTTGTACCTCATTTCCAAAAATGCTTTTAAAATTGAGCTCAAAAGTTAGTAATAACTGCACGCAATAAACTGCCCGTCAGTCTGGTGGATATTCCCGGTGGACAGCTAGATCTGTTAATATAAGGGCGCTATATAGATTTGTCCGTAGACACATCCATGCCGAAAGATCAGTATCTCTTGATACAAGTATTTAACAAAAAAACTTTAAGTGATGTGTAATAATAGTCACAAAACAAATTATTTGATTTTTATTCTCAATTTCAGGTAGGCCTAGGCTACATAGGCGACTTCCCAAGCGTGTCCATCGGCAACCTGTACGCCGCGTGCCTCATCCTCTGCGGCGCCGCTGTCGCCGCCATCCCTCCCGCGGCTGCCAACTATTGGATCCTTGCCTCCGTCTCCGCCGCCTTTGGACTGCTCTTCGCTGCTTCCTTCACATTCACGCCAAGTTTGCTGGTCAAGCTAGTGTCGCTGGATGATTTTACGTCGGCGTATGGATTGGTGTTGTTAGCTCAAGGGATTGGGCATCTGATCGGGCCGCCTTTGTCAGGTAAGCAGATTATAGATCTGAAGCACTATTCAATTAACAATGAATCTCTGTACTTACCGTTGTTACCAACTACTGGATCCTTGCCTCCGTCTCCGCCGCATTTGGACTGCTCTTCGCTGCTTCCTTAACATTTACACCCAGTTTGCTGGTCAAGCTAGTGTCGCTGGATGATTTTACGTCAGCGTATGGATTGGTGTTGTTAGCTTAAGGGATTGGGCATCTCATCGGGCCGCCTTTGTCAGGTAAGCAGATTTTATATCTATAACATAGGACCTCTATATCTACCGCTGTTACCAACTACTGGATCCTCGCCTCTGTCTCCGCCGCCTTTGGACTGCTCTTCGCTGCTTCCTTAACATTTACGCCCAGTTTGCTGGTCAAGCTAGTGTCGCTGGATGATTTTACGTCGGCGTATGGATTGGTGTTGTTAGCTTAAGGGATTGGGCATCTCATCGGGTCGCCTTTGTCAGGTAAGCAAATTTTATATCTATAACATAGGACCTCTATATCTACCGCTGTTACCAACTACTGGATCTTCGCCTCCGTCTTTGCCGCCTTTGGACTGCTCTTAGCTGCGTCCTTCACATTTACACCCATCAGTTTAATCGTCAAGCTCTACTTCGTTTTTTCTTTTAGATTAGAAAAATCGTAATTGTCGTAGAGCAATTTTTGGGAAAACGATTTTATATATCGCTATTTTGCATCTTAGCGGCTTGCTTATCACTAATAATGGAAAAACGTTACCTACGTCTCATTTAGAATTTTCACAGATTGGCTGAAATAAATAAAGATAGATAGTTGAAATCGACACTTTTCTAATCTAAAATAAAACGAGGTGTAGAGTCGCTCGATGATTTTACGTCGGCTTATAGATTGGTGTTATTAGCTCAAGGGATCGGACATTTGAAAATACAGTAAAATATTTCCCAAAATCTTGTACATACTTAATTTGTAACGCAACTCATGCAAGTCTCTTTTTGTTACAAGGGTAAGTATTTCCGATTGCGTTACAATAAGTTAAGTTACCATCTCTTGAGTTATGGGCATTGAGTAACAGGGGATGACATCCCTAAGAATTTTTTTGCCCCAAAAGTTGTAGTTTCACTGAAAAAAAAAATCAGGGAACCTACTGAGATTACGGCAGGGTTTACTGAATAATCAGCAAGCTTAACTGTAAGTAAGGATTACTGATTATTTTTTTCAGTGTGTAGTTCCAAACATGGCGCACACAATTTGTTCTGGATGTCACAACTAATAGAATACATATAAATCAATGGTTATGGGTAACACTTTGTATCTCCTTCCAGGTCTCATCTACGACCTGACCCTCTCCTGGGAGCTCTCGTTCTACCTAGCCGGGGGCTGGATCATAATTGCCGGTATTCTCATCTCGTTCATCCACCCAGCCCGCTTGTATGAGCAGAGTCGACAGGATCAAGGGAATGAGGTTATATAGGCGGCCATCTTTAATTTAAAAGGCAGGTATGAAGAAACATTTTGGTTAACTATTTCATATCGTCACTACTTTGAAAAAATCTCGCATCTCACACTTCTTCTATAAACGAAACGCAGTAAGTCTATACGCATTGCATACCACACTTTTGAGTGATATAACAAGATACAAGGTTTTTTCAAAGTAGTGACGATATGTCAAACGTGGACGTCGGCGTAGTACTATAGCTACCTAGCTATAGGTACCTATATTTCGTTTTTTTTGAGATTAGAAATTCAGTAAACATAGAATCAGAAGTTGCCAACCTGTTCTAACCTGTTCTGTTTGAATGTTCAATTTAAACACACTGCAAGTACACCAACCAACGATTAGTTAACATGATGAAGAGTTCACATTTGTAAATAAATAATGACAATTTGCAGATTATAATCAGTGATCGGCGAAAAGGATTCCACACGGGGTGAATGACGTCAATCTTTATGCTAGTATGGATATGCCGCGGCATTTGCGGGATAGAAAAATAAAATTACAGTAATATTCACAACTTGTTCACAAGCATTTGTAATTAAGTATCTTAATGATATTATTTATTTCGCATATTATTTTTTGTTTTTTTTTTGTTTGTCTCTATAAAATTAAAATAACAAACCATTCTTTTTTCAATATTTTGTAATGTTAGCCTGTTTCGTTTGACATCTAATATACATTTATAAGCCGAAAATAATCTTTACACTTATATTTTCGAGCAGTTTAATTGGTATCGCGGGCGAAACGGCACATCCATAATACTATGTCTAGTTGAATTCCCGTGGTGTGGCATCCTTTTCGCCGATCACTGATTATAATCCATAACAGCAATAAAAACACAATTTCGTTTTGATTATCACGTTAGAGACACACGACAATTGAAAAACTGACAGTGACACACGCATACGTTATAAATCGAAAACCATATGTTTCGAACTTCCTTTTCTCCAGGTTTTTTATTGTGCAACAGTCACTAAAACATTAACAATGATAAGAATAAATTATTTCGTAATAATGACTACTATTACAATACTGTAAAATAATTAATATTATTCAATTTAACATTTACACCTACGCATGGCTTTATTATAAATACAAATATATTTAAATATTTTTTAATGGCCGCATTGGCACTTTGACACTTGTGACGTGTATCGTGCCGTATCGTGCCTGATAAAGAACCCTGTACATGCGCCTTTCAACTTTTATCTAATCTACAAAAAAACGAGGTATATACCGACGCGATATACTACAATACAATAGTGACGTATTTACTATTATTTAGGTATGTAGGTACTTACTAGTTAGTATTTTTTATGCAATTTTAGTTTATGAAACAAAATACAGACAAAAAGGTTTTACCTATAGATTACAGGAAAATAAATAGCAAGAAGTCCACGGCCAAGCGTGAGTCGGCCTTAAAAAAACATTGTTAAAATTATCATTAATGTATCCGACTCGCACTTGGCAGGTTTTTCACAGTATTTTCTTACTCAAACAACAACACAACACAAGCCTCATTGAGCTTGTTGTAGGACTAGTATAGTATAGTTCGAATTGTGTAAGATTTTTCTCATAATATTTATTTATGTACCTACTCAAGGGATTCCGTTTAAAACATATTGAAATTGGTGGTTTAATTAAGTTTAAAGTTGTGTAAAGATAAATAGTGTTTTTTTTACACGCTTGTTAGTCAACTAAATTTTATATATTTATCTTAAAAAACGTTAATTTTACTGAGATTGTGTATATTGTTAACTGCGCAAGTATATTCAGAATTTCAGATATATTTTGTGTAGAACTCGTAGGATAATTTTGTTAAACTATCAACTTATATAGATGTTATATACAATGGAACCGTGACCTTACCTCCGGTACACAGGGCTGGGATCGAACCAGCGTATTAAATACATATTTATTAAAATAATTTGATTAATTCTTCAGTTGCATTTTGTTAACGTTTATCCTAGTATTATTACGTGCAAGAATAATTCTACTTACTTACCTATTTATATTATTGTATTACCGAATACCTACTAATAAAATTACTAAAATGTAATTTGTAAAACTATAATATATTTTATGAATGTATATTTCAATCGTGGTCTATTTGAAACCAGGATATGATATATGTAAGGATAAATCAATTAAATTGAATTATGTACCGAATAAGACAATAGTTAGAGTAGCATATGTAATCTAACTAATATTTAAAAAAAACTAGTTATATTTTAATCTTACGTACTAATATTCATGATTTATATTTTTTTTGTAAACGTCATTATTTACCTAGGGAACTATTTAAGAAAATGTACCTAGGTTATTATTAATTACCTACTTTGTGATCCGACTTAGATAGTTGAATACTAAGTTCATTTTTGCACATTTAAGAAAAAATATTGGAAGTATTGGCTGTTCCCATTATACGGGTTATGCCATAACCTAGGCGACGATAGTATACATAAATAGAATTTAAAGCTTTTTTCTTATTTTAAGTAAAATTAATAAATTAAAGTGAAAAAGACACACGCGTACGTGCACATTGATATTATATGATTTTAAGCTAACATGGTCATTAACATTACAAAAACTATTTAAAACGGGATATTTACCATGTGAGTTTTTTATTTTGAGCTTCCGATATTTCGGCACAGTTGCATGCGCCATTATCACGGAGTAACTAAAAAACTCACATGGTAAATATCCCGTTTTAAATAGTTTTTGGCACATTGATATTGTAAGAATGATTGAATTCCCACTTATAAATATAGCGTGAGGAAGAGAAGATAATTCTATTAGGCGATAAGTTAATTATGTAGGTAGTGCTAGAAAATATTGATGAATATGATTGACAATGCGGGACCGAGATGACAGTCGGGCACATCAAAACAATTCAGACCTTATCGTATTGGGATTACGGTTAATAATAGCTTTGATTGTGCTTGATTATTGTAGATGAATTAAAAATTGTAATAATTAATAAGAAAAAAATAATTAATATAATTATTCAATTAATTAATATATTAATTGTATATTTTTTTAATTTGGAAGAATACTCGTTAATTAGGAAATTAAATTGCCGACATCATAATAAATTAGAAGGTGTAATCGCTACCTACTATTCTCGTTTCTGACCTGTTTTTAATATGATATATAACAAAAAAATTTAAGCTTTTAATATTACTGAACAACAAATCAAATTATTTTTAATAAATATTTTGATTTGTTTATTTTAAGTAGTCACACTACTGTAATATAAATCATTGCGTGTGCAATTACTTATTTATTTTACCCAAAACATTAGAAAAATATTTAAAAAAAAGCGCTGGTAGCCTGGTGGTAGGACGTCCGACTTTCAATCCGAAGGTCTCAGGTTCAAACCCCGGCTCGTACCACTGAGTTTTTTGGAACTTATGTGCGAAATACCATTTGATATTTACCAGTCGCTTTTCGGTGAAGGAAAGCATCGTAAGGAAACCGGATCTACTCCCTACAAGGCCTAGGTTCCCCTCTGGGTTAGAAGGTCAGATGGCAGTCGCTTTCGTAAAAACTATTGCCCACTCCGATTCCCGGGATTAGATTGCCGAGCGGACCCCAAGCTCAATAGAGCAAAAAAACTGGAACAAACGCTAGGAGGAGGTATATAATGACCTGTTTTTTATGCTTACCTATTTATTATTTATTAAATATATATTATGATGTGAGTTCAGAAAACGGAGTAATACGTTATACAATGAGTAAATTTAATACGGGCGAACCTTTTAACGGTAGTTTATATAGGTCAACTTTCACTATGGAGCCTACCCCGAAATCGCGGTTTTTTTTTGTTGCCAGACTCATACATTTTGTCGCATGGGTGTCGACATTTTGTATGAGGAAGCCAATTTTTTTTGAGGTTTTGGGGTTACCTCCATCGTGAAACTTTTTCAGTATGACCTATGTAAACCACCGTTAAAACGTTCGCCCGTATTAAATTTACACACTGTATAATGAAATGATTAAGAAATAAGTAGGTAACATTAGTAATTAATTTAATAAGACACTTTTATTACTTGAAATAAAAGTAAAAATAAAAGTTATTTATGTATATTTAAATACCTAACACAGTGTACATGACACCACTTAATATATGTAGTTATGTAAATAAAAAAAATACTCTAATTTTTACTGTAAAATACTAACTTATCTACAACATTAGAATGTAAATAAAATATTGAAACTAAATGTAAATTATATTCGCGTAAACAGAAAAATATGCTCTAACATAGCTATAAACAAATAGTCGTTTGTATTATGATAGAAATAGTATGGATAGGCTCGTGCAATAATGCGGTGTACCAGGTCCTAATTATTTATTTAAAAATACGTTTGCTGAATCTTTGAATCAAAATTTGCGTGAAATAGGTGACTCTATTAGGTACTCGTAAAACTGTACGGATGTGCGAGTTGCGAAAACTTTATTATTTCCTGAATTTTTTACAATAAATACAGAAAATTAAAATTAAAATACATATACTATGAGAAATTAAAAAAATTGTCCTAAGTGAAAAATTCCGCAATTTCGGAAACTTTCCATCTCTCACACTGTAATAGTATTTTCACGTCTGAAATTTTGTTTAGTATAGATGGCGTAGGGACTAGGGTAGCACGTGAATAAAAGGTTCTTCGATACATAAAATTACACTGATGTAATAATACTGATTTAAAAATTTTCAATTTGAGGATTGAAAATAAAGACATATTTTTACCTACTTTTGTACCATTGTAGCTACATTTTTAGGGTTCCGCACAATAATGTTAAAACAAATCCCACGCACGGACTTAAAAAAAACTTACTTATGTATGATGCTATAACAGATAGGTACAGTTATTATTATTATTTATACATATAACTTCATAAGTAAAGATTAGCTTGTTTTCAATACTAACAGCGTCCAAAAAACTGCCATTTATAAAGTTGTGTAATAACTTGTATTACTAATTTTTTATAAGTATTTAATCCGTGCCGTGCCGTGGTCAGACACAGGGCAGGATAGGGATCGGTGGAAAGATTTGGGGGAGGCCTTTGCCCAGCAGTGGGACACAATAGGCTCCATATAATTATAATAATTGAATCCGTATCTCATTTCAGTTTTTAAGGTGAAGCCGTCATATTGCCTTTTTCCAGTACAGATCTTAAAGACTGACGATTTAGGCCATGATGAAGGCATAAAACAATTTAAAATGACCTACCAACGTTTTCTATAGTTATTTGTAAGACAGATTAACTTAGGCCGTTTATATTTTCTCCTATTAAAATTGCGTAACAGTATAAAGTTATTATTTCGAATACAAAGTACCTACCTACACGTTTTCTGTCGACAGAAAAATGTTCCTGATTAAAAATATGATAATACTAGTATGGTAGTAATTTCTTAAGATGTCCGAATCATACTAGAGAGATTTCTTCCTACAATTCGGACATGTAAAAAAATCTTAATATATATGGATATTATGGATGTTTTTTTGGGAGCATAAGTTTTATATCTGTTTGACCCGATGGTTTTGTACTTTGTATAACAGTGAAAAAAAAATAGTTTTGGTTCATGTTCTGATGTTCTTGGTAATTAACTAGATTGGCTAAAACTAACAAAAATCGATGAAATATTTGTAGATACATATATGTAGTTAGAATACTTAGAATGATGTCCTAATCCGAATGGTAGGTCTATTTACTGTAGGCGATTATCTATTAGGTATATCAGGTATATGATAGGCGATGATTAATGTGCAAGCGTGACAGCATAATACACATGCAGAGCGCCATCTCGCTCGCGCACCGGCGTCGCATGCGGATACCGCAGCAGTGTGAAAGCCGCCTTACTTAAAATTTTGTTAAAAACTAGTGATATATGACTTATAACAATTGTAAGTAATATAGGCAATATAAATGTATTACATAACACATAATAACGGCAGCGTAAAGTAAACAAAATTAGCATGTACATATGTGTACATACAGTATACAATGAATGGGATGACAAATTAACTTATAAATGTCTTGTAACTAACATGTAATATAAACATCGATCATTAAATCATTTCAAGACATCAACGATCTCTTAAATAAGTATATATTAAAAAAAACAGGCCCCAGTCATTATACCCTCCACTCACCCATGAATCCCAGAAGTTCAGAAGTTTCAGAACACATCAATAACTTACTAAATTGTTCCAGGTGACCTATTTTCATTGACTTTGAGTCTCAATCTTTCTTTAATCGTTTAAAAAATTGTATAGATGTGGTGCATAATTACATAGAAGGATGTATATATTTATTTAAGAACGCCACAACATGGGTCCTTTACAGATCTATTCAAAAAGAAGAAAGGTAAGCAACACATAAGTTTGTGTATAAACTTTAGTTGAGTGGATTGTCTATATTTATGACTGGTGCTTGTTTTTTTTTAATTTGTCTTAAATTATTTATTATAATTAATGTCCTGTTATTTGATAATTTATGTCTATATAACAGATTAAATAGATAATTATATTAGAAATTATAATATTTTAATAGAAAATTACTAACTATATGTAATTATATAGGTACAGATATTATTTCATCACGGAGAGCCGTTTTGCTGCATTTTTCGTAGCAAATGGAAATCCGTGATCTCTGCCTACCCCTTTTGGGATATAGGCGTGATTGTATGTATGTATGTATGTAGATATTTATTTGTTTAAAATATATATTGGCTGTGAATTTAGTTTCTTTTGACATGTATTGTGCTAGATATTTGTGGTATTATTTGCTTATTTACTCTAAGTAAACCATTGTTATGTTAAACGTTTAACACTATTAATTACTAGTGATCGGATCGACGGTGTAGGTAAGTTGGGGTGAATGACCTTAAACATTATCCTTAATATGGATGTGCCTCGGGATTTTTGGGATGGATAATTGTTGGTTGGGGTGGGGATGATGCTCAAAAAGTATGCCTTACTCACTTTAAAAGGTCTCATTTAACTTAAAGCTTACTATTTTTCGCTTGTTTGAATGTTATTAACCTTTTCATAAAGGTCAATAGCTACTCCTAAGAGTAAGTGCGCGGGATTGTAAGTCATATCCATATTCAGACAATGAAGCCAAATCTCGTGAAATAGCACTTCCGCGTCGATCTGATCTGATCACTTAATTAAGTATTAATTAACTAAATATTTCTACTGATCATTAATTTCGTTTAACTACAAGTGCTTGCATAGTTATTCATATTAGCTCTACATATATAAATATGTCTAAATTGTCTAACATAAGGTAACTTTATATTTCGTAATAGACATAATTTGCACAAGTTTAATCAATTGAAATGTGTTTACACATTTATAAAGGAGAACAAAACTGGATGCGATTTGTTAAATTAAAACAAAATTTGTAATCAATTAAAGAACAATAAATAGATGTTAATTGTACTGAAAAAGTTTTTTAATACTTTTTTCTAACATAATACAATATTATTTAATTGCCGTTATAGTTAATTGCCGGCTTTTGAAGTAAATTTATTGTATGTCCTATTAATTAGGGTTACGTTACACACATTGCACGCAGAGCAGATGGGGTCGAAAAGTGCTCGAGTGGAGACCACGGACTAGCAAGCGCAGCGTAGGACGTCCACTCACAAGATGGACAGACGACCTTATAAAGGTCGCCGAAAGACGCTGGATGCAAGTCGCTTCCGACCGATACTTATGGAGGTCCAAAGGGGAGGCCTATGTTCAGCAGTGGACGTCTTATGGCTGAGATGATGATGATGATGACGTTACACACTGCATTTCAGGCTGAGTGGAATTATCCGAATCAGATAGGCAGCTACTTAAATAATATATATTATATATATAATATACCTAACACAAATACGTTAGCTGACTAGGTACTTGTTGCGTCATGCAATCATATGCATGAACAGTGCATTGTCGCTTAATTAGTCAACGCTTTGGCAGAGACAGGTAAATAGTCTGGACTGAAATGTGTATAAATTCGCTATCTTCGTCTGTTGCAGACGCGCGCCAGAGTCTAACAACCTTTTAAATTTACTCACAGTATATTAGACGTGTGCGCCGCCATAAAAATCCGCGGCGGCGGCGCGCCGGTAATTTTTGGCGGCGTGGTTGCGCCACACCGGCGTCAAGGTCGCTTTTGCCTACATATTGGTTCACATTAAAAATTATGTTAAATATTAAACACTTTACGAACAGGGAACATAAACCAATGTTTGAATTTGTTTGTTAATTTAAGGAGGGTTTTTCTAACACACCACATCCTTGTTTTCTTTACGGAAATCGCATTTATGTTCATGTTTTTCATAATTCTGGTAAATTAAGATCCTTTTTTGACTCGCAGTAAGTCCAAACATACAGTTCAGCATTAAGGATTAATCCTGACACCGAAAATACTCTTGTACTCTGGCAATTTTTGTTGGTGATACGATTTTGGTTTTGGTGATTGGTGACACTATTTTAGTTACGTAGGGAAGGGAGGTGAGCGGTAAAAGCCTCTACAAGATCCTTCCACGCCTACAGATTTAATCGTCGGTCAACGTCTTGAGACTTTTCCTTTACTATAATATAATTTATACGTTACACTATCCTGAACAACCGTCTTGGTCTTGGCCTCTCTTCAGCTCAGTCTTAAGGGTCGCAACTCGATCTCTACGCACCTCCGCCACGTGTGTGCAGGGTGTCCGCCGCCGGCTCGCTCTCTATCTTGAGGCAGCCACTCAAATCAAAAGCGATACTGGTATTATTCAATGCTCCTCTTCGAAGAGTATGTCCAATCCATCTCTACTTCCATAGTGCTACTTTCTGGGTGATAGAAGACTGACGACCCATACTCCACAAATCCTCATTTCTTATAATCTTCAGCCAAATCTTCAAAAGATGCGGATCTTATTGAAAAACACTTGTAATTTGCACTTCTCTCCAGGTTTCGCAGCCGAAGAGCAGCACGGACTTGACAATGGATTCGAAGAGGGAGATTTTAATGCGACGAGTAAGCACGTTGGAATCTCAAACAGGCTTGAGTTAAGCAAATACAACTTTTGCCTTCTTAATCCTGCTCTCAATGTATCCTTCGTCTGCACCTCATCGATATAATTTTGTACTTCCGAGATACACAAATTTAGAATCTGATTCCAGGCGATCATTTTTGAGCAACAAATGTTCCGTGCTATCTAATTTAACTCGCATGTTAACAGTTTTACGTCGGTTCGCAGGCCCATGACTTCTTCCTCTTGAAGGCTCTCGAGTTTAGCTTTAAGATTGGCTAGAGATAGCAAAATCAGCACGATGTCATCGGCGTAATCATGATCTTCCAGCTCCTTAGTGTCCAAGTTAATGCCTCTTGGTGTTTCAGTCACTTTTCTCATCACATCATCGAGGAGAATTACGAATAACAGCGGTTATGCTGGTGACAGAAGGCTTCACACCGGCAGTTATCTTTATAGCGTTCCCTTTACATGGATCAACCTTCATGTACTACCTTCGTACAAGGAGCGAATGATGAACTTGGATAATATGCTCCTGCGACAGGCTGGACCACTTCATGGTGTCGAAGGCTTCTTTAAAGTCCACAAATGCCAGGAAAAGCTCTGACTACCATTGTACATACACACTGTTCAATAAAGATGCGTAGGGATTGATGTGGTCTGTGCAAAGTGACCTGGGCGGAAACCTGCTCGCTCGTCTCTCCCGTAAGAGGAATAAAAACCCAAACCTAACTATTTCTATCTGTAGATGTTTTTATGGTTTAATTCATCAATATACGTCGTTAAATGTTCATCTGACTTTCCTTGATCGGACATTGGCGTTGGCAAATTTTTGTCGAATCCTGAAATTTTGGCCCACGGCGTGGATTTTGAAATCTGCGGCGGCGGCGGCGGCGTGGGTCCCACGGCGCGGCTACGCCACGCCGGCGCGGCGCACACGTCTACAGTATATGCAGGGGTTCTGACTGATCACTATCAATAGTATATTGTGCAATACCAAGGAGTAAGGGAAATATTGGGAACCAGATTCTAATAGACGCCACAGAGCGAAGACGAGGGCTTTAATTACTCGAGTTTGCATTGTTTGTTAATACCCTCCGAATTACACGCATCATTTTCCATTTGTTTTTAAGTATTTTTTTTAATAAGTTAATTAAATGTCAATTAGGGAATAGACTTTGACTCGCAAGACATGCGTGTAACAAGACATTATGAGGACGTGTGACGAAAGAAAAATAATATTACCTACTCATAATATTATATTCATGTCGAAAAGAGGTCGCCAAGAGCTCAACGAAAATGCAGTGGTTTGGCCCCAAAAAGTCGATTCGATTCGATTTAAAAGGACGATTCAATCGTCCTTTATTCGAAAGGGTTAGCAACGCAAGTTGCGACCTCTGGACTGGAGTAGCATTGCAGGTGTGCATGGGTAACAGTAGCTGCCTAGCACCAAGCGAACCGTATTGTACGAGTATGCTAGTTTGTTATCGTCGTAGAATAAAACACGATAATTGTCTTTACCTGGTAGCAGTGGTGGCCCATTACCTATTATTTTCCGACGGGTTTGAATCGACAGCCACTGTTCTGGGAGGAGCACAGTTTATATTATTTGCGTGTCTTTGGTTAAGTTAAGATTCTGGGAACGATGTCCCCACAACTCAATGAGGTTTCAGATTACATGCCTAATTTATATTTTAGACGTGACATCGTACCATCATCATCATATCATCGTCCACATTGTGTACTGTAAAATCTTAAACGTTTTAGAGTTCCGTAATTCAAAAAGTCACATACGGAACCTTTGGATGTGTAACCGTCTGTCACAAACAGTTTGTTTCGAATGTGAATACTATTATTTATACTGCAGGACCTGCAACATAAATAATAGTATTTTATGCAATAGTTGTATAAGAGGGTTCAAAAAAGGTGAGTGGCGTGTGTAAAAATTTGAGGCGAAGCCGAAAATTGTTAATAAAGACGCCATGAGCCTTTTTTGAACCACTTATACAACGTTGCATACATTACTTTTTCTACGACTAGGGTTTAAATAAAATACAAAATTAAACGCAGTTTGCTTTAAGAAAGAGCGAGAAGTTTAAAAGTGGTGACAAATGACAGTTGAGAGAACGTAATCATAGACACGGTAATTTTATTTTTTCAAATGTCATCAACTTACTTCCTTTTTTCCTTATGTTCGCAGCAATTATTTTAGTTTTGTTATTGTTCCAAACCATATGAATTCAGTCGTTTGTTAAGTTGGCAGTTTTGATTTTCGTTGTAAATTTAGTGTTGTTTTTCTTTTTTATCTGTTGGGTTCACAGGGCACCACTGTTAAACGGCTATTAGACATTGCAACCTGCAGGGCCCAATCTGTTGTGTACCCTGTCCCTCCCTAACCCTCCTTCAGCTCCCTAAGGGCCCTACCTTTAATTACACCTTCCAACCTGACAAATTGGGCCCTGCAGGTTGCAATGTCTAATACCGCTTTTAGCAATTTTACAATTGAAAGGAAAAATGGAAAAATTCACCGCGTCGAGCAAGACTCGAACTTAGCTTTTAGCAGTTGCTTTTTATCACATAATAACCCTAGGGTCTTTATGAAGAATAGACAAGATAGACTTTTTTGAAATGTCATAAAACATGCTTTTATATTCGTTGGCGGGACCATATAATTGACAGATAAAAGTACCGGAGTAGAAAAAACTAATTTTAAACATGAGGGCTACAAAAAATGAATTTTAAAACGAAACTCGTTGCGAGGATTTAAAATATCTTTTTTAAATCTTAACATGAATTGTTTTAAACTTTTGAAGTTATGGTAGAAATCAATTTTAAATTGACACAAGCCAAAAATTTAGTAATAGAAAACAGTTCTTTACATACTTATATTTTTGAGGAGTCGATGTCTATGCTACAGTATAAAAGCGACCATAAAAGGCACAGTGCAGCCATTTTGGCTGCAAAACTGAAATGGATTCGGATTGTAGTTCAGGATGTTGCGCAGGCGCCGATGACGTCATCACGTTTATCGCTGACGCCAGCCGCCAATATAAACGGGGTTTAAGATAACAGCTGTTGGAAGAGATTATAAGTCTGTGCAACGAATGCATGTTTTTTTTAATGTCATGCTTGTGGTTTAGCATTGATCGTAGATTTTCAGCATTAATGGTGCAGTGCTTGGGCTGTCAGTAGACTAGTGGAAAATATTAAATTTTTTGAACCAAGAATCAAATAAAATCAAAGACTTAAGTAATAATGTAGAGATTGGTAATTAAATTATATAACAATTTCACAAAAAACCGGCATCGCACTGGTTTTGCTGAAAAATCTGCGATCACTATTAATGAGCATACATTGCGCCTCATAAAAGCCGTTACCGTAGCCTATAGACGCCTGCAAATTCAAGATGTTTTTAAGAAGCCCATACTGTAGGTATTGTCTCGCCAGAAAACTTCAGAGAGCACAAAAAGGTCACACTTTCAGGCAATCGGTATAGGTACAGTCAGCAGTTCAAAATGACCTACACACGCTCTTATTCTCTTAACGATAAAGTCGTGACCAGCTCATTTTGAACACCCTATCCGCTGAGCTACTTTTGCCGCTGACTGTACACTAATAAATGTATTTTCTTTCTTTCTTTACATTGTCTGTTGTAAGTAAGGTGTATATTATTTGAGGTTATTATTTCTTTTTCTTAATGCGAAATCGCTCTGGGGCACTGACCCACAGCTCAACCAATTGGACGATGTTTGTGTTTATTATCACCCCGATTATCGTTCTTATCACGCCATTGCCCTTAGAGGTCAACAGGAAGGACAGTAATATCAATAACGGTCGGGCGGTAGCTTTGTCGATCGCTTCTATTTAAGATATTTATCTATGAATACAGGATCTCCCTAAAATTAATCTCAAGATTGAAAGGGTTGAGAGAACAGATGATGAGCTATCAGGTTAAGCTAAGAATGAAGCTGGCATTTTTTTTAGATATTGGGAAAATCATCATCATCATCATCATCTCAGCCATAAGACGTCCACTGCTGAATATAGGCCTCCCCTTTAAGGGGGGGTTTGCCATACGCGCCACGCTTGGCAGGCGGGTTGGCGCGCGCAGTTTTTTTTTGTTTATTGTTGTTTAGGATTTTGGAAGATGCTGCTGCCCATCTCCCCCGGTATATTCCCTTAGCAGACTCCTACTGCAACCACGGGACGATATGGTGGGGAACAATTCTAAGGCCGGGCACCCCACGGCAAAATGACTAAGATTTATTATAATGGTATAAAAGTTCCAATATCTCGAAAATTATGTCATTTTTATTGGGGCCGAATTTGATTTATCTGATAGCGGTTATATCAACCTTTTAAGGCTTAGCGTTGAATTTAGGGATACCTTTTGAATTTACGTCAATTGACAGCTCCAATCCTACTATTGAACAGAATTGATCAAACTGAGGTAAAATCAATAACATATCCTTCGAGTAGGTATCTACGTTTTTTTTATAGAAGGTGTAACTAAAATACTGGTGAGCCTTTTAAGGCCATAATTGGTAGGGTATCGTATTCTAATTATGAAAATGTTTAGGGATACCTTGGTATAAAATAAATATGAAAAAAAAATTGTAGAGATCTGTGGTAGAGACCAAGCAGACCGACTGACAACAGTGACAACACACAGCCTAAGGGTCACAACACACCTAGCGGAATTCCTCGCGGAATTAGCGGAAGTAGCGGAAATTTGGCTATGGCTTCCATACAAAAAATCTGCTACCATAGACAAATTTCCGCTACTTCCGCTAATTCCGCGAGGAATTCCGCTAGGTGTGTTATGACCCTTAACCAGGGTGAAAATAGGGGTTGAAAGTTTGTACAGACCTCTCCGTGGACTAAATCGTGGGCGGAGGCCATCGCTTGCTTGTAAGAGGATGTTGACTTATGCTATCTCTGTAATAGCGGTTGAATCTTTGACGGAATGTCAAAGTTAAAAAAAAAACAATTTCTTATTATAACAATTCCTTGGAGCTGAAATCAGGGTCCAGCCAGAGTGGCATTGGGGCAGTGTTAAATTAAGATAGGGCATGACCAATTTTAAGGTAGGGCATTGCCCCATAATGCCCCTCCTAGCTACGGCCTTGGTCGTAATACCCTAGACACTCGTAAATAAAGAGATACGCGTACCAATAAAATTTATAAAATTCCTATTATCCTGCCAGGTCTGATTAATTATTTATTGCATATATTTAAGTTTAAATTTTTAATTCTTTTACAATTGACGACGGAACCCAAGTTGGACCGACTAAATTTATCTTACCGAATGACCTCGGAGACGGCTGATACAACCTCGGACGATAATACTTACCCTGGCCAACTGTCAAAGTCATAAATAAACCAGCTAAACATTTTCAGTAGATTTTCAGCAGATCTCCTGAAATTCCCGAGGCGTTCAAACGCTTTGCACAATGTTGAAATAAATTAAGAGTGTAAAATTCCACTGTAATAAACTTTTACAAGAGCAATTAGGTATTCAAGTGATATTGTCAAGTAAACAAGCTTTATCTGTGAATGATAACAGCATTCGTGGTCCCGTCTCCCAGAGGAGCGAACGTGTTTTAACATAGAAGTACCTAAATTAATTTCTAGTGGGAAAATATAGTGAAATAGTGTTCAAAATGCGGTTGTGCGGTGAGAGGCGCCATTGCCGCGCTCGGGGCTCCTGAACCTAACAGATGTGTCTCGGTACCCACACGCACCGCACGTGTTTCGAAGTCAGTGTTGTGCTGTGAACTATACCAGTGAACGAGACGGCGATATCCCGCTCTAAAGGTAACTAACTTAACTTTTATAAATAGTTTATGAATGGAGCAAAACGGTTCTTTGTTCGACTGTAGTGAAGTTAGTTATTTGTACCTATATTGTGTTGGTTATATTTATGTTTTGACGCTGTTGATAAGTGGATTCTGTTTTCAATAGGTAGAGTCTACTCTAATAAGTAGGTAATAAATTCAATTATACGTATTTTAATCGTGTTTACAAAGGTTATCCTTTGTTACAAATAGGTTACAAGTTACAATGAAATAAATACAAGCATTACAAATGAGATAACAAATACCTAACATACAAACATACCTAACCTACAAATAATTAACATTTGAATGAAAAGATAATAAGTACGTATTAGTACATAAATGAAATCAGACTTACTGTTAAAATGCGTCGGCTTCCAGACTTCCAGTCATAGTCTATTTAAAGTACGTATCTATAAATATGCGGAGTTACTATTGAAAACCGTGCTTCTTGGTAGTCCAGTCGAGAATCGAAGCCACGTAAGTGTTGTGAGTTGACATACATAGTCATACATAGTATTTAACTAGGTACTTAAGTGCCTACATGTCTTATCTAGTAGGTAATTATGAGGAAAATTGCAATTGCCTTGGTAAAGGTTTACTCCTTTAGGTACCTAGGTAGGTACTGTTCATTAGTATTCAGTTGGTATCTATAGCTATCACGTTGTTTTATTAGATGAGAGTTAATATTTTTCTTGTCATGTCATCGTAAAACTACAGTGGAACAAACACGACAGAATTACTATAATTTAAGTTTTATTTGAACTTGCCGTTGCTCTATTAAGGACTATAGTTTTTTTTTTTTTTAGTTAGGGACTTTTAATCTTAAGATTATGCCAGTCCCGTACCTTAATCCTCTCAGTCCTTAAGGACTACAGTTCTGCCATCCAATGTCATTAAAATGTTTACACACACATGTAGAGTTATTTGACATCAATTTGATTCCAAATAAGTGATAAGAAGAGATAAATAACCTGAATAAGCCGAACGTCAATTGACAGCTCCAATCCTACTATTGAACGGAATTGATCAAACTGAGGTCAAATCAATAACATATCCTTCGACTAGGTATCTACGTTTTTTATACAAGGTGTAACAAAAATACTGGTGATCCCTTTAAGGGCATAATTGGTATCGTATTCTAAATTACGTAAAAGTAAGCATATACATATACAAAAGCAAAAATATTTTTCGCGTAAAAAAATTTTTGCTTTTGTATGGAGGGTTGGCCAGCGCTGGGATGGCGTATCATGGGCGTATCCCATACAAAAAAAATGGACAAAAAAAAAATTTTTTTAGACAAAAAAAATTCTCCTGCTTTGTCTTACTTACAATACGATACCAATCATGCCCTTAAACGGATTAGCAGTATTTTTGTTGCACCCTGTAATCCAGTTTTTGTAGAGGTAAACTGGGAGCTAGGTAGGTATAAGCCGCCGTCAGTCCGTAACCTTAATTCATATAAAGCCATACAGTATGAAATGTCTTACCACATATGACTGTCATTAATATTTTTAGAATTATGACAAGGTTCTATAGAACAATACGTAGTAATAATGAGGATGAACACGCAAAGCTTTGCTCAGGTGGCATCGCAATCGCAAAAAATAATATAAAATGCATACAGTCTGTTTTAGGTACACAATCTCTAGATTACATCAAAAGAGGCTAGTATTTAAAGATACATCAAAAAAATAACCATAACCTAACTATTATACTTATTTGCACAGTAAAAAAATCCAAAAACATCATAACGCCGCTTTGATGTGCATTCAGATTTTATTGCTGTGCAAGTCAGTATTTCTTGATATGTGTACTGTAATGTAATAAAGCCCTTAGTGTGCTTTATAATGCGTATGTTCGAAGCCGACTGGAAAGCAACACATTAATCTGGAGTCCTCATGAACAACAGTACACCTTAATGGTAGAGAGGGTACAAAAAATCTTTCTTCGCTTTCTCTATCGAAAGCTCTATGGGTACTACCCTCACTTGTACCCTACTCTATACATACTTGGGATGTTGAACTACACTTCACTCGAGGTCAGGAGAAATATCTATCTTATAAGATATTTCTTTCAGTTAGTACGTGGCCAAATTTTTAACCCTCCATTGTTAGCCCTCATGTCACTGCGTGTGGCACCAGTAACCGGTATTCAGCTCCGGCCACGTCGCCGTCAGCTGTTTGCAGTTCCGTCGGTGCAAACTTGTGCTCTGTCCCACTCACCCCTACACCAAGCTCTGAGTCTTCTCAATGATATCTTAGACAGCGACACTAAATTAGATATATTTTTTACTAATGAAACTAGATTTCTTGCCACTAGCAACCGATATTTGGAATCCATTTCTGCTCGAAGCTCCATTAATACTTAGTTATTTAGGATTTGTTAAAATTGTTTAGTACGTAAGTTTTTAAATAATATGTAACAATGTTCTCTCGTTTTTTATCTGTCCGGTGTTAACACGTGTAGCTAGACTGTAAGTGTTGATTTGAGGAATAAACAAATAAACAAATAAACAAATATTATTTTCCTTAAGGGGATCCCTGGCGCCAATGACCTTCGATTTGAACCCTTTGGCTTTGTAATGAGTTTTGTAGCTTATCATATTATCAGTAACGGCCTTAATCAATATAGTATCCTATTTACTTCAATATTCATCGTCTTCGAGATATTTGACATCAAAGTCGAGCAATTTTATACCAAATAAGTGGTTTTTTGCTCATAACTTTTGTGTTAATTAGTTTAAAATTAAAATCTCTCGTCAGTTTTTAGAGACGTCAAAGAGGAACCCTTATATGTAGATTTTGTATTTGTAAGAATCTTCACAGCATTCGAATATCGAAAAAAGTGTCTTGTTAAGTGTGTGTCTCATAAAAAAAATAAGAGCTTCATTTATTCCAAAATCCGGCTCTACAGAATGGAGATAAAAGCAAAACTGATAGCCGTTTGCCTTATAATTCTCTAAGTAGTGCAATTGTAGGAATATCGACTCAAAACTGGTAAAAAATCGCTAAAAAACGTGTGGAGGCCCTTAAATAACATTTATACATTTTATAATCTGTGGGTTTTTCTCCTGATTATAGAGTTTTCGTATCCAATGCTTGTGGTAAACATTATCTCACGTTGAGTACAACTTTGAAGTTTACATACACACAATGTGTCAAACGATTGATAATAAAGTAAATAAAGTCAACAATGTCCTAAAACGTGAGCAAATAAGTCCACGTGCCAGGGTCACTAACGTTCGTTATCGTCTTAAATATATGTTATGTATATGTTATATACATAATACGTTAGCCTATATACGTCTCACTGCTGGGCACAGGTCTCCTCCCATACGCGAGAGGGATCGGGCTATAGTACCCACGCTGGCGAAAAGCGGGATCATCGTCATCATCATCAGCCACAAGACGACCACTGCTGAACATAGGCCTCCCCTTTTTACCTCCATAAGTACCGGTCGAAAGCGACTTGCATCCAGCGTCTTCCGGCGACCTTTATAAGGTCGTCTGTCCATCTTGTGAGTGGACGTCCTACGCTGCGCTTGCTAGTCCGTGGTCTCCACTCGAGCACTTTTCGACCTCATCGGCCATCTGCTTTGCGTGCAATGTGGTCTGCCCACTGCCACTTCAGCTTGCTAATCCTGTGGGCTATGTCGGTAACTTTAGTTCGTCTACGGATCTCCTCATTTCTGATTCGATCACATAGAGAAACTCCGAGCGTAGCCCTCTCCATAGCTCGTTGAACGACTTGCAAAGCGGGTTGGGAATATTATATTATGTAGGTTCATGGGCGTTTTTACTAATTTTAATAAGTTTAAGTGCTAGCATCTATGGTTATTCTTTTTGTGCAAAGAACAGACTAGAAATTGTATGTAGGTATACTTTAATATTTTTTTCCTAATTATTTGTATAAAGATTATACATCTGCAGTGCATATTTATTTATAAGCCTACAAACAATAAACAAAAAAAAACTGCGCGCGCCAACCCGCCTGCCAAGCGTGGCGCGTATGGCAAACCCCCCCTTTAATGATAATAGGTCCAAGGGGGAGGCCTATGTTCAGCAGTGGACGTCTTATGGCTGAAATGATGATGATGATTTATTTTTAATCGGTCGGTACTATGGGTAATATTTTAGTCACACAACGTTTTGTTTTTCATTAAAATGGATACTTGGGGCCATTTAGTTATATATAGGCAGCAAGTATGCTAATAATTACAAGAAAACAAGGCTTACAAAAAACGTATATTTTATCCTTGAACTTAATTTATCGTTTTATAAAATTCTACCTGAGGTCGTCTTTTATTTGTGTTTGGTAACTTCTTTAAAGCGAGGTTTAGACTAGCAAGTTTACTTGCGGCAAGTAGGGACGCAGCTATAGTTCAGAATGAGACATGAATATCACTATTTCATTCTAGCATATAGCTGCGTCCCTACTTGCCAAAAGTAAACTTGCTAGTCTGAACCTCGCTTTATGCTTGTAAGGAATGTTCTCATAGTATTTTACAAACTGTTCAATTTTTAATTTCAACATCAAAGTGATCACGTTTTTTGCTATTAAATGGAAGTTTTCCAGTTTATTTAACCACGTATTTAAGCAATTGTATATTATTTAGAACGAAAGAGGTATATATTTAGTAAGTAAGTAAGTAACACTTTATTGTACATAACACAGTAGATAAATACAGTAAACAAAAGATGTAAAGTACAAAGGCGAACATATCCCTTTAAGGTATCTCTTCCAGTTAACCTTTGAGTGAATAAGAGTGAAATTGAAATTAGGTAGACAATTACAGCAACATGTACAACAAGGTACACAATATATAAACAAGATGGATATAAATACATAGGTACATAAATTAAAGGAAAAATATAATATATATTTAATGGTCTAAGAACTTATTGAAGCTCCAATTTATCGTAGTAATACCGTAATAATAGTATGTATGTATGCATGTATATATCACTTTATTGCACATAAACAAGTTGAACAATATTACAACAGTGAAAAAAAAGATATGCACAAAGGCGAGCTTATCCCTAAAAGGGATCTCTTCCAGCCAACCCAGTAACGGAGTTAATTACTAGATGGCTCTGTACTCTCTGCTCTACATTTGCAGTATCTTTAGGTTGCTCTCGTCCAGATGGCGCTCCAGACTTGGAGCCTCAAAAAGTTCTTAGACTGTGTCGCTCTATTAAATATAATCTCTTTGTTCAGAACGACAAGGATAAAATTTGGTTTTAGAGGGTTAAAACTGAAATTACCAAATTATAATCTCCTATTTTTAGGGTAGGTAAATAGCGGGTAATTTTTCTAGTTATCCTATAATGGATTAGGCTTAGGTTTATATCTAATTTGGAGAGGTTAAATCAGTTATCTAACTAATATTAGTTGAAATATAAACATTAAATTTTGAGTAAAAAATCCTAAAGAGGAAAACATACTAAGATAAATTTCAGAATTTTATTCAAAATATTTCTAATACATTACTAATTAAATAAGTAAAAACTAAATAAACCTATACCTAACTTAAACCAAAGGCCCTAAACCAAAACTGCAAATATCCCAAATCCCGCTGCCACCTGGTAGGGTGCCCATAAGGCTGGCTGCGTTACCTCGCTGAATGGCGATTCCAATACGCTGAGCGAGGAACCAGCCAGCCCTACAGAATTAATGTATGCAGGATCTTTTTTTTAAGTAAGTACATATCTCTATCCTTAGCACAACTAGTCTAGTGACAGTGACAACTAAACCTGTATTATGCTATAAAATTATTTACATCTGATTATATGCACTTATTCTATCTAAAGTCAAAAGGTAATAAGAACGCATAGAATTAGAGATATAACACCTTTTTAGAATTGAACGGTAGACTTAGCAGAGAGACGTGGGATCTCTTTACTGCTGATAACGAATGTCATATGAACTTATATGTATGTGAATAGGTATTATATGTCTCGTTACTAACTCGTTTTAATCGTGGCAATTTCTATTTCTGCCTGATTAGGAAAACCCGTTGACAAAACAGAAATTACACTGCTATTACATATTTTAGGTTGGCCAATGCGTTAGATCATCATTAGTCTTCTTCCTCCTAGCGTTTATCCCGGCATGGATCCGCTTGACAACTCAACCCCATGAATTGGCGTAGACACTGGTTTTTACGAAAGCGACTGCCATCTGACCTTCCAACCCAGAGGGGAAACTAGGCCGTTTTGGGATTAGGTCCGGTTTCCTTACGATGTTTTCCTTCACCGAAAAGCGACTGGTAAATATCAAATGATATTCCGTACATAAGTTCCGAAAAACTCAGTGGTACGAGCCGGGGTTTGAACCCGAGACCCGATCATCATCATCATCATCATTACCTTAGTATTAAATTTGATATTTCACTTTACAAACCACTGGAGTTTAGCTGTAATGCTGTATTAAGTTCCTTGTAACTAAATAAATAATAAATAAATCATCAAGGATCAGAAACTAATGTTTAATATAGAAAACAAAACAAAAATGACATGCACTCTTCCGTTTTATTCGACCCCATCATTATTCCATATAAAGATTCCGCGGAAACGTAACCAAAGTAAGCGTTCATTGTTGCCAAGTACAGTCGCCATCAAATATATCGGAGCAGCCAAGGTGGTCACAAATATCTGAACAACGCCTCTATTGTCAAGGTGTTAAAGTTCATGTACAGATATTTTTGAGTACCCTGTCCGCTTCGATATTTACGAATGTAGTCTGTACTGTACAGTACAGTTTTGATGCTGTTGGGTGCCCGGCCTTAGAATCCCCCACCATATCGTCCCGTGGTTGCAGTAGGAGTCTGCTAAGGGAATATACCGGGAGATGGGCAGCAGCATCTTCCGAAAGCCTACAATCAATAAGCAAAAAAACTGTGCGCGCCAACCCGCTTGCCACGCGTGGCGCGTATGGCAAACCCCCCCTTTACAAAGGGGAGGCCTAAGTTCAGCAGTGGACGTCTTGTCGTCTTATGGCTGAGATGATGATGATGATGAGTACAGTTTGAAAGATCAGCTGTTAAATTACCTGCCGTGCTTCTTATAACTCGTATACCTGTGTCACAGAACAATGGCATTTATGAATGACACTCAACCACATAAAAACTTCACACTTTAATGTGCTGCTTGATCAAACAAAATTATACTTTATTACTCAGTGTTAAATACGAGTCACGGTAAATGAAAAGGTTTGGTAGCGCCATGAGGAAAAAAGATCTGATGGTTTAATAATACGCATACAATATTAAACCTTACTCCTTACGTTTCAAAATCTAAAATATTATAAGTTGACTGTATAAAGTGCATTTAATATGTGGTTGGGCATGGCGTGGTACTTTTCCATTGAGCTGAGAGGCGAAAGTGATTAAGTGACCGGTTTATTTTTAAACGGGATTTTACAGGTCTGTTTGACTTAAAACGTCATAAAAACTTGTGGGATTGTTGTTATAAAATGAACAGCTGTTTGGTAAGTGTGAGTTCTTGATAATTCCAATAAAAGGGTTAAGTAATTAGATTAATTTTCTATCGAATGAAAATGAAATCGAATAGAAAAGAGATTTATGTATCAAACTAACTTAATATATATTTTTAATTTAATTCAGCCAGTGTTGCGGGTGTTTATTAATTGATAATTTATATGAATAAATAAATTGGTTTTCATAGTTAAAAAAATAATAATTCATAAAACAAATTTGAGGTAACTTAAAAATAAAGCGTAAGTAGTCAGAACAAGACAAGGAAAAAAATACAGCAATAGAATATGACTTTTTAGCAGCAAAATGACGATATTATGACGAGGTAATAAAAAGATAAAAGATATTTATTCTTCAACTTATGAACGTCAGAGAGAAAAAAGAAACTACCACCGGTTCTAACCCTACACCTCTGACCCAGTCTTACTTATTACCGGCAAGAAACTCGGCGGGATTTATTTTTCAAAACAGTAATAGTAATACATTAAATCTTAAAGATAGTATACACAATAATGCCTAGTTCTTCAAGAAGGCATATCAAAACAGCTTGAGAGACAGACAATGTGCCTGCAAATCTGACTGCTTCGCCAAACGTTTGATATAATTTCTTACCTGAACTGTAATGTTTATATATCCTACCCTAAACAAATATAATGACACATCCCATCACATCTTATTTGTTCAAACATTCGTCTTACATCTCTTCCTTTCCATAGAAAATAAAGAGATATACGTAACGAATAGTTATTTGGAACAAAACGCCAAGTTTGTTGGTGGCGCCGTGAATTAAATTATTGAGCTGAATGATGAGGTCCATTATATGTAAAGGTCCGCCATAAATACAACTAAAAACATCAGTAATTCTGGTTAATATAGCTGATTTAAATATACTTACTTGTTTATGGACAAAGTCCCCGGTGTTTAGCAGATAAATTAAGAGGCAATAAAGCTGTGTCCACAATGAACGATAATTATTTGAATTATTTACTTGTTAATAGTAGGCAAAAAAACTTAAAATAATCGCAACGCGACGCGATCAACTCCATCAGATTTTTTCTTCTAATGATCTTTAGGCGGCTGTAGCCAATATCAAGTATTGAATTGAAAGGCAGGAAATTGGAAGCTTATAAGTCTCAATCTATGGGTAGAATGTCTTCCATCGATTATTTAATGTTGCTTATGATTTTGATGCAATCCAAAACTAAGGCGACCATAGAGCTGGCGCGTAAGTACTTACCTCTCCCAGCGGATATCCTTAGCTGTGCAGAGAGGTAACGCCGCCAGCGTAATGGGGACCATGCCGCAGGCGGACATTTTAGACGGGGTATTCTTTTTGTAGTTGGGATTTTTATAGGTAGGTTTACTTTTATAGATAATTTTAAATTAGTTGTTAGTATAGATTTTATTTGTTACGTTTAGTTTTAGCTTTATTTTTTAGATAGTATGTAACTTTGTACATATATTAATTAATAAAAGATATGAATGAAAAAAAAAACTAAGGCCAAAGAGATCCTAACTCATCTGATCTGCAGACGGGCAGTGTGTAGCGAGCTTTACGTGGCGTTTCTCGCAAAGCTTGTTAGGCGGGTTCTTAGCTTAGGTGCCTTAGGTCATCGAACGTTCAAAGACGTTCGCGTACACTTAGGCAGAGATCCTACGGACGATTTTAGATCCTCGCTGATAATGCTAGGAAAATGTCAAGGGCAAGACAAGCCGGTGCTGAATTTGGCTTCCAATTTCTTCATGAGCTGTGGGAAAACTGCCCAGGCGCCTAAACTTAGGTAAGCCGATGGGAATCGTGTTCAATGGACGCGCCATTATAAACTACAGCTTTGTAAGTACTTATCATATATCACCTACCTACAAATGAAACGTTTAAGAGGAGACAGGAGAGAAAGTACAGAGATAGATTTTTTACACGACCATTTTGAAATGCCTACTTTCAGAGTGTGTCTACGAGTGAGATCCGTTAAATCTTATTCGTGACTGTTTGATAATACCTTGACTCATTAAGTCCGCGTTTTGTACCTTATTTACCTGCATTAGAGTTTATCGGTTTATAATAACAGGGTGTTTTTTCAATAACTAGCCATACATATTGTGCGAGATCATTTGGTAGGCCATACTGAACAACTTTTTCTATGGGACCAACTCCGAAAACATAATTTTTTTTGGTTGTTTCATACCTTTCGGCCGATCACTGAACAGACGTCGACGTTTTGTATGGATTCCCATCGAAAAAGTTGTTCATTACGACCTAACTAATGAAACTATAAACTAACTAAACGGCCTCCTAGCCTAGTTGGTAGTGACTCTGCCTATGAAGCAGGAGGTCCCGGGTTCGAATCCTGGTCAGGGCATTTATTTGTGTGCTAATCACAGATATTTGTTCCTGAGTTATGGATGTTTTCTATGTATTTAAGTATTTATCTATATCTATCTATTATATATATCGTCGCCCAGTACCCACAACACAAGCCTATTGAGCTTATCGTGGGACTAGGTTGATTTGTGTACTATTGTCCCGTAATATTTATTTATTTATTTATTTATTTATAACTAATTACTAGTAATCACCTCTCACAATATGGCTAATTATTGAAAAAACCTCCTCTATCTGCCAGCCCCCAGGCTATATAAATCACAAATACTTGCACACATGATGCAACAAAGTCATGCAGTGTCATGTTCAGTATGCATGCTATGTTTCTGTTTCCATCGCTTAGTGTTTTGTGGGTGTTTGTAAACATTATCCACGGGTTGCATGTTGCTTGTGCAAATTGTGCAATGTCTAAAACCGGCGGGTCGATGTTATGTTTTACAGCAAAGATATTAAAACCTGTAGAGTTTGCGTTTCCTTTACTCGGTTGAAGAAGACGGTTGAAATTGTCGATTCTTTGCACAATGATCCTCTTGAAAGTGGTTGTTACTTGTATCTTGTATACTTGAAAGCAGCTGCATGGTGTGCTTCAGTCAAGATAAGCATTCTGCAAAGAAACAGACGGCAATTTCAACCATGGTTAAGGAGTCTCTATCTTTTTTTTCTAAATAGATAAAATAAAAAATAAAATAAATAAATATTTGGGGACAATCTTACACAAATCGACCTAACCCCAAACTAAGCAAAGCTTGTACTATGGGTGCTAGGCGACGATATACATACTTATATAGATAAATACATACTTATATACATAGAAAACATCCATAACTCAGGAACAAATATTTGAGATTAGCACACAAATAAATGCCCTTTCCAGGATTCGAACCCGGGACCTCCAGCTAAGATAGTGTAAGATTATTTCTTTTAATTAGTGCAACGGTCTGTTTATACTAGAGATGCAACGGATAGTGGTTTGGCCGGATACCGGATACCGGATATTCGGCCTGACCCTCCGCCGAATATTCGGTATCCGGCCGCCGAATATTCGGCCGGCGGTACTATACCTACAATTTGAGTTTCGCAGGTGCGCGTCGTGCAGGTTTCGACCTGTGTCGTAGTGAACGCTCGCGCGGATACATTCCTAGGAATTCTAGGCAATAAAAAGAATTTTATTGTGTCAGTACGGAGTAACTTCTTTCAAAAGTACACACGCGCTCGCGTATTTTTGTGTAAAAAAATTTTTTTGTATGACTAGTGGGCGACTCTGACTACATCCGGTATCCGGCCGGATAGTACGAAGATATCCGGTATCCGGCCGGATACTAAAATAAGGGCCGGATAGGCCGGATACCGGATAGTAACCGGATATTCGGTGCATCTCTAGTTTATACCACGCAATCCCTAAAAGAAGAAGTGGGGATGAGTGTTTAATGTATCTGAAAATGTGGGTCTGAAAATGAAACAATTGGAGTGCGGTTTTTTAATCGAAAGTCTTGTCTGTCGAAATGGTTCCGAGGCGGATTTGCTCGGGGGGTTTTAATAGCTGTAGGATTTGTCCGACGGATGTGCCCGGCGGACAAATCCATGCGTGTATGGCGCGGTATTGGACACGGATTTGTCTGCGGACACATCTGAATAGCGCCATACACGAACGGATCTGTCCGCCGGGCAAATCCGTTGGACAAATCCGGCGGGCACATCTGTGCGTGTACAGGGATACGATAGCTAGAGAGCTAATCACAGTAATGAAAACATCGCGAATAGAATCTAAAATCATAATTCGTAATTAGACATAGTACGTACAGCGTCGTGTATTCGAAGAGATTTAATGCCTTCATATTTTCATTTGCACACTACAGTAGCAAATTCATTTGTTTTACGAGTACCTATTTCCTTTCTTCTAAGGTGGTATCCAAGGAATCCAAGCTATCCTGTTTTCTTGAGTAAGAAAAAATAAAATAGCATGCGATTGCGAACTGAGCAAGGAATGCGGCCCTAGCGAGCTAGCGGCCAGTACGAATGGATTTATTGACTGTGATGATGGTGGCGTGGCGCCTTACTGGCGGCTAAGGCTGCCTTTCCACATACGGAGATAAGAGGAGACTTGCGGGAATCAAGCTATAATCCGTCTCAGTGCAAAGGGAGCCTATAGGTTTTTTTTTTTTTTTTTTATAGGTTAATTCCCACTTCTCCTCTCATTTCTGTCTCTGTGTAAAGGTAGCCTTAGGGACACTTATCATTGCTATGAAACTAGCAGTGCAGTGATGTCAAAAATATTGGTAGACAACACCTTCCTTTTCTCAATGATCTAAGGATGATCCACTGATTATCAGTCCGCCTGACGATATCGGCCTGTCAGTTTCAACCAACCAAAATTTGACAGCTCCGAACAACTGACAGGCCAATATCGTCAGGCCGACTATACCGTGTGCAATCTAAGAAGCGGTTTTTGACACCTGTCATCTCAGTACATTTTATAACCTAAAATCGATTGAGATGACAGGTGTCAAAAACCGCTTCTTAGGTTGCACAAGGTATAATAGTGGGTGGGCCCCATAAAGGAAAAGTGCCGGTAAGAGTCGGATTCTATCAATCAATTGGCGTTATGCTACGCGACTGGAAACTAACAAGTTTCCGATCTCTTTTGTTTCAAGTTAACGGTATCGTAACTAGGCCATCGCACGATAGCCGAGTGTCAAGAACGCCAAACAGATGTGCCTCTAGACGGGGCGCAGACACAGACAAACATTGTGTAGTCATAATCAAGTAATAACTGAAACGGGACTTAAGAGTCCGGTAACGATTTGAAAACGAAAATCGCTAATAATGACATTATACACATGAATTGCATTTGGTACGATAGCTTGAAGTCTTGTTATTGCAAAAATGTACTTTAGGTCTATATATATTAATATTTAATACCTTAAAACTCGATTCTTACAGAGTATGTTTAGTGAGGACGTTGATTTGTGTAATTTTGTCGTACGATTTTTAATTATTATTTGTTATGGACTCTAATATGTTTTAGACTATCTGAATAAAGCACGAAATGAAGTTTATTTTTGTATTTTTATGTTTGTAAAATACTTTAGTATCTTTCCAAAAATATCACCTAAACTTCGGTAATTTTTAGCAAAATTGCTCTAGCAAAACACACTCTCTCTCAAAAAATATATATGAAAATGAAAAAAACTGTTACACTTATTCCTCAGGCGACTCATTTTCCAATGTATTCACATATTTTACGTACTTATATAACTTAATTTAAATCAATAAAAACCTTACTCTTTTCACCTCTCCAAGCAAAAATCGCGAAACAGGTGTTAGATTAGGGTGAATTATTTATAAATATGGCATAAAATTAAAAAATCGTTGTATTTATTCCATCCAAAAAGAAAAGATCTTTCATAATATGTATACAAAATTATAGAAGTTATGTTAGTTACTGCAAAATCGCATCAAAAAGTTGAGCGATATCGAAAAAAAACATTACCGGACTCTTAATTTGACGTTTCGAGTGATTCCTTTTAAGTGATTCCTCAGATATTTTTCGGAAAAGCTTTCAATAACACGTGAAGTGGTTAAGGCTGAATAAAGCCAAGGTAAATGGCAGCTGCCGTTCCGTTGGTGTGTTGACACATAAACTTGAACAGCAACGAATAAAAATACAATGGTTTAAACTTGAAGAGTAAAACTCTCTCTCATCTCAATGGATAATTTCCCGCCAGTTTCAAATTTATAAACTATTTGCCAACAGTAAGTGAGATTTACCGCCCACGGGCGCAGCGGATAATCTCACTTTGCACTACAGAAAAACAAAAACACCCAGAAAAAGACTTAAAATTGTTTACGCACCACGGGCGGTAATAAAGAAAGTCTCAGATCGCTTGTTTATGGCCCTTACCTTCGGTTCGGGCCACAAATGCCCGCGGTCTGAGCCGTTCTTTATTTTAACGCCCTAGGTACGTAATGTACTATTATAGTGTTAGGATGTCTCACGATAGCTTATATTTAATGTTATGTTGTAGTTTATGAAACATTGTCGCTATTTCCAAGATAACGAGCTGAGGGTTGGGCCGGCACTCCTCTCCTCGCGAACTGCCTCTAATGGAGTTTTACTGGTCGAGGTTACCAGTTACATGTGAGTCAGACACGGACGGTGGAGATTATTCTCAATAGCAACACGCACGCTGCGATATGAATAATAGACTCAGTACTTGGTTTACTTGACTGATCAAGTCATCCAAAATAATGTCAATTGTAGGGCCCAAAACTTGCAAAACTCCCTTTGGAGATAAAAATGCGGGTCATTTTCATTTTTTTTTTTTTTTAATTAGCCTAAAGTAGTGTCCCACTGCTGGGCAAAGGCCTCTCCCGCTGTATTCCATAACTCTCGCTCCCCCGCTTATAGTTTCATTATATAGTTGTTTTTTTAAGAAAAGGCCTTGTTCAGTGTACAGTGAGCAGCAGAAGTAGCTAAGCTGGTAGGGTGTTCAAAATGACACGCTCTTATTCTCCTAACAATAAAGTCGTGTCCAGGAGTTCGATTTTTGAATCTCACCGGTGCCTTTTTTTGTATGCAGCCGATGACTATTTAGTACGAAATAAGTCACCCGGTGAGATTCAAAAATCGAACTATAGCTCATTTTGAACACCCTACCCGCTTAGCTACTTTTGCTGATGGATGACTGTACCCAATTTTCAAAATGCGACCGGTATAGCGAACCCTAAAACTTGCTGGAATATTCAAATAAAATTCTACACCAATTTTTTCATGCCAGAGAATGACTATAAATACCTAGGGTGACACGCACAGATGTATCCGTGCGTGTATGGCGCGAATTCGACACGGATCTGTCCGCCGGGCATATCCGTCGGACAAATCCGGCGGACACATCTGTGCGTGTATCCCTATTAGCTTATGACTATGAACTCAGGTCGGTACATAAAAGCTGGCGCGCAAAATTTTACCTACTTTAAATGTTTTTAGGATAATTGGTTTAAAAGGTGAACTTAAATCTATAGTTATTTTACTCTTGAACATATAAAATTGGTTCTAATAGCCGGTTAACAGCTGATCGAACCGTCTGGAACCATCAACTGGCCAATTGACTCGCACCGCACATGTATATTGTTCCAATTACAAGCAATTGCACCAGAATAAACTAATGGAAGCGGCTCGGAAATAGAAGAAATAAATAGACGGGCGCCATGTTGCTGGCATGCTAATTGATTGTGGTTACTATAAGCAGAGACTATAGAGATATAGACGACCACAGCCTAAGAACTTTTTGAAGCTCAAGTCGATTGCGCCCTCTGTCCGAAAGCCGAGAGCGACCTAAAGATAGCCAAAATGTAAGAAGAAATGTCACCTGCACTGTTACTCCACCTAGTAACAAATAGCGTACTAGTAGTAGCTACTAGGTGGAGTAGCAGTGCAGTCTATATCTCTATAGTCTCTGGTATAAGCATAGACTTAAAGATATACAGTGGAAACTGGATAAGTGGAACCTGGGTTAGTGGAAAACCTCTTTAAGTGGACCCAAGTTCTCGGTTCCAGTCCCTTGGTAACGAATTACCTCTATAAGTGGAATTTTGGGACCTCTATAAACGGAATCGATTTTTTCGAAAATTTCTTATTTTTACCTCTGTAACTGGAAGCAGCCGTCCCCGAGACCTCTATGAGTGGAATATAATATAATACTTATAGTCTCGATATTGAAAGAAATGTGGTCAACAAACCAAAATGACGGATTTTTTTCATGAAAGTACAATCGATACATTGATTTATTTAATAGGGTGTCCCTTATATTGCGATTTTGAGAAATTAATAACGCATACCCCCTAAATATATTTCATTTACCCCAAAATACTCTACAAAAAAGTTTCAGGCCATTTTCTGGACACTTATCCAGTTTCCACTGTAATAGTATAATCTGCTACTCCATTTAGTAACGACTAGTGTACTAGAGCAGGTGACATTTCCTCTTACATTTTGGCTATCTTTAGGTCGCTCTCGACTAGATGGCGCTAAAGAATTGGAGCCTCAAAAAGTTCTTAGACTATGGCCGTCTATTATATCTTTAAGTCTATGGTATAAGGCCGTGTCCTACGTTGGCGAATTAAAGCGTCTAATTCGCGCGAAAATATCAAACAAACTGATCGCGTTCGCTTGGTTTCGCACCGCGCCGCTTTGCGTTCGCGTGTCGTTTAGACGTTGGTCAACTGTTTGTTTCTAGTGCCGTTCGCGTTCACGTTGTTTTTGCTCACGTAGGACACAGTGTAAGTAGGGTAGGGGAAGTAAGTAGTGGATGGTTGACAACGAGTGTAACGGCCTAAAATTCTTTGCTTTGGTGGGAGGTGGGAGTACGAAATAACACCTTGATATTTGAGCTAAAGTTTCCAGGTGCCAGCACCTGAAAACGTAAATCACAATTATGAAAGACATCCATTAATATCTGACATCAAGGGCCATCGCGATCTTGTGGGGCCATAACTCAACGACTGTTGGAGACGTGGCCAAGTCTGGAGACGGGGCTGGACAAATTTCTAGCCAAATTCGCAAATATCCGTTCTCATTACTTCTAGAACGAATTCAATGTCGTGTGCTATTGGCACTTGGAACCAGGTGTATAGTACACATTGTAAAGATGTCCCGGTGTTACTAAATAATTCGAATTAGGTATAACTTTAAAATGGCCTTTGACACCCGTTTGACCAATAGCAAGGGACGTTTTGGTCAGTGTTGCCGATTTAGATACCTATAGTAGCCCTCAACCAATGTGACGACCGGGGCCATAAAAGTCCACAAAGCAACACAATGGATAACTGATAACGCGAGCTCAAGGGTTTTATGGCCCCGGTCGTCACATTGGTTGAGGGCTACTATAATGTAAAATTATAACTACACTGGTCATACCGTGCCGTGCGTTAAATGGATGCGTAATGAAAGTATTTAAAAAAAATGTAGAGTTGTAGAGACCCTGGGATGCTGCTATTGATTGAATAAGGTGAATAACCTACAACACTTTTCTACACGCTTTTAGCATAGAGTTGCCGCAATATCCAAGTGCACTTGTGTCACGGTTTTCAACTGCACAATTTGGACTTTGCTTGATAGATATTTTGTTTGAATTAAAGGAAAAGTTTTTTATTTATTCTCATAGAATTTTAACGATCTAAAGGTACAGGAAATAGGCTATATTCTCATACATTAAAGAAGGCAATTAAAATATAAAAATACCCGTTATATCGCCTTGAACATACCTGTACAGTCACCATCAAATATCTGAACATACCCTTTTTCGCCTTGACAACAGAGGCGTTGTTCAGATATTTGTGACCACCTTGGCCGCTCCGATGTATTTGATGGCGACTGTACCTAAAAGACTACTGACGTCATTTGGCATGCATTAGTATAGCCAGATCCAGAGATTACTATGTTTATCGGCAAGATGCCTCGGTTTACGACTGAACCAACCTGATTTGTTATGACAGATCGTCTGACAGAACAAAAAGAGTTTTCTAAATACATGACCCCGTTCGTCCTTGGTGTTTTACTGCGTTGCTGCCGTTGCTGCTTACTCATCATTCGCTTGCCCTTGTCCCATTTACTTAGGGTCGACACAGCATGTCTTTTTTTCCACACATGTCTGTCACTCGTCATCTCGTCACTCACCTCCTTTCTTTTCATATCATCTCTCACGCAATCCATCCATCTTTTCCTAGGTTTTCCTCTTTTCCTACATCCCTCCACATTCATTCCTAATACCTTCTCGTAACATGACTTTCATCCCTCCGCATAACATGTCCGTACCACGCTAGGCGATTTGCTCGTAGTTTGTCGGTTATGCTTACTGTGGCCATCTGTGGCCTCTTAAAGTATTTTTTTTTTGCAATAAAAAACAGAAAATGACTTTCCAGATAATAGTACATTACTTCAGAGGCCGTGAAGTAAGGGAGTCAAGGACGAGATTGCGGTAGATAAAACGAGTCCTGCAATCCCTCTTCCGGCCAAAGATTTTATAGTGCTTTTCTCAAACATTGTAAGAAAATATTATAATTAAAATAACTATTAAGTTATTATTGAGTAATCAAGTAAAATGTTTACATTGCGACTTTTTTATTTTTTAAACTTGACATTTGAAAAAGCTATTCGAGCACCATGTTTAACCGCTTATAAATATAGTTATTTTTTAATTTTAATGTCGCAACTGTCGCAAGTATGCTTTCATAGAGAGTGGTCGTTGGCTGTATGTGATATTTCCTTTGTCAGTGTAATCTTAGTGAGCAAATTTAAAAAGTTAGAGCAGCGGACAGTATAAATGTACGCTTCATACTAACTCCATACATTACTTCTTGGCCTAAGGCCAAGAAGTAATGTAAGGTTCCTTAAATGAGCAACTTCATGTCTTCATTTCGTGGCATTAACGCATACATTTCGGAGTATGTTTGAGGGATAGATTTTCAGGGATAGTTTAAAAGGTTAAAGTGTTCAAAGCAGGTTTTAAATACTTCGTAGCATAATAAACGCAAATTATCCGTGGCTGGGTATAGGATACTCTGGATATTATATAAATAAGTACTTCACATAGCATTTTAACTACCTAAACGACTAAGAATAAAGTTACTAAGCGGAATTCCTCCGAAGTATATATCTAATTAATAGGAGGTATGTTGTAATTTTCCATGCACAGTTACTGTAAATAAAACTTTATATTTTCCGTCATGAATCATATGTATAGGTATTAATGACTCTAATAAATTAATATGGCGTTCAAATCTGTAAATACGCTACCTATTCTGCAAAACGTATTCAGTAAACTAAATCTTACTCAAATCATAGAGATATAAATAAGCACCTATGCTCCCTTATAGGTAGAGAGCTAGCCTAGCCACGTCAGATATGACACAATAATTAGAGCAACGAAACCTCTCTAGTCAGTTTTCTATAGTACTATGCTTATTTATAGATCTGAGGGGTGATTTTTGAGATTCGAGCACTCGAAAGTGACATTTAAAACTCTGAATAAAACGATGAAATTATGTTTTAAAAATAAAAGCGATAGAAATTTAAAATAATGTTTATTTAAACTATTAATTCCGTGCGAAAAAATTGGCAACAAACTTTTGTGTGCGATTATTTTCGAGCTTGAATTTTTTGAATTCGATCGTCCGGCTGTCAAAAATCGGCCCCCTGGACATCTGTCCTCTTGCCCGCAGTCCCTTAGTCATCTTAATGATCATGTTGTCAGCCTTCATAATGTCATGTTTTCGGGTTATAAACCATTGTATGGAGTGAGCATTCTATGCTTACCTACTTAAAGTTACCTAAATGCAAAATTTTGTATCTTCCTTTCCTTTTGATGTTTGTGTCTCCTTTCCGTAAAAATATTATATTTGTAGGTATTTCGATGACGTGCGGAACATTATAGATTATTTATCATCCCAGAATCAACTCTTTAAGGTGAAACCAGGGTTCAAAGTCTTCTCTTGTTTAAACCTGGCTTGCATTGCAAAATTCTATAGAAACAACAACTTAACAGACAAACACTGTGATATAAATAAAAGCTTGTAAAAAAGTGCCTACCTACTCGTCTCAATGAGGAATTCGCGTACATTCAAGAACATTATGGAAACTGTTTTTTATGTGTCTAGACGCAGACGTACAGTCGCGTAGAGCGACGTTTAGGGAATAATAAAATACAGCTGAGTGATAATAATACGTCGGAAGATTAATGATACCCTTTACGATCTTCCAATAAATAAACAGATGAAATGGGTAGCGAGCCGTGAACGGATTTCAACAGTTTAAAAAGCTACTCACGTAAACATTGAGCGAGATGATTCAGTTAGACCCACAGACTACACAGACACCGCTTTTACAGGGAGCACGAGGTCACCACACATAAGCGCAATTTTATTCGTAAATTTATTTTACACCAATTTGTAGTATAATAATCCAGGGTCAACCCTGTAACTTGATTTTTGTATATATTTTTATTTCACATGAGTAATGATCAAAAACGTTAACTCAACTGAAATACGCGGTCGCACTCTCAAACAAAATTAGTACGGGAGTGAGTTGACCTCGAGTTGTACTTATGATCTATCTAGTGGTTGAGGTTATCTGTGGGTATTAGACCATATACTGAACAACTTTTAATATTTTTTTTTTTCTAAAACAACTTCATATGGGTCTTGTTATATTGGTCATTAGCTTGCAAGTAAATAGCAAGTTCTCAGTTCGAGGCGGACTACCAGTATAATATATCAAGATAAACACCGTTGTCGTCGGCTGTAGTTAACGAGTAATTGCTGTGCGAAAAAACGGCGCCAGAGTGACCGTGGACGGCCTCCGGCTAAATGGTCAAGAGATATGGGCTCGTATTCTAACTTTAAAACACAATTTGACCAGGTTCGATTCCCGGTTATGTATGAAAGTTAAAAAAAAGTTTGAATGTCATTATTAATTATTAAATCTAAAATCGAAGCCTAAGAACAGATTTCGCCATCTCTCATAGTTTCTGACTTCTCCCTAGTCTCCCTACTGACCCATTTGGATTGATCACCCTATATATTTGTGTTATTTTCAACTAAAAGTTACATCATTGTTGGTTGTCAATAAAGCGTTAATGTCATGAAAATCATATAAACAACCGACATTGATGTAAGTACCTTTGACTTGAAAACGTTACATTGACATGGGCCGCTACTAAAAATCTGTAAGGTCCGGTTGCACCAAACTGTCTGTGAGCGTAAACGTAATCGTAAAAAAATCTTGCATGAAAAGTTTGACAGTTTTCTATGAGATGACAACTCCGTCACCATATTTAACGTTGATGAGTCTGTTAATTGTGCGTGGTGCAACCCATCACCCTAAGGGCCGGTTGCACCAAACTGTCTGTGAACGTAAACGTAATCGTAAAAAAAATCTTGTATGAAAAGTTTGACAGTTTTCTATGGGATGACAGCTCCGTCGCCATATTTAACGTTGATGATTCTGTTAATTGTGCGTGGTGCAACCCACCCTAAGTCTAGATACGATTTTTATCGCCTCCATTAACGTCCGTTATTTCAGCAGGGCCATTCATCGCATAAAAAAATAATGGAAGCGCCAATTTACTTCCAAGCGCCAAAACAAAATGTTTTTCACATGAAACCAGGCACGTGCAGTCTAGACCGAACTTTTGGCACAGGTTGAAGGTCGTTTGAAGGTAAAACAAAATTACTTCAAATGAGATATTTTTGTCAGTGCAGGGATAAGGCACTAGTTTGTCGACATAGTTATTTTCTAAAACTACATAATATATGCTATCTATCGGCTTTTAGTGAAAGAATTAAGTCTATATGTGTACAAAGTAGGGCCTGCGGTTATATTATTACAATTTAGGTCCAAAAAAAGCTATATTCCATATTATATTTTATAAAAATATTTCTTGATTCAATATGTCGAAATGTGGCATTCCACGTAGGCATAGCGGGTATTATTATATATATGAAGGGTACACGGAAAGAACTTGTCTAGTCCTTTTTTTCGTAAAATGAGATTTTTGTATCAAAATGTAGAGCTTGCAATGAACTATTAGCAACAACTTCTGTCACAGGCTGAAATATTTAACATAAATCCACTTTTTAATTCATACAAACCACCTAGTTACGAAAATAGTATGGTTAATTGGATCGTTCCAAACTTTAAAACAGCTATAACTCAAAATGTTGTCAAAGTGACTAGACATGTTCTTTCCGTGTACCCTTCATATTATAGTAACAGTAGCATAATTCCAAATATAATTGCTACATATACCTACCTATGTACATTTTGGTAAGTACTTATCTTATTTGACACTTTTTGACTCAAAAAATATTCTTCTTTTCACTGAGATACATTGTATGTAATTCGGAGGGTAAGAATTGGTACTTATTGCAAACTTAAATTTCGTCTTTATGTTTATTATTTACGGTTGTATTTGAGGTAGACTCAGACTATGGGTACACTTGCTATTTGCTACACATATTGACTACCTGCAACATTATTTTATTTATACATACATACATACATATACCAAAAGGGGTAGGCAGAGGTCACGGATTTCCATTTGCTACGATCAATGCAGCAAAACGGCTCTCCGTGAGCCACTTCTCGCCCCCCGTTTATTTATATTCATAAAATACTTGTTTATTGTATGATTTTCCTGCCTATTATGTTATGATAATGAGTCAGTAGACTGTGACTGCTGTAAAAACAGGATTGCACTCATGTCATTGCTATCTGCATCCTGTTGAATGCAATGACCAATAATGACCATGTTTGAGTTTGAACTTGGCGTTTGAACCATTTGTTCAGAGAATTGTTTGCGTACAAAATAATGAATGTAAGTACCTAATATAGTTTTATTTGTGGTGTTGCTGAAAAAATGCTGTATAACTATACTTTTTTATAGCCATTGTTGCGATTTTCATGGGTTATCTAGTTAGGTAGATATTTTTTTTATATTTTATTATATTCATTCTAAACAATAGATATTGTGTTCAACCTAATAACAAACTACATTCATTAAGTATAGTATAAATGTGAAACAACATTACACAGGAAAAAGGTTACACAAATACAATCAGGTGTAGAACTATAGAAATAAAACATAAAAAAAGCTTAATATCATCATCACTAAACAATATATGGGTTTATTTATGAACTAAGTATAGGCGATAAAGTATATATTATAAGTGATGAGTTATAATATATACTTTATCGCATTGACAATCGAGGTACGAGTAATGTTCCGATATTTGTGACAACCTTGGCCGCTCTGATATAATCTGATGGCGACTGTACTTAGTTCCTCAATCAAACCCATAGCTTGTTCTGTGATGATGACAATATTATGTTTTTTAAGTATGTTGATTATGTTTTAAGAGTAACGAATGAGGAAGTACTGCGAAGAGTAAATGAAAGAAGAGCGATCCTGAAAACCATCGAGGTTAGACGCGGAAAAATGATTGGCCATTTGATACGACACGACCAATTCTTCAAAACTATTTTGGAAGGAAGAATAGATCGCAAGATTCGCAAGAGAGGTCGAGGCAAACCCAGACGCAGTTACATGGACCAAGTGAAGGAAAAAGAGCCGCCTCGTATCAAAAGGTCAAGGAACTGGCGCAGGATAGAAGTAGATGGAATATACTCCACCGACAAGAGAATCCCTCTTAAGTTGATGATGATGATGATTATGTTTTGTTTATGTCGCATCAAGTTGTGCTGGAAACCTCGAAGGTTTCCTCGTGATGCCCTCAATGTCCTCATTGACATTCCGCACATGCTCTTAGAGGTAGAAACTGAATGGTTAATACATTACATTTCTTAACTATTCGGAAACTTTCTATGAATATAGATTTACGAAAGCGACTGCTATCCCCTTCCAACCCAAAAGGGAAACTAAGCCTTATTGTTATTGGGATTAGATTCTGTTTCCGCACGACGGTAAAACGAGTGGTAAAATATTAAATGATATTTAATGATAATGATACTACCTACGTCTCACCTATAAATCTGCACTTGGTCAATGAATCCAGTGTCTCTGACAACTGAGGGCCTACCGCGAAGTTCGAAAATCGACAAAACAATGGTCCCGTCTCTATCGCTCTTGCATATACGAAAGAGAGTGATGGACATATTCGATTCGATGAACGAAGTGCTTCGCGGTTATAGGCCTGAACCCTGTCCTATAACCGCGAACCACTTCGTTCATCGAATCGTCTATTTGCATCATTCTCTTTCGTATATGCAAGAGCGATAGAGACGGGGCCATCGTTTCATCGATTTTCGAACTTCGCAGTAGGCCCTCTGAACCCAAACAGGCAAACACACTGACAGATAAACGTCAGAAATAGACATCCATGACGTGAACGTCATTGTGCAAACGTTTTTCGTAGTCTGTGTAAACACAGACTCGTTTATCCGTGAAACTAATTTGTCCTCCGTCAATTACATCGGATGATCTCATCTTGATTGGTTCTGTAATTGTGTAATTGTACTTGAAGTTCATAAAATATATCTATGCAAAGAGTCTATGGGTTGAGCTCATCATGGTCGCAGCTCGTTGGGATTAATTATTTATCTTTTGTTCATTTTCGTGGTTCAGTGTGTAAGTAATATAGATAGCTTATTGTGCGGTGATCTAACGAACAAGTGTGCGGATAATGAAGAATTAGTCTTAAAAGGCGTGTACCCATTGATTGGTTCAGAACAACCTGTAGCCTCCTCGTGCCTTTTGTAGGGAGCTATCACTCTACAAATAGCAACTAACAAGGCTTATGCCACTTCTACCGAACAACGTTGCCTATAACTTATTTGATTAAACAAATATTTATCGATTGAAGACATTGTACCATGCATTGCACCTAAAGTTTGAACCTTACAGCTCTTATTTCCCGCCTTTTTATACTTGACATTGGCTACAGGCAATACCGCCTAAAGTCCAGAAGAAGAAAAAAAAATCTATGCAAAAGATAGGTACCTACCCACAGTACATACAGACAAAGCTCAGACTTTGGTATCAAGTGTAACAAAATGACTAATACCTACTTATAAACGTCGCCAACGTCGGTCGGTCGGTCGTCAACCTAAAGGGTCGCAGGCATGCCATGATACATGAATATGACAAACAAAAACCTTACCTTATTTTTAATCTGGAATCTCAAATTTGGTATCGCATACCAACCATGTAAGGTGTAATAAAAATGCTGGTGATCATTTTAACCTTTTCCACGCCAAAGACGTACATATCGGCACCACAGGTCCAACGCCAAAGACCGATATATCGGTCACCGACCACAGAGCAAAATAGACCTACATGCACACGCATAAAGTTTAACTTCATTTTTGACATTTAGATGCCGTGGCGTCTGAGTGGTAGGTTTTGCGTTTGACATGGCGTCGAAAAGGTTAAGGGTATGATTGGTATCATGTTCTAATGATGGAAAACTAAGAAAAAAAAAATCTCGCTAAAAAATATGTTTTGTATGGAGGGTTGGCCAGCTGGAGCGACGTGTCCCATACAAAAAACGAGTCCAAAAAATGTTGTCCTACTGGTCAATGGTGGTAAATGGTGTCCCCTTTTTCTTACTCGCCAACACGATACCAAAATTATAGGTTTTTTCAAACGCTCTAGTGACTAAACGGGAAAAGGGACTGAATTTCTTTTGGAATATATATTACTAGACTATATACTCTTGTTTTTGGCACAAGCCGAAACACGATTGCTGAAAGTTGCCTTGATAGAAAAAAAATCCGAAGTTGGGTCCTTTTTCCCCTTATTTTCCTTAGCATACGTAAAATATAAAAGATTAAGCAATATAACTAAGTAAAAAATATGGTATTCCGGTTTATCTAAGAAGTCACAGAAGCAAAATTAGACAAAACTTTATATATTCGCTTATGTATCGTAGTTTGGTCAAAAAGTCTGATCTTTAAGAGCGCTGCATCTCTTTCTTTCGTGCACGGGTGCCATAAACGTGTCTCTAACGGATGGGCGTGGCTTGTCCGAATCGAGGAACGGCCTTAAGTACGCCCTTAAACGGATCACCAGTATTCGTGTACACCCTTTGTTACGGCTTTGTTATTAGGCAGAAATTCAATTATAATAATACAAAAATCTTTTTATCCCTGACTGTTAGTTATACTAGAGTCAGTTCGTAAATAGAAATGTCGCAGAATGGCCTCCATAGCCTAGTTGGTAGTGACCCTGCCTACGAAGCTGGAGGTCCCGGGTTCGAATCCTGGTAAGGGCATTTATTTGTGTGCTAATCTCAAATATTTGCTCCTGATTTATGGATGTTTTCTATGTATATAAGTATGTATTTACATATCTAAGTATGTATATCGTCGCCTAGCACCCATAGTACAAGCGTTGCTTAGTTTGGGGTTAGGTTGATTTGTGTAAGATTGTCCCCAAATATTTATTTAATGTATGAGTTCCTATATAAATCACGACACTTCTCTTTCCGGACAAAGTCTAGTAGGTATAATTTTGACATAAAGGTTCGTAGTTACGCCAGTTCGTTGTAGTACAGCGAACGGCAAAGCATTGTGAGCAGAAACTCCAGGTCATAAAACTTCTCATTCACACTTTACCGGTCACTGCATGAGAGAAGGAGACAGCATTATGAACTCAGTCGCCACTTAATTCTGCGGATACTATAGTATGATTACATTGATTACTCTGTATTCAGTGCGTACTACGTGTAGTCTCACGCTGCTACTCCCCAATGATTCTCAACCTTATCCCTATGTCCCTAGCGTCTAATTTAGATAGTCCTGGTAGTGATGTGCGTTATTCCAGCGGGTCAGTATCAGTAGAAACTGGACCCGATTCAAAATTCAAAGCGGATCTCTATTGGCATTTCCTTTGATATTTCGTATAATTAGGCCATCGCTATTGGCAGGCGTTTGTGTGCATTCGCCGAAGGTTTGATGGTAAGTGGATGAATTAAGGTTGACGAATGTGCATCAGACAGTTGACGATTGTCATTGAAGATGACTAAATTCATCAATCAAATGTTTTCAAAAAATGTTTAAGTCAAAGGCACATCATTGTTGATTGTCAATAAAGCGTTGCTGCCTTAAGAAATAAACTTTATTATATTACCGATCGATAATGATATTGACCTTTGACTTGAAAACGCCACAAACGTTTAGTTTAAGTCGCTAAAATTAACGATCATATCAATAATAATGCACCCAATAATAGTACATTACGCACCTAAGGGCGGTAAAATAAAGAACGGCTCATATCTCGGGTATTTGTGGCCCGAACCGAAGGTAAGGGCTATAAACAAGCGATCTGAGGCCTTTTTTTATTATCGCCCGTGGCGCGTACCTACACAGTTTTACGTGTTCTCCTGGGTGAGAACTTGAGAAGTGAGATTTGCCGCTCCGCCCGTGGGCGGCAAATCTCACTTACCGCCCAGAGTGACGTAAAATTATAAACGAACAGCATACCACGGGACTTGGTCATTAAGCTCATGATTTCATAATACTTACGAGCGTGTTGGAATCCCTCCATTATACGAAACTCTACCGATGTCAAAAGTTACTGATCTGAAGGCTATTGCTAAACGGCTTATATCCTCAGAAGCCGTACATGCATTATGGAAATAGTTAGTGCCTAATCAGAATTTTCTTGTATAGATGAATTATCGAGAGCGTGGAATTGCATATGTAGTAGTATTGTTTGTGTACAGGCATTCTATATTTGAATCCGCACACATAGAGGCACAACACGGTACAACCACTACATATGCAATTCCACGCTCTCGATAATTCAACTATAATACGATATGATACACGATACGATATGTAGGTATGAGTGATTATAAAAACCGGTATATTATTAAGAATCGCCTTTTCTTCTTCTAAATCACGACCCAGAAATCATAAGCTTTTTACCGTGACTTTAACCGCCTAGAATTTGGGTAATTTCTAAATCTCGCTTGAACTTTCAAACCCTCATTTTACTTTCTTAGGACCCCCATTTCGGAAAAAAGCGATGTTATTCTCGCAGCCCCTTTTCAGTTGTTTAAGGATCATATTTGGATATTGTTCTATCCTTAACAATTATTTAACGTAACCGCCGTTTGTAAGTTTAATTGACCAATTGACAATCTTAATTCAAGGCAATAAGCTCTACCATCAACAATAAGTATGTATTTGTGAGCTAATCGTATTACAATACGTCGTTTTGCGTTGCGGGTTGGTATTATGTGCACTTTGCATTCATCCTCTGCACAATAGGCCGCCGATGATTAGTTGATGTAAGCGACATTTGGAAGGGCAAAAAACGGATCCAGTGTGAGTCTGATTTGCATCCTGTTGTTTCCAACCCATTTTAAAACTGTATAGGTAGTTTAATTGTAAAGTTATGTACTACATCGCACATATATCTTCACATCAACTATGTTGCCCTTTTTTTAAGGCTCAAAACACACCTAGCGGCATGGAGGCAGTAATGTATGGAGGCCATAGACAAAAAGCTAGCATCGACAAAGCTCCATACATTACTGCCTCCATTCCGCTAGGTGTGATTTGAGCCTAAATGTCTTAATTTGTTATACTACTGAGAATAAATTATTGATTCCTGCTAATACTAGGTAACAACTTAATTTGTATCGTACCTACGTTACCGACGTTAATAAATAAATCGGCTTAATCCTCTATTTGTCACGGTCACGGTCTCACGGCTACACTACACTGCTTTAACTTACAAAACTGTTAGGTTATGTTCTATCGGGAGTTGAATAACTTGAATCTCTTGTTTTAACTTGTTGAGGTTGTCTGGAAGAGATCGCTCTCTAGCGATAAGACCGCCTGTTCACTGCCTCTACTTTTTATCTGTGTACTGTACTGTACTATTTTATTGAGGTGTGCAATAAAGAATACTTTGATTTGAATACCGATTTTTTTAGCCTGTTAGTGTCCCACATCCCACTGCTGGGCAACGGCCTGTCCTCTTTCCCGAGTTTCCCGCCATTTGGTCCTGTTTTTTGCTCACTCCCAGCATTCTTTACAAAACAAAACGTGTCCAGTTCATGACCCCATCTCTCACGCCGATGTCCATCCAAAATAGGATTGGAAAATGCATGAAATCGTAGAGCCCTTTTCTTGGTGTCAATTTATGATCATATCGATCATGTATTTATTATGTTAATTATGTATCTACTAGATATGTCATCTACGAGTAGAACAAATTTTGTGTGCCATGTTTGGCGATTGACAGCTGTGACAGAATCAAAAATTGTAGTACTGTGATTTTCATTACAACTTTAAGGACAAAAAAAATCTTAGCGATGTCATCTCTTGTTACTCGAATATCATGAATGGTAGACGTGTTTGTTCTAGATTATCGTTTGGTTTGGGACTTCATTCGTATTTTGATTACCTGCTGATTCAGCTTATAGAATATTTGTTTTGCCGGTCGTCGGGTACAGGGCTTCCATCAGACAGGAATATAAATATGCTACCTTCCCCAATAATTATTAAGTTAAGTACGATGTGAGATAGCGTTGCAGGCATCGTTCTCAAATTAAATTATGTATGTATTTGGTCGACGCCCATCAGGTCGTCCTAGGTACCGCTGGAGAGACCAGGGGCCGTATTCTAACTTTAAAACACGCACAGACACGATCCAACTTCAATGCAAATCCAATACAATAACAACACAATACAGCTTACGACTACACGTTTGAATCAAAAATGACGGAATTTACTTGAAAATTACTGCGTTGCATCTACAATACTACTTCAATATTGGTTGATTATTGGTTGAGTGTTGGAGTTATGTTTAAGACAGATTGTGTTGTTAATGTATTGTTTATACATTTTAAAATTAGAATATGGCACCAGGTCTAAAGAGATCTAGGCGCCCTACAAGCAGAAAACTGGGAGGAGATCACACAAAACAGGACGCTTTGGCGCTATCTCGTGTCGGAGGCCAAGACTCACTTCGGGTCCCTAAGCCAGAGGAGTTAGTTAGTTATGTATTTGGTCAGACTCAACTCCGTCACACTTTTCGTATATTTGGTGGTTTGACGGCTCAGACGCATGTACAAATCAGACGCATGATCAAAAGATAAAGTCTGTCCATAAAGTGTCATGGTTTATATGGAAACTCAACATCTTACGATGCTTCTCTTTCCGGACAGACTCTAAATATAATCAATGCACTTATAAACTTACTCTCACAAATATTTGACATTAGGTATAAGTTTAGGTTTGATATTAGGTATTAGGTATAAGTTATACCATAAGTTTTCACTTAATACACAGCTGATGAGTAACACGAGAGGCAGTCTCAACAAACATATCTTCGCACCATTGTCATCGCCGTTGTCGATGGCCGGCGTTGTTTACTGTTTCGCAAACCACGGTTCAATTCCACTAACCGTACTTAGTACCAACTCGTACACGTGTTAGCTAAAATGTTTCATAACAAACGATAGCAGACATGTACGATTAAGTTAGTAGTTACTAAGTAAGTAGTTACTTAGCTACCTTTGAATTCAAGCCCTCTTCGAGCCCCGGTACAATGGAATTCGTGTAGAACAGTCGCCAAAAACATCTGAACATGCACTTTATCTCCTTGGTAATAGAGGCGTTGGTCAGTTATTTGTGAGTACCTTGGGCGCTCCGTTATATTTGATGGTGACTGTACACAGTTTTTTTACATGTAACTATTTAATCCTTACACGGTGTAGGTACTTCTAATGATTAATTATTTAATGGGGCCAATAATAGTAGTGCTTAATGTAGTTTATTTTGATTGTATAATGGAAACACTAAAAGACTTTTGTTGCTGAAATAATGGCTTTTCCAAAACCATTCCCCAAATAAAGTTGTACTCCCCTCTTGTACATTTGATATCGTAGTAGACGAAGTTTGGTTGCTGGTAACAAAAAAAAAATTCAGTGTAAGTAAGTAATATATTTCACACAAACAAATCATAATTTTTTTTAAATTTTCAGAATGGTATTAATTGTACATTAATTGCATAAGTGTAGAATATTTTAAGAAAAATCTAAATATTGTAATATTATCATATAAAGTTATTGAATTTTGGACCTTATAGCAGATTGTTAACCAAGGGTAGAAAGTCACCCATTGCCGACGAGGTAGTTTGGCGCTCGAACGAAGTGAGAGCGCCAATATTCCGAGTCGGAATGGGTGACTTTTACCCGAGTTAAACAATCTACTTTTCATTTCGAAGTGAGGAAAGTAAAAAAAAAGCAAGGAGAATTTTTTATTTAGATAAATAAGTATTAATTATTGTTTGGCTGTAAAAGTTTCTGCCGTTGCCTACCAAGTAAAAAAAAAACGCTGAGTAGGTTTATTCCTCTTGTCACCGCTAAATGAAACAAAGACATTTACATTCAAACCGAAAAACCTTAACGATTGAATGAATTCACATATTTAATGTATGATAATCGCTACAATAAATTCTAATAACTAATAGGAATGAACTATTCTCACAGATTCGTTTCTGGCGTCGGCTAATAAGACTATTTTAGGCACTTTGTTCTACTCGGTGCTTACAAGGCGAGTCCTAATAGGAACATACCATTTTGCGGCCCTAGGGAATAAACGTATCATTTTCCTCCCGCTTCATAGATAAACAACGACCTACTTTCCGAGCATGAGAAATGCAAAATATTTTTCTGTACCCTATGAAAAGGGTCTGGTCTGAGCAGACGAAAACATATGCATCGGGGCTCGTTACCAAAATAAATAATAGCCCAAATGAAACAGTAATTGTATTAGAATCAACCAGTATCGTGAAATAATATAAAAGTTCTGGAAAATTTATGCTGCGTGTCGTTAGATGTGTTAAATATAATTTGTTAAAATTAATGTCGAAAGCGTGTTTTTTTATTTATAAGCGCCGTCTGCATTCTTCGTAAACATTTTATGAACTTTCGCAATAAATATAACTACATTATGTTTATTTCTTCTAGCCATGTGACGCAACATGGTGAATAGTGCCAAAAAATAGGTCACAATTTACTGCAAGTCTGTTATATCCCATTGCAGATATTAGTCCTCTTTCATCCTGGAATCACCTGGAATCACTCACATTTGTACTTTAAAAATCTTATGTACATTTTATATCGAATTTCAGTGTCAATAATGACACCCATTTAAAACGAGTAGTCCAACTTCGATCAAAATGACTGAGCGGGCTGCGGGCTAAAACAACTGACGACCGACGCTAAGCGACTGAAATAGTCCTGAGTTTGTATTGCGAACGTGATAGTGCTGGAGCCGAGCATACAAGAAATTTATCAAAAAAATTACCGTTTTTCTTCCATATAGCGTTGTAGAGCCCGTCTCGGAGATCACGAAAACATAAGTCTTAAAGGTCTTAAATGGCCACAAGTATGTATGGCGTCAAGTTGAAAATACAATTTTTTGGCCTAAATTTATCAACGAGCCGGACGCTTCAAATTTTGACACATGATTTAGCCCGCATCAAGTAGCCTACACACCAATTTTAAGACCATTCTGGTAGGCGCATAAGATTTTAAGACCAGTTAAAGTTACAATTTTTTGGCCTAAATTTATCAACGAGCCGGACGCTCCAAATTTTGACAGTAGTTAAAGGACCCAGTCAACAAACCAAATCCCAATTTTAAGACCATTCTGGTGGGCGCATAAGATTTTAAGACCATTTTAAGAAATAGTCGATTTCATAGAAAAAATAGCAAATTGTTGTAAATTCGCTTTAAAAATTAATTAACTGGCACAAACACAACTACATATTCATATTTAAGTGTCTCGTAATTAAAAATGCCGTAAAAGTATACCGCAATAACTCAAAAACTGAGAAATTCGTCTTGGCAGTACTTTAGTCACGGGGGTCTTAAATCACGAAAAATATTATTCATTTTAAACTTTATGGCACAAAATATGATTTGAAAAGCCAGACATAATGCCTATAGGCTTTTTCTACCAGTCGCTCATAACTCTAAACTGATGAGCGTCAAGTTAGATGCACTGACAATATATAACTGACAGTATAAAATACATAAATTTATTTGAGATCCTACCGTTCCAAATGTTGATTAACGGTTCAGCCCACTTCAAATAACCTACATACCCATTTTAAGACCAATCCGGTAGGCACATAAGATTTTAAGACCAGTTGAAATTGCAATTTTTCGACCTAAATTTATCAACGAGCCGGACGCTTCAAATTTTGACAGTAGTTAAAGGACCCATTCAACAAACCAGATCCCAAATTTAAGACCATTCTGGTGGGCGCATAATTTTTTAAGACCATTTTAAGAAATAGTCGGTTTCAAAGAAAAAATAGCAAATTACTATAAGTTCGTTAAAAAAAATTAATTGGCTAGCACAAACACAACTGCATATTCATATTTAAGGGTCTAGTAATTAAAAATGCCGTAAAAGCATACCGCAATAAGTCAAAAACTGGAGAAATTCTTCATAACAGTACTTTAGTCAAGTCAGTTACGCTCATAATCCTCAACTGACAAGCGTCAAGTTCGGTTCACTGAGGATATGTAACTGACTGAAAAAATGACGTAAATTTATTTCTAATCCTACTGTTCCACATTTTGACACTCGGTTTACCTCACTTCAAATAACCTATATACCCATTTTAAGACAGACCATTCCGGTGGGCGCATAAGGTTTTAAGACCAGTTTAAATGATTTGGGCTTAATTTATCAACGAGCCTACCGCTTCAATTTCAACAAATTCACTCTCTCAGTGCACCGAACTTGACGCTTGTCTGTTTAGGATTATCAGCGTCTGGTAAAAAATGCCTATAGGAATTACATCCAGAATTTTAAAATAATGTTTTGAGCCATTAAGTTTAAAATGAATAATAATTTTAGTGATCTAAGACCCCCGTGACTAAAGTTTTGCTATGACGAATTTATCCAGTTTTCGACTTATTGCGGAGGTATACTTTTACGGCATCTATAGTTACATTAGTTACGAGACACTTAAATATTAATATGCAGCTGTGTTTGTGATAGTTGAATATTTTTTAAAGCGAATTTACAATAATTTGGTACTTTTTCTATGAAATCGTTTATTTGTTAAAATGGTCGTTAAATCTTATGCGCCCACCAGAATGGTCTTAAAATTGGGATTCGGTTTGTTGAATGGGTCCTTTAACAAGTGTAAAAATTTGGAGCGTCCAGCTCGTTGATAAATTTCGGTCGCAAAATTGCAATTTCAACTGGTCTTAAAATCTTATGCGCCTAGCGGGTTGGTCTTAAAATGGGTATGTAGGTTATTTGAAGTGGGCTAAACCGTTAATCAACATTTGGAACGGTGGGATTTAAAATAAATGTATGTATTTTATACTGTCAGTAATATAATGTCAGTGCATCTAACTTGACGCTTATCAGTTTAGAGTTATGAGCGACTGGTAGAAAATGCCTATAGGCATTATGTCTGGCTTTTCAAATCATATTTTGTATCATAAAGTTTAAAATGAATAATATTTTTCGTGTTTTAAGACCCCCGTGACTAAAGTACTGCCAAGACGAATTTCTCCAGTTTTTGAGTTATTGCGGTATACTTTTACGGCATTTTTAATTACGAGACACTTAAATATGAATATGTAGTTGTGTTTGTGCCAGTTAATTAATTTTTAAAGCGAATTTACAACAATTTGCTATTTTTTCTATGAAATCGACTATTTCTTAAAATGGTCTTAAAATCTTATGCGCCCACCAGAATGGTCTTAAAATTGGGATTTGGTTTGTTGACTGGGTCCTTTAACTACTGTCAAAATTTGGAGCGTCCGGCTCGTTGATAAATTTAGGCCAAAAAATTGTAACTTCAACTGGTCTTAAAATCTTATGCGCCCACCAGAATGGTCTTAAAATTGGTATGTAGGCTACTTGATGCGGGCTAAATCATGTGTCAAAATTTGGAGCGTCCGGCTCGTTGATAAATTTAGGCCAAAAAATTGTATTTTCAACTTGACGCCATACCTACTTGTGGCCATTTAAGACCTTTAAGACTTATGTTTTCGTGATCTCCGAGACGGGCTCCACAACGCTATATGGAAGAAAAACGGTAATTTTTTTGATAAATTTCTTGTATGCGGGGCTCCAGCACTATGAATTTTTATTGGTTCGTAGATGAGTTACTGGTCTAATAGACCACCTTCCAGACCACTGTGCTATAAGAATGCCGGAGAAACAGTGTGAAGAGGACTAAGCTAAGTATCTATACGATAATACGATGCTCAATGGTTGGAGTCTTATCGAGTTATCTTCACAGTCACTTTTTCACCAGTGACTTGTCTGGACGCCAACTGAAGGTCAAGTCAGTGAGCTGAGAAAATGTTAATTCCAGCGTGTTTTTAAGAACGTTTTATACCTCTGACGCAACTGTCTGTCTTTGTATTTACCGTCTGTGATTTTTTAGCTAGATTGCAGCGTTGTATGCTACCTATACACCACTTTTTGTGTAAATCTGGTTTTTATTTAGTGCTTATAAGTCTTTAAATGTTGTCTACACAAAACTTAACTCGTATCATTCAATGAGCGGAATTATCATAGCGAAAATCTAAGTTTAATAGGGATTGATAATTATGTTTTATCGAGTTTTCTAATTATCGATATTATAAAATATCATCGCATGTAACATATGGTATGACCTCTCTCTTCAGTGAGCTAAATTGCAGCAGGATAATTAATTATTCATTGTTTTTCTTTTTGGATGAACCATATTTGTAAAACTACAATTACTTTATGAAAACTCAAACTGATAGAAATATCATTTTGATGTGGATTAGATGTAAGTAAGGTACTTATTTTAATATGGCGATGATCACTTATGAAGATGATTACGTATTGCGAAGCAGTCAGATTTGGATTTTATTTTTATTTTTCATTTTAATTACACAATAGGCAGGTACATGTCTGTCTCTCAAGCTGTTTTGATATGCCTTCTTGAAGAACTACGCATTATTGTATATAGTATATTTAATGTATTAGTATTACTGTTTTGAAAAAATAAGTCCCGCCGAGTTTCTTGCCGGTAATAAGTAATACTTCTCGGGTCAGAGGTGTAGGGTTAGAACCGGTGGTAGTTTATTTTTCTCTCTGACGTTCATAAGTGCATTGTAATGTGCCTAAATTGAAGAATAAATGTCTTTTTTTTTAAGAGGTCAAATATTTTATGCGAATATATTTGATGACATGACATCCATAAAGAAGTCGATAACGCAATGTTTATTCTTTGATTTTCGCTATGACGATCACGATTCCGCTAGTTCTTCAGAGGATACTTCGTGAGAAAACAAGTCTTAGGTCTTCTAAGGGTAGGGCTGCCATCTCTAAATTCGCCGAACCCGGAGAAAAATTTAAAAAAAAACCGCACATTTGGCGTAAATCGCATTTTTTCCCCGGACGTGTCCAAATCAGCACTAAATAATTACTTTCAATGGGTTGTTTCCTCACATAAAAAGTGTCCGGATTTTCCCCGGACACTTATTGAAAAACCCCCCGGACGTACCCCGGACGGCCTCCAAACTAGGACAAATCCGGGGAAACCCGGACGGATGGCAGCCCTATCTAAGGGGGCCCACCGACTATCAGTCCACCTGACGATAACGGTCTGTCAGTTAGAACAAAAACCGATAGGCCAATATCGTCAGGCCGACTGATAGTGTGTGGGCCCCATAAGTGGCATTGGGTAGTTGATGAACGGCAATCGTTAAAACAGCCTAAGTAGCAAGTGGCTTCTACTCTTTTATTAAGCAAATTACCTAGATGCTAACATTTAAGATAAAGAGCATAAAGCGTTGTCTTCGTTATTTAAATCGTAGATGTAGCTTGACTAAAATATTACTGACCGTATAGAGGCATTAGGTTCGCTAGTAATTAGCGATTACCAAAACGAATCTCTTGGAAAATCCACAAAAGGCTATGTGTGCTCAGACATACGTGACGTATTTAAACATTTGTTAGTCTTTATGACATGAACTTTGAAGAGTTGAATGTCATCGGCACCGAAAATAGGTTAGATCTACATAAAAACTTACTATAGAATGTGGTTAATTTATATGATGGTTCATGAGTCTAACGAACGAAGAATGTATTTCCCTACTCCCAAAGAATTTTTGCGTTTCAAATATACGTAAATCCCTGTTACAAGAATATGAGACAAGGCGATATACACGCAGTAGCTAAATTTATTAATGGCATCGGAGAAGCCATAGGTACCGCGGATTATCGACACAACGAGGTTAAGGCTGGAGGATATTTGAATGTTTAATTCTGCATTTGAATGTTGACTAAAGTGACGTGAGTGTAACCGTGTTATTTTATAGTGTTTCATTCTGCTCTAATTCCCCGAATGTCAGGTATACATGTCCAACCCGAACGTCCAAACCCTGTACCCCGACACCGAGCGTTCATGTTCAGTGTCCAATGATTTAGTGTACTTACCTACAAATCCTGACAAGATTGCCTACAGCTTTAATCCGCCCTAATTCATTGAAGACTCCCAAAAGTATATACTTTTAAAAAGATCATGCGTCGTCCTGCGTTATCAAATATGTAAATAGCGCGCCATTACCCTCAAACGGTCGACGCATAATGTTCTCGTAAACCGTCTGTTCTGAGTTTTGACAAGATCGCTGGACCAAAGGTATAAGAATCATTGTATTTTGCATCTCCTTTATAGGTAGTAACGTTAAATACCTACACGTCAAAACAGTTACCAGGTAGTGTTAAAAGACTAACCCTGAAGAAAGGTACGGGAATACCAATGGGACGTAATGAAATGGCCTCTTTTCGTACTTCAATCTTTGCTTCTACGTGCAAATTCCATTGGTTATATTATCTTTGAGCTATGGTCTGGACAATGAATGACGTGTTATCGACTCGGTGTGTAGTTTTCACTGTCAATAATTTGGTATTTGATTACGTCGTAAAAGGGGTTTGTTGATATAGGTTCATTGAATCATCCTTCGTCTCGCATCTGTTTAAGTCTGGTATACTAAACACGCAAAGCGCCACGCTATTTACAATTTTGTCTCATTTATGATTAAAATCTGGAAATGCGTAACAGCTGGGCGATCGCCAGCACAGATCCAACGGATACACTTTAATGAACGATATTGAATTCTATTACAATGTCATAACGTCTGTCTGTTAATTTGTATAAAGCTTACAAATACAGCTTTCGGTAGACTAAACGTCATGCGACGGGTCGTTTTACAGAAACGCGCCGAGCTTACGTAAATTGAAGGTATCCGCTAATAATAGAGGAGACAGTTTTTTTAGACCGTGGCGAAGGCCAACGAGCTAAGGTTTGCAGGCAGTTTGTCATTGCTCTGGCACGCGTGATATACACATGTTGTATTATATTGTATAAATTACCTACTCCTAAATAACGCATTAAGAGATACGCTTTTTGAATTTTCGTAAAGCACATTGTTTCTTATAGGTAAGTAGTATGTACAGATAAGAGAGATTGTTGGCCACTTTATTTGTATTTTTATTTATTTGATTCTGACTGTTTACCGTTGATACCTTATGGTAATGGTATGACAGATATTGGACATAATTATATTATGGTCAGCCATATAGGTATTCAGCACTTTATGTAAGTTAGAAGAATATAATAATATTTGGTATTTTTTATCACTTCTTACACAATAATTGATTTGCTATTATTTTACGGCTAAATTAACTTTAGCAATAATCGCAGTAAGTTGAGATACCTATTCAGTTAATTAATTAAAAGTAATATAGGTGTGTATTTTTTTTAAATCATGACTGAAGAAGAATCCCAACGAGGGACCCTTTTGTTCCTTAGCTGTCAACACAGTGAATCCTCCTTTTTGTAAAGCGTCGGCAACGCGCACGAGATACCTCTGGAGTTGCAGGCGTCCTTAGGCTTGGGTAGCTGCTTACCATCAGGCGGGCCGTATGCTTGTTTGCCACCACCATGGTATATAAAAAGAAATGTCGCTTACCTTTACTATTAAAGGAATAAAATAAATTGTGGTACTGGTAGGTAAATAGTTATCTTACAAGTCGGCTATTATTGTGTGATAATTAGTTGTATTCATTATTATAGGTCAGTGCGATAGCCGCAGGTCGTGGGTACAGGTCCGACGTGCGAATACACTTAGTTCTTTACTATGGTAATTAATGATCCCTTTTGTGGAAAGGTTGTCTGAAAAAAATTGCCGGACTTTTCCAACTTGGTGGTTAGGTTACCTTATCAACTATTATGCATTTGCAAACTTAGAGAGCCGGAGTGGCTCACGGAGACCCGTTTTGCTGCATTGATCGTAGCAAATGGAAATCCGTGATCTCTGCCTACCCCTTTTGGGATATAGGCGTGATTGTATGATTGTATGTATGTAAACTTAGAGAGACACATGAATCATTTTTAGGTCAGGTCGTTGAAAACATACATAGATGACATCATCAAATGGACAAGTATTTCAAATATGCATATAGGTAATTTGCAATGAATACAACAATGACGATCCACGTCATTAATGCATTCTTATTACAATAAATATTAATAAAATGGCGGGGCGTGAAAGATACAGTTGCCATGAAAGGTACCGAAGCGAAGGTGCTCATATAATTCTTAACACATCTTTTTGTCAAGGATTAGGTTATCATTAGGTATTTTAATCACCCCGACGTCGGGCCTAGCTGAGTTTCCTGCTGGAGTCTTCTCAGCTGGGCTAGGAGTAGCGAACCAGCGACAAAACTCCCATTAGCTCGATTCCCTCCCCACTCACGCAGATCAGGTTAAAGTCGCTTCAATTGATCTCGCTGTATCTCTGGATCGCGTATCAAGCTCGGTAGGAGCATCCCAGTGTAGCAAAGCTATCATGTCTGGTCCAGGCGCGGTCGCAGCCTGAAATTTGGGAGGGGGGGGGGGGTCACTAAAGCAAAAAAAATTTTTTAAAATTTTTGAGTGGGTCTTTTTCCAATTCGACACGTATGATTTGGGGGGGGGGGGGGGGGGTCATGCCCCCTGTGACCCCCCCCCCTGGGACCGCGCCTGGTCTGGTCGAAAGGGTCCTGGATTCTCAAACAGTCGGCTCGGTTTATCGCTCCAGAACATCGAGTTAGAATATAATAAAATCATTGCTCCAGAAGCATAAGCCCAAGTCATGTTAAAAAAAAGGTTTTAAGCACCCGGTATAGAAGTGTCAAAAAGTTAAGAATGTTAATATTTGTTTGAATAAAAGTTAAAACGCTATACAATAAAAAAACAGAATTATCTAAAATTGCAAATAATAAAAAGAAATACTAATTACAAAACAAAAACCTTAGACTCACACAAAATAAAATTAACACATACCTTAACACAGATAAGTTCTCTGTGTACCTTAACTAACCTACACTTAAGACTAAAAAAATCCCCCCTGCATCGTACCCGGCTCAAAGGTCCCCATAATGCCTGCAGCATTCCCCCGCTGAACTGCTATGGAGACCTGTTGGACCAAGTACGACCCAGAGCGAGGATCCCACGCCCCACGGTCACGGTTTGTTTGAATTAATTCGTACAAAAACGGGACAAGAGATCTGGAGAATACTAATTAGTACTTAAAGATGAAATGTATTAGATAAAGAAGAAGAATGAAATCTGACTGCACAAATGCATAAAGTCGCAGTCTTGAACTTACTTGTGTTATTAGCTTGTTTACTTTTGGTTTTATCACAAAGATTAGATAATGTTATAATTATAATATAACAACGGCTATAATATTATGTCTATCAGCTGGTTGCAACGTTTAATTACGAGTAGTGTTACTTTATGTAAAACTACTTTTAAGAATTTGTTACACATATTTGATCAAAGCAACCCTTCAACTATATCTTATTTATCTGTTTAGCTATCAATCAACTTATCTACATGTATGTACAATTTTTATTTATCGGCTTTCGAATAACGCGAGCAAAAGAGTTTAGCATCAGTTATACAATTCCGAGCAAAAAGTGTAAAAATTAAAAAGTGGCAACATCGTAGTCGTGTCGTCCCGTTTTCTTACATTGATTTGGAAGGGAAAACACTAAGATGTTGCCACTTTTTAATTTCTACACTTTTTGATCGGAATATACCAGGTGGAGTAGTATATAGTAGTAGTAGTAAGAAATATTTTATCAAATAAACTCAGATTTAAATACAAAAAAAAGAAAAAAAAATAAAAAAAAGTAGTAGTGGTACCTAGTAGTAGTAAAACACTTAATTGTACAAGAAAACACAACGAGTAGTTTCGGTCACTTCATACAATTCTTATTTCAGGGAAGACTTATGTAACGCCAATACTATTATCCATTCTAAACATAGACATAGGATAAAAGGTATAGACGGTGCATGGTGATAACAATACCAAAATAGTACGGGATGGTCTTATCTACACTTTCAATAGGTACGGCAGAGAGGAGCTATTATCGTTGGTCCTTGTCATCGTTTCTATTACCCTCCACGCGTTACTTCTAGCAGTGGAGGGTAACAAACAGATATAAGTCGCGATTTCTTCGAGAATTTCTGTGATTGCTACGAGAAAAGTTGTTATTTTTCCTAGAAAGTTGTATCGGCTAAGGAAAACAATGGTAAATTGTTCTATTGTGTGCTGTAAAATTGATTAAGGGCATCTGTATATCTTTCCCTTACGGGGGTACACGTGTACGGGCTCTAGATAATGCTTGCTTTAATTGAGATTCAAAACGCGATAGTGTCTTATTGACAGATTTATTTAGGACTATTTTCCTTAAATGAGCTATTTTCCTTCAGTTAAGCGCTGGTAGCCTTGCGGTAAGATGTCCGACTTGAAATCCGCAGGTCTCGGGTTCAAATCCCGGTTCGTACCACTGAGTTTTTCCGAATATACGGCATATCATTTGATATTTTCCAGTCGTTTTGCGGTGAAGGAAAACATCGTAAGGAAACCGGACCTAATCCCAAAAAGTCCTAGTTTCCCCTCTGGGTTGGAGGGCCAGATGGCAGTCGCTTTCGTAAAAACTAGCGTCTAGGCCAATTCATGGGATTAGGTTGTCATGCGGATCCTAAGCCGGGATAAACGCTGTGAGGAAGGAACAAACACACGGTAAATAGTGTCTTAAATAGTTTTTGTAGGAAGAAGAAGTTTTCCTTAAAGACGTTACTCGACTATACGACTTTATAAATTACTGTGGTTATGTTGTTACAAACGTACCTAACAAGTTGATAGGTAGTATAGGTACGTAAGTTTACCTAAGGTCCTAAACTAACCTAACCTGACCTAACCAGGGTACGTATACCTAGGTGAAACGGCATTTGTTTGGTTCTCACTGGTTTCTGATGATTTGATTATGAGAATGCCGATTCTCATTACCCTATCCAGTTGTTTACCAATTGTGGACGGTTCCTTTTCAGAATTATGTGATCGCGTGACTGCACCAGATGTCGGTCCGGATCTGGTGAATTCAAGTAGAGCTCCGCTATTTTTAAACTCCTTGAACAAACACGAACAAATTGCAATTTCAATGTTGTTCAGGCATACAGTGGTTTAGTTGTTGTTGTTGAACATGCTTTTACCATAATATATGGCGTAGAGCCGGGATATAATATAATAACAAAGCAATAATTTACTGCCCCATACATAACGCGGTAATTCTGGTTCAGATAGTGCTTCAGAGTTACCTACCACATAATGTACGAGTACCTACAGCCTTGGCCAGAAGTGTTGAGCACCAATGCGATTTTCATACAAAACTGGAAAGTTTAGTCCATCGTTTCCATCTTTGTTTAAGTTATTTTGTCAATTAATTTAAACTAATAGGCATGTTTTGTTGAAGTTAGTAGTAACTGCATAGAATATTTGCAATATGTCGCACCGACTTAAATTTACATTTTTGGTACCTTCTGTTTTCATATTTTTTAAGTACCTTGAAAGTGTTATTAAGTGAAGTTTTCTATATTTATACATAAAATATAACATTTACCGTTACCGTACATTGTTAGGATAGGGAAATAATGCTTAACATCAAAATTGTAAACAAAAAACATCTATGCTCAATACTTCTGGCCAAGGCTGTATATCAGAGTTACCGTACAGCTCCATCTAGCAAAGTTATCGAACTTGGAGTCGCAAAAAGTTCCTAAACTGTGCTAATAGTACTAAGTAGATACATATGTCTTTCCCGATCACGGAACGATGGTGTTTCGGACCTTTGGGAGGCGTATGCGGAGCCGAAGCCAACGCGCAGAGGCCCTTTCGACAATTTAATGAAAAGTGAGGGGTACAGTTAGAGGATGCTGCCCCTGCACGTGTCTTGAGACGCACGCAGAGACAGCAACCTCCATGGTACAAGGATTATTGGGAGGTAATGGTGTCTAAAATGTACTAGGCTATTGGGTGAAAAGTATGGACTAATTACTGGGCTATTGCGATATTGGGTGCAGAACCGGACGCCTGCTAAAATTAGATATTATGTATACAAATAGGTAGGTACTCGCCTAATGAAAGAACGTGTCATATTTCTAACTTTTTCTTTCACTATTTTCACGGTTGATGAGAGGTGTGAATGAAAAGACCTTGTCCCAGCTGGGGGTTGGGTTAATGAGGCTGCTCCTAATAGAGCCGAGCTATAAACACGACACAGTAGGAGGTGTCGTTATTTTCATGTCTCATCAGTACGGCACGCTGGCATGTCACGCAGTTTGGAGACATTGATCAACTTGAGTCATTTTATTTGGCTTAAGGCCTCTACAAGCGTAAGCGACTAGTCACCTGTGATTTTAAATACATTGCGGTTTTTGATCCATCGATTGATTTCGTTGCACTTACCTAGACGGCAACGTCTCGAAATCGCGCGCGAGTTTTGTGGGAAAATTGCGCCCATTGTAGAGGCCAGTTAAAAAACATTATTCAATATTTTATATAATACAAAAGCACTATTATTTTAGGTAAAAAACAAAACTCAAAAATTGTGTGCATCTTTCATAATATAATAATCTTATATTTAATGTAAGTATTGTTATTAAAATCCAGAGGGGATAATAATGAGTCAGTGATCTAAGTATTTTTATCTGTTTATCGCAAAAAAAATTCACATGAGATTAATTTTATTGCAGTCTGCATAAACAATTAAGTACTTATGATTATCTGATTAGGAGTACCAATAACAACATTGCATCATGCCGTCATACGTAAGTAACTATACTCACAATAAATAATAAGTTTAATATTGATCGAAAAATGTATCAACTTATCAATACTTATCAAACTGATAAAAAGATAAACCGATAATATATAAAAAGGAAGCAAGTAAAATTGAATTTAGTTACAGTTTTTCATACCTACCTATATGTTTTAGTTTATAAGTTGTTAACTACTGTAATTTATTTGTTTTGTTTTTAGTACTAAATATAGGCATCATTATAGTTTTTATGTAGATATCTACAATAATATATATATTATAGTGTTTCTACTATTATTTCGCTGTGTTTTACTGGTCAATGAAAGTGTGCCTGCTATCACTTGTGTGTGCTATGTTTGATAACATTAGGCTGATTAGGTAAGTCATTTTTATTTGATCGTCTACTGTCTCTTTAATTTCCGTAACCTATAGGTACAGTCGCCATCAAATATATGTGAGCGCCCAAGGTACTCAAAAATATCTGAACGTGCACTTTATTGTTTTGATAATAGATGCGTTGTTCAGATATTTGTGACCACTCCGATATATCTGATAGCGACTGTACCTACGCATGGATAATAAACAAAATAACTCGGATATTTGTTTTAGTCCTCTGTATCGCCGTGGATTGCATATATGTCTGAATCATTACCTTAAGGAAATAAAAATGGCACAAAGGAATTGTCTGTTATTCATTATATAAATATTCTCGAAGGGTGTTTTGGATGGCAGATGTATTTTCTTATTAATTTTGAAAATAATCTTCACGGACGCAAAAACAAATGTACCTACTTTTCCAATAAAAGTGATAGTGCTAAAGAGTAAAAAATTCGAAGCGATTGTCTGGTGACATGTTCACGAAGATTTTTTTTTACTAGAAACAAGTAAAAAGTCGTAATTCCCAGGACAAGTAAAAGTTTACTTGTTTTTAGTAAACTTTTACTTGTTTTTAGTAAAAGTTTCCTTGTTTTTAGTAAACGTTTACTTGTCCTGAAAATTGAAATTACAATTTTTTACTTGTTTCTAGTAAAAAAAATGCTCCGTGTTTAGTTTGCGAAAATGTTTCCAATAAAAGTAATAAAAACAACAGACGAAAAATTGTGATCCATATTTTTTTTGTAATAAATAAATAAGCCTTAAAACTATGATATTGAATAATATACCTAATATACTTACCTATATCAACTTTGGCCCTACCTACCATAGTACCTGTGCACACATTGGCCTAATATGTGTATACCTAATGAAAATGATAAACCTTATTGTTATCTTTCGTGGGAACCATTAATTTCAGTGATTTATTTATTTTAGGTAACAAACATTAATGTCCACAAAGAGTGATGGTTACGAAAACGACGGACCTTGAAATGAGTTTGTTCGTGACCTATTTTAATGAAATCGTGTCCCGTCCACCATTAGGGCTGTTTAAATGTATAGTGTAGGTAGAGCATAAAAACGTTTATCCTGTTTGAATTTTTTCGTTGGCAAATCAGAATATACAAGTGGATTTTCTTTTTGGGTCAGTGAGGCCAGCTACCAGATCCCGTGCTGCTACGCGAAAATGGTCTTAAAAGGCCTTCCCTCGATTTCAAATTAATGAAAATTCACGTTTACAGATTTTGGAAAAAACATATAGGTTGCAAGAAAAATTTCATTTTTGCCAAAAAATGTTTTGATGCCATTCGATCCCAGGATTAAAAGCTTGTATGGAATAAAAAACGCGAATCTTCATTAATTTGAAATCGAAAGAAGACCATTTGTGCGTAGCAGCACGGGATCTGGTAGCTGCCCTCACTGACACAAAAAGAAAATCCAGCCTGTATAATAGTGTACCTATAGTTACTTATGTGAGATCATTGTGTGATACCTAAATAATTTGTTTGATACCCTTTCACGTTTTGTTTTGAGTTTGAACCTCATTAATTATTAATTTTCACATAAACGATATGAAACCTAATCGTTATTATTCATCAAAACTTTTTGTTTACTTAATTTAATAGCTACTCGTACCTACTGACTTCAAAAGTTCAAACTGATTAGCGAATTGGCGCCGGCGCCATAGCAGTTAGCGATTAAAAACTGTGATATTATAAAACGACTATTAGACATTGCAACCTGCAGGGCCCAATTTGTTGTGTACCCTGCCTCTTCCTTCCCCTCCTTCAGCTCCCTACAGGCCCTACCTTTAATTACACCTTCCAACATGACAGATTGGGCCCTGCAGGTTGAAATGTGTAATAGCCGTTTTAATTACACCTACCAACCTGACAGATTGGGTCCTGCAGGTTGCAATGTCTAATAGCCGTTTAAAACAAACTGTTCAATGTTGCCATAGAAAGGATACGTGCTAATATTACCCTAAATTTTGTTTTTGGAATTTGCTCTTGAGCAAAGCAAACTATTGTTTGATATTTTAGATAGGGCATTAAGAGGCCTTAGTCCCGTGAACGTTCCTAAATTTCACGATTTCTTACTCGATAGATGGCGTTAGCGCTCAATACACGGCCGCCGGCAATAACAACGACGATACGCACGCTTCAATAGTCTTGATAGTTTTCAACTTCAATTACAAGCAAAATTATTTTTACGCATAAGTTGTACAGACTTTTTATTTTCTTTTACATGGAAGAGAGAATTAAATACGCAACTAAAATCAATAGGCCTGTTGGAGGTACAGTCGCCATCAGATAGATCGGAACGGTGAAGGTGGTTATAAATATCTGAACAACGCCTCTATTGTCAAGGCGATAAAGTGCACGTTCAGATATTTTTGAGTACCTTGGCTGCTCCGATATATTTGATGGCAACTGTACCTTACAGAGTGCATGTACAGTTACACACTAGACTAGACAGACAGCTATAATATAACTAATATGAGGGCTGACCGATTAAACCCTATAATATCCTATACTCTTACGTGAAATTCTAATTACAATGAAAAAAATATCTCGAGTTATCGGGTTTGACCACTCTGACCTCAAATTAATTATATTTAGATGTATTATTTTATGTATAAGTAAGTAGGTACTTTTACAATACCTAATCGCGTTATTAACTTATTATGAACCCATATATTAATGTTTTTTTCTTTTGTTTCAGATTTTAACCCCACTTGTCGCCAAGTTGAAATGTTGCACTTATCGAAACTTTGAAGCTTCATGTCAATAAAGTTTCGACGGTTCAGGAGTAGAACGAGAGAAGATAAAGAAAGTGAGAATTTCGAAAGTGTGAAATCGAGGACTAGCCGGTCCTTGATGAACCCGACAACTTACAATCCTTGCGCCCTAACACTTTGTATCTCCAAGAGACCTTGTCGCTATTCAGCTAGAGACCCAAGATTAAGACAATCGTCAAGAGAAATCAGGACCTCTTCGACGTAGACAGTCTATCCGGGTGTCAAACCCAAATTCGGTAGAAATCAACGTTCCTTAGAGGAGTAACCTAGATCAACTAAAGTACGTACTTAGACCCGTACTTAATACAAGCTCGCGTTAAAAACTAATGGAAACGCAAAGAGCTCAGGCAAATGGAATTCCAGGGAAAGAGAAAGCATTCAAGTATGAACAAAAAGTACCGTCTGAAGAGGAGAAGACTACGTCTCCACTGCTCTATAAAGCCGACAACATCAAGTATATAGATGCGGCGGATGATGAGAAGTCAAACAATGACGACAAACGTGATAGAGATCTAAATACTGTTAATTCTATGAAAACGAATCATGCGGATAGTTTGGCCGTATCATATACTAAGAATGAAAAGGATGAAGATGCAGTTTCGACAAATGAGGGAGTTAAGTTCTTGGGGCTGGGCGACACGGACAGCATTTGCTCAAGCAGACCGCCCGAAGAGCAAGGCCCACAGATACCTGACGGTGGTTGGGGATGGGTAGTCGTACTTGCCTCATTCTTGATCGCGACCGTCGCTGACGGTTTAGCCTTCTCGTATGGATTAATCAACGAAAAGTGGGTAAAGCACTTCAATACGACTGAAGCCAAAGTTTCTTTGATCGGAAGCTTGTTTATATCCGTCCCACTGATAGCTGGACCTATCATGAGTGCCCTTGTAGATCGATATGGATGTAGAAAAATGACTATGTTAGGAGGAGTAGCTTCTACTATTGGATTTGTAGCAGCAGCATGTAGTAACTCTGTGGGAGTTCTATATGTGACTTATGGTCTTATGGCGGGTCTGGGAATGGGCTTGCTGTACGTAACTGCTGTTGTATCCATAGCATATTGGTTTGAAAAGCGAAGAAATCTTGCTGTTGGGTTAGGCTCGTGTGGGGTTGGGTTTGGAACATTCGTTTATTCACCGCTAACAACGTTTTTATTAGACTACTACGGGTGGAGAGGAACACTCCTAATACTGGCAGGTACAGTACTTAATGTGTGCGTGTGTGGTGCTATCATGAGAGACCCTGAATGGTTAATTGAGGAGCAGAAGAAAAATAGGAAATTAAGTAAAGCGAAAAGAGCATCAAGTTCAATATCGATATCTGCCAGATCTGCAAAATCAGGTGGCGGTGAGTCGGTGTATCCGGGTCATGAAGAATTGAAATCACTAATGAAGAGTGGAGAGACACCAGAATATATACTCACGGCACTGGTAGCATCTATAGCAGAAGCAGAACAAGTAGAAGCGACTACCAAAATGAATGCGGATCTATCGCAAGCCAATAAAGTCAGCTCAGTCATCAACCTTCCAACATTTTTACGGCAGAGTGAGAAGGTATTATGTTCTTTCATTTTATTATTTACCATTTACAATCCTGTTATATTAAAGTTTATACATGAAAATATAAAACACACAACTTTATGTCTGTTACAGGTTCCAGTGGAAGTTCTTGATCAACTGTCATCGAATAAACGTTTATACAATATAATATTACAAAACTATCCTTCACTGCTCGCTTTAAGAAGTAACTCCGAGCAGAAGCTGCCAATAGAACCAGCCGTAGCCAAAAACAAGCCAATTAAAATGTCAATGAAACTGAAATTGAATAAAAAAGAAAAGAAAGACTTTGAGACAAAACTGGATGTTGTAAGAGAAAAACTATTGCAACCTATTCCAGAGAATAAGCCAGCAATTATACCTCCTAGAACTGATCGCCAGGATTGGTGGAACATAAAAGCGGACAATCACTACCTGAGAGGTATCAGAGTACATCGTAATTCCATTATGCATAGAGGTGCCATGATGAACATTGCGAAATACAAGCTACGCGCGTCTTCGTGTCCCGATATTTATAGAAATTCCATGTGGTCAGTGGAAGAACAAGAGGTAAATATAATAGTAAAGACGACAAAATATATTTTTCCCCGATATCTTGAAATACTTGAATTTATGTTTAAATTATGTTACTACCTATCTAGGCCGCTATTCCTCAAAAAAGTTATATAATCTTTGACTTAAAGGCCTTTAGTGCTCTCCCACATGAATAAATCAGGCTTATATTGGTGTTTGGTGTATTAAAAGAATTTACTTTATATATTTTCAGACTGGAGCCTCCTGGGGAAAGCGTTTGATCGACTCCTTAAACAAAACCTTCGACTTTAACATGTTCACCGAGTTCCACTTCCTGATGATGAATATTTCCACCCTGGTGCTGTTCATCTGGTTCATTGTGCCTTTGTTCTACCTGCCCAGCTTCATGGAGGAGACTGGATACTCCAAGTACCAGGGCCCAGTGATGCTGTCTGTGTTCGGTGTAGCCAATATTATTGGTATTGTAAGTATCATTTAACGTGCTATGGTGTACTCTGTATGTAAATGAAACTTAATAAGTAATTATTTATGATTCAGTTATGCCTTGATTGTTATTAATAAAGAAATATCTTATTTTTCCAGGCAGGCCTGGGATGGATGGGTGACTTACCCTGGGTAAACATAACGAAAACCTACGCGATGTGCCTCATCCTTTGCGGCGTCTCAATCATCATGTTCCCAGTCCTCATTCGAATCATGGATCCACTGGCGCCTCACAGTTTCTACATCGTAGCGGTGAACGTCGTGATATTCGGCCTGACGTTTTCAAGTTCCTATTCGTACACTCCGAGTATTTTGGTGGAGTTGATTGCCCTGGAGCGGTTTACCATGGCTTATGGTTTGGTGCTGCTGAGTCAGGGTTTGGGGCACCTTGTTGGACCTCCTATGGCTGGTAAGTGGCTATTGTTTCATGCAAAAATAATAAATTATTATAGTTTGTGTGGCCGAGTGACTGTAACTTTAGTACGATTGTCGCCACAGTTAACTGGCCTTGCATGGCTAGCATGTCTTACTTTGTTGCGCGACTCTCCATACTTCAAGCCCGACTCGAAGTATGAAGTGACAGGCGATAACGTAAGATATGATAGCCCTACTGGTACCGCGATCAATCTCGTTCGTTCGACTATCCATCTCTGTATCTCGAATACAGATAGAGAGACAGACAGTAAATTTTCGAATTACATGTTTACATGTCGCGTCTTCAGGAATTCGCTTTCTTTATCACCGAATCTACTAAGACAAAATTTTCGAATGAATAGGGAAAATATTTATTTACCTATAATCTATAGAGATAGCAGGAAAATCTTTAAGAACTCTACGATCAAGCGTCAGTCGAAGTAAAGAAAAAATACATTGTAATACAAACTATGGGCGCCAGTTCGTTTCACACTTGACCGGTTTAAGTTAATCTATTTTTTTTCCTTATTTCAGGTGGCTTGAAAGACATGACCGGGTACTGGGATACCGCATTTTACGTGGCCGGGATATGGGTCATCATCTCCGGCATTCTCGTGGGCGTTATACCTTACACCAAGAACTTCCGTATCTGTGGCACCGCACCGCTGGCAAAGGATATAGCTGGAGAACCAGATCCAGGAATTAGGATCATTGTTCACTAGATGAAAAAATTGATAAATTTAGCTGCGACATGGAGATTAGTTAAATTTTGATGTGACATTGTGTGCGCTTTAGAATGGTATAACATCGGAGTTAAGAATAAGATATAAATATGATGATCTGCATACTTTAGTATGTTATAAGTTTTAAGTATAGCTATTATTTTAGCTTCATTGAAATTTAAACTCTCCGTGATTTTAGTTAGTGACTTATATTATAGCGTTTTGTTTTGCCTATTATTTTATAGGTAGGTACGGAATCATGATCACTATTGATAGTTATTTTAAGTATGGTACTTGAAATGATACCTGGATCCATGCATATGATTGTTTTGAATTGGCAAGTTTCATTATTATCACTTAGTTAAGTTTTGAAGTAGGTAAATAAACATAATCCTGTGCTCTATAAGACAGCTTGTACGAGTAACATCTAAGTTTTACATCTAGTTTGTGAAATATCATTAATTTCTTGGAATAACGACCTCCTAGCCTAGTCGGTGACCCTGCCTATGAAGCAGGAGGTCCCGGGTTCCAATCCTGGTCAGGGCATTTATTTGTGTGTTTATCACGGATATTTGTTCCTGAGTTATGGACGTTTTCTATGTATTTAAGTATTTACATATATCTATCTATTAAGTATATGTATCGTCGCCTGGTACCCACAACACAAGCCTTATTGAGCTTCCCGTGGGACTGGGTTGATTTGTGTAAGATTGTCCCATAATATTTATTATTTATTTATTTTATTTATATCGTTTGAGCGCAAGGGATAAATATTTTAATTGCAATTTTACGTATTATGCGTGTTCATTTGTATTTTATTAACTTTTGGTAGCAGTTTAGGTAGACATTATAATAGGAATCTTACTTAGGTCACTTTGGGGTTTTTGTATGAATTACTATAATTTCTAATGAATGGTTCTTCTCTGATCATCCGTCAGATTTCAGATTTGTCCACACTATAAGCGATTGGTTTGATAGATATATATATATCTTATTATTTAATTGAAATACATTTTACAATTTGGAGAAAATACAAAATAAACTTGCCATTTTCATACACCGATTTTGTAATCAATGAATTTACTTTTTTATAGGAAATGTTTTAAAAGTATTCTAGGTAATAAGTTTGTTGACTCTACTTACGTAATATTTACATTAGTTGTAATTTGATTAACAATTTAATACAAAATAAAAGTTTGCCTTACAAAAACACAAAATTATTTATTTTCCCCCGTTCCCTCATCAAAATCCCACCAAATTAAATGGAACGTAAATTTGCTGGTATCCCACTTAAAAGGTGTTTTTTTCCAGAGAATTACGTTTTGCAATAATCTAGGTGATTATAACTTAGGCTCTCTACTGACGACGCAACAAATCACCTACGATTTTCAATACATTGCCGTTTTTGAGGCATCGATTGATTTCGTTGCACCTATCCAAATGGCAACGTATCGAAATCGCTGGCGATTTTTCTCTTTGATCGCGCCGAGTATAGGCACCTGAAGGCCAAAAAATTGTATTTTCAACTTTACGTCATACATACTTATGTTTTCATTATATCCAAGCTAGACTCTACAACGCTATAGGAAGAAAACGGGTATGTTTTTTGATAGATTTCCAGTATGGTCGATGGTCGGCTCCAGCACTATTAGGGTCACCACACACCTAGCGGAATTCCTCGCGGAATTAGCTATGGTTTCGGAAATTTGTCTATGGTTGCAGATTTTTTGTATGGAAGCCATAGACAAATTTCCGCTACCATAGACAAATTTCCGCTACTTCCACTAATTCCGCGAGGAATTCCGCTAGGTGTGTGGTGACCCTTAAGGTCTTAAAGCGGTATTACACATTGAAACCTGCAGGGCCCAATCTGTCAGGTTGGAAGGTGTAATTGAAGGTAGGGCCCGTAGGGAGCTGAAGGAGGGTAGGAAGAGGCAGGGTACACAACAGATTGGGCCCTGCAGATTGCAATGTGTAATACCGCTTTTACCACAGTTGACTAAAACGGGTATTAGACATTGCAACCTGCAGGGCCCAATCTGTTGTTTACCCTGCCCCTCCCTATCCCTACTTCAGCTCCCTATGGGCCCTACCTTTGATTACATTTTCCAACCTGACAGACTGGGCCCTGCAGGTTGCAGTGTCTAATACCGCTTTAATCGCTCTCGCTAGGCTCTCTACTGAACTCGCAACTAATCTAACCTGCGATTTTGTTCAATCGATTGATTTCGTTGCCCCTGCCTGGACAGCAACGTATCGAAATCGTCGGCGATTTTTGCGCCGAGTATATAGAGACCATTATCTTTATCTTTAGGTTATTTAATGAAAAACCGAAAACGTCTCTACTCTGATCTGTCAAATGGCTAGAAAGACTTGTATCCAGTCCGTTATTATTAAAAAAGATCATAAATAAATTAAATTGAAAATTTGAAAAACAAAAATATAATATACAAGACTCCGTGACCTCCGTGTTTAACAAAATTGAATAAAGTATAAAATAAATTACTGTATACCTGTGTAACGTGTTTTGTAGAAGATCAACCTCATAACAAATAACAAATAACAAATTATTAAAATGCACAGGTTAGTCATATCCTAAAAGCAAATGAAGATCAATGTATTGTTAGTAGTTTTGTAAACATTCTCTTGTTTTAGAATTGTACATTTGGATTTAAAAGGTGCTCCGTTTAAAGTACATTATCTAGAGAAGGTACGTACGTGTTTTGGTTTTTATTTAATGCGTAAAAATTATACGGTTACGAACCAATATTGGACGCCTTAGCTCTAAGCCTTTTAAGGCAGGATATGGAGACTCAAACTATTTGTAAGACCATTGTAAAATACCCATAATCATGCAATAAATATTCTAGATTCAATGAAATGTCTAGCCAGTATTTTTTCATGTCCTGTGTCTTAACGTATAAAGTTTGTCGGGAATGAGAAGTATCGTGGTTTATATGGGAGCTCATACATCCTACAACGCTACTCTTTCCGGACAGATTATTGTTGAGAATGATAAAATTACAAGGTTAGTGTTACTGCATTACAGAAAAAAAATCTTGTTTAGTTCTTCAATATCTTCATCCAATAGGTGACACTAGCAGCCAAGTCATGGGGAGCGACGGGTATACTGTTAGAGTGGGAGGACACTTTCCCATACTCCACAGCGTTGGCGGACATTGGAAGTGTCCGTGGCAGCGGGGGCGATGGGATGTACAGCTTAGATGAAGTTCGGCATCTGCTGAGGTTCATTAAGGATCATGGTTTGGAGCCGGTAAGTGAGGCTTTTTATTATATGTCCTTTTATTCTTATAACTGCTATATTACACTGACGTATGTTGACATCATACATAGTAAAGTGTGAGCAAAATTCATATCGTACTGAAGTACTAGGGTTGTTACTGGTTGTCATACATCATTTCATTGGATTTCGCTCGCAGTTTACGATGTATGGTTGACATACAATACATAAATAGAAAAGGTTTTGTTAAACTAAGGAACTAATAGTCCTGAAACACGAAGCGTACAATTTATTATTTTGGAAGTGCAGAAAAAGCTTATAATGATATTCAAATAATAAAAATAAAGGTTATATTTTTTAATTATTTATTTATTATTTATTTAAGGTTTGCCAACAGGTGGTATACAATATACTTATTAATAACTAGGTACAAAATGAGCTTGCTTGAGTATCCACCCAATTACAGGCAAACACGGCGTGCACATATAAAGTAGCTATTGCTTACATAGGTAATAATTCTTAATCTAAGTAGGATTGAAACATATTTTCAAAATAAGGTAGCTAAGTAGGTAACTAATAATTAGTAAGATCTATAACCCTTAAATACTTACTTAATCTAAAAATATTTCTGTGTAGTTGTCTAGGAAGTGAAACATAACTTGTAGCAAAGTGAAACAGAACATAATATATGAATTTTACAATCAGAGATTACTTTTGAGTTTATGCAAATATTTTTTGTATTGGTAATGTGACATTTTTAATATCACAGTTGTGGCAAAAAGCATACCAGCCGAATGGTATAGTAAGCAGGTACTGTAGCCATGCAATGCAGACCCTTTAATATTATGGATCACTGTGTTGACTAAAGGGACAAGAGGGTCCCCTGTCGTATAAAGTGCTACTACTACTACTACTCACCGCATCCTCTTTGAGCTCAAGGTGTCTATGAATTTGACAAAAATAGACACACAAAAGGCCATACAGCAAGCCTATCAGACCAGAGGTGGACTTTGAAAGTCACGAAATGGAAAGGACCACTAGGGAAAAGGAGTATTGGAAGACCAATCATGCGATGGGAGGACGAGATAAGAAGAACAGCAGGATAAGACTGGATAGGAGTGGCAATCACTGGCAAGTGGGCATCACTGGAGGCCTTTACCCACTCTAGGGATTCTTCTGCAAGCCAGATATAAAAAAAATGAACATTTAATACCTTACTGTAACTTTTTCACACGGAATAAAAGGCCTTTATATTTTATTTATTTAGACACACAAAGCTAATTCTGTTTAGCAGTGATAACTCTTTAAGAGGGCACTTATATTTATAAGTCATGGTTATTTTTTAACCGACTTCAAAAAAGGAGGAGGATCTCAATTCGACTGAATTTTTTTATTTATTTTTTTTATCATTATTTTTTTTATTTTTTTGTATGTATGTTACTCCATATCTCCGTGAATCGTGAACCGATTTTCAAAATTTTTTTTTGAATCGAACAGGTATAACCCCTAGATGGTCCCATTGTCACCAAGTCGGGATCTGATGATGGGATCCTGGAGAAATCGAGGGAACTCTTCAACTATTATAGGCACACCTATAGTGATTTCACTATTTTTTACAGCAACTCGGCCACTTCCTCTTGGAATAGCGGATCCTAAGTGAAGTCGTTCCTTTTTTTTTTTTAAATTATTCATTTCCCGACGGAAGACCAGCGCTGGCTCTCCAGGCTAGCACCACGCTGAGTCGGGACCATTTCGTGACATATATACTATGTATCCTTGTCAGTTTTATTCATTAAGTACATGTGTACCATTTATAACGCTTAAGTATTACGTCACGAATAAACGTTTTTCTTTCTTTCTGTCTTTCTTTCTTTCTTTCATTTAATTTCATTCATTAATTGCTTTGTGTGTACAATAGACCTTATATTATATTTTTAGATCCAACTTGTCCAAACTATCGGCCACCTGGAGTTTGTCCTCAAACACCCAGCGTACCACAGCTTACGTGAGCTGGCGCGATCGCCGGCCGTGCTGTGTCCCTCAAGACCTGAAGCCCTCCAGCTGGTGAAGATGATGCTGGAGCAGACCCTGGATGCACAGCCGACAGCGGAGTACCTGCACATTGGGGCTGACGAGGTAACTAGTCTAATATAGCTGTCCGGCTGCCGAGGGGCTGGCGAGGTAACTCGACTCTTACCAAAGTTAGATAGCTCGCCGCGCCGGCCGAGCTGTGTCCCTCAAGATTTGAAGCCCTGCAGCTGGTAAAGATTCATCATTCATGCTGGAGTAGACCCTGGATGCACAGCTGATATTGGGGCTTCCTTGGTTACAAATGTTACAATATTGTGTAGAACAGAAAATGTTTGGAATCTCTTAGTAAGTAAAGTACTTGAGGCAGAAGATCCTGCTCTTCCTACCAAAGTTACATACATAGTAAGCGAAAATATATGTGCATGAATGAATATAATTTTACTAACTAAATTTATTTTCTTGACTCTTCCCACAGTTTTTTATAAGTTAGATATATAGTTTGATCAATTCATAAGTTTAATAAGAATACATTATGTTGAAGTGCTGTTGAAAAAACATTCTAGAAATGTCTAAATATTTAATCTTAAAAACAAATCCTATCTCCGGCCACTTTATAAGATGCCCATGTTCAAAAACACCTCTTATCTTTAATTGTTCAGGTGTGGCACACCGCAGTGTGTCCAGACTGCCACAGCCGGGCAGCTGCCAGCATCCACAACACCGCCAGCCTGTATCTAGAGCACATACGAGAACTGGCCTTATTCCTTAAGCAGAAGAGGCCAAATTTGACTGTGCTCATGTGGGACGATATGCTGCGGTCGGTCAAAGCTGACACTTTGCTTGGTAAGAATCGTCTTATCTTTAATTGTTCAGATGTGGCGCACCGCAATGTGTCCAGACTGCCACAGCCGGGTAGCTAGCTGTTTGGTAAAGAAAACTATGGTTTTGAAGCCAGGGAAAATTGTAGCAGTTGACGGTATCTAGTTTGGGGGTGAAAAGGGGGAGGGACAGTTTTGTGTGACCTAATTAAATGTATCCTTTACATTTTATTTAGGACCGTACAAAGTCGCGTGTGATTGTATCTAATGAAAGTTAATACTCTCGTGAGACTCTAACTTAAATATTTAAAGTACTTATAACGGGTCACTCACGTAATCTAGGTCGATTTTTGCTCGACATATTTCGATCAATTTACGATGATCGTATGCCGTCCCCCGCGTCCGTGTCGTGTGCGTGACCCGTTATAAGTAATTTAATAATGAAAGTTTAAATTTATTTTCAGCGTATCAGCTAGGGGATCTAGTCCAGCCTGTGGTCTGGCAGTACAACGCTCTGGAGTACTTCCAAGTAGACCAGTCCCTGTGGGAGAACTATAGACAAGTGTTCCCACAGGTATGGGCCGGGTCTGCCTTTAAAGGTGCCAACGGGAGCTGTCAGGTAATAATATTACTAATTTACTGTTGTAAGTAATCCTAACAACAAGCATTAAGGCCGTAAATCTGAATGAGATCGCTTATAGCGATAAGATCGCCTATTGTTACCATTATGTCTACGTACTATCCGCAGAATTAAGTGGCGATTGAGTTCATAACGCTGTCTCCTTCTCTCTTGCCGTGGCGGTGCAAGTGTGAAAGAGAAGTTTTATGACCTCAGTCGCCACTTAATTCTGCGGATACTATATGTTTGTGTTTTTTTACATTTGTGGAGCAATATTAAAATTAATCTAATCTGATCAAAGGCGCATAAGGCGTATTCGGGGATCGAGCGGGATAGCATTATATACATATCTCACTCTGATGCCGTCGTTGTATCCAGAAACAAAATCATTTCGATACATTTATCACTCCGATACACTCCGTTGGCAATACTTCTCGACCTATTTAGTAATGTTTTACATGTTTTATTCATATGTATTACTACCTAATAGTAGTCCGCCTCGAAATGAGAACTCGCGATTTACTTGCAAAAGAGCTGACCAATATAACAAGACCCATGTGATGATTTTTTCGCGTCTTCTAGCTCCATAACCCCTTGATCGATCCAGCTCATAAACGAACTCTCAAATTTTATGTATCTCTGCTACAACCCCAACAAATTTCATAAAGAAAAAAACGTTAATAAAGTTATCGTCGGACAAACTCAAAATCAAAAAGCCATCGAAATGTCGAGACGTCCCAGTAGTCAAAAGTTGTTTGTTAAGAGTCGCCAGGACGCTCACGTTCCCATACAAACGTAGTTTTGCTCTCATTTTAAAACGACATTCTTTAGAACCATGAACTTTGGCATGGGCATTCTAGTAGTACAGATCTATGTCGGTAATTCGTTTTCGTTGCTAAAAATTGTAATACAAAGAAAATACAGCCAGATACAGATTTACATACAAAACTTATTTTTGCTATGTTTTCTTTGTGTTACAATTTTTAGCAACGAAAACGAATTACCGACATAGATCTGTACTGCTAGAATGCCCATGCCAAATTTCGTGTTAAAATGAGAGCTGAACTACGTTTGTATGGGGACGCGAGTTCACGCGAGCGTCCTGGCGACTCTTAAACTTGCTTCGCTTACGCTCCGCTCGTTCGATAATTACAGATACTGTCGCCAGTTAGACGGTATGTGAGCAATCAGGAAGCGTGGAGGTTGGAGGTCAAGAAGTATGGTCACGCAATCAGTTTTGCTGGAGTCATCCTCACGGGATGGTCAAGGTTGGTATTGGCTAAAACTTGCGGTCAGAAAATTTATTAAGTTATCTTATTTTTAACCGACTTCAACATTTCAAAGGAATGTTTAGAAATAAAGGAAAAGTAGAAAAATCCACTGCCTCAGTCTCAGTGGCTCAGTTGGTCAGAGCGATGGGCATGTTCCCAGAGTCGCGAGTTCGAGTCTCGCCCGAAGCAGTGGATTTTTCTACTTTTCCTTTATTTCTAAACATTGTGGTATCATTAGCAGACGTTCTGCTTAATACAAAAAATAGTTTCAAAGGTTTCTCAATTCGCACCGGGATGTTATTTCAGAATTTAACAATTAAAATGTTCGAAAATAACGCTTTCTCTGCTACACCTTTGAAATTTCCATAAGGCCATCCCGTTTCGTTTTGATATTGTAGGTATTATTGCCTTGTCCCATCTGTGCTTTCATTCTATGTTTATAAAGTTGTATTTTAATTGTTTATTACAGAATGAAAGTTTTTATTATTCATAAAGTCACAAAATAACATAATATACAAATAATTTTAAACAAAATATAAACGTGTGTTCCTTCCCAGCCGGGCCACATCTCCGGATTAAGCTCTATTTCTAGTGGTGATACGTACCCATGATGTACCGTTTGTACCACGTCGGAAATTGCATGTACCTCCGTAGTTTAGCAGATATAAGACATTAAAGGTGGCCCGGCTGGAAAGTAGAATTTCCAGCCGGGCCACGCCTGTACCAGCTGATATCCGCGGTTTTTAGATGTGATTCGAATAAAAGAGGTATGTACCTATTTATGTACAGTCAGCGTCAGAGATATGTGACCCCCCTAGGTGTAAAACTGGAACTCTCGTTCGACACGAGAATCGGCATTCACCACACTGTCATTTAATTCTTTCAAAAATGAAATATCTCAAATGTGCTTGTCAGCTAAGCTGGGATCGATCCTGGGGCCTCGGCTCACACTCATTCGCTTCACTCATACATTAGTCCGGCTTTTTTCCGCTGGGCTATCGTAACACATGGACTACACAACAAAAATATGAACCAGTTCTTAGCAGGCCGACCGGCAATAGAGAACTATGACAAAATCTATAAAAATGGACTTTATTGTCAATGGCGCTTACGCCGCATCGGGTTGCGCAGCGTTGCATTTTCATTGGAGCATCGCTGATAATGGCGTAAGCGCCATCGACATCGAGGTCCCTTAACATAGATATTCTGTTCCAACTATTATATCTATACTCGTCCCTGTTTTGCAAGCTTGTCTTGGATCATATTAGTAATGTCTTTGGTTTATCAATATTTTCCTACCCTCATTTTATTTCCACAGACGACTAACAATGACTTTTACCAATTACATTTTAAGGTTTAATTTACTGGAGTAAATGCGTCTAGTTATTTCGTGGAGAAAATTTGTTTGAGGGTAAGTCATAATTTGCGTGTGCGAATCATACCTGTGTCGCAACGCAATTACGATCTCTCGACTTCTTAAATCCTTTTGCATTTCAAGCAATTGAATAACTGCCCCCGTCCGTTTTTTTGTGTTTCAATGACAATATGGTTCGATAAAATTGTGGTTCTTTGGGAAGAGAACAAAAGTATTAAACAAATAGCACACGAGCAGGGACTGATTTCGTTACGGTAGAAGCGTTACGGTACTGGTATAGAATTACGATACCGCAATGTTTTAAAGGTAGAGCTATAGCGGTTGAAATATTGCGGTACGGTACCGAAATAAAATTACGATATCGCAATTTTTTCGTTACGGTACTTATACCTTAATATAGCGATACTTATACCGTTATAATTTCGGTATCGTTATTTTCATCGCAGAATTTACGAGGTAGGTACTTGTTTGCGGCGGTAAAGCAACTGACCAAGGGTGCGGGATGCGGGGCGCGGGGCAGGTAGCCGGCAAGTATCTACTTGCTCAAGGTCACGGAGGCGCGCTCGGCGATAATTGTAGTGAATTCATTTTAGTCTTCCTCAGTTGAAATTTCGTGAAAGAGTTTATAGTGTAGGTACATTGAATCGATCATTGATATTAACTCGATGCTGATATGGAACTGAATTTTTTTTATGTATACAGTAATTTGGTATAGTATTGCGCGACTAATAAAAAATGGATGATTTTTTGACGCGAATTATTTTTTAAATAACACTAAAATAAAAATAGAATAAAAATAAAATAAAAGTAAAAAAATAAAATAAAAATAAAATAAATATAAAATAAAAATAAAATAAAAATAAAATAAAAATAAAATAAAAATAAAATAAAAATAAAATAAAAATAAAATAAAAGTAAAATAAAAATAAAATAAAAATAAAATAAAAATAAAATAAAAATAAAATAAAAATAAAATAAAAATAAAATAAAAATAAAATAAAAATAAAATAAAAATAAAATAAAAATAAAATAAAAATAAAATAAAAGTAAAATAAAAATAAAATAAAAATAAAATAAAAATAAAATAAAAATAAAAGAAAAATAAAATAAAAATAAAATAAAAATAAAATAAAAATAAAATAAAAATAAAATAAAAATAAAATAAAAATAAAATAAAAATAAAATACAAATAAAATAAAAATAAAATAAAAATAAAATAAAAATAAAATAAAAATAAAATAAAATAAAATAAAAATAAAATAAAAATAAAATAAAAATAAAATAAAAATAAAATAAAAATAAAATAAAAATAAAATAAATAATAATATAATATGTTAGCCTCTATACGTCCCACTGCTGGGCACAGGCCTCCTCTCATGCACGAGAGGGATCAGGCTATAGTCCCCACGCTGGCCCAAAGCGGGTTGGGAACTTCACATACACCTTTGAATTTCTCCGCGGATGTATGCAGGTTTCCTCACGATGTTTTCCTTCACCGTATAGCGATTGGTAAATATCAAATTATATTTCGTACATAAGTTCCGAAAAACTCATTGGTACGAGCCGGGGTTTGAACCCGGGACCTTCGGATTGAAAGTCAGACGTCATTACCGTCAGGCTACCAACGCTTCGCAACGCAAAGGCGCAAAATAAAATAAAAATAAAATAAAAATAAAATAAAAATAAAATAAAAATAAAATAAAAATAAAATAAAAATAAAATAAAAATAAAATAAAAATAAAATAAAAATAAAATAAAAATAAAATGAAAATAAAATTAAAATAATAAAATAAAAATAAAATAAAAATAAAATAAAAATAAAATAAAAATAAAATAAAAATAAAATAAAAATAAAATAAAAATAAAATAAAAATAAAATAAAAATAAAATAAAAATAAAATAAAAATAAAATAAAAATAAAATAAAAATAAAATAAAAATAAAATAAAAATAAAATAAAAATAAAATAAAATAAAAATAAAATAAAAATAAAATAAAAATAAAATAAAAATAAAATAAAAATAAAATAAAAATAAAATAAAAATAAAATAAAAATAAAATAAAAATAAAATAAAAATAAAATAAAAATAAAATAAAAATAAAATAAAAATAAAATAAAAATAAAATAAAAATAAAATAAAAATAAAATAAAAATAAAATAAAAATAAAATAAAAATAAAATAAAAATAAAATAAAAATAAAATAAAAATAAAATAAAAAAAAAATATAAATAAAATATAAATAAAATATAAAAAAATATAAAAAAATATAAATGAAATAAAAATAAAATTTAAATAAAATATAAATAAAATTAAAAAAATATATGAAGAAAATATAAATAAAAAAAAAATAAAAAAAATTAAATCAATTGGTAAATAATGACATGAATTGATGAATAATAAATAATATTGATATAAATATCAATTGATATTCCGTAAGTTCCGAAAAACTCCGTAGGGGGTTTGAACTAGGGCTTGTGATATACGTGTTACACGCGGAACCGTAGCTATCTTGATATAGTGTTCCCGCGAATCTCGACTTCGGCTCCGCTCGGCTCCGATCCGCTCGGTTGTTGAAAGAGAGCTTGTGTCGAACGGACCCTTCGCATTATGTGTTATACTCGTGGTCTTTGCATTGATTTGATTCCAGATGTTTTTTTAAGTAATTACATATTGGTATTATTCTGTTCTCTGATAACCAGCCATTATGAGTTTGTACAAAAAAACCAGAGGTGGGATTGGTGTGATTTTTGAATTTCACCGGTGCCTTTTTTTGTATGCAGCCGATGAGAATCAAAAATCGCACCTCAGGTAGGTACACTAGGTACTAGGTACCTACTTGTCGATGTCGGTGAATATGAAAGTTCATCCAAATAAATATATTAATATCTCTAATTAATATTTACTCCCTAGTAGTTAGGGAGGCGAGGTAGCTAAATGGCGTAATTCAACGGCGCCGTCGAGACCTATCAAAATCGAAAGATAAAATAATTTCGAAAAGAAAAGCTCGTATGGCAAAAACCATTTTAGCGGTGGGTTTGGCGTGTACGGTTTTTCAAAAATGTTAAAAAAAACAGTTACTTGGGCATTCTCGAGCGCGTCAGATATTCATACTACGTATGCCCCGAGTGCCTCTGATAACAACGGTATACTAATCTGCCGGTTTGCGTGGTGGGGGTAGGCATAAGTAGTCAAAAATGCAAAAAAAAAAAAAATTACTCGAGCGCGTCAGATTTTCGGAAGGGGTGTTAAGTAGGCCCCAAAGAAGCTCCCTTTAAAAAAACTGACGATTTCGGCGTCACGATAAGTTACGATGAATTTTTGAAAATGCAAAAAAAAAAAGTTCTTTTGAAATACTCGAGCGCGTCAGATTTTCATAGGGGAGGTTTATCTCGGTATCCTGAAAGCATATTTTTTTAATCTGACAAAAATGTTGGTGGGTTCTCTTAATCTGACCGAAAAAGGTTTAACTTTCAAGTCAAAAAGTTTTAACTTTGGACAAAAATGTAAAAACACCTTTTTTGTGTAAAATAAAATTACCCTTTTTGTTTATTTAAACTTTTTTTGTAAAATGTGTCGTTCGCGACTTATATGCCGCAACGCGTTCTTAGGAAGACGAAATGGCTCCTCCACACTTTCGGGCATGCGGAAACCGGCAGATTTTGTATTTTTAGTAAGTTTTATATTATATTCTTCAAAACAAAATTAAAAAAAATCGCGCTCGAGAATGCCGGATTAACGTTTTTTTTTACAAGTTCGCGACCCTATAACTCGGCGGCGTCAAGGACTTATCGTCAGATTAGTTAAATTTAGTCTTTAAACACTAAAATCAACCCCCAATATCTTAAACTGACGCGCTGGAGTATTTCAGACTATCCATTTTTTTTTACTAATCTGATCGTCTATCCTAGGCGCGCGTCACTACATATAGAGCTAAATACTTTACAAGGTTGTTCTATTAGGTCTAAGGTATCTCTCATATCTTAAACTGCCACGCTCGAGTATTGCAGAAAATTCCCCTATTCGCCTCCCTAACTATAGTAAGAAATGCTACAGGTAGACCAATGCAACAATTTAAAAGTATTTTAAGTGAAATAATAATATACCTACTTTGTTATTCATAAATATTATTACTGGCTGGACAACCGTCTTTCTTCGGTGAAAACACTAAGAAATAGTTGCACGTGCAGATAAAGATAACAAACAATAGTTTGCGGGCCATTGATAATGATTACCTTCAAGTAGCTTTGGGTTTTACCTGTTAAGTACCATGTGTTCCTATTGTTTGTGAAGTTAAGTGAGAGCAAAAACAATACAGTAATGGATTTTAGTAGTCAACGCTTAAAATATGTATACACTTTTGAACCTTATTACAATGGAGTAAGGTGCAAAAGTATACACTTATTTATGGCGTTGACAAGCAACTTCTCGTCCGCTAAGACAGGACAATATTGATCTTTCGAACTCGCGGAGCGTATGCGAAGTGAGTTCTTACAAACAACTCCAGACCGAACCGAACTGTCACCTGGCTACTGGGACGTCTCGGCATTTGGATGGCTTTTTGATTTCGATAGTTTGTCTGACGATAACTTTAGTTACGTTTATCTGATCTTTATGACATTTCTTGGGGCTGTAGCAGAGATACATAAAATTTGTAAGTTCGTATATGAGCGGGATCGATCAAGTCGCTATGGAGCTAGAAGCAGAAAACAAATCCTCCTTGGGGTCTTGTTATATTGGTCTACTCGTTTGCAAGTAAATCGCGAGTTCTCAGTTCGAGGCGGACTACTAGTATTTTTTTAAGTTCGTTGTGGCAAAAAATGAAGAACTTCACGTACTAATTTTGCTACAGTAAGGTGAACATTTCCGAGCACATTGGAGAAGATTGTTTTTGTACTCTGAGACAATTGAACACTAACAGTTCAATGCAAATTGATTTCAATTAGAATTAAAATCAATTGACTCATCAATCTGTTACAAATAACTAATAATTGGAAATAATTAATGTTTAGTCTTTTCAACATTGAAAATTGGTGAAAAGTTTTTAATGTAGATTCATTAAATAGATAATTGATATTAATAATTATATCAGTGCAGATATGAAGTTGAATGTTTGGTAAATATATTTTTATTATAAATTCTTTATTATTTTATTTGTTTTCTTTTAATATTTTAGTGTTTTATTTTTATTTATTTTTATTTTTATTTTTTTTTATTTTTTATTATTTTTTTTTTTATTTTTTTTTTATTTTTTTTTTTTTTTTTTATTTTTTTTTATTTTATTTTTTTTTATTTTTATTTTATTTTTATTTCTTTTTTATTTTATTTTTATTTCATTTTTATTTTATTTTTATTTTATTTTTATTTTATTTTTATTTTATTTTTATTTCATTTTTATTTAATTTTTATTTAATTTTTATTTTTATTTTTTTTTATTTTTTTATTCTCTTTTATTTATTTTTTATTTTATTTTTATTTTATTTTTACTTTATTTTTATTTTATTTTTAGTTTATTTTTATTAAATTTTATTTTATTTTTATTAAAAATTTTTATTTTATTTTTATTAAAATTTTATTTTATTTTTATTAAATTTTTATTTTATTTTTATTTAATTTTTATAACTGAAAATGTTTTGTTAAAGGTGTCTTGTACTACTTATGAAATCCTAAAATCAACAAAACACAACGCACGCAAAACGAATAAAGCGCAACTAACGACAAGAAGCTATTATAACAGCGAATAACTCAAAAATGTGCCGCACTGAACGAAATCAAACAAAATAGGTGCTTAGGGCAAGCACTCAATAACTAACGCTGATTGGTTGTCGCCGGTCAGTCGGCGGGGCATCCTCACCCTCATATACCTCAATCCATACCTTTATGATAACGGTTGAAGTATCGAAAAAAATAGCGGTACCGTTATATTTCTGTACAGAAATATATCGGTTGCGCTATCGAAATCATACCGAAACATGCGGTATGACGTCATACCGTTTTATAAAGGTACCTTTATATTCCGGTTATGCAGTCCCTGCACACGAGTACTGAATATAACGGTAAGTTTGTAACCTGTGACTCCATTGAGACATTTATTTTTTAGTAAAAACAGTAAAATGTTATCAATAAGTTAAGCCACCAGATTTTGTTGTGAGGATTTACTGTCGTGTGTTTACCTATATATGGGATAAGATAGAAAAATATATTTAACGGAAAAGTCTTTTAATCGGCAGCTTTTTTATGTGAAGTAATAGGTATAGTCTTAGCCATGTTTATTTTTAAAGCTATTTGAATTTTTTAAGTTTTATCATAAACGAGCAAATTTAATACGTATTTTTACTTGCAGAGAAATACAATTCGCAGATGGGTGAGAATCGTTATATCGTATTTACTGACGAGAAATATTTTAAGTCAGACAAAAATATGCTAGACCTTAGAACAAGCGGAAGGATATCATTAGGTGGGTAAATTATATTAAGTATACAATTTTCATTACCTGCACTTAAAAAAAAAGCTGTGATTTCAGTTTTACGTTTTTCAAGTTATGGTATGCTCATGAGATTTTTTTTTAGCGTATTGGGGCTGGATGTCATCTATGGGGCCCGAGCAGCTCGTTGGAGGCCGAATGAACAGCGAGGGATACCTCGAAGTGTTACGTGACGTCATGTTGCCTTCCGTTCGCGTCGCCTATCCCGAAGGACAAATTTATTTAGTGCAAGACATAAATCATTGGTGCATGACAATAGTGCAGTGCATCGTTCCCGTATAGTGAAAGAGTGGTTAGCCTTACAAACAGACATTACTGTATTAGATTGGCCTTCTAAAAGCCCTAACCTCAATTCTATTGAGAATTTATGGTGCTTTGGGACCCTACACAAGTCAAATCAAGACAAAACTTAGACGAAGAAGTTTATAGAAAGTGGGAATTGATGAGGAACATCAATGTATGTTCAAACATGGCATGAAAAGCCGGCTAAAACAGGTGGAAGATAAAAAAGGTTATCCTCTACGTTATTAGTAAAAATTGTGAAAAAAATGGTGTTGTTGGTATTTCTCCATTAGGGTCGCCACACACCTAGCGGTTTTCCTCGCGGAATTACCGGAAGTAGCGGAAATTCATAGACAAATTAAGCATTTTGTCTATGAATTTCCGCTACTTCCGGTAATTTGTCTATGGCTTCCATACAAAAAATCTGCTACCATAGACAAATTTCCGCTACCATAGACAAATTTCCGCTACTTCCGGTAATTCCGCGAGGAAAACCGCTAGGTGTGTGGCGACCCTAATTGGGTAAATATTTACTCCATGCAAGTTCTAAAATAATGAGTAGGTATAATGAGGCTATTGTATAAGTAGTGTCTAACAAATTATATTGTTTTTTTGCAAATAACAAGATAGTGCTTAGACAAGTAGGCTTTTCCAAGTTATAAACTTATTTCTGTTAAAAGGAAATTTCAATGTAACTTTAATGGGAGCTGTTTGAATTCGACCCAATTAGTGGAGAAATACCCTATGCTTACTAAGATTGTGGTAAGGTTGCATTGCATTGGTAACGTGGTAAGAGATTAATTATTGTTATCTTTGATAACATGTTGTTTCTCTTTGCAACGTTAAATAGCTGGTTTAGATTACGTATTACATATTGATAATGGCATACAGACTGGTAGGGCGAGGGGCGGTCTAACCTATACTCATTTTTTAAATTGTTTTTTGAATAGCCCATTTTATACTAAAAAGCCTCTTCCCGCAATTTCCACAACTCCCACCGCTGCGCTGTGTCCCGCCATCTCTGTCTAAAGTAAAACTGAAAAATTGTGTTAAATGCAATAAGAATATTAATTCATAATCAAAGAAAAGGGAAACTATACACTTCACTTTTAACCGAGTAGTTTGGTATTGCTTATAAAAAAAGTTATGACCCAACTTGTTTTTACGGTTCTACTCAATGAAGTAAAATGTAGGTATAATCTAAAGTAAACAACCAAAGTGTAATGCCTTATAAAGTTTAACAGCATGCAGACCACCAATACCACAATTTTAAACAGTAAGAGTTAATCTAAAGGTATTTTACTTGTTAACTTGAAGTTTCACTGATGTATAATTGACTACACATTATCATTATAATTTAACAAGTAAATATTTAGCTGTAAAATATTATAGTAATCAGTTTACAGAATACGCATAATATATCTACTGCCATATATATATATTACCCCCATTATTCAGTTAGTAAACAATATTTAATATAATAGTATTTAAATACCTACTTAGTTAATAAAAAGTTACCAGTGACTATGGAATTTTCATTATTAGTCCTTAAAAAAAGATTTTAACTTCTATTTTAATTAAACTTACTATATTAAATAGGAAGTTAATAAATTATTAATAAAAAAGAACAAGTATAAAAATACAAAAAGTATCCTCTACGTAGATTCGAACCGCGAACCTAGTGTTTACTAGTCTGTTACACTATCCATCACGCTGCACGGACGCTTGTGAAGTTAACGAAATTATTGTTCTAGTTAAAAATTGTTTAAAAGGGTAATTTTAATGTTACCGAGTTAATAACTGAGTAGGTAATAAGGAATAACAAAACGTATAAAATAAATATTTGTGGTAATGTAAAAAAATATTAAAACTAGGATTATAAAAAAAAGTTAAAAAAAAGCAAAAAGTGTGATTCTTATGCTGGGGTTCGAACTAGCGACCACATTTGTCTATTGCTGGAGGGGGGTCACATATCTCTGACGCTGACTGTACCTCCATTAAACTATTTTTTTTATTTGAAAAAAGGTCGTAAAATTACTTTTTCAATTATAAGACACCTAAATATGAATTAGCTATTTTGTTTGTGCCACTGAAATCTTTTTTAAAGCAAAATTACAGTAATTTGAAATTTTTTTTATGAAATCGACTTTTCTTAAAATGGTCTTAAAATTGGTATGTAAGTTTGTTGAAGCGGGGTTAATCGTATGTCAAAATTTGATGAATTAAGCCAAGAAAAAATGTCTTTTCAACTTGACGTCATACATACTTCTGACAATTTCAGACCTTTAAGACTTATATTTTCATACATAGGTCCATACATACATACATACAATCACGCCTATATCCCAAAAAGGGTAGGCAGAGATCACGGATTTCCATTTGCTACGATCAATGCAGCATAACGGCTCTCCGTGAGCCACTTCTCGCCCCCGTGAAGAACGAGACGTGATGGGTGGCGAACCGCATCGCCGCCATGCGGATGACTATTAATTAAATAAATCACCACAGCGTTCTCACGGGCAGTAGGGATCAGAGGTTTCCTTATCTCTTATCCCTTAGTCGCCCCTTACGACACCCGCGGGAAGAGCCAGGTGGCACTATTCTAAAGCCGGCTAAACTGGTGATCCTTTTAAGGGCATAATTAGTATCGTATTCTAATTATGAAAAAGCAAGAAAAAAAAATTCTCGCGAAAAAAAAAATTTTGGTTTTGTATGGAGGGTTGGCCTGCAGTGACGACTCGTCCCAAACATTTTTTTTTATTCTATCAAAAAAATTTTCTCCTACTTTTTCTTACTCGCAATACGACGCCAATTACGCCCTTAAGCGGATCACCAGTATTTTTGTTACACCCTGTATAGCGTTTTAGAGCCCTCGGAGATCACGAAAACATAAGTCTTAAAGGTTTTAAATGGGCGCTATTATGTATGGCGTCAAGTTGAAAATACGAAAAAATTACGTTAATTTATTTAAAAATCCTACTCACCCGTTTTCTTCAATATAGCGTTGTAAAGCCCATTTCGGAGATCATGAAAACATTGCTGCGTGGCCCCGGCTTTAGAATAGTGCCACCTGTCTCTTCCCGCGGGTGTCGTAAGGGGCGACTAAGGGATAAGAGATAAGGAAACCTCTGATCCCTACTGCTCGTGAGAACGCTGTGGTGATTTATTTAATTAATAGTCATCCGCATGGCGGCGATGCGGTTCGCCACCCATCACGTCTCGTTCTTCACGGGGGCGAGAAGTGGCTCACGGAGAGCCGTTATGCTGCATTGATCGTAGCTAATGGAAATCCGTGATCTCTGCCTACCCCTTTTGGGATATAGGCGTGATTGTATGTATATATGTATGTACCTATGTATGAAAATATAAGTCTTAAAGGTCTGAAATTGTCAGAAGTATATATGACGTCAAGTTGAAAATACATTTTTTTGGCCTTAATTTATCAAATTTTGACATACTATTAACCCCGCTTCAACAAACTTACATACCAATTTTAAGACCATTCTGGTGGGCACATAAGATTTTAAGACCTTTTTAAGAAAAGTCGATTTCATGAAAAAAATATCAAATTACTGTAATTTCGTATCAATAGCAAATTCATATTTAGGTGTCTTATATAACTTAAAATGCCGTAATAGTATTCCGCTTGGCATCCATGTGGAAGCCAAGCGGTAATAATTTTGATAAATTAACAGTAAGGCCGGCTCCAGTACTCGGCCGGCTCCAGGGTAATAAATGTATGAAAAAGTAATTTTACGACCTTTTTTCAAATAAAAAAATAGTTTAATGGAGGTACATAAATAGGTACATACCTCTTTTATTCGAATCACATCTAAAAACCGCGGATATCAGCTGGTACAGGCGTGGCCCGGCTGGAAATTCTACTTTCCAGCCGGGCCACCTTTAATGTCTTATATCTGCTAAACTACGGAGGTACATGCAATTTCCGACGTGGTACAAACGGTACATCATGGGTACGTATCACCATTAGAAATAGAGCTTAATCCGGAGATGTGGCCCGGCTGGGAAGGAACACACAATATAAACGACTTTACTTAGCCTCCCAAACCTTTCCAAAAGCAAGTGCCCGAGCCATTTAAAAAAATACTCGTTCCCTCGATTTCTCCAGGAACCCATTATCAGATCCTGACCTGATGTCAATGGGACCAACTGTGAAGTATACTCTTTCAAACAAAAAAGGTTTTTCCAAATCGATCCAGCCGTTTCCGAATAGTGATTTCACAATTTCTTACAACAACTGGGCTATTTCCTCTTGGAAAAGCGAAGCCTGAGTGAAGTTGGTTTCTTTTTTGTTTAAAATATGTGACGTCCCATGGGTGAAAGTACCTTATGGCGGTTGGCGCTTACGTTGCGAAGCATCGCATTAGTATTGCAGCGTCGTTAGAAATAGCGTAAGCCCCAACCGCCATAAGGTACCTTTTCCGTGGAATGTCATATATTATTTATAAATAATTCCCAGGTTCGACCATTACGCGACACTGTGTGAACTGCTGCCAGTATCGCTGCCCAGCCTTGCTAGTTGTCTCAAGGTCTGGACTAAGCTGGATGATCTGTCTTCAGGTAAATTTTAAGGCCAAATATTAAGGTCTCGAATATGACCTACACTGGATGACCTGCCTTCAGGTAATTCTTAAGGTCTCGAATATGACCTAATCTAATAGTCTAAGAGTAAGCCGTAGGCAACTCTACTTCATCGAGTAGCAAAATTCAGTCTATCTAGGGCAATGCATGGTGAAAAGTTATGTATTTTAGTACTTGTTAGCCTGACGTAAAGTTGAAGCTTTTTAAACTTGTATAGATGTCATATACAAAGGAAATTGACCTAGGCCTCTGGTGCCCAGGGCTGGGACCGAACCAGCGTCTTCTGCATTCGCGGCAGACTCTAACCACTAGGCTACCCGGGCCACAGAAGCACCGGTCGAATTTTCCCGTGTATGTGCAATCTTTGTAAATGCTAAGGTTGGCCAAATGCCAATCATCTAAGCTGCAAAATTATGTTTATGAGTTGTTACCTCCAATTGGGACTACTTAGGAGTTCATCGAAAGCGAGAGAGATGGCGCTGCCGTCTATAAGCAGCGTCCTTAGTCTGGCTGGCCAATAAGTGCCGTAACGGTGGAAGTAATAAGCTTTACTCATCTCTTTTTCAGTAGAGAGGGTACTAGCATAAGAAAGAGATAGTATGGTTCTCTCTGTCTATGCTTGAAGTAAAACAAACCCTGGCCAAACTATGTAGTTGAAGCATTTTGTTTCCTCTATAACATAATGTTTATACTATTTATTAAAAAAAAAAACTGCGCGCGCCAACCCGCCTGCCAAGCGTGGCGCGTATGGCAAACCCACCTTTAAAAGGGGAGGCCTATGTTCAGCAGTGGACGTCTTATGGCTGAGATGATGATGACTATTTATTATTTAAAGAATATTTACTTGTAAATTCAACATATATTGTGTCATTCGTGTTCCAGAGTCTGTGATAAGCGAAGTGCTGCCTACAGAGCAGTGGGCAGGTGCGGAGCTGGCGCGGTGCGTGCACTCGTTTGTGGTGCTGCGAGACCGCTCCGCCGCTCTAGTGCATGGAGATTTGTGAGTCATCATAATTAGCTTAAAACTGCAAACGCTATGATAACGAGTGTGTAGAAACCTCGTCAAAAATGTGAGATATAGTCGCCGGCCGGTAGCTTCAATAAAACTTTGAAGAAATATTTATTGACACGCTGATAATCACTAACTACATTTTTCGACTTAATGAAAATAAAAAAAAACCGCAGATAAATGGTGGCAATTACCAACATTTTGGAACCATTTGCTTGAGGCCAAGAGACCGTACCATTTTGGCCCAAACAATAACGAACAAGACGTTTATTTTTTTTAAGATCGCAGCGCAATCTGCGCATATCTGCGCTTTTTTAAGTTTCACCCTTTGACCGCCAAAACCGTGCATGGAAAGTCGTGCAGTCAGCGCCAGGACGTGATATCACGTCCGAAATATAACCGGTTTGCCTTGCGCGCTTGCGCGCTGGCGCCGAGGGCACGATTTTTCCGTCCGATGCTTGGCGTTCAAAAGGTTAAAGTCGGAATACGGCCCCAATATCACGACATTTCTTTATTGGTAAGTGCCATACTTATTCTTATTTTCAGAGTGAAAACTTGGTTGAATCCGTGGCAAATTGAAAATGGTTACACCAACCCCGTCCAAGTAGAGGGCCTAGCGGTCACCGTACAACAGTAAGTATTTTATACTTTATATTACCTACTATAGCCCTACCAGAAATATATGAGTATTGTCAAGAGGGCGCTTTTTTCTCAATGTATATGGTGACAGTTCAGTTTAGTATGAAAAATGTAGTTCCAATGAAGTTCCGCAATATGGCGCGTGCTCATATATTTCTGGTAGGGCTTTAACTTTTACACAACTTTTAAAATTCAAAAAACAATTCATTTTTAGAGCATCATTTTTAAATAAAAAATAGTAAGGAACATTCACCATTTCTTGTAAACTATATAAAAATACATATAAAACAATAAAACTGCTGCCTTTAGCTTTGTAAAGTGGCTGTTTGGTGAAGGAGAAAATGGTGAGGAAACCGGACCTAATCCTAATAAGGCATAATTTTCTTTCCGGGTTGAAAGGTCAATGACCTCTTTAATAAAGCTACAATTGCCAATTTACAAGCGGTAGTCTCTTTCTAACACACTGGGTTAGAAAGAGACTACCGCTTGTAAATTGTCAATTGTAGCTTTATTAAATAGGTCCCAGATGGGGTCGCTTTCTTAAATACTAGTGCCTACGCTCATTCATGGGATTTGGTTGCCAAATGGATCCTAAGCTCTTAATTAAACCGTTGTAAAAAGCCGGGACAAACGCTAGGAGGCCGAAACTGCCCGAAAAATTCAAATTGGCGACTTCATTTTTTTTGTAAGCTTGTTAAGTAAATAATGTTTCCCATTTCAGATTACTCCTCGAGTTAACTTCCCTCCAAACCGAGCTAACCCGCAACCTGTACGCTATAACCGGGTCCCGGAGTGCCCGGGAGTGGATGGAGACGTTTCTGTCCCCTGTGTTACGACAACTCACTGAGTTACGCGACGTCGCCGTGGCAGCTGCCAAGGGAGACGCCAGCGTCAGCCCGAGACCAAAGCAGTGGCACTTGACGTCGCCTACCTAGGCAGAGTTGTCTCATTTCAATATTTTTTTAAGTACTTTACTTGGTTTAAAAATTTCCCGAGGCTGCACTATACATATAAGCTGAAAATTCCTAAGGGATTTGATTAAAAATCTCAGATTTTAAATCCTTTAGGGCTTTTATCATATCCTCAAGATATATTATTATATCCGTAAATGATTTGGTAAAATTTTCATCATCATCGTTTTGCCCTTTGTCGCCCACTGCTGCGATAGTAATCAATAGTATTTTTGAATTGAATGGAGAATGGATAAGACGTTTCTGTCCCATGTGTTACGATGTCGCCGTCGCAGCTGCCAAGGGAGACGTCAGCGTCAGTCCGAGACCTTTTGACGTCGTCTACCTAGGCAGAGTTGCCTCACTTCAATATTTTTTAAATTGTTTTACTTAGTTAAAAAGTTCTCGAGGATGCACTATACATATATGCTGTGAGGGGTGTAAGAGATTTGATCCTATCGCTGAAATAATTCCTAAGGAATTTGATTTAATCTCAGGTTTTATTGATCTTTTAGGGATTTTATCATATGCTCAAGAGATATTTTCATATCCCATTCATGTTTTCATACATTATATCTGAGATAATATTACCGTGTTTTTTAAATGAATGGATGTATAGAGATGTTTCTGTCCCCTGTGTTACGACAGCTCACCGAGCGAGACGATGTTGCCGTGGCAGTTGTTAAGGGAGACGCCAGCTTCACTCCGGGACCTAAGCAATGGCATCTGACGTCGCCTACCTAAGTTTTAACTCGGCAGAATTGTCTTGTTTCAATATGTGCACCATACCATTCTGAACGGAAATAATTCTGTTTTGCTTGCTGGATTACCCCCAATGAAAAGCTATTTTTCTCCAATGTGCTCGGAAAGGTTCACCTTACTGTAGCAAAATGAGTACGTGAAGTTCTTCATTTTTTACCAAAACGAATTTAAAAAAATAAAAATCCTGACTGTCCTGTTTTAGCGGACGCGAAGTAATTTGTCAACGCCATCAATATGTGTACACTTTTGCACCTTACTCCATTGTAATAAGGTTCAAAAGTGTATACATATTTTAGGCGTTGACTAGTAAAATCCATTACTGTATTGTTTTTTACCTTTTAAACTTTTCATCCGACTAACAATATTTCAAACAGCCAATTACTTAAGCGACATCTACACCGTCTGAACGGCAATCCCTTCAGATTATAGGATAGAGCGAGATAGTGAGATCAAAAACCTTGGTTGTCTCGTTCTTTGTTATGACAACACCGCGTCTGATCGTGCGAATGAGGCTTAATACAATCATAGACAACACAACTTTTTTTAAGGTTTAAAACGGCTATTAGACATTGCAATCTGCAGGGCCCAATCTATCAGGTTGGAAGGTGTAATTAAAGGTAGGGCCCGTAGGGAGCTGAAGGAGGGGTGGGAGAGGCCGGGTACACAACAGATTGGGTCCTTCAGGTTGCAATGTCTAATAGCCGTTTAATCTTTTACAGTCGTATGAAAGGAGCATATTTAATACTGTCTTAAATAGCTTATGACGAAAATTTCTTTTTAAATATTATTTGAATGAAAATTGGCAGTATACATAGTGCTTTATACTTAAAAAATATGTTATAGAGGGAAGCTAATTCATGATATTGAACGCTAATAACGTAACCAAAACCTGTAATTTATTTTATTTACTTTACTTTATTTCCTCGCACATTTGGAGAAAAGCACTATATATGCCTCGACGGGAATAGAAATTCGTGGACTCGTCTTATATTTTCGGACTCAGCTGCGCTTCGTCCGAAAAAATCGCTCGTCCACGAATTTCCCCTTCCCGTCCTCTGCAATAATGTACTATTATCCCCACGAGGGTAATTACCACCAGATTAGTAACCACTGCATTTACTTACTCAAATCCGTCTTTTTCCAAATTGTTTATTGACTCATAGATTGATTATATATTTAGAATATATATGTATACTTTATTTAAAACAAACTATACACTCCACGAAGCTTTAATTAAAACTACTGATATGTAAATTGCGGAGAAGTTGGAAAGAATATCAGAAATTTCCCGATACATTCACAAAAAATATCGGAAATTTCCAGAAACTTTCACAAGAATATAGGAAATTAAATTTAAGAAACGGATAGTTTCAATCCCCATATAAAATTAAAAGAAGTTTCCGAAATTTTCCTATGTAAAATATTCCCCAATTTCGGAAAGTTTCCGACGGCACATCAGTAATTAAAACTTAGTTTATATATAAAGACTATTAGAGTAGTATTTAACCTTTGCCAAAATTCGGTGCTAAGTCATCTTTAAATAGTTTTGAATTTTGTCGAATTTATCTACAGACGTAGTTTACAATATATTGATTATCATACATTGGTATGATTACTAGTCAAAAAGTGATTGTATACAGTAAAATTATAAAAACAACATAAGAAAGTGCTCAAAATGAAGGAGTGTGGTTCAGATATCTGTAAAGGGTTATATTGATTTTATTGAGATTTACATGGCAATTTTGTTTTTGAGTATAACGATCGAGTTGCATGTAGGTAGAGTCGACGCCAAAGATATGTTTACACTTCTGAACCTCATTACAAAGGAGTAAGGTGCAAAGTTTATGTACCTTTGACGTCGACTGTACATAATTTTGAGCACTTTTTTTTCGAATAAACTTTTCCGAATCAGTAAATCCTAATTTTAAGGGTTCTTAATTATAATAAAAGTATGACTGCGTTTAACGATCAACCGCATAACTTTCCGTTCTATTTAATTCGTAGGTACCTATACAATAGCATTTACATGAAAATACGAAATAAAGATCTTATACCTGTCAATAACAGTGTTCTTCATTTAATCCGTTACCCGAATGAAGTCGTGTAATAACATGTACCTGCATATTTATAATAATGTAGGTTAGTGTGGAATAAGAAGAAGATTACTGGACTGCGTACTATGTACATATTTGAAGATGCCAACCATTAGCGAGTTCATCATCATCATCTCAGCCATAAGACGTCCACTGCTGAACATTAGGCCTCCCCTTTAAAGGGGGGGTTTGTCATACGGGACACGCTTGACAGGCGGGTTGGCGCGCGCAGTTTTTTTTGTTTATTATTGTTTAGGCTTTCGGAAGATGCTGCTGCCCATCTCCCGGTATATTCCCTTAGCAGACTCCTACTGAAAACACGGGACGATATGGTGGGGGACAATTCTAAGGCCGGGCACCCCACGGCACGACCATTAGCGAGTTCCAATAATCATAATTCTAAATATTGGGCTATTGTGGGATTTTACTAGTGGTCGTTTGCCCCCCCCAGTTTTTGTGATTTGAGTGCTCAATTCTGACCTTTATAACTGCCAGAACAATTCGTATTATCGAACGAGCGGGAGCGTAAGCGAAGCGAGTTCTTACAATCAACTTCTATCTACTGGGACGTCTCGACATTTCGATGGCATTTTGATTTTGAGAGTTTGTTCGACGATAACTTTGGTAACGTCTTTCTGATTTTTTTTATGACATTTGTAGGGGTTGTAGCAGAGATACATAAAGTTTGAGAGTTCGTTTATGAGCTGGATCGATCAAGGGGTTTTGGACTTAGAAGGTGAAAAAAAATGTTTCATTTCATTCATTTATTTATTCATTGCTGTCATACATGCCTTTACACGGGTTTTGTTGTATTGGTCAACTCGTTTGCAAGTAAATCGCGAGTTCTCAGTTCGAGGCGGACTACTAGTTTTATTACAAGTTAAATGAAAGCTTGTAAAAAGCAAATCGTCGCTGGCACGCACCGCTTCCATCTTGGCGTTCGCTACGCGTAATTTCCTAAGACTGTCGCAATATCCGAGACGTTTCTCTAACGACGGAGACAAGGCGTCTCTGAACTGAACGTCTAGATTTGTGTCCGACGGAACCCGGAACCGACCAGGCGCGGATACAGAGGGGTGGGGGGGGGGGGGGGGTTGGGGCAACAGGGGCAATTTTCCCCCCTGACACGCAAGGTTTGTATACTAAAGGGGCCATAGGTGCGGACCGCAAGACTTTTTGGGTAGGAAAGTGCCCCCCCTCCCCCCAGAACGAAATCCTGGATCCGCGCCTGGAACCGACACCGAATTCAGTTTCGGCCGAAACCGACAGCCTATAACCGTGGACCACTTCGTTTGTCGAATTGTCTATTTGCATAACTCTTTCGAATATGCAAGACATTGCAGATAGAGATTAGAGACTAGTAACGAATTTTTAATTTTCGAAGGAGTTGTTATTAGGTGTTTTCCATTTGATAGTATCGATATCGACATTACACGGAAAAAAATGCTTCCGGGATATTCTCAATCTAAAGGCCCATTTACATTATACCACTTTCTTGTACAAGAAATGACAATTATTGCGTACAATTCTTGCCGTTCAAAAATTGTATTCAATAATTGAACGAAAGTGTTTACACATGAGCAATTACCAAAAACTTGCATACAATTATTGAATGCAATATTTGACTGGAAATAATTGCTACCCTACTTTGTTTACATTCATGACATTATTGCATGGAAATAATTAAAATAAAACGACGAGTTTTGGTTCGAAATATTCAAGCGACTGACTTTATTCCACAGACAAGGTTACTTAAAGTATAGTTTCTAACAACCTGTACACAGATGGCGCTAGTAGGTACATATTAGGATATTTTGATATTTACAACACCCCGACTCAAAATATACATAACTAAAAAAAAAATGACAAAACTAATCAGAAGTAACTACTACACTCTGACAATGCCCAAGGCACTCATAAATTTATAATGTTTAACAGTGTTTAAACCTTTTGTAAGTAGATCAGCTGACTGACTGACAAGAGGTTTGTTGTCAGGTTGGGAACACATAATACGTTTTCAACCACGATGTCATAGTCACATTTTTCAGTTGATGTCGTGATTTTCAAATTTCCGCTACATTTTACTGGCAGTTTCTTTTCGTCAGCAACCATAATTTCTTTACGAAAAGCTCCCGAATAACAAGCATCATTCACCCAACTTTCATTGCACGTCATATGAGAACTGGCACCGCTATCGACGTAAAAATCACTTTTATGGAAGTCGCCGGTTAAAAATACAGCACTAAATGCGTTACTTGTTTTGTTTTCATGCATTTTCGATCCATTTTGATCACATTGATTGCGGTAATGCCCGTATTTTTTGCACAGATAACATCTGACGTTTCGTTTCTCTTTGACATTGACAGATGACGTCTGAGACAGTGAACTCGCGCCATCCTTGCGAACTACAGACTTGTTATTTTTCTTATGTTGGTTGCGGAAACATGCTAGAGCATTAGTCACATCACTATTTTCCGGTTCCATGTCCATTAACTTAGCTTTAATGGCGTCCGTTGTGATATCCATTCCTGCATGTTCTATGGCCATTATCATCGGCATATATTTTTCACTCAATCCAGCCAGCATAATAGAACCAATCCACTAGTCACTTATATCGAAACCCGTTCCTGACAATTTCTGACCCGTTTCGACAATTTGAGTTACGTAGGACGTCATCGATGAACAATTTTCAAGTCTAACTGATATAAGATTTCTCAATAGGCTAATCCTTCTTGTAAAGCCAGAGTCATCAAATAATTGTTTTAACTTGGTCCACAACTCATGCGATGTACTGACGTTCTTAATATGAATGTAAATCGATGGGTCGATTGTCAAAATTATTTTAGCTTTCGTTTTGCTATCTTCTGTTGCTGTCGCCGGTGTGGCTGCATCTGGTTTTATACACTTGACCATGCCATCCAGGACCAGAAAATTTTCTACTGCAAAACACCACTCACTATAGTTTTCTCGACCTTTTAGCTTAGGTACATTTACTAAATAACTTGAGTTCGCTGCCATGATGATTTAACGGTTAATCTCCAATTACTATTTTCGCACAGTTTTACTACACTTATTTGTCCGATCGTAAAACACACAAGTCCTATAGTCCATCACACAATCCTATGCTGATAATTCTGACTATTCACTTGTAAAATAGTAATTTAACGTGACTGAGCACATAACCTAAAATAAAACGACGAGTTTTGGTTCGAAATATTCAAGCGACTGACTTTATTCCACAGACAAGGTTACTTAAAGTATAGTTTCTAACAACCTGTACACAGATGGCGCTAGTAGGTACATATTAGGATATTTTGATATTTACAACAATAATTGTGTGCAAGTCTTGACAAATCTAAACCTTCTAATTGTACAATAAATGACGTATTGCTGCAATTATTGCATATATTTGCCACCGCAAATTTTCATTCAATATTGAACGTTGGTTGTGTTTGTAATTTTCTGTTACAAGTTGTGAATATGAGCAAAAACGTGTTTAAATTCGGTTCTTCGGATATGATAAAATTTATAGAAATATACAGAAATCACGAATGTTTGTGGGACACCGAAAATATTCATTATAAAAATCGAGAGGCCCGCGATGCTGCACTAAAATCCTTTTAGGTCGAACTGGGGTTTGAAAATTTTGGTCCTTAAACTTTGAGATTTATTTCGAGTCTATATATAGAAGAAACATTATGATTACAGTTTTCAAATATATAATTATACTTATACAACACGTTGTTAATTTCTTTAAAATCTTACCTGTATAAAATCTTCTAGTGCCCAATAAATCGCATTTAGTACTTCGACTAGAAAGGTACTTATTGTACATTTAGGTACTCTAAATAATTGAGACAGGGTGCCATATGAATCTCCGGTAGCCAAATATTTTAAAGTTATTTCCAGCTTAATCAGAGCTGAAATAGCGTTACGGAGCACTGTATTTTGTTTTTGGATTGAATTACTTATTTTTTCCAGCAAATAAGAGAATTGATCTCTGCTCACACGAAACATGTTTTTAAATTCCGCTTCATCCTCGATTCGTAGCTCCCGACATAAAGTGTTCGAAGCACCAAGTACGTTTCTACGTTCAATCCATTTCTTAACCCAGCATCTTTTCTTGCGACGTTTTCGTATCAGTTCCTGTTGCAATATTTACTGCCGTTAATACCGCAGCAACAATAAACACACCTTCACGCACGGAATCCATCTTTGAAATAATAAATTGAACGGCAATTCTGGCATGCAATTAATCATTGGTCTCGGTTTACACCTATGCCAGTATTGTATTTAAGTTGCTTTCAATATTCAAGAATATCACGTTAGGTTTAGACTGAGCAATGTTTTATTGTATCAATTTTATTGTATGGTAAGTGCAAGAAAGTGGTATAATGTAAATGGGCCTTTAGACATTATTATATTATGTTGTATTTATATTTCCTTGTGACAAGCATTTATTTCCTTTACCGAAAATAAATTAAAGTTTTAAATATAACGAAGCGAATATATTCTTACAGATTTTCTAGTTTTCTTTTACCTAAGATAATATTTGTTTGATTAAAGTACAATCTCTCTTATTTACTCAATATACTCTTGAAACAATATATTGTTGTATTTCTATTTTAAGAAAACGTGGTTTTATTAAGCGAAGAATCATATTTTTGGTAAAGGAAATAAATACTTGTCACGAGGAAATATTTTCAAGAAAATAATAATGTCTTGGATTGAGAATATCCCGGAAGCTTTTTTTTCCGTGTACTACACTGATTTAGATGCATTTACGTGTCAAGTGATTTTGCAGTAAATGACCTGGGTAACAGGGCCATTTACGTACTGCAAAATCATAGGCAGACCTCATTACCAGAGTCAGTACATATGTACTTATGTGCTATAGTTAATTTAATACCTAGGTAGGTATATGTGTAATATGAATAGGTCGAGTTAAAACGATTTAAAAACTCACTGAGGTACCTACGACTTTCACAAGTGATTACTTACATTTTTGACACCATTTTTTATATACCTACTCTATACGATGTTCCATAATCGAGACGAATCTAATGATACCTCACACGTCGTAATTTGTCAAACTGTTAATGAGTGCCTGTATGTAGGGAGTGCAAAAGAAAATAAACATACATACCTGCATATACGTATGTACACTCTTAAGAAACAACCTCCTTCCTCCTACGGCAGTTCGGTAAATATTGATGGTAGGTACTTCTGCATTACAATGTAGACCAAGTAAGTTAGGCACTAGTCTAAGTTGAATTATCAATTATCGCGATCCTAGGAGCTTGTTTAAGAGTCGCCAGGACGCTCGCGTGAACTCGCGTCCCCATACAAACGTAGTTCAGCTCTCATTATAAAACGACATGCTTTAGAACCATGAAATTTAGCATGGGCATTTTAGCAGTACAGATCTATGTCGGTAATTCATTTTCGTTGCTAAAAATTGTAATACAAAGAAAATATAGCAAAAATAAATTTGTATGTAAATCTGTATCTGGCTGTATTTTCTTTGTATTACAATTTTTAGCAACGAAAATAAATTACCGACATAGATCTGTACTACTAGAATGCCCATGCCAAATTTCGTGGTTCTAAAGCATGTCGTTTTAAAATGAGAACTAAACTACGTTTGTATGGAAACGCGAGCGTCCTGGCGACTCTTAAGAGGTGGGTGTTCGGTGTAGCGATAAAGCGATTAGCGGATGCCAAGGGCCCGTAACTTAGCCACTCAGTTGCTTTCGAAAGCTCTAGCTACCAGCCGTAACCATTAAATATTACATATTTACTGAAAAATATGTGTTTATGTATTTGGTAGAAATGGTACCTATGAAAATTACCGGTAATTTATCGGTTTATGGGTAATACTTACGGGTAAATATGTATATAATAATAGAGGTGAACTTATAATTGGAGAATAAGTACCGTTTTTGACTCACCAGACGGAGTGGCGACTAAAGCGTGTGGTCATCGTCGATATCGTCAAATTCCAACGTTATTGTACTGTACCTTTTGCACCTAATGGCTCCTCTACATGATGGGCCATCAATGGCATCATAGAGACGCAGCTATACTACGGAACGGGATAGCAATATCGCTAGCTCCCTCTAACGCATAGCTGCGTCCCTATGATGGCCCATTATGTAGAGGAGCCATAACAGTCACCTGAAAGAGTATCTTCAAGGACGTAAAAATATGACAGGCTCTTAAATATGATATTTAGGTAAGAGCCTGTCATATTTTTATTACAAGCTTTTATTTAACTCACAGTGTTTGTCAGTATGTGTGTTAGATGTTTAGGTAGAATCTTGCGAGCCAGATTTGAACCAGTTCCTGATGTCCGATTGAGCTAAAATTTTGCATACCTGCGTAACTTGGATGACAATACAATATTTTGATACCATCGAGCTGGTCTGATGATGGAGACAGGAGGTGGCCATAAGAACTCTGCCATAAAATACCTCAACCAGGTTGAGTTTAGGTTTGTTAGAAACGCCTCGATGAGTATTCCTTGATTTTCTAAAGAAAAGTACAGTCAGCCACAACATCAGAAGCTGATTTGGTACCTATTTCTCCTAACCGATACTAGAATTAGAATCGTCTTAATAAGTCGCTGTTTGGGCTCATTTGACTTGTACTGGTAAGGAGTTGGGACCGATATCACAAGATGGAGCTCATGCTGAACCCTGGGGGCACCTACTGGATCTCAGGTTTGGGGCAACATAGACTCATGCTGTTTGAGCTCATTCGACTTGTACTGACGAGGAGTTGGGACCGGTATCACAAGATGGACTTCATGCTGAACCCTGGTGGCACCTACTGGATCTCAGGTTTGGGGCAACATAACTAGACTCATGCTGTTTGAGCTCATTCGACTTGTACTGACGAGGAGTTTAGACCGGTATCACAAGATGGTGGTCATGCTGAACCCTGGGTGCACCTACTGGATCTCAGGTTCGGGGCAGCATAGACTCATGCTGTTTGAGCTCATTCGACTTGTACTGACGAGGAGTTGGGACTGGTATCACAAGATGGAGTTCATGCTGAACCCTGGGGGCACCTACTGGATCTCAGGTTTGGGGCAACATAGACTTATGCTGTTTGAGCTCATTCGACTTATACTGACGAGGAGTTGGGACTGGTATCACAAGATGGAGTTCATGCTGAACCCTGGGGGCACCTACTGGATCTCAGGTTTGGGGCAGCATAGACTCATGCTGTTTGAGCTCATTCGACTTGTACTGACGAGGAGTTGGGACTGGTATCACAAGATGGAGTTCATGCTGAACCCTGGGGTCACCTACTGGATCTCAGGTTTGGGGCAACATAGACGTATGCTGTTTGGACTCATTCGACTTGTACTGACGAGGAGTTGGGACCGGTATCACAAGATGGAGTTCATGCTGAACCCTAAGGGCACCTACTGGATCTCAGGTTTGGGGCAACATAGACTCATGCTGTTTGAGCTCATTCGACTTGTACCTACTGACGAGGAGTTGGGACCGGTATCACAAGATGGACTTCATGCTGAACCCTGGGGGCACCTATTGGATCTCAGGTTTGGGGCAGCATAGACTCATGCTGTTTGAGCTCATTCGACTTGTACCTACTGACAAGGAGTTGGGACTGGTATCACAAGATGGAGTTCATGCTGAACCCTGGGGGCACCTACTGGATCTCAGGTTTGGGGCAACATAGACTTATGCCGTTTGGACTCATTCGACTTGTACTGATGAGCAGTTGGGACTGGTATCACAAGATGGAGTTCATGCTGAACCCTGGGGGCACCTACTGGATCTCAGGTTTGGGGCAACATAGACTTATGCCGTTTGGACTCATTCGACTTGTACTGATGAGCAGTTGGGACTGGTATCACAAGATGGAGTTCATGCTGAACCCTGGGGGCACCTACTGGATCTCGGGTTTGGGGCAACATAGAGTCATGCTGTTTGAGCTTATTTGACTTGTACTGATGAGTAGTCGGGACCGGTATCAGAAAATATAGCTCATGCTTAACCCTGGGGGTACCTACTGGATCCCTAGTTTAGGACAACATAGGTTCATGCTGTTTGGGCCTACTGTGACATCCGATGGGTTTATAATTTTGAATGTTCGTTTCGCGAATATTTTAGTAACGTTTTTCTGGTCTTCATGAAATTTGTTGAGGTTGTATCGGTGGTATATAATAAGAGACTTCAATGAGCTGGAATGACCGGGGGGTTCTGGAATCAGAAGGCCTAAAACAGTTTTGTTGAGGGGTTTTATTATAATCGCAAGTTCTTAATTCGAGGCGGACCACCAGTTCTGTTAGATTAGAATAGAACCGTCTAAATAAATAGTATATGATTGTCAAAAGAAAATTATACGTGCATAACTATTATCGAACGAGCGAGTGCAGCGACGCGAAGTTCTATCATTCAACCTCGGACACAACTGTCAGTTTGGGTTTTTAGTAGCTGTTTCTCAAAATTATGAGGTCTATGTTAACTTAATTAGGCTTATTGTTTTGCAACTTTAATGTGTCATTATGGATTTTTCCGTAACATAATGTTCTTTTTGAAATATAACAAAAATGTTTGTTTTTCAAGAATTTTTAAATTACCTGATATGGTTTAGCGGTCAGAAATAGCATACCCATAAGTGTTTCATCACTATTATGATAAAAAAAACTCAGCATGCCTACCTTGATGCCTATTGCCTACTTTGATATCAGGTAACACACCCAATGACCATTTCTATTAGCTAAAATTAACAAGCAATAAGAAACACAGCGAAACGATGTGTTAGTCGAAATATACAGGCTACGGAACATGTCTCTTAAAAACTAAAAACATAAAAATAAATTTAAATAAAAAACTTTTAAAAACAAGCTTTTATGTGAATGCTCTAAAAAGATAAAATAAGCTTTTGAGTCAATCAAACTTTTTCTATAGAAATTTTGTACAATTTTATGACATAAAAGCTTGTCGCGAGACTTTCCCGTGTAAAAGAGATTGCACATATTTTAGGTGAAACCATGTAGCCAAGTAATCCTATGACGGTAGTGTAAAATTAATTAAAATATGTAATGTGCCCAGCCCATTATTCATGAATTAAAATTGTAATTATCAATGTATTTCTTAAAAAACAAATTCACGTCAAGTGTTATTTACGTGTTTTGGATGTAGTATATATAGTACATATAAGATAGTGCTACCTGGCGGTTTGTCATTTGTCATTGAGTTAATGAGTTGTTTTTGTTACGCTAGTTGCATCTTTTTAATATGTCAAACGAAAGCGACACAAATTTGCAATGCAATAACAAATCACGAAGTGAATTTTGAAGTCAATAACGAGTTATATGACAATATATTGGTATGTGTCGAAGCCTGTTGACCTACTGTTGTATCTGTCTGACGAAGCCTGCGGCGTGGATTATAAAATTGTAAATCAAATTATTTTTAATGACAATAATTAAATGTACTCAAAGAATAAGTACTCAACATCGGACTGAATGAAACCAATGATTTTGTTATAATATTCAATATTTACATAAGGTTTCCTCGATATAAATGTGCAATCTCTTTTACACGGGAAAGTCTCGCGACAAGCTTTTATGTCATAAAATTGTACAAAATTCCTATAGAAAAAGTTTGATTGACTCAAAAGCTTATTTTATCTTTTTAGAGCATTCACATAAAAGCTTGTTTTTAAAAGTTTTTTATTTAAATTTATTTAAAGTATTTTTTGCGTCCTTCAGAATACTAAATATGGCTACAGATAAGATTGTGTCATGGCTCTTCTACATGATGAGCCATCATAGGGACGCAGCTATGCGTTAGAGGGAGCTAACGATATTGCGATCTCGTTCCGTCGTATAGCTGCGTTCCTATGATGGCCCATCATGTAGAGCGTAGAGGCAGCCTCAGATATTTTTACGGCCGCAGTGAACTGCGAGGCGAGACGCATGAAGGATTATGGTGTGGAATTTTACAGGCATAAGGCATCAGGTAAGTTTCAGTAGCTGAATTTGGTCAGAGCGAGATGTCGGAGTCGCGAGTTCTTGCCTCGCCTGAGGCAGTGGATTTTTCTACTTTTCCTTTATTTATAAATATTTATAGTAAAGTATAAGTATAACTAAATCAATTGACTCATATCTCCCTGATCTCATTTTCATAAAAAAAATTAGTACTCTTGTAAAATCTGAAACTTCGCAAAACCCTCGCATAAGTGACTGTACTTCTGGACCAGAAGTTCTGGTAAATTCCGCTGCTGATGGTGATGATCATACCCCGGGGTTTTCGGTGCAGGAATGTTATACACTAGCCAAATAACAGGTAAAAACTGTAAAAAACGATACTAATTTAACATTTATAAGCACATTTGGACCTTACTACCTACGTTTAATTCATAGTTTGGTAACTACTTTACAATAAACAAAGTTATAAATACACGAAATCATTCCCGCACCGAAAACCCTGGGGTATGGTGATGATCCATCAAACTTAACTTTTTTATGAAATTGTGACATTTCAATTGCCTAAAACTAAATCAAAAATACTTATTCAATCGTCGTCAGTTGTGGTGTGTAATCCTTGGGAGTATTGAACGAGCACCCACACGGTTTTTCGACCCACTAATAATAAAGTATTCAAAATTAGATATGCCCTAATTAGCATTTTAATATACATATGTATATTGGCGTACATATGTGGACGAGTTTAGTGCAACCACTTTTTCGGTTTACAGGGACACTTTATTCTTTCACTAATAGATAGTGCATATTGCGTAAGAGTAGTTTTAGACAGTACTGGTAACTCCATATCGACAAAGTGGTCCTTTTGTACGTACACTGCAACATATGGTTGCAACGGAAGACCAGCGCTGGCCTTGCCAGCATTAACGCTGAGTTGCAACCATTTCGTGACAAAGTGTGTGTATTTTTCTGTTTGTTTCCTTTGTATATGTTTGTCATGAATAAATGTTTTCTTTCTTTCTTTCTACATATATGTATGTAGGCGGGTACACAAACTAGGGGGGCGATTTTTGGCAGCAGAACGCTTGAATTCAAATAAATTAAGCTCGAAAATAATCGCATACGGTCCGTGAGCTTTAAGAAGAACCTTCGGGAATCGGCGATGACACACGAAGGTAATATTGCTGTTCTGCTTTTTCACGTGTCTCTGTTGATTGATACCCGACGTCTATTTCTAAAACCCGAAGGTTCTTTTTAGAACTCACGGACTGCACAAAAGTTTGTCGCCAATTTTTTTGCATGGGAGTTAATAGTTATCATGATTTAAAATTTTCGTCGCTGTTATTTTTAAAACATGATTTCATCGTTTTATTCAGAGTTTTAAATTACACTTTCGAGTGCTCGAATCTCAAAAATCACCCCCTAGTTCTTTTTTCGTATACGAAATCTTCAGTATAAGTAAGCAAGTCAATTTATCAACAATACTAACTTCACCTCCCCTCTAGTTTGGACAGTGCCGTGTTGAATCAGCAATTATCAGGTCGGAGATCGAGATTAATGAGCCGAGGTGCGCGCGCGCTGAAAAGTCAATTAAAAACTTCTATCGCCGTCAGCGATTAACTCCCTTAATTACAAGTTTCACTGGCTCCTCTAAACTTTGGTTTAACTAAGAGCTGAGAGAATTTTTAGGCAAGTGGGTCATCAGTTAGCCGAAGTAGGGGAGACTGGGGAAAAGAAACAGTTTTTAAATAAAGTTTTAAGCTGTTACACAAAACTTTTTCGAACTGCAGAAGAATTTGTTAGCTTATTCCTTAGTTCTGTCTATGATACATAATAATCTGCGGATGTATACCTACGTACTTACATAATATTCAGTAAAGCGAACTGTAATTTAAACCTAATAATAATTATTTGAAATTAGAAATATTATTAAGCGGTATAGACGGTCTAGTTGTTTAAAATGATCTGATACTGACATGAAGTTACAGTTGTATTAAAATCATAGATAAATGAGTAGGTTCTTAATTCTCTTTAATTCAAATATTTTCAATCAGGTGGGTTGTTTACCATGGTACATCAATTACAGCATATATAATAATACAACCCTAACCGTAGTCAGACTTAAATAAAAAAGATAATAAGTTACCGCAATTTTTAGATTTTTTTGTTTACGTATGAAATGACACTTTTCATGTATTTCTATGGACCGTCAAAAGTCTAGCCATTCTTAGTAGATAAGAAGAAACAGGAATCCATGTTTTTTGTTAAAAAAAGGGAAAAAGATTTTCCCAGAAAAACATTTTTCCTTAACTCCACATTAAAGTATGCATCTGGTTCTTCCCCTATCTTTCCTTAAATATGTCTCTGTATTTACCGCCTCTATACAGTTGCTATACATATATAATGAGATAATACGTCTACACAAGTATATAGTCTGTGACTATAGAATCACTTAGTTTCACAGAACGACTGAAATGACACCAATTTCAAGTTACTTACGTTGTTTTATTTTAAAATGCCGCTTCTATTGTTCCAAACTTGTACCTATTTTAAAACAATGCCGTAACACAAGCTAATAAGAATGAGTTTCCTTTATCAGGTCGCCCACGTTGTTTATTGACCACAGACTACAATACATCATCACATTACGTACTCGTACAAAGAGAGCGGTGTTACTACCACAATAGGTTATTGAAGTGCCTTCGGAAACTTTCCAAAATTGTGAAATTTTCCACATATGTCAATTTCGGAACATTCACACATTATTCAGAGAATATTTCCAATTATATGGAATGTTTCCGCAACTTTCACATGTGTACAATAGGTGCAATTTTACCAGTAAAAAGCTACGTTTCCAGCAGCATAACGTAGTTATAGCCTACTAGTAGGAATACTATTTTACCTTCCCTAAAACTTCCTTTTTACCGACTTCATACCAATGTTCAATGATAATTCTGAGCTCCGTCTTTTAATACGAAAAATTCTTTTGATTTGTAGATATTTTTTAATATATCTTACGGGTACAACATGTGACAGGTGAACATAGTCGCAATTAAAATAAGCTGTCGCACTCGCTCGACTTCTGGAGTATCAATGCGAGTTGTCATCAGTTGTTTAATGGGCCCCTGACCCTAAATCTGAAAGAGAGGACCGGCCAGACCTTCTATTGATCCCATTCGATGAATGTGCAGTTACGAAACAGACCAAGTTGATGCAGTTACGAAACTGGTTATCTATTACATATGCTCTGTCTAGTAGTAATATTGGTCTGTACAACTGACCGTGTATAAGACTGTGTGTATTTATGTAGGTATATTTATCGTCTGACCGCCGCTCGCGGCGGTTGTCAACGTCACTTGTTTCTTATCATGGTCAATTTCAAGTCAATTATGTTGTCAACGTTTGTATCAGTGTTTATAATTTTAACTATTTTGGCGAGTATAAGCGGAGACTGGGTTTTTAACAGCATATTGAATCATTCTGTTTCATGTAAGTACTATTCTATCATTGTTGTTTTAGCTATGTAGGTGTGAACCGTGATTTGAGGAAAATTATGTGTGAAATACGGAAACGATTTATGGTTAAATATTTAATTGGTAAATACTCCATAGTTATTCAATAACATATTAACAGCTGACATAACCTTAACGATTTTAAACTTACAACTTAAAGACGCATTTGGGTTTCGGAGCGATTGCGACTTCCGAAACTTTCATTTGTTACGTATAGGCATGTTATTATTATGATATTTTGTCATCAAATTGACATCTAAACAAGTTATGATGCTCTAACAACCAGTTTCACTCAAACTTATGAAAGACTGTACTGACGCTTAGGGAATGCAAACCGGTTATTTTTTGTATGAAAATAACCGGTTATTAACCGGAAAACCGGTTATTTTCATACAAAAAATAACCGGTTTGCATTCCCTGTGACGCTAAGCAAATCTTACATTTGATATATATTTGACATGAATGACATAAACTTAAAAAGGGGACAACCACCGGCTTCTAAGCTGGCACTAGACATTTTTATACTTTATCGCGACGTGCCATGGCACGGTAAAACTATGGTTTCATTTCATCCATAAATCGACCATAGACTTTTGACTATTTATGAATGAAACCATAGAGTTTTACCGTGCCGTGGCACGTAACGAAAGGTATTAAGCGACCATTGTGCTGAGTTGGATCCCTTTTGTGGTGCACATTCACTTTTTGTAGTGTTTTCATTATGTAGGTACTTATTTGTAGTAAATGTCACATAATGATTGTAATTAACCCATAATATAAATTCAGTTAAATTAATTAGCTGGCAATAAGTGTCACCTTTCAGCGAGTCAATACAATCAGCCTTTTAGGTTGACTACCTACCTAATAAAAGGCTGATTGTTTTGACTGGCTGTTGTATTGACTGGATTGTATTTGTTGATAGCGACTTGGGTCAAGTTTTTATCTTCAATTTAAGTACCTAGATTATACCTATTGCAAATATTTATTATGTCGCTTCACTATCTCTCTCGTCCGTGATATATTTGTTTGCTTCCTCTTTATATGGCTGACACTGTTTAGGAGTAGGTACCTAAGTGTAAGTATAAGTATATAGGTACAGTCGCCATCATATATATCGGAGCGGCCAAGGTGGTCACAAATATCTGAGCAACGCCTCTATTGTCAAGGTGATAAAGTGCATGATCAGATATTTTTGAGTACCCTGGCCGCTCCGATATATTTGATGGCGACTGTATGTGATGTGACAGTCTATGTCAAAAGGTACTTTATAATTCATTGCTGTATTCGACCATCGATCGTGTTTTATATTCGACCAGTAAAAGCGTAGCGGCCGCCAAATGGCATACCTTTTGATGTAGACTCTCACATTTTACGTATATATTTTTTGTTTTAAAAAATGATGTACCCACGTATAGTGGTGTTACTGATTTAGGTATTTACTAGCTGTACCCGCGCGGCTTCGCTCGCGTGCGTTGCAGTAGGTTCTGTCACTTTTCGTTACCCTCAACAGTCCATTGCTAAACGCTTTCTACATGTCATATTTCATACAGTATGTTTAGCAGTTTAGCTAAAATTGACTTCTTGCATATAACTTCGACATCCCAAAAGATCGACTGAAAGCGTCTGAGATTTGACTGTGTCAGCCATGGCAAATTAGCAATAGTACAGTGTGTTTTTTGTTTATGCGGGGGGCTCCGCCCCCCGAGCCCCCCGTTTTTTGCCGCCCATCACGTGATTAACTCTACCAAAACTCTTCTTCTCCCATTTCATATATTCACCGTAATAATTTTTGGTATAATTAGCAATAGTACAGTCAAGTGTGTTTTTTGTTTATGCGGGGGGCTCTGCCCCCCGAGCGCCCCTTTCTTTACAGCCCATCACGTGGTAAACTCTATCAAAACTCTTTTTCTCCCATCTCAAATGTTCAACGTATCAGTTTTTGGTATAATTTGCAGTATTTTATTTGCCCCCCGTTCTTTACCGCCCATCACGTAGTAAACTCTCTCAAAACTCTTCTTCTCCCATGTCAAATGTCCAACCTAGAAATTTTTGGTAGGATAAGCAATAGTGCGGTGTGTTTTTTCTTTCTTGGCCCCCCTTTCTATGCCGCCCATTACATGGTAATCTTTATCAAAACTCTTTTTCTCCCATCTCAAATGTCTAACCTAACAATTTTTGGTATAATAAGCAAAAGTACGGTGTGTTTCTTCTGTATGCGGGGGGAGGAGCCCCCTGAGCCCCCTACTTTTTGCCGCCCATAACGTGGTTAACTCTATCAAAACTCTTTTTCTCCCATCTCAAATGTTCAACGTAAAATTTTTTGGTATAATTAGCAATAGTACACTGTGTTTTTTCTTTATGCGGGGAGCTCCGCCCCCCGAGGCCCCCTTTCTTTGCAGCCCATCACGCGGCAAACTCTATCAAAACTCTTTTTCTCCCATCTCAAATGTTCGACGTAACAATTTTTGGTATAATAAGCAATAGTACGGTGTGTTTTTTCTTTATGCGGGGGGCTCCGCCCCCCGAGCCCCCCTTTCTTTGCAGCCCGTCACGCGGCAAACTCTATCAAAACTCTTTTTCCCCCATCTCAAATGTTCGACGTAACAATTTTTGGTATAATAAGCAATAGTATGATGTGTTTTTTCTTTATGGGGGGGGCTCTGCCCCCCGAGCCCCCCTTTTTTACCGCCCATCACGTGATTAACTCTATCAAAACTCTTCTTCTCCCACCTCAAATATTCAACGTAAAATTTTTTGGTATAATTAGCAATAGTGCAGTGTGTTGCAGCCCATCACGCGGCAAACTCTATCAAAACTCTTTTTCTCCCATCTCAAATGTTCGACGTAACAATTTTTGATATAATAAGCAATAGTACGGTGTGTTTTTCCTTTATGCGGGGTTCTCCGCCCCCTGAGCCCCCCTTTCTTTGCCGCCCATCACGTGATTAACTCTATCAAAACTCTTCTTCTCCCATCTCAAATATTCAACGTAAAATTTTTTGGTATAATTAGCAATAGTGCAGTGTGTTGCAGCCCATCACGCGGCAAACTCTATCAAAACTCTTTTTCTCCCATCTCAAATGTTCGACGTAACAATTTTTGGTATAATAAGCAATAGTACGGTGTGTTTTTTGTTTATGCGGGGGGCTCCGCCCTCCGAGCCCCCTTTTTTTGCCGCCCATCACGTGATTAACTCTATCAAAACTCTTCTTCTCCCACCTCAAATATTCAACGTAAAATTTTTTGGTATAATTAGCAATAGTGCAGTGTGTTGCAGCCCATCACGCGGCAAACTCTATCAAAACTCTTTTTCTCCCATCTCAAATGTTCGACGTAACAATTTTTGATATAATAAGCAATAGTACGGTGTGTTTTTCCTTTATGCGGGGGGCTCCGCCCCCCGAGCCCCCCTTTCTTTGCCGCCCATCACGTGATTAACTCTATCAAAACTCTTCTTTACCCATCTCAAATATTCAACGTAATAATTTTTCGGTATAATTAGCAATAGTGCAGTGTGTTGCAGCCCATCACGCGGCAAACTCTATCAAAACTCTTTTTCTCCCATCTCAAATGTTCGACGTAACAATTTTTGGTATAATAAGCAATAGTACGGTGTGTTTTTTCTTTATGCGGGGGGCTCCGCCCTCCGAGCCCCCCTTTTTTGCCGCCCATCACGTGATTAACTCTATCAAAACTCTTCTTCTCCCATCTCAAATATTCAACGTAAATTTTTTTGGTATAATTAGCAATAGTACACTGTGTTTTTTGTTTGTGCGGGGGGCTCTGCCCCCCGAGCGCCCCTTTCTTTACAGCCCATCACGTGGTAAACTCTATCAAAACTCTTTTTCTCCCATCTCAAATGTTCGACGTAACAATTTTTGGTATAATAAGCAATAGTACGGTGTGTTTTTTCTTTATGCGGGGAGCTCCGCCCCCCCATCCCCCCTTTCTTTGCGGCCCATCACGTAGTAAACTCTATCAAAACTGTTTTTCTCCCATCTCAAATGTTCAACGTAGCAGTTTTTGGTATAATTTGCAATATTACCGTTTTTTTTTATTGCGGGGGACTCCGCCCCCCGATCCCCCTGTTCTTTACCGCCGGTCACGTAGTGAACTTTATCAAAACTCTTTTTCTCCCATTTCAAATATTCAACGTAACAATTTTTGGTATAATTGGCAATAGTACGGTGTGTTTTTTCTTTATGCGGGGGGCTCCGCCCCCCGAGCCCCCCGTTCTTTGCCGCCCGTCACGTAGTAAACTCTATCAAAACTCTTCTTCTCCCATCTCAAATGTTCAACGTAACAATTTTCGGTATATTTAGCTATAGTGTGGTGTCTTTTTTTCTTTTTGCGCCCCCCTCTCTTTGACGCCCATCACGCGGTGAACTCTATCTAAACTCTTTCTCGGTAGGGTGTGCCGGTACTTTTCGATTTCCGTGTTTCACTATGTTCCGTTTGTTTTTTTATAGTTAGTTAATTTAACTTTTATTCTTGCACCTTTTGTACATGTCTGTTGTATAGGCCCAATGGTTGACTGGTGGAAAATACCATTTGGTATGATGTCCGCCGTTTGGTCTCACAGTTTTGTATTTCGTGCAATATAGTGTAAATAAAAAAAGATTCTTATAGGGAGGCAACGCGCACATAAAACCTCTGGATTTACAGGCGTCCATTGGCTACCCTAAGTGCTTACCATCAGGCGGGTCGTATGATAGTTTGCCATCGCCGTGGTTTAAAAAATATATAGTTGAAATACAAAGGCATAAGTATTTATTTACCATATAAAGGCATTTCCCATACAAAGTTTAAACCCCCTTAAATCCAAAAAGTTCGTATTTTTTATAGCCTATGTCCTGACCAGAGGTCTGTAGAACCTGCTAGTGAAGTTTTTATCGAAATCGGTTTAGGCGTTTTGACGCCAACTCTCCCCATCCAAACAGACAAACAGACAAAAATTCTAAAAATCGCCGAAACGTGTTCTGTTATCGATTCTAAGAGCTACTAACTCATTTTTTTACTAATATCTCCAATGTACAGATTTTTGACCCTCTTCACCTTTATTATATGTATAGATAGATAGATTGATAAATTGTTCCGCTGCATATAATTTTGTGTAAGACTTCTTTCACTTTCTTGCAACATTTACTAGCTAATTTATTTAAGAAATAATAATTTAATGAGAGTGCTTTGTCGTAAAATGCGTAATCACATCAAATGCACAGGAAATTATATAATATTATTGTACATAGATGTATTTTAAAAATTACCTAATGCCATTTAAGGTTAAACATGAAACCTACCATTATGTATCGGGTAATGTTTATAGCAAATAAAAATATTCTTATTCATTATTCTTGAGCATAGCGAGATATGTCGTATCAACAATATCGGATAACTCTTGTATATTTAGGCTCACCAAATATTAAAAAAAAAACATTTGTGAAATTGCGTACTAAAAAACTTTTTTTAATCAAAAATCTATCACATGATTCACATGTTCTTCAAAAATTATGGTCACTTTAAAAATTTACTAGAAATTAAGAGACCAGGGCGTGCATATTCTAGTAAATTTTTAATGTGACCATAATTTTTGAAGAACATGTGATAGATTTTTTTTTGTATTTTTCTGATAACTGTTATAACTTGGTCTATCATCCATTCACGGCTTGACGTCGATTTCTGGGACACCCTATATAAACCTAAACCTCAACGCAGGTTTATCTTCGAAGACATAGAAATAAGATAAGATTTCCTGTTTGATAGTAGTGCAGTAACCTTCATCTTATACCCATACAAAGTAGGTGAAGTTAGTGTTATAATTGTTTAGTTTAGTTTCATTAAATTACATAACAAATATGTAACAATAATACCTATTGTTATAGTTTATGTTAAACACTAATACAATGTATTTGAATGATAAAAATTATCTAAAATATTTTCCTATAAAGTACAACTAAATAATACATAAGTACAAACACAAAAATAGATTAAATATAAAAAAAGTTACAAAATACCAAATTAATAGCCCTTAATCAAATAACCCACCCCGCATTATTCCAGGCGCAAAGGAGCCCAATACAACACTATTTCATTTTATTATTATTTTATTATACTTAGTAGTCCGCCTCGAACTGAAAACCCACGATTTACTTGCAAACGAGTTGACCAATATAACGAGACCCATTTGAAGATTGTTTTTACGTCTAAGAGCTGGCCACGTCAGATGTGACACAATAATGAGAGGTTTGTAACCAGTACAGTTAGATTGCATAACCATCCCTATTACTAGATCCGGGCATCTGGCAGCTTTTAATGGGTGGAGATCAGAGTGAATAACCAACAAAGTTTTTAAGTTGGAAAAAAGTAATACCGAAATAGGTAAAAACTGCTGAAGTTGTGTCATTTATAGAGAACAGGGCCTATATTTTAACATTAGAACAAAAAACATTGTGTATTATTGCGGAAACAAAAACAGTAGGCGAGTAACCAAAAATTAGATTATACATCATTTGGCACTACTTCCCTGAACCGAAACTTTTAGATATTATATAATCTAATTAATGACATAATTTTTCATAATATTGGATCAAATCCAGAACTCTAGAATTTGTTTTCTTCAAGTTATTTGCATTCTTTGACCTCCACCACTTTACAGCTGCCAGATGTCCGGATCTAGAAATAAGCATAGTATAGCAAACTAACTAGTGGGGTTTCGTTGCTCTCATTATTGTGTCATATCTGACGTGGCCAGCTCTCCGTCTATAAGAACACAACCCCTTGATCGATCCAGCTTATAAACGAACTCTCAAATTGTAAGTATGTATCTCTGCTTCAACCCCGTTAATATAAAGATCATTAAAACGTTACTAAAGTTATCGTCGAACAAACTCTCAAAATTAAAAAGCCATCGAAATGCCGAGACGTCTCAGTAGCCAGAAGGTGTTTGTAAGAACTCGCTTCGCTTACGCTCCGCTCGTTCGATAAACGTGTAGATACTAGATACTTATTACGTAGGTAATTAAAGGTCACGTGCCGTTATTGACACCGGACGACCTTAAATCGATCGAGACTAAAAAGAGATTGGAGTGATTAAAAATGTAAGAATGCCGTGATTTTGTACCAAAGGCGTAATTCTTGTTAAATCATTTTGTTAACAGATTTGTATTTTTACGACTTATTATAATAGTCATAGTCATAGTCATAGTATTTTATTCATAAACAATACAAGATTGTGTTTGAAAAGTTTTTGGAAAGTAACAGATTCAGATACTTAAAAATACTTACATACCTATGTACAATTACTCAGTGAAATATACAATTGCAGCTAATTAAGAACTAAGTAAACAAAAACAAGTAACACTTAACGACTATAAAATCTAAGGTATTTTTACACAGTCGTATTTAGCTTGATACCGTATATTTGTTTGTTTATTTGTTTATGTTATTATACATATGTATCAAATCTTGTATGTTAAATTTCAACCACTTCCCGGCGTCTGATTGAGGTGAAATTTGGTATACTTCCGTAGTTTACATGACAATGCTACTAGGTACAGTCAACAATAAAACTGTGTACCAAAAATTATTTTGGGAGTTACTTGATACTTTATAGGTGCCTCATACGTAAGTATATAAATATAATAGTAGATTGTACAACAAGTGCATAAAACGCACCATTTTACGCGAGGCGTTTATCCATACGAGCGAGCTTGCGAGCGAGGATGGATATAAAGTACGAGCGTAAAATGGGTTTTATGGACGAGTTATACACTCTACTTTTTACTTCGATTGTGAGGAAATAAAAAGAATAGGAATTTCTTTCATAAGTGTTTATATTTTTTTACTTCTCATGCTCGTAAAGTTTCACTTTATGCTGGGTATAGGCGGACTAAAACTCAATTTTATGCACAAGTGCATAAAAAATTGACTTCTTCCAAGGCTATTTTGACAATGGCAATTTTTTATGCACTTGTGCATAAAATTGAGTTTTAGTCCGCCTATACCCAGCATAAAGTGAAACTTTACGAGCATGAGAAGTAAAAATACATATATAGAGATACCAACACGGTAAATGTTGATCTTTCGAGACGTATGATCAGTTAATTGTTGATCCAAAAACAAATGTTGATCCGGAGGCCTTATGTTGATCTATTACGCTTTTTCTAATACTGATGTGGCTCTGATCGGATCAACATTTGCCATTTTAGTCACATGACATGGCTGAAAATAACGCTTGTCAAATGTGGCTCCAATATACAAATCCGCTCCGATAAATGTTGATCCGATTCAAACGGACCAATCACGATGAAGCACTTTATGACTTCTTCTGTGATTGGCCGATGGAAGTCAATGCAACGTTGCCGTTCTGCTTACTAGATTTGTTGATCCGTTGAGAATCGAAAATCAAAGTTTTTATATTAATATAAGAATATGCATTCGTTTGAATTGATTTTAATAAAATGCGGTCAGTTATTGGATGGGGGGGATTCGGCGGAACGAGTGATTGGATGGTTAGTTGTTTGGTATGGGTTGTATGGTTGGTTGGGATAGATTTCCACGTGTTTGTGGAGGGCATCAGGATCGAAGTAAAGGCCCAGATATTTCATCTGGGCCTTTACTCATCATGCTAGACAGCAGGTGGCGCTTCGGCCCGCATTTAAGCGGAATGTCGGCGCGCCTGCTGAAGGCCGCGGACGCTTTTTCTTGGCTCCTCCCGAATCTGGGGAGCATGGCCCTTTCCGGGGTCCCAATCTGGGCGGACTCTCTCTATAGGAGGGAAAATGCCGCCGCCATCAGCCGTCCCCAAAGGGCCATGGCACAGCGGGTGGCGAGGGCTTACCGTTCGGTAAGTTTCACGGCCGCGTGCGCTCTGGTCGGCACCCCGCCTTGGTAGCTTGAGGCTTGGGTGCTCGCCAGAGTGTACGAGTGAACGGCGGCACGGAGAACGCTTGGGGAGCGCCCGGCCCTGGAAGAGCGGGAGGCCATTCGGCAGGAGGCTGGGAACGCACTCATCCTACACTGGGTGGATGACCTCACTTCCGCTACTTTCGGCCGCCGGACATTGGACGCGCTGGGATCAGTCCTACAAGGTTGGCTCGAGTGGTCACAAGAGCGGTAATCAAAGAAACGTACGTTCCCCATACGAAATATCACAAAAATCCTTTCTTATTCCTTGCTTACGTTATAAATTAAAATTATGTCTACTGCGAAAATATCAAATCTCTTAGTTTAGTAGTTTCGGGTCACGGGATGAATTTTCCAAAACAGTGAAAATTTGTTTCTTAGTTTTTAATTAAGAGTCTAAACACAAAATATCACATCATTCACATCCCATGCTAAAACAAACGAATGGTTCCCAAACAAATGATCACAAACATCCTTCCTTATTCCTTGCTACAAATATGGTCTACTGTGAAAATTTCAAGTGTCTAGATTTAGTAGGTTCGGGTCTGCATTGATATGTCAGTCAGTCAGGACTTTTCCTTTTATATGTATAGATAGATGATTACTCATCCAACCTGAACAGGTTCAATGATCTCACCGAGAAATATTATTTTACTCAACAAATGTTGATCCGATGGGTTGTGGCATGAGTTAATTGTTGATCCTTTGGCTATTGCCAACTATTATTGATCTGAACAATTTTTGTTCATCTAATGTATGAGTCTGCATACAGACAGATGTTGCTCCGATCGGATCAACAATTGATGTCCCTTCTGGTAGGCTAAGTTAAGTCCAAATAAATAGGAGGAACGGCTATCGAAGTCAAATCCACTATAAGATACCTGGGCATTATCCTTGACAGTCGCTGGACGTTTTGGGAGCATTTTAAATGCCTGGCGCCAAATTAATCGGGGCAGCGTCGGCTCTTAGCCGTCTTCTGCCAAATCGCTAGGCCGAACATCGGATGTCGGATACTGTACGCAGGAGTGGTATGGTCGATGGCTCTGCACGGGGCACCCATATGGGCTGGGTCCCTGTCCTCCCAAAATCAGGTCCAATTACGGAGGCCGCAACGGGTCATGGCGGTCAGGATGGCGAGGGCATACCGAACCCTCTCCTACAAGGCACCGTGCGTACTGGCGGGAACCCCGCCCTGGGACCTGGACGCCGCGGTTCTGGCCGATATTTATTGGCGTGTCACCGAGGCGCGGGCGGGAGGAAATTTCCCCCTTCTAGAAGAGGTCAGACGGTGGAGGCTAGACTCTCGTCAAGTGCTCCTAGGAAAATGGAAGAGAAGGTTGGAGGAGCCCAGTGCTGGCCACTGGACCATCGGAGCAATTCTTCTGGAGAAATAGGTCGAAAGGCGTGATAAGTTTCTCTCCTTCCACCTCACACAGATCCTTTCGGAGCATCGCTGCTTCGGCAAATACCTGTGTAGGGTGGCGGGTTGGGAACCAACGGCAAAATGCCACAAATGGTGCGGCGACGCCGAAGACACGGCACTACATACGCTGGCTGTGTGCCCGTCGTAGGCAGAGCAGCGGGCCGCACTCATGGTGGTTGTAGGACGTTACCGGTGCAAGCCATGGTCGACAGCGACAGGGCCTGGAAAGCAATGGTCTCCTCCTACTGCGAGGACGTGATGGCTCCGCAGGAGACAGCGGAGCGTGTAAGGGAGGCAGATCCGGCCTTCCACCCAATTCGTCGCAAGCGTGCGGGGCGGCGACTGCCACCCTAACGGCGTCTGTGGGTGGAAAACTCGGGGACGTTTGCTGCCTACACATGGGCCCCTTAGCTGGAAGGTGAACGATTTAGTCTCTCGGTGCGCATATTAGAGAAAAGGTAGGGAAAAAATGCTCGCAGAGAAGAGTCTGCTGCGCGGGCAATCGCTGACGGGGTTACGGTAGTGTGCCCTATCGTTCTCGCGACCCCGACCATTAGCACCGAGGCGGCAAAGGGGTTTTTAGTGTAAATTAAATATCCACCTGACAAATCCTTCTCGTAGGTAAATAAATGATTTTTAATATATTAGATAATTAAACCCTAAAAATAGATTCAAAATAAATGATAAAAAGAGGAATCTCATTTATTTGGACCTAACTGAACCTGCCAGAAGGGACAGCAATTGTTGATCTCATCGGAGCTGTATGCAAAGTCATACATTAGATCCACAAAAACTCGCGGATCAACAATAGTTGGCAAATAGCGAACGGATCAACAATTAACTCACGCCACAACCCATATCATCAATATATACAATATATAGCCTACCAGAAGGGACATCAATTGTTGATCCGATCGGAGCAACATCTGCCTGTATGCAGACTCAGACATTAAATCTAAAAAAACTGTTTGGATCAACAATAGTTGGCAAATAGCGAACGGATCAACAAATAACTCACGCCACAACCAATGTGACAATATATATAGCCGAGAAATATAATTTCACTCAACAAATATTGAACATATGGGTTGTGGCGTGAGTTAATTGTTGATCCGTTCGCTATTTGCCAACTATTGTTGGTCCGAACAGTTTTTGTTGATCTAATGTATGAGTCTGCATACAGACAGATGTTGCTCCGATCGGATCAACAATTGATGTCCCTTCTGGTAGGCTATATATATTGATCATATGGGTTGTGGCGTGAGTTAATTGTTGATCCGTTCGCTATTTGCCAGCTATTGTTGATCCGAACAGTTTTTGTTGATCTAATGTATGAGTCTGCATACAGACAGATGTTGCTCCGAGCGGATCAACAATTGATGTCCCTTCTGGTAGGCTATATATTGTATATATTGATCATATGGGTTGTGGCGTGAGTTAATTGTTGATCCGTTCGCTATTTGGCAACTATTGTTGATCCGCGAGTTTTTGTGGATCTAATGTATGACTTTGCATACAGCTCCGATCGGATCAACAATTGCAGTCCCTTACAGTTTAAAATTCTAATAGATTAAAGGTCGTTTATTTAACTCTCTTATTTATTTAGAGGACACAGTTCAGGTAAGAAAGCATATCAAACGTTTTGCGAAGCAGCCAGATTTGGATTTTATTTTTATTTTTAATTTTAATTTCACTATTGTATATACTATCTTTAATGTATTAGTATTACTGTTTTGAAAAAATAAGTCCCGCCGAGTTTCTTACCGGTAATAGTCGCCGGTCAGAGGTGTAGGGTTAGAACCGGTAGTAGTTTATTTTTCTCTCTGACGTTCATAAGTGCATTGTAATGTGCCTAAATTAGAGAATAAATATCTTTTATCTTTTCTTTTTTTTAATAAGAGCAGGATTTGTCAGGCGGATATTTAAAGAAATGCGGTCAGTTATTGGATGCGTGGGATTTTGCGAGACGAGTTATTGGATGGCTGGTTGTTTGGTGTGGGTGTATGGTTGGTTGGGATAGATTTCCACATCTTTGCGGAGAGCGTCAGGATCAGAACTGTAAACTGATCTGATGAAGCAAGATGTTTTTATTTGGCTCTGAAGATGGCTCTTTGGGGCCGGTGGATATCGGCGGCATTTTTCCTCCTATGGAGGGAGTCCGCCCAGAAAAAATAGGGAAAAAATGCTCGCAGAGAAGAGTCTGCTGCGTGGGCAATCGCTAACGGGGTTACGGTAGTGTGCCTTATCGTTCTCGTGACCCCGACCATTAGCACCGAGGCGGCAAAGGGGTTTTTAGTGTAAATTAAATATCCGCCTGACAAATCCTTCTCGTAGGTAAATAAATGATCTTTAATATATTAGATAATTAAACCCTAAAACTATATTTAAAATAAATGATAAAAAGAGGAATCTCATTTATTTGGACCTAACTGAACCTGCCAGAAGGGACAGCAATTGTTGATCTCATCGGAGCTGTATGCAAAGTCATACATTAGATCCACAAAAACCCGCGGATCAACAATAGTTGGCAAATAGCGAACGGATCAACAATTAACTCACGCCACAACCCATATGATCAATATATACAATATATAGCCTACCAGAAGGGACATCAATTGTTGATCCGATCGGAGCAACATCTGCCTGTATGCAGACTCAGACATTAAATCTACAAAAACTGTTTGGATCCACAATAGTTGGCAAATAGCGAACGGATCAACAATTAACTCACGCCACAACCCATATTATCAATATATATAGCCTACCAGAAGGGACATCAATTGTTGTGTGGGGCGACGACTGCTGGCGTATGACCTCCGACTGCCACCCTAACGGCATCTGTGGGTGGAAGACTCGGGGACGTTTTCTGCCTACACATGGGCCCCTTCGCTGGAAGGCGAACGATTAAGTCTCTCGGTGCGCAAATTAGAGAAAAAATAGGGAAAAAATGCTCGCAGAGAAGAGTCTGCTGTGCGGGCAATCGCTGACGGGGTTACGGTAGTATGCCTTATCGTTCTCGCGACCCCGACCATTAGCACCGAGGCGGCAAAGGGGTTTTTAGTGTAAATTAAATATCCGCCTGACAAATCCTGCTCTTAGGTAAATAAATGATCTTTAATATATTAGAATATTAAACCGTAAAAATAGATTTAAAATAAATGATAAAAAGGTGAATCTCATTTATTTGGACCTAACTGAACCTGCCAGAAGGGACAGCAATTGTTGATCCCATCGGAGCTGTATGCAAACTCATACATTAGATCCACAAAAACTCGCGAATCAACAATAGTTGGCAAATAGCGAACGGATCAGCAATTAACTCACGCCACCATTTGATCAATATTTGTTGAGTGAAATTATATTTCCCCTATCATCTATCTATACAAATAAAAGAAAAGGCCCTGTGCGGATTGACTGACTAACTGAAACATCAACGCAGAACCGAAACTACTTAACCTAACCAAGAGACTTGAAATTTTCACAGTAGACATAAATTATAATGTAGACAAGGAAAAAGGAAGGCTTTTTAGAATCTTTTGTATGAGTAACGTGCGTTACTTTGAGCAAGCGATGTGATATTTTGAGTGTAGGTTTTGAGGTCATTAAACCTTTGAGGTTCACCTCACCGAGAAATATAATTTCACTCAACAAATATTGTACATATGGGTTGTGGCGTGAGGTAATTGTTGATCCGTTCGCTATTTGCCAACTCTTGTTGATCCGAACAGTTTTTGTTGATCTAATGTATGAGTCTGCCTACAGACAGATGTTGCTCCGATCGGATCAACAATTGATGTCCCTTCTGGTAGGCTATATATATTGATCATATGGGTTGTGGCGTGAGTTAATTGTTGATTCGTTCGCTATTTGCCAGCTATTGTTGATCCGAACAGTTTTTGTTGATCTAATGTATGAGTCTGCATACAGACAGATGTTGCTCCGATCGGATCAACAATTGATGTCCCTTCTGGTAGGCTATATATTGTATATATTGTTCATATGGGTTGTTCATATGTAGTCGTTTATTTTTCTCTCTGACGTTCATAAGTGCATTGTAATGTGCCTAAATTAGAGAATAAATATCTTTTATCTTTTCTTTTTTTTAAATAAGAGCAGGATCTGTCAGGCGGATATTTAAAGAAATGCGGTCAGTTATTGGATGCGTGGGATTCTGCGAGACGAGTTATTGGATGGCTGGTTGTTTGGTGTGGGTGTATGGTTGGTTGGGATAGATTTTCACATCTTTGCGGAGAGCGTCAGGATCAGAACTGTAAACTGATGTGATGAAGCAAGATGCAAAGTTTTTATTTGGCTCTGAAGATGGCCCTTTGGGGCCGGCGGATATCGGCGGCATTTTTCCTCCTATGGAGGGGGTCCGCCCAGAAAAAATAGGGAAAAAATGCTCGCAGAGAAGAGTCTGCTGCGTGGGCAATCGCTAACGGGGTTACGGTAGTGTGCCTTATCGTTCTCGTGACCCCGACCATTAGCACCGAGGCGGCAAAGGGGTTTTTAGTGTAAATTAAATATCCGCCTGATCAGAACCGTATACTGATTTGATGAAGATAGATGCAAAGTTTATATTTGGCGGCTCTGAAGATGGCTTTTTAGGGCCGGCGGATGTCGGCGGCATTTTGCCTCCTATGGAGGGAGTCCGCCCAGATTGGGATCTCGTAAAGGGCCATGCTGCCCAGATTGGGAGGAGCCAGGAGACACCGGCCGCAGCCATCATCATGCGCGCCGACAGCCCGCTAAAATGCAGGCCGAAGCGCCACCTGCCGTCTAGTATGAGGCCCAGATACTATACTAATAATCCGCCTCGAACTAAGAAGTTGCTCGTTGACGTTTGGGGTCTTCTGACTTCACAACCCCTTGATTGATCCCGCTCAGATTTTAATGAAGAAATTTTGTGCACCTCAGCTGTAACCCCACTAAATTTTGTAAAGATTGGAAAAATGATACTCACGTTATCGTCTAACAAACAATCGAAATGGAAATGCCATCGAAACGAAATGCACGGCCGTCCCACTGGCTCGCTAAAAGTAAAATTAAAGAACTTCGTTCGCTACCGCGCGGCGCGCACTCGTCCAATGATCTTTAATTTATTTTAATGTCAAACTGTAAAAATACCATCACTACTAAGTTTAAAAACAAAGTCGTTTCCGCTGTCTGCCTGTATGTGTGCTTTTATCTTTAAAACTAAACAACGGATTTTGGTGCGTTTTTTTTAATAGGAGTAATTCAAGAGGAAGGTTTATATGTATAATATCTATCTAATACCCTTTCATTGGTAACCGGTTCCGGTCCCGGCAAGGAAAAAGGAAGGATTTTTGTATGAGGTACGTGCGTTACTTTGAGCAAGCGATGATTTTGTAAGCTTTAAGGTCATTGAACCTTTGAGGTTCACCTCACCGAGAAATATAATTTCACTTAACAAATGTTGATCCGATGGGTTGTGGTATGCGTTAATTGTTGATCCGTTAGCTATTGCCAACTATCGGATCAACAATTGCCGTCTCTTATGCTACGTTAAATTAGGTCCAAATAAATGAGATTCGCCATTTTATCATTTATTTAAAATGGTATTTTTACAGTTTGACATTAAAATATTTTAAAGATCATTGGACGAGTGCGCGGTAGCGGACGAAGTTCTTTAATTCAAGTTTTAGCGTGCCAGTGGGACGGCCGTGCATTTTGATGGCATTTCCATTTAGATTTGATAGACGATTACCTGAGTATCATTTTTCCAATCTTTACAAAATTTGGTAGGGTTACAGATGAGGCGCACAAAATTTTATCATTAAAATGTCAGCAAGATCAATTAAGGGGTTGTGAAGCCAGAATACCCCAAACGTCAACGAGCAAGTTCTTAGTTCGTGGCGGATTATTAGTATAGTATCTGGGCGTCATACTAGACAGCAGGTGGCGCTTCGGCCCGCATTTTAGCGGGCTATCGGCGCGCCTGCTGAAGGCCGCGGCCCGTGTCTCCTGGCTCCTCCCGAATCTGGAGAGCATGGCCCTTTACGGGGTCCCAATGTGGGCGGACTCCCTCCATAGGAGGCAAAATGCCGCCGCCATCCGCCGGCCCCATAAAGCCATCTTCAGAGCCGCCAAATATAAACTTTGCATCTATCTTCATCAAATCAGTATACGGTTCTGATCCTGACGCTCTCCGCAAAGATGTGGAAATCTATTCCAACCAACCATTCACCCATACCAAACAACCACCCATCCAATAACTGACCGAATTTCATTAAATATCCGCCTGACAAATCCTTCTCTTAGTTAAGTAAATGATCTTTAATATATTTGAATCTCAAACTGTATTGTTGATCCGATCGGAACTGTATGCAAAGTCATACATTAGATCCACAAAAACTCGGATCAACAATAGTTTGCAAATAGCGAACGGATCAACAATTACCTCACGTCATATACCATGTTGAGTGAAATTATTATTGTTACTTAAAAAACCCTTTTGTTTGCCGCCTCGGTGCTAATGGGCGGGGTTGAGAGAGCGATCAGGCACACTACCGCAACTCCGTCAGCGGTTGTCCCCACAGCGGACGCTTCTCTGCGAGCGTTTTCTCCCTATTTCCTCTCTAAGATACGAACCGATAGACTTAATCGTTCGCCTTTCAGCTCAAGGGCCCATGTGTAGGCAGCAAACGTCCCCGATTCTGCCGCCCACAGTGGTAGTCAGCGTTCGTACGCCAGCCGTCGCCGCCACCCTATATGCTTGCGACGCATTAGGTGTGAGGCCGAACAATAGTCGGCAATAGCCAACGGATCAACAATTAAACGCATACCACAACCCATCGGATCAACATTTGTCGAGTGAAATTATATTTCTCGGTGAGACCATTGATTTTGTACAGGTTGGATGAGTGATCATCTATAATTCATACATATAAAAGGAAAAACCCTGACTGACTGACTGATACATCAATGCAGACCCGAAACTTCTAAACCTACAGACTCGAATTTTCACAGTAGACATTATTTATAACTAACGTAAGCAAAGAGAAGGAAGGATTTTTGTGATCTTTTGTATAGGGAACGTGAGTTTCTTTGAGCAAACGATGTGATATTTTATACTAGACAGCAGGTGGCGCTTCGGCCCGCATTGTAGCGAGCTGTCGGCGCGCCTGCTGAAGGCTGCGGCCGGTGTCTCCTGGCTCCTCCCGAATCAGGAGAGCATGGCCCTTTACGGGGTCCCAATCAGGGGCAACTCCATTCAGAACCTAATAAAAACTTTGCATCTTTCTTCATAAAATCAGTTTACGGTTCTGGTCCTGACGCTCTCCCCAAAGATGTGGAAATCTATCCCAACCAACCATACACCCATACCGAACAACCACCCATCCAATAACACGTTTCTCAAAATCCCACCCATCTAATAACTGAAAGCATTTCATTAAATATCCGCCTGACAAATCCTGCTCCTAGTTAATTAAATGATCTCTAATATATTAGAATCTTAAACTATAAAAATAGATTTAAAACAAATGATAAAAAGGCGAATCTTATTTATTTGGACCTAATTGAACCTGCCAGAAAGGACAGCAAGTGTTGATCCGATCGAAGTTGTATGCAAAGTGATACATTATATCAACAAAAACTGTTCGGATCAACAATAGTTGGCAATAGCCAACGGATCAACAATTAACTCATTCCACAACCCATCGGATCAACATTTGTTGAGTGAAATTATATTTCTTGGTGAGGCCATTGCACTTGTACAGGTTGAAAGAGTGATTATCTATCTATATAGATAAAAGGGTAAGTCCCGAATGATTGACTTACGCCTCGAGTTACCAAGGCAGGGTGCCGGTCAGAGCGCACGCGACCGTGAAGCCTACCAAACGTTAAGCCCTTGCCATCCGCTGTCCAATGGCCCTTTGGGTCCGGTGGATGACGACGGCATTCTGCCTCCTATGGAGGGAGTCCGCCCAGATTGGGACCCCGTAAAGGAACATGCTCGCCAGATTCGAGAGGAGCCAGAAGAGAGCGTCTGCGGCCTCAAGTAGGCGCGCCGACAGCCCGCTAAAATGCAGGCCGAAGCGCCACCTACTGTCCGGTATGAGGCCCAGATACTATACTAGTAGTCCGCCTCAAACTAAGAACTTGTTTGTTGACATTTAGGGTCTTCTGACTCCACAACCCCTTGATTGCTCCTGCTCTGATTTTAATATAATGATGAAATTTTGTGCGCCTAAGCTGTAACCTTACCACATTTTGTAAAGATTGATAAAACGATACTCAAGTTATCGTCTTACAAACTATCAAAATTGAAATGTCATCGATATGTTCGGCCGTCCCACTGGCTCGCTAAAAGTTGAATTAAAGAACTTTCACTACCTCACACTCGTTTAATGATCATAAATTTATTTAAATGTTAATCTGCATAAATACTATTTAAAATAAATGCTAAAAAGGCGAATCCTATTTATTTATTATATTCATTAAAGTCATACATTACTTAGATCCACAAAAACTCACGGATCAACAATAGTTGGCAAATAGCGAACGGATCAACAATCAACTCAAGCCACAACCCATCTGATCAACATTTGTTGAGTGAAATTATATTTCACCGATCATCTATCTATACATATAAAAGGAAAGGTCATGTCTTGACTGACTGACTGAAACTTCAACGCAGACCCGAAACTACTTAACCTAGATACTTGACATTTTTTTACAGTAGACATTATTTATGACGTAGGCAAGGAAAAAAGAACGATTTTTAGAATCTTTTGTATGAGTAACGTTCGTTACTTTGAGCAAGCGATGGTCATTGAACCTTTGAGGTTCACCCTCACAGAGAAATATAATTTCACTTAACAAATGTTGATCCGATGGGTTGTGGTATGCGTTAATTTTTGTTCCGTGAGCTATTGCCAACGCTCGGATCAACAATTGCTGTCTCTTCTGCTAGATTAAATTAGGTCCAAATAAATAAGATTCGCCTTCTTATCATTTATTTAAAATGGTATTTTTATAGTTTGACATTAAAATAAATTAAAGATCATTGGACGAGTGCGCGGTAGCAAACGAAGTTCTTTAATTCAACTTTTAGCGTGTCAGTGGAACGGCTGTGCATTTTGATGGCACTTCCATTTAGATAGTTTGTTAGACGATAACTTGAGTATCATTTTTCCAATCTTTACAAAACTTGGTAGGATTACAGCTGAGGCGCACAAAATTTCACCATTAAAATGTGAGCAAGATCAATCAAGGGGTTGTGAAGCCAAAAGACCCCAAACGTCAATGAGCAACTTCTCAGTTCTAGGCGGATTATTAGTATAGTATCTGGGCTTCATACTAGACAGCAGGTGGCGTTTCGGCCTGCATTTTAGCGGGCTATCGGCGCGCCTGCTGAAGGCCGCGGCTGTGTCTCCTGGCTCCTCCAGAATCTGGTGAGCATGGCCCTTTACGGGGTCCCAATGTGGGCGGACTCCCTACATAGGAGGCAAAATGCCGCTGCCATCCGCCGGCCCCATAGGGCCATCTTCAGAGCCGCCAAATATAAACTTTGCATCTTTCTTCATTAAATCAGTTTACGGTTCTTATCTTGCCGCTCTCCGCAAAGATGTGGAAATTTATCCCAACCAACCCATACCATACAACCACCCATTCAATAACTGACCGCATTTCATTAAATATCCGCCTGACAAATCCTGCTCTTAGTTAAATAAATGATCTTTAATATATTAGAATCTTAACTGTAAGGGACAGCAATTGTTGATCCGATCGAAACTGTATGCAAAGTCATACATTAGATCCACAAAAACTTGCGGATCAACAATAGTTTGCAAATAGCGAACGGATCAACAATTAACTCACGCCACAACCCATCTGATCAATAGTAGTTAAGTGAAATTATTATTATTACTAAAAACCCCTTTTTTTGCCGACTCGGTGCTAATGGGCGGGGTTGCGAGAGCGATCAGGTGGGCTACCGCGAAGTTCGAAAATCGACAAAACGATTGTCCCGTCTCTATCGCTCTTGCATATACGAAAGAGAGTGATGCAAATAGGCGATTCGATGAACGAAGTGTTTCGCGGTTATAGGCCTGGCACACTACTGCAGCGGTTGTCTCCACAGCGGACTCTTCTGTGCGAGCGTTTTCTCCCTATTTCCGCTCTAAGATACGAACCGAGAGACTTAATCGTTCGCCTTCCAGCACAGGGGCCCATGTGTAGGCAGCAAACGTCCCCGAGTCTGCCGTCCACAGACACCGTTAGGGTGGCAGTCAGCGGTCGTACGCCAGTCGTCGCCGCCCCACATGCTTGCGGCGCATTGGGTGGGAGGCCGTATCTGCCTCCCTTCCTTACACGCTCCGCTGTCTCCTTCTGAGCCATCACATCCTCGCAGAAGGAGACCACCGCTTTCCAGGCCCTGTCGCTGTTGACCATGGCTTGCACCACGGCAGGCAGGGAGAGGCAACGTCCCATAACCACCACGAGTGCGACCTGCCCTGCTGCTCCGCCCACGTCAGGCACACAGCCAGCGTATGTAGTGCCGACAGTGCCGTGTCTTCGGCATCGCCGCACCCGTGGCATTCCGCCGTTTTTTGCCATCCCGCCACCCTACACAAGTAGTTGCCGAAGCAGCCATGCCCCGAAAAAATCTGTGTGAGGTGGAAGGAGAGAAACTAATCACGTCTTTCAACCCATTTCTCCAGAAGAATTGCTCCGATGGTCCAATGGCCAGCACTGGCCTCCTTCAACCTCCTCTTCCATTTTTCTAGGAACACTCGACGAGAGTCTAGCCTCCACCGTCTGACCTCTGACCTCTTTTAGAAGGGGGAAATTTCCTACCGCCCGCGCCTCGGTGACACGCCAATAAATATCGACAGAATCGCGGCGTCCAGGTCCCAGGGCGGGGTTCCCGCCAGTACGCACGCTGCCTCGTAGGAGACGGTTCGGTATGCCCTCGCCATCCTGACCGTGATGACCCGTTGCGGCCTCCGTAATTGGGCCTGGTTTAGGGCGGTCAGGGACCCGGCCCATATGGGCGGCGTACAAGGCCATCGACCGTGCCACTCCTGCGTACAGTCTCCGACATACGATGTTCATATTTAAATCAGTGGAATGACGTTAGTCTTATTATGTAATGTTGTTATTATTACACTTTTAATATATTTAGTTACGCGGCGCATTGGTGCACACTGTAATGCCAAGGCAATATATTGTTTTTGATAAATAAATAGAAAAATAAAGGTTCGGCCCAGTGACATTTGGCAAAAGACTGCTAAGAGCCAACGCTGCCCCGATCAATTGAGTAACGTGCGTTACTTTGAGCAAGGGATGTGATACTTTGACTGTAGGCTTTGAGGTCATTGAACTTTTGAATTCATTGAACCTGTACAAGTTCAATGGCCTCACCGAGAAATATAATTTAACCGACAAATGTTAATCCGATGGGTTTTGGTATGCGTTAATTGTTGATCCGTTGGCTATTGCCAACTATTGTTGATCCGAACAGTTTTATTTGATCTAATGTATAACTCTGCATACAAACAGATGTTGCTCGGATCGGATCAACAATTGCTGGCCCTTCTTGTAGGTTTAATTAGGTCTAAATAAGTAAGATTCGCTTTTTTATCATTTATTTAAAATTATATTTTAATAGTTTGACAAAAAATCAATTGAAAATCATTGGACGAGTGCGCGGTAGTAAACGAAGTTCTTTAATTAAATTTTTAGCGAGCCAGTGGGACGGCCGTGCATTTTATCAGCTTTTTCATTTCGATAGTATGTTAGACGATAACTAGAGTATCATTTTTCCAATCTTTACAAAATTTGGTAGAGTTACAGCTGTGGCGCACAAAATTTCATCATTAAAATGTGAGCAAGATCAATCAAGGGGTTGTGAAGCCAAAATACCCCAAACGTCAACGAGCAAGTTCTTAGTTCGAGGCGGATTATTAGTATAGTATCTGGGTTTCTTCACTTCGGCCCGCATTTTTGCGGGCTGTCGGCGCGCCTGCTGAAGGCCGCGGCCGGTGTCTGGTGACTCCTGCCGAATTTGGGGAGCAAGACCCTTTACAGGGTCCCAATCTGTGCGGACTTTCTCCATAGGAGGCAAAATGCCGCCCATCCGCCGGCCCCAAAGGGCCATCTTCAGAGCCAAATATAAACTTTGCATCTTTCATCATCAAATCAGTTAACGGTTCTGATTCTGACGCTCTCCGCAAGGATGTGGAAATCTATCCCAACCAACCATACACCCTTAACAAACAACCACCCATCCAATAACTCATTTCGCAAAATCCCACCCATCAATTAACTGACCGCATTTCATTAAATATCACAAATCCTGCTCTGATATAATAAATGATCTTTAATATATTAGAATCTTAAACTGTAAGGGACAGCAATTATTGATCCGATCGGAGCTGTATGCAAAGTCATAGATTAGATCCACAAAAACTCGTGGATCAACAATAGTTGGCAAATAGCGAACGGATCAACAATTAACTCACGCCACAACCCATCTGATCAACATTTGTTGAGTCAAATTATATTTCTCTCATCTATATATATATAATTATATTTCTTTCGAACCTGTACAGGTTCAATGACCTCAAAGGTTTAATGACCTCAAAGGCTACACTCAAAATATCACATCGCTTGCTCAAAGTAACGCACGTTATTCATACAAAGGATTCTAAAATTCCTTCCTATTTCCTTGCCTACGACTGTGAAAATTTCAAGTCTAGAGACTTAAAGGTTAAGTAGTTTCGGGTCTGCGTTGATGTTTCAGTCAGCCAGTCAGTCAGTCAGGACAGGACCTTTCCTTTTATGTGTATTGATATAGTTTTTAGTTTAAGGTATCTTTATTTTGTCTGTAGTTATACTTTTGTTTTTATAATAAATAAATAAAACCTGTATAGATAGATGATCGGTGAAATATAATTTCACTCAACTCAACAAATGTTGATCAGATGGGTTGTGGCATGAGTCAATTGTTGATCTGTTCGCTATTTGCCAACTATGGTTGATCCGCGAGTTTTTGTGGATCTAATATTAGATCCACAAAAACTCGCGGCATAGGCAAGGAAATAGGAAGGATTGTTAGAATCTTTTGTATGAGTAACGTGCGTTACTTTGCAAAGTCATAACTTTGCATACAGCTCCGATCGGATCAACAATTGCTGTCCCTTCTGGCAGATTTAGTTCAGTTAGGTTCAAATAAATAAGATTCGCCTTTTTATCATTTATTTTCATTCTATTTTTACAGTTTAAGTTTCTAATATAACTGATATAACTAAGAGCAGGATTTGTCAGGCGGATATTTAATTTACCCACAAAAAACCCCTCTGTTTGCCGCCTCGGTACTAATGGGCGGGGTCGCGATAACGATAAGGCACACTACCGTAACTCCGTCACCAATTGTCCCCACAGCGGACTCTTCTCTGCGAGCGTTTTCTCCCTATTTCCTCTCTAAGATGCGAACTGAGAGACATAATCGTGCGCTTTCCAACTCAGGGGCCCATGTATAGGCATCATACGTCCCCGAGTCTGTCGCCCACAGACGCCGTTAGGGTGGCAGTCGGCGGTCATACGCCAGCCGTTGCCGCCCCATATGCTTGCGAAGCATTGGGTGGGAGGCCGGATCTTCCTCCCTTACACACTCCGCTGTCTCCTTCTGAGCCATCACATTCTCGCAGAAGGAGACCACCGCTTTCCAGGCTTTGTCGCTATCGACCAAGGCTTGCATCATGGCAGGCAGGGAAAGGTAACGTCCTACAACCACCACGAGTGCGGCCCGCTGCACCACCCACGTCGGTATGTAGTACCGTGTCTTCGGCGTCGCCGCACCCGTGGCATTCCGCCGTTAGTTCTCATCCCGCCACCCTACACAGGTATTTGCCGAAGCAGCCATGCCCAGAAAGGATCTGTGTGAGGTGGAAGGCGAGAAACTTATCACGTCTTTCGAACCATTTCTCCAGAAGAATTGCTCCGATGGCCAGCACTGGGCTCCTCAACCTCCTATTTCATTTTTCTAGGAGCACTCGACGAGAGTATAGCCTCCACCGTCTGACCTCTTCTAGACGGGGGAAATTTCCTCCCGTCCGCGCCTCGGTGACACGCCAATAAATATCGGCCAGAACCGCGGCGTCCAGGTCCCAGGGCGGGGTTCCCGCCATAACGCACACTGCCTCGTAGGAGACGGATCAGTATGCCCTCGCCATCCTGACCGCGATGACCCGTTGCGGCCTGCGTAATTGGGCCTGGTTTTGGGCAGACAGGGACCCAGCCCATATGGGTGCCCCGTACAGGGCCATCGACCATACCACTCCTGCGTACAGTCTCCGACTTCCGGTGTTCGGCCCAGTGTCACTTGGGAGAAGACGGCTAAGAGCCGACGCTGCCCTGATCAATGTAGGCGCCATGGCATTTAAAATGCTCACGAAACGTCCAGCGACTGTCAAGGACTGCCCAAGTACCTTATAGTCGACAGTATACACGATGGTGTTGTCTCACTTTAACTTGAAGTTGGGACGTATGTTTGTTTCATTCGCACAATAGCGCGACGTTGCCGTACTTACCCTTCACATTCAGCTCCGGAGCCACATTTACCACTAAGTCGGACATAAATCGGAGCCACATTATGCGCTTACGTATAATTTTTTTGACCGTTAATGGATCAACGAAAACCTTAAAATTTTATGACAAGTTTTTCGAAAATGGATAAATGCACATCCACTGACGTCACACGCTGATTTCATATATTCGAGCTATACAACCGTATCTCTATCCGGAGCGGAATGTACGCACAAAACAGGTGGATCAACATTTGTTCTAAAACAGTACTGGATCAACTTTTACCGTGATGGGTTGATTATATATATATATATATATATATGTATGTTTTTGACCTTAACATATTTGTACATTTCATGAGCTTTAAAAAGTACCTTCGGGAATCGGCGATGACATACGAAGGTAATATTGCTGTTCTGCTTTTTCACGTGTCACTGTTGATTGATACCCGACGTCTCTTTCTAAAACCCGAAGGTTCTTCTGAGAGCTCACGGACTGTATGTCGCATTTTTGGTACCCTTACGAATAAGTGATGGACGAGACATGGACTGCCTCATTTAATCAACATTATACTAGGTCTAGGTATATAATATAGGTAGGTACATATGCTTATTATTGAGCAAATTGTGATATGATATCTACAGAATATAAAGTTATTTTTTCCCATTTCGTTATAAGTAATTACTTCTTAAAAAGGTGTAGTAAAGCAATTTAAAATACAAATTGTAATTGATAGGTAGCATGCTTTAATACCAAGTGGTATCTGTAAAATATCAGTTTGAACGAAAATACCACACATAATAAATAACGGAAACCAAAAATAGAATACCTAGTAATATGAAACGGATTTGGAATTAACCTTTTTTAACCTTTTCTTGACCTTTCAAGATGTAGGTGGTAGTATTTATAGGTTTGTAATGAATACCTGCAAAGTTTTGATTTTACATTGCCCTCACAAGTCTCACAACCATATTTGAAATGATCGCTAGGTAATAAATAACATCGTAGGTACTATGTAATAGATAAGCCTGGCCATCCAAAGAGGTAACGCTGCCAGCCTTCTGGGTACCATAACCCACGAAGGCGACTTGGGGAGCATCTTTTATTTATAAGTTTATTTTAGTTTTATATATAGGTTTATTGATTCTGTAGTTTTATTGTGTGTATTGTGTTGGACGGCCTCCATAGCCTAGTTGGTAGTGACCCTGCCTACGATGCTGGAGGTCCCGGGTTCGAATCCTGGTAAGGGCATTTATTTGTGTGCTAATCTCAAATATTTGTTATATATTCTACATATCACTTTAAAAAAACATAAAATAATACCCTATAATACAAATTATAAAAATAAAAGAATAAAAACCGTTGTAGCGGGACACGTAGAAACTGGGACCTCATTTGCTCGCGGGCAGTTCTGCTCTAGATCTTCACGTATTTACAATAAATTGAACAAACAACTTGACATCTATCCGAAACTTTATTATGACTGCAAGAGAGAAGCTACAACTTGGCTGAAGACCTTAACCTATGATGAGACAGAGACTTTATTACATTGATTTAGAATGAAGCACAAAAACAGACAAACAAAAATACACACACACACACACACACACACACACACACACACACACACACGCACACACACACACACACATCCATACACAAAGAGAGATAAATATGCATTTCTTTATGTTTCGAGCTTTCACTCACTCATTTAATTTCAAAACTTTATGTAATTAGTATAAAGTAGAAGTTTAGCCAATAAATTAGAGTTAATTAATTAAGTACATTAAGTAACTTAGCATAAGCATAAGTAATATAATAGTTATGTAACCTAAAGGAAGAGCGGCGCCACCCAACACAGGCATTTTTGCTTACCGGGTGGCTCCATCACCTTACATTATAAACAATCTGTGTCTTACGAAATAAATAATTTTAATTTTAATTTAATTTAATTTTTAATTTGTTCCTGAGTTATGGATGTTTTCTATGTATATAAGTATGTATTTATATATCTAAGTATGTATATCGTCGCCTAGCACCCATAGTACAAGCTTTGTTTAGTTTGGGGTTAGGTTGATTTGTGTAAGATTGTCCCCAAATATTTATTTATTTATTTATTTATTTATATGTAATAGTTAATGTTATGTTTTTAGCAATCCCTTTTGATATCATTAACACAGATAAGTTACCCTTATTATTTTGTTTAATTTATAATTTTTAATAAAATCATATTTTGACAAACAAAACCTGGAGTGGTCACTAGTATATGGAACAAGTATCGATACTTGAGTTTATCGATATGGGAACTCCCTACCTGTCAAAAAGTTTTGCCCCATCGATTCCTAGGTCTGCTCACAACAGACGTTTACATGGCATTACCTCACTCAATTCTTCGACATTTTGCACTTCCCATCACGTACGGGAAATGGCAATTCATGCAATTTCTACATCCGTACCATCATCATCATCCTAGCGTTTATCCCGGTTTGGGGTCCGCTTGACAATCTAATCCCATGAATTGGCGTAGACACTAGTTTTTACGAAAGCGACTGCCATCTGACCTTCCAACCCAGAGGGGAAACTAGGCCTTTTTGGGATTAGGTCCGATTTCCTTACCATGTTTTTCTTCACCGAAAAGCGACTGGCAAATATCAAATGATATTCCGTACATAAGTTCCGAAAAACTCAGTGGTACGAGCCGGGGTTTGAATCCGAGACCTCCGGATTGAAAGTCGGACGTCTTACCGCAAGGCTACCAGCGCTCTTTCTACATCCGTACCGACTCAAAAAATCTACCAACTTAGTTTATGATCACCAATGATTTCCAAACATTTCTTTTTCGGTCTTACCTTATGATTAAACTAATACAGGGTGTAACAAGAATATACTGATGATCCGTTTAAAGGTATATTAGTTATCGTATTGCGACTGAGAAAAAGCAGGAGAAAAAATGTTTGTATGCGAATAAAAAAATGTATGGGGCACGTCGTCCCAGCCGGCCAACTCTCCATACAATATGTTTTTTTGCGTCAACATTTTTGTTCTCTGGCTTTTTCTTAGTCGCAATATGATACTCAATATGCCCTTAAACGGATCACCAGTATTTTTGTTACACCCTGTATGTTTATCTGTGCCAAGTTTTTTTATTCAACCACATTATTTAATTTATCTTTTAGCTGTTGTCTTAGTCAATACACGCATGAAATTGTAGTTAATCTAATCTAACGTGCACTTTTCTTTTATTTCCAACATACATTTGGATAATTCAATACTGATGTTAGTATTTGATATAACTCGTTAATTTAATTAAATACTTACCTTTTCTATTACAGGCGACCACAATAAAACTCTTAACAGAGATGTCTCCAGGGTCCGAGTATTCTTCTACGACTTCACAAACAACTACAACAACAGCTACCCCATCGACACGGCCGCAGAAGAACTCACCAAATCCTACAATCTCGACGTAACAAGGAAGCTAATATTCTTCGTCCCTGGTTTCAAGTCAAACATAACTAGAAAAACCGAAGAACTGATGAGACAAACCTTCAAGGATAAATCTGATACTTATCTTATCATTATTGATCATTCCCCGTATACTTCCCTGGTACCAGGCAAGTCAGACAGCTACAGCTATGGCAGAGCGGTATCTCATGTCTACTATATCGGGAAAGCACTAGGAAAGTTCCTGGCAGACTTGAAAAGCAAAGGCTTTCCATCCTCGAAAATTCACTGCGTTGGCCACAGTTTGGGAAGCCAGATGCTGGGCAATGCTGGTTATGAATTCAACATGTTGACAAGAGACAAGGTTTGGAGGTTGACTGGGATAGATCCTGCTGGGCCTTGTTTCTCAAACAGTTTCATCGAAGAGCAAATCCGTTCAGGTCTAGCTGAATACGTTGAGGTATACCATTGTAATGCTGGCGGATTGGGGACGACCAGCGTTCTGGCAGACGCTGATTTCTTCCTTAATAAAGGATACAAGCAACCTGATTGCTCCGAAGGCCTTATTCCGTTGAAAGGCGACTCTGACCAGGCTAAATGTAGTCACAAAGCTTGCGTCTCGCTCTGGGCTAAGACGGTCCATAATCCTGGGACATATTTAGCATGGGCTTGTGATTCGTACAAATCCTTCTCAAAAGGAAAGTGTGCTGGAAATGAGGTTACTATAGCTGGATATTCTAACCCTGGTAATGCAACTGGAGTATTCTATGCGTCTACTGATGGATACGGCATTTAAATATTATTTATTCTCCCTTGAGTAAAATACTCATTCGCTTATTTATAAACGTGTTTCAAACATCATTTAATAAGTCTTTTGTCTTTATCTGTCACTTTACAGTTGTGTTGGTTAGAAAAAGACTAAACATAATTGAATTAAATCAGGTTTGAAGCACGTTTATGAATAAGCGAGGTAGACTAGATTATTAGTGAGACTGAATGTTGATATAATTGATCAACTTGACATTAAACATTACCAAAAAATTTTGAATCATATTTCAAACTCATTTATTAGTATATCATTTAGAAAGTTAATGAATAATTCCTAAAATGCTGTATAGTTGTATAGTTTCAACAATATATTATCTAAACAAGTTACATTTCGGTAGCAAGACCATTTTATTTGACGGATATGACGTATGTGACAAAATAAAGTTTTTGAATTTATTTTTATTTTTTTAACAGTTTTTCAGTCAATTAGCCAGTTACCTGAAATCAAAATTTACTCAATAATTACACCCTTACCTACTTTGTGATTTGAGAAAAAGATAATTAAATATTTTATCTCCTCGTCTGTGGCGGGCGCTGATTAGTAGACTATCTTTTGAACTTTAAAAACCCCTAGCTAGCCACAGAACAAATCATGTAACAAATGTTATACAAAGTGACCTGCTTTAAACGCTTCAAAGTGTAATTTCACTCTAAGCGCGGCGGAAATATGGAAATGCCTTGGCCGGGAATGCAATTATCGGCGGGCACTAGTCCGCGAAGTGGAAGGAATTTTCCCATTAAATTAAGACCAGAGGCTCATATCATACTTGCAGTTCATCTTAATACTCTAAATGGAAACTTAATCTAAATAAAGCAGATACCTACAACATTCACTGGTAAAGTGTCATACTTATGATAAATATAAACTTAAATAACTGAACTCTACCGCTCTTAATTAAGCTTTGGGATAGAAATATACGTTAAAAAAAAACATTTTTATGACTAACCTACCAAGATTCATTGTCGTTGTGACAATTGCAAATGAATATTCTATGTCTGACCAAGTTTTTATCCTGTTTTATTATATTATGTTGTTATTCAGTAAAATATTGATATACTATTAGGTAAGTACATATTTAACATTCATTTGAATAAAGGATCACCTACTTAATAGAACCATTCAATCTTAGATGGTTAGTTTGTTCTTTAATAAATGCATACGGGGGACAATCGGCGCAATTTTGACACAAAACTCGCGCGCGATTTCGAGACATTGCCGTCTAGGTAGGTACAACGAAATCAATCGGTGGATCAAAAACCGCAATGTATTAAAAATCGCTTACATTTGCAGAAGCCTTGAATTATATGTATCAGTACCCGGTGAAGTTGCCAATTCCACGTAAGTTGGGAGCTGTGAGAGTTCCTCAAGTTGCCAATGAGACCTTCGAGTAAAGTTCAGTTGCTTAAGTAGGTGAAGTTGCACTGCGCTAGCTAATGGTAAGATATTAATCTTAACTATTTCATTTATATTTGGCATGTCATCGATAACTTAACTTATCTTCTTATAAATAAATAAATAAACACCCATAGCTCAGGAACAAATCATCATCATCATCATCTCAGCCATAAGACGTCCACTCTTGAACATAGGCCTCCCCTTTAAAAGGGGGGTTTGCCATACGCGCCACGCTTGGCAGGCGGGTTGGCGCGCAGTTTTTTTTGTTTATTGTTGTTTAGGCAGGAACAAATATTCGTGGTAAATTCCCTCACCAGGACCTTTCGTTTCGTATTAGGAGCACTACCGACTGAGGCTGGAGGCCAGTTTATGCACTGAAGTTGCTTATGTTTCTATAATCAACTAGAAAACCCCTTTCGCTTCAGAACCCTAAAAACGGCTTACTGTCATGGCTTGTTTGTCTCTCCTTCAATACCATATGGCAGTGCAAAATGTGGAGTTATTTTGCAGAATTTAATCGTTCACCGGCGAGTCCCTGTGTTACGTATGGACTAAGAGCTGGTCACGTCAGATATGACACAATAATGAGAGCAAGGAAACCCGTCTTATAAGATTGCAATACTATCCTTATTGCTAGATTCGGCTGATTTTAATTGGTGGAGGTCAGAGTGGCAGACAATTTTTAAGTTGGAAAAATGTAATACCGAAATAGGTAAAAACTCCTGAGGTCGTCTTATTTATAAGGGACGGGGCCTATATTTTAACATTAGAACAAAAAAACATTGCTTATTATTTCGGAAACAGAAACAGTAGTCGACGAATTATGAATTACATTATACGTCGTTTTAGACTACTTTCCCCCATCAGAAATTTTCAGCAGTGATATAATGTAATTATTTATATAAGAACTCTAAGATTTTTATTTTTAATGTGGTTTTGCATTCTTTGACCTCCACCATTTTATAGCTGCTAGATGTCCGGATCTAGAAATAAACTTAGAATAGCAATGATAAAAGAGGGGTTTCGTTGCTCTGATTATTGTGTCATATCTGATGTGGCTAGCTCTTCGCCTAATACTCGTACTTCTCTCTGTGCAGTTTTAAAACCACTACGAGAATCCCGTTCTGTCGCAAGCACTCGTATTTCACCCCTTCGCCGGTGACTTATGGCCACGATTTATTCTTCTTATTCAGAATATCTTATGTAGATTCATAAATTGAGAGCAATATCTCATCTGGGACAATGTTGCTGCGGATTTTTGTCATATTTCACTCGTGATTCCTGAGATGAGATAGGCTGACGTGTCGTTTGGAATGTTTTTTGTGAGCAAAGTTTGGTGATTATTTTGGCTCCTGAGTCTCAATATCCACGATGAAGAATAGAAAAAATGTGATTAAAAAAATGTGCGTGAGCAAGAAATATGTTCAACTGCAAAAGTTGATTCACTACTTAATTGAGAGTCCTTATGACATTTACTCTGCCTCTCGATATACATTGTGCAAAAATAGTATTTTATACAATCGTGACATAATTAAGATCTTTTCAGTCGATTACCGACATTACCGTATTTAGGCCGCGAAGCTTGCTGTGTGGCCTGAAGATTGAAAAGCTTGATTATGTCACTATTGTATACAATACTTTTTCTACGAGTGCTCAATATAGGCAAGCCGGTAAGAATTGAGTTCGACGACAGACCAGCTGCCTCTATACAATTTAGTAACTTCAATCTCCCGGCGGATTGTGCCGGTCCCCCGCTGGCGACGGCGGCGGCGGCGGAGGGCGGGCTACTGATCAGTGCTACAATATTGTACGATTTTTTTTTCTACATCGCTGGCGATGCTACAATATGCGACCATAAAAGCACTATCGAAAAGTATGCGCTAGTAGTTCCGTCTACACAATCTCAATTCAAGTATTACAGTTGACGAGTATAATATTTAATAAATAAATAATAAACTTTCCCGTTGCCAAATGTCAGTAGAATCGTTGCACGATTCATGATTGTCGCCTGAGAAATATCCAATAGCAAACCAGATATGAATGAATATTGCTCGTGAACTGACCCTTGCTGCAGTAGTTTTATTTGTTGTTGTTTGTTTTTTAACGGCCTCCTAGCCTAGTTGGTAGTGACCCTGCCTATGAAGCAGGAGGTCCCGGGTTCGAATCCTGGTCAGGGCATATATTTGTGTGTTTATCACGGATATTTGTTCCTGAGTTATGGATGTTTTGTCTGTATTTAAGTATTTATCTATATCTATCTATAATATATATATATATCATCGCCTGGTACCCATAAAACAAGCTTTATTGAGCTTACTGTGGGACTGGGTTGATTTGTGTAAGATTGTCCCATGATATTATTTATTTATTTTATTATTTTGTATTTATGTACGTACAGTTTTAGAGTCGATAGAACCTTTGTAGCACCTCTGGTGTTGCAGGCGTCCATGTGTTACGAAGCTTATCATTAGGTGGGCTGTAAGTTCAGTGTTAAATAATTTTAAACAAAAAAGAATCGACTTCACTTAGGATCCGCTATTCCAAGAGGAAGTGGCCGAGTTGCAAGTTGCCGTAAAAAAATGTGAAATCACTATAGGTGTGCCTATAATAGTTGAAGAGTTCCCTCGATTTCTCCAGAATCCCATCATCAAATCTGGACCTGGTGACAATGGGACCAACTGTGAAGTATATATATACTTAAGAATATATATTCTTTGAAATAAAAAAAATTCAAATCAGTCTAGCCGTTTTTGAATAATCGGTGAACATTCCTTAAAAATAAACAAAGATCCCGGCAAATTGATAACCTCCTCTTAGAAATCTTGAAGTCGGTTGAAAAGGGAATTTTATAATCCTAATAGAATAACAAATTTTCAAAGCTGCTTGATTTAAGTTACCATGTTTTCGTCATCCGCCTTTGGTGCGTGTCGAGTAGAGGCATTGTTCAGGCCCCTTTGTTCCCCTCCTGTCCCGGGACTAATATATTTCTTTCGCCATTGTTTTCAGCCAGATAAGCCGTCACCCTATTTATTTAATGCTATTAAACAACTTTGCGGTGAAGGATTTTCTACTCTGATATGGAAACTTTCAACAATTTCATGATTTAATCATTCATCAGATCAAATCTTTTAAACTGTAATCGTGTTTTAGTTCTTCAAGGAAATGTCGTGAGATTATCCGCAGGTAAATCGAGAAAGCTGAATTTGAGCTTTAGCGAACTATCTCATTTGATTTATTTAATTACTAGTGGTTCTGTGAACCGTAGACTTCGGAGAACATAAATAACGCGACGGCAAACTTCCCCCCCTCATTTTCCCCCCAATCAAAAAAATGCCTCGACAATTTTTGGCAAATAAATCAAGGAACGTACATGCCAAGTTTAATCGAAATCGAATGAAAAATGCGACCTCTAGACCGACACTGACCAACCAACCAACCAATACACACACATCAATCTGCCAAATCGTCGTACCAGTGAAGTTTTAAGAAATCGATTGCCATCTGACCTTTCAATCAAGAGGGGCAACGAGGCCTTATCGGGATTAGGTCCGGTTTAATACGATGGTTTTCTTCGCTGAAAACGGACTGGTAAATATCTAATATTATTCCGTACATAAGTTCCGGAAAACTCAGTGGTACCTCCGGGGTTTGAACCCGAGACCTCCGGATTGAACGTTTTTGCCACGGCGCGCTTGAAAAGCGGACCGCAGTCTACTCAGCAACCTGGTTTAATTAAAAAAAATTGTCAATAATTAACTGACAACGTTTGATTTCAAGTCCATATCCGGAATAGACCGTTTTCCCCGCGGCTGTCCAATAATGGGTCCTTTTCCGTACAGCCCCGAATCTCTGACCGAGTTAATTAAGAAAACAATAGACAACGCTTTATTTTATTTACAATGCCGACCATAATCGACAGAACTTGGATTTGCTTAATTGCCTGTGATTTAATTTATCTTCTGGTTCTGAGATTTGTTTCTGTAGCTGTTTATTATTTGCGAAAGATAAGCTTTGTGTAATGGTGTTGGCTTTGATTTAATATTATGTCATCAACAGTTTTTTAGTCATTTGCAGTAAATTGTTATGGAAGGTTTTAGGGATCCGTTGACAAAGTAAGGAAAAAATTGTATGAAACTTGAACATGAACATCTTTTCTTCAGTTGAGAGGTCCGTTAGTAGTCTTTCGGTCTAGCATTTGTCAGCTCTCAGGTCAGCTCTGCAACCTAATCACATGAATCAGCGCAGTTACTAGTTTTTAGGATAGCGACTGCCTTCTGACCTTTTAAACTGGGCCTCATTTGAATAAGTTACGATTTCCTCTCGATGTTTTCCTTTCTACCTTGTTTTCCAATGGCAATTTCTTAGGTAAAAACAGTTTCCCGCGAACAAATAAGGCACATTTGCTAAATCTGGACGTACTTTTTCAAGACAACTATTATGTTCAATAATATATCAACAGCCTTATTCCGCCCATAATAATCCTTCACTCCTCCAAGCACACCGTACATCCCGCGCTACGATTATTTCACGCCATTAAAGCATCCGAATGGGGAATTCCCGGAATTTATAGGTACAATAAGCACCGACCGAATTACTCGGTGCATAACGAATGCATCTAACAAACACGTTGCCACAGTAAAATATTGAGCGGCATTCTAATATTTTTGTCATTAAAAGGACATTCAAACAAATTGTGATTCTGAAATTGTCACTAAAACGTTTGACGCATCGTATTGCGTATTGAGTTTAAGCCAGGTTTAAACAATCTTATGTTGAAATATATTTGACAGGAACTTGATAACCCTTATGGGTATCCTGCCTTTGCGCTGAAATGGTTCTCTGCTTTGAAGCCGAAAATTGTATTGCCGAATTTCAGTTGCCAGCCAACTTTTCGCAGAAGTTTCATTTGGCCGAATAATTTTTACCAAATAATTATTTAGCAACCATTTGGTTGGGAAATGAAAATTACCCACTAAGTTGGGTTAGGTTAGTTTGGATTAAGAAAAATTGAATATTAAATTCTGCCAAATTAAACTTCTGCGAAAAGTTGGATGGCAATTGAAATTCGGCAATACAATTTTCGGCTACAAGGCAGAAAACCATAATTAAATGAAGATACTTAGGAAGTTTTTTTACGCTGCTGAATTTTCATGCTTCACGATATTAGGTAATGTTTTGCGTGAACCATATGACATTTAATGTTTTATGCTCAGGTTTTTTATGTTTAATGCTCAGGTTTGTTATATTTAATGCTCAGGTTTAGTTCTGAGCCTACTCCATTGCAATATTTATATACCCGTTAGTCACCAGTAGGAGCAACTGGATACAAACGTTTCACGTGTTACCATTACCATTGAGAACAACTAGGCTGAAATAACTCCCGCTGGGAAAAATGGTTACCACATCAGATAACTTCAGACAGGTCTAAAGTTGCAGGTGTCCATAGGCTACGATAGCTGGTTATCATTAGGCGGGCCGTATGCTTGTGGTAGAAAAAAAATACAAACATTTTCTGATGACGTGCTCTAAATTTAACACGCTTACCATTTTCATTCTTAATTAACACTCTTTAATTCAGATTTGTTGAATTCACATGGAATCGCCCTGTCGTACTAGTTATTAGTTTACTGTTTCATTTTATGTACCCACTGTGAATGTATTGAAGACGAAGGGAAGTGAACTACAAGAATTAAGAGCCAAGATCCGCCATTTTGCGTTGCTCAAAAACAAGATGGCGGAAAATTGTAGGTATCACATCTGTTGCAATGATGGAATGTCTAACACGGACCAAATTTCGGTATCTGTAAACAATATAAATAAAACATATTGTATATATCCTGTGCTGCTACACGATAATGGTCTTAAAAGACCTTCCCTCAATTTATGAAGGTTTGCGTTTACAGATTTTGAAGAAATCACACAGGCTGCGAGAAAAAGGTTATTTTTGACAAACTGGGATCTGGTAGTTGCCCTCACTGACCCAAAAAGAAAATCCACCTTGTATACATACATAATTGTCTTATCTTCTAAAATCCTCCTTAAGAATTTTGGTCGTTTTTATCAGCTACTTTAGTTATCGATGCAACAAGTCGAATAAAAATACTCTGTGACCTAAATCAGAAAAAATTGACCTCCCGCATTGGATGGTTTCTTGTATTAATATATTTAAAAAGACACAGTGATTAATGTATGTACCTACTCGTATTTTTAATCTTCTCATGTGTAAACCAGCAATTTCATTAGCTTTATTGAGATAAATACTAGCGAAAAGTAAGAGAGTGAGGTTAATTTTTGGACTGAATTTGGTCGTACATTTTAGTAAGCATTGATTTATTATGTATTCTACTAGATGTGACATCTAGATCAAATTTTGTGCGCCATGTTTGGCGGTCGACAGCTGTGACTGAATCAAAGAGTAGTATAGACTTGTAGTGATTTTCACTATAATTATTGTGACAAAAAATCTTAGGAATGTCATCGCCAGACATTTTTTATTTATTCAGATTTAAATGAAGAATCATAAACAAACTAAGATTAACTAATTAAACGAGACAGTGCATTCGAGACGTTAAACTGCATTCTCTGACATTACTACAAATATACCTTGCATTCACTAACGTCTTCCGTTAGACCATAGATCGCATTATGTAGATCATAGATTATCATACTTTCATACTTATCCCTCCAAACAAACCGTAAACATGAAGAAAAATTCTAATTGTTTTAAGTACTAGTAGTCGGCCTCGAACTGAGAACTCGCGATTTTCTTGCAAACGAGTTGACCAATATAGCAAGACCCATATGAAGATTTTTTTCGCTTTCTAAGTCCACAACCCCTTGATCCAGCTCATAAACGAACTCTCAAAGTGTATGTATCTCTGCTACAACCCCAGTATATTTCATAAAGATCAGAAACGTTACTCTAAAGTTATCGTCGAACAAACTCTCAAAATCATCGAAATGCCGACGTCCCAGTAGCCAGAAGTTGTTTGTAAGAACTTGCTTCGCTTCGCCTCCGCTCGTTCGATAAGAATTTGCTTCGCTTCGCCTCGGCTCGTTCGATTAATCAGAGCAGTATAAGGAAGAGATGCAAAAACAGTATATATTTATATATTTTTTTATACTACGACGGCAGCAAACAAGCATACGGCCCGCCTGATGGTAAGTATTATTAAGATACTTTAAACTTTTTTTACTCGTGCTTATGTTTAGGCGCTTTTATGTCTACCTAGTTGCATTCCATTTATAATATGGAGTAATTTCTGAATAAATGCCAGTTATAAATATGCGTTTGTAAATGCAACGATTTATACGTGCAACTGTATTTTTTTAGCCTTGGTACTCGATCACGAGTTTTATACGCCAAATCTAGTGGGGGCGTATCTGTGGGTTAGATTTATGCATCGAATATACATGCAGCTTGTCTTGTTAAACCCCGTGAAATGTATTTAGGTACTTGTAGTTTATGCGTTTATGTGAATAGTTGGACTAGTAAACTAGCTGTCACTGTCTATTGGTCAATATCCGCTGAAGGTTATCATCAAGGACCGGAATTCTTCATAGCAAAACTCAAACTGTCAGAGGGATTGACCGTGATGTTTTATCGACTTATCGATGTTACGGAATAATATCACATTAGGTATCCATTACCATCTTAAAAGATTATTCTGTATCATTTGACCTCTTTGATAAGCAACTTGCATCTCTATATTAAAATTAATTATATCAATGTCACATATGTCACTTGAGTTTTCATAATTGATTCCAATGCCGTGCTACTAAAATGGTTAATCCTAAAAGAAAAACGATATTCAAATTGGTTGTGTGTATATCCAAAAGCCTGATTTCATTACTTTAGCTTTGTTTCATCAAGTGACAAATATTTATCGATAAGTCGATAAAACATCATGGTCAATCCCTCTGACAGTTTGATTTTTGCTATGAAGAATTCCGGTCCTTGGTTATCATCATTGCCGGTTATCAGAAGGGGGATTGCCAACCGGGTGTTTGGTATTTAAATTTTAAGGCCAGATTTAGGGTGGGTTGCACCACGCATAACTAACGAACTGATCAAAGTTAAATATGGCGACAGAACTGTCATTATATAGGAAACTGTCAAACTTTTCGTGCAAGAATTTTTTAACGATGAAGTTGACTTTAACAGACGGTTTGGTGCAACCGGCCCTTACACTTGTAAGTTTTGTTTACGTTAGTACAGTGCTATAAGTCAAAATGAGAGGCAAATATTGCTTTCTTATTCTAGCAAATATCTTCGCAAATTCTTTCTCAAGTAAGCAAAACCTACAAGTGTAAAATAGAAGAAATATGAACACGGATTCGGCAACCACTATACATCGGTACATCATCGTTATTCTCCAGAGCTCGATTTAAACGCTCTATTTACTGAGGCGTATTCAAACACATAAAATTAATATGTTATTATAATGAAATTCAATTCATTTAAATTAGCACATTTGCGCTTCATCACATTTTGCGAAGGTCGCAGACCTATAAAACATTGCCTCTAAATGTAACAAGTAATTTCCAAATTTTTTTAACATCCGTCTTTAGTCACCGATTTGCGTATGAATAACGCAGTTTCATTGAAAATTGTGACAGACGGACAAACGAATGATTCTATAAGGCTTACGTTTTATCATTTAAGGTACCTCTGGAACCCTAAAAAGTTATGTATCTATTTAGGCATTATGTACAACATATTTAACTTTGCAAATACGTTTTACCGTCACAAAGGTGCACATAATACGAATTTCCGATCAACCCTCAGGGCATGCGGTGAACACCTAGTTTATATTTGACGTTCTATCGAAAAGGCTCAAACGCGTATGAGATTCAAAGAGACTTAGGTCTTTTTGATCGGGGATACTTTGTACGGAGTAAACTTCAGTTTCCATCACGAAAATTCGATGGAACTGCTGAACGCCTGTGGTTAGTGTTTGGGTAGTTACTACTATTTACAGAGTTATAATTGACTGAGCGAGCGAAAGGGTCTTAGCTTATTCCATTTCCGTAAGAAATTACGGACATTTGTGGTAAGGACCAATAAAATTTTATTTTATTTTAACGAACGAGTGTGATGAAAAATATTATGTAATTAGAGTCGGATTAAGAGTCTGTCCAAAATGGCCTCTACAATCGGCGCAATTTCGACACAAAACTCACGCGCAATTTCGAGACATTGCCGTCTAGGTATAAACGAAATCAATCGATGGATCAAAAACCGCAATGCATTAAAAATTGCAGCTGACTAGTTGCTTACGTTTGTAGAGGCCTAAAAGAGTAGTGTCGTAGAATGTATGAGTTCCCTTAAAAACCGCGGCACTTCTCTTTCCGGACAAATTCTGCAGTGATGCCATCGAAGCCAAATCGGTACATCTGTAGAGCGCTTAGTGAACAAAGAGCAACTTCCCAAACTTTATAATGAGCGGTCACTGTTATTAATAACGTTTGCAGTGTTTTTGCGCTAATTGGACTGTTTGGACGTTTTCGACTGTTTGGACTAAGCTGGGCATTTAGTTAAATTACGTGTTCGTTATACCTCATTTATTTTGACCGAATTTAGAAAATATGGTATATGAGACGCTTGTTATTTGTTGAGGACTAGCTTTTGCCCGCGACTTCGTCTGCGTGAAATTAGTAATGCCCGTTAAGGAATGAATTCTGGATATCAACTATTCTATATCCTTCCCCAGAGCTGAAACTATCTCCAGCGTTCAACGGTTATTGATTCCCCATACAAACTTTCAACCCCGTTTTCAACCCCTCTAGGGTTGATTTTCGGGATGAAAACTATCCTATGTCGTTTCTCGGAACTCAAATTATCTCCATACTAATTTTCATCTAATTCGATTCAGCGGTTAAAATTTCTCCATACAAACTTTCAACCCCCTTTTCACCCCCTCCAGGGTTGATTTTTGGGATGAAAACTATTCTATGTCCTTTCCCGGGACTCAAACTATCTTTGTGCAAAATTTCACCAAAATCCGTTTGCCCGTTTTCACGTGATGCGCGGTCAAATAAACAGACAAACAGACAAAAATTCTAAAAACTGTTGGAACGTGTTCCGTTATCGATTCTAAGTATCCCCAGCCAATTTTTTTCGAATATATTCCATGTACAGACTTTCGACCCTCTTCAGCTTTGTTATATGTATAGATACTTATGTATATAAGTTATGTATTAGGAAATAAATTAGAAAATGTATATAATATCAAGTAAGGTCAATGTGGCTAATGCCAAGGGTATCCATCTCCACGAAGTGACAGCTACAGTCTTGGAACGTATCGGATACGTTTTCAGGGTTGTCAAAATTCCCTTCTTTTATTTGCGGCACGACCATAGATAAGATAAAATATTTAAGCAGTAGTTTTGTTCTAAAATAACAGTTATATTGGGCAAATAAGGTAATAAAATCTGCCATTTATCAAGTTTTTAGGATTAGCTAGATTGAGGCAGATGGGGGCAGGTCCAGCAATCAAACTAAACGCGTATTTGTTAACCCTATACAGTCGAAAGGCAAAATTGTATGGAGACGTCATGTGTCACCGTTCATCTGTCAGAGTTCTGTCAAACACTGATTTTGTGGGGAAGATGAACTTCTGTATGAAATACTATGAAATAAAATGTATTTACATAATTAAATATACAGAGGCACTATAGTACAAATACTAAACTAAATTAATAACTAGCTCAAATCTAAACTAGGCCCATGCGGCATTGTACTAAGGATGCTGGCGGCATTTCCTCGTTGTATCGCAATACTGATACGTTGTGCGAGGAAACCGCCAGCTCTTCAGTCACCAGTTACGTTATTACTAAAATACTATTATATTATTCTGTGGTAATGCCGTCATAGGTCATAGGGCCTATTCCGTACTGCCCGTACCGTACCGCAGTACGTACATTTACATGGATAGTTGCTTATCTAGTTTAGGATTGAAAATATGGATCGAAGTTGTTCCTATTTGTTATTTTTACTAGTTTGTCGCGCGTAGGGAAAACAAACGTGTATTTCCGTTAATTTCACATGGGGCCGGGGCCGCGCAATTTGCCGCTCTACTGTCCCGCGGTAGACTTGGGACAGTATATCAAATACACATTGAAATAAATAGTTAAATATTTTGAGACTTAGGGTGGGTTGAACCACGCACAATTAACAGACTCATCAACGTTAAATATGGCGACGGAGCTGTCATCCCATAGAAAACTGTCAAACTTTTCATACAAGATTTTTTTACGATTACGTTTACGTTCACAGACAGTTTGGTGCAACCGGCCCTTAGGGTCGGTTGCACCAAACAGTCTGTCACCGTTAAAACGTTCGCAAAATTTTACTGTATGGAAATTTTCATAGTATTTCGCCGGGTGACGCTGATGAGTCCGTCAAAAGAGATTGGTGCAACTGGCCCTTAGGGTCGCTTGCAGCAATCAGTCTGTTAACGTCAACGTCATCGTTAAAAAATCTTGTGCCTATGCCAATTCCTGGAATTTGGTTGTCAAGCAGACTCCAAACTGGGTCAAACGCTAGGAGGAAGAAGAAGTGCTGTGATTTAGATTCAAAAGTACCTTTTGTAAAATATTTGCCACATTTTCTTGCCCAGTCTAAAGCTAATCCCAATTTGGACACAGAACAAATTGGAACGTTGTCGAACTGTTTTTGTGTGGTTGTATTAATTAGCGTAGCTTTTTGATATGCTCTTACCATTACCTACAATGTCATTGCCTCGATGAACCAGGAGGGGCATCCGATCTTAAATATTTGATCACAAATTGATCTTATTTTGACAAACTGACGCGTACACTGCACAATATCAGCAGAAGTGGCCAAGCGGCATAGGTGTTCTAAAAGATCTTGAATTTTAATATTTTCTTGTGTTGTTACGTTAGCTTGACACGGGCCAAGAAAATTAAGAATATCGTGCCCGCTTTGTTATAAATTCTTCTCCTTCTGACTCTTCACTTTCTAGCTTTGAGTCGATCACCCAGACCCAGGCTTATACAGTGTGTAAATCTAATACGGGCGATAAATTAAACCAGACATAGAACTCATTAGTGTACTCATTAAGATGTTTTTTTTGAAGTTACACTTACTGTGCCCCATAGATTAATTTTTGAAAATTTTATCAGCAGCAACGTAGTGTAAACATGATATTAAAAGTAGCTGTCAACGAGCGTTTAACGCGAGTGTGTTTGCATTATATTGCGGGCCGAATTATTTTGTATGGATAAAATTTTAATTGCAATTCTAAGTAAAAGTTATCTAATTACATTTTTTTATATCCTATACTTATCACCGTTAAGAGATTCGCCCGTATTAGATTTACACACTCTAATGACACATTACTTACGTATATACCTACCTTTTCACACTCATTTCGCTCATAGGCAAGGTAACTTTAAAATCCCGTGCGATTGAAAGACAGGTGTGTCCGACATATCATTTGCAATAGTACATTACACAACTAGGGTGGTAAAACAAAGAAAGGCCGAGATCGCAGAAGTTTGAGGCCCGAGCTGCAAGCGAGAGACGTAAATATGTGATCGAGGGCTTTCTTTATTACCTCCCGTGTTGTGTAAATCGTTTTATGTCTACACTTGGCCAGAAAGTGTCTTTTTCTGTACGCGCAGCGTGCGGAAAAAGCCACTTTATGGCCAGGTGTGGCATAAAAATATTATGTATAGAGAAGAATGCAGCTACCTATTTATTAGGTACGCAATAGAAAATATACATTTCCACCAGGCAGAAAATGACAATGCCTGGAGCACGGATGATTAAATTGAAGTAAGCAGTTAACTTATAAGATTACGTATTGTTACAATGACGTCACATTTTGGGCAAACTTAACTTCTATATAATATAGTTCAGGTTTTATAGTTTAATTCATAACCTCACTGAATGGTAGCAACTCGGTTTGTAATAGTAACAACAGCACTGCCCGCACCATAGTTAGCCATATTAATCCATAGGCTATTGAAACGTCCCTAGGCCGCCGTAATTGGACATGCTCCCTTTGTTACTTGCATGCCTCGGTTGGATATTCCATAAACATGCACTTTTGATTTCGAACCGTAACAAGTTAGACATTATCCCGCTTATTCATAAACGTATTGCAAACCTCATTTAACTAAATCATCTTTTGTCCTTATCTGTCACATTGACAGTTGTGTTTGTTAGAAACAGACAAAATACATTTTAACTAAATGAGGTTTGAAATACGTTTATGAATAAGCGGGTATATATTCCATGATACAACAAGATACATACAGAGAAGTTTGAGACCTGTGGCCTAGTTAATAAAGCTACAATTGACAATTTACAAGCTGTAGTCTCCTTCTAACACATGGGGTTAGAAAGAGACTTCCGCTTGTATAGGCCCCTGCATCGATCCCTGATGACGTCAGTGAGTGTGACGGACGTCGTGAGCTGTCAAAAATTTACCATACCTTGTCTTTTTGTATCATGATATATTCAAAAGATGTTTTTTTATGATGACAAATGACTATTACAGGCATATACCTGCCACCCGGTACATCATATGATGTTCCGGGTGGCAGCAGGTAGCCGCGGGATAACGAAATATAAAACGAAAGTTTTTATTTCCGGCTACTGTAATTTTTTATCACGCTATCCCACGACACGTACCATCATACTCGTAGGTCTGTAAATACGTATACTAATACTACCTACTGACATCTTTAAAAATAATAGCTATGATATTTTATATGTCATTTAAGGGGCTACCAGAGTTTTCCATCGATTTTTGACAAGTTTTGAATTGTAACTACCGCCTACTTTTCCATTACTGATAGAATTATAAGACAAGTGGCTATCGGTTCTTCAATCTTTTATCTCCATTCTTGTCCACCGGATTTTGAATGAAATGTATACTTATTTTTTTATGATTTTTTTAAACATTGTCTACAAACACTCTATTTTTGTATCGCCTTTGTTGTGAAAGATCATACATATACAAAATCTATATATTTGGGTTCGTCTTTGACATATGTAAAAATTTGTCTACGGTTTTAATTTTAAACTAATTAACACAAAAGTTATGGTCATAAAACCTGTTTTTGGGCCTAAAATTGTTCAACTATGATCCCTAATATCTCGAAGACTGTGAACTTTGAAGTAAATATGGGATACTATATTGCTTAAAGCCGTTGCTGTTAATATGATAAGCTTCAAAAAACATTGGAAAACTCAGGGATTCAGATCGAAGGTCATTGGGGCATGGGATCCCCTTAATTCAATAACTTATGCTTGCTCACGGATTGTACACGACAAGTGCATGAAAATTACATTTCGAATTATTACGCAGTACAATATCACATTATATACGAATATTATTTACATACAAAAAGAGACCACGGCCTTTTTAAACCAATAGCATTTTTAATTACACACATTTTCTAACTTTCCTTCTTTTAATGCTTCTATAGTAGCGATGTTTATTTAAGAGTCGCCAGAGCGCTCGCGTGAACTCGCGTCCCCATACAAACGTAGTTCAGCTCTCATTTTAAAACGACAGGCTTTAGAACCACGAAATTTGGCATGGGCATTCTACCAGTACAGATCTATGTCGGTAATTCGTTTTCGTTGCTAAAAATTGTAATACAAAGAAAATATAGCAAAAATAAGTTTTGTATGTAAATCTGTATCTGGCTGTATCTTCTTTGTATTAAAATTTTTAGCAACGAAAACGAATTATTGACATAGATCTGCACTACTAGAATGCCCATGCCAAATTTCGTGGTTCTAAAGCAAGTCGTTTTAAAATGAGAGCTAAACTACGTTTGTATGGGAACGCGAGCGTCCTGGCGACTCTTAAAAAGCGCTGTTAAAGCCATATAAATAAAAGCTACATTAGGGCCACTTATTGGCTGTTATCAGCAGTGTTGCTCGCATTCTGTACTCCGAGCAAATGGATAATAATGACCGTATCAGTGTGTTTTGCAGTGTAGGTACAACTATTACAAAAATACTCTCGGTAAAATAGTTTTGTATGGAGTTTTATAAAAAATTCCGTTCATTAATAGGTACCTACTTACATGACCAATACGGCTTTTCCCTGCACATTTTAAAATAGTATTTTTAACGTATCAAACTTGTTGTATTTGTTATTCTTGCACGGACGGCGGAGTTGGTGAAATTTTCATTAGTTTGGCTTATTTTCCCTGAGCCGTTGATTGTATTAAGTAAACTCGATATGCTCGTCGAGCCATAGTGAAAAAACAGGATTTTGTACATTTACTCCTTAACTTTTTGCACATGATATATATACCTATAATAGGTATAATGGTAATATTTTTTAATTTGCTTATGTTTTTCTTTCGCATATTCATTATACTTTATATTGGAATAATTTTCGGGTATTTTGTGTTCTTTGAATCCAGTGAGCACTGCGAGGTCCTACAGGACAGTGCAGTTGCCAAGTCGTTGCACTGTTAGCACCACTCGGGGATCACGTGTAGGGTTATCTAAGGTAATTCCTACGGACGTAGAGCATCAGCGATCTCCAGGCTAATCTTAAGCAAATTGTCTTTTACTAGATGTACTTAATCGGAAAAATATCAATATCAAAAATGTACGACAAACGCCATTTGATACATTTTTAGAGTCTGTATCATGCCTTGTTCTCTTGCTTCACGATCCTGAAACCATATTATACTTACACAATATCATTTGTAAGTGGCCGGACCCAATATTATAGGCGAAACAAAATCCCACAGACTTCGCTGGTCCGGTCACCTACAGAGAATGGGTGAGGATCGGGCTGTCAAGAAAGCGTTCTTGGGACGACCGACTGGTCGCCGTCCGGTGGGTCGGCCCAGATATCGTTGGGGAGACAGTGTGGCGGCGGATCTGCTGCAGCTTCGAGTCAACAACTGGCAAGAAGTTGCTCAGGATCGGGATAGGTGGCGTGCTCTCATTTCGGAGGCCAAGATTCTCTTTGGATCGTTAAGCAAAATTAGTTAGTTTTAAGCGTACCTATACTAGTAGGTAAATTACATTTATTGATTTAAATAAAGCGTAACATTCAGAGTATTCAGACTCTGATTTACACAAATGTTCAAATAAGGAATAATTACCAAATCGCAGTCGCTAAATAATTACCAAATCCTGAACCTCGATATTTACCCTGAACTCTAACGGCTAAATAATAATAAAGTCATATAACAGTGCTGCGGGTGATGATATACGGCTTTTTGGTTTTAAAAAGGTTGCATGAAAAGCTTGCTATATTTTGGGAATCAAAAAGATTATGCAAATAATGGGCGGTTCCGTTGAAATTAATTTCGGAGCTAAATAATAATAAATTACCGCCGGAACGGAGATGTAATCGGTGGATTAATGTATCTTCGCTTAAATATTGGAGTCATATAAAGGTATATAAATTACAGAATTGTAAAAAATAAACATTAGCCTACCTCAAACAAACAAGGCAAAGCTCGATTTATTTAGATATCCTATATATTTACAAAATAAAACTAATAAAATCAAATCTAGATTAAAACTGCCCCTCCAAACCTTGACCTTTCGGCAAGGTGCCCATCACACAGGCAGCATTCCCGCTCTGAATTGCTATCGAGGCAGCGCTTGTATATTCGCCAATATTGATCTGATTACTTGGACTGTACTGTACTGTACTTACCCGATCTTTAATCCAGAAAAATAGAAGGTTCTGATCATATATTTTTATCCAATAAATTGTATCGATATTGGCAAATCGACTGTACTGGAACCTCAGGCAAAATAGGTCTAAGAGTCTGTTATTTAAAAGTAAATACTACTGAAAAGTTAAAATACATACCTACGGTAGTATTTGGTGACTAGGGTTGAAAATAATCGTGAAACAAAATTTCAAATTTAGTTGCAAAACTGGGTCGAGCGAAACAACTCTCTCACCGAAAAAGCGACAAAACAAAAACAGCACGCTACTAAAGTTTGTTTAAAAATGTTTTATAATGATACTTCGCTGTAATAATTGACAGTCTAGGGATGAAAGGTACCCATTTCTGACGAGAGATTTTGGTTATATACTAATTATAGTGATTACATACCTGTACAAGGTGTAATAAAAATGCTGGTGATACTTTTATGGGCATAATTGATATCGTATTATAATTATGAAAAACAAAGAAATTTATTTTTTCGCTTTTAGAAATGGTTTTATATGGGGGTTGGTCTGCTGGGACCACGTGTCACATACAAAAAAATGGTCCTTTTTTCGCGTAAATTATTTCTTTTTCTACTTTTTCTTAGTCGCAATACGATACCAATTATACCTACCCTTAAATAGAATATTTGGAAAGAAGAGCTTTTAGGGCGGAAAATTATCAATTTGCAACCGATTCATAGATAAATAATGATATTAACTAAAAACTAGCACTAAATATAACAACATCAGAAATGTCTGATCTATAACAAAACCTAAAAACTAGCATACTCGCATACCACAGCTATCCATATTTAAGTCGCATCCCCACTTTATTATGTAAAGTGGCAACCCTACTCGCTAAATTATATCCAACTCCGAAACACGAGCATGAATTTAAACGAAAGCCTTAAATTTTCTATTATCTGTATTCTGTACTTACCTGCATTGGGTACAAATGCAGTATCAAATTCTGCAGCTGGAGTAGGGTTGGGGCATTTAAAGTTTGACGTGAAGATTTAATACCGTTTCTCGTTATTGAAAACAACTGTAATGCCCTGGTTACACCTACCGAGTACAGTGGCGAGTCAGTACTCTCGACCGAGTACTCGCAAGGTAAACATATCGCCAAGTACTGGACCGGGCCATTATACTCTCTCGGCCGAGTGGCATTTTGCTGTCTCGCCACTGTACTCGTTAGGTGTAACCAGGCCTTTAAGGTGACGTGAGTTCAGCGAAGCAAATTGTATGGTTCTGAGCGGTGGGCTGTCATGGCCCGGCGTGCGAAAATCCTTGAAATTTAATTGTTACTTATTATTTAAATTATTTTAATAATGAAAAAAGTAATCGCTTAGTTCTCTTAAAAATATAGCTACGTATAATAAGAGAGTTATAAATATTAAATAATACGGGTTCGCTTTAGTCCCTAAAAAGGACCTCAAGATTTTTAGCTAATCATATTATTATTATCTATCTATCTATATCTATCTATACAGATAATAAAGCTGAAGAGGGTTGAAAGTCTGTACATGGAAGATATTCGAAAAAAAGTTGGCTGGGGATACTTAGAGTCGATAACAGAACAACACGTTCCAACAGTATTTATAATTTTTGTCTGTTTGTCTGTTTATTTGACCGCGCATCACGTGAAAACGGCTGAACGGATTTTGATGAAATTTTGTATAGAGATAGTTTGAGTCCCGGGAAAGGACATAGGATAGTTTTCATCCCGAAAATCGACCCTGGAGGGGGTGAAAAGGGGGTTGATAGTTTGTATGGAGAATTTTTAACCGCTGAACCGATTAAGATGAAAATTAGTACGTAGATAATTTGAGTTCCGGCAAACGACATAGAATAGTTTTCATCCCGAAAAGCAACCCTAGAAGGTGTGAAAAGGGGGTTGAAAGTTTGTATGGCGAATCAATAACTGTTGAACGCTGGAGATGCTCTGGGGAACATTGAGTAACAGGAGATGACATCCCTAACAAATTTTTTGAGCCATGAGTTTAAGTGATCGGCACTTAAAGTCCATACATTCGCTCTTGAAACACTGACATGATGCTAAGCAACTGACAGCTGTCAACAGTGTCACCGGCCAAACATGCAGCACAAAATTTGTTCTAGATGTCACATCTAGTAGGTTCTACCTACATAATAAATCAATGCTGGGGAAGGATATAGAATAGTTGATATCCAGAATTCATTCCTTAACGAGGGATTACTAATTCCACGCAGACGAAGTCGCGGGCAAAAGCTATTGTTTATAAACGTGCTAAAATTTATCAAAATCTGTGCAATTTGCAATGCCAAAGATATACTGTAATTAAATGAAACGGAAAGGTGTTATAATTGTCTACTTAAAAATATCTAATCAAAATAAATTTCAAAATAATATGTATTAGTTCTCTAGTAATATTGTCGGGTTTTTATCGTAGAAAGTACTTATTTCCTCGTTTCTGTCAAAGTAACGGTTTTTCATGAGGATTACGAAAATTCTCGCATCTCTAATGGTAGTAATGGTGCACGGAGTGTACCAGAATGTGATGTTTTATTTAACGGTGCCGTGTAGTTTTATTGTTGAAAATAACTATTGTATAAATAACAGCAAGAATTTACTTACATCGGAATAGTAATACCTACCGTAACTTTAATACTTTTTCTAATACCAGTAATACCTATTTGCGTGGGGATAATAATATAATATTATTATGCCCAATGATATTAAACATATTATAATATTTCGATATCCATCACCAACCATCTAAAACAATAGGAATCAAATCGAATAATATAACTTACTACAGGAAAAACATTAAAAAAATAAATAACTTAGAATGGAAATAGTTAATTGAATCTCCATAATAAGAAAATAAAATAAGCTTACCTAATATACCTATAAATAAAACTAAAATTTAAAAATATTACTTAACAAACTAATAAAAACTGTACATATTTACAAGTAAAAAACTGGTTCTAATTCGGAACCCGACGGAAGGGTGCCCAGAAGGCTGGCGGAATTGCCACGCTGAATGGCTAGTCCGATGCGCTGGGCAAGAAAAGAGCCAGCCCTCTGGTCACCTGTAGCCTTCACGAGGCGTTAACTTATTGAATCTGTAATTGATTTGCAGAAATCCATATTATTTAGGTAGGTACTTATTAACGACAATGATATTGCTTAGTTCTAAAACGGTGTAACTGATGCATTATTGTTTCCAACCTTACACATAGTACAATCTGTCATAATTAAGTAAGTATACAGTGTGTAAATCTAATACTTACGGGTGATATGAATCATTCATTCATTCATTACGATGTTTTTTAAAGTTACACTTAACTGTGACCCAATAATAAATTTTCGAAAATTTTATCAGGAGCAATGTACTGTAAAAATGGTACTGAAAGTAACTGTCAACGAGCGTTTAACGCGAGTTTGTTTGCATGACATTGCGGCCCGAATTATTTTATATGAACAAAATCCTATTTGCAATTCTAAGTAAAAGTTATCTAATTAAATTTCTTATGTCCTATACTAATCACCGTTAACAGATTCGCCCGTATTAGATTTACACACTGTATTATTGTAGCTGCAGCAGAAATGAGGAGATCCGTAGACGAACTAAAGTTACCGACATAGCCCACAGGATTAGCAAGCTGAAGTGGCAATGGGCAGGCCACATTGCACGCAGAGCAGATGGCCGATGGGGTCGAAAAGTGCTCGAGTGGAGACCACAGACTAACAAACGCAGCGTAGGACATCCACTCAAAAGATGGACAAACGACCTTATAAAGGTCGCCGGAAGACGCTGGATGCAAGTCGCTTCCGATCGATACTTATGGAGGTCCAAAGGGCCTACGTTCAGCAGTGGACGTCTTATGGCTGAGATGATGATGATGATGATTATTGTAGCTAATTGTTTTCTAATAAAAAAAGAAACACATCGAGAGTATCTAGAAGTCATTGCATTGAAGGTTTGACGGCATTGCTGAATAACACTCGTTAAATCCCTTTTACGAAACCGTTGTGCATTGTTAAATCTTAATATTATTTATTTAAACATTCTTTTGTGGCCGCCTCGCTTCGTTTGGTATTCAAATTGTATTTTGTTATTAAAATTATAACAGCTTTTGCTTTGTTTTGCAAGAAATTAGTGTATTTTTGCATATCTTTAAAAGCCCATGCCTAATCCATTTACATTCTGGGAAGTTTTAATTAATTTCGAACGGTACCCTAAAAAGGAATTAATTAAACCAACGAAAAGGTTTCCGTTGCTTGTCTTACTCTTTTGTTTCTTTTTGATGTTATTTTGTAATTAATTTACAAAAGGTTGGTATTAATTTTATTTCATTCGGGGCATCAACAGCAATACAACAAATAATACAAAACTTAAATAACAGAGAAAAAGCCAATAATAGATGATGAAAAATATAACTAACTGGATACTTGAGCAAACGAAGGATTGAACTATTTATATAAACTATAAAACCAGCTTATCTTATACGTGAGTGTACTTTTTTTTTTAATACAACGACGGTGGCAAACAAGCATACGGCCCACCTGATGGTAAGCAGCTACCGTAGCCCATGGACGCTTGTAACTCCAGAGGTGTCACATGCGCGTTTCCAACCCTTTAAAAACAGGAGGATTCACTGTGTTGACGGTTAAAGGTCAGGTTCAGTTGGCTTTCAGTTGGCTTTTAGTTGGCTTTCATGTGGCTTTGAGTTCGTTTTCAAGCAAATTTCAGTTGGCTTTCAGTTGGCTTTCAGTTTGCTTGCAGCTGGCTTTCAGCTGGCCCTCAATAAGCTTTCACTTGGCTTTCAATTAGCTTTCAGTTGGCTTTCAGTTAGCTTACAGTTTAGCTTTCAGTTGGCTATCAGTTGGCTTTTAATTGGCTTGATTTTGACTTGACTTTGACTTGGCGTTCAGTTGGCTTTCAGTTGGCTTACAGTTGCCTTTCAGTTGACTTTTAGTTGGCTTTGAATTTGCTTGCAGTTAGCTTTCAGTTGACTTTCAGTTGTCTTTCAGTTGGCAATTCAGCTGGCTTTAAGTTGGATTTGACTTGATATCATGACCTGACTTTGACTTGGCTTTCAGTTGGCTTGCAATTGGCTTTTAGTTCAAGTTTAGTTCGAGCCTAGCTAAAGCCTTGTTCGATCTACCTAGTTTTGAAAGAACTACGCTCTAACATGTCTCGAACTAAGTTTGAACTAAGTTCGAACTAGTTTCGAACTAGTTTTGAACTAAGTTAGAACATGTTTTGAAATAGACTCAAACTAAGCAGAAACGTGTCTTGAACTAAGTTCGAACTAGTTTTGAACAAGATTCGAACTACGCTCAAACATGTCTCGAACTAAGTTCTTGTCTAATATTAGGATGCAGCCGGTTTAGAAGGGTAAAGGTGAGATGCACCTCCCTAAATTAGCCAGGCCTATTTTCTTGACACCAATTATCTCTTGAAATTCTTATTATATTGTCTGGTCTTGTTGTCTTATCACGTCACGTAACGTCATGCCACGCCTTGTCTAGTTCTGTCTCTAGTCTTGTCTTGTCACGTCACGTCACGTCACGTCTGGCCGTGACTCCAACTACGCTCAAACATGTCTCGAACTAATTTAGAACTAGTTTTGAACAAGATTCGAACTGGTTTTGAGCTAAGTTCGAACTAAATTTGAACTAAGTTCGAACTAGTTTTGAACAAGATTCTGACTAAGCTCAAACATGTTTCGAACTCAGTTAGAACTAGTTTTGAACTAGACTCAAACTAGGCTCGAACTAAGTTCAAACTAGTTTTGAACTAGACTTAAACGAAGCTCGAACTAAGTTCGAACTAGTTTGGAACTATACACGAGAACTAGGCTCGAACTAGTTTCGAACTAGGCTTGAACAAGGCTCGAACTAGGCATGAACAAGGCTCGAACAAGGCTCTGTTTCAATCTTGATAAAACTTATAATATATCTTTTAAAAGAGGTTTTAAGACGATTTTAATGATGCCACATACAAAGTGTAATCTGGAAAGCTTTAGTAGAAAAATAAATACATTTTTCAATTTATTTTAGGCAGCTATGTATTTTCAGTTATTTTGGGGTAGTCATCCCCTTTCTATCTTGATGAAACTTATATCGTTTAAAAGAGGTTTTCAGGCGATTCTAATGATGTCGCATATAAAGTGGAATCTGGACAGCTTCAGTAGAAAAAATATTAAAATTTACAATTTATTTTTAGTTATTTTGGGTCATCCTCTTTCAGTCTCGATGAAACTTACATTGTTTAAAATAGGTTTTAAGGCAATTTTTATGATGAACGTGAAATCTGGAGAGATTCATTAGGAAAATGAATAAAATTGAAAGAAAACAGTTTTATGTGGTAATCAATAATAAACTTTACTCAAAGTAGAAATTTGTAGGGCTGTGACTTTGTGAAGTTAGCTCCCTACTATTGATTGCGGTTAGTTAACTTTTCTAGCTAATGCATGTTCTGCTATGGTAGCTAAAAACTTTGCTATGGTAGCTAAAAACTTAGCTGTCCCTATAGTTTGGAAGCAATTTAGCTACCATAACTAAATTTTAATTACCACAACTAAGTTTTTTTTCCGTGTGAGTACGGTATAAAAATCATTTACTTCTATTTATAACTTATATCTGACCTTGTTATCACTTTTTTACTTGATGTTAAAATGTTATAAAATTTGACTACTGTATTTTGTCGGATACTCATAGGCAGCTAACTTTAGGCTGCTAACTTCACGCCGATGCAACGAGCTCCCATACTAATCATAGCTTCATAACACAGTGTTTCTCTTTCATTCGCGCTGAAAAATATAGGGATGGAATTTAGCTGTTGCTATCCTCTTAAAAGTTGGACCGCTAATGTGTGTCTGTCTTATTTTATGTATCTGTATACTACTCAACGTATCTAACAAACTCAAACACTTCGATTTTTTCATCACAGAGTTCTAATTACCATCGTCAGACCATGTTCATCACCATCGTCAGACCAGCTTGACCAAAATATTGTATCGTTCAAGCTACGCAGGTATGCTAAATTTCAGCTCAATCGGTCACCAGGAACTGGTTCAAAATGTTCAAATCTGGCTTTTAAGATTTTGCCTAAACAGCAAACTAACTGACACTGTGACTTAAATAAAAACTTAAATAAATAATATGATTACTTATTAATTCTTAAACAATATTTGTTCGGTGTACATTTTTATTCCTGACTGAACCAAGTAGATAGCTTTGTCGTGTAAATTACGGATGTATACCTTTCAGCTCAATCAGACACCGGGAAGTGGTTGAAATATAATTTACAAGATTTGAAGCACATAAATACAAGGTGTCACAAAAATGCTGGATCCTTTTGGCTTGGTATAATTGGTATTATATTCTAATTATGAAAACCTAGGAAAAAAAAACACGCAAAAAAAAATGTTTTGTGTGGCGGGTTGGCCGGCCGAGCCCACAGAAAAAAAAATTGCGCGTCAAAACAAATTTTCTCCTCAAGTGCTCAAGCTAAATAAATAAAAGTAAGTAATAAAAGTGTGCAGTAAAGATACTGTTAGTTAATTGGACAGTACACAAGAACACAATAAAGTACCTCATTTAACGCAGTATGACCAGCTGCAGAACTCGCCTTATTTTCAATGTAGCGAGTCTCAAGGCCTCTTCACACGAGCGTGCCGCGACATTTTAATGAAGCTGTGTGGACGCCCCTTAAGTGTGTGGCTTATGATGGTTTAATAATGCAGTCTGTTTTTATGCGAGTTTTATATAGCGGGTTATTAAAAAAAAAGTTATAACGAGTTTGTTGTCTGCGAATTTTTCGTCCTTGAGGGATATGCTCATTAAAAAAAGCGGTAATGCCTAACTGGCTTGATAATGATAGTCTGGCATTTTATTTTTATTAGTTTTTGGTGATTTTGAGTAATATGGTACTTACTACTTAAGTATATATTAAAGTTAGTGATTGGATTTTAGCGTGCAACACGTTTTTTTTACCTGAAAAATTATGTTAAAAGGGATAATCTTCGGGATGTAAGGACACAAGTTTATTTTAGTATAAATACATTTCAATTACATTTTCATGTTTAAACGGCTATATTCGCAAAATAAGTGTAGTTAAAAAATGCGACCTGTAAACGACATCCACCGGATATACTATACACCGTGGGCCGTATTCTAACTTTAAAACACGCACAGACACGATCCAACTTCAATGCAAATCCAATGCAATAACAACACAACACAGCTTACGACTACACGTCTGAATCAAAAATGACGGAATTTACTTGAAAATTACTGCGATGCAACTACAATACGACTTCAATATTGGTTGATTATTGGTTGAGTGTTGGAGTTATGTTTAAGACAGATTGTGTTGTTAATGTATTGTTTATACATTTTAAAATTAGAATATGGCACCGTGGGTTGGTAAAACCCGACAGATCTTGCCACGCATTTCTGAGACCAAAAAAAAGAAAAAAGTTATATGACTTTAGGTTAAATTCGCCAATAAAATGCTTTTTCATTATTTTTCAATTTTTTGAATGTGATGTGCATATGAAAAGTAAATGTTATTAATAAAATAACAACACACACACACACACACACACACACACATAACTAAAACAAAATGGTAAATTAAAAGAAGAAAACAAATAAATATGCGTAGTGTTATTTGTCACTTTGATCTCTGTCAATAACATAATGTAAAGTGTAACGCCATCAAAAAGGCGAATTGTGCTGAGTTGTAATAAAAATAGATTATTTTTTAATTGGTTTTGATTCTGAAACTAGAATCTAAAATTCCAGAAAAGTTTATATGACATTTAAATCTCTAAATATGATCAGGGATACGCTGTTAAAATCCGAGTTTTAACAGCCCATGGTGTATAATTTTTACCATCACTCGCTTGGTCACTCTCATTCATCATCATCATCATCTCAGCCATAAGACGTCCACTGCTGAACATAGGCCTCCCCTTTGGACCTCCATAAGTATCGGTCGGAAGCGACTTGCATCCAGCGTCTTCCGGCGACCTTTATAAGGTCCATCCATCTTGTGAGTGGACGTCCGACTGCGCTTGCTAGTCCGTAGTCTCCGCTCGAGCACTTTTCGACCCCATCGGCCATCTGCTCTGCGTGCAATGTGGCCTGCCCATTCACTCTCATTACTCAGGCTTAGATCAGTAAACCAGTACCTCTAACTAAGTTACCAAATCTATTGGTTGTCTCGCATACCCTTCTCACACTATTGACATAACGTTACAATGTATGAGCAACCAACGTTACATATTGGTTGTACTATTTAGTTATGTTTATCGCAAATAATCGACGCGTTTGGAGTGCTTGAGGGAAGCGCCATGTATTCTAGCCACAGGCCATATATTGAACTAGACGGCGCAAATGTTCATAGTTGTGGTTTTATATAAGTGTTGATTGTTTCACATGTGTACAGTCGCCATCAAATAAATTTGTTCGCGAACTACGCCAAAAATTCTCCCTAGAATTTTATAAATTTGCCAAGGCGATAAGGATCATGTTTATTTTTGAAGCTCATGTCGATTGCGCCATAGGATATTTTATTGCATAAATAACATTACAATAGAAAATTAATAAATAACTATAAACTAAAAGGCCCTTTGTACCTCTGGGGTACCATAGGAACAACAACAACATAAACTAAAAGCTACCTACAAATAAAATACGTACTCCAAATCACTGCCAATGGGCAGGGTGCCCAGAAGGCTAGCCGCATTGCCACGTTGTATAGCGATACTGATACGCTGGGCAAAGTTTTGGCCAGCCCTCTGGTCACCCGTAGTTTCAATTAAGCGCGCCGCTAAGTCTTTGTAGATGCGGCGTGCGCTCGGCCCTCATGGCCCCAACGTTTTGTTTCGACCCCAAACGCCTCAAATATGTAGCCACTACCGAGGGCGGCGTATTTGCGGCGTTTGAGGTCTTCCGCTACAGAAGCGGCATTGCCAGCATTTTTGCTGGTACCTGGAAGATGGGACGGCGCCAGGGTGTCTACACATGTATCATTGCGCCATCTATGTCAAAGCCACCTAAAGATACCGAATATGTAAGAGAAATGTCACCTGCACTGCTACTCCACCTAGTAACAAATAGCGTACTAGTAGTACACTAGTAGCTACTAGGTGGAGTAGCAGTGCAGCTGACATTTCTCTTACATATTCGGTATCTTTAGGTGGCTTTGACATAGATGGCGCGATCGACATGAGCTTCAAGAAGTTCTTAGGCTGTGGTCGTCTATATCTCTATAGTCTCTGATAATACCTAGGAATAGAATGACATCGGCAATTTATTGGGAAGACTTTCTAGTTCGATTGTAGTCTGTGATTCAAACTGTGCTCAAATTATGGCAATATTTGTCTTACCGAATTAGCGCGGTACTGTTATGTTGTGGTTAAAATTAGTATAGCGATGAGATTAAATTATTGTTTCCAACATTCTCGATGTGTAGGCAACTAGGCACCCAATAAAACTTAAACAATAGCAATACAAATCAATTAATAGTCTTAAGCAATTAATACAAAAAAGGTTACTTAAACTCTAAGATTTAAATGATCAGGAGATTATATTTTATTTCGTACATTGAAACATATTGCAGCATATGGCCCGGCTGATGGGATGCAGCTCATGTAACCAAATAGTTTGGAGATAGGGGTTAAGGGTGCCGTGGTGTCGGGTAAGCCGTGGCGTGTCCGGCCTTAGAATTGTCCCCCACCATATCGTCCCGTGGTTGCAGTAGGAGTCTGCTAACGGAATATACCGGGAGATGGGCAGCAGCATCTTCCGAAAGCCTACAAACAATAAACAAAAAAAAACTGCGCGCGCCAACTCGCCTGCCGAGCTTGGCGCGTATGGCAACCCCCCCCCCCCCTTAATGGGGAGGCCTATGTTCAGCAGTGAACGTCTTATGACTGAGATGATGATGATGATGATGAGGGGTTAAGGATGATGCACGGTGTTCCGGGCCGTGTCCGACACGACACTTTCGACACTTCATTGGTATAAAAACCGTGACGTGATCCTCGGACGTCACGTGATGTTCTGTATACAAAGTGAAGTGTCGGACACGGCCCGGAACACACTTTGTGCGGTAACTGGCTTTGGTATATTCCAGTCGATATTGGGAACCACAGTCTAAAACTGCGAAATTTGTGTACAGTTTTTTCGATATTCAGTTAGATGTAGTAATACTTAGACAAACTTTGTAACGTAGTGGCCTAACGGAGCCTACGTATCGTATTAACAAAGGTTCCACAAAAAAGAAAAAGAAAAATAAAACCTATGGACGCCTACAACTCCATAGGTGCCATATGCGGCTAGCCAACCCTTCAAAATAAAAGGTTAATTACCTGTATCTGACCACAAACATAAAATTTGAGAACAACTCAATACATTGTCTAACTTAACTGCGATAAAACTGTAAGATAAAACCTGCCAATATCTGCAAACATTCTAACTCTAACGATTCTACACTTCGTATCTTTCACCGTAATCATTGTAATCGTTAAAATAAAACGTTAGAGCTCCATAAAACAAACCAGCAACTTCAACGAGCTACTTACCCAACACCTTAACTACCTGAGCTGCGGCTGTGCTATTTACTAACTCTTTCAAATCGTGTCGTAACCATTTCCTAGTATAACACGATCTTAAGCTGCGGTTGAAGTACATATACTGGCAACTATAAGTCTAAGTGGTCTATAAGTATTGATAGTGTGTTCAGCATGAGAAAGAATACTCGCCAATGTTATAAGTTTTGCACAGTGTTAGTCTTAGGAAAAGTTTTAAGAATTTGTGTAAAGCATTTTAATTTTATTTAGAAAGAAATGAAAACTAAACATTTCTAAAACTAATTAATTTGGTTTAGGTTAATTAAAAAAGAGACACTGCTATATAGCTGACCAGGCACTGACAGTAATAATGACATAATTTCTCTACCCATCCTTTTCATTAGAATGAAAAAGATGTGTATAGAAATAATGACATTATTACTGACAGTGTCTGGACCGCTTATAATTAACTAAATTTGTACGTCTTACAACCTCAACGGTCGGCTGGAGGTCAATATGACCCATTTAACAAAATCTCCTCAAACGAAGAAATTAACCGAAACTTTAACCATTACAATAGCAGTTAAACTCCAAAGTAATGTTAACAAAACGTAAAACAGGACACTGGCTAATAAAGAATAATGGTTGGTGTAAAAATGTTCACTGTTTTGCGCCGTTCAAACAAAATGTCGTAAGCGAAGGGTATTAGGTACGAATTCAAAAAAATGCCTTTTGGTCTGCATAACGCTCCGGCAAAGCAATGTTGTTAAGGTATAAAGAGTAATTAACGCAGTTAACTTGAATTATAGAGGAACTCTTTAAGAACGGTTTGATGAGAAACTGTATAGAATTCGTTTCTTTTCGTCCTCATTAGAGCGTTTTCAGTCAGCGTTTTGACTTTTGACGTCGTCATTTAAAGTCGACTGCGACAAATTTTTAGAGATGAAATAGGAAAAAATCTTCATAACTGAGCTGCGCTGCTCTGAGGAATATGTCAGGATGGCAAGGATAAGATAAATTTTATAGGTTTTCCGAACATACCTAATCAATGTACCTATTTCCTACCTAAATAAGTAGTCAGAAATTCCGACCTTTGGTTCTTAGTTAGTTTCAGTTTGAAATCCGTTGCGCAGAAACTTTGATGCTATAGCAGCAATAAAAAATGGAAAAGTGACTAATTCGCACAATACGTGCTCGTTGCGTATATTCTTCCAAAGGCTTACAAATTGCCATTTTTACATAGGAATAAATTTAGAACTCCAAAGCTCTCGCGCTTATTATAAAGTGGTTCAATTTGTACGTAGTAGGTAGGGATGTCACGAATGTCGTTTTTCTCACAATTGCGAATGCGAATGTCCGACTGCGAATGCGAATGTTACGGAGCAGATCCAAAAAGTTAATCTTGCTTATCATTTTTATACTTCCATAGTTCAAAAATACAGAACATGATATGTGATGGAGTCCTATATTATTCATCAAAAGGAGTCAAGTGATACCGTCGTTTTCACTTACTGTGTGTATGTGCAAAAATATGACCATCGGCCGGGTTAGCGTGGTCAAAACAGGATGCGTCCTGCCAATATTCGGATTCGCAAAATATTCGCATCATTTGATGCGAATGCGAATGTTGATACGAATGTCATAAATGAATACGAATATTCGGATAATATGAATGCGAATGCGAATATTCTTGACATCCCTGGTACGTAGTGCGATGTCGCGCGGGTACTCTGTCGCACTAAGTGCTTAGTGCATTCCCCGGCGATGCATATTTCTTCTGTTTTTAGAAAATATGGCGTCTTTTGTGAACAAAGGAGTGTTGTAGTGCTTCCTTTAGGAGAATATACAGCCTGCTGAGTGCATGGAAATAATTTGAGTTATGTATGTAAGAAAGTGATATTGATTGACTTACTATACTTAAAGAAAAAACTACTCTGCTACTTCGTCGCAACACCTTTGACAGAGTAGTTGTTAAAAGAGAACAGACAGACAGAAAGGATTACTTTTGCACTTATAATAATAAATAAAAATATTACAATATACCTATATTAACATAGGACCCCGTCCCGTGGTTCAAGTCTGCTAACGGAATATACCGCGAGATGGGCTGCAGCATCTTCCGAAAGCCTATACAACAATAAACGCGCATGGCACCCCCCCCCCCCTTAAAGGGGGAGGCCTATGTTCAGCAGTGGACGTCTTATGGCTGAGATGATGATGACGATATTAACGTTTGCTTAATGCGCGATTAACTTTAGCGAATACAATTACAAATATTCTCATTTCCGTATCTCCTCCTTTAATTTCAAATTTCCGGACGCTCAAGCAAAGTTTATTCCATTTTATTTTAAACTCCATCTGACTGTACGTCACGTTTCCACCTAAAACGTTCCTCGGAATTCCTTTAGTACAGTCCGCTACATAAAACTTAATAATATAATAACAATTCAGCGAACTGAGACGGTGGGGGAATATATTGGCACGGGTTGGGAATTTTTATTCGAGAAATTACAGGAAACTTTAAGTCTAACTGAAGTCTTTGCAACTAGAACTTTATTTTGATTTACGTTTATTTAATATTGGTTTTATTTGATGTATTTTTTAATTCATTTGTGGCATCAAATTTAAATCCTTCTCTCGTTACTAGTCTTTGATTTTAGGCTTTCATATTTTCATCTCTTTTTACTAAGCTTACGCTCTCTTTTCGTCCGTTTGCCTGCTTGTCTTTTATCTGCTTATTTTGAAACAGCTGTTTCCTCAGAGTCTGTTTTACTACTGTCGCTACAACCACAATCTCTCTCGTCTCTTATTCAGAATATTTGTTTCTTGTGGGATTAAATATTAAATATTTTTATTATCACACATTTAATAAGCTTACAGTACAGATATGAACCAAATCGCTTAAGTGGTAACTATTTTTTCACCTCAGCAGCTCGAACAAGGGTTCTTTGCCGCCTAAATTCAGTGAGCAAAGTTCGATTTTGCTCACTGAGTGAGACAAAATGACCTTGAAAATTCTGCAGTAAAAAGAAAGAGAAACTAATATTTCAAACGTCATAACGTCGCTTTTTGAATAGCAGAACCCCGATGAACACTAAATTAGCTTGGAAACCTAATCACAAGATTTGGCGCAGGCACTAGTTTCTAATCAATGCGTGATTACAATGTTTTCAAACGAAGCTCCTCCTCTCTTATTAAGTTAAAAATAGTCAAAAAAGGGTCAAAAATTCCGAAATTTCAAAAATTTCTTAAATTTCTAGTTTCCAAAATTTCAAAAATTACAACTTTTAAAATTTTCAAAAATTTCAAAAATTTCAAAATTATCAAAAATTTCAAAAATTTCATAATTTTCAAAAATTTCAAAAAATTCAAAAATTTCAAAATTTCAAAAATTTCAATTGTTTCTAAAGTTTCAAAAATTTAAAATTTCAAATATTCAAAAATTACAAAAAATTCTAAAATTACAAAAATTTCCAAAATTACAATAATTTCAGGAATTTCAAAATTTTCAAAAAAGTTAAATTAGTAAGGAAAGTCAAAAAAGTCAAAAAAAAAAAAAAGTCGAAAAGTCATACAAGTCAAAAGTAACCGAGTATTTTTTTGTATCGGTATTCGTATCTGTATTATTATCGGTATGTTCTCACTGCTGAGGTGAAAAGTTGTATGTGCAACATGAGACCAAAGTTATTTGCACCTCGTGCCTTTGAGTCCCTCACTACGCTCAAGATTCTAAATTAGAATCACTCGCTACGCTCGTGATTCTATTATAGAATCTTTCGCTTGCTCAGGACTCAAAATAAACACTCGAAGCAAAAACTAACTTTGCTCTCTTGTTGCACAAATAACTATTTTATAATTATTGGCTAATTTTTTTTAATAAAAAGATAAAAAAATCTACATTGGGATGACGTACAGCCAATTCGTTCAGGAATGAATTCCGATTAGTGGGAGCGTTGCTACCCTGTTCGCACCCCGTCTATGACGAAGAGTCTCCACCAATATCGGGGGGTCAAAGTACCAACCTGGCTCGCACCGCCGGTCCTCGGCGCCAGGACGAGCAGTCCTATTTGTTTCAGGACCGGAATATAGGCCTACTCTAATTCATGCCAATAACTGGGGACTTGGGGAGTCTCTTGATGTATTTTGACATTAGACCGCTGTATACAGAGTGTTTCCTGTAATACGAGCAATAAATTAAAACGTAGATTCTACTCCTCAAACAACAACACTTTTGTTCAACAACTTTTAAAAAAGATGTATTTTGTAGATTGCCTCTTTTTCATACAAACTAAATAGTATTTTCAATGTACGTTAAAATCCATCTATTTGACATTGCTTGTCACCCTACAGACATAATCAATGTCGGAATACATTGCGTGTTCGGAAAAACTTTAAAGTGTCCTAAAAATCAAACCATACGTTATTTTTAAAAGTCGCTGAACAAACGTTGTCTGGTTTGAGGAGTAGAATCTACGTTTTAATTTATTGCTCCTATTACAGGAAACACCCGGTACAAGATTGCTCCAACGGGCTCTTCGTTTGTCTTGATTTTCGCGACCTAACCATGGTAATCTTTCTAGCGCCTGTCCTTGCTTACTGATATGACTCAATGGAGCCTGGGGTCAAATTAAGTGATATTCCGTAGCCTCATCTACCAGCCTCTATGACATAATGTCCCAGTTTCAAGTGACTGATACGTAATTTCAAAAATAAACTTAAAATAACAATAGAAATGAAAATAGGGTTCTTATATAAAAACATTTTGGTGTAACACAGTAAATACAGTAAAAATATTAATATTTTAGGCATCACAAACTAGAGTCATACCTTCACATAGGTATAGCTAAAATTGTTTTGCGTAATCTATAACGTAAGGCTTAAGATAGTGTAGATAAAATGATATATATGACGCACACCGTAATGCTCCAAATTTCTTGATAAGATATTATTTATATACATTAGCATTGATACTAATCGATAGATAAATCTGCAGTAGAAGTACCTAAGTAAGAGCCTGAGTTCTTTTAACCTTTTCCACGCCATAGACGTATATAGCGGCACCACAGGTCCAACGCCAAAGACCGATATATCGGTCACCGACCACAGAGTAAAATAGACCTACATGCACACGCATAAAGTTTAACTTCATTTTTGACATTTAGATGTCGTGGCGTCTGAGTGGTAGGTTTTGCGTTTGACATGGCGTTGAAAAGGTTAAAGAGACTCAAAGGAGACGATATTAGACTCTTTTTTTGTCGGTGGGAAAATCTGTTATTAATACTTCCGCGCCTAGGCGACAACGTAGAAATTATGTCGGAGTCGCGTCGACTAAAAACCCTCGAGGGTCCTCCTCAACGCCTTTTGAACGGCTCTGGGATCTACGGAACACGCCAGTGCGCCGCCCTAACGTTACGCCTTTGCGGGTTCCAGTCTGTCTGAGGATCACAGCCCCCTACTGTGATCCTTGACTGCCCCAATATTCCCTTTTAGTCACCTCGTACGACAGGCAGGGAATACCATAGCCGTATTCTGATACCCGAGCTACAGTGCGCTCTTCTACCTACCCTACCTACTACTTACCAAAAAGCTAAGTTTTCTTATCGACATCAACTGGCTGAATATGCTCCTGAAAATACATTTTAAGAGTCGCCAGGACGCTCGCGTGAACTTGCGTCCCCATACAAACGTAGTTCAGCTCTCATTTTAAAGCGACATGCTTTAGAATCACGAAATTTGGCATGGGCATTCTAGCAGTACAGATCTATGTCGTTAATTCGTTTTCGATGCTAAAAATTGTAATACAAAGAAAATATAGCAAAAATAAGTTTTGTATGTAAATCCGTATCTGGCTGTATTTTCTTTGTATTACAATTTTTAGCAACAAAAACGAATTACCGACATAGATCAGTACTACTAGAATGCACATGCCAAATTTCGTAGTTCTAAAGCATGTCGTTTTAAAATGAGAGCTAAATTACATTTGTATGGAAACGCGAGCGTCCTGGCGACTCTTAACTGGGCTGGGTCTGGTGCTGCTATGCCGTCTGAATGCAGGTCGCCTGTTTGTGTCCCACAACAGTTTAACAACATGTCATTGAATACTAACCCATGACCCTTAAATAATACCTTGGTCTATAAAATAAAACGGTAACACTCACGGCACTTTAGGCACTTCGCGCGACGTTTTGGAGAGCTTAGGTCTCCATCTTCAAGCACTAGGAGTGCTATTTTGAATCTACCTGTTATATTATATAAGGCTAGTACCTATGTCTCACGTAAGTTTAAATTTAATAATAGGGAATACTTTGGTTGTTTTTATTCTTCCTCGTGGACGTTCAGGCTAGGGAACGTACGTAGTTTAGGGGGGGAGGGGGGTCGTCAAAATACTACTCTAGGTCACAGGGGGGTGGGGGGAGTCTTAGGTTCTGTCACGTAGTCAATAATTATGCTCAAATATCGCGCTTCTAATTATAGGTTTCCATGCACTTTTGGCGTCACGCGGCCAGTGTCGAGTAAATAAAAGGCAATAAGTAGGCAAAATTATGTTTTTTTGCTTTCTATGTCCAAAACATCACTCTAAACTATATGTGCGAGTTTTACTACGTGACAACTGGGGGGAGGGGGGGGGGGGTCTTGGCAATTACTACGGATGGTCACCGAGGGGGGGGGAGGGGGGTCAAAAACTGAAAAAAATGGGTCACGTAGTTTGGGTACGTTCCCCTATCGTCATGATGCAATGGTGCGCATATATGTATATTGACGTCTAGCTGGTTACCTTTGTGTATCTCATAGAATGAGACCGATCATGTAAATGCACTATTATAATTGTGATGATAACGTTAGTCCACACGGTAAAGAATAAACTCGACAATTAGTTCTCGTAACAAATAACTAGCTACAAATATTAACACAGGCTATTTGAGGGTACACGGAAAGAACATGTCTAGTCCATAGTCTAGTCACTTTGACAACATTTTGAGTTATAGCGGTTTTAAAGTTTGGAACGATATTTTCGTAACTAGATGGTTTTTATGAATTAAAAAATGGATTTTTGTTAAAAATTCCAGCTGTTACAGAAGTTATTGCCATAGTTCATTGCAAGCTCTACATTTTGATACAAAAACCTCATTTTACAAAAAAAGGGTCTAGACATGTTCTTTCCGTGTACCCTTCATTTATTTTATAAGGCACCCCTTCCCACTTAAGCTGAACAATTTCCAGTTTATCTCCAGGAAGCATTAAAGGAAACATCACGTAGGTTTGTTTGCTTTTAATTAAAAAACGCCCGAGGGGGCAATGTAAACAGTTTTCATTACTTCTTTCAGCTTCAAGAAAACATTTTATGGTGTAGTTTTGTAATTATTAAAATATGCAGTTTAAAAATAGTAATATAGTTTTTAAATATGTGGTTTTGTAATTATTATATTATATATATTTGGTACTAATACCTACTCACTACATACTCATACCTAGTATTATTGTAAGATTGTCCATAAATATTTTGTTTATTTTTTACTTTAAAAAAAATTATAACGTATAAAGATTGCTACAATAAACAATAATTTTGGTGATTAAAAAATAACTGATGATGAATTACTAGCATTTGTATTATTTATGGTGTGATAATTCTTCTAAGATCATAGAATTTTACTCATTCGACGTCAAAAAATATTAAACTTAGCATACATATATAAATCATATATTTATATAACTATGACGTTTTCAGGAGTTAAGAACAAAAGAAATAATTATACGATGAAAAATATAACTACAACAATAAATACCTACACCAAAGGCAACTAATCAAAGCAATAACGAAACGTTATATACATACTGATTCTCCCAAGCAAGGTCATGCGTGTGACCTTATAATTGCTCTTGAACTTGTCAAAGTTACCCTTATTTCAAGCCCGTCACAAATTATAGCATTAACGCCTTATTCCCTGTGAATAAAGCCCAGTTTAGCGTAGCAACATGTTCGTCGCAGGGGATCCCTACCATAGACTTAAATACATAATAGACGGCCATAGTCGTAGAACTTTTTGAGGCTCCAAGTTTTTGGCGCCATCTAGTCCAGAGCAACCTAAAGATAGACAAAATGTAAGAGGAAATGTCACCTGCTCTACTACTCCATCTAGTAACGACTAGTGTACTAGAGCAGGTGACATTTCCTCTTACATTTTGGCTATCTTTAGGTCGCTGGACTATACCTTGTGCAACCAATGAAGCATTTTTTGACACCTGTCATCTCAGTACATTTTATAACCTAAAATCGGGTTTTAGGTTATAAAATGTACTGAGATGACAGGTGTCAAAAAATGCTTCTTAAGTTGCACAAGGTATAGGTTGCGCTAAAAACTTGGAGCCTCAAAAAGTTTACGACTATGGCCGTCTATTATATCTTTAAGTCTATGTCCCTACAAAGCGTAATTAATCTAGTTTCAACACTGAGGCTGAATACAAATCAAGTGCTTACTAGAAAATCACTGACACAATGAAAATCACTGAGAAACGGTATATTCAAACAATACAAGAATTAATAATATCTTACGCTGTACTCGTATCTGCTTACACTATTATTTACGCCAGTCTGGGCGGTAAGTGAGATTTACCGCCCACGGGCGTTGCGGCAAATCTCACTTCACACCCAGGAGAAGGCGTAAAATTGTGTACACACCACGGGCGGTAACAAAGAAGACCTCAGAACGCTTGTTTATGGCCCTTACCTTCTGTTCGGGCACAAATACCCGCGATCTGAGTCGTTCTTTATTTTACCGCCCTAAGTGCGTAATGTACTATTATGTTCGTATAACATTTATCTTAATGTATATAATAGAGTACTTCTTTAGATCTACATCTATTTCTTTAAAAATCTTATTGACTAAAGTTTTATATGGTCAGGTCAGATTTCAAGGTCCTAGAAATACATAGTTACTGCTTATATACTTCGTTTACTTAATTTATCTACCCAGTTTTCATACATCAATATCATACCCTTCTGTACTAAAATAGTACACGCCAGTAGCATTACCAGGGTTCCAGAACCCAGCAAGAGTCACCTCATCGGTTGAACACTCGTTCTTTGTAAACGCCTTATACGAATCGCACTTCCATGCTATAAACAAGTCAGGGTGCTTCACTGTGTCTGTCCATATTGTAACACAAGCTTTATGACTGCATTTAGCTGCTTTCGAGGAGTCGAAGATACCTGGTATTAATGGTGTCCCACAGTTCGGTTGGAACTCGCCTTTTTTGTTTAAAAAGAAGTCGATGTCAGCAAGAACGCTTGAAGATCCTAAGCCACCAGCATTGCAATGGTATACCTCGACGTATGAAGCTACACCGGATCGAACTTGGTCTTCTATTATGCTGTTGGAAAAGCAAGGTCCAGCAGGATCCAAGGCGGTTATCCTCCATAGCTTTGTTCCGGTTAAATCGATGAATGTCTGACCTGTGTATCCAAGCATTTGCCCACCTAAGCTATGTCCTATACAATGCATGCTCTGCGCTGCTATGCCTCCTCTTTTCAAACCAGATAGCATTTCGCCAAGCGCTTTTCCTATATAGTAGACATATTGAACTGATCTCTCATATCCTTTCAAATACCCAAGTTTCTCATTAGTGTAAGGAGAATGATCGAGAATGATGAGGTAGCTGTTAGGGAAGTCCCTGAATGTGTCTCTGACGCGTTGTTCAGTGTTCTTGTTGATGTTTGACTTGTAGCCAGGTACGAAGATGATAAAGCGTCGCATGACATCGAGAGTTGGTATGCTGAGGATGCCATTTGCTGCTTCGGCGATGGGGAACGCGACAATGTAGTCTTTGCTGAAGTCGTAGAAATAAACGCTGACTAGGCTGACGTCGAGGTTGGTGTCTTTATCGTGATCGCCTGTGGACAATTTATTTTTGAAAATAATAGAAATATAAATCATTTATTCGTTGCGGTATGCACAGAGGTATTTTAACGTATAAAAGAAAACAGGTAAAAAATAAAAGAAAAACAAAACAAGCTGCCGACAAATATCTACTAATCTAATATAACATACCACTCAGCATGATAATGTCTTAGGCTAAAGCTTTTGTTTTACTCTTACGTATTATCTGTACAAATTTTATGTAGATTTTAATAAAAGTGATGGTTTTAATTTTAAAATGTAATTTGACAGCACCGTATATGATTTCGCGAACCATTTTGTAAAGCAGGAGCTGTCATATAACTTCAATCAATTAAAAATACTACTTTAGATATACAATAACTACGTAATGCAATCAAAAATAAGTAAATAAAACTGAATTAAAATTGCTGTATTACATATCTACAATGATTATTTAAATTATCTTAGCTGACATGTTCATTTTCAGCAAATAAACACAAACCTCCTTTATTAACGTCTTACAAGCCTTATTCAGTTATTATTGTATATTTTGTATGTTTCTGACAAACATAACTGTTAAAGTGTCAGATAAGGACAAACGTTTATTCATTGAATGAGGCTTGTAATGTAAGACATTTATGAATAATGGTTTACGTGTTTATCGATGATAACGTTACAAAAATAAAATTGGAAAGAGAAGTGTCGTGGTTTATATCGTGGCTCTTTTCATACAGAATATAAAAAAACATTGTGTGGTTTTATGAAACCACGATGCAAGTGAAACTTTACTATGTTAGCATGGCGCTTAGAAATTGGTGCCCAATTGGTTTGTGCCAATCTATCATTGAAACAATAAGCGGCCTTGATTCAATTCCCATTTTCTAAAAATGTTTCTAAAATTTAGAAAAAATAATTCGTTCCACGGGGTTTGAACCCTCGCCCATTCGATCGTAATCATATCGTAATCTCATGCCATACCACAGTGCCACCGCTGCTGTTACGCTAAGATGCGAAACATAGATTTGTATACCGCGGTTGACTACCAGTCATGCCAAAACCTGACATGAACCTTATTGCTTATGAAATAAGCCTCACCTATAAACGAGAATCTACGTTACATCGTTACGCGCGACATGCAGAAGGCAGGTTTAAATATTGGAGGCGATGGAATAAAAGTTTCACTTTAAAAACTTACATTTGATATATTTTGAATATAGTGCGTGTTGAAACGGCCCATATTTTTCCAAATCACCTCTGCCCCACGCATTTGTATCAGTAACATAGTCCACCAACACAAACACACACAAAACTAATATTTTCATCTTTAGTTATATAGAGTCTGGTTGCAACTGAATACTGAACAATGAGATCAACTACTGGGAGAACATAGAGATACTAAACGGACGCGCCTTATAAGTAAGATAACGAATGTAGGTATGTGGCAAACATAAGGCACTGATCGTGCCGACAAAGTGCAATAAATACATGTATTTCCGAAAAACGGAAGGAGTTTCGGAATTTCTTAACAAAAGTTAAAAGTTAAAAAATTCATAACTCGAAAACTACGAATAATCGGCTAATATTCATGGGGTATATTCTGATACCATAGATTTTTTTTGAGGTTGGGACTTGGGACCACCTGTATAATTCTTTACCTCGTCTGGTTTTATTTTCATTTAAATTACCTAAACTTACCTTAGGTATTTACAAATATTATTTGAAATATGTTAAGAGTCGCCAGGACGCTCGAGTTGCCATACAAACGTAGTTTAGCTCTCATTTTAAAACGACATGCTTTAGAACCACGAAATTTGGCATGGGCATTCTAGTAGTACAGATCTATGTCGGTAATTAGTTTTGGTTGCTAAAAATTGTAATACAAAGAAAATACAGTCAGATACAGATTTACATACAAAACTTACTTTTGCTATATTTTCCTTGTATTACAATTTTTAGCCACGAAAACGAATTACCGACATAGATCTGTAATGCTAGAATGCCCATGCCAAATTTCGTGGTTCTAAAGCATGTCGTTTTAAAATGAGAGCTGAACTACGTTTGTATGGGGACGCGAGTTCACGCGACCGTCCTGGCGACTCTTAATAGAGTTTTATATCAAAATCAAAAATCAAAATCATTTATTAAAAGACAACATGGTCCACACATTACATAACAAAATACAATTAGATATAAATATGAATATGTCAACTTAAATTAAATTAAAATAAATAAACGAAATAAAAATAAACATTACCAAACAAAATAAAAGCTAAGTTACTGGCGGCCGCATGTGAACAGTGATGCAGTGGTTCACGTAGGGGCAGTCCAGCCGGTCCGCGATCAAGGCCAGGACGCTGTTGCGGCTGGCGCGAACTCTGCAGAGCATCGCCGCGCACCGCTTGCGCAAAGTAGCGTAGAAGCAATCGGTGCGCGCCTCTGCGAACATGCCCGATGCACTACAGTGACGCGGCAGCCGCAACAGCACCCTGAACGCGTTATTATATTGGACGCGTAGGGCGTTAAACGACTTCTGAGTGAACAGCGCCCACAGATTGCTAGTGTATAAAGAAGTACAGTACGCCTTAAAAAGGGTTATTTTTACTGGAGTTGAACAACGAGCGAATCTGTGGGCGATCATGTTCGCTCGTGTCGCCAACGACCTACGCTCCCTCTCCATGTCTGCGTTATCTTTCAAGTCCTCAGTTAGTACATGCCCGAGGTACTTGAACTGTTGAACCCTATTAAGAGGGACTCCGTTAAGGACAAGCGAAGGAACATGTAGTGGTCCCCTGGACCCCGCTTTAAACACCATAGTCTCGCTTTTTGCAGCGTTATAGATTAGTCCATGTTGAGACGCATATTCTTCACATGTCCTCAATAGTGTTCTGAGACCGCAAACGGATGCACTCAGCAACACCATATCGTCAGCGTAGGATAAGTTGTTAACGCAAATGTCGTCGATATGGCATCCAACGTGCTGTTTACTGAGCGCAACGATCAGCTCGTTCACATACAAGTTAAAAAGCAAAGGTGAGGTTAACCCCCCCTGCCTCACCCCGCACTCCAACCTGTATGCGTCCGATAAGCTGTTTGACCACTTTACATTGTTTTCCTGATGTTTATACCAGTAACATAGGATATTTATGGCATCAATAGGTACATTGCTTTTTTTAAGTTTGTTCCATAGCAAGTCATAGGAAACTAGGTCGAATGCTTTTGATAAGTCTAAAAAACACGAATAGACTGACGTGTTTCTGGTAGTGTAGTATTTAACAGTGTGCTTAAGGCTCAATATAGCGGACTCCGTAGATAAATGCGGTCGGAACCCAAACTGGTTATCGTGGAGTTTTATGTGTTTGGCTAATTGAGAATTAAGCAAACTGTCCAACACTTTCGCCACGATAGTGGCCAGCGAAATTGGCCTATAATTAGACTTACTAGCAGCGTCACCAGTTTTATTTTTAATAATTGGTACCACTATTGTTTTTAACATGTCCTTAGGCAAGTATATGATAATGATAACATGTCTACATACAATCTGACATCTATGTTATGACTCACAATACCTTTCCGTGAGATGACGCCGTTCCAAAACAATCAAAACCTTTCAAGCTAAAACAGCTTAAGTGCATAGAAAATAGATTGATTATAAGTCTCTTTTTACCGCGATTCTCTAAGTGACCTTGTAATCTTCTAACTATAGCTACCTTATTAGATATCTAGTGTCACCTGCTTGTTTACTGTGAACGTAAGGTGATTATCAAACTGGCGCCGCAACCGTATGCGTATGGTGTGCAAGTGTGACAGCGCTATACACACGTAGAGCGCTATCTCGCTTACGCACCGGAACAGCATGCGGAAACCGCAGCAGTGTGAAAGACGCCTAACGGGCGTTAAGGTGCGTTGGGGTAAGATATAAAGGTATTTTTTAGGGGTAAGATAAAAAGTAGTCTGTAATGCTCCGGAATATGGATGATTTTTTGTCTTACCCCAAAAAAATACCTTTCTATCTTACCCCAACGCACCCCATAGGATAAGTGCAGGGATAAGGTTTCCCCGAAAATCTAATTAATTATTTGTTTGCGTAAGTATGAACTAGTGTATAAATATTTATGATATCATTACACATAAAGGTGTTTTTACTTTATAACCCGCTTATTCATAATAGTAGTTTATATAACTGTTACATAATAAGTCTTCAAAATACGAGTGTCGATTTATGGCCTAATTACCTACAGTTGCATACACTAATTTATCTACACACATATTATAAATCCGAAATACGCGTGAGGGGAGGGGCGCGTGCCCGCGGTCGGGGAGCAGGCTGGATTTTCATTACGTTACCGTAGGTAATGCATTTTCATACCTTTTTACCCACGATCACAGATAATTAATACTCTGATGTTACCATAGGTACTGGTTGTAGTAATGGTGAATTACATGCGGTTTTCGAACGCAGAATATAGGATTTATGATATGGGTGTAGATAAACGTGTTTAAAATCTAAGTTTCATCTTTTTTAGTCGGGAAATAGATGGGAGTAGGACAAGACATTACAAAATCTTGAGAGCGTGACTGGGGAAGTATCATACAGAAAACCACCGCCAATTAACATTAGACCCCCAATGTCGTGTACCTGTCAGTGAGAGAGGTTTCCAGAGAGCTCAAAGACGTTGTAGTGTGCTGACGACGGGGGACCTTTTGTCCTTTCAGCCGTCAACACCGTGAATCCTCCTTAAAGGGTCGGGAACGCGCATAACCTATGTAGCTGCAGGCGTCCATAGGCTACAATAGCTGCTTATTGTCACGGGCCGTATGTTTGTTCATCACCGTCATTGTATTAAATAGTACATTACGTACCTAGGGCGGTAAAATAAAGGAGGGCTCAGAACGCTGGCATTTGTGGCCCGAACCGAAGGTAAGGGCCATAAACAAGCGATCTGAGGCCTTCTTTATTACCGCCCGTGGTGCGTACATAATTTTACGTCTTCTCCTGGGTGTGAAGTGAGATTTGCCGCTGCGCCCTAGCGCGGTAAATCTCACTTAGCGCCCAGAGTGACGTAAATATATTTTACATTAATTACATCATTATACGAAGTTATATTTGATATCCTTTACATACTCGTAAAGACACAAACTCGCAATCTTCACAAGTGTAATAACAAGTTGGTAGACTTCTAAATAACAAAGGAGAGTTGGCAGTTCAAAAGTTGTTAGGATAGTTCGAGGATCCTCGATAAGACAGCACACCACTACGATAGGGACGCGCTGCTTCATCGAATCGAAACTAATATCGATGTTCAAAAACAAATCACAGTAGATCAGGCGGTAATCATAAAATATTGAGTCAGGATACCGGCACCGGTCGAATTTTCCCGTGCAATCATTGTAAATGCTAAGGCGCATTTTGGCCAATCATCTAAGGTACAATATTATGAGTTGTTACCTCACAGGAGTTCATCGGAGGCGAGAGAGATGGCGCTGCCGTTACTACAATTGATAAAACAAATCAAATTATCAAATTATTCAACCGGTGCCGCTATGACCGGGGTAGCCTAGGGGTTAGGTCGTCTGCCGCGGATGCAGAAGACACTGGTTCAATCCCAGCCCTGGGCCACAGAGGCCTAGGTCACTTTTTCCTTTGTATATAACATCTATATAAGTTCATAATCAGGAATACAATTTATAAGTTGCTTGCACTATGTTAAAATTTGTCTCACAAGTTTCACTGTATTCACGAAAATTTTAAATGTTTTCTTCGTCTACGGTTATTGTAGTAGGAATGTTGGCGAATTTTATCAGGACTAAAGTAGAGTATAGAAAATCTAATGTTTTTTTGCGGAAATCTACATTTTTTTGTGTTTCATTTATTATGAAATGGCTATAAACGGTTGAAAAAAACTCCATTAAGGGTGTAACAAAAATATTGGTGAATCGTTTAATTTAAGGTCATACATAGTTTAGTATTGTGACTAAGAAAAAACATGAGAATTTTATTTGGAAGCGAAATTTTTTTTTTGTATGGGGCACCTTGTACCTGCCTCCCAACCCTCCATATAAAACCAATTACTTTAGAATTAAACATTTTTTCTTCGTTTTTCTTAATTAAAATATGATACCAAATTACGCACTTATACGGATCACCAGCATTTTTGTTCGTATATTTAAGAGACCTAGCTCTTATACTATTACGAGCTTCGCTGTGACAGTTTGAAGGATGCCCAGAAGTTTTAATGAGTATCGCATTTCATTATAGTTACCTGTGGTTGTGAGAGCGTGGATCGTATTACTGTTATAATAAGATCTAGTTTTGAATGGCTGATTTAGAATACTGAAGGATATATGGAAGTTTCAAGATCGTGTGTGGATGAGATAGGGATGTAATTTATGCCACTAGTGATGAGTACCGGATATAATGGATATACAGGTTGATTCAGTAGACGTGAGCAGGATTAACACTGCGGATTCAGTCAATAACAAGCTATTCTTTGATACCGGTATTAGTGTAATTAGCGCATTTTTTTTGTTTTTGTAGGGTGACCATGATTACAGAGAACAAAATTTCTACGTAACAAAAAATAAAAAATCGTTGTTATTTCACTTAAGGCCGTTCCTCGATTCGGACAAGCCATGCCCATTCGTTAGAGACACATTTATGGCTTCCGTGCACGAAAGAAAGAGATGCAGCGCTCTTAAGGATCAGACTTTTTGACTAAACTACGATAAATAAGCGAATCTATAAAGTTTTGTCTAATTTTGTTTCTGTGACTTTTTAGATAAACCAGAATACCATATGTTTTACTTAGTTATATTGTTTAATCTCTTATAGTTTACGTAAGCTAAGAAAAATAAGGGGAAAAAGGACCCAACTTCGGATTATTTTTATATCGAGGCAACTTTCAGCAAACGTGTTTCGGCTTGTGCCAAAAACAAGGGTATATAGTCTAATAACATATATTCAAAAATAAATTCACTCCCTTTTCCCGTTTAGTCACTAGAGCGATTGAAAAAACCTATAATTTTTCAAAGTAGCCCCTTAAACATGACGGCGGCCGATTCATTATCGTTAACTAAGTATGTAGGGTTGTTCTTGCTCACGTCTCCTGAATCAATCAAAAAATTATTCTTTCTCTTAGCGTTTATCCCGACTTGGATAGGTATAGACACTAGTTTTTACGAAAGCGACTGCCATCTGACCTCCCCAGAGGGGAAACTAGGCCTTTTTGAGATTAGGTCCGGTTTTCTTAGTTTTCCTTCACCGAAAAGCGACTGGTAAATATCAAATGATATTACGTACATAAGTTCTGAGAAAATCAGTTACGATCCGGGTTTTGAACCCGAGACCACCGGATTGAAAGTCGGACGTCGTACCGCAAGGCTACCAGGGCTTGCAACCCTTATCCGGATATTAATTTTGATTCGAATAGTAATTTGTATGGAAATATCCGGGCAGTAGCCATATTATCCGGATAATATCCGGATAATTGCAAGCCCTACTAATAACCCTCGTATTCAATTATTCTGTGCCGGGTTCTGAGTACTGACTGACGGAGGCTGCTAATTATTTACAAGTATTATTTTACACAACTTAAACCTCCGAGCGCTCATCACTGTCTCAGTACATGTCATCTCATCTTTAAACTTAAGTCGTTCGCAATAAAGGTGACAGGGTGTCAACTATTGGGCATTAGTGTGTCAACTATTGGTTTTTAGCGTATCAACTATTGGGTATTAGGTGTCAACTATTGGGTATTAGCGTGTCAAATACTAGGACATTTACCGTACTTAATTATACAACTAATTTAGGTCACAAGATGCAACTGTGTCTACCGTAGATTATGAAACTCTTCTTAGTTTCAATAGTCTATCTACGTTCATTTGATACCACGCCGGTGGCTAACAAGCAAACGGTCCAACTGCCAGTAAGCAGCTACCTTAGCCTATGGACACCAGCAACTTTAGAGATGTCACATGCGGGTTGCCGAGCCTTTAAAGGCGGGCTGTGTTGACGACTAAAGGGACAAGAATTTGAAAGAGTTTGGGTTGATTGCACCACGTACAATTAACGAACTCGTCAACGTTAAACATGGCGACGGAGCTGTCATCCCATAGAAAACTGTCAAATTTTTCATACAAGATTTTTTTGACGATGACGTTGATGTTAACAGACGGTTTGGTGCAACCGGCCCTAAGTGACCTACCGTTACTCATTCATATCGTGTTGTATTATATTATATTATATCCCTTTACATTATCATTTCCCTAAACCAATTTCTGTCATGTCTCACTGATTAGAAATCAAGATCAAATTCCACCGTGTCGATAATTCTATTAGTAAGTATATCATCAGTCGACTATAAAGAAATGTATCCAGTTTTTCAACTTATTGCATTGTCATAAGGTCCAAAAGTGGATACATCTTTTTGAAGTCGACTGTTCTGCTCATACCTATTCGAACATATAACAATAAAGCCTTTGAAAGGTAGGTAGGGGTAGGTTTATATTTCAATACCCAGATTACATAATTATAAATAGAATTGTCACTTAAAAAACTTCAAATATATTTTTTGGTACACAGTTTTATTGCTGACTATACTTAGACCTAGTAGCATTGTCATGTAAACTACGGAAGGATAGCAAATTTCAGCTCAATCAAACACCGGGAAGTTGAAATTTAATTTACAAGATTTGATGCACATCAATGAATAAACAAACAAAAAAATACACGGGGTGATCAAATCAAATCAAATCAAATCAAATTATTTATTTTGCACGAAAAAGGGTTAGTTTACAGGTGTTATTATAATATAATGCACTCCTTAATCAACTACTTATAGTTCATAGCATGCAAAATATTACTATAAGTCTTAATACTAGTTATTTACATATATACAAAAACATTATAATGTGTATCAAACAAGGGAAAAAAAATTTAACTAGTCAATTAATTGTAATAAAATATAATTATAGTTACAAGTCAGTTCATTTGGTCAAGTCAGGTTTTTGATTTAATTATTTTCATGTCAAATCTCGTTCCAGAAAGTCATTTATTTTATAAAATCTGTTGTCTAAAAGCCACTCACGTACTTTTTAATTGAATAGATTGTTTGGCACTTCTTTAAATTTTGAAAATACTTTATTATAAATGTTTACACACATAACACTGCAATTCTTTTTGAATCGAGCAGATTTTTGCTGATGCTAAATAAAACTGTGTAAAAATCAAAATGAGTGTTATTATTTATTAAAAAAATCTCGGGGCTATAACCATGTCTTTTACTTGTGGGCGAGGTTTAAGAAAACTTAGGTAGGGCCTTAAAAAATAGAAGACCGTATCCTGTTAAACAATATGTATCTTTTCAGGAGGAACTACAGGTACCTATAGTTCTACGGCAATGCGCATGGAACACCTCTGTATTTGCTAGTATTCATAGGCTACGGTTACTGCTTACCATCGGTTATGGTTGCCTGTTCGCTGCCGACATGATTTTATAATATGGGAATATTTTTTTCGTACTATTTTTTTAGTATTATGTAATCTGGGGGTTATAGTGTTGAATATCCGATTTCATTGCGTACAATGTTGTATCAAATCTCAAATCCGAAATTAATGGATTTTATGTAAGCAGCCCTTTCAGAAATAAAATTATGGCTATATTTACAGGTTGATTCAGTAGATGTGAGCAGGATTAACACTGCGGATTCAGTCAATAACAAACTATCGTTTGATACCGGTATTAGTGTAATTAGCGCAATTTTTGTTTTTGTAGGGTGACCATGATTACAGAGAACAAAATTTCTACGTAACAAAAAATACAAATCGTTGTTATTTCACTTAAACATGACGGCGGCATTCATTATCGTTAACTAAGTATGTAGGGATGTTCTTGCTCACGTCTCCTGAATCACCCTGTATAGATATATTATTGCATGAAATGGGGAAGGCCGACGAAAAGTACCCATTTAATTGTAGATATCATACAAAAAGATTTTTTGTTACCAGCAACCAGACTTCGTCTACTAGAATAGTACATTTCGATATTAGTGCGGAAAGTATGTCATTACTTCACGAGTACCGAGATATCTTGCCACGAGCCGTAGGCGACTGGTAAGACTCGGGACGAGTGAAGAATGACATTTACGCACGAGTATCGAACGACGTTTTTTAATACAGTTGCGAAAAAATTATAAAATTGTCAATTATTCACTTTGAGGATACTTTAGTACCTGTATCCGAACGCTCCGCGCGGTGCGGTGCGGCGCTGTGATTGGCTGTCTCTCACTGTCATTAGCTGTGATTGGCTGGAAAAGTAAAAAGCACTAGTGCGCGATATCAAACTTTCCGCACGCTAAACCACTACAAGAAAAGCACTTTTTTGAGCAACTGTATTAAAAAGGTATTTTTTTAGGGGTAAGATAAAAAGTAGTCTGTAATGCTCCGGAATATGGATGATTTTTTGTCTTACCCCTAAAAAAATACCTTTCTATTTTATCCCAACGCACTAACTTAAGTTTTTGGACTTAAGAACTAAGGATTATTACTTACAAAAGTGTTTTGTTATTTATACGTAAACTTTAAGTTATAATCAAATAAACTTTATTAACTCTTACCATGGTTATTGATGAAATAGCCGAAGTAAATAGTTCGCACACATAATATTCGCGTTTTATTTATCAAATGCATTCATCTCCCCGAATATATAATACCTCAATAATGCTTTGAAAACATATTTTTATTGAACTATAAAGACAACAGGTAAATAACCTCAGTCCAAGTTCAGTTAATACTATTGTCTGTGCGCAGCTTTATTTCAGTGCAGTGTTGTAGAGTATAGTTTGATACAGATAATACCATCAGTTTGTTGTCATCTCGCCGTCGCCATCGAGGTTTCCCGGTAAACAACACTTAAATACAAAATATAATAGGAATACATTATAAAAAGCCTAATAATTAGGCTTTTGCATAGTATGCAAGGTTGCCACCGGCAAAGGGACAGAACCTAGATTGACGGCGGTCGGGCCACTGGCAGAACAACCGTAGGAGCTGCTCTACATGATGGGCCATCATAGGGACGCAGCTATGCGTTAGAGGGAGCTAGCGATATTGCTATCTCGTTCCGTCGTATAGCTGCGTCCCTATGATGGCCCATCATGTAGAGCAGCCATAAGGCGATTATCACACTAGCGCCGCAACTGCATGCGGCGACGGTGTGCAAGCGTGACAGCACACATGCAGAGCGCTATCTCGCTCGCGCGCCGGCGCCGCATGCGGAAACCGCAGCAGTGTGAAAGCCGCCAAAATAAAAATGAACATATAAAGTTTTCTGTTGCGTCTGCTATAGAATTTGGCAGATTTTCCCTGGAACCATCAAAACTTCAGAACCTTCGGTTAAACGCCCACAATAAACTTACATATGTTCCATTTTCAAGCAAAAGGTACATTATTATCGGTTGTCAATTAGGCATCCCTGCCATAATAATTCATTTAGAAATAAACTCTATTCATCATCATCATCATCATCATCATCTCAGCCATAATACGTCCACTGCTGAACATAGGCCTCCCCTTAAGGGGGGGTTTGCCATACGCGCCACGCTTGGCAGGCGGGTTGGCGCGCGCAGTTTTTTTGTTTATTGTTTGTAGGCTTTCGGAAGATGCTGCTGCCCATCTCCCGGTATATTCCCTTAGCAGACTCCTACTGCAACCACGGGACGATATGGTGGGGGACAATTCTAAGGCCGGGCACCCCACGGCAAACTCTATTAACAACCGACAATGATTAACCTTTTGCTTAAAAACGTCGCATATACATGTCGCCTCTCACCGTTCCTACTCTACGCTGTCATTCTCATTGTCACATTGTGTCGAACGGGCTTCGACAGCTCTTCGTCGCCATTTCGGGGGAGGGGGGACTGGCCAATATTGATGGTGCTATTGTACCCCCCCGTTTTAACTAGATGCACTTTGTTCGAGCCCAACGTCCCGATTTTGCTGACGCGTGATGTGTTTCTCTTTCCCACCAACCATATCTGACCCGTACCTCCTCTTGAAACTTTACAGTTTAACTCAGTGTAGGGGAACATGCAAGCTTTATTGCGGTTCAACGAATACTGGACGTGTCAATCGTGTTAGCTATTTTTTGTCTGCAGCAGAGTTGACTTTTACTCAGTTGGTATAAAGTTGTTTTTTGTCTGGTTTGAGGGTAGTTTTAAGTTGGTACTGCTATTATTTCGTGACTATTGAGAATGAGCTGTCGACGGTGACATATTGTAGGCTTTTCACTGTTGCAAATTGAACCCAGGAAATGTAGTGAACTGTACATTTAAACCTGAAATTAATTACTGCCAGTTTGATTAATAGTAGAGCGCTAAAAGTATTTTTCCACGAATTTTATTTTAATGCTGGTGTTTTTCCATAAAGAAATTGTTTAAATTATGTATTTTAAATGTTGAATCTCAATTATATTTTCCTGGAATATTGGATGCATGTATAGGAAACTTAAAACATTTATTAATATTTTAAAACTTTGTGTTGAGTCGGTAATAGTACATTGTTGTAGAGGCTGGAAAGTAAGCTATAGGTGGATCGAGTTAATTCGAGAAGATACGAGTCCACCTATAGCGCTTTCGGCCGAGACATTACATAGTGCTTTTTACGACTACTGTGAGGAAATAAAATAAAAAATTAATTGGCATAACAATACATTGGCAACACACTTTAATAGATACTATATTGAAGGTTCATATGCTTTTCGCAAGCACGATAAAGTAAACGAGCATGTAACTTTCTGCAAATAAATGCTTCTTTTCGCCATCCTTCCATAATAAGTATGAATTGTTCGTCGGATATAATATTGTATACAAAATATCACTGTTCATGGGCCTTCTTATTTAGGACGCAACTTCACTGGTAGATAGATAGATAGATAGATAGATAATTTCTTTATTCATTCCCACAACATACATGGCTTAAACATCAACAGAAAGCAATTTACAAGAATAAGATTAAAAGGCATGCAACTTAAATAAATAATACAACTAACACGTCAACAGGAAGCCATGTGTCATGGCAGAGAATAGGCGCTGGCTCAGCATGGTGATGCGGCAAGCCACATCGCTGGTATTCTGCCAGTACCATTACAATACAAATGGTCGTGCAACGCTTAAGAATAAGAAATTTTAAACTAAATGCAACATTTTTTTTTTTTTTTTTACAATAATATTATGCTAAAAGAGCGTGAGACGAGCGTACCTATAATAGTGTGTTTTTGTGTATGTAGGTATGTGTGAGTGTATGTGTACGGGTGCCAGTTTTATTTTTATTTTTACTTAGGTGTGTAGAAGGTTAAGGGAGTTTAAAGATTTAATTTTGTTGTTTTTGTTGGTTAAGAAGATGAACTTGATATTGGACTTTAAAGGAGGCTTTACTCTTCAGCTGACGAATTGGTGGTGGTATATTATTCCAACATTTAGTTGCGCGGTACCAAAAACTCCCTCTAAAAGCGGCAGACGTGTGCTCGGGGACCTGTAACACTATCGCACGTGAGGGTAACAAATTTCTAGCGACCGCCTGTGCAGTTTCTTGAATTTCGGTGGGCGTCAGCGTATTAATAACATTTTCTACACTTATTGAACTCATTTTTACTGCATAAATACAACTTTCTTGTTTTTCAGTCAAACATTATCCAATTCAATGTGTATTTTTCCCGCTCCACCTTTTTTACTTGTTTTTTCACTTTTAAGAAACGTTTTTACGTTGTTGGCTTTAATCCGACTCAAACGGCTATTAGACATTGCAACCTGCAGGGCCCAATCTGACAGGTTTGTAGGTGTAATTAAAGGTAGAGCCCGTAGAGAGCTGAAGGAGGGGGAGGGGAGGCAGGGTACACAACAGATTGGGCCCTGCAAGTTGCAATGTCTAATAGCCGGTAACAAACATTTAAAAAGGTAAAAACGCCTTAAGGGTAGATCTAATCTGAATGGTTTTGACGTTTCTTTTTTTTTTACAAGTAAATTGGTTCGATAAACAACCTTATTTTATTTTAGAATGAAAAAGTGGTGCCAAAAAAAGACCTTTTAATGTTTTAAATGATTCTCATTGGTGGGTCGAATGCAATGACATAACTGGATTTTACTTTACACTATGACATTTCATAGCTGTAAAGTAGCAATTATAGGTAGTAGTGGTAGTTCAGGTGCTACAGCAATTGCTTACTTTCCAGCTTGAAGTTTGATCTTCTTTTGCCACTTTTCCGAACAGTGGCGTGAAAAATATTTTACCGATATTTTTCTTTAAAAGTGTATCAGAAAGTATTTGCGAGAGGAAAAACATTCATTTTTAATTCAGGCGTAGCAGCGCCTAATTAAGGCCGATACGTGTGCAAACTGTGCATGCGTTTATCTTAACAACGGCAACGAAATAATATATGTACAGTCGCCATCAGATATATCGGAGCGGCCAAGGTGGTCACAAATATCTGCACCACGCCCCTATTGTCAAGGCAATAAAGTGCATGTTCATTTTTGAGTACCTTGGCCACTCCGATATATTTTATGGCGACTGTACAGTGCAGATCTGCCGTGACCACGTGTTCGAAAAATCGCTTTTTCACACCACCCATTCGTATACGGGCCTTTTCTTCCCTCCTAGGAGGGAACAAAGTGGCACTTTTCTGTTCTAGGACATTACTTTTTTTTTCCAGCCAGTCCGCCATGGCAACAAAATGTCTTATTATATTAATCGATTACACTTTCATTATAATCGATTATGTGTATACATTTTTTTATATTTATTACTATTTTTATACGTTATAAAATTCTGTTTTACTCATATTTATCATAAATATACTTCAATTCAGTAGGTGCGTTACTATAATGAATGATTAAAAATAGTTAGCATCATTATATTATTTTTCCAAATCGATTTTTTAATTAATAACGAATAGACGTAGCAATCGATTCTATCTAAGTATACGTTGTCTGTGGTGTGGTCTGATATTTTATTCTCTGTTTTATTATTACATTACGATAGTTTCATGCATAAAATGATGAATCTTAATAAAGAAACTGCACATTAAAGTAGTTAAATTGGAAAAAACAAATCCCGTGTTCCTGCATCCTAAGTGATTCAAGTATATTCCCTGTATAGAGGAAAGGCCAATTCGTAGGAGCTATCTTATTTTCGATGTTCGTAGGACCCAAAAGGTTTATACCAACAAGTGGTATCGTTGGAATCAGCATGAGCTACTGATTATGAAAATATCTCTTGTCACGTCATAAAGTGGTGGAATGAGTTTTTATGACGTCACAAAGATGGCGCGCGACTTAGGGTTAGATTTTGACGATTATTTCAAAAACTATTTAGTCGATTTAAGCAAACAAGGTGTCATATGGTTGATATTTTCATGTTTAATAAAATATGTCAATTTACCTTCAACCCAAAAATTAAATAAAAGCCAAATTTATTTTTATTTACATTTCTAACACACATTAATTTACATTATTAATTATGTTAAACTTTATTGTACAATAATAAAAAAATAAGTCCAAAAGGCACACTTAATGCTTTAAGGCATTCTGTTCCAGTCAACCATAGGGCAAAACAGAATTGCTATGGTGTGTGCAGTGAGATAAAAAGATATCTTATGCAGCGACCGAAAGGACGACCTTGACATGGAAAGGGAAAGGCGGGCTTTATCCGTCAGGTGTAACATGCTCGCGCGCAAATTCGCAAAGTGTACAAACGGTGTTAAGGTGACTCTTTTCCGAGCGTTTTGTCAGTGTTTGTACACCTGTCAACTATGGGTCAACTTCAGTAGGAAAGCATTTTCAACCTTGCGGGTTCAATATAATGACGCTTTTCGCATCCTACTGAGGTTGCCCAGGTTCTGTAGCGCGTCGGGCATGTTCGCAGAGGCGGGGGTGCCCGACTTTTTCGCCATTATCCGAGGGAGAATTGCAGGTTTCTGGGAGAGATTGAGAAGCTCAGAAAACCGCATTCTTAAAAGCATCTCTGAGAGCCTGTACACTGTACAGCCCAATCTTCCGTTACTGGTCGTCCGTTCATCAAAACGAGAACCGGAAGTAAATATTTTGTGACAGAACATCGTATTAGTTATAAGACATACGTTATACGAGACTGGAGTACCTACCTACCTACTGTAAGAATGATTTCTTTTATTTTTATTGTGTATTTTATATGGACTATTGTCTGAAATAAAGCGATTTTATTTTTTTATTTTTTAAAAGGATTCTGAAATTATTAGTCTCTCTCACGGCCGTACTATCCTTTTCCCGTAGCCATTCAAGCTATTTTCGACGCCCTCTAATTCTGGTATTCTGGTGTTTGGTGGTAGCTACTGTAGCTAGAAGTCTGAATTTTCAGTGAAAAAGAAGTCATAACACAAGGAAGACATATTCTCAAAATCATTTAATTTTAACTTATATTTTAAGAATTATTGCAAGTCAAAGTTCCTTAGTTTTGTTACTGACTGACTATTATATGGCAGATCATACGAATTCTAACTCTAGCTAATCCACAAGCTCCAAATTTTGAATACATCTAGTATTAGAGCTATAAAGCCTCTGAAAATCTTAACATACTGCAATGTCAGCCGGGTGGCCTGGTTTTACAAACCTTACAAGTACATTGCAATCCCATATAAAGAACTGCAAAGTTACATTTTCAGTTGATAACATTTTGATCTTTTTTTGACCATTAGTAGTTGATAGTAAAATAAAGGCAGTTTTAGGTGCCCATTAATACCTTCGGATGTGGACATGCGTACGGGTTCATGGGTGAGAATAGGTATGGGAATGTGCACGGCAAGAACGTGGAAGGAGAAAATGGAGCCCTACTTACAAAAAGGAATGAGATCCCATTAAACATTGCATGTGAAAAAACACAAGACTGGCAATACTGTTCTTAGACCGCAAAAATTATCGATATCTAAAGAAAACCAAGCCGGTGTCCTTAGAATTCAATCCCCACTGGAGTTTACTAACAACAGTTCATTGTGGCCGTTTCAATAAATAAAATGATTTCGCAGTTGCACAGGATAAATAAATAGAAACGCAATAAAGTCTATCTAACGATATCGGATTATGTACCTAATTTACCCGACGATATACATGTTTTCAGCTGTGCGAACGCCAGATCATTCTATTCCATACAACCTTTGGATGCTCGACATAATGCAAAAGAATAATTCGTTCACTCCGAACTTAAATAAATGAATAAAATTAAATAAATAAATAAGTTAACCTTGATACTCGCACTAGGCATGCCTATATCGCGGAGACCAATATCACATGTTATGACAATATATGCTATACCGGTTGACAAATTAAAGATTTATTTTTTAAAGTATGATGTTGTCTACAACCAACATAATACATAAGTATACATATTACTTAAGCTAATTTATTATAACTATACTTAAATAAAAGTGCATCAAATTAACTTTAAGCTTATTTTGACTATCACGAAGGTCTAACTTTTTCTGATTTGGATAATATCTTCAGTATATTTATAGGTTAAGCTGGCTAGCTATTGCTTTTGCTTTTGTAATGACTTGTTTGGCTTTAAAAACGGGTTTATCTTTAATGTCTAAGTGTCTAGTCACGGAATTATAAACAAAACTAGATATATACGGTTCAAATCGTTTTGCAAGGGCAGTGTTCACGGACGGAACCTGTGTTCGATACACTCTTCGTTTCAAGTATTTGCTTGTGCTTATCAACAACAATTTTGAGTAGGTAAATTGACGAACCGTCAACACTTCGGACTTTTTATATAGTAAAAGTGTGGAATACCGGAAGGGTTTCTTTAACATTGTTTTAAGGACAGCACGCTGTGCTCTTTCGGTCTCAATGATAACTGTTTTACAAGAGCTGCCCCAACAGCGTAAACAGTATGTTAAAAAACACACTGTAAAATATGCTACTTAATGATAAAATGTATAATGATAAGGCTCAATAAAGGTAAAGATTATTACGTATACACATATACTACATATACATATATATTAGCTACAAATATTTTCTTTACAATGTGTAGAGTTAGAAATTAGGACTTAAATATGAGACTAATAATTACACAATCCTTTTATCTCACTGCACACACCATAGCAAATTTCTGTTTTGCCCTATGGTTGACTGGAACAGAATGCCTTAAAGCATTATACGTGCGCCTTTTGGACTTATTTTTTTATTATTGTGCAATAAAGTTTAACATAATTAATAATGTAAATTAATGCGTGTTAGAAATTTAAATAAAAATAAATTTGGCTTTTATTTAACTTTTTGGTTGAAGGCAGATTTATATATTTTATTAAGCATTAAAATATCAATCATATGACACCTTGTTTTCTTAAATTGACTAAATAGTTTTTGAAATAATCGACAAAATCTAACCCTAAGTCGCGCGCCATCTTTGTGACGTCATAAAAACTCATTCCACCACTTTATGAAGTGACAAGAGGTAGTTTAATAATCAGTAGCTTATGCTGATTCCAACGATACCACTTGTTGGTATAAACCTTTTCAGTCCTACGAAGAATTCTCCGCTTCAACTTGGCCACCCCACTAGTACGGATTCAGGTGAAAAAATAAAATGTATTCGAGCGATAAGACATGAAAACATGACGCCGGAATTTATAGAATGAAAAGAAACGCAACATTGGTGCGTAATATGGCAAATTTGTTGCCATCAAATCTAGACAGAAGGATCTAAAAGCACACAAAAGGAATACGAAAAGTCGTTATATTTGAGGTTACCTAGAGACATAAAAATTGTTCTCGGAATCGGTATTTGTGGTTTAATTGCAAGGATTTGCTACCTTCCAAGTTCTACCCTGAAGCATGTAGGTACTCCATGTCAAAAATAATGATAATTAAACAAAATTAACAACATTTCTGAAATGAATTTCTGAAGGCCACCAAACGAAGAAGTCTCAAGTTTTGATTGCAAATAACATTGATATATACGACTAGATCTGCAGTAAGAGGCCATATGCGTGTAACTCGATAGAAGCCTGTAGGCTCGTGAGAGGCTTACGTCAACTCAGTTGACAATTTGACGGTGACAGTGATTCTGGTCCGTGAAAATGGCAAAATGTACCATAAAATCTTGCACGTCGCGATCCAAAACCCACACCAAATAACACGGAATAACCTTTCACAAGTGAGTTTACTGTTTCTGCACTCAAATTGTCGTAAATAGCACGAAAAAATACGAAAATCAACTAGCGGCATTTTCTAGACTTAGTGTTGCCAGTAAAACATTATTTGAATTTCTCGTATTTTTGGGAAATTCTGGTTTGTTTGAATGCTATACTATATTACCTATATCTTATAAAGAGGTTTTAAAGTTCGCGATTTTTAATTTCGATTTCATTTCGACCTTATTAAAAAAATAATGAACTGATTACTTCCATAGTTGATATATGCGGGTTTGTGTAGTTATCCAATATGAAAATGTTATCAAAATTGTAAAAAGTAGTGTTACATAGCGGTGTTTAATTTCTTTGTAATTTTACAAATTTCTTATTGCGCAGTTAGGTTTATACCTCGGACTGAACAATTACAATACAATACGGTAGTACACTTAATATTAAATTATTATTAAATGTAAATATAAATTTAATATGAAGAACCCCTACGAAGTGCTTAGGCTCGTTATAAAAGTATAAAAACACATGACACAGAACCTCAGATACCTATCAAGATTGAAAGCAATCCGTCCAGACACAAGGGTTTCAAGATGGTAGCCACTTTTTAAATTTTCACAATTGTTTCATCTTTAAAGAGCACCGGTAACAATTTTGATAGCAATTAACGAAAAAGTTCTAAGTGGAGACACTATTTTCATTTTACTTTACACATTTTAACATAGATAACTGATGTCATTTTATTATATTTGAAAATATTTATCGATTATTTCTAGGAAATATTTTCATGTTGTAGCAACACCGAACTGTACGAAACAGCGAATATCACGATATCCATGACAGACAAAGATGGCAATATTGCCTTGCGCAATCGTAATACCCTAGCGGAAAAGAGATAAATATACTTCGATAGTTCATTTTAGAATATAAACACTCCGTTTTTGTCGGTACGTCGTGATACGAGACGCGTGGCACGCTTCTAACGTTGTGTTGATGTGAAGTTTTCTCCTCTTGTATATTTACCTCAATGGCAAATAATATCAAACATTCAAACACAGCATTTGATTTCAGTTTCTCTGCCTATGAATGTAAGTAAATTGACTCATTTTATGCTTACAATGCCTGTAAACAGTTCTTGATTTTTTTAACTTAAGATAACTCTAACTGTTAGAGTCTAATGACATCAAAAACTAATTCTAATTTCATAACCTAGCAATGATTTTGTTATGTTTATCTATGTTTGCAATAGTCTTGGGGACTCTCCAGTGTGTCCACAACACTCGGCTTAAGCAACTTGCACATTTTAAATGGTTCACTTTCGGAACGCTAATAAGGTTATTTTAAATAATAACTATAACTAGGTAGTATAGTTATTAGTTATTAACATTGTGATCAGTCCCAACAGTGCAATCAATTAACATATTTTTTGTTTTGTTTTAGGTTGCTCTTATCTCATGAGCTCAGCGGTGTTTGTCGAGTAAATGGAGTCTGCACTTACTAACTTCTTCCGATAATGCCAAACACCACCTTCACCTTTACCAGGATATTCTACTGATGAAAAATTAAGACTAACTTCAGTTTTGCTATGATATTTTTTTATAGAACTAAGACTGCCTTAACCCGTGCCGACATTATCCTACTGATACAATACCAATAATGGCTCCTCCTATATCAGGAACACAAATGTATAAAGTGAAAGTAAATATGATTCAACAATAACGTCTTTTATTTTCGTCTAAGGGGGTGTGAAAAGCAGTATGTGTCACATAGGAGCAAAATTATTTTCACCTTGGGCGTTAACACTTGAATCCCTCACTACGCTCAGGAGTCTATTTTAGAATCCCTCGCTGCGCTCGGGATTCTATTATAGACTCCATCGCTTCGTTTGGGATTCAATGTGCGCCCTCGCCGTAAATATTTCATTTTGCTCCCTTGTTACACAATCTACTATTTCTTCCTTGTTATAAGATATCAAAGCACTTTTTTCTTTTATAACTTTATTATATTTTCTCTTGTGACACGATTTACTTTTCCAGTGTCGAATTGTGAGCCTGTGGCTCCTTATCTAATCCAAACAAGTGCTAAAGTGAATCGCATAACTAAAAAAATCACAAAAATACGCTGCCAAAAAGTGACCCTACACCGTGATTCCCAGAAATAAGTATTTTTCCATTGTTTAACATTTAGCCGCTTTTAATATAACAACATTTATTTGAGATTTCATTACGCAGAGCGGGCTCGAAGTGAAAGAAATTAATTTACCGTGAGTACATTACTGAGTTGGTAATCCTCTGTTTACTTTACAGCGGTTTTGGTGCAGCTCTACTTACAACGGTTTTTTTGGAAGTGTAAAAAGTTTTTTTTTACAGTCACGATATGCAGGCTTGCATTAATACATGTAACAAAAATATTGGCGATCCGTTTAAAGGCATATTGTGAGTAAGAAAAAGCTAGAAAAAAAATTTTTGGGCGTGAAAAAAAGATTGTATACGACACATCGTTCCAGCCGACATACAAAACCAAGCCTTTAATTTTTGGCGAGAAATTTTTTTTTCTTACTTTTTCATAATTGGAATACGGTATGCCAGCATTTTTGTTACACCTTGTATTGCGTCGAAAGGAGAGGCTACGCACTCAACTACGAACATGCGGGCAATTTTTTTAATTTGAAATTCTTAAAGCCTATTTAAAAATATGACTTGGCATTGATCAGAATTGTACAAGTCAGAAGTCGTCTTTTTCTTGTTAATGAACTGTGCTTGTGAAACGGTAATCGGATATGTCAAATGTTTTAGTGCCATTAGTAAGATATAATTTTGACGACAAAAAATATCATATTGATAACAAATCAAGTTTTTAAATTAGAAATCAAAGACCACACAGATTTTTGCTGAGTGACTCCATTCATCTCCCTCTTACAGTAATTTTCTGTTCCAAATACAAGCGATACGACGATTTACTCTTGTAATTAATAAAAGTGGGTTCCTTGTAAGGTTTATACAACTTCTTGATCTACAAACGCTTCCGCTTCCGCCTCCGCCTCCGCTATAACAAACGCCCGACCCTCCCCGCATACCCTACAGCATAAGCGGTATTTTTCTCCGTTTTATTACAGTTTGCTTTTAGGCGCGATTTTATAGGCTCGCCTGTGGGCAATTATGTTCCGGTCGGCTCTATCTTATCCTATCTTCGTGAGGAGGGTACAAAGGAGCTTGTTATGTATCAGTGTATAAAGTGTATTACACTTACTCTGAGGCTGTAAGGCTTCTAAAGAACTCTGACTTAAAGGTACAGGTGAATTTTGGGAAAATTAGACGACTTGATAGCGCTTCCCTTGATGCTTCTCCGAGGCAGTATTTAGATTTTTAAGACGCAATGGGGCCACCTAAGCCGTGTTTACATAAAAAAAATTTTTTTCCCCAATAATAGTATCCAAATAGTATCCCACTGCTGGGCAAAAGCTACCCCTTATTATCCACAAATTCTATTGTAATAATTTCTTCTAATTTTGTTTTTCTTTTGGTTAGTTGCTAAGGAAATTGCCATATTATCTATCCAATCCTACAATATATAATAATAAACTATGTGTTTTGGTGGTTGTTGTCAAATCGCCATCAGATATATCGGAGCGGCCAAAGGTGGTCACAAATATCTGAACAACGCCTCTATTGTCAAGGCGATAAAGTGAATGTTCAGATATTTTTGAGTAACTTGGCCGCTCCGATTTATTTGATAGCCAATAAATGGCATGATGGAAATATTTGCCACAGACTTCTGAATCAGAGAAATAGAGCGCGTCATGTCAAATTAATATTAAATTCGAATGCTCCCGATCTAAGAATAGCTAGGTAACTCGATCAGGTCCATTTGGTTTGTGGTGTTGGTAGCAAATGGACCGTGTATCCTCAAAAAGGATCCAAAGAATTTTCTCGACGCAAGTTTAAAACAATAATGGAAAACAGAGTGCTTCGGTCCAGTTCCAGACTGTTGGAATGGGGTAAGTGTTTATACCTACATAATACCTAGTGTCACATACAAATCTACGCGATATGCTGAAAATGCTTAAGTCAAATATGTATTTGGCAAAAATATCATTTTTAACAGCAGCTTTTACCGCCCAGTACTTTATCGATACACTCTAACCTCAACTATGTTTGACGTAAAGCAATTTAATGAGTGTTTGTTAATATTCCTACTTCAGTATTAAGTCTATAAGTATTCTTGGAACTTTTGATATTAACAGTAGTTATAAGAGAGAAAGTTTAAATACTTACTGTATTGTTGAATACTGGTATACGATTCAGTATCCAGGTTTAAAAAAAATTAAGTCAGTCTTTTTTTATAGTCTGCTTGTGACGTCGGCCACGTCTGGCGTCCAATAATGAGTTTTCTTATTTCCTTCTAATTCAGAAGCAATTAGCCGCCGCCTATCCGCTAATTAGGACTTCGGGAACTTTTTTAATTGGTCTTCTGCTCTTAGCATACCGGGAGCACGTTTTATGACCTTTAAATAAAGTAAAAATTAATAATTTTTAATTAAAAAAAAAAGAACCGACTTCACTTAGGATCCGCTATACCACGAGGAAGTGGCCGAGTGCCTGTAAAAAATAGTGAAATCACTATAGGTGTGCCTATAATAGTTGAAGAGGTCCCTCGATTTCATCAAGATAACATCATCATGTCTGGACGATGGGACTATAATCTTTCAAACAAAAAAGAATTTTCCATATCGGTTCCAGCCGTCTTCGAATAATCGATGAACATACACTAAAAAAATGCAAAAAAAAAAAAACAAAGATCCCGACGAATTGAGAACCTGCTCCTTCGAAATCTTGAAGTCGGTTGATAAAACTTTTTGTTAACTGGGTAATTTGCAGAAAAAATGTACCTTTACTTAGTCCCAACTGTCCCAAAATTTACATACAAAAAATTCGTTACGTTCATAAAAAAAGTGTAACGAAACTGAGAAATTATCAGTTTCGTTACATTTTTTTATGAACGTAACGAATTTTTTGTATGTAAATTTTGGGACAGTTGGGTCATTTTTTAAATTCTATCAGACAGAAGGTACATTTTTTCTGCAAATTACCCAACTGGGTAGTTATTATAACGGAAATAATAATCCGAAAAAAAATCTAAATGCATATCAAAGGGATATTTTGATCTACATCAAAAAATTGCAAACCTACGTTTGCAATTTTTTGCTGTACAGTCGCCATCAAATATATCGGAGCGGCCAGGGTAGGCAGAAATATCTGAACATGCACTTTATCTTCTTGACAATAGTGACGTTGTTCAGATATATGCGAGTACCTTGGCTGCTCAGATATATTTGATGGCGACTGTACAAGTCGGTACTCAGTATAATAGTTAGGTTATGGTTATTTTATATTACCCACTTATACACGTCTTAACCGACCTTATAAAGGTCGCCGGAAGACGCTGGATGCAAGTCGCTTCCGACCAATACTTATGGAGGTCCAAAGGGGAGGCCTATGTTCAGCAGTGGACGTCTTATGGCTGAGATGATGATGATGATGATGACACGTCTAACTACTCCAATAGTTTAGAATGTTTTGATAATGCTTATGATCGATTCTCAGTGTGCCGCCATCTTGACTCCACTTTGCCGAACCCTCGTTAATCTGTACTTATTAAAATTAATCCCCCGACCAGACGACCCCGACCTCAAAGGCTGGGCTGGGACCTTGTAGAAGGACTACGACACCAACTCAGACTGAGTGAGTTAGATCTTTGGTGAGATTGCAGATTATAGAAAGCAGATTATAGAAATTTTTTTATGACAAGTCAAATCACTCATAACTAGGTTCTTACTCGCGGCTTCTCCCGCGTGAGTTCGTGTTCCGACTTTAGCTAGGGATACACGAACAGATGTGTCCGCTGAATTTGTCCGATGGATATGCCCAGCGGACACATCCGTCCGTGTATGGCGCGAATTGGACAACGGACAGACAGTGGACAGACGTCTGGCGGACACATCCTTGTCCAATTCGAGCCATACACGGACGGATATGCCCGGCGGACAAATCCGGCGGACACATCTGTGCGTGTATCCCTAGCTTTTATGTATTATACTGTACATTTTATTACGTACTTTAAAAATATAATTATTATGGGACCCACACAGTAAGCTCGAAAGGACTGGTTTTGGGGCAACTTTGAAACCGAAACAAATCTTTAAAAAAATTGTGGATAAAAACCTGTTTTTGTTTAAATAAATTACGAAATATAGTTTCAAATTATTTTCAAGATAACTAACTCTATTCCGTTCAGTTCAGAGTGTATTTCTTACGCCCAGTAATTGGGTAGCGAAATTCGTTACGGACTTTACGGTTGCCCGCCCCTGTGTTGCCATCGCTAGCTGACGCGAGATACTTCGGTAGCCTCAGAAACAGCTATGCAATGACCTTTTCAAGTATTTTTTACTGACGGGGGCCTGCATGAAAATGTTTCAATGAGTATACAAACTAGCTTGTGAATTTTTTATTAGAGTTTAAAGATTTGTCAAGATGATAATTATTCTTTTTGTTAACCGGGTAAGTGCGAATTGGACTCACGCATGAGGGTTTCGTATAAACACAATTTAAACAATTAAAGTTTTTTTTAACGAAGGGACAACAAATTAGCAATTTTCGGACTTTGTACTATACAAGTACCTACTAACTTATGCTGTAAGACATTCTTTATTGCCAAATTTCATGATTTTAGGACCTAGTATCATATAGATTTTGATTCTCCTGCAATGTGTTAGAAAATAAGGCTCAAATGGCCGTATATTTGGAAGCTTGTTTTTTTTTCACAGCTTCATGGGACCGCAAATGTAATTATTTGATTTTAATTTCAACTTGATATCTCCACGCGTTCCTGAGATAAGGGGTCTTGACATACAGACAGACAAACAGGCGGACAACAAAATTATAGTATAAGGTTCCGTGTTTTCCCTTTGAGGTACGGAACCCTAAAAATAGTGTTTCAAATATTTTTGCATACGATAACGCTAAAACTACATGGCCTTTGATGCAAAATATGTAGATTTCTTACCAAATTGGATACACAAACACTTGTAACTTCGACTCGCCTCGCCTGCACTCAGAGAGCGATTGTATTAGCACTTCAGAGATGCCACCGAATTGGATAAGCGTATAACAAAAATTGGATATTTAGAGGCCACCTGTCATTTTGAGATTCCGTTATTTTGGAAACTTAGAGCTCCATGGTAATTTGTTTTACGGCGCGTAGCTTACTTAGTCAATACTTAGTTATATACAATTCTGTTAAATAAAAATAAAAATACATGTTTTCAAATAGTAATGAGAGCATTCCTTTATTGGTTTGGTCAAAATAACACAAAAAGAATACAAAACATAAACTAGAAAAAGAAACTTAGAATATACATAAATAATTAACCTAAAAATATATATGAATATGTCTTGTCAACCCAAAAGTTAAGCTGTGTTCCGCAAGTCTCTCCGTTAGCCAGTGGAACATCACACAAAAAAACAACTTTAATTATAACTACCTAATATTAAATATAAAAATTTGATTGCTAGAACATGCAGATACTAATTAAAAATACGTCTAACCCGCTTATTCATAAACGTGTTTCAAACCTCATTTAGTTAAATGATGTTTTGTCTGTTTCCAACAAACACTACTGTCAAAGTCACAGATAAGGACAAAAGATGATTTAGTTAAATGAGATTTGAAATACGTTTATGAATGAGCGGCTAAGTATGCCACGGCACAAATAAATTTGATAGAATTCGAAATTTGTAGCTTATATTGGTTCTTCTTTATTAAAGTCTACAAAACTAGGTCACATACGCTTGACACTAGACTTCCACAACAAAGTCATACCTATTGGATTTGAGATGGGATCCTTTACAAAATAACCTCCGCATATTGTGGCCTAAGTCAACAATGGATTCTCTACAATGTGATTACGACGAGTCTAACAAAATTTTCTCATCCTAAAATAACAGGTTTGACAATCCGATTATCGTATTACTGGTGTTTCTAGGGGCTTTAAATCGATTTACGCGATTAATTAAGCTATGACTGTTACATTGATTTAATAATGTTAAAGCGAGAAGACAAATACGTTCGCAGAGTTATTCAATTTAACGGTATAAATGCTGGTTCGAAAACGTTATCGCAAACAGGTACTCCATTTTATGTTAGAAATAACTAGACGTTACAATCTAACCAACTATTTTTGCTAAGTTTGAAAAATCTGGCCATGGCTCATCCGTTTCATTTATATTAGTATTGTTTTTATCAGTTTTAGCATATCTTGGACCTAAATATTTGTCTTCTTCTTTCTGCTTGATGTCTTCTCGAGTAATGTTCTGTTCTCTGCTGCTATCTCCGTTTTTCATCCTCTGATACTTTACTATTAAATCTAGAATTTCATGTTGCATTTTAAGTTTTATAGCACCAGTTAAGTTTTTCATGGCATTGCCGACATATTGTCCAAAAACAAAGTCTTCATTTACTTGATGTGTTAGGAACTCTCTTCCTATCTGAGTGAGGACATCTTTTACAAAGTTGATTGCGTTATTATTGGTTTGTCTTGTGTTTAGTGTAGTATTATCTTTATTGATTTTATTGCGTACTGCCTTGCTTTTGTCGAACTTGGGTCTTATAGGCGGGGGTCCGACTGCAATTGACACGACACCGTCGTTGTCCATGTCATCTGGTCTGAGCGGTGTTAGGTGTCCAGAAGGCTGCATAAAAACACTTTTCAATTAATAAAAATCTAACAATTATAATGTCATATATTAAGATCTAAGTAAACGTGGAGATAGAAAAAGGAATAAAATTTAAAGTACCTACAAGCAGGTACACTTTGCATGCAAGATCTGATGCATCAAAAATATATCCCCGCTACACTTCACTACTTTCGTTTTTTTTAGGTTCCTAATCCACAGAAAGTATAGTTACTGAGATTTCAGTAGGTAAACGAGCAAAAAAACTAACATAAATATCTGTACCTACTGTCCCTACTTGCAATACGATGCCCGGTAAAAATGTTGGTAAAGCTATTTGTTTCACGGAGATTTGTTCTGGAATTATAGTTTTTTTCGATGTAAGTATTAAAAGCATGTCTTTAAGTATATGTATGCTTGTACTGCCTCTATATGTATCCACAGTACAAGCTTTACTTAGGTTGGGACATAAAAGTCGATCTGTGTTTACATCTATAAGTAGACTTTAAATATAAATATTACCTTTTTTCGTATATCTCGATATCCTGTCTCTCTCGCTGCCCATCTTTTGGATTCATGGTTGCCAGGCTGGTATGGCTTGGTAGTTTCAGGGGCCGCCTTCCGAATTTTTATTGATTTCTTTCCTTCTAAAGTTGACCACTGTCTCTGCTAAATATTACACTACATTTACTACACGTGATCCGGTATTGAATTTAAATTAAGTACAGTTTGTAGTATACGATTTCAAAGTTATTAGGGTTAGTTATGTTTTATGACATTTTTGTTTGGTTTATTTAAATTATGTTCATGGGGGAGGCCCTTGCCCAGCGCCGGCGGGACACTTTTTTGGCAACGAAAAGAAACCAGATTGTGGAAAAGAATAATTGTCAATAGATAAAGAACAACATCATTGACTGGATAGCTCGGATCTTTGCCTATTGGCGGGATGGTAAAAAAATGGCGGTATGATTATAAAGTTAGAGAGAGAATGAGAAATCCTTGCATGTTTCGAAAGCGTAATAAACACGATTAAATAAATTATGAATTATATAGCTGGTTGAAGGTTTACTATTATTTTACTGTTAATATCAAAAATAATCATCACCACTATTTCCAAAAATGTGTCTTTCGTTGCCGAGCTCCCGAAGAAATTTTACTTTAGAAAAAATCAAATTCAGTTAAAGTAAAATAAAGCACAAATAATCAACCGCCTTATTGACAACCGATTTATTCGAGACTTAAATTATGTTTGCTCCTATACTTCGTATTTTTTTCAGATTAGAAAAAACGTGCGATTGTCTTCGTGCGAATTTTGGGAAATTGATTTTGAAATTTGCAATTTTGAATAACATTTGATTAAGCTTATCACTAATAGTGAAAAAATAGTCTTATTTAAGTTTTGGCCAGATATGCCAAAAAAAGATAAAGTGTCGAAATCGACCGCTATTTTTCTAATCTGAAAAAGAAAACGAGATATAAGGCTGTGTAAAAAAAACTTACAGATAAAACCACTTGTATAGTCAATGTGACCAGGACAACACACACTCGTGACTTCATCGCGTACTATGTTGAACTGCCACTCAAAGTATTTCAAAGTATTACATCAATAGTGAAAGACAAACGATCATGTCTTGTAAACATGCTGGACAATACGTGAGAAAAAAGTGTTTGTTTTTTCTTTGTCATACAGCCTGCAGTACAAGTAGCTAAGCGGGTGAGCTGATCCAAACTTTATACGCCTTTATTGATATGAGAATAAGAGCGTATCAGGATTATTCATACCTCGCTAGCTCAGGTATTTATGTTGCAGACTGTAGGTTAGACGAATCGATGCACACTTCTTTTGAAAATAAACTAACTGGACTGACGTAGTGAGATGAGATGTGTCGTTGGACACGACGAAACTGAAAATAGAATCCAGTTAGAAATAAGTTGATCGGCTTTTTATCACTGAGTTTATCAAAATTAATTGAATATGAAAATAATTTGATATTTACTAGTCGTTCTTGGTGTAGAAAAACTACTCGTGGAAATCGGAGTTAATCCCAAATTTTGTTTACGCTCCGTTTTGAGAAGTCAGAATGCAGTCAGTTCTATTAAATAGGTAAACTAGTATTTAGTATCTACGATAATTATTGCAATAAAAGGTTACCAACCGCAACCCAACTGTGCCTTGGCTAAAAGCCGAGAACTGATAGTGGGTGGCCACCCGAACGCTAGGAAGACAACTTGAAATAAATATTACAATATTATGGAAGACGGCTGAGTCGAAACCGATGTTATTCCACCGCGCTTTGTGTTAAAGGCAAGATTATCACTTTCATAAAAAAAACTACTTTTTACTCTTTATCGCCAGCCGATTGTGGCTACACAATTTATCTCAAGATCTTTTGCAGTTTGCTACGCGCTACTTTCGCTGATCCCAGTGTTTTCCCGCTTTGTAGAGAAAAGCAGCTACAAATAGAAAGCCCGGGCCGTCTAGTGGATTGTTCGTCCGTGTTGCTAATAACGTTCAACCCCAGTTACAACGCTTTGTGATTCAATATCCAAAAATCTTTTTATGTGGAGCTGTATGCTATTTGGCGGTTTAGCTAATGCGGCTCTTTTACATAAGTATTTAGATTTATTGCTTAGGCATCATCATCATTGTCCTAGCGGTTGTCCCGGTCTTGCTACGGCTCAATTGGGCCTGAGGTCCGCTCGGCAACCTAATCCCAGGAATTGATGAAGGCACAAGTTTTTACGAAAGCGACTGCCATCTGACCAGCCAAACCAGAGGGCAAACTACGCCTTGTTAGGATTAGGTCCGGTTTCCGTACGATGTTTTCCTTCACCGAAAAGCGACTAGTAAATATCGGATGATATTTCGTACATAACTTCCGAAAAACTCAATTGGTACGAGTCGGGATTTGAAACCGAGACCTCCGGATTGAAAGTCTAACGTTCTACCGCCACGCCACCAGCGCTTAATTGATTGCCAGATTTATTGCTTACCAAAACCAAATTAATTAAAACCCCTAAGGGCGTAACACTCAGCAAAATGTAAAACCATGAAACCTTGATGGAATTTACACAGTACGCATAAAACTTTTAAGTGGCGTCATTTGTATTCGGCAGAAATTCGAGGGAAATGGATACACGCTGTAGTGCCATCAATTTGGGAGGAACGTCGTGTTCCTTGATGCTGGGGCGGTTGAGTTCTGCGAGGTAATGTTTCATGTACATCGGTTCTTGAATGCGAAATGTTTTACTTTACATTATTCTCGTATTTAAACTAAAATACATTGACGACGTCGCTGCGTCTAAAAATATCGCTATGTTTTTGAGCTGCTTTTTAGGAGACAATAAAAACTATATATTTAGCATTTTAGACTTGTATTTTTTTTGAGTATTTTACATGTTTTCCTTAAAAAATACAGTTTCTTTATTAAAACTATTTATTAAACTAGTCGTGATCGTGAATCGAAAACTTTCAAAGTGATTTTTGACTATCAAGAGCTCAAAATTAAAAAAATATGGTAAAAAAAATAGTGCGTGGAGTCCCCCCGCGCGGAAGAAGTGAAATTTCGTAATGTGGAAAGAAAACAGGAAGTAGTAGAAATTAGAATATAAAATCTAAATTCTAAAAACAGAAAAACATGGAAAAATATAGTGTACGCTGGGATTCGAACCTCCGACCTTCGGCTCCGCACTCTCCGCAGTCAAAGCAGCGCCCGCTGAACCACGGGAGTAGTTATCTAATTGAACCAAATAGTCGACTATATTCGAGATGACGCCGTGCGTGTCGAGCGAAAGTTAACTTTAGTAAGTTAAACATAGAGTATAAAATTAAATTATCTATCGGCAGCGTTAAACGTTTAACGCAACTTTGTTGGAAGTCGCATTTATGAAGTTTCACTTCAAAAATTATAAAAATATATTTTTTGGCATGAATGTTATAATTGTTATAAAATAAGAGTTTACATTCCTTTAGCTGTTATCTAAAATACAATTTTATCTATTTCTGACTGGGGGTAAAAATGCTTTAATAAACACGTAACAAAAATTAAATTAAAATAATTAAACTAAACTAATATTAAAATAAACTAAACTAATCCGTGTCCAATTCGCGCCATACACGCTCTATTGGGATCGATCAATCATCACGGACAGGACTATTGTAGCCAATAAACCTGACGTCGTGCTGATTGATCGGTCGCAGCGCCGGGCCGTGCTCGTCGACGTCGCTATCCCCCATGACGAGAATCTCGTGAAAGCCGAGAAGGACAAGTCCAGCAAGTACCTAGACTTGGCTCACGAGATAACCGCCATGTGGGACGTTGACTCGACGATCATCGTTCCGGTAATCGTTTCAGCGAATGGTCTCATAGCGAAGAGTCTCGATCAACACCTCGAGAGACTCTCGCTAGGTGGCTGGATCAAGGGTCAGATGCAGAAGGCGGTGGTCATGGACACGGCGCGGATAGTCCGCCGGTTCCTCTCACTGCGGCCCTAACCACCGGCAGCCTGGGCCCTGCCCTGTTGCCGGCGGCACCCTAGATTAGGTTTTTTATAATGTTTTTATTGTTTTTGTATGTTTTTGATGTATTTTTGTATTTTACTTTTGTAAAAATATTATAAAAACCTAATTTAAGAACAAAAATAAATAAAGAGCATAATAATAATAATAACCACCGGCAGCCTGGGCCTTGCTCCGTTGCCGGCGGCACCCTAGGATAGGTTTTTTATAATGTTTTTATTGTTTTTGTGTGTTTTTGATGTATTTTTTGTATTTTACTTTTATAAAAATATTGTAAAAAACCTATACTAAGAAAAAAAATTGAATAAAGAGGAAATAATAATGAATTCTTGTATTTTACTTTTATAAAAATATTGTAAAAAACCTACCACTAAGACAAAAAATGAATAAAGAGAATAATAATAATCATCATTCAATTCAGTTATAAATATAGGACTATTGAAAACGTGGAATGTATGATTTCTATACAAAATTTCGATTACAATCTCCAGCTAGTACAGTCAGCAGCCAAATTAGCTAAGCGAGTAGGGTATTTAAAATGAGCTGGACACAACTTTAATGTTAAGAGAATAAGAGCGCGTGTAGGTCATTTTGAACACCCCTACCGCTTAGCTACTTCTGCTGCTGACTGTACTACCGCACTTTGAATCCGAACCCTCTTTCCACTATTTAAGAGTCGCCAGGACGCTCGCGTTCCCATACAAACGTAGTTTTGCTCCAGAAAATACAGCCAGATACAGATTTACATACAAAACTTATTTTTGCTATGTTTTCTTTGTGTTACAATTTTTAGCAACGAAAACGAATTACCGACATAGATCTGTACTGCTAGAATGCCCATGCCAAATTTCGTGGTTCTAAAGCATGTCGTTCTAAAATGAGAGCTGAACTACGTTTGTATGGAGACGCGAGTTCACGCGAGCGTTCTTTCGCTACTTTCAAGATCGTAATTTTAATTTATCTGTTTTCCTCCTGTTACGCAACATTCTATTATCAATATTACCCGACTTCAAAACTTCGAAGAAGGAGGTTCTCAATTTGTCGTATGTATTTCACCGATTTATGACTGATGATTTGAATCAGAATCTGATAATGGAATCCTGGAGAGATCTTGAATATTATAGGCACACATACTTACACACACACTCACATACGCCTGAGGCAGTGGATTTTTCTACTTTATTTCTAAACACATACTTAGTTTGAGTACTTTTACCCAACTGGGGCATTAACCTGGAAAGGTGTACTAGCCTAAGTAAAGTCGGTTCTTTCTTTTTTTTTTCTTTCTTTTTTTTATACTATGGATACACTTTTGAATGAATACCATGTATCAGGTAGTATTTATCTAACCTTTGTTAACCTAGAACTACATCCACTTAAGTAAGGGTCGCATCAAATGAATGTGCTCACGACAGGTCTAGACATGTCATTGTAAGCCGTGGAGCTGTTGAGACATATCGAGTGTCCCTCTAAGCCCCTAGGGCCCCTAGGCCCCTTCAGGCCTTGTTAGGGAATACGAGTCTGCGAAATGTCGCTGACTTGCTAAATTCTGCATGTCATGAATTGTGCCCTTAAAACATGTCTCCATTGTTATATATCTACGGTTTAACTGGTGGTTTCTTAACAAGATATTATGATAAATTATGGACTGTTTTAAGGCTAATAATAACATTGGTTTTATGTTTTGTATACACCGTGTTTTTTTTAACTTTAAAAATATATATCTTCAACTACTATAGGTGTCCCTATGATAATTGAAGAGTTCCCTCGATTTCTCCAGGATCCCATCATCAGATCTGGACCTAGTGACAATGGGACCAACTGTGAAGTTTACTCGTTTAGACAAAAAAATAATTTTCTAAATCGGTCCAGCTGTCTTCGAATAACCGGTGAACATACATAAAAAAAAACAAAGAACCCGACGAATTGAGAACCTCCTCCTTCAAAAGCTTGAAGTCCGTTGATAATCTCGGCCTTCGAAATCTTGAAGTCGGTTGAAAACACGTTTAAACATGATCCAACTTCAATACAACTTCAATGCATTAACTACATCAATGTTTTGCAGATAATTTCGCGTACACACTTTTCCCTTATCACCGTGCTAACGTTCGAACGAACCCAACCCAACATATCTATGCCGAATGAAAACTCGTCCGAACGAAACTACCTACATGCAAAACCATTCCTTTGGCACATTTGGCCGTGGGGTGCCCGGCCTTAGAATTGTCCTCCACCATATCGTGCCGTGGTTGCATTAGGAGTCTGCTAAGGGAATATACCGGGAGATGGGCAGCAGCATCTTCCGAAAGACTAAACAACAATAAACTAAAAAAAAAAAAACTGCGCGCGCCAACCCGCCTACCAAGCGTGGCGCGTATGGCAAACCCCCCCTTTATCAAAGGGGAGGCCTATGTTCAGCAGTGGACGTCTTATGGCTGAGATGATGATGAAGAGTCGGTTTGGAATTTTCATCAGGCGATAAATATTTACCAAAATAGCAATTAGTACATCTTATCTTTCATCTTTGCTTTAAAATGTCAATTTTCCCATCAGAATGAACTCAAAAGTGGACTAAATCTTCAAACGTCTGAAAATCCAATAGCTCCGATTCTCCTTACGCAAATTCGCAACGTATCCTTTCCTATCAGATGGCACGTATCAAACGTAATTCCTCGAGGCAAATACGCGGCAATATTGTACGGTATTTAGAATAATAAAGGCTAGAAAGTCAATAATAAATAAATATTTTTATTATTATACAGGTGTAAAGAAATGTATCCGATAGTATTATTTTATACGTATTTACATTACATACAATAATATCTTCTTTATAACCCTTCTCTTCCGTGACGTGATTGCCAGAGAGACCACATATAGTTTGTCCGGAAAAGACAAGTGTCGTGGTTTTATTATTAAAAAAAACATTCTACGACAGTTTTCTTTCCGGAGACTCTACACGTACATTTAAATAAAACATGTTTAAAAAATACGTAGAAAACAAATAACTCAGAAACAATCATTTGTCAAGTCGGTACACGGTTTTCATTTGTACCTGCTTACAGCCAAGAATATCGAGACAATACCTACAAGACAAACAGTATGTAAGTGTACGAGATAAAGTCCTTTTCAGTCTAAAATAACGAGAGCTTCGCTTCTTAACACTATGTAAAATGACTATTGTTTCTAGGCTACACTATTGTATGGTGCGGTATTTCATAAATCGACGTGAAGTAACGGGGGTGAAATATAGCGGGGTGAAGTACGGCCGCGTATTTCAGTTGCAAACCAAATGCAACGTCAAACGGCACCGATACGGGGTGTGAAATGTGGAGTGTAGGGCTGGCTCGTGGATCACTTACAGCAGACACCGCATTAGGATGCGCTTATGAAGAGCGGGTGTCACTATACAGTGAACTATTGTGAATAGCTATGCTGGGGGGTGATTTTTGAGGGTCGAGTACTCGAAAGTGACATTTACAACTAAGAATAAAACGATGAATTTATGTTTTAAAAATAACAGTGATAGGAATTTGAAATCATGAGTATTTAAACTATTAATTTCATGCGAAAAAATTGGCGGTAAGCTTTTGTGTGCGATTATTTTCGAGCTTAAACTTTTTGAATTTGGGCGCTCGAAAGTCAAAGATTGGCCCCCTGATAGCAGCCCTTCTGAGATGCTACACCATTTTATTCTACAACAGCCTATGTTCGGGTATGGGCACGATATATTTTTAATTAACATGAGTACGGGTTGTAAAAGTGTATTACTTTATTTTATTAGTACGTCAGCGTCAATGTGTGGTGAACTCATTTTTTTTATATGCTCCATCTCGATATTTATATAATATCGATATTTTAATTCATAGTCTTCTTGTTAGTATTTAGAGACGAGTAGAACTCGACGCGAAGCGCGACGAGTTGAAGGCCCGAGTGGCCCGACCACCTGCGGCCATAAACTATAATTTTGTCGGAGGGGTGCTGACCTGCAGTAAATGTTTTCGTACTTTTACTGCTAAAATAGGCTACGTCAGTCATCTGAGAGCCCACGAACGTCGCTCTCACTAGCCAGCGGAAACCAGTCGCCATGGTCGAAATCAGCCTGGACAGGATGATGATGATAATGATGATAGTCTTCTAATTAGTTTATTATTACATATATACAAACTTTGAAAACATTGAAAAAAAATCCATAGTCTTCTTCTTTAGTTTTTTTCAATTCTGTGTGGTAGGCCTCCTTAAATTTGTGCCACTCGAGTTTATTTTGTGCTCTTTGTAGCCGTTTTGTTTCAGCTATTTTTATAATATCTTCATAATATAATATCGCATTTTTGGTTTACCTTGCGGGTGTGACTCTCCTCATGGTTTCCCCTCTCCTCTTGCATCAAGAGCTGTCTTTACGGACCACTACGGTTTTTTGGCCACTCTTCAAGAATTTTGTCGCCTTTTTGTTGACAATGAATAGCGTTAAACACTTCGCAGTACAGTGTCTATTGGAGAAAGTCTGTAACCTGGCAGGTAATTTGAGTATTTTGTCGGGTGTGCTCAAAAAAGTTGGAGAAAAATGGCTGTCAGAATATAACGTTTGGGTGGATTTGTTTTTGTATTTTTTTTAGTTGACTGCAGTGACAAGGTATGCGGCATGGAAAATGACAAGGACAATAATTTTATACAGAGTGAGTGCCATACTAATATTAAACTCTATGGAATCTGCAGGCGAAACGTGTCCATTTAATGGTTTTACGTCGGGTTTACCGTCTCTTTGTTCAGGGTCTCTTGAGATTAGTTTGACAACTACTTTTAAGCGAATTCAACGTTACCTCCCTTCCTGTAGACAGACTTAAAGTACAAAGCACTGAATAAGCTCATCTACATAATAAAAAAGGTATTTTCAACCCCTAGTCATTTTGGGGGAGACGATTAATTAGGGCATATTGAGCAACTTGTTCTATCGGACCAACACCGAATTTTTTTTCCATATAAAACGTATGAGCGGTCGAAATGTATTAAGTAAGTAGAAATCCAATAATTTTGGCGATTTCTGATTTGGTCCTATTATAAATGTTGTTCAGTATGGCTTAATCATCCCGGAAAATATGGCTAATGGGTGAAAAATTACCCGGTATAAAGGAGGGGTTCCCTCTATTTGGCATACTTTTATTTGTCCGAAACCCATGTCGCATAACAGACTTGGCATAATTTGTTTTAGACGAATGATAATGTAGCATAAACCTTATTTGGTATAATTCACAATATTGCGAATTTCTCTTTGTCCGAAAATTATTTTGCATACTACTGTTGTAGCCGAATGTTATTACGAATAAACTTAATAAGCATAAGTTTATTTGGCATATTTTTTAATATTCGAAAGTTTTTTGGCATACATCGAACCCAAAACGCATTGCTGCGAAAAAAGTGGCTTAGAACTGCGACCTCAACAAGAAAAAAATTGCTACGAAAGTAGGTTAGGTTAGAATTATGACCTCAATGTAAGGGCAATTATGCGTAATAGTGGGTTAGGTTAGGTAAGAACTGTGACCCTCTACAAAATACAACGGCTGCCAGATAGTAGGTTAGAACTATGACCTTCTACAAAATAAAACGGCTGTCAGAAAGTAGGTTAGGTTAGGTTAGAACTATGACTCTTTACAAAATAAAACGGCTGCCAGAAAGTAGGTTAGGTTAGGTTAGAACTATGATCCTCCAATCCAAAGAAACGCGTCACACCTTCATTGCTGCATTGACATGACAGTAAGTACTTATACAATATGACCTGCCTGTGATTTGAATGATGCAATTCGGCCCTAACACTGTTCTGCCAAATAAAATTCTGCAACAGAATTTTCGGCAATTAATTTTTCTGCACATACACTTTATGCCTAACTAGGATTCGGAATAATGACTTTATGACCAACTAATATTCGGACCAATAAAAATCTGCCAAAGCCAATTATGCTCAACATAAGTATGCCAAAACAGTTTATTGTTACAGCTAATTATGATCATATAGATTATGAACAATATAATTATTACCACAATGATTATGCGAAAACAGGGTGAACCATAAAGGAGATGTATTTATTCTCCATAGCCTAGGAGCAACTCCATTCTGAGTTTTCTGAATACGCATTACTGTTACATATCAACATTGAGCGACATAATTTATGTATGTAATCCGCAATATCTGCAAGATACGCCGTAATAAAGTTAATAAAGTATCAAACACACGTTGAATAAAAACGAGAGGCGCGGGACGCCGGCCTTTAATATTTCAGCACAATCACTGACGGCTCAGTTATTCATGACGTGACGAGGCCGTGCGGGGAACGTGGAGCTGCGCTATGAAGACTTACCTCAAAAGTTTTAAAGAAAAAAAGAACCGACTTTATTTGGGCACCGCTTTACCAAGAGGAAATGGCCGAGTTACTGTAAAAATAATAAAATCACCATAGGTGTGCAATAGTTGAAGAGTTCTCTTGATTTCTCCAGGTTCCCATCATCAGATCCGGACCTGATGACACTGAGACCAATTGTGAAGTATATACCCTTTCAAAGAAAAAAAAATGAATAGGCTCTTGGAAAGGTGGAGCCCAAGTGAAGTCGGTTCTTTTTAACCGACTTCAAAAAAAGAGAAGGTTCTCAATTCGGCTGAATTTTATTTTTTATTTTTTAACCGACTTCAAAAAAGGAGGAGGTTCTCAATTCGACTGAATTTTTATTTTTATTTTTTTTTATCATCATTGTATGTATGTTACTCCATATCTCCGTGAATCGTGAACCGATTTTCAAAATTTTTTTTTTAATCGAACAGGTATAATCCCTAGATGGTCCCATTGTCACCAAGTCAGGGTCTGATGATGGGATCCAGGAGAAATCGAGGGAACTCTTCAACTATTATAGGCACACCTATAGTGATTTCACTATTTTTTACAGCAACTCGGCCACTTCCTCTTGGAATAGCAGATCCTAAGTGAAGTCGGTTCTTTTTTTGTTTTAAATTATTTTGTGTTTTATTTCATGTAATCATTGGCCTGTAGCGTCTATAGATAAAATTAACTTAGACACTTCTTTTGGTAGGTTTACAAACCAGCGGGATTATTTAATGTAATTATTAGCAAGTGAGCCGGCTAATGATAAGCGCTTGTCAATATAAGAAGAAAACCACCAAGGTACGCGTTGCCGATCGTTGAGAGCCCTGTATCGATTCTTGAAGAAACTCATGTTACGGACATTTTTTCGCGCATTTTTTTTGTTTAATGATAAACGTTGTGACTTCTACTGGTCATCAATAGATTTTTGTAATTTTGAGTAAGTAGGTTGTGTGATCAGCGGTGCTATTTTTCCGATCCATCGATGGTTTAGTTAGGCTATAAAATCATCTCCGCAATCTACAATTTCTTATAAATCATAGATTGTGAATACGAATTTCTCAAACGCGAACACTACATCACCTCCACCTCACTACTACGCTATAAAAATGTCCAAAATCCGTAGACCTCTACGAGCCCCTCAGTGCCTCCCTCTCATATCATTACCAAGACAGCTAAGGAAGGGTAATACAGCTCTTCTAACTCTGGTGGCTATATAGACTTCCAGGTCACTAAGGCTGGGTATGAGGTTTTTAATAACTGCAAGATGAATGGGTAACATTTTTTAAGAATAAGTTACGTACTCATTCGTACAATAGAAATTGAATTTTTTGGGTACGGCCAAGCCGACAGACATTGCCAATTTTCACCTTTGCTCCATAACTGCAATTGATCGTAATCCGAGGCTGTATTCTAACTTTAACCTTTTAACTGCCTTACGTCAAAATTTTAACTTTCAATTTTGATCTCTGTCATAATTTATGAAGGTGTTCACTTTGTCACTTATGTTAATACACTATTACATACAATACAACTTCAATACAACTCCAATACAGCTAACACACGTCTGAATCAGAAATATGAGAATTCGATGCAAGTCCAGTACAACTTTAATATTGGTTGGTTATTAGTTGTGTATTGGAGTTATGTTGGGGATATATTGCATGTTATTTAAAATAAGAATTACTAGTACGGCACCCGGGCATATAATTTTCATGCATTTCCTGCGTTGTACAAGTATGTGACTTTGGACGAAATCGTAGAGTAGGCCTGTCGTTAATTCAATCACATCCGCCCCAAACCGTAGCGAGCTTCAAAGTGGACGGTACTTTAAATAATGAATAAATGATAGCAAAGTTTTAATGAAGCGATGGCCCTTCAGAAGTTGGACAATTTCGGGCAGTTAACAGCTGAACTGTTAGAATTTAATTAACAAAGCGATGAATTCTGTTTGAATAACGACTTTGAGAGGGTCCACAGTCAACATTTTGCCAGTTTTTAAGAGGACTAAGAGTGGAATGTATCGATAAATCAAATTAATAATTTTTTTCGAAAAATTTGGAGAATGTTAGCTGTTGTCAAATGTGGATAGATACCCCCAGGGATAAACGCTAAAACGATCTTCTGTTATGATATTTAATCTTTACTTGTATTATTGTTTCCATATTAATTGTTTTATGGGTTTATATACGGTTTGCAAACAAAGATGGACCTAGTCTCATCCTGTAGTGCGTTCATTCCGCAGTCAGATCATTCTTATAGCCCGTTAAACGAACGAAAACTTAGGGGAAATAATTCGTGTATAGCTGAATTTTGGTGAAGTTGTAGATAAAGGTGTCTTACACAACATACTAAAAGTACTCGTGGTTAGGGGCGCCGCTAACGAGGAGGTGTAAACTGTAAAGGTCCCTTTTTTGGCTTTTCGGAAATAACTCAGTAGCGGTGGCTCATACGAAAAAATGTTCTTCTACTTAATTAATCCACAAATAATTTTCTACAAAAAAGGGACCTTTACACCCCCCTCTCCCCGTTAGCGGCAGCCCTATCCATGGGTGCTTTTAGTATGTTGTGTAAGACACCTTTATCTACAATTTCACCAAAATTCAGCTATACACGAATTATTTCCCCTATCGAGCAGTTAGTGGGCTTCTTTCGGTGAGCTATTATTATAGATCGGCAATTTGATATTAAAGTTACAACTTCAAGAAGAAATATTTTTCCATTTTTTATTTTACTCCTTTGTTGACGTGATTAATGCACATACTCATGCCAAATGTCAGTCATGCTATCTGTTTTTATCAGATGATAGAGAATGGTCGCAACAAAAAAATTCACCCTTGGCACCTTTTTCTTGTATAAAAAATAACTTCCGTGTTTCTACACTGGAGCATAAAATACGAACAAGTTCAATCACATAGGAAATTATCAAAATTAAAACTATATATAAAACTAACATAAAATAAAAACAAGAAAAATAATACCTACCTACACGGAAAAAGAAAGCTTCCGGGATATTCTCAATCCAAGACATTATTATGATCTTGGAAATATTTCCTCGTGACAAGTATTTATTTCCTTTACCAAAAACATGATTCTTCGCTTAATAAAACCACGTTTTCTTAAAATAGAAATACAAAAATGTATTGTTTCAAGGGTATATTGAGTAAATAAGAGAGATTGTACTTTAATCAAACAAGTACTTATTATCTTAGTTAAAAGAAAACTAGAAAATCTGTAAGAATATATTCGCTGCGTTATATGTAAAAAAAATATTTTCGTTAAAGGAAATAAATACTTGTCACGAGGAAATATTTTCAACATAATAAAATAATGTCTTAGATTGAGAATATCCCGGAAGCTTTTTTTTCCGTGTAACAACCCACAGTTATAGGAATTTTTCATTGCTTGTGTCGATCTTTGCCAATAAGTATAAAAGAAGCCTGTACAATAACTCTCATCCATAAACCCCTAGTACATTCCCCGGATTCCTAGTTAATGTGCAGCTATTCCGTTTTACAGTTGCCGCCGTAAAACCGTTTTATGCTTTGTCTCTCTCCCCATAAATATCTCTATGCACTTTATGGGTCACCTGCACTATATAATACTTGCATTCTGGTGCATATATACTAAATTAACACATTGACAGGACGGACAATAGTCGTTGGGTAAGATGCCTTGATTGTACAGAAGATTCTCCTTCTTGAATTTGACATTTAAATACAGGGATGAAAACGTAGCTAACGCTATCATCTCTTTAGGTAAATCTAATGCACTCTTTAAAAAAAAATTAGGACGGAATCGCTAGCCCTAATCGCATCCCTAATATCTGCTATGGTGGCAAACCATCTATAAGATGGAAGACACCCGCCAATAAGAAGGAGAGGAACAGCAGTGGATCTTCAAGCGTAGATGAAAAGACCGAAAACCTGTCCTACAGGTGTTGTCACGACTGCCATAGATAGATGTATATTTTGGTGGTGGTGATTTAGGCACTGGTCCCACCGCGAGCTGGTAAGCTATGAGCTATCGGCTATAAACACGAACAAAAGATAAGCACTCCCGTGTAAATAAAAGAGACACGGCGATAGGTAAACCGGGGTAACTTTGATTTGCGGGTTGACTTTAATAACAACTTCCATCCGCTACTAAAGTGCTTGTTTTAACGAATTGAAAAACGCCTTAGCGGTAATTTTTTTATTATTGGCAACACTGATAGTTGCGTCAACGCATAGTGATCGGGTGCGCGTGTAGCTGTGTTATTTCATCTTGAAAAAAAATATTCATGGTAAGTACGCTTTTTTTCCTGATTTTTATGGCTGAAAAACTTTGACTGTACCTGTGTCAATAATAAATAATGTGATTTTTATGGTGGCTTATGTTTATCAGTGTTAATTCGTGAGTTTGAAAAAAATAACCTCAATTTGAAAATCTATATCTACGCACGTGGCCGGGGAATCCAAGGGTTGGGGTGTCTTTGATCACCTATACGTGGTGAAATTGATCAAATGATTAAAGTAATTAGTGATTAGTTTTGTGTATATAATGAACTCTGTGGGTAAGTATTGGCTGTATTTTATCCTGCGGGTTTGTTTAAGTTGATATTCTGGGTACGCGAGTGAGGCCACCAAGGTAGTCATTTAATAAAAATTTAGTAAATATTGTTTTTTTTTTGTAGAAACCATGCCACGAGACTACAAGAAAAAGGTGGGGTCGCGGGACTACAAAAACTACCAAGAAGAGCTAATAAAGCGCTTTAGTTAAGCAATGTTATTAATTTGTATCATTTAGTGTATTATCAAAGTAACCCCATACATCAAATATATATATATATATCTTAAAAAGTACTGACCCGATTTTTATTTTTTTATTTTTTACGGTCTTTTTAGCGGGTTTACTTTCAATTGTCGGTAAAAAAAGTAGTGGTTTCAAAGTAACCCCATTCTCAATATAACTTTGATCGCGATGTTTTTATTTTTTATTTTAAAAACTATTAGTCCATATTTTTTTTTATTTGGCAGTTTGAAAGAGGGCAAAAAACCGATTATTATATTTTAATTTCATTTTTTTACGTATGTCAGGTTCGTCAAAAAATGGTTTCAAACTCTAAAATTGATCAAAGTAACCCCGGTTTACTATTTATAGTTACTCGCCCAGCGGTGAGCTATAAATATCGCCGTGTCTCTTTTATTTACACGGGAATGCTTATCTTTTTTTCGTGTTTATAGCCGATAGCTCATAGCTTACTAGCTCGCGGTGCAGTGGGACCAGTACCTTAGGCTCTGGCCCATAACCGCGAAGCACTTCGTTCATCGAATCGTCTATTTGCATCACTCTCTTTCGTATATGCAAGAGCGATAGAGACGGAGCCATCGTTTTGTCGATTTTCGAACTTCGCTGTAGGCCCTCTGTTCTATTTGAGTATCTATAAACATAACAGTAATGTATTGAATTTTTCAAATTTTGAAATTACCATATTATGACCAATGTATCGATTATGACCAATGTATCTCAATGAAAGCATTTACTGGAATTAATGTTCACTAATTTCAATTTAGTATTTTGAAATAAAAATGATTCTAATAGAAAAAGTTTCAATGTTTTTAATTACCTACTGTAAATACTCATACCTGTTTATTTTCTCGTTATTATATTATTCAAAAACCTCAAAGCGGATTCATCTGTCGCAATAAACTTTCGATAAGTAATATGAACACCGAATAACGACGTTACAATTATATATGCACTTTTGGATCTTACCCCCTTGCAATAAGGAATGAAATATACACATATTCTCCGCGTCGACATATTAAACAGACGTAAGTAGACAGAAATAAACTGATATTTAAGTCGTTTTATAACTGAGATTGTAAAGACGAGAGTACCAGAGTGTGCTGTGTGGATGAATGTGTTTCTATAAAACAGCAGTGAAATTTACTTCACGTGAAATGGTTCAGTTTTACAATTCCAGTGTGTAGACGTGGATGAAAGAAAAATACCACAAATTGGAAATAGATGTAAATTACAATGAAAAAATGAACTGTGAAGAACTCTGGAACATCACGGGGTTCGAACCCAATGATGACGGAGGATGAGAGAGTAACATATACCAGAGACTATAGAGATATAGACCGCCACAGCCTAAGAACTTTTTGAAGCTCAAGTCAATTGCGCCATCTATGTCAAAGACCCCTAAAGATACCGAAAATGTAAGAGAAATGTCACCTGCACCGCTACTCCGCCTAGTAGCTACTAGTGTACTACTAGTCCGCTATTTGTTACAAAATAGGTACATGAAAAAAAAACTTCAATAAACTATGTATAATATTGTTTCTGTTCGTTATAATGAGTGATTCTTACATTTTGCTATAGATAAGTTGTACTTTAATTATTATAACTAGCTTTACAGAATTCATTCTTACGCGTCTTATTATGTATACAATCATGTCTCAATGTAGATATCTTACCTCTAATGTCATTTATTTTGCAGGTTATTTGTTAGTTAGTTTGATTATTAGAGTTTTTTTATTATTAGAAACCATACAGGAATACTGGTGATCCATTTAAAGGCATAATTTGGTATCGAATTTCGCGTAAGAGAAAAATTTTCTGGACGCGAAAAACATTTTTTTTTTGGGACACGTCGTCACAACCGGCCAATCCTCCAAACAAAACCAACATTTTATTTCACGAGAAAAAATATTTTTCTTACTTTTTCATAATTAAAATACTATACCAATAATTATGCCCTTAAAAGGGTCACCAGCATCTTTGTTACACTTCGTATTTTTCAGCGGTTAGTTGGTTGAGTTCAATACTCTGTGAGCTTCTTTAAGTATGTAACATCATTTTAAGTGATAATTCCATAGAAAAGTGTGTATATGTCTTTCAGAAGTGTTTGTTTACATGATAACACAAGTAAGGATGAATATAAAAATGTGTATTAAAGAGATTTTTCTACAATACGATATTTAATCTTTAAAAAAAATCTTACTTTACCAAAGCTTAATTCATCGTTCCTTAAGCAGTGTTCGCACGAACATTTTTATCGTTATTAAACACGGCTACTTTAATATAATCGGTTAATCTTAGCCTTTGTTATTAAGCGTTTAACACACGCGTTAAATTGACTGCTTAATAAGCCGAGCTGTTGATTAAACCATATTATTTTAAGGAGCGGCGCACAGTAAGATATTAAGAGTCCGGTAACGATTTGAAAACGAAAATCGCTAATAATGACATTATGCATATAAATTGTATTTTAGTAGGGTTTTGTCTCAGTACAAATGCGAAAAAAATTGTGCGCATCGAGAAAAAGTTGTGAATTTTTGGCCATAGATAGAGTGAGCAAAGATGAATATTTTTTAGTATTGGCGGTCTGTAAAATTTTTGGACCTTCACGTCAAAATCAGGGGTCCCGTGCAATATGTTATTACTCTCTGGTTAAGACTGCTAGGGGTTGTTTGGTATCGTTTCCGTGTAAAACAGACATGCAGAATTCATTTCTGATATTTAAAATGTAAAATTTCGTATTAAAAAAAAAGTTGTGCCGCGAGGAAAAACACAATTTTATTTTTATTTTTTTAGAACGTCATATAACTAATCTATATCCTTTATTTCAAATAATAAAAAATATTATAAAGAAGCATATTTGATATAGATTATAGAAACATATACATTTTATACACCTTTCATACAAAAACCTTCTGATTTTTTTTTTAATTAAGTTGAGTAACGGAAAACAGACGTCGCGTCGTTTGAATTGTGACGGTTTCTGTTAAGGTTAAGGAGGAAAAATATGTTTTTATTTATTGTATTTTTTATTTCTGCATTTTGTGAAGTTATTATGAATAAAATTTACTAATAACAAGCAATACATGCATTTTAAGGTCAATACGCTACGGATGTTCACGATCACATTGATTATCGATACTTACTATGGAGAAAACATATACACCACGAAGCAAACATTTTTTTTCGCGTAGTTTTTGTATACTATAAGCCTAAAAATGTTATATATTTAGAAACTACATTAAATATGCTCCTTTATAGTATTTTTTATTGTTAGAAACAAAAATTATATATATTAGTTATATGACGTTCTAAAAAAAATAAAAAATTGTGTTTTTCCTCGCCACACAACTTTTTTTTTCTTAAGAAATTTTACATTTTTAATATCACAAATGAATTCCGCATGTCTGTTTTACACGGAAACGATACCACACAACCCCTAGCAGCCTTAACCATAGAGTAATAACGTATTTCACAGGACCCCTGATTTTGACGTGAAGGTCCAAAAATTTTACGGACCTCCAATACTAAAAAATATTTATCGTGGGCCATTCTATCCATGGTCAAAAATTCACAACTTTTTCTCGATGCGCACAATTTTTACAAATTCGAGCTCTGCTATTTGGTAAGATAGCTTGAAGTCTTGTTATTGCAAAAAAGTACTTTAGGTCGATATATATTAATATTTAATACCTTAAAACTCAATTCTTACTGACCTTGTTTAGTGAGGACGTTCATTCATACAATTTTGTCGTATGATTTTTCATTATTATTTGTTATGGACCCTAATAATATATGTTGTACTGTCTGAATAAAGCATGAAGTGAAGTTTATTTCTGTATTTTTATATTTGTAAAATACTTTAATATCTTCCCAAAACTATCACCTAAACTTCGGCAATTTTTAGCAAAATTGCTCTAGCAAAACATACTCTCCCTTAAAAAAAAAATATGAAAATGAAAAAAAAACTGTTACATTTATTCCTACAAGCTAGAGCAGAGACAGAGTGCTTTGGCGCAGACGTACAGTGAGATTTGAAATTGCCTGCCATTTTTTGACATAATAAAAAAAACTAATAGCTTTTAATTCGCTTAAGTACTTTTTGAATTAGGCGATACAAATTCATACCACGAACTACTATTTTAATCACATCATAAGTATCCCCTAAATACTTTTAGAAGGTGACGTCACCTCATTTCGTACTCGGGGTACATCACTTAACACAATGACTTCAGTTGTAGGCGACATATTTACTGTTCAAAAAATAGAAAAATGTGGCCTCTCCTCTATGCAGACTGAAATGTCCCTTCACAGAAATTCAATGAATATAATCCTTAAAAACGGCTTATCTACTTTTAAGCCGATTTCAGACCACTTGCTAGGGTCTGAAAATCAGGCGCACGTTATCGTAATCCTTACCAAGTTATAAAGACCTTTTTTAGACTTAACGAGGTACTTCAAAAGTTTTAAAAAGGTACCTACTGGAAAAAGCCCGTACCTAATGGGTTTTCGTTATATGCTTTCAACCGCTACGTTTGGTGTGAAAGGCTGCATGAGTCATTGATTTGACTTGGTGACTTTTTATATCAGTTTTCAGTAAATATTTAGAACCTATAGGGATCCTATAAATGTATTAATCAATAGGTACGTTTGTATAGCCAAGTCTTGTATGTTCACTGTCCAGTTCAATCATAAATCGGTGGCGTAAGTTGGTCTTCTATCGTTTAATTACTACCTATTCCCGCGACTTCGCTCGCATTGTGTTCGGTCTGTCATTTCTCTTGTCTCTTCTAAAGGGGGGTGGGGGGGTGGACTTTAAAAAAATAAGTAGCATATGTCCGTCTCTAACGATAAAGATATTTTCTCAATGCTAAAGTATCATTAAGTTAACCAACCCGAGGAGGTACAACACATTACAGCCCAAAGAATCTGGAAGTTTCTAGATTCAACCGGAATTAGTAATGAATTAGAAAGGGCTGCCACAATAGATCAAATCTGGTCGATGCGGCACATTGATAGCCCTACAAAGAATAATAATAATAAATCATTAAGTTTCATTAAAAATGAGACAAAGAGAGAGGGAGAAAGATAAAGTTATCTTGCCATTTTTGTACCTATTACTTTAGATTTTGTTATTTATTTGTGATTTACTTATTTGTGAACAATGATTCATAATTCATAAACGGTTGCCTCGATTAGATAAGTTATCTAGGAATTACATCAATCTGAGGTAAGTATTGCTCTATAGATTAGTAACCACTGATTTCAATCATCAATCAGGCAACTATTTTCATGAATCATCCAAAACATTAGTATTTCGTGTTTATCATTATATATGTTAATAATTTTCTTTTTTATTAAGAATAATATTTTTGGAATATATCAGAAGAAATAAACCTAATCTTTAGTCTTCTTCTTTCTCCTGATTTTATTCGTATAATATTTTTTGTTGCGTGGAATGTTGCGCTTTATGCAAAGCAACTTTTTACTAAAGATTTAAGTTTTAAATATACCGGCGGGAATAAAATTACTTTCCTTCCCAATGTACGTCGCTCTTTATGTACCCCCCGCTATTACCCCCGGTTAGTGCTAACCCTCGACTCACGAATATCGGATATTAACCTGATACTAAATTGCACTTTGCGATACAATGTAGGGCCGTAGGCGCTCGTTAAGCAGAGGGTGTAAAGTTACGGATTTTGCTAGCTTACAACTTATATTTCTTACTTGGATTAGGGTGAAACTTAGCAACTGTAAGCAATTATTCCTTTAAGAGTTCGAGCTCCGATGCAATTGAATTCGTCTAATGCGAAGAATGTTTTACATTTATTGGAATAATTCTTGCATGTTTAATAATTAATTCATGATAAGAAGTATTGCCATACAACCCGGAAGTGTGGTTCGGCTATATTTCACCTTTAGGCAATTTTTTTTATTGTATGTAGTTTAGAAATAGCTTAATGTAGGTACTTTTCTCACCGAACGAGTGGATCGGCGCGCTTTATACTATGCAACCTCAATTAATTACTTACAATTAAAAATCATTAATTTGGTGTTCCTGTACGTAAGAGTAACAAATAGCGTATATACTAGTAGAACACTGGTAGCTTCTAGGTGGAGTAGCAGTGCAGATGACATTTCCTCTTACATTTTGGGTATCTTTAAGGGACTTTCGGACCGAGGGCGCAATTTACTTGAGCTTCAAAAAGTTCTTAGGCTGTGCTGCTCTACTATATAGGTTATCTATGGTTTTAGGTAATATCGCGGCATGTATATAGTGCTATCTCGATTCCGCTGTGTGAAACCTAGAAAACTCAAATTATTACAAAAACTGCCTTTGAAAGCAATTCAGACAACCGTAGTCAGGGTTCTGCAAAATCTCACGAAAGAGTAATTTACAAAAGTGCACGGCGGCCATATTTCAATCTCTACTTATGTTTAATTCTAGTACATATGTAATTCTAGTATATTGAGCTGAGCCACGTGCAAAAATCCTAATGAGTATTTTTTTATAAATAAAATTAAATAAGTAGGTAATGGTGTATTTCATACAGAATTAATGGCCACTTCGGCCCGCCGGCGCCGTAATAAACTTGTGATCTCACCTAAGTACTATTTGTGTAAGATGTTGCTAGTACAATTTGTTGACAATGGAAAGAACTTTACTACTCATATATATTGTACATTTATTTACTGAAAGCATGCACGAAAAAAATGAGTGTTAAGAGTCGCCAGGACGCTCGCGTGAACTCGCGTTCCCATACAAACGTAGTTTAGCTCTCATTTTAAAACGACATACTTAAGAACCACGAAATTTGGCATGGGCATTCTAGCAGTACAGATCTATTTTGGTAATTCGTTTTCGTTGCAAAAAATTGTAATACAAAGAAAATATAGCCAAAATAAGTTTTGTATGTAAATCTGTATCTTGTAAAACAAATTACCGACATAGATCTGTACTACTAGAATGCCCATGCCAAATTTCGTGGTTCTAAAGCATGTCGTTTTAAAATGAGAGCTAAACTACGTTTGTATGGAAACGCGAGCGTCCTGGCGACAAAGTAGGTACCATTTTGGCTCGGTTAAGATATTTTTGGTTACTTTGTTTACCAAGACATATGTAGGTATTTAAAACACGGAATAAAGTTTTGCTAACGACAAACAAGCAATTATTGCTAAACGTTCTTGGTTATTTTAATCAAGGACTAATTTGAATCCAAATAAATATGTGTCCTCGTAAATATAACCCTTACCTGATTCCCTTATTTATTTTAACAAATTTAATGGTCTAGTTTTACATACATACGTTAACCAAGTTGACTTCTATGATTTTATCAACGAACTTTGCAGGCTCAAACTTATTTATTTCTAGCTGTTTCATTTTTCAGTGTGCGCATGTAACTGTACAAATGAAAACTCCCAATCCTGAACAGATTTTATTTTAGAACCGGATTCTGTCAACCGGAATTGTCAACCTCGTAAGTCTACTTTCGGCCCGTCTCGTATAATGTAAGTGCCAGGCTTGTTCGCTAGTGTTTTTGCAGGCTCGCAAGATCTGGCGCGGGCTGTCCAAATAGTTAAACGCAAAGTTAACAAATGGCTGCCGCGGCCTGCATCGCGGTGCTGTGTGTAGTGTGTGTGGTCCAAGAAATGGATTAGAAAATAAACTTTGAGGTTTTATAGTACATTTAGATACTAGGCCGAAAAGGATGTCATTATTCCACGAGTTCCGAGACATTTTGCCACAAGCCGTAGGCGAGTTGAAGAATGACATTGAACGACGTTTTTTAACACATTTCCTAAAAATAATATAATATGGACAATTAGTCACTTTGAGGTTACTTTATTACTATACATATATCAGAACACTCGCGTGGTGCGGTGCGGTGATCATGAATCCTGCTGTGATTGGCTGGAAAAGTAAAAAGCGCTACTGCAAGAAATCCAACTTCCCGCACTATAAACTAACTAGAGAAGTACTTTTTTTGAGCAACTGTGTTAAAAAATATATATGCCCATGCTCGGAAGCAGTTATGCTGTTTCGGGGGCAGTAACTCACTAGGACTGCAGAGAGATTTCATACAAATTTTCAGATCTAAGTCTACAGAGTCCTGGAAGACCTGGAGACCTGGAAGATGCCCGGCAAATGGAATAGGGGCCACCCCAAATTTACCGGCGCCGTACCGTGGAGCAAGAGATGGGTATATTGGGGATGAGATGGGAGGAGGTGTCCCAGACCGCACTGGACCGAAGCCAGTGGGAGAATTTAATTCGAGCCCTACCCCAGCAGTGGGTAAAAGGATGGAAAGAAAAAGAAAAAGTCTACAGAGTAACCTTGGGATCGAAGATGATGGCAGGTTTTATAAATTGATTTTGATGTCTATCTGAAGGGAAAATAATAAAAAATAACGAGTAGACTAATCGCCTTAATACGTGACTCATTTTTTATCTAAGAGGGTGGCAACAGCTAAATTCCATCCCTATCTTTTTCAGCGCGAGTGAAAGAGAAACACTGTGTTAGGATTAGTATGGGAGCTCATTGCAAATTTTGCAAAATGATGAATAAAAAAACTACGCATTTATTGAGACTAATAAGACAATGAAGTTTTTAGTGATAGTGTGGTGAAATTTCGTCCGTAATTACAAACGTATAAGTCAAGAAACTAAAGACATACAACCGTTTAAAAGGTGAGGTGGATTTTAAGATGTAACTTTGGAATTATTTTCTATCAAGCCGATTTCGTCCAATCGTGTATCGGAATTAACAAAGTCCTTCGAAATATAATGGAAATCAACAGTTTCTTTTACTTTCCCAAAACAAGTAGTTATAGCTATATGACTGTTTAATTAAAGTCAATTTGTAGGTCATCGGGTGTTGACATTCTCTTAATTACGAGTACATATTTGAATTTTGAGAGAAGCAAAATACATTCATTGTTGGCTAGATCGTTACCCTTTCAGCCTTTCGCATCTCACTTGAGTCCGCTCGCAGCTTTCCACGCACATTCAACAATTCAAGTGATTTACTGAGGTACAAACTAAACTCCGAGGACGCCATTATCGCGCGATAACATTGGCTTCGGGTTTTCTGTTATAATAAGCAAAATATTACATTAGTCATCGAATCAGACGAAAGATTAATATGTTACAAGCCTCCGTAGGATCAATTTCTTTCAGATTTCAGCTAGATATTTATTTAAACAATATTTTACAGTTATCATTACAATTTATATTGTAGTACCTACTGTACCTAGTCGCTATTAACTAGTACGCTATTTGTTACTAGGTGGAGTAGCAGTGCAGGTGACATTTCCTCTTACAATTTCGGTATCTTTAGGCGGCTTTCGGATAGGGGGCGCAATTGACTTGAGCTTCAAAAAGTTCTCAGGCTGTGGTCGTCTATATCTATATAGTCTCTGGTAGTACTAACGATTTTGATATAACCAGAAAAGTCTTTTTATATTTACAAAGTTTTTAGTCGTCACATATACAGCAAGACAACACTGTAGAGATAACCGGATTCTGGTTACCAGTACGAGAATTTTTTTCAGTGTAGCGGCGTTTTATAATGTTTCCTATTATCTATAAGACAGATTTGCCTAGTTTAGGACTCACGACAGTAATCCTAGGCTTATTATTTATAAAATACCAAATCCTAAAGATTTTGAGTATATAAGAAATGTAAAAAGAAGTCATTTAGATACCCAAATAAATAATTACAATTTTTCATAGCAACTTCATATGTATATAGTTTTAAGTATGTTAGAAAGATGTTGTCAGCAATATAACTGTAAGTACCATTTGGCTATATATAAGTTACTCTGATATACTGATTCAGGACCTGCCCATGCATTTGATTGGTCATGCATGCATAGCGAGCATACTAATTAATAATAGTCATCACACAGGCCTTTGTACTGGATTCAATCATTCACAACGTGTAGGTACCGTGTTCAATAATCCTATCAGTTGGGCATTTGCTTGAAATGCGTGTATTTCAATTAATTTTACGTTATACGAGTACTGTTTAATTTACTCAAACACTGTAATAAGTTAAATAACATCTGGTTAAATGTGAAACTGAAACAAATACTAAAGTAAAAAGCTAAAAATGAAAACATATAAGTAACTAAGTAATATTTTTATGAATTAAACATAATTATTAATTGGAGGTCCAAAGGGGAGGCCTATGTTCAGCAGTGGACGTCCTATGGCTGAGATGATGATGAAACATAATCAAAACCCCTAAAACAGCTGAACCAATTTTGACAAAACATGTTTAAGATTATTTGAAAACAAACTTGTCTCAAGTGAAAAAAAAGATTTAAATGAAATTTATTTATACGGCACTAATACTACACACATATTACATATACAGTAAGACACACATGGCTGTCAAACGGTATCCTGCCTTTTCGCCGAAAATTGTATTGCCGAATTTCACTTGCCAACCACCTTTTCGCAGATGTTTCATTTGGCCGAATAACGTTTACCAAATAATTATTTCGCAACCATTTCCTTTCACAACCGCATGGTTGGCAAATTAAAATTTCTTACTAGGTTGGGTTAGGTTAGGTTGGATTATGTAAGGTTGGGAAATGAAATTCGGCCAAATGAAACTTCTGCGAAATTTTGGTTGGCAAGTGATATTCGGCAATACAATATTCGGCGAAAAGGCAGAGAACCCTTTATTTACTCGAGAACAAAGAGCTTTTTTGCCATGAAACCCTACGTATGCTCTGCTCCCTAGCTAGTAGTATTTTATAATGGCAAAGTTGTTGGTTCTCAAAGCGAAACTCAAAGCATACCTAACTATTAGAAAACAGGTCCTGAAGAATACCTTCTCTACTAATTACTTTAATTTATTTCTGAGCTTTGCAGGTTTCGAGAAATTTCATAGGACTCCAAACTTACTGGGGTTCTATTGAAAAGATTTTCCAACTATAAGACTGTGGAACTTTTGACCTATTCAATTCACTTAGAGCTTATTAACTCAAAGAAAATTAATTAATGTATAACAGTTGGCTGAATTTGAGGTGTATTTTGAAACAGACAAGTTTGTAGTATTTACATAACGAAAAAATTAACGAAAGAACCTAGTAAAGAAAAAAATCTTAAATTAATTTTATATAAATCTGAAATGTCTGCGTCCGCTAACTAGCCACAGTGTTAAAAATAAAAAATCATCAGAATCACAATCCGTCGTTTTACCAAATGAGCTGCGAAAAATTTGTTGTTTAATTTATTGTAAGTAGTTTAGTACAATCGCCATCAGATATATCGGAGCAGCCAAGGTGGTCACATATATCTGAACAACGCCTCTATTGTCATAGGCGATAGAGTGCATGTTTTGATATTTTTCAGTACCTGGCCGCTCCGATATATTTGATGGCGACTGTATGACAATTTTGGATACACTTCAAAGACGGCAATGAACCGGCAACATGGCATTTATGGTTTACATAGTTCAAACAAATATGGAATCCGTTTCGATTTATTGGTGACGTTTCTGTGTATGAAGTTTTTGCTCGTGAATATTGTACGGACATTAACTACCGATGATAAATTGCTATTGGGCCTGGAGGCACATCTGGGTGCCGTGACCAGGATTGATTGGACCTTCATTAAACTAAGACGTATTGGTATCGGGGTTCAAGCTGAAATAGCCAGTGCGTTACAAATTTAATAATAACGAGCTTGTTTGAGTGATATGCACTGAAACGTTTTTTTTACATCGGTGTTTACTTCAGTTACGATTTTTTTAAGTACAAGGAATTTCATGGAAAGATTTATAGTCAAATTTAAATAATCCCTTTCTATGAAAACTCAAAATAAGATCAGCAGGATTCTTCATTATTAATATTTAACTATAGTGTAATTTGCTTTGAATGAATTAACTTAAAATAATCGACTATATAATATAATATTTTCATATTAGAAACTTAACAACGGTATGTTGAAATTATGTGTATTTACAATTTTGCTCCATCAAAGGGTTAATATATTATTAGTAACAAATTTCTGAAGCTGCAAAATTGATAGAATTTTAATCCAATAAACCCAACAAATTTTACCTAACAAACTGTACGATAAGGTAAATTGTGGCATAAATACACTAATTGCACTTAACACAAAATTAATTATGCAGTTTAAACAGGTGCCACTGAAATCTATTCAGAGAAAATTTATATACAAAAATGTTAGTGCAATAGTTAGCGAACGGTAAATGTAAATTTGTTTTGTAATATATAGGGGGAAATTCCTCGTACCTCGTTCGTGTCAATTGCACCTTTTAATTAACCGTTGTTGTGATAACTTGTGTATGAAACCTGATAATTACTCGCAGTTTGTTGTGGGACAAATTGTTAACACGTTTTTAGGGCAATCATGATGAAATGCAAAATATATGTTTGTTGGAATTGAAAATTTCGTCAACTTAGTAACTGAACCCATAGCTTAATTGGTAAAGCGATCGAGCCCCGGAAAGGCCTATTGATGTAAGTTCAAGTCTTACTGGCTTGATTATTTTTTCCATGTTTTCAAAGTTTGTATTTGATTTAATAACTAGTAGTCCGCCTCGAACTGAGAACTCGCGATTTACTTGCAAACGAATTGACCAATATCAAGATTATTTTTCGCCTTCTAAGTCCACAACCCCTTGATCGATCCTGCTCATAATCGACCTCTCAAAATGTATGTATCTCTGCTACAATCCCAGCAAATTTCATAAAGAACAGAAAAACGTTACTAAAGTTATCGTCGAACAAACTCGCAAAATCAAAAATCATCGAAATGCCGAGACGTCCCAGTAGCCAGAAGTTGTTTGTAAGAACTCACTTCGCTTACGCTTCGCTCGTTCGAAAAACTACAGTTTCAGTGGAATGAAACACTTTAAAAAAACATGTAAAAATAATCTTGTTGTAACTAGTAGTCCGCCTCGAACTGAGAACTCGTGATTTACTTGCAAACGAGTTGACCAATATAACAAGACCCTAAGGAGGATTTTTTTTTCTCCTTCTAGCTCCATAACCCCTTGATCGATCCTGCTCATATACGAACTTACAAATTATATGTATCTCTGCTACAGCCCCAAGAGATTTCATAAATATCAGAAAAACGTTACTAAAGTTATCGTCGGACAAACTATCGAAATCAAAAAGCCATCCTAATGCCAAGACGTCCCAGTAGCCAGGTGACAGTTCGGTCTGGAGTTGTTTGTAAGAACTCACTTCGCTTACCCTCCGCGAGTTCGATTAGTTTTCATTTGGTTGACACTGATGTGTGTAAGTCATGTTTTGTTTTCAACAACAATCACGCGGTATTTTAAGCAATTTCATATTTGAAAAACGTAGGTACAATATTAATTTTATTATGTAGTGGTTTCAATCATGCAAAAAGTATGAGAATTTATATTATATTTCTTTGAATTTCATTATAACCCTCTTTACTTCATGAACATAGAACAAGCAAAGCTATCTCTAAGATTAATTTTATCTTCACTGACCCCAGGGAGTTGTTTCGTATTAATAACAGTTAAATTAGGCAAGTTAAACTAAGAATATTACTTTCCTAATGCTGAATTAATTCTACGTGAGACCTTTGAGACATTTGTATTTAGCCGTGTTTCAGAATCCCGCAGAAGCTTATGTAATTAATTTCAAAACTATGGGCTTTTTAATGAAGACAGGATAATAATTAAGAATAACCGACGAATAATTACATTTTGTTATGATTTTGGATGCAAGTCGCTTCCGACCGATACTTATGGAGGTCCAAAGGGGAGGCCTATGTACAGCAGTGGACGTCTTATGGCTGAGATGATGATGATGATTTTGCGTTTATATAGACTTTAATTACCTATTAAACTTCTTGCTTTTATAATTTATGAAGTAAACTCACACCCAAGAAGAACAAACAAAATAATAAAAATATTGCGTTAAATTTAATTAGGTAGGTACCTAATCTATAAGTAAATCTATAAGTCTTTAAATTACAATGTATTCATAATATAACATAAATATTCTTTATTGCACACCTCAAATTAAAGAAACAGAGTATACACAAGTTACAAACAGAAAAGTAGAGGTAAAACAATTGGCGGTCTTATCGCTAAATGCGATCTCTTCCAGACAACCTTTGGGAAGCGGAAACCTTTGTAAATTAACAAATAAGTAGGTGTTGCAATTTAGGTACTCTAGGTTTAGGTTAATTATTTTTTATTTGAAAGGATTGACAGTTTGGTCCCGTCGTCATTAGGACAGAATCTGATGAGGGGATCGAGGGAAAGTCGAGAAAACTCTTCAAATATTATAGGCTATAGTGAGGTGGGGTAGCCTATGTGAAGACGGTTCCTTTTTCTATAAAACTTTTGTTTGCTGCAAGATTAAAATAAAAACGGCTAAACACGGTGTTACATGAGGAAACAGAAAGATTGGAACCACGCATTTCTGAGGTCAATGGAAGAAAAAAACATTATATGACTTTATGTCAAAAACAAGAAATATTTTTTTTTTGTTTTTTTGAATGCCTTTTTACATAATAAATAAGTCTCATAGGTAAAATTATCGGTTTAAATGAATTTCTAAATTTTTTTTTATGAGAAATAGTTTATACAAAATGTTTATTGTCACTAAAAATCGTGTTTCGCTGAGTAACAATGAGAAAATATGTGTTTTTTTTTAATTGGTCGTAACTCGGAAACTAGGTAAAATTCAGAAAAGTTTGTATGACATTTTAGTCTTCAATTATGATCAGGAATGCGCTGTTAAAATTATTCGGTTTCCTCATGTCGGGTGTACCTAAAAGTAGCTGTCATTAGACTACTGCTCTAAATTTACTACAGTAAACAGTATCTAGTAGGTAACAAGAGATCTCAACCTCAGCTGAAAGGGTATCAGATTTACGATTGAAAGGGCATGATGTGAAGCCATTGGGTAGCTAAATAGACTTACTCTTTTTCAATTTCAAATTATATTTTTTAATATTAATTATTTATTCATAACATTACATAAATATAAAACTTATATTTTTACAAAATGGGTTAATAATAAATTATTAACTTAGTCAAAAAGCCCGCCCCGCGACATCCCCGGCGCAAAGGTGCCCATCACGCTCGCCGCGTTGCCGCGCTGAATCGCGATGGACAGACGTTGCACCAGACTTCGTACGACGTTGCACTAGATTTCAAATTCAATGTAGCTTTACTGTGAAACGTAAAATCAAAAGGCACGAATGGTCTATCTCTAGAAATAACTTAAGAGGCTGACAACAACAACACCGGATGACCTTCAAATTGACTTTACTTAAGCAGTTTTTTGCTATAACTACTTGGTTTGGAAAAGTAAAAAAAAATGTATGGTAGTATTCAGTATATTTAGAAGAACTTTGTTAATTCCGATACACGATTGGACGAAATCGGCTCGATAGAAAATAATTCCAAAGTTACATCTTAAAATTAGCTTTAAACAGTTGGATATCTTTAGTTTCTTGAGATATACGTCTGTAATTAAGGACAAAATTCCACCACACTAATACTAAAAACTTCATTATTATATATTTCTCAAATAATGCGTAGTTTTTTTTTCATCATTCTGCAAAATTTGCAATGAGGCCCATACTAATCGTAATACCGTGTTTCTCTTTCATTCGCGCTGAAAAAGATAGAGATGGAATTGAACTGTTGCCATTATCTTAAGTTGTATTTAGTTTTAGCATCTACGTAGTATAGGTATTTAATATTGTATTTTAAAAGTGCCTACTTACTTACAATTAGTACTTACTAAAGTAGAATTCATAATTGAATGGAATAATTTGACAGCACTTTACATACATTTGCAACCAGCATTATATGCGAGGTTGTCAGATTAAACCACTCAATTAAGAATTCTACCTTACACTAGTATACTCGTACCTACAATACCTACATAGATCGACAAAGTTAAATTTTATTAAGATGAGTTAAGTTGTTGTATCAAGTTTAATATACAGGGTTTTTATAAGCACACCATAGAGGTAACGATAATTTGATGTTATATCAAATCATCAGATATAATATAAAATATATTTATTTTACACGAAGTTTGTCGACGTTGTTGAAACACGCTCCAGAGGACAATTCGAAATTCGCAGCTTAAAATCTTAATTATCTAGGATCTGATACGATCGCTTACGCACAATTTGTGGATGAGTTTCGAGAAAGGGGCCATTTTTTGTCAGTTTACATGAACCCTGCCGTATTCTAATTTTATAATATTTAATATTTACTTAAACAATACGTTTTAAATAATAAAAATACAATCCATTTCAAACATAACTCCAACACACAACAATTAACCAACCAATATTGAAGTTGCATTGGAATAATTTTCAAGCAAATACTGATATTTGTGGTTCAGGCCTTTAGGCGCTAGCTGTATTGCGTTGTTAGTCCGTGGTCTCCTATAAACGCCATCGGCCGCTTACAGCGTCTGCGTCACGATGCATACTATAGGGATGTACCGTTGTGGTCAGTTTCAGACCGACGTCTGAAACAGACCACAACGTCGACACGTTGGCGTCTTTTTAGGGTTCCGTAGCCAAAATGGCAAAAACGGAACCCTTATAGTTTCGCCATGTCCGTCCGTCCGTCCGTCCGTCCGCCCGTCCGCGGTCTAGCTCAGTGACCGTCAGCACTAGAAAGCTGAAATTTGGTTTGAATATATGCATTAACCAAGCCGACAAAACGGTAGAATAAAAACGCAAAAATATATTTTGTTAGGGTACCTCCCGTACACATGAAGTGGGGGGCGAAATTTTTTTTCGTGCCAACCAAGTTTTGTGGGGTATCGTTGGATAGGTCTTTATAAAAGAATTAGGGTCTTCTAAAACAGTTTTTGGATAAAACTAATAATCTCGGAAATAATAGCTCCGAAAGTTTATAACTGTGCGTCCCCCCCCCCCCCCCCCCATCTAACTTTTGAATCGTGGGTCCTAAAATTTTGGAAAAATTCATGAAACTGAGGCCTAATGAGTACCTTCAATGAAAACTATATTGAAATAAATCGGTTGAGCCGTTTTTGAGTTATCATTCAAAAACCCATAGTGAAAGGACGTAAGTAAAAATGACGTAAGCGCCGCCAAATTTCCCGTAAGAAACGACCTTTTGAATTAATGGTCTCCGTTTACGGAACCCTACACTGAGCATGGCCCGACATGCTCTTGGCCGGTTTTTGTATAGGAACGTTGACGCTGACGTCAGACGTCGCGTATAGCATAAAATAGGAGACCACGGCCTTAATCGATCGAAAGTTGTTGGAGTATGGCTCCCTTAGATGGCATATATTGTGTAATTATAGGAAGTACAACTACATACCGATCAAGTGTCATCGTTTTCACTGCACTGAAATATTCAAAGGTAGATAAGCGTACAATGCTCTGAAAATTGAGTCATAGATGCTGAAGAAGGTCGTATCGTAAAATAATAATAATAACAAGGTAATCCTGAAGGCGGTAATCCTGGACACGGCGCGCATAGTCCGAAGGTTCCTCTCTCTGCGGCCGTGACCACCGGCAGCCTGGGCCTTGCTCCGTTGCCGGCGGCACCCTAGGTTAGGTTTTTTATAATGTTTTTATTGTTTTTGTATGTTTTTGATGTATTTTTGTATTTTACTTTTGTAAAAATATCATAAAATAACCTTAACCTAAGAAAGAAAAGAAATAAAGAAAAAAATAATAACAAAACATGATCGGATTGAAAACTTCGAATCGGCCTCCCGTTCTCATCCGCGCCATTTTACAACAAATATTTGCTCGAAATTTCGAGCAACGACGGATCAATTTTTCATTGTTTAGTTTCATATCCAGTTCAAACAAGTTTGTATTCGCGTAACTTTACAAAAACACTACAATGGAAGCGGAACCAATCATTTATTTTTGCCTTGTTTTTATGCTAAAGTTTTTGGAGGATAATTTATTGAGTTATCTACTCGATTTGAGAAGCAACTTGCAGGTATCTTGCTTTTTCGCCAAAAATTGTATAGCCGAATTTCACTTGCCAACCAACTTTTCACAGATGTTACATTCCTTTGTAATAAGTTCTAAAACTGTAAACTTATTTTTGAAGCAATCCTACCTTCTATGTTCAAATGACTACGAGCTATCCCGTAGAACAGTCACGTCACATAAGGCCGGCCGCACATCATCCTAATCCAATAAAAGTAAGCCGGTCACACACACATCAATTATTCGCGCCACTTAATGCCGCGACTCTCGCTTAAATAAATAATGGAGGCGACCGAGTGAAACACCTGACGTTTTTGCACGACGCTACAAAATAGTAAGAAACAGTAGAAGAATAACTACAACAACTTATAACTATGACGTTTATTCGAATTTCATTCAAAAAGTACAGTCCGTGAGCTCTCAGAAGAACCTTCGGGTTTTAGAAAGAGACGTCGGGTATCAATCAACAGTGGCACGTGAAAAAACAGAACAGCAATATTACTCTCATGTGTCATCGCCGATTCTCGAAGGTTCTTAAAGCTCACGAACTGTACCGTCGTTGTAATGTATGTATGTATGTATATATCACTTTATTGCACATAAACAAGTTTAACAATATTACAACTGTAAAATAAAAATAAAAAAGATATGCACAAAGGCGAGCTTATCCCTAAAAGGGATCTCTTCCAGCCAACCCATGAGAGAATGAGAAAGGAATAAATACTAAATAATAGTAATGTGGGCGCCATCTATAATTTAAAAAGGATCAATTGCATTACATCAATTCATTCATTCTTGTCATTCCTCATTATGGACTAAGAGCTGGCCACGTCCGATATGACACAATAATGAGAGCAACGAAACCCCTCTAGTCAGTTTGCTATATTATTCTTATTTATAGATCTGGACTAGCTCTCTGTCTATTAGAAGAGTTTAATACAATACTTCGTCGGTGGTAATCTTAATTGGTAACCATTAATATGTTTTAGATTAAATGATTATGAGAAAACTATTTGTCCTGAGAATGAAAAATTTTTTTTTATATTGTTCCTAGGTACGATATCATTTATTGGTCGCATTGTCAAATCACATGTATTGCGTCCTCTTGAGAGTCAAGCTGAATGAAAATGGCAACTGAAAAAAATGGATTGTTCAAAAAAAGTGACGCTTAAAAATATGATCATCATAACAAGTTGCTCCAATTTTTTGAGCGATAATCAACTTTTCAGCATATTACGCCCGCTACAAATATGTTTCATATGACTGAACTAACATTCGTCATCTCACTCCGTTTTTATTTTTTGACCATGAGTTATGACATTGACGTTTTCGAGAACGAATATAGAGTGTTCTATCTGTGCATCTTGCTTGTAACATATTAGTGTAAACGAGATGCACAGTTAGAAAATTACCTACATAAGAAACCCTTGTCAAGTAGAATTCGACTGTTGAGCTTACCGTAATCGTGTGCTTAAACGGTTCTCTTCTCAGTGGCGGTGGGTAATTTTTTTTTAGGCAAACCGGAGCTTTATTTGGCTTAGAATTTCTTCATGAGTTTTAGGAAAACTGCTCAAATGCCTGGAAATTAGGCAAGCCGACGGGAATCGCGCCGCCACTGCTCTTCTGTTACTCCCTTATATTGTGCGTCACAACAAAAGTTTTTACAGTAAAGCGCGAACGTGTCGCAAATAGCTGTCCGCCCTGTAACTGCATCAGATTGGGCCCGAGTAATCCTCGGTTCAGCCATGTACAAAAGACTGATTTTCATGTAAAACTTTTATCTGCCTGAGAGATTTAAAAGCAAAACTTACGTAAAATAACAAAGTATTTGTGTATACAAGGTGTAACAAAAATGCTGGTGATCCTTTTAAGGGCATAATTGGTAACGTATTCTAATTACGAAAAAGTAAGAAAAAAATTTTGGTTTAGTATGGAGGGTCAGCCGGCTGGGACCACCTGTCCCATAGAAAAAAAATTTTTTTTTCGCGTCCAACAATTTTTTCTCCTACTTTTTCTTAGTCGCAATACGATACCAATTATGCCCTTAAACGGATCATCAGTATTTTTGTTACACCCTGTATATGTATAATGTACGATACATACTACTTTAATGGTATTTAGTTTACAATGTGGTCTATGTAATGTTGATCATGAAAGGTACTAAATAGTCTTAAAAAATAACTTTATTCAATAAAGATAAGGTATACAAACATAACTAAGTACTTATAAAATAAAACTATTAAAACTAAATCTTAATTGAAAATAAAACACACACTAACCTAAAATAGTACATTACGTACCTAGGACGGTAAAATAAAGAACGGCTCAGATCGCGGGCATTTGTGGCCCGAACCGAAGGTAAGGGCCATAAATAAGCGATCTGAGCCGTTCTTTATTACCGCCCGTGGTGCGTACACCATTTCACGTCTTCTCCTGGGTGTGAAGCGAGATTTGCCGCTGCGCCCGTGGGCGGCAAATCTCACTTACCGCCCAGAGTGACGTAAAAAATCATATCGCTATGTGCGAAGTGCATGGTAACGGGGTAACGGGAACGATCGCAGTGCACAATGTGACAAAAACTGAAACTGCAAAAGCCCCTATTAACTGTTAAAATAGAATCAAGCAGTGACATTTCATATAAGCAAGGAGCACAAGACATTCATAAATAATTTTAACCAAAAAAAAAGCGACTGCACTTAGGATCCGCTATTCCAGGAGGAAATGGCCGAGTTGCTGTAAAAAAATAGTGAAATCACTATAGGTGTGCTTATAATAGTTGAAGAGTTCCCTCGATTTATTCAGGATCCCATAATCAGATATGGACCTGGTGACAATGGAACCAACTGTGAAGGATATTCTTTCAAACAAAAAAATAATTTTTCAAATCGGTCCAGCAGTCTTCGAATAATCGGTGAACATACATAAAAAAACGAAGATCCCGACGAATTGATAACCTCCCCCTTCAAGATCTTGAAGTCGGTTGAAAAAAAAAAGGACACCTGCCCAAGAGATGGCGCCACAATCATGCACACAGCTATTAGAGTCTGCTATGTAGCTTTATCAGCCACTGAAATTAACTAAAGAATTGCAAGTATCAAAATTAAAATGCAAATACAAAATGGAAAACACCCCCCGCCCTGGTTGAAATCTCCCTCTACTGTATATTTTACTTTTCCATTTCATTATCAGCCATCAAACTTGTATCAATTTGCTAAGACAAAGCAAACTGAATCTGCCCCTACAAATGTACAGTCAGCATCAATAATATGTATACAAATTTGAGTCTTATCCCACAGACATAAGTGCCGAAATGTTAATATATTTTTGATGCTGACTGTACAGTACACTTCAGAAGTTCTCACCCAGCGTGAAACTTTTGGACTAAGAGCTGGCCACGTCAGATATGACACAGTACCTAATGAGAGCAACGAAACCCGTCTAGTAAGATTGCAGTGCTATCCTTATTGCTAGATCCGGGCATCTGGCAGCTTTTAATGGGTGGTGGTCAGAGTCACAGACTAGCAAAATCTTTGGATTGGGTAATAGTACTGACAAAATGGGTAAAAATTGCTGAAATTATCTCAGTTTTAGAGGACAGATCCTATATTTTCACATTAGAACAAAAAACATTGCATATTATTGCGGAAACAAAAACAGTAGGCAATAAACTATGAATTATATTTAACGTCGTTTGACACTACTTTCCCCCAAGAGAAACTTTTGGCAATTATATAATATAATTGTTTATACAATTTCTCCTAATATTGGATCAAAACCTCTAGGATTTGTTCTTTGAAGTGGTTTGCATTCTTTGACCTCCACCACTTTACAGCTGCCAGATGTCCAGATCCAAAAATAAGCAGGTATAGCAGAATAGGGGTTTCACCGCTCTCATTATTGAGTCATATCTGACGTGGCTAGCTCTCCGTCTATTTGCGAAATCCTCTCGTAAACCCAACATTTTCAAACAAAATGTCGCTTAAAACATTAAACGGTGATTTACAAGGCAAACTAATTGTGAAAATCAAATACTAATTTGTATCCCAGATTATTGTTCTGTTTTAATCAGAGACTATAAAGACATAGACGGCCACAGCCTAAGAACTTTTTGAAGCTCAAGTCAATTGTGCCATCTATGTCAAAGACCCCTAAAGATACCGAAAATGTAATGGCTCCTCTAATGATGGGCCATCATAGGGACGCAACTATGCGTTAGAGGGAGCTAACAATATTGCGATCTCGTTCCGTCGTATAGCTGCGTCCCTATGATGGCCCATCATGTACTCGTAGAGCCAGCCTAAGAGAAATGTCACCTGCACTGCTACTCTACCTAGTAGCTACTAGTGTACTACTTGTACGCTATTTGTTACTAGGTGGAGTAGCAAGTGCAGGTGACATTTCTCTTACATTTTCGGTATTTAGACAAATGTCACCTGCACTGCTACTCCACCTAGCAGCTACTAGTGTACTACTAGTACGCTATTTATTACTAGGTGGAGTAGCAGTGCATCTTCGGTATCTTTAGGGGTCTTTGACATAGATGGCGCAATTGACTTGAGCTTCAAAAAGTTCTTAGGCTGTGGCCATCTATATCTCTATAGTCTCTGGTAGTACTAACGATTCACTGGTTTTAATATTTAATTAATGCTTTTCAATGAAGATGGATGGTTCAAGCGGAACGGTTGAACATTTATAATGATTATGTAAATTTTGAGGTGAATGAATGGATTTTGAAGTAGCAAAATTTTCTCGTTTTGGGATTTGAGTAAGAATGTACAACAAAAGGTTTATATTTTGTCAAAATTATATTAATTTCAGCTGTTTTGTGGCCGATATGAATTAAATTCAATATGTGACCTAAAGCTGGTCAAAAAATACGAACGTTACCTAGTAATAATTAAAAACAAAAAAGAACCAACTTCACTTAGGATCCGCTATTCCAGGAGGAAAATTTGCTGTAAAAAATAGTGAAATCACTATAGGTGTGCCTATAATAGTTGAAGAGTTCCCTCGATTTCTCCAGGATTCCATCATCAGACCCCGACTTGGTGACAATGGGACCATCTAGGGGTTATACCCGTTCGATTAAAAAAATAATTAAAATCGGTTCACGATTCACGGAGATATCGTGTAACATACATACAAAAAAAAATAATGATAAAAAAAATCTGTCGAATTGAGAACCTCCTCCTTTTTTGAAGTCGGTTAAAAAAAGGCGAGGTTTCCAAGTCCTAATAGGTTACGATTTTGTAAGATATAAATTCATCCAAAAACATCATTTTAAGAATTCATTCTTCTAGATTAAATATGTTTGTTAAAATATACTCCTACTATTTTAGTTTTTTGACCAAATCCGAATATTAATTATTTATCCCAATTTTATTCATAGTCAGAAGCTCCTGGAAAACTGAAAGTCAGAAATAAAAATAAATAAAAGCCGGTAAAAATATAATATTCTGCTTCTAATAAAAATGTCCGGCGGGCACAAATGGTCCGCCCGAATATGAATAAATGAGACGGCCAGTGATTGGGCCTGAATAATTCAGACAGCCAAATATTTAGAGATCCGAATTTCTGGGAAAGAAATAATCTACGTCATTGTGAGTTTCAGTAACTTGCTTGTAAGTATTGTGTGTAGGCAAAGTGACAACTCTAGCGTAAATGTGAAAAATCAAGACCAAGTGCGGGTAGTTCGGAAAATCCATGCGGCTGGGAGATGCTGATACAATTCCTCGCCAGTCTGCCTGCGATCACGAGCGTGACGACATGTTCGAAACGCTAGGAAAATAACAAAAGGAAGTGTACGCGCCCGTTTTAAATCAAATAATGTTTCGTTTATAAAAGGAATTTTTTTGGCTATTAATGCCTTTTGTGTATTCTCCCTGCTATGAATATCATTGCCAATAAACACATTCATACAAGGCGTCTTTCACACTGCTGCGGTTTCCGCATGAGGCGCCGGTGCGCGAGCGAGATAGCATCGTCGCATGCGGTTGCGGCGCCAGTGTCTCATAATCGCCTTAGATATGCAATATAAGACGGTCACTAATAGCGTTAATAGTACATTACGTACCTAGGGCGGTAAAATAAAGAAGGGCTCAGATCGCTGGCATTTGTGGCCCGAGCCGAAGGTAAGGGCCATAAACAAGCGATCTGGGGCCTTCTTTTTTACCGCCTGTGGTGCGTACATAATTTTACGTCTTCTCCTGGGTGTGAAGTGAGATTTGCTGCTGAGCCCTAGGGCGGTAAATCTCACTTAGCGCCCAGAGTGACGTAAACAATATTTTGTGATCTGTCAAATGTTTTTTTTTCTAGGAACTCAGCCATATTTGTTTATCTTATTTTATTTTTCTATTGACGCCAAATATAGAAGATTACACACATTGAGTTTGAGTCAAGTTTTTATAATAAAAGTGCTCTATTTACTAAATTAAACCAAGTTAGTAGTTAGGTAAATCGAATTCCAAGATGCCCTGTCGTTACTACTAATTGACTTCTCGGATGCAATTCCATAAAAAGTTAATTTAAATAGATTCTCGGCCGTTATTAAGGCGCATCACGTCCGGCCGCCATTTTGTTATTGATTCAGCTTAGATAGATTCCTGCACGGCTGTTTTCCGTCTGCTCCGGCATCCGCCAGGAATGCTGAGAGTTTAATTTTTCCTGGTTCTTGGAATTTCATGCAACTCTCCAACCCTGTTAAGGGGAAGTTTTTTGTTATGTTGTGACATTAAAACCGGATGTTAATTTTGGTTACGCTTATCCAATTTTATTTCATCAAAAAATAAATTTCTTAAATTGTTCGTTATATTTGATTTTAAACAGTTATTTTACTGGTTTGATTCCTGTTTAGATACAGAGTTTGAGTTTGGGGCCGAGGGATATTCACATCGTATATTACGTTGCGGTATTTTTTTGAGATTTCTGGTTTGTGACAACTTAAACATATTTTGGTAAATAGTTATTTGTGTAACAAGAGAGTAAAGTTGGTTTTTCTTGCGAGTGTTGATTTTGAGTCCCGAGTAAGCGAAAGATTCTATAATTGTAAGTTTGAATCTTGAGCGTAGCGAGGGATCTCAAGAAAACGAGATGTAAAAAAACTTTCCTCTCGTGTGACACAACTTTTCACCTCAGTAGTGAGAACATATTAAAGTTAAAAAACACATTTATTTACATTCCTGAATGAAAGGCATCATCATTAAGGACGAAAAGCTTCTAGAAATAAAATTTCACTCCCTGGAATGATGAAAGTCGCACTTTCGTCACTCTAGGGAGTGAGGAAAGTAGGCTTGTTCGAACTGCCGAGGTGAAAAAACTATTTGTTCATTCAATTTAAAACAAACATGAGGAAAATCAAACAAGACATATTTATAATGCACTTGTACTATCAATATAAAAACTACAGTCAATTTGCAAAGTTACTTTGATTTTCCGAAGCTAATAAAGTACTTATACAACGTGTAATCACTTCAATGTTGTCTTCTGTTTAACTGTGCATTTTGTTTACATAAAGTTGCGTTTGCTATTAGTATATATAGATGCCATACATATTACCCGTCTGAAAATTCTTGATAAGTTAAATTTTATAACATATATTTAATACGTGTGTGGCAACTTGGCCTTAACAGTGGATTCCGCATAATTTTGTTCTGCATTCAAGAGAAAAACAACAATGAATTCGCAGGTCTAACGTCAATTCCACTGAGGAAAATATTCCGCGTATTTTTATTTAATTGAATAAAGTTAGCGTCAAGTAAATGTGAATACCCTCAAAGGCAAGAACAATGGTTCAATCAACCATAAATACCATAATCAACACATCGGCTAAAGACGTCCAATTCACTTTGGCTAATAGAGTACATACGAACACGCTAATTTTGCATAAACATCGGTAATTAACGTAATTAAACGGTAATTTTGGACCGCCACAATAAATGTCACTTTTTCGTTTCAATTTGACAGTAGACGGAGACGAATCGAATCGCAGGTGAAACTGATTAATTTAACGACGAAGTTTTGGACCCGGGTACGTCTTTAAACTACGTCCAGACACGGGTATGTCCTTCAAGTACGTCTAAAAGAGAGGTTTGGGGACTGTAATAAAGGGCACCGCAAAGCGAATGTCATCTCGCTCGAATCTGGAGCAGAGCCCGACTGGTGAAGTACTTCCTTACAGAAAACCACAGCCAAATAGCACTAGACCCTCCTTGAGCTCTTTGGCAAACTAACTCACTAGCAGGAACAAAGACTATGAGAAGTAGCAATACGTTACATATATTCAGACGTGACCGTACAGCATTTCTTTTAAATAAATCCTGCGTAATATTGAGTCCAAGAGCCACAAACAAAGTACCCGGTAATCTCACTGTAGAAAGTATGGCCACAGTTTAAGCGGTGGCAGCGAATAAATCAAAGGAAAAGCATAAAAAAAGGAATAAAAGGTTCGAAGAGGAACCAGATGTATGCCTTTGGATCAAGCCAAAGGGAAAGTGAAAAATGATGTTAGTATCAGGAACTAGACAAAAATACAACAACAGAAATACAAACAAATAGCGATTACTATACCACTGAACTAGCCGTGGGGTGCTCGGCCTTAGAATCGTCCCGTGGTTGCAGTAGGAGTCTGCTAAGGGAATATACCGGGAGATGGGCAGCAGCATATTTCGAAAGCCTAAACAACAATAAACAAAAAAAACTGTGCGCGCCAAACCGCCTGCCAAGCGTGGCGCGTATGGCAACCCCCCCCCCCTTTAAAGGGGTGGCCTATGTTCAGCAGTGGACGTCTTATGGCTGAGATGATGATGATGATGATGATACCACTGAAAGCTAGACTCTTAAAAATAGAATGATGAGAAAGCAATAAAATATGACATGGGTGGCCACGTCACAATATATCACTATTTTAATGATATGTAGTTAAAGATGTTACAGCTTAATTCGTACTGCAAAATTATCGTTTAACATTTGATTATACCAAGTTACTGTAAGTATTTTGTGTTTCCTGCTAGCCTAATGGTCGGGTTTTTATCGCCTATCACCATAGCTGTCACGTTTTAACAAGTAAATAACTGCGAAAGGGACACATGACGCGATAGGCGATAAAATGACAACCAAGGATGGCCTTCTGGTGTATAAATCGGTGGAGTCAAGCGCGAAAACGAAGGGGGGCAAGCAACATGGGCAATTGGCCCCTCCTGACAGTCCTGACACGCAAGCCTCGTATGTTACGAGGGCCATAGGTGGGAACCGCAATATTTTTTGTGAAGGAAATTCCCCCGGAAAAGTTATCATGAATCCACGCTTGGGTACAGTGCCCCTAAACTACCAACACATCAGTCAGATTTTACTTGCAACTTGCCAGTATGCACATAAGTTTGTTTGAAATCGCAACTTACATATGCTATGCCATCATTGCATAAATCATGTCAACTTCGACTCATCTTTAGTCAAAGTCAAAGAATGTTGTTTTTGTTGCTGTTTATCCTAGGGCACCCGGACAAGATCCTTCCCCGCCTTTCTGTCCTGAGCAACTGTCTTGGCCTCTCTCCAGTTCATTCCTAGATTCCTACGGCTCGTAGCAAAGTCACAGAATAATACTCGTAAATATATCATCGCTTGCACTCGCACCCCACCTTTCTAGTATTGAGTGTAGAGACCGCAAAGTCCGAGTAAAACCCGTCTTTGTCCGGCTTATGACCATAGTCCGGGAACCGGATAAAAATGTACAACCTTGTTTGCTTTTGTATCCTTACACGCGACTGTGATTACAGGCTTTAACTGACATTTACTGACCCAAACCGAAAAAAATGTAGGGTCTTTCTTTGCTCGGAATAATTTTTACGCTTTTTGTTAAAATTGAACGTAGCTCCTATTTTTGTTCACGTGAAAAATTGCAGGTATCATTTGACTGAATGTAAATGTTCAAATAAGGCCACTCCCATTTTGATTATTCACAATCAAATATTTTAAAGTTTTTTAAAAACATGGTCAAATTATGGGGTGGGGCGTTTTCTACACGGGCAAAGAAGCAAGCGGAGCTAGTGTAGGTAGATATAAATATACTAGTACGATAGCCATCAAATATATCGGGGCGGCCAGGGTACTCAAAAATATCTGTATATGAAACATGAACTTTATCACCTTGACAATAGAGGCGTAGTTCAGATATTTCTGACCACCTTGGTCGCTCCGATATATCTGATGGTGACTGTACACTGTACAGTCACAATTCAAATTAATTTCTTAAGTCACAAGGGAGTTAAGAACTGTCACACACAGACAAGTTTTAAAAGCATTTCCCAAATAAAAAGTTTCCCCAAATAATAAAATTGTCATTGCGAACATTCAAAACAATTCAAAATCAACAATCAATTACCAGTTCATAGAATGCAGCTTCGATTAGGGATGATAGGGCTACACTGATTTCTCTAGATAGCCTTATTTTTTTTTTTGATAGAGTGGGAAATACGTTACGAATTCCCCCTGGCCAAGGAAGCCATATGAGAGGTATTTGGGACACCCTCCAATCACCACTTCTCTTTACGCGAGAGTAGAGAAAGAAATATACCCACTGAAGCCCACTCTGGAGATCACCCTATTTGCCACTTATGAAGACGCTACGGGATGCCAAGGATACAACCGTGACATCTTCCGGCGGCCCTGGGTAACTAAATAGGGCATCCACGTCGAAGACGACGAGGGCTAGAAGCACAAGACCCTCATCCGACATGTGTAATCGCTGGGCAGATTTGGGGTTCATGCGGGCGGCAAAACGAGCCTGCCTTCTGCGTCACAATGAGAGCGTAGCCCTGGCTTTGTACTCTCTGTCCGCGGCCTCAGTTCGCAAAATGATGGTCTAAAAAAATACCGACAAAAGCAATATTTGTCCACTTTTACAGCTTTAAGAATCGACTTTTGTTGAAGGAGAATTACTCCATTCCTGTCATCAGTTGGAAAGAGTATTATGTAAAAAAAATCCTAGAACGTATCCACCCCTAGCTTCAAAATAAAATGCGTTCAAATCGGGCGCCATCAAATCACGATTCGAAGGTTAATTCTTTATTTCTCAGTATAATTAAATGGCTGCTGACTCTGAAGCGTTAAGGGGACTGGGTGGAATTGTCCTAGATTGAATTTCTCATCTCGGGTTGTGGAAATTATTATGTCGCGTGCAGTGCCTGCCGTCTTCCCAGTCGATTGCTCAATTTATCAATACAGCCCGGCGTGTGATGAGTAAATACTTTATTTTTTCTGCAGAGGCGGTATTCTGATTGCCAAACTTCTAATTTTTTATTTAATATTTTTTTATTAATTGTTACAATTGTTTTTGTCATTCCCGATGGATTAATCCAAAAATTTATATGAATTTCAGTGTTGGAGTTCGATTTTTGAATCTCACCGGTGACTTTTTTGTATGCAGCTGATGACTATTTAGTATGAAATAAGTCACCCGGTGAGATTCAAAAATCGAACTCTTGGTCCTTAAAAAGTCTGCAGAAACTTAAATGCAGAATAATAGACTTGATTTATGTCTTTTAATAAAGTCAGTTTTTTATTGTATAGATAGTTACTAAGTGAAACTATTTTTTTAAGTATAAAACAACATAATTAGGAACATTTTCAGTCATTAGCCCGTGGGCCTTATTAAGTCTTTAGAAATTACATTAATAAGGTCCGGTCCTTATTTGGTGACAAGGAGGTGTTCCTTGTTAGGGACTTCGCCATCCCGGAGCAAGTCAATCTAAATTGACAAAATAAATAGTTCTTGCACTAACCTTATCTTCACAATCTACGCCTAAACGTTACTTTTTCCTTTTCATGTGTTAAGTTCTTGCGAAAACGAAACAGAAACACTTGAATTAATCGAATAACAACAACACATTTTATAAAACGACCTACGCGTCGTGACGTAAACTGCATCGTCAGACATACTGACAGAATGGCGGCGTAAAACCCAAGTAATGCCAATGCACTTCAATGATTGGTTAATGAGGAGCGTCGGCGTGAGACTTGATTTCAATTTAGTATCAGGAGCGGGATTTTTGAAATGGTGGCTCTTATTAGGAACCGGTTCTTATTAGGCGAACATACCTTTTTGTTCCAAGACGGACGCATTTTACACAGAATGGTGGCACAATTCAAACGACCGGGCAGAGAAACACTGGCCCAGCAGTGAAACACTAAACCAGGCTAATAAAAAATACTTTTCATGTTTTTTTAAAAATAAGAATACGACACCTTGTCGCCTCTGCGCTTATTTCAGCCGCTCGTCGATTTATTTCGAGCTGTATCACTTACGTGGGACGCCCTCGAGCCGTGAAGATATTGGCTCGAGATTAACGCTCTACTTACAGGCTATTTTAAACTTTCTTTTAAAAGTGAGACCTCAACTTAAAGGATAGTATTATTTTTTAATACAGTTGCTCAAAAAAGTGCTTTTCTTGTAGTGGTTTAGCGTGCGGAAAGTTTGATATCGCGCACTAGTGCTTTTTACTTTACCAGCCAATGACAGCTAATGACAGTGACAGACAGCCAATCACAGCGCCGCATCGGATACATGTACTAAAGTAACCTCAAAGTGAATAATTGACAATTTTATAATTTTTTCGCAACTGTATTAAAAAACGTCGTTCGATACTCGTGCGTAAATGTCATTCTTCATTCGTCCCGAGTCTTGCCGAGTTGATATCTCGGTACTCGTGAAGTAATGACATACTTTCCGCACTAATGTCGAAATGTACTATTGTGTTTGAATTGATGATGTGGTAATGAAAACCATAGTTTATTATTATCCAAGCGTTTATATCGGTTTTTTGTCACGGCTCAATTGAGCCCGGAGTCCACTCGACAACCAAATCCCATGAATTGGCATAGGCACTAGTTTTTACTATAGCAACTGGCATTGCCATCTGACCTTCCAACCCGCTACGGATTAGGTCCGGTTTCCTCCAATGTGTTACGTAAAACGACTGGTTTTAATATCAAATGATATTTAATAAGTACATAAGTTCCAAAAACCCAGTGGTACGATCCGGGATTTGAACCCGAGAACTTCGCATTGAAAGTCAGACGTCTTACCGCCACGCTATCAGCGCTTTATATGAAAACCAATTGTGTAAAAATCATCATAAAATGTGATCCGGTTTGCCTGTCCTAGAGAGAGAGAGAGATACAGAAAACTTGAACTTTCGAGCAATGGCTACCTTTTCAGTGAGCAGCTTTAAGGGGCTACTTTGAAAAATTATAGGTTTTCTCAAACGCTCTATTGACTAAACGGGAAAGGGGACTGAATTTATTTTCGAATATATATTATAAGACTAAATACTCTTGTTTATGGCACAGGCCGAAATACGATCACTGAAAGTTGCCTCGATAGAAAAAAAATCCGAAGTTGGGTCCTGTTTCCCCTTAATTTTCTTAGCTTACGTAAACTATAAGAGATTAAGCAATATAACTCAGTTAAAAATATGGTATTCCGGTTTATCTACAAAGTCACAGAAACCAAATTAGACAAAACTTTATAGATTCGCTTATTTATTTTAGCTTAGAAAAAAAGTCTGATCCTTAAGAGCGCTGCATCTCTTTCTTTCGTGCACGGGAGCCATAAACGTGTCTCTAACGGATGGGCGTGACTTGTCCGAATCGAGGAACGGCCTTAATAATGGACTAAAATAATTAAATATAAATGTGTTTGCACAGTAATTCACCAAATGAGATAATGGATGCATTGCAATCAACACTAGTTAAATAGTCAGCGTTGCAATTAGTGATAATCACATTTATGTGTAATAAAATACGTAAGTACTCGTAAAATGATTAGCCGTGGGGTGCCCGGCCATAGAATTGTCCCCCACCATATCGTCCCGTGTTTGCAGTAGGAGTCTGCTAAGGGAATATACCGGGAGATGGGCAGCAGCATCTTCGAAAGCCTAAACAACAATAAACAAAAAAAAACTGCGCGCGCCAACCCGCCTGCCAAGCGTGGCGCGTATGGCAAACCCCCCCTTAAATAAAGGTCGTCAGAAGACGCTGGATGCAAGTCGCTTCCGACCGATACTTATGGAGGTCCAAAGGGGAGGCCTATGTTCAGCAGTGGACGTCTTATGGCTGAGATGATGATGACTCGTAAAATACGTAAAATTTAATTTGAAAATAATATTCAGTTTTCGCGATTAATTTTAGCAAATCAGAATGAACACTACATTATTAACACATTCAGTGCCACCTAGAGCTACGCGCTACGCTCGAACCCGCCAGTCGGGTTTTCATGCGTACCTATCTAGATCACACACATAGATTGTCTATACTTACTTAGGTATATGTATAAAAATACTGTAATTAGTTCAGCAGGTAAACATATTAAAAATCAGTTAAAAGTATGACGTAATAGAATTTTTCAACCCGCATATGCAACCACAGATCACTTACTAGACGGTGCAAATTTTAATACCCGCAACACCCCATCACTTCCGTTTCGAAATTTTATGAAGTTTTAACTATTGAATCTGAACCTTATTGAAGTATATGCGAATAATATGTACTTGTAATATATATAGAAAATACTTAATATTCATTTCCTAATTTAACATGCCGTGCAAATATGATTAATTAAATACCAAAAAAATAATAGGTATAAAGAACACAGCAAGTGAAAGTAGACGTATAGGTACTTACTTAGACACAACCTATCTATGTATAGCTTAACATTATATTAACATAGCAAAATTAAAAGTACAAGCGAAAATGTAAGATAAAACTAAAACATAATCGCCATTGGTTATCACGAAGTTAGTACCTAACAGGAACCTAAAGCGAGGTTTAGACTAGCAAGTTTACTTGTGGCAAGTAGGGGCGAGGGAGTTTAGAGTGAGACATGAATATCACTATTTCATTGTAGCATATAGCTGCGTCCCTACTTGCCGCAAGTAAACTTGCTAGTCTTAACCTCGCTTAAGGATTTATTTGTGACGAGATTCCAAATAAATGCGCTTAACGGAATCTGACCAATGGATAGCTTTGTACGCTAACGACCTCCTAGCCTAGTCGGTACTGTCGGTAGTGACCCTGCCTATGAAGCAGGAGGTCCCAGGCTCGAATCCTGGTCATGGCATTTATTTGTGTGTTTATCACGGATATTTATTATATATTTGTCGTCTAGTACCCACAACACAAGCCTTATTGAGCTTACTAGGTTGATTAGTGTAAGATTGTCCCATAATAATAATATTTAATATTTATTTGTACGCTAAGCTAAGCAGCTAAGCCGTGGGGTGCCCGGCATTAGAATTGTCCCCCACCATATCGTCCCGTGGTTGCAGTAGGAGTCTGCTAAGCGAATATACCGGGAGATGGGCAGCAGCATCTTCCTAAAGCCTAAACAACAATAAAAAAAAAACTGCGCGCGCCAACTCGCCTACCAAGCGTTACGCGTATGGCAACCCCCCCCTTTAATGATAAGTTCCATTTTGGATGCATGTCGCTTCCGGCCGATACTTATGAAGGTCCAAAGGGGAGGCCTATGTTCAGCAGTGGACGCCTTATGGCTGAGATGATGATGATGATGATAAAGCTAAGCAGATCGGCCCTCAATAGCTTCACAATGTGGAGTCTGCAGGAGCTGATCAACGACATCTACCCTTAATAGATTTCCCAGCTATCGAATCCCCTGCGGTCACCGTGGGTCCCATTACCGGGTAAATTAAGTCCGTGAAAGCCTTCGGTTCCACACATGGGATTAGGTCGATTGATAGCTTTAAAGCAATTTGAATGCATTAACTAATTAAATATAGGTATATTGTATTACATTATTTTATTAAATTGTAAATTACGGTTTAAGTGTAAAATATGCCAAATAAAAATTTTGCTATAGTTTGGCCAGAGTTTGTTTCACTTTAAGCATAGACAGGGAGAATCATACTGTCTTTTTCTAATGCTAGTAATCTCACTAGTAAAAGCGGGATGGGGATAGCATGTTAACTGCGCTTTTTGGTTTGCCATATATAGATATCTCTTATCTTTAATATTTAAATTAAGGTATCTAGTTTTACGGGCTTTATTCTATAATTACATAGACGTATAGGCACTTACTTATAGATTAAGAGTAGGCCGTAGGCAACCGTACCTAACTGAGTAGCAGAATTTGGCTTATGAAGGGCGATGCATGATAAATTGTTATTTATTTTAGTACCTGGTAACCTGAGCCAAAGTAGGAGCATTTTGTACAGTCCACTTAATGGGTAGATAAATAGCTTTAAAGCACTTTAAATGCATTGCTAATTAACTATTTAAATGAAGTGATCTAGTTTTACGGGCTAGTGATTTATTCCATAAATTGAACCACGGAGTTATTGTAAAGTAAAAACAGCAGTTTTTAATATGCCTTACAGCCAAGGTGTTACAAAAATACTGGCAATGCCTCCAAGACATAGAATTAAAGATACAAGAAAAAGATAAAAACAGACGCAAACAAAATGTCACCGAAAATATGGCATGAAAACCGGTTAAATTAAAAAATCTATATTTTAAGTTCGTTAGTGACCTTCATATAACACTCTTTTAGCACCACCCAGGGTTCACGTTCCGCTGCAACTTGGCAGCTGCACTGTCCCATCTGGACCTCGCAGAACTCACTGGATTTTCTTCGTCGTCTGCTTTCCCACTACTACCTAAGGGAAAAAATGCCTATCTATATCCAGTGACATGTTGTCATACGATAAATAAATAGGTACTGTTCTAATTTTAATGAAACGCTTTGTCGGTCATTTGTGATTAGCAATTTCCTTAGGACCATCAGCTGTCTACGGCAAAAGTCGGACAGAATTATGGAGTTCGACTTTAATTTACACATTATGTTTGAGCCTCCGCTCTTTGTCGATTAGATGTTTTTAAACGCACATTTTTTGTGATTTAGTTAGCTATACTTAATCGTTCTTGCACCACGTATTCGTTGGACGTTTGCGCTAATGGTACCCTATTGCTATTGAGTTTAACGTGTCGATTGATGGGGGCCCTTTTAGAAGGGTCGAGCCAATTTGCAGCGCTGTCGCTCATCTGTCGCTCTGACTATAAATCTGTCCTCTCCGTTATCTGCTTAAAGACGAAATGTCGTAACTCTTTATGAGCGTCATAATGACATACAGCTATTTAGCATGGCAAAGGGTGCGTAGGTATACAGGTAGAAGCTTACATGTTAGATATGTCAAGGTGGAAAATCGGGTGTTTTGGCCACGTGGATTCCGAGGGAACTCTGTACGCATGTTGTGGGTATGAAACTTTCGTAACAATGACCTCGTAAGACACAAATATTAAAATATGGGCTTGTTTTAGTCGTTGATGGACACTCTTGATAAGTAGGCCTGATAATGATCCTAAATTACATAGTCTATGTTAATTAGACGTGACAGAGATAGCGTGCGTTGATCGGCGTTTGTTTCATCAAGTGGAAAACCTTGTCCATCATACGCCTACTGGAACATAAATCTTCGGGTTTTAGATGAATTACTTACATAAACACCGCTGCAGTGGAATTAATGTATTTTTTTGGTTCTTGGACGCAATCGCCCTACTAGGTACCTACCTCAAATAACATACTTAAATAGAAAATGAAGTTAATTCATAAATGAATATTAAACGAACAAGTTTGGAACAAGGAATTAACGTTAAATGGGTCAATTTCCCTTTTTTGGGCACTCGGTGAAATATGAAGGTTTCTTGTCCGGGTAACTTATTAGGTACAAATGTACTTTAGTTCGCTTACACAGCCGACGAGTTTGAAATGCTGCTTATAATCTGAATGTAAGAATGTTGAAAGCTACGTTCTATAATTTAATGGAAAATTAGAATAAAATTAAAATAATTTGTGCCAGAAAAATAACATTTTGAGTGCTTAGAACCTTAAGATAATAAGTAAATATTAAATTTAGTATCTTTTTAAATATAAATAATAGTAAGTAATTGTTTATTTGTACCGTTTCCTAATGTGTTAAAATTAAATCACGTTTTAACACATTGAGTGCCAGGAACCGGTTATGTGCGAGTGTAGCACGTAACTATGCCACAGAAAGGGTTAATAGTAGAATAACATTAACCACTAACATTTAGGACCAACTACACCGATCAATGTGTTAACATCTGCGTCACCGTTAACATTTTCTTGTTTGAAAAGTTTGACAGCTTTCTACGGGATGACAGCTACGCTGCCTCGCGTTTATGGATGGTATAAGGAGGATAAGTATCTCATATAGGAGCACTGTCGAAAAAGTGTCCAGCTGTAAAGCTAGTATAGCTATTGCAACTTGCCAGTTATCGTCTGTGTGAAGAGCGCTGCATACAGCGTGTATTTTTGATATTACCACATAAGCTATGGGTAGTTAGTATAGACCCTAATAAACATACTTCCATATGTTTTATTAAACTTTTACGACTTTTATTTTTCCATATAAAATATTTCAGCACACAATGTAGGTATTGCTCCTACCTGATTACTTTGCCTTTAAAACGTCACAATTGATATGTGTCATATTGTACTGTATACGCAGTACATTCCTGAGTGAAATAAATTAAAAAATTAATTACTCGGTGTTAATTAACAATTAACTAAATATTTTTTGCAATGTCGATTTAAAACATCAAAACCTGCTTCTGGTTTCCTTTAATTTTGTGGTAATATCAAATATACACGCAGTATATACACTACCATAATATTCTATGGCGCCACCAATTTAACGCCTTTTGACGGACACTTTTGTAACATAAATTGTCATCCTCACCTTCTACTATCCATACTCACGTCGATCAGTTCGTTAATTGTAGGTGGAACTCATCCTTTTTCTTATTCTTAGATCTTGCGACGTACTTAATCCAATCCAATCCAATTCGTCAGCACTGCAAATAGACGTTTAGAAATAATTAATGATAATGAAATAGGGGTTCAAACCGGACCTCCATACATCATGCTGGGCATCGCGACGCCGCAAATTAAGGGATTTACCGTAAACTCAGGCTGAGTCGGCGCTGTGCTAGCCCTGATAACACTTGGGAAATTTAATCAATATTTTAAAAAGTCGGGTTTGGTTAAAATTTCTTGGGGTTTTGAGGTAAATCCAGCCAAAAGGTCGGCAACTACCAGTCCGCCGGACGATATCGGCCTGTCAGTTGTTCGGAACTGTAAATTTTTTGTTCTACCTGACAGGCCGATATCGTCCGACGTACTGATAGTGGGTGGCCGCCCTAATAGCAGGCAAGTAGGTAATGCTTGTTTTTAAGTATTAATCGGGCTTTTACCTAGCTTTTGTTGCGCAATCTTAAATAACAATGCCAGTTTATCTTGTACGAGTATCATTACGGTTTACACTGGAGCGGAGCAGAAGTGGGATCGTCTACTGTCGAATATCGAATAATGCCTTTACATCAAAAGGTTGCTTAAGATAAAACATAATATTTATTCTTCAACTAAGGCACATTACAATGCACTTTTGAACATCAGAGAAAAAACTACCACCGGTTCTAACCCTACACCTTTGACTCGAGAAGTAAGTATTTACTTATTACCGGCAAGAAACACGGCAGGACTTATTATTTCAAAACAGTAATAGGTACTTACATTAAATCTTTCAGATAATATATAAAATAATGTGTAGTTCTTCAAGAAGACTTATCTAAACAGTTTGAGAGCCAGACAATGTGTAATTAAAAGAAAAAATAAATAATAAAATCAAAATGTGACGGGTTCACAAAGCGTGTGATATGCTTTCTAAATGCTAGTTGTAGTAGTTTCAGGCTTGGGCCCATACATCTATGTCTGTCAATAGTTTTAATCCTACTTCAACCACATTCAAAGGAATTACTCAAAAATGTTTGGCGCTTAATTAATATTTGAAAACTAGAAATACTAAAGTGACGTTTAAATGTATTGGGGCAAATAGGGCGAAGAGATTGTGACATCAAATTCATGAGCATTACTAATGCTGTGTATTTATTCCTGGTAAAAAGTGAAGAAAAAAATCGAAGAGTGAGCACGTTTAATCACGAGGATGTCAGTTTCGTTTTGATTTTAAAACGTAACGGACAACGACTAACTTTAATAAATTGCCAATTAAAGAGTTCAACTCTGGAAATAAACTAGCAAAGAAAATTGATTTTCGTTGTTCGCCTTCACCTTGTCAGAACTTTGGCTAAGAGTTAATTAACTTACAAAGTTTTTATGAAAAAAGACGATAAATAAAACTTGGAAGGTTTATGCAACAAACACAGATTAGTTACTCAATAGACGGAGCATGTAGCTTGAGTCACATGATTCGCTAATCTCGCTGTCGCCATTGATGTATTGCATGAGCGGTCCCTTTCAATATTAGTTAAGTTCACATTTACGCACTATTTTATGCATATGTAACCTTATTGCACAAATCAAAATAAAGAAAAGAAAGTAAAAAAAATACAAATATTATAAAAATACACTACAACCATTAAACAAAGGCAAATCATTCTAAGTTTACGAGCGCATGTGTGATTTTCTCTCCCAAAAAAACCTGCGAATAGTTTGGCAATCTAATCCTATTACCAGGCATGTTCTTTTCGCGATGGCACTGATGATATCTACATCCCCGAGGTTTTTTTACGATATTGATTCCCAAGGAAAGCGGAAACGTGGCCGCCCAAAACAATCCCGGCGACGGACGATCATCGCAGAGGCGGCGACCATTACATTGGCAAGACGTGGAATGAAATGAAGCGCGAAGCTCAAGACCGAACGGGATGGCGGAGCACTGTGGATGCCCTCTGCCCCATCTACGGGACATAGGATCATAACTGTCATAAGTCAAAGTAAGTCAAGATCTACAACGAAGACCAACTGGCGAATAAAATCACCTACTAATAGTTAGTTCTATAGGCGTAAAAAACCTAGTAAGTGGAGTTCAAATCAAACCAACAGGTTTGAAGCCACATTCCTTGGCTAACAGGCGCTGCGTTGTCTATGTCTCATAGTCTGTGGCAACAAATTAGTAGAGCCCGATAGTTCCCGCCGATATTGCTAAAGTTTTCCAGCGTGGCCTGATTTATGTAGCTACGCAGTTGCAGCTCAAAAATACAAGTTTCCAGACTGATGATGAAATTGCATTAGGCGTTCGAGCCAAGTTTAAAATAACACTGTCTCTTGTACAAATGGACTAAGAGCTGGCCACGTCAGATACGTCAGCAATGAAACCTTGTAGTTAGATGCTATCTACCATACCATATAAACCATCCTTATTGCCATTTCGTGGCACTTTTTTTTACTTCTTTTTGTATGTATTATGTTTGTATCTGTGTCAACGAATAAACCATTCCCTTCTATTGCTAGATCTGGGCACCTGACAGCTTTTAATGGGTGCTGGGCTCCAAAATGTTCCCATGTGGCACGCAGTTCCGGAAAAACTTCATGGGCTCATTAGTTTGTACAGTCACCAGCAATAGTATCTTCCTACGCGAGGGCCTCAAAAATATGGACACGCTCTTATGATCCTATAAATAATAACGTGTCACATATTTTTGCGGCCTTCGCGTAGGAAGATACTATTGCCGGTGACTGTACTTTGCCTTATTGTTTCTTTATTAGGTACTCATGAGAATCAGGTCATTCGACTGGAACAGGCCTGGTTTTTAATCGACTTTCAGAAGGATTAAAAAAACATCGACTTTAGCAACTGCAATGCAACGATTAAAGCACCATGTGTGAACTGACGCTCTCGGTGACTCAGCAAACGTAATATAAGATGTCCCCCGGCCACACAATATACTGGCCGACTGGCGATTGGCCAAATACGTCACATCACTTAGGGATTGTAGAGAATGTAGAGGATTTGCACACCCTCTTCTTTAAGCCAAACAAGTAACTCCTAAAAAAATAATTGTCTACACACTTTTATTGTTAACTTACCTAGTTGATAACATTCTCATGAAAATTTCGGTAAAAAAGTATACCAAATTTCAGCTCAAGCAGACATCGGGAAGTGGTTGAAACTTAACTTAGAAGACTTGCTGATACATAGAGGCTCAAGCTAAAAAAAATGTGTATAATCAATCAAAATACTTCACCATTATCATTTGTACATTATTTGTATGATAAAACTGGCCTAATTTTTAATCGACTTAAGAAGGATTTCTAAAGGAAAACCAATACAGCAACTGCAATGCAATGATTAAAGCACTATGTGTTTGAACTGACGCTCTCGGTGACTCAGCAAACGTAATATAAGATGTCCCCCGGCCACACAATATACTGGCCGGCTGGCGATTGGCCAAATACATCACACGAGCTCCAAGGAATCGTAGAAGAGCACTTGACACTCTCTTGCCTGTAAATCGATCGAGGCTTTTTAGGGTTCCGTACTTAAAGGATAAAAACGGAACCCTATTACTAAGACTCCGCTATCCGTCCGTACTTCGCTCTGTCCGTCTGTCACCAGGCTGCATCTCATGAACCGTGATAGTTAGACGGTTGAAATTTTCACAAATGATATATTTCTGTTGCCGCTGTAACAAAAAATACTAAAAAACATAATAAAATAAATATTTAAGGGGACTCTCATACAACAGACATGATTTTTTTACCGTTTTTGTCGATCACCAGGGGGGCGATTTTTGAGATCAGTGCGCTCGAATCTGCCATCTAAAACTCTATCTAAAACGATGAAATGATGCTTTAAAAATTATATTTAATATCATAATCATATAAACTACTAATTTAATACGAAGATAATGGCAACTTACTTTTGTGTGCGGTTATTTTAGAGCTTAATTTACTGGAATTCCAGCGCTCGAATGTCAAAAATCGGCCCCCAGGCTCTATCTCATGAAACGTGATAGTTAATTTTCACAGATGATGTATTTCTATTGCCACTATAGCAACAAATACTAAAAAACAGAATAAAATTAAGCGGCTCCCATACAACACATATTTCTTGCCGTTTTTATAGATAATGGTACGTAACCCTTCGTGCGAGTTCGACACCCACTTGACCGGTTTTTCTCGTACCTAATTTAACAGATTACTAACGAACCCAGCTCTATTCAAATGACAAGTAAATAGTAAGGACTCAGTAGATTTGAATTCCATGGTAACTAAATAAATTCACCATCTTTGCCTTTAAGCACGTGCCCCAGTTCGCATTTCAGTTAAAATAATACACTTTGTCTAAACATGGCACCAGCAGGCGGTAATTATTTTCATTTAGAGCACGAGTATCATGGAGGATTTAATTTTACAAACATGCTTACGTATTCCTTGCTAATTGCGTGTCGTTGCCAGAAACTAGGCTGTGGTCGGGGTTGAGCGGAGCGGAAGACGAAATACTTTAATTTGAGCCGTTTTCAAGGCGAAGGCATATCATTGAGTTCGACACGTTTCTTAACGACTGGCTGGAAGAAGCGCAAAATCAGGATTCGGGAGGGCTTTAACCAGTACAAAATAATTAAAAACAGGCCAAGTGCGAGTCGAACTCGCGCACAAAGGATTCCGTACCATTATCTATAAAAAGGGCAACAAAATCATGTCTGTTGTATGGTAGGCCCTTTAAATGTGAAAATTTTAACTATCTTACTATTACGGTTCATGAGATGCAGCTTGGTGACAGACGGACAGAAAGACGGAGGGGCGGATAGCGCAGTAGAGCGATACACACACTACAATAAACCTAGGTATAAAACCAAAATAAAAAAAACTATCAAACAACTCACCTTTGTGGGTTATAGCTAAAGTAAGGTAAAAAAAAACGATTTCTACAGATTTTTTACTAGACACGTACCGAGTTCTTTTTGTTTTGACATGCATGGTCATAGGATTATGTCATGATAACTCAACCCATTCAACATGGAAAAACTAGACACCCTAAATCGCCCCAATTGTAGCCACATCCCTTCTGTCGTCGACACTTGCCGAAATTACAAATTATCTTGCACCGCCCCCGTACAAATTGTATCAAAGGCTAAAATAGTTCAGAGATAAACTACGGCGATATTTCAAAGAGAAGTCGCGGTTCTTGGGTTAAGTTTCGCCCTTTCCGTTACCCTTGAGTGGTTGGCGCAAGTTTAGTGATTTAGACTAATTATCACTGAGAAAAATAAGCGCTGAATAACACTGATAAACCATTAACGTCTGCTTTAAACAGTTCCAGGGGAGCCTAACGATCAATGCAGTAAATACTGTTCCGAAAACATTAAAGAATGACGGTAAATTTTACTGTTTTGACGGTAAATTTTACTGTTTTGAGTAGCTAAAGCTATTGTTTTTCAATAATTAATAATGCTAAATCAGTAATTTTTACAAATGCATGAGTATTTATTTTAATATGTAAAACTATCAAAGATAATTAAAAATAATAAGATGGGTAATTTAACACTTTACTTGGGACATACATACATGTTCCTATACTCATCTCTGTGTATTGTAAAGTACAGACCTCTCAGTATATACTTACACGAGTATGCATACAAATGTTATAAATGCGAAAGTGTCTGTCTGTTACATCTTCACGCTTAAATCGCTGAACCGATTTCGATGAAATTTCGTATAGGTAGATAGTTTAGGTTCCGGGGAAGGATAGTTTTTATCCCAGAAATCATCCTTTGAAAATGAAAAGGGGGGTGGTAGTTTGTATGGAATTGTTGCTCAATATGACTTAAAATAGTATATGCGCTTAACTAATTGCTATTACATTTTACTAAGGTGTTTTATTAATTCCTTGTGGTGAATATTAATCATATGCAGATATACACTCGAGAGCAAAAATTTCGGGTCAGTAACATAAACTTTAATATCTTTAAAATTAATATCTTTTGAGATACTCAAGTAAATGCTAGTGATCCGAAACTTTTGCTCTCGAGTGTAGTCACGGGCACAAGCTAGTAGTATATAAGCTATTTTGATCCCTTATCAAATCAGTGTCTGTAAGCGGGTTTAGCCTCAGAACCTGTCCGTCTGCCGTCAATCCAGCGTCCATGTGGACGTCTAATGTTAAATAACATGAGAATATCATGATTTAGAGGGTTAGGAAGGTAATAATTTATCGTCAAAGTTGCTTGAGTATCATCATTTCAGTTTATAAATGCTCTGTTAGGTTAAAAAAAACAAGCAAAAATAAACGTGTAAATGAGGGTATTTTGTGCTACACGTACAGTATATTTTTTATTTCCACTAAAATACACACATTTTATTAAAGCACTATTTTTTTATTATGCATATTTTCAGGATATCTTTAAGTTCTTAAAGATATACTTAAGTAAGATATCTTTAAGTACTTAAAGATATACTGAAAACTATTCACAACTGAATAACGTATCGAAAAAATCATTCCACTAAGTTAAATCTGATTTCTTTTAAATTAAAATCTCTAAGGTATAGCAACACTTACAAAGCAGAATAGGAAGGCCGCCATAGAAGTCTAGTAAATCGAGAATGTATCTCAAAACTTAGCAGATATGTTTTATCTTATCACTTGCCCCGTTTCTCCTCCAAGCGCCGAAAAGTATATAGTTCGTCAAGAGGAATGCTCAAATTCGCATTTCAAGGGCTCTCGTTGCTTTGGAGTGTTAAATAACTCTCAACGTGTTATTTGTATTTATATGGATATCGTCCCGTGGTTGCAGTAGGAGTCTGCTAAGGTAATATACCGGGAGATGGGCAGCAGCATCTTCCGAAAGCCTAAACAACAATAAACAAAAAAAACTGCGTGCGCCAACCCGCCTGCCAAGCGTGGCGCGTATGGCAAACCCCCCCTTTGAAGGGGAGGCCTATGTTCAGCAGTGGACGTCTTATGACTGAGATGATGATGATGATGATGATATAAGATACATATTAAGAGGATGTCAACAGCTAAATTCCATTCCTATCTTTTTTAGCGCGAGTGAAAGAAAAACACTGCGTTACGATTAGTAATGAGAGCTCATTGCATATTTTATGAAATGATGAATTAATAAAAAAACTACGCATTAATTGAGAAAAATAAGACGAATGGAGTTTTTAGTATTAGTGTGGTGAAATTTTGTCCTTAATTGCAAACGTATTATAAACTTGTATAAGTCAAGAAACTAAAGACATAACTGTCTAAAGCTAATTTTAAGATGGAATTATTTTGTATCGAGCTGATTTCGTCCGAATCATATAGCGAAATTAACAAAGTTCTGCAAAATATAATGAATATAAAAAAAAATTTACTTTCCCAAGCAAGTTATAGGTATATGACTGTTTAAAAAGTCAATTTGTAGGTCATCGGGTGTTGACATCCTCTTAATGGAGACTTCTTTGTGACTTTAAATGTTCATGAATGCGACACACAATTGTTTGTTTTTTTAGTTCACTTGTTTTCTTTGTACAGTCAGCATCAATAATATGTACACGAATTTGAGTCTTATCCCACAGACATAAGTGCCGAAATGTATACATATTTTTGATGCTGACTATCATCATCATCATCATTTCAGCCGAAAGACGTCCACTGCTGGACATAGGCCTCCCCCACTGAACGCCACAATGACCGGTCCTGTGCCACCCGCATCCAGCGGACTCCAGCGACCTTCACCAGGTCATCAGTCCACCTTGTAGGGGGCCTACCAACTCTTCGCCTTCCGGTGTATGGTCGCCATTCGAGAACCTTAGTGCCCCAACGGCCATCGAGAAAGAGGTCAATCGTCGAATCCGTCTCGGTTGGGCAGCGTTTGGGAAGCTGAAACATATCTTTTCGTCCAATATTCCGCAGTGTCTCAAGACGAAAGTCTTTGACCAGTGTGTGTTGCCAGTGATGACCTATGGCTCTGAAACGTGGTCGCTCACAATGGGCCTCATTAAAAAGCTTAAAGTCACCCAAAGAGCAATGGAGAGGGCTATGTTAGGAGTTTCTTTGCGTGACCGTATCAGAAACGATACTATCCGTAGCAGAACCAAAGTAACCGACATAGCCCGTCGGATCGCTAAACTTAAGTGGCAATGGGCAGGGCACATTGCACGGAGAACCGATGCTGACTATACAGCAAACAATTTCAGTGAAAACTCTGGATTTGTAAGTTATTATAGAGACAAAATATACAAGCAATTTTAAAGTGGTTTTGCTAGCGCTGATATTTTTTGCAACAAGTTTTTGTTCAACATTTCCACAGGATTATTTATGTGGGTATTTTAATATTTTTACTATTTATCTGGGTTCTGGGTACTGTGTGTTTTTGAAGATTAATTGGATACTGCTGTTTCATAACTATTCATAATTTTTGAGGAGATTTTCTATAATTTTGTTAATGAAGGCCTCAGTTTTAACGAACCTCCCTCCCCATATGTGACAGCCTCCAAAATTATTGCTACCTTTTCCTCAAATTAAAGGTTAAAACCCGTCTAGGATCAAAGTGCGCGTAGTATGAAGAGATTACATGCCATTATACAGGGTGTTACAAAAATAATCGCGTTCAAAAAAATTTCCTCCTACTTTTTCTTACTCGCAATACGATACCAATTATGCCCTTAAAAGGATCACCAGCATTATTGTTACATCTTGTAAATGCTATCAATTATAAAAAAATATATATATTTTTCTTGCCGCATAAAAAGAAATAGGTACAACGATGGATTGTTACAGCCACGCCATACCATTTCTTATTGAAGGTATCCTAAATATCTTCAAAATTGTAATATACTTCTAGACACTACTTCCTCAGGAGCGGGCTTCCACAAAGTTGTAACATCTTTCAAGTCGTATATTCCCGGGAACTAATTACTTAAGCATGTTTGAAAGAGATAGAGTACTCCACGACAATCTATTAGGCTCAGTTGTTCTTAAGTTTGAGGAAATGAGTTATAAATCATAACAATCCAAGTAGCGTGGGACGGGGTTATGCAACAAACAATAATTATTTAAAAATAAACTAAAAAGTAATTACAGATTATTGTAAAGCGCATCAGGGGCTTATTGCATACAGTTTTACAATGTTATTACTTGCTTATCATAGTAAGACTCCAATTTAATTACTACTAAATACTTTATTAGACAATAAGCCGCAGGATATAATTAATTAAAATTAGAGTTTTCTTCGTAATATAGGTACCTGCTTAATAGCTGAAAATAGACACTTTCAAATGATGTAGTTGAAAAAACTGCAACAACACTTTGTAAATAAGAATATAAAGAAGGAAATACCGAAATTGTAAATACTAAATTGTGTTTCGAACTATGTAGTTGGATAGCAATCACATATCACATCAGTCCTTTTTCAGCGTCCATACTACGGAATTCTCGCCTTTTAAATTGAGTTACATGGAAGCCTAGTTGACTTGTTAAAGCAATATTGGCACATCCAATTCGTTTGTTTGACAACACTGTATGAGTTTCCGCGCGAGCCCGTATCGAAAAATTGGTAAACCAGTAAAGTTACCTACCGTGTTGGGTGGCGGGTTAACAACGATTTTCGATAATTACTTTTCTCTTCTGGCTCTTATAGATGTAAAAACGGAAAAGAAATATTTACTTTAAACTAACATTATTAATAAAATATTGTTCAATTCTCGTGCTGAAATTACGAATTAAGTTAGCGAAGGATTATAAGTGGATCATCCTTTCAAAAATGATATTATAAGCTAACGATAACAAACTAACAATTTTTTTGTAAAGTAGGTAGATATATTTTACTGTTGCCATCAGATATATTGAAGCGGCCAAGGTTATCACAAATATCTGTACAACGCCTCTATTGTCAAGGCGATAAAGTGGATGATCAGATATTTTTGAGTACCCTGGCCGCTCCGATATATTTGATGGCGACTACATATGTATGTATGTGTCAATAATTTGGTAACCGCTGGTAGCCGCACCGAAAAAGTGTCAGATATTAATATTGTCTCACGAGCATAAAATGCAAATTTAACTAGCACTCTTATTTCATAGACGAGGCACATCTAAGATCACTTTAGGACATCTAGCACCGTTTACTTACTGGTATGGACAAAATGACTTTTATCGTAAATTTTACTACAGAGCATTGTTAAAATTTTAATATGCGATAGATTATTTACCGCATAAAACCTTCCAAGACATTCGGCGGGCTCATTCCAGCTCATCACAAATGCAGCCGCTTATCTTTCCTTCCAACTTATAAATTTAATGTCCCCGGGATTTACGGCGGAATTATAACTTTACAACTCACGACTTGGGGCCCTACTATGGGGAATACGTTTTCCAAACCTACCGGTGACAAATGAGGGTGCTTAAATTTTTTTTTTTAATTTTTGACAGGCGCAGAGAGAAAAAGTTGCAGTATTATCATTATATGTGGTATTTTCCCCTAAATAAAAAAGTAAATTCATATATTAAAAATTAAACTTAGTTTAATTACAGCAAATTAGGCAAAAAAACCGCTAGGCTCAAATGGGATTGGGCCGGCCATGTTCAACGCATGCATCCGGAGAGAATAGCCACCAAGTGGGTGCTGGTAGGGGGGCGCGGGCGCGGTAGGCCCAAACGGAGATGGCGGGATGATTTAGATACCTTCCTTAATAACTGGGCGGAAGAGGCGCAAAATCGGGAGATATGGAGATCCAGGGGAGAGGCCTTTGCCCAGCAGTGGGACACTCAAACACGCTAATATAATAAAAAAATAAATTACAGCGCCATCTATCTAGCCGGCTTAACAAACGACGGAGAGTCGTGGGGTCGGGAGTCTGACATGTGCAGTCGCATGTGCCTTTAGAGTTGGCTCAAGGTTGTAAACCTTCAAAGCATAAGGTACAGACAGATGTCGCTAGTGACTAGTTCACCATTAGGTACAAGACAAAATTCGTTGTGATGGGTAGAAGAATGTTAGATAAAAAAAGAAAAAGATAAAAGATATTTATTCTTCAATTTAGGCACATTACAATGCACTTATGAACGTCAGAGAGAAAAGAAACTACCACCGGTTCTAACCCTACACCTCTGACCCGAGAAGTATTACTTATTACCGGCAAGAAACTCGGCGGGACTTATTTTTTCAAAACAGTACTACAAATACATTAAAGATACTATATACAATAATGCGTAGTTCTTCAAGAAGGCATATCAAAACAGCTTGAGAGACAGACATGTACCTGCCTATTGTGTAATTAAAATGAAAAATAAAAATAAAATCCAAATCTGACTGCTTCGCAATACGTTTGATATTCTTTCTTACTTGAACTGTGTCCTCTAAATGTTAGATGATTTTATAGATTCTGGTTTGGGCCATGCATATATGTCTGTCATATAGTCCTCGACCCTGTAATAACCCTTTGACATTAAAGTTTTTTTCAAGTATTTCTTAAGAGCGGGAAATGATAGATTCAAAACATCGACGGGTAACTTGTTATAAATATGAATACCCTGGCCAAAAAATGACTTATATGCTTTGCGGACACGACATCGTCTGGTAGCAAGCTTGTTTTTATTTCTAGTGTTATAGCTGTGGATGTCAGAATTCTTCTTGAATGTGTGTATATTCTTTATAACAAAAATAATATTATCATAGATATATTGGGACGCAAGAGTTAAAATATTAATTTCTTTAAATAATTCTCTAATTGATGTACCTGCCTTTAAGTTACACATAAAGCGAATGGCTCTTTTCTGTAAAACAAAAATAGTCTGTATGTCAGCTGCTTTGCCCCAAACCAGAATTCCATATGACATTACACTATGAAAATAACTATAATAAACTAAGCGAGCTGTCTCAATATTAGTCAGTTGTCTAATTTTTCTAACGGCATGAGCGGCTGAACTTAGTCTAAGAGCGAGTTTTTTTATATGAGGACTCCATTGTAAATTTTTGTCCAACGTTGAACCAAGGAACACAGTTTTATCTACTATATCTAAACATTCACCATTTATAACTATATTAGTGTCCATTGGTGCCACGTTTGGCAAAACAAATCGGATACATTTAGTTTTCTTAGCATTAAGTAACAGATTGTTAGTAGTAAACCAGTTTAGTACGCCAGCTAGTGTATTGTTAATTACAGATAAATCATTGGATTGCCGTTCAACTTCGAAAATTAAAGATGTATCATCGGCAAACAAAATCATACCACAAAGGTTTTGTACTACACAAGGTAAATCATTTATATAAACCAAAAACAGGAATGGGCCCAGAATGGAACCCTGTGGCACTCCTAATTTTACTAAAGTCCCTTTAGACTGGGTTTTATTTACAACAACTGTTTGTGTTCTATTGCTAAGGTAAGAAGACATGAGACTCAGGGCATTTTCTGAAAGACCATAGTGTTTTAATTTAAGAATGAGCGTTCTATGATCTACACAATCAAAAGCTTTTGAAAGGTCACAGAATATACCAATTGCATCATAACGTTTGTCTCGCCAAGCATTGAAAATATGTTTAATGAGTTCTGCAGCAGCGTCGGTTGTGGAACGTCCCTTTGTGAAACCAAACTGATTGCTTGTAAGCAGTCCATGTCTGTTGAAGTGCCCCAGTAGATCATTTAACATTATCTTTTCAAAGACTTTACTTAGTACAGGAAGTATCGATATCGGTCGGAAATTATTTAGATCACTAGAATCACCCGATTTAAATAGAGGTATGACTTTACTACATTTCATTAGATCTGGAAAAACACCTTGTGAAACTGAATTGTTATAAATGATGGCTAAGTAAGGCGCTATGTCGTCTATGATATTGCTGATGACTACAACTGATATTCCCCATAAGTCCTCAGTTTTCTTTAAATTGAGTGATTTGAATGACTTTACAATTTTTTCGGAATCCACTAGGTCAAATTCAAAGATCGTATTACATTTCTTAATATTAGCGCAAAGTAAGGAATGAGCTTGAGACGAAGATGATTGGTGTAATTGGTAGCACGTCGGACCGGCAATCCGAAGGACGCGGGTTCGAATCCCGTAATGTTCAGAGTTCTTCGCAGTTGATTTTTTCATTGTAATATCTGTTTCGTTCCCTAAATGACATAAATTATGACCTTTTTTATTCCACTACGGTGGAATACTAGCATACGGCCCGCCTGATGGTAAGCAGCTACCGTAATCTATGGACGCCTGCAACTCCAGAGATGTCACATGCGCGTTGTCAATCCTTTACAAAAACAGACAGAGTCGCACCATAAGAGTTCCTTTTTTACCATTTTGGTACGGAACCCTGATCACTGTGTTGACGGCTAAAGTAACAAGAAGATCTGAAGGCACAGCAGTTTCCTACATACATACACATACATACAATCACGCCTATATCCCAAAAGGGGTAGGCAGAGATCACGGATTTCCATTTGCTACGATCAATGCAGCAAAGCCACTTCTCGCCCCCGTGCAGTTTTCTCTCCGCCAAAAATCCCACATACACAGAACGATTTTCCAAAACAGTTAAAACTGATTGTGAGTAAAATAGCGGTCGGAGTAAGCGGATTCTACGAACTGAAACCCGACGAAATGTGATCAGTTGATTACACAATCTAATGGACTAAGAGCTGGCCACGTCAGATATGATACAATAATGAGAACAACGAAACCCGTATAGTTAGATTGTTGTACTATCCTTATTGCTAGATCCGGGCATCTAACAGCTTTAAACGGGTGGCGGTTAGAGTTATGGACTAGCAAAAGTTTTGAATTGAAAAATAGTACTACCAAAAAAACCGCAATAAAATCGGTTCAGCCGAACGCGAGATAATCGCGAACAAACATACATAGAAACATACGGGTCGATTTGAGAACCTCCTTTTTTAAGTCGGTTAATAAGTAATATCTGCCGAAGTAGTCGCAGTTGTAGAGGACAGGGTCTATACTTTCATATTAGTAGGCGACAAACTATGAATTACATTATCCGTCGTTTGGCACTACCTACTTTCCCACAACAGTAACTTTTGGCAATGACATAACTAAAACTCTTCGACCTGTTTTCTTGAAGTGATTTTCATTCTTCGACCTCCACTTTACAGCTGCCAAATGTCCAAATCTATAAATAAGCAATACAGCAAACTGACTAGGGTTTCGTTTCGTTGCTCTCAATATTGTGTCATATCTGACGTGGCTAGCTCTCCGTTCATAATTCTCCGTGAAAACACAAACAGTAATTTATGCTTTAGTCAGAAACAACATAATGTACCATTGTAATCAATTCCATTAGATAGAAACCGCAGCGCGAATAATTCACGATTATCGCGAACCATTCCCCAAACGCAAACCCTTAGTAACCCTTCCTGACGTTTCTATGATATATTGAGTACCACTGACAAAGTTATCTATGGCTTTTGTTTTATCGTTATGGCATGGTGATAAGGTTAGTGTTTGTGTGGCTGGGATGAAAGTTTCGAGTGTAAAGTGTAAGTTGCTTCGCTGACAGTCGTGTGCTTGTTGTTTGTTAGTTTGATTATAAGTATTATAACAGTTCTTAGATCTTAGTGTATATAAGTATTCTTGATATTGATCTACGAGCGCGGCCTGCCGCAAAAACCACGTTAGCTTTGTAATGATTCGGGTTCTTGAGTTCGATGATTTATTAAAACAATTGGCAACAGTTAACCTTTACACTATATAATGTATATTTTTAAACTAATTATAGAAAATGTTTACAAATAAAATAAAATAAAAATAAAAGATAAATCTTAAAACTAAAAGTAAATAAGCCAATGTAAACAAAATAGGTAAACCAAAACATATATCATTTGTGCGGGATGCGAACTCGGCTCGCTTGCTTAGCAGCTGACCGTTTGAGCCTCGAGGCCAAATCGTCCTGTGGCAACTGTGGCGAAGTTAAGGAACGTATAGTACGGGCGATGTCGTTTCGGGACTTCTTAAAATTTCCTTATTATTTGTTCCCGACAGGAAGGGCGTTCCCGTATGCTGCGAACAAAGTGTCGCACTATAAATATAAATGGCTTTTTCTTAACAAAATAATCATTCCAAGATAACAGAATGTCATCATGACGAAAGTAAACTGATCAACCGGTACTGTAAAGGTTCACTACCTTTACAACCTTTCTTCTCGAGCACTGGCTGGCACAGTGCTAGTTTTAAATTAAGAATTCCCGCATTCTGGGTCAGTCGAACGATGTTCATTTAAAAGACAGTCTGTGGTAGCAGTCATCTGAGCTGGTGGTGTTGTAAGTTCGTCTTTGATGAGAAAAAAGGAAGATTAAATATTTATCGTCGACTACGTGCGTTTTATTCAACGAGCCTTACATATGGTGGAGGTGCGGAAGGTTTCTGATCTCCTGAGGGCGCCCAGCGTGGCAGCTTCTGTCCTGCGGCCGTTCCAGCGAGAGCAGAAGTAGCGCGACCACTGCTCGAGCGCTCCATAAGGAAGACGTTCAGCATGATGGCGGCTGCATAAAAAGGTGATGTGATTGATTTCATTTCATATTTGCGTGATTGACATTTGTCTTCAGCGAGTAGGTAATATGCGCTAAGAACTTTTCATCTCAACGCGACGAATAAAAATAATTCACATAGCAAGTCATGTCAAGAACTTGTCAATCATATTTTCGATTCTATGTAGAATTCTTGTATTTTAGTGTAATTGACTAATAATAGAAGTGAACGCATTAAAATAATACTGTAAATACGAGCGAAATGTAAATCATTTCTTGCGAAAGTCATGTAAATATCATATTGTCATTAATGTCATTATCCTTTCAATTCATAGATTCCAATCATTGTAAATATTTACCTTCGAAACACTCATACACTTACCCCGTGACTTTCTCAGACACTAACACGCACAAATATCACAACAGACTCTAATCGAGACTTTTATGGCGCATCATGGCCGTAAACAATAATAGTAGATTGTACAACAAGTGCATAAAACGCACCATTTTACGCGAGGCGTTTATCCATACGAGCGAGCTTGCGAGCAAGGATGGATATAAAGTACGAGCGTAAAATGGGTTTTATGGACGAGTTATACACTCTACTTTTTACTTCGATTGTGAGGAAATAAAAAGAATAGGAATTTCTTTCATAAGTGTTCATATTTTTTTACTTCTCATGCTCGTAAAGTTTTACTTTATGCTGGGTATAGGCGGACTAAAACTCAATTTTATGCACAAGTGCATAAAAAATTGCCATTGTCAAAATAGCCTTAGAAGAAGTCAATTGCCATTGTCAAAATAGCCTTAGAAGAAGTCAATTTTTTATGCACTTGTGCATAAAATTGAGTTTTAGTCCGCCTATACCCAGCATAAAGTGAAACTTTACGAGCATGAGAAGTAAAAATATCTTTATTAATCGCCGTCTTATAACCGGCGTAACATTTTCGTCTGTCTTTGTTATTTTTTATTCGCGGTCGACCGCGTTTTCTCGCGACACCCTCTATTTTCAATATTTAAGTTGCAGTCTCCGTTGTCAATAAATTGCGCACCCGCTGACAAGTAGTCTATTAGTTGCGGATAGATGGCGCAACTATGCAGCATAGTTGCGCCATCTATCCGTGTGTGATTTTTGTCGCTAATACAGGGTGGCCAAATAAGAGGCCAAATGACCCTACGGTCAGTTGTTGAACGATCAAACACTCAAATTTCAAACCTTCCTACCTCTGTCATTTTCAAAGTTACGAGTGTGATATTTGGTACGAAGGTCAACAATTTTGCTGGCTACTACATGGCATCACAAGGTTTCTCGTAACTTGTTCAGTTTCTGAATTATATACATTTTTTCAAAAAATGAGATTTGTTTCATTGTGTCCATGCACATGCACATTGCACATGTATTCAAAGAAACACATGATATTTTACAATGAAACAGGGGTAATAATTATAATCAATATTGAAACTGGTTTGAAACAGTATTATTAACAAGTGATATTTATGGGTACGCTTTAAATAAATTAAGGTGACAAGGCTTAAGACAACAATAATGGTAGCATAAAATTAGTTTCGTAAAAAATGTGTACGTAGGACTTAAAAAATGGCAAAATTTTGTAAATTTAACACATCGTTTCATTGTGAATATTATAAGTTTTAATGTGTGCCCACTGCCTGGTCGATATGCACTACATTTCGCGTAGAAAGCACGTTCGTGCTTTCCCCGAAGGATGATTGCAAATTAGGTGGTCGATGGAGAGCCCTGGGCGTCTCCATGCTTTATATACTTACCGCATTTTTTGACAACGTATTGTATGGTAAGTTTCATTGTGTACGATTGTTTCAATGTGCAACATTTATTGTAAAACCTGTTCATCGATGAAAAATCAAACAATTCAAACCGTCCTATCGCAGCGATTCCTAATGTTAAGAATACAATATTTTGTAAGAAGATAGACGTTTAGTCAACAATCCCATTGAATTTAAAAAAGACTTTACATAAGTTTTTTTCTAAAAAAAAATGTTAAAAAAACAAGAACATGTTTCATTGTGTACAAGTTTACGTATTCAGTTAAACACCTAATTTAGTTTCATTGTTTACAAAATATTACCGTATAATCGACATTGAAACAATGTTACAAACGTTATTAGATTGACAATTTGTGACGTTTCTAAGTCAAAGGCACATCATTGTCGGTTGTCAATAAGGCGTTATACTATATATCTATAGGTACTACAGATTCTAAAGGTACCTATTGTACGTTTCGCTAGAGCAAAAAATCTAATATTGGACGTTTTCAATTTGTCAATAAGAAGTTGCTGCCATAAAAATACATTTAGAAATAAACTCTATTAACAACCGATAATGATGTACCTTTGACTTCAAAAGATCACATATACCTAAATATCCTGTCATAATTTTACGCCGGGTCTACAATAAAACATGCCGTATACAATGAAACATGGCACACGTTTCACTGTTTACCACTAGAAAATGTTTCATTATTGTGAACCAATGGGGTATTAATAAACAAAAATAAAAATAAATGACTCAAAAAGTCCATGGTTTTCAATAATATTTAGCTCCACATATGCTTTAAAATATACAGAATACAACACAATGTTTAATTATGCGAAATCACGAAATATTGCTAAAAAATCGTTAAACTTATTTAAAAAATCTTACTTTCGCCTTCCGAATTCACTTTTATGTTGCCTGCGACGTGGTTCTCCTACGCAGTGCGCTCGCGACTGGGCCGGCGCGGGGGCCCGGCCCTGAACCCATCCTTGCGTTATAGACTGTACTATCTGGCAATGGCGCATTTCCGAGATACGCAAAGTTTCATTGTGTACAATTGTTTCAACGTTCAACAACTGACCCTATACACTTTATTTTTGAAATTTTTTTCTATAAAACATAAATATATTAAGTATTCCTTGTTAAATATAATATGTAGGGTCAGCAATTACACATGGAAAATAATGACAGACAAATGTCCACCTCTAGCAGCATGGCAGATGCGAACCCTTTTCATCGCGTTTTTCATCACTTTTTCACACATTTCTGGCGTTATCTCAGCGACAGTGTTTCGAATATTTTGTTTTAATTGTTGAAGGTTCGTTGGCCTATTAGCATAGACACGTTCCTTTAGATAGCCCCACAGAAAAAAACAGTAGCTGTTCATCATCATCATCATCATCTCAGCCATAAGATAAGACGTCCACTGCTGAACATAGGCCTCCCCATTGAAGGGGGGGTTTGCCATACGCGCCACGCTTGGCAGGCGGGTTGGCGCGCGCTGTTTTTTTTTTGTTTATTGTTGTTTAGGCTTTCGGAAGATGCTGCTGCCCATCTGCCGGTATATTCCCTTAGCAGACTCCTATTGCAACCACGGGACGATATGGTGGGGGACAAATCTAAGGCCGGGCACCCCACGGCATCAGTAGCTGTTAAATCAGGCGATCTTGGGGGCCAGTCAATGTCACCGTTTCTCGAAATTAATCGACCGGGAAACGTTATTTTTAATGTTTCTATTGTAATTCGTGCCGTGTGACACGTGGCCCCGTCTTCAAAAAGGCTCCATAATAAATTTGCCGTATCTACACAAACTAATTTTCATACAATAACTGTCATATTTACCGCCAAAATAAAATGGCGGCAAAAAAAAGTTGTATACCTCTAAGTTGGCCACCCTGTACTTTTTGTGATGCGTGTATTGCGCATGCATCACAGCTTTGATAATAAGGATTCATAAACGCATAGACTTAAATATATAGTAGACGGCCATAGCCTAAGAACTTTTTGAGGCTCCGAGTATTTAGCGCCATCTAGTTCAGAGCCACCTAAACAGAGCCAATGTATTTATTTTATTTATTTATTTAATATGCATGAGATAAAATCAGCGCCACCTAGTAACGAATAACGTACTAGTAGTACACTAGTCGTTATTCGTTAACCGAAGTTGGGTCCTTTTTCCCCTTATTTTTCTTGCCTTACGTAAACTATAAGAGATTAAGCATTATAACAAAATAAAAAATATGGTATTCTGGTTTATCTAAAAAGTCACAGAAGCAAAATTAGACAAAATTTTATAGATTCGCTTATTTATCGTAGCTTAGGCAAAAAGTCTGATCCTTAAGAGCGCTGCATCTCTTTCTTTCGTGCACGGGAGCCATAAACGTGTCTCTAACGGATGGGCGTGGGATGTCCGAATCGAGGAATGGCCTTAAACAAATGCATGTTATACTCATTTAAAACATGGAGTTTGAAGTTTGAGTGATTCCGACCTCCTGACAAAGGATCCCAATAATAAAAAGTTAGATATTTTGTGTTCAAAGCTTTCAAGCTGAAATGTATTTTATTTGTAATGTTTATATCCAACTGTATAATGAAGTTGGAAATACAAAACAGCGTAAGTATATAATTTTGAATTGCACACCTGGAATGAAATTGCAATATTTCATGGCTATGCAAATACAGATTGTCAGAACAAAAGACATGGACGTCAATGGTGTATCAAGGTTAAAAATACAGAAACAATCAATATTAAATATTCAAAAATTCCTACAAAGTAACTTGCGATCATATGAACAAACACATTTATTGTTTATATCTTTTGATTTAAAGCGATATGCATCTTCATTCTAGTTTTGGCTTCCGGTGTTACAATACATTGATTTGGTTTTTGTATAACAATGTGTGAGTCGTATTGGACGCCGCCGGATTTACATCAAATATGCTCGGGTCAAGTCGCTCCATTAACCCAATGCTCTCAAACTGGACTTCTGTATTTAACTTTACTAGCTCAATTATTTGGTTGTCCAGCCAATCGAACAATTACGAATTCAAACTACAAAACTATGCCTAATTTTGATAAAATAGACACAGACCAGGCGACAAAAACTGACGAAGTAAATATGGAAAACAAAGGAAAACCTACAGACACAGAAGTGTATGACTTTATTATTATTGGTGCAGGATCTGCTGGTTGCGTCTTAGCTAATCGCTTGTCCGAAGTAACAACATGGAAAGTAAGTAAAGGGTGTCGCTTTTAACACTAAATTAATCTTTGATTAAACATTTAGCTCAACATAAAAAATGGATTAGTTGTTAATCAATGTTTATCATAAAAATAATCAAAAAGAAAAATATTTTCCAATCCTCTAGTGAAAATTTAAATCGATTTCTTGCTATTACAATTTGAATGTGAATTGTCTTTAAAATCTATTTGGTTAACAAAAAAATATTATAAGTATTTATCATCTTCAAATGTTTCGAAACTATTTAAACTTTTCAGGTAGCGTCTCATAATCTAAGAGGCAATATTTTAAGTATACTTACATATGAAAGGTTAATTTTTTTGCATCAGGTACTTCTTTTAGAGGCCGGTCCAGAAGAACCAGAAATAACCAGTGTGCCGTCGTTGCTGACTGTTCTGCCCGGGAGCAGCATCGACTGGGGGTACCACACGCAGCCAGAAGAATTGAGCTGTCGAAACCTTAAGGGCCAGAACTGTGCATGGCCTAGGTACAATTTCTCATTTGTGAATTAATATTAAAATGACTCAAATTTACGTAATTTACTGGATTTCTGAATAAAACAGGGATCGTTACCGAATAGTGGCTGTAGATATCAATTTAAGGCAGTGTTGTTGGGGTATAACGCATATCGTTTTAAAAGCCATAAAACTTGGCGCTTTCACAATTCGGTCAATGCCTTATAATCAGTAAAAAATTACAGCACATTTTTCATGTTGACCGTCTTGAGGAACGTTACTTGGACAAATATAAATTCCCTAATTCCTCCAAAATTCAAGCTATTGATAGAATAAGCTACCTATAGTAACTATGTTGGTGGTTGGAGGCCATATGAGCTCACTAACGTAGCGAGTTTTTTTCGATTCGTTCCATTTGGCGTTTAAACCAATGCTTATCAAATGTCGAAACCTTATGGCTGAGATTCAGTCATGTCACCGATTCAGTCATGTAATACATTGCATTCCTAAAGGAACTCTGGAGTCCGACGCGTGTAACCTCTTCAATGGCATTGACCAGCGGATGGGTATCCTTCCTCGCTTTCGATCGCCTTCCACGGGCCCAACGAGCAAAGTATTTTCAAGGCTATCTGGTTCACGCCGGACCAAGTGTCCAAAGAAGCCGAGCATTTTTCCATGGCCAGACCAGTACATTCGGGTTCCGGATACGTTATTAATGGAAGTGCTGTTCTGAATAAAATAAATAGAACTGAGACCTGCTGGGTTAACGGTGCCATATATATTATGGCGCCTTAGCAAGTTTGAAGGATGTAAGAAGAAAATTTGTAAGTACTTATTCAAATTAACCTTTAACATTTTTTAGAGGAAAGACGATGGGTGGCTCAAGTTCAATAAACTACATGGTGTACATGAGAGGAAACAAAAAAGACTATGATGACTGGGTGGACGCAGGTAACCCTGGTTGGAGTTATCGAGATGTAAGTTACATTTGAGAACATGTCCTTCTTTACAAAATGTCAAAAATATAAGATGTTGAATACTATAAGTAAGATGAATAGAGTAATAATATCAACATAATATTTAGATGAGATGTCCATATTTTAAATGCTATTCAAGATAATGCAGTGGAATAACGTATCAATAAAATCGCCAAATTTGTTAAACTAACACCATCCTAATTATAAGAGTGATGTCATCATCCGATTTGCAAAATTAACATTTTATTATATTTCTGTCTAGGTGTTGCCGTATTTTAAAAAAGCAGAAAATAATCAAGATTTTGCTTCAGTCGACCAACTCTATCATTCTATTGGTGGCCCTCTTAACGTTGAGTATTTTCCGTATACTGATATAAACACGCAAATGTTAGTAGATGCTTTTACAGAAAAAGGTCTACCAATCACAGACTTCAACGGCAAGAATCAATATGGAACTAATATAGCTCAATCAACATCTTTAAACGGTAAAAGATTTTCCATGAATTCGGGGTACATAAAGCCCATACGTCATACAAGGTCAAATTTAAAAATAATTAGTGAAGCTTATGTAACTAAAATCATTATTAATGCAAATACCAAAGACGCTATTGGAGTACAGTATTTAAAACATGGAAAAGAATTTAATGCCTTTTCGACTAAAGAAGTAATTTCCAGTGCTGGATCTATCAATTCACCGAAATTATTAATGCTTTCTGGCATAGGACCTAAAGAGCATTTGAATAAACTGAATATACCGGTTTTATCAGATTTAAAAGTGGGATATAATTTACAAGACCATGTGACCACTAACGCGCTCTTAGTTTCGTTGTCAAATAAAACGTCAACTTTGGTAGATGACCAACAATTAATTGATGAGATTTATGATTATTATAAACAGCCAGACAATAAACATGGACCTCTATCTACTACAAGTATAATTAATGCTGTTGCTTTTATTAACACAAGTTTTGCACAAAATGATGCACCAGATATCCAAATACAAATTGACGAAAGACATGCGCAAGAATTTATTTCGGATCCTACAAATTATCTAGCCGCTAATATTCTACCCCTCTCATTCTATAATGGTCTATCTCCAAAGCCTTTATTGCTAGTGCCTAAAAGTCGAGGACAAATTTTGCTCAATGAAACAGATCCAGTTTTTAGTGCACCCTTAATATATCCTAGATTTTTTACTGAAAAAGAAGATTTAGACAGATTAATAGAAGGTATGAGGTTTGTAATAAAATTAGAAGATACATGCGCTTTTAAAAAAAGCGGTGCTACGTTTGTAAAAATCCCTTTCCCAGGATGTAAAGAGTTCCAATGGGGTTCTGATGAATATTTCACATGCTTATTAACTCTGTATACAAATACTTTGAACCATCAGGCTGGTACGTGTAAGATGGGGCCAGAGACAGACCCCACAGCAGTGGTGGACGCTAAACTTAAAGTATATGGTGTTCATAAGTTAAGAGTAGTTGATGCCTCTATGATGCCTTCTATTGTAAGAGGAAATTTAAACGCACCTGTTGTTATGATAGCGGAAAAGCTTGCGGATGCTATAAAAGAAGAATACTTTGTCCTATTGTCTGTTTAACAATATTTGTATTTGTGGGTCTTATTATTTATTTTAAGTGTGTACTCATTAAAACGAACTGTCAATTTTTACGACAATAGCTAGGGATACAGATGTGCCTGCCGGATTTGCCCGGCGGATATGCCCGGCGGACAGATCCGTCACAATCGGACACGGATTTTTCTGCGAACACATCTGAATAGCGCCATACAAGGACGGATCCGTCCGCCGGGCATATCCACCGGGCAAATCCGGCGGCCACATGTATCCCTAGCTATACTTAAATACGGTACCTCTTAACAAATAAAATGATTTAAGAAATCATAAAACATTTTTTTTCATACCGCCTCGACACTACGACCCACAAGGTACAGCGTGTCCCGCCTTAAACGTTCTACCTCCTAATAGTCCTAGTAGGTACGAGGAAGATATAAATGAGGAAGCAGAAGGACGGTCAAATTAAAATATTTATTTCCGGACCAGCTCAGTTGGTCATGTGGTAAAATGCGTGGTTCGTGCAATACTAGTATACACTTAAAACCGGATTCTACTAATCTCCTGCAGCCGTAGTACTCACCTGAAGGTGCCAAGATGGTAGACGTGGCGTTTCCTCATCGGCGTATAAACATGTAATAGCAATAAATAAATAAATATGAAAAAATTTCCAAAAATAAAATCAATTATTCTTATTAATTACCATTAAATTATTAATGTGCTGAGCATAGGGTAATCAGGCTTACCAGCAAACATCCTCAGAATACCGTTGGAGCTGCTCCGCATCCTATTCATTAGCGAGGCAGTTCGTTTCCGTAGTATCGGTGCGTGCCTCCGCAAACATCAGAGATGCACTACAGAAGCGGGGCAGCTTCAACAGCGTCCGGAATCCATTATTATATTGACCTCTCAGGGCACTAAGCGCCCTCTGAGTGCAATTGAACCACAAGCTGCTGTATAGAAGCTCTGACAGTATGCCTTGAACAGCGTGATCTTAACATTGTTAGAGCAACGAGCAAACCTGCGGGCCAACATGTTACTCTTCACCGCAAGTGCCCTGCGTTCTCTCTCAATATCTAAGTGATCCCTAAGGTCCACGGTTAGATAATGCCCTAGATATTTAAAATGATAAACCGCTCAGACTAATTACAGGCACATTTTGGGGAGGCATTTCAGGTCTTTTACCGGCCGCCTTAAAGATCAAATATTCACTTTTTTTTACATCATACTGTAACCCGTGACCCGTGACTGAATGCATAGGACTCACAAATATTCAGGAGCTTTCTCAGAACATTCACCGATGGGCTCAGCAACACCATGGCATCTGCGTAGCTGATGTTGTTTACACAAACACCATCCACGTGGCATCCCACATGAGTGTTGCTGAGCTCACCTATAAGCCCGTCCACGTACAGGTTGAAGAGCTTTGGTGAAGACAGCCCTCCTTGTCTTACGCTACACTCTAAACCAAAAGAAATGTCGCTCGCTTTTAGCGCACGCGACATTGACTACGAACCGTCTCAAGGTCGTTACATCGTAGATAAGTAACTTATATGTTCTCGACAATTATTTACGTGGTCGTTGCCGTCGCCTTCTAGCGAACGAACCCTCTCACACGATACGATAGCATACTAGTACTCTCTAATTGTCCGCTCCCGGACACTCCTCAACAATTTATTGTTTTTTTGCACTGCCTGCGACTTGTTTGCCGACAAATATCATAAACTTTACAAAGGCTTCTTACGTTTTTGTGAATCGTCAGTTTGTTAATTTAATTAATTATTTTTGTCACATTCATTATCATCACAAACATAATTTTATTTCTATAGGTTTATTTCAACACATTTAGTTTGACAGCGCATTGGAGCCCCTAGCTGTAATGATATAAAATGATTCAGGACCCCTATTCGACATTGCATAAATGACAGTGTCATGCCATACAAGCACAATACAACTGTTATATTATATGATATGTTACTTACGTCAAAATCAACAGCTATCGCTAGAGGATTGCCTCTATGGGCATGGCTGCCATCTTTTTAGTTTTGACGTAGGTGTCAGTAGATGAGGGGAATCCCACCTAGTACATGAAGGTATTATTTTAAACTGAAGCTATCTCAGTTTAAAATATCACTGAGTAAAATGTACTCTATGATAATTAATTTAAGGCTCATTTTCGCTCGACATATGAGAAGGAGTAAAACGAGCTGAGAGAGAGATGCAAACGGGGAGACCTCTGACCCTTTCTAAAAGTTACTATTCCAAAATAATGTCACGGTTTGAATTTGTCATATACAATTTTAACGACATCATCATCTTTCTTTGCTAAATAGATTAATTCACGTAGGGATCCAAATAAATTTTAAAAGTAATATATTTTAGTATCTTCATTTTCACAATAAGGGTCACAAGTGTCACAACAGACCTAGCGGAATAACTTCATGTTGCCAACATAGTTAAGCCACGAACCAAGAGAGAAAACAGACATTACTTACTCTATTTTCCTATTTAGTAATTATAAGGGTGACAACACACCTATCGGAATTCCTCGCGGAAGTAGCGGAAGTAGCGGAAATTTGTCTATGGTAGCGGAAATTTGTCTATGGTAGCAGATTTTTTGTATGGAAGCCATAGACAAATTTCCGCTACCATAGACAAATTTCCGCTAATTCCGCGAGGAATTCCGATAGGTGTGTTGTCACCCTTATAATTACTAAATAGGAAAATAGAGTAAGTAATGTCTGTTTTCTGTCTTGGTTCGTGGCTTAACTATGTTGGCAACATGAAGTTATAAAAGCGGTATTAGACATTGCAACCTGCAGGGCCCAATCAGTCAAGTTGGACGGTGTAATTAAAGGTAGGGCCCGTAGGGAGCTGAAGGAAGGGCAGGGAGAGGCAGGGTACACAACAGATTGGGCCCTGCAGGTTGCAATGTCTAATAGCCGTTTAAATGATAAAGGGTGACAACACACCTATCGGAATTCCTCGCGGAATTAGCGGAAGTAGCGGAAATTTGTCTATGGTAGCGGAAATTTGTCTATGATAGCGGAAATTTGTCTATGGTAGCAGATTTTTTTTATGGAAGCCATAGACAAATTTTCGCTACTTCCGCTAATTCCGCGAGGAATTCCGCTACGCTAGGTACGCTAGGTATACTCTTCAGTTACAAAGTGAGGCCGAAAGAGAGTTTGATATAGGGGGCTGCGTCATGAATGACTAGAGTGCGAGTGAGACACCGCTCTCTATCGGACCGTGTCACCTATGAACGACTGTTTTACTCGGTAATAAAATACAGTAAAAGGACTATCTGGACACTAATGTCTTTACCTTTTCCTATTCCACAGAAGATGATGACGCTTGTAGAAATATACTTATACTCGTAGGTATATATTAAAGCCCTACCCGAAATATATGAGTATTGTCAGGAGGGCGCTTTAATCTCAATGTATATGGTGACAGCAGGGGGGTCCATGTCCATGAAGTGACAGCTACGGGTTTGGAACGTATCGGATACGTTTTCGGGGTTGTCAAAATCCCCTTCGTTCGTTTGCGGTATGACCATAGATAAGGTAAAGTATTTAAGTAGTGGTGTTTTTCTAAAATAACAGTTAGATTGGATAAATTAGGCAATAAATCTGCCATTTATCCATTTTAATGTTAAAATTATTGATGGATTAGGAAGATTGAGGCAGATTAGGGCAAGTCCTGCGATCAAACTAATCGCGTATTTGTCAACCCTAGACAGTCGAAAGGCAAAATTGTATGGAGACGTCATGTGTCACTGTTTATCTGTCAAAGTTATGTCAAACGCCGATTTTGTAAGGAAGATGAATTTCTGCATGAAATACTATTATATTATTCTGTGGTGACAGTTCAGTTTAGGGTCACCACACACCTAGCGGTTTTCCTCGCGGAATTAGCGGAAGTAGCGGAAATTTGTCTATGGTAGCCGAAATTTGTCTATGGTAGCAGATTTTTTGTATGGAAGCCATAGACAAATTTCCGCTACCATAGACAAATTAAGCATTTTGTCTATGAATTTCCGCTACTTCCGCTAATTCCGCGAGGAAAACCGCTAGGTGTGTGGTGACCCTTAGTATGAAAAATTTTGTTCCAATGAAGTTCCGCAATATGGCGCGTGCTCATATATTTCTGGTAGGGCTTTACCTTCGGTCTGCAACATAATAAAAATACGGTACTTCATTGTTTATAATATATTTAAAAAAATACACGTTGACCACAAATGTTTGTTAAGGCTGGAATAAGATACAAAGTTGAGTATCTGATCCGGTTCAAGGCAAGCGTTCGGTGTTGGCGTCAGGTTGGCGGATTCCTTCCCTCCTATCGGACGCGGCGGGTTAATTTTGCATTCTTTTAGGTTTCAGGCAAACGCTAGGTTTTTGCGTCAGGTTATCCGATCGGGCGAACTCATTAGGTACAGTGCCACCAAAAAGAGTAGAAATTAAAAAGTGGCAACATCGTAGTGTCGTCCCTTTCAAGTCAATCTAAAGAAACGGGACGACACTACGATGTTGCCACTTTTTAATTTTTACTCTTTTTGGTGGCACTGTAACCGTATACGGATGGTATACGGCGACCTGAAATGCAAACCTGGTTCGAGTCTAAACAAAGTCTTAACACTCTAAACCTATGATATATGGGGTTTGGGGACAGATTTACTTTGAGTTGTACCCCCCTGGTTATATCAGGGGGGTACAACTCAAAGTAAATCTGTCAAAAAATTTGAGTTTGACACGACGTATCCGATACGTTTGCATAAGTGCGAAAAAGAACTTGTCATGCGTTAAGAAGGGACAACATGATTCGTGACGTTACGTGACATTACAGAGGTCTCTCTGTTATACTATTATTTACTCTGTGGTTATATGCTTGAACATACATACCTCATTTTTCCTGTATTTTTTTTAAATTCGGTACTTCAAATTCACTCAGCGTTCTTTACATTAAGCGAGGTTTAGACTAGCAAGTATATGCTAGAATGAAATAGTTATAATGATTAATGTCTCATTCTGAACTATAGCTGCGTCCCTACTTGCCGCAAGTAAACTTGATAGTCTAAACCTCGCTTTAATCTATGCATTCAGCTGTCAACCGGTTATTGTTTGAAATATGTCATCTATACTTCATTCAGTATAAAAAAAGGAAAGTCGTGTAAATTTGGTAATGTATCTTATAATATATTAATTATTGGGTAGGTAGATTAAACAATGCATGACGGGCTGCGGCTTTTCAATCGCCACAAGCGTTTAAAGCCCTGTTACACTTGTCCTAGTTAGCTTCCTAAATGAGTTAGTTTCTAAATTTAGACAAGTGTAACCGCATTTAGCAAGTAAATTTACTATTGAAAAAAGTTAGGATCCTAATTAGGATGCTAGTTAGGACACAAAAAAACGTAATGTGTAACATGGCTTTTAAGACTCCACAACCGCGAAGTATAATTAAATAGATCTGCTAGATCTATATGGTAGTAAGAATCATTATTTCCAGCAAAAACAGGAAGCCCACTCCGCTCTCCCTATTAGCAAAGTATAATTGACGTAAACCTGTGGCCCCGATAACCACAAGGCTGTATGGAAAAGTAACGAGGTACACCGGTGGTTTTAAAGGGCCCTCCCGCGACCAGATGTAGAACCTGGTCGTTTTCATTGAACTGGTTACGATTCGATTCGGGGACCTCATTGGAGAATCTGAGGGTATTTATTTACACGTGAAATCGCTCTCTCACAGCGAGCTGTACAAACAACAACTACAATAAAAATACGTAAACACATTTTAGGTGTTTAGGTCACAAATTTCCTAGCATTTTTCCCAGCTTTGAGCCTGGGGTCCTCTCGGCAGCCCAATCTCGTGAATTAACGTAAGCACTAGTTTTTACAAAAGCACTGCCATCCGGCTTTCCAACCTAGAGAAAAAAAGCTTTATTTTATTAGGATTGAGTTCTGTTTTCAACCGACTTCAAGATTTCGAAGGAGGAGGTTATCAATTCGTTAGGATCTTTGTTATTTTTGTTATTTTTTTATGTATATGTTCACCGATTATTCGAAGACGGCTGGACCGATTTGGATAATTCTTTTTTAGTTTGAAAGGGTATACTTCACAGTTGGTCCCATTATCACCAAGTCCAGATTTGATGATGGGATCCTGGAGAAATTGAGGGAAATCTTTAACTGTTATATGCACACCTATAATTATTTCACTATTTTTTACAGCAACTCGGCCTCTTCCTCTTGGAATAGCAGATCCTAAGTGAAGTCGGTTCTTTTTTTAACAGACTTCAATTCCATAGAAGAAGGAGGTTCTGCATTCGGTTTGGTACGCTACCCTGCGTCTCGGACGGAAATCCTCTTTTAAGACTTGTGTTTTTATGAGCTCTTTGACGTGCACTACGACACTATGTAGAAGAAATATATGTATAAGAATATGATTAATTTGGACCCATATGGCCGAGTACCATAAGCGTCTCCCGTTTGTTGGGTAAATGTATAAATAAACTTTGTAAAATCTTGTTTAATTGTTTTATTCCAGAATATTTTTATTTATAGTAAGTACTTAATTCTGTTAAGAATTTTAATTAGTCCTGATAAGAGGTAGATATTCCATATTATTAATATTATTATATATTCATATTGTAGTGATAGTCAAAACAGTCAAATATAACTAATGTTGGCTCCAGTTGATAAATTGCATTTGCATTGGTAGGTATATTTTGCCACTTACCTGTCACTAAGTATCTATTTGATCTGCATCAAATAAGCAAGCATGAACATAGAGAAATAAGCTTACTAATTTTTCTTTATGTTATGGATGAAGAGTTTCCCTTACCTGCTTGAAAAACTTTGGAACGAATGGAATTGCGGTTTCGTTGCAGCTGATTCTCTAGAATATAGCACAACACCTACTTTCAAGCCAATACAAGTTACAGTTTTCAAGAGAATCATTCTGCAAACATTTTGTTTTGTAAACGTAATTCAAAAATGGCTTGAGTCTGAGTAAATTGTTTTTTACTTCTCATGCTCGTAAAGTTTCACTTTATGCTGGGTATAGGCGGACTAAAACTCAATTTTATGCACAAGTGCATAAAAAATTGCCATTGTCAAAATAGCCTTAGAAGAAGTCAATCTTTTATGCACTTGTGCATAAAATTGAGTTTTAGTCCGCCTATACCCAGCATAAAGTGAAACTTCTTATGAAAGAAATTCCTATTCTTTTTATTTCCTCACAATCGAAGTAAAAAGTAGAGTGTATAACTCGTCCATAAAAACCATTTTACGCTCGTACTTTATATCCATCCTCGCTCGCAAGCTCGCTCGTATGGATAAACGCCTCGCGTAAAATGGTGCGTTTTATGCACTTGTTGTACAATCTACTATTACCTGTTACTATTTTGAACGTTTACAAACGAATATGTAGAGCTATTCAATATGAATGTATGATTTTCAAGCAAATTTAATCTTATTATCATTTGTCAATGAACTGTTAATATCGCACGGTGGGCTGAAAATCTAATAGAACATGGTTTCTTTATTTGTACCTTGTTTTTTTCGAAATAGATGTATGGATCGTATCACATATATATGGGACTTTCTTCAAAACTAAAAGGTAAACCGTTATATCCTCGCAGATTGTTATAGTACCAGTATTAAAACCTTTAATTAAGCCTGATAAAAAAATGTGGGTATGTCAAAAAGTCAACAGTAATTGCTACAACAACCGTCTGCGAGGATCTTTGACTATTCAACCAAGCACTGGTTTAAAGCTCTAAGGCGAGGATATAACGGTTTACCTTTTAATTTTGTAGAAAACCCGATATATCCGATACGATCCATATCTATTTGTAAAAAAAAACTCACTGCTTCTAAGTTTTTGACTCACACAAGTTCAAAATAGTGAGTAAAAACTATTTCCAAAAACAAAACTATTAATTTTTTTATTAATTTCATAAAAAAGTGCACCTGATATAATCATTTTGAGTATGTTAACAAATAAAGAATAATTTGTTCCATATACATTTGTGAGGATATAACGGTTCACCTTTTATTTTTGAAGAAAGTTCGATTTTTCTCATTCGCTAAATTTTTGAAAAAAAAAAAAAATATTTTCCCAACCAAATTACTTCAGAGTTATTTTGGGATATATTAATAACTAGTGAAAGCTTTTTCAAGAAAAAAGGAACAAATTAAGAACTCAGTTGCTATTTCTATAAAAGCTGATTTTCAGCCCTCTGTGTGCCGTAAAATGTAAATTGTAAAATCGCCTTTATTGACAACGAGCGTAGCGACCCGCCCCGCCCCGCCCCGGCTTCGCACGGGTGCAATTGTACATATAAACCTTCCTCTTGAATCACTCTATTTAAAAAAAGCGCATCATAATCCGTTGCGTAGTTTTAAAGATCTAGGCATACATAGGAACAGACAGCGGGAAGCGACTTTGTTTTATACTTATGTAGTGATTAATAATACAGTCCGTTTTATAAAAAGCAGATAAAAAGACATCATGTAATATAGTTCCACTACTCACCGCTGCGCAAACTTCTGGTAGGTAATGCTAGCCATGGATATGAAGTGGATCTAATTCTTTCCATTTTTCCCTAACCGCAGTGGAACCTTATTACCGAGCTAAACAGTCGTTCATAGGTGTCTTGAAAAAAGGCTTTAAAAACGGTCCGATAGAGAACATAATATCGTTCGCACTCGTTACAAAATAGTCACATAGACAATATTGACATTCTGATTGTCTGATTACAGAGCCACCAAAAAGAGTAGAAATTAAAAAGTGGCAACATCGTAGTGCCGTCCCTTTCAAATCAATCTAAAAAAACGGGACGACACTGCGATGTTGCCACTTTCTAATTTCTACTCTTTTTGGTGGCACTGTACCTCCTTAGTCAAAACGAGAAGCGGCCCCTTCTATTTCGCTCTCTTTCGGCCTTACTTTGTTGCTGAAGAGTATACTCCAGTTTCAAATAATAGACAAACGCCTCTTCTTTCGTTAACGAGAGAAAGGGACGCAAATACAATCCTTGGATGCGTCCATCTACGAGAGTTTTCCTGTTACACACAAGATGACAGTGACACTAGGTTGATCGCCTTCATGGCAAAAATTATGATTTGATATTGGTTACTTCGTGTAGAAAAATATTGCGTTAATCTGTGTTTGTATTATACAATTTAAAAAAATCGCCTTTTACTCTTTGCCATGGGATTCCCGACGTCCTGTCATAACAAATAAAATGGTGGCCAATAGTCAAAGACAAACCTTCTAGCGATACCTACTTTAAATGTGACAGATAAACACAACAGCAATACCATCGCAATAGAGCCGCAATACAATCGCAATAGAGGTGACATATGTTAGTGTTACACTTAGTCAAGTCGAATAGGGGTCCAGATATATCATTTGATGAATTGATTAAATAACAAAACCAAAACCAGTGAAATAGTTTTTTTTAAGTAAGAATTATCAATTTTATCGCCTAAGATTTATAAAACCTAGCTTAATCTGCAAATCCTCAAGACTACGCTAAAGAAATTCCTCCTGTAACCTCACGCATATTCACAACATCCATACAATTTACTGCCATTGAGTAAAAACGAGCACAGCACGAGACGACGAACAAGTCAGCAAATCAAGAGTAATCCCGGAATATAAAGGCGGTGAAATTTTTACGTCTGTCGTCTAAAAGGGCCTTCAAACCGTCGCGTTTTATTATTTAAGGCTGCTATTGACGGGACGATTGAAGTATTAGCTTATGGCCTCTACAATCGGCGCAATTTTGATACAAAACTCGCGCGCGATTTCGAGACATTGCCGTCTAAATACGTGCAACGAAATCAATCGATGGATCAAAAACCACAACGTATTAAAAATCGCAGTTGACTAGTCGCTTACGTTTGTAGAGGCCTTTAACGCTAGAATTTAATTTTCTAAACGCATCATCCCCGGCTTTTTTCGACGGAGCATGGTGTCTTGGCAACCTAATTCCAAGAATTGGCGTAGGCAGTTACTGCCTATCTAAGATCTTCCCCAAAGCAACTGCCATCTGACTTCCCAACCCAGAGAGCAACTGGTGGGGTCTGGTTTTTTCACGACATTTTCCTTCATCGAAAAGCGGCTAGTGTATATTAAATGCTATTTAGTACATAAATTCCGAGTAACTTATAACTGAAATCTGCAGATTCAAAATGGGACGTTTTACCGTCAGCCTAGCAACCCAGCCTGAACATGTTACAAATCAAGAGCAATTCCGAATTATAAAGGCGGTGGATTTTTTACGTACATATTTTTACTGTGAGCTAATAAAGAGATTAAAGACCGCTGTCTTTAATCTCTTTATTAACACACTCACACGTCTCTTTATTAACCACAGCGGTGGATGGGCAGTTTTTGTACTTACATAAATTGATAATCAGTCAGTTGAATTGCAGTCAGCTGCAGAGATAAAGACCCCCCCCCCCCCCTGCATACAAAGTTTGTATGCAGTGTGGACCTTTTTCGTTGCTACTGACCGTAACTGACCTCCACCGATAAATAGCTGCCAGATGATCTAGTAATAAAGATAGTATAGCGAACTATTATTGTGTCATATTTTCAGGGTCTAGCTTTGTTTTATTTACTTACTCTCACTCAACTGATTTACGCACAAACGTCTATTGATTGATGTCGCACGCGCAGCTATCCTAGAAAAAATGTCATTTCCACCACTCTATCAATAGTAGATTGTGTAACAAGGGAGCAAAATGAAATATTTACGGCGAGGGTGTACATTGAATCCCAAACGAAGCGATGGAGGCCATAATAAAGTAGACTCATGAGCGTGAGGGATTCAAGTGCTAACGCCCAAGCTGAAAATAGTTTTGCTCCTATGTGACACATATTGCTTTTCACACCACTTTAGAGGAAATTAATAGTACATTGTTGTAGAGGCTGGAAAGTAAGCTATAGGTGGATCGAGTTAGTTCGAGGGCCGACCCGCCAGGGGAGGCCCTCGAAGATACGAGTCCACCTATAGCGCTTTCGGCCGAGACATTACATAGTGCTTTTCACGACTACTGTGAGGAAATAAAATAAAAAAATAATTGGCATATACAAACACTTTAATAAATACTATTTATAGGTATATTGACGGTTCATATGCTTTTCACAAGCACGATAAAGTAAACGAGCATGTAACTTTCTGCAAATAAATGGTTCTTTTCGCCATCCTTCCATAATATGAATTGTTCGTCGGATATTATATTGTATACAAAATATCACTGTTCATGGGCCTTCTTATTTAGGACGCGATTTCACTGGTAACAAATTTCTACGCCTGTGCAGTTTCTTGAATTTCGGTGGGCGCCAGCGTATTAATAACATTTTCTACACTAATTGAACTCATTTTTACTGCATAAATACAACTTTCTTGTTTTTCAGTCAAACATTATCCAATTCAATATGTATTTTTCTCGCTCCACCTTTATTACTTTTTTTTTCACTTTTAAGAAGCGTTTTACGATGTTTGCTTCAATCCGACTCAAACGGCTATTAGACATTGCAACCTGCAGGGCCCAATCTGTCAGGTTGGTAGGTGTAATTAAAGGTAGGGCCCGTAGGGAGCTGAAGGAGGGAGAGGGAGAGGCAGGGTACACAACACACAACAGATTGGGCCCTGCAAGGTGCCATGTCTAATAGCCGGTTCACTCCTTACCCACTTTTTGATAGAAAACCACAAACGGTTAAAAAGGTAAAAACGCCTTAAGGGTGATCTGAATGATTTTGACGTTTCTTTTTTTTTTAAACAAGTAAATTGGTTCGATAAACAACCTTACTTTATTTTAGAATGAAAAAGTGGTGCCAATAAAGACCTTTTTAATGTTTTAAATGATTCTCATTGGCGGGTCCAATGCAATGACATTTCATTGCTGCAAAATAGCAATTCTTGTAGTGGTAGTTCAGACGCTACAGCAATTGCTTACTTTCCAGCTTGGATTTTGATCTTCTTTTGCCACATTTCCGAGCAGGTGGCGTGAAATTTTTTTTATGGTTGAATCATATTTATTTTAACTTTATATGTGCTAAGTGTGCTTCCGGATTATAATGAATATATTAATTTAATAAAAAAAATGTTTTAGTAACAAACTGGCTGAAAAATAAACTTATGTCCTTGAACAGAAAAGTGTCACTTTGTTCCTTCCTAGCAGGGAAGAAAAAGCCCATATACGAGTAGGTGGTGTGAAAAATAGATTATTTTCCCCAAACAAACAAAATGATATAAAAAACGCAACACGAACAGCTCGCCTATATTTCGTTTTTATTCCCCGCTCACGTCTCTCATAAAGCCGACCTGTTGAAGCGTGTTTATGTTTACATAATTATGGACTTGGCGCTTCTTTTTACAGGCCACTGTCGCAGATTTATAGCTCGATAACAAACGCACAATACAAGATATGGGGGGATGTGTGTTAATGCTCACGTTTTATTGGGAGTTTTGGCCGTTTTTGTGTTATGGTAAGCTGAATTTTATGTGCTTATTTTATTTGAGATAAGATTACATTTAAAGGGGAAGATGAGTGAAGTAATACAATAAGCAGAAGCCAGGAATATACGGATTACTGGTCAAATAATTAAACAGAGATATGGGCAGTGAGGGCAGCTACCAGTTCCCGTGCTGCTACGCGAAAATGGTATTAGAAGACCTTCCCTCGATTTGAAATTAATGAAGATTCGCGTTTACAAATTTTGGAAAAACATACAGGGTGCGAGGATATGGTCATATTTGACAAACTTTTGCTTTTGCCATTGATTTTTAATGCCATTTCTATCCAGGATCAAAAGCTTGTATGAGAGCAAATAAATTTCCAGCTAGAAAAGCCACAAATCGAGTAAACTTTTGTAAAAACTGTTATTTTTCACATGCAATTTTTTTATGGCAATTTATTCCATTCCTATTCAGTATCAATAGTTTCCATGGGGTCAACTTACGGCAATGTACCAAACAGCCACAAATTAATGAAACTTTTTCATTTACTGCTTTAAAATCCCCGTTTTTTCCTAACTTTATATAATGGTAATGGTGCTCTAGAATGAAATCATAATAAGTTTATTGGATCATATCAATTTGTAAGTATCTAATGCCTCTTAATCAAATGACAATATTCTCATATCACAAAATATTACAGCTGCTTAAACCGGAAACGGGACATTAAGGACCTTAACATTACACCCGACCCTACACCTTTGACCCTTCCTTATATCCAATAAAATCGAATGGTCTACGTCACATAGGGCTTTCTGCTTCTAAAGCTCTTGACCAAACCTAAATTTAATAAAACGTCGCAAAAGACAATAATGTAAGACAGATGACATTTTTCTTTATCAACATAATTTACCCTCTCATAGAAATTGATGCCCGTTTTATCGCTATATAACTATTAAGAACTCTATTACGCAATAATTGTGTATTAAGGAATATAGTATTTTATACAGTATTGACATAATCAAGAGCTTTCCAGTCGAGTACCGTGTTTATAGCTAAGTAAGGCACGAGATTGAAAAGCTTAATTATGTTACTTTTGTATGACTACAATACTTTTTCTATGAGTACTCAAAATAGGCAAGTAGGTAAGAATTGAGTTCGACGAAAGCGTTATACTTATAATCTACTGCTTCTATACAGGATGTTTCCTGTAATAGGAGCAATAAATTCAAACGTAGATTCTACTCCTCAAACAGCACAACTATTGTTCAACAACTTTTAAAAATAATGTACTTTTTGTAATGTACTCCTTTTCATACAAAATAAATATTATTTTCAATGTACGTTAAAATCCGTCTATTTGACGTTGCTTGTCAGTCTTGTCACCCTACAGACATAATCAATTTCCGAATACATTGCGTGTTCGAATAAACTTTAAAGTGTAGTAATAAATCAAACCATAAGTCATTTTAAAAAGTCGCTGAAGAAACGTAGTCTGGTTCTAGGAGTAGAATCTACGTTTTATTTTATTGCTCTTATTACAGGAAACACCCGGTATTCATTATGTAAATTTAGCTTCCAAAAGTGCTGTATGTGAGCAGTTGTTATTGAACTTTCCAATGTTATTGTTAGTAAAGATGGTTAGTCCCTTTCGTGGATAAAGGGTAGGATAGTGCTAACCCTCGTGTAAAAGTGGGTATTGTGTAAAGACGGCTAAATCGAGCATGGCCCGAATTTAACATAACGCGGTACTTAAGTATGGGGATATTTTATTTATACTTTACGATTTTTAAAACGGAGGAAATCGTACAAGATAATCGAATTTAAAAAAAAAATTTCGTCATCTTTCCTTTTGTTTTGATGGGAAAAGTACCAATGTCTAACCTTTATAATTAAAATTACCTACACAATTAAAACCTTTTTATACATAATATTACCTAGATTATATGTATTTTAATTTTAATTTAATTTATAGTATTTTATATTATTTTATCCAATTTAACTTTAATTTTGATTTAGTTTATGTGTGAATGTAATTTGATTTTAAATGTAGTTTTGAATGGATTTTTACCTAAATAAAGAAATTTTGAATTTTTATGTATTATTTATTTATTAAGACAATTTGATACTCAGCACCGTACCGAACCTGCTACCGAACTACAACTGCCAGGCAAAATGATGCAGTTCATTTTGCCTGGCAGTTGTAGTTCGGTAGCAGTTGTATGTATATTGTCTGTATACAGACGGGTTATTGATTTGCCATTGAAGTGTTTTGCCATTTTAACGATGTCACTTCAGTACCGCTCATATAAGGTATTATAAAATACACTTACCTAGTTTGAGAATCGAAGGAGAACCCTAAAGTTATTTGATACTATACAATTCGTTCGATATGTCCCTTTCGGTTATGTAGGTAACATCCTCGCTCTCAAGTGATATGCTTTTATCATAAAACTTGCACTAAAACACCTCGAAATCCCGTGTTTGCGTATACCATTGCCTTAAAGCCCTTGAACTTGGATTCATTTAGTAAAATAGTGACTTGGTAATGTCGTGACCATATCGCGCTCGTGTCGTCACTATTACAACGCTCTCCGGGATTAGTACGGGGTAATGAGCCGACCCCGTTGTTTAGTGAACTAGTTAACGCACCCATATTCTCTCGCTAGATTACCCAGGACCCTACTTAAGTTGTGTATAAGTGACGTATGCGTCACTAACACTTCTGTGATGTATGAGTTTATTCTGGAACGGTCGATGACAGACGGGTTTGAAACAGTTTGTAAAATCCACGTACGGTCAAGGACTGTTGAACCATTTAGAGTTCACTTTACATTGGACATTTCATAAAGTATTAAACAAAAGACAATAGCTTGAACCGTAAAAGGCTCAACAAATAACGTCCTTGACTGTACACGGACCGGGGATCTTTGACTTTAGAGCGCTCAAAATCAATGTTTATCGTGAATAACCAAAGGCAAAAAAATGTGACCATTGTTTTTTATTTTATTTTATTTTATTTTTATTTTGGGAAAAAAAACAGACATAGGTAGATAATACAAATCAGAAGTGAGAGCTTAAAACATAATAGGTACAGCCTACATCCTAGGACAATTTCCACTGAGACGTATGAACAAAAAAGTATTTTAGGTGGCAATGTCATCGGATATAGCGAGTTATATTAAACTACATATCAACTAAGTTACACTAAAAAAGTTTTTGAAATAAAATTAATCATTTAAATAATCACAATTATAAATTCCTGTCGCAGTTGTTTTTAAAATATATTTTCATCGCTTCTAAGAGAGGTCAAAGATCCAATCGAGGGATAAAATAAAACAAATTGCCTCCCTAGTCGTAGTCACAGCCCTGTACTGTATCTAACTAAAAGTCTTCGCCAATGGAACTTGCAAACTATGTAAACAAAAGACGTAACTTTGATTTGTCACTGTTTCTTCTTGAATTTTTACACCACCTCATCAAACAACATTAAAACCATACTCTATTGAAACGGTGGTTACTGTAAAATACCAAATCATAAAATATATAACTGTATCTTGGATATTTCATTAAAAGTTTAATATATTATGGTTTCATAAGTTAGGTTATATGGACCGGATGGAATGACATTTTTGTTTCTTTTAAATTCTACAATTGTCTGTGATGGGTAGTGTTGTGACTTAAGTTGGTGAAATATTAAACGCGCTACACACTACCCAACTCAAGCTCTGTTCCTGCCAACGCGGTTGTATACACTACTTGGTAGTTTTGACATGTATACAAATGAGTTAAACATGTAAATAAATAAGTACCTACTTGTTTTGCACTTTCGGTATTTTATTATTTGATATGGTTTGACATAAGTAAACAAGGAAGTAAGAGTCTTGCCCATCACTAGTAAATTCATCATTCAGAGACAATTTCAATATGGCGGTTTGTTTACATAGTTAGCAAGTTCCATTGACGATGACTTACTGTTAGTATTTAAATATGATATTAAATAACTTGCAATATGTGGTCCTAACTATTATACAGGGTGTTTCCTGTAATAAGAGCAATGAATTAAAACGTAGGTTACCTCAAACAATAAAACTTTTGTTCAACGACTTATGAAAAATATGTATTTTATGGATTGTATCTTTTTCATACAAACTAAATAGTATTTTCAATGTACGTTAAAATCCGTCTAATTGACATTGCTTGTCAGCCTTGTCACCCTAAGATATAATCAATTTCGGAATACATTGCGTGTTCGAATAAACTTTAAAGGTTACTAATAATCAAATCGCAAGTTATTTTTCAAAGTCGCCGAACAAACGTCTGGTTTGAGGAGTAGAATCTACGTTTCAATTTATTGCTCCTATTACAAGAAACACCCGGTATAGAAAACTGCGCATGCGAAGTCACGAAAAAAAGCTAGTATGATGACAAATGCATCGGCTTGGATGATGAATACTTCAACCGTATGAATATTTATAACTACCTACTGTGAATCATTTCAAATGTATGCTCTCAAAATGTACAATGATTCACTTCCAATGTATCTTATCAAAATATCTGTTAACTGTTTAGATTTGGTTGCATTATTATTAGAACGTACTTAGTCATAAATATTTACTAAATACCGAAGTTCTAAAGGATAAAATACTTTTAATCTTTCTTAACCAATTTAATCGGTGTCAATACCGAAAATCTACTATATCACTAACCCCTATCATACAAACATTCACACATATACACACACACACATACACACACACACATACATATTTTTCCAACCTTTAATGTAATTAACTGTGCATACACCTTAAAGTCTAATTAAATTTTCTTAATTCAAATATTCAAAATTGCATGTATAACTTTACTTAGTTTAAGTTCATATTTATGCTAGCTATGCTTTAATCTTAGATATGTCCGGTTACAATAAATACACAAACCTACATAGTTAATAGCGGGGTCTTCTACCACAAGTATATGTATTACTTACTAAGAGATTCCTAGCATCACTTTTCAAAAACAGAAAAACATTGTAACCATAAAATAAAGATTTTTCATTTTCATTTCATTTTCAATAAAAGCTGCAAGAAGTCCGTAAAAAAAGTAGAACTGATTAATAAGCACAGACAAGTGCAAGTATTTAAAGTTTCGCCGTTAAACTGACGGCAATCAGTCGAGTCCCGGGCGTTGTGTCATAATGAATAGTTAAAACCACCAACTCCTTGGAGATCTTCAAGTTAGGAGCGAATTCCAAACTTCATTCCATTTATACTTTCTTCTGGACCGTAAGCCAGAAACAACACGATTTATTGCATCCCAGACGATAACTTGTGAAGTGGTAAAGAGCGATGTATAATAATACCTCGTTAAGATCAGCTGCCGCTCCGTTGGTGGCTTGAGGAACGGCAGCCACTTTTCAACTTAAAAAAATGGTCATAGCGTTTCGATTGAAAATGTTGACACATAGTTTATATTACCTATGCTCTTATACAAAAAATCGCCAACCAGCTGTATTGAGTCAGAAAGACCGTCAGCTGATGCCTAGAAGACATAATGTTTACGTGACCAGCTGATAGTCTTTAAACACACTGCATCGTCTTTGAATTCTCTTGGCAACATTATTCACCAGCAGGAACACAACACTAGGGTGCTAATAAATAAGTAGGGTGGTATTTGACTGTGGTTTTCTTGTAAATAAAGTCTTGTGAAGGTAGCTCCCCAGTCAGGCTCTGCTCCAGATTTAAGTGATATGGCATTTGCTGAGCTGTGCTCTTCTAAACTGAGCGAGATGACATTCACAGTGCCCATACCTATCCCATTTTTGGACATCTGTTCCAAATTAGGGGAGCTTATTCCTATAAGTGACAAGTTATACCAAGTAAACGCTTCTTTTCCATGCTTTGCCCCAAACCTCAAGGAAAGCGGAGTCCCAGTAGTTTCTTTGTTGCATTCGGAGTTAAAGCGAATAGTGACGTTTGCGCTGCGTCCTTCGTATTAAATTACTCTTATATTTTGTGCAAAGAACTCAATGTAGAATGTAAAGCAAAGGCTATCAAAAGCATTTCGTTGGTTGGCTGTCTGACATTCAAAACTTTTATGAAATAAAGAGAACTTAAAGAAAAAATAAGTGCTCTGGTAAAAAATCTTATAAAACAGGAAATGACATCTGTAAATTTTTTGTCCCAAAAGTTTAGTGAAAATCACTACAAGTGTATACTTGAGTTTGATTCAGTCACAGCTGTCAACCGCCAAACATGGCGCACAAAATTTGTTCTAGATATCACATCTAGTAGAATGGTATCCTGCCTTTTCGCCGAAAATTGTATTGCCGAATTTCATTTGCCAACCAACTTTTCGCAGAAGTTTCATTTGGCCGAATAACTTTTACCAAATAATTATTTCGCAACCATTTCATTTCCCAACCCCATAGTTGGGAAATTTCATTATTCCCTACTAGGTTGGGTTAGGTTAGGATGGATTATGTAAAGTTGGGAAATTAAATTCGGCCAAATGAAACTTCTGCGAAAAGTTGGTTGGCAAGTGTTTGGCAATATGATTTTCGGCGAAAAGGCAGAGAACCAGTAGAATACATAATTGATAATAATATGACAGATTTTCTTGTATCAATATAACACATATTGTAATATTTTTTTCAGGGTTGTTATTAACAGACATATACTCACCTAATATTTTAGTTAACAATTGAATTTAAGTAGGGAAACACGATGTAACAAAATAATTGTGTATTTAAACTTCTATTGATTTCAAGTAAATACACTTAACATGAGAAGTAGATAGCTAAGTATTCAAAATAACACGATTTCAAATGTGCTTGTCAATAAAATCAGATCATTCATCATTTTAAGATCAATTTAAACACCTTCCCCGCTTAACCACTTTTGTTGATGGCTGTAAACTATACTAAACTCTAAACTAGTAATTAATTAATTTTGCTGTCACAACTTACGTAACTACATAAGCACTTACCCCAAAATTCAAAATAATATTTATAACAATTATGTATAACCAAACCAGCATGAAACAACAGGGTGGTCCAACCGTAAAACCCACCTGAGTGTGATCACACTTTCATTGATTCGTGCATAATGAAATGATTCTGTTTGAATTGGCACTGACTGAAGTCATTTCATGGGCAGCGGGCTGTGGAGAGCTGGATAGCCTGGAAAATGTCTGGACGAGGTAAGGAGTTCATTGAAAAAAGAAAAGATAAGATTCAAACACGCTTTAAGGGGGCCACCGACTATACTTCGTTTTTTTTCAGATTAGAAAAATCGTGCGATTGTCGTCATGCGATTTTTGGGAAAAAGATTTTAAAATTTGCCATTTTGCATCGTATTGGCTTAAGCGTATCACTAATAGTGGAAAAAATAGTTTCATTTATATTTTGCCCAGATATGGCTGAAAAAAATACAGCTAAAGTGTCGAAATCGACCGTTATTTTTCTAATCTGAAAAAAACGAGGTATATCAGTTCCGCCTGACGATCTCGGCCTGTCAGAACAAAAATTTGCCGGCTCCGAACAACTGACAGGCCGATAACGTCAGGCGGACTGCAGGCGGACTAATACTCGTTGGCCGCTCTTATCTATACACCGGATTACCTAATAAGAAAGAAGTTTCTTTTGGAGAGAGATAAGTGTATTTTGCGTAGGCGAAACTGGATATTTTTAAATAATAACCATCGAGCTTGAGTAAGTACGGCCGCGGTCTTTCATTTTGTTACCTACCCATTTCCTAGACACATCATCATCATCATCATCTCAGCCATAAGACGTCCACTGCTGAACATAGGCCTCCCCTTTGGACCTCCATAAGTATCGGTCGGAAGCGACTTGCATCCAGCGTCTTCCGGCGACCTTTATAAGGTCGTCTGTCCATCTTGTGGGTGGACGTTCCTAGACACGGTTTCAGATAATTTGCTGGTGATCCATAAAAGGTAACGTAACCAAAGGATTAGCGACAGAGCTGAAAGAAGTTGGTTGGCGTCGTTATCGGTCAGTTCAGAGTTTCTATACCGTAGAATAAATTATACATAGTGCCTGGGACAAGGTTCCACAAACAATTTGAATTAAAAAAATCTGTACTTTGAAAGTGTTACCGACTTCATGTTATTTAATTTCTTTAAATTTAAAAACCTATTCGAAATTAATTTTGCGTTAAATTAGAAGCAATGCTAAGAGACTATTCAGAGTAATTGAAGTAGAATAATTTCAAAACAAGTTAGCAGTCTATGAAACTATTAGAGTTTCCAACCCACTGAATAAAGGATTTTGCAGGTTGTGATATTGGGAGATGTTGAAATTTTAAATGTCAAACACTGGTCTTCAAAATACTATAAGAAGCTAAAATGTAATAAAGAACCTGGTTTGTGCTGCGCGCTTAAATAAAGATAAGGTCAACTCGGCGAAGACCGTGAGTCGGCGAAGATCGGATAGCAAAACTGTTATAGAACTGTTCTAGAACAGTTATGCAGAATTTGCAGTGATTGCTTGCTATCCGATGTTAGCCACCTGACGATGACGGTCTTCACCGAGTCGACCTTATGAAATTATATCTCAGGCACTCTTTCTCGTCAATAACAGTCGAGGGTGACGCCAATTTTTTAACCGACTTCAATTCCATAGAAGAAGGAGATTTTGCATTCGGTTTGGCGTTTTTTTTATGTAGGTACTTAAACATCTTAAACTCGGGAATTTCATATGCAACTAATTAAATATATTTGGAGAAGACTACTTACCTATATTACTTAATGCAGCGGCAGCTAATTAAATAACCTCTTGGACGTTTTTAGTACAAGGAGACCAATTTTCTTCGACATTAGTCAAATCATTGAACTTGTCTACCAAAGAGATCACAAACATAAGTTAACGTTACATAATGAAGCGAAATCTAAACAGTAATTAAGCATAAGGAACATAAATCACCGACCCTTTATCAAGAAATTACACGAATATATAACACTTATATGACATATATACGCGTAAGATAGGACACATACGATATACGGAGCATTAGCAAGCGATAAGACTGTTTGTAGGATACATGGAGCTACAAATGGTGACTTAGCTGTTTATTTCGATGCTCTAATTTTAAGTTACGAAATTAATAGTACATTGTGCAACATGGGGCGTAAGATGAATATTGCAAACGAGAGTATAGTTAAATCGCGACGGCTTGCCAGAGGGATTTAAAGACTCGAGTTTGCAATATTCTTACGCCCCGAGTTACACACAATGGTTTTCATCACACTTGCGAGGAAAAAACTAAAATTTAAGCGAAATAATTCTTAAATACGATGACCTTTCAAACATTCGTCCGCCATTTTATATATCTTTGACAGGTTAGGAATTGAAGGCATAGACCCATCCGACATTCAGCCACGATTGAAAATTGTGTTTAAAATGTTTTTAACGGCTATTGAACTAACTAAATCAAATATTTGTAAACATAAACAAGAATATTAAATTATCAATGTCAATATTTACTAAATAAACCTAATTTAAGATGAAATTAAAAACTGTTTGAATTTTTGGCTGAACATGAAACCTCCTTAGTTAGAAATGATGCACGACATAGTTGTAAATTTAAAAAAAAACGAGAGTCATTACTCCCGTGGGGAAAAAATTTAGACAATACTCCCGCGGGAACAATTTAGGCCATTGTCCTTCTGTATACAGGTAGGTAGGAAATAACACCATTTACGAGCAGGTGTGATGAAAACTATTTATTTAACTACCCCATATAATGAATTCCTATAATGTTGGACGTGAGGTAAAATCGTGTCTCAATAATCGAATAATTTACTTGAACATCAAAAATTTACTAATCGATTTTCATCATAAAAAATAGGTATCGATAGTTACTGCCCTTACTAGTAAACTTGATGAACTTGTATTTTTTTAAACTTCGACGGTGACGAAGAAGCTTACTGCCCGCCTGATGGTAAGCAGCCGCCGTGCCCTGAAAACGCCTGCAACTCCAGAGTTGTAACATGCGCGTTGCCGACCTATTAGAAAAGAGGAGTTACTGTGTTGATGGCTAAAGGAACAAGAGGGTCCCTCGTTGTCAACAGACTGGGTCATCTTTGAGCTCTTTGACAATCTTACTCACCAGCAGGAACACAACACTCTGAATAGGGTCTAGTGCTATTTGGCTGTGGTTTTCTGTAAGGTGGATACTTCCCCAGTAGGGCTCTGCTCTAGATTTGAGCGAGATGACTTTCGCTGTGCTGTGCCCTATCACACAAAGCGAGATGACATTCGCATTCCTCTCTTTTGGACGTAGTTTAAGGACATACCCGTGTCCGGGCGTAGAAGGACATACCCGGGTCCATTGCCTACTAGTCGGTAGTAAAAAAAGTTCGTTTCTATATGCAAATCAACGAACAATCATTAATTTCAATGGCGTCTCCAAACTTAAGGCTCCATGGTACCGGTACACATGTTAAAGTGATGAATGTCGTAACAATGGGCCTTCATTAGCGTCTCGAGGCGCATCAATTAATTCTCGTCTCGCCCCGGATGCATGATATACTCCGGAGGTAATGGATTTGGGTAGCTTTTAGAATCTTTAGGAACAATACTGGTCAGTAATTTATCCTTTGTGTTTTTTATAAACTTTTATGAGAATTGATATATCATCATAATAAAACAACAGCATAATCTGTATACAAATTGAAAATTGTATTTTTTATTTATCGTGTGGCTACACGTCACTGGATATAGATAGACATTTCTTCTTTCAGATGGTAATAGTGATGGGAAAGTAGATGCAGTGAGTGCTGCGAGGTCCAGATGGGACAGTACAGCTGCCAGGTTTGTTACTCTTTCCACCCAGGGATCACGTTGTGGGGTTCTCTAAGATGTTTCCTACGAACTCAGAGTAGCATTGATCCTCTTAGAAATCGGATAATTTTAGGGTTGAAAAGAAGTTTGGGAGAGTGACACCGCCATCAAACCCTAGCCACCTGTCAGCTGACTTATAGCAGTGGTGTGCCGTGGATACACAATATGCACATGCTGGTGGCGCTTATAAGGTCAACTCGGCGAAGACCGTCAGACGGCGAAGATCGGATAGCAAGCAATTACAGAAAATTCTGCATTGCTTTTTTTACGAAATCGTAAAACTGTTCTAGAACAGTCATACAACAATTTTACCTTTTTGTTAAAAGAAGCTACATGCAGAATTTGCTGTAATAGCTGCTACCCGATCTTCGCCGGCTGACGTTCTTCGCCAAGTTGACCGCGATACTAATTCGGCATCATAGCCAACCTATCATATGTCAGCGTTTCCATCGTTCAGGTATAGTTTCTGCCCTATATTTAATGAACGAGCACATTTGAGGTGCATATACACTTAAACATTTACAAATGGGGTGAAAGTTGCACATCCCATTTCTCAGGCGTTGTCATATTTTATGACATGTATTTGTAAAAGTGCATTTACTAAATAAATGAATACGAATATATAATTATATAAGTAACAAATCAAGCAACATTGGCTCAGCCATATTTAACTTTATACCATTACGTTTGATGAACGAGGCAAACTCTGCTCAACTTTCAAAATATAATTATAACATTGAAATTAGTGTGTTGAAAACTGCCGCCAACCAGCTAAAATTATTTATATTTGATTTGAATGCATCAGCCGAGTCAAAGCTCCCCAACTAATTTACAAACGTTCTCTCATCCGATTTTCAAACCCAGGCCACTCAAAACTTAACTTGTTCTTTGCCAAATACTTAAATGTAGCTAATAATCTTTAAAACTTACCTTAATTCTATCGGAATAGAGTCTAAGAAATTGCAAGTTGTATGTCAAATATAAAATGGCGGAGAATCTCACTTTCGTGCAAGTTTACGTAGAATTCTGGAAGTTTAATGACTAATTATGCCCCTCCCGATCTCTGACCCCCCGAAACTCAATCGTGGATTAAGAATAAGAAAATTTTAATTCGTTTGGAATCTGGAGTTTTGTTAGGAATTTGTGGGATTAATTCGTGTTCGAGTTTTGGGAACATGTAGAAAATTGCTTTTTAACTTATTTTGATTTGTAATGTTCGCATTAGTTGTATCTGATTCAAGAAATATTTAACTGTCAATTAATCTTTGAGCAGAACGGCTTCCATCGATACTGTCTGATTTTGCCAACGACAAAGTAAAATAACAGAAGTTTGCTCATAGAGCATGCCGTTGTTCGCTAAGGCCTTGCTTTTTGTAAAGAGGTAGCTGTTTTACAAATAGCACGTGGTATAGATTACCAGTCGATGATCAATAAGTTAGACTGACACGTTTTGAGACTGGGTCTTCATTAGCTGCAGTTTGAAGTGTCATGGTTTTTATACAATCAGGAGTTATTAAATATTTTCAATCTGAAAATAAATCTAGCGTGGCGAGGTTACAACTACATTTTCGCACAAACATGAGCGAGACCCCGCGTAGAGTTCAGTTTCTGACCCAATTATGCTTCAATTATTATGGAAATAACATACTTCAATGTTTAAAAATAAAAGAAAAGTAGAAAAATCCACTGCCTCAGGCGAGACTCGAACTCGCGACTCTGGAAAACATTTATTTATTTATTGCATACAAAATTTATACAACATGCCCATAGCTCTGACCAATTGAGCTACTGAGACTTACCTGATGGCTGCGAATTTATCCACCATATCCTTTATTTTATATGCGACTTAGGGCGACGCCTAGCGACATCTGCCGCAGAATTCTTACACTTCTTAACAGTCCTCAGGTTAGCAGGCGTTCTGCTTAATGCAAAATTAATAATTGTAGTATGGAGTAGCATATTGTTATCGGTGAATTCTTAATGCAACTTGGGACTCCGATGGCCGGTTAATGATGATAAAATTTATTACCTTCGATTAAAATGAACTCAGTAACGATGTGACAGTATAACTCATTATATTTAATATTATATCATACTTTTTGACTTTGACTTCGAAAATTATATTTCACATATGGCGGCTCCTTGGATTTTAGAACCACGGTATTCTACAAAAAGCCTCTTAATAACATACTTGTATGTAAGCGATAAAACTAACATACTTGTACGTTATTTCCATCGCTTAAATGAGCATGCTTGTAAACAACCCCTTCGAGCTCCACCGCTTCTCACGGACGACCTGGTTTGCAGATTCTGAGATGCGAGTACGAAGCAGTCGCTTATATTAGGTTAAAATTAAAGTGAAATACGCAACCTAAATTAATTACAATTTACACATTTCTTGCACTCAGGGCATAGTACCTACGTAGCTAAATGTCGATGTATGATGACAACAGTTTTTGAACGGCGAGTCAAAGTTGTCCTCCAATTCAATTTTTCTTTTCGTTCAAGGAATGTTCGGGTATTTGTTTACCTATACATTTTGCGATGTATTAACCCAAAGGAAGCGAATCCGTTACAAATTGCACATTCACTCAATAAAATATATTTTTCACCTCAGCAGTTCGAACAAGCCTACTTTCCTCACTCCCTTTCGAAAGTGCGACTTTCATCACTCCAGGGAGTGAAATTTTGTTTCTAGAAGGTTTTCTCCATAGTGATGATGCCTTTCTTTCGGGAATGTAAATAAATGTGTTTTTTAACTTTAATATGTTCTCAGTACTGAGGTGAAAAGTTGTATGTGTCACACGAGAAGATTTTTTTTACATCTCGTGTTCTTGAGATCCCTCGCTACGCTCAAGATTCAAACCTAGAATCATTTCATCAATCATCTTTCGCTTACTCGGGACTCAAAATTAACACTCGCAAGAAAAACCAACTTTCCTCTCTTGTTGCACAAATAACTATTTCCTAACTTTCCAAGTTGCAAGATAAAAATTAACAAATTGGAAGTTTTACGTTTAAGCTAGTTAGATTGAAATTTCGTAAACCATAAAAAAAATTCAAACATTTGACAAGGTAAATTTCAGAGCTTTGGTAGGCGTGGTTAAAGGGAACAGTGACTTAAAGGTGCCAGTTCGTGTACAAATGGACGATGATGGAAGAGAATATCGCCCCAGCATAGAGGGACAGTGACTCGCCGAGAGCTGCCGAAGTGGATGCTCCAGCTTCTGTCACCATTCACGGAAAAGAAATAGCAGAAGACTCCTGCTACTAGTACTTTTGTTGTAAAGTGGGCACACCTAAAGTAACCGTTTACTCAGCACTCACTACACAGCACTGCACATACATGATACATTTGACATTTGTAATGAACAATGATCGGCCGGCGGTAGCATTTTATGTCATTTTGACGTCCAACGTTATGAGTAATATGGATAAGCCAATGTTGATGTAGACAAATTCGTTAGATAGATAATTTATAAGTGGCCTGTATTCATTCATAATTATAATAAAAATATTAAAACCTCTATAATAAAACTTCATAAAAAAATTACAGGTATATAAATTCTGTACAAAATTAAATAAAATCATATCCATGTAATACTTTCGTCGGAAAAGTGCTACCGGTGCCCGATCATTGGTAATGAAACACTTCACCTGACAACTGAACTCTTTTTTTTTTGATAACAGATAGTTTGAGCTTGGTCTCATGCCGGACCAACAACTGAACTGGTTTTTTTTTTGTCACATTGCAGAAAGGAGCCGGCCTATCTCGCAAGGCCCTATTACTCAGAACCAATAACAACTGAACTCGATGTTCTTTTGAACCTATATATGTGGCGTAGAAAATTCTCGATAGCGCGTTGTAGCTGATAGTTCAGCGCCATCTACTGACATATTAGACAACAATGAAACTAAACATTACAGCGTTTAACAGTAACTGTGACGTCACGTATACCGAGCTGCCATATCCGCTGAGGATAGCCGTAATATCCAGGCGCACGGACGCTGTTTGCTGAGAAGCAACTCAAACATTTTGTGTTAAATTGCGTTGGAAATTGCATTCTTAGCCGAAAGAAGATACGTACACGACACTGTTTGAACTGAGTAACGTCTTTGCTAGCGCTGTGCAAGTGTTAAAAGTATAGCGGTTTAAAATTGAAACATGGATGGCTTATTACTGATTTATAACTTTAGTTTTCGCGTTTTATACACATATTAAACGAAACAAAACGGGTCTAACGCGAAATTAAATTATTTTACCTTGACAAGTTGTACTGGTTATGGTCGCGGGCAACTGAAGTCTCAGCAAATGTCAATAAAGATGCGGGTTGTTTTTGTTACACTACCCAAAATTGTGTGACATAGGAGTTACAGGCGTCCATAGGCTACGGTAGCTGCTTACAATCAGGCGGGCCGTAAGCTAGTTTTCCAACGTCGTGGCAATAATTGAAGCGAAAAATTAAAAATGAAACATCATAGCAAATCTGTAATAAGACTTGATTTTTAAGTTAGAATATCACTTCTAGAAACACTGATATAGATAATTAATTAATTATTAATTATTCGTGAGTATTAGAAAAATAAATTACCTACATGTTATAGATTTAAAACATACATTTTTTATAAACATTTTGATGTCTAATGATGATATGTAACATCACATTGATAACTTTAGTACGCATGCGATAACTTATTTATGTATACGTAATTTCGTCAATAAATGGAAATATACATAGTGTGTCACCAATAGGGAATATTACGCAAAACTCTGCGTAGGGGGCGACACTATCACAACTAGAGGGCCGAAAATAAAAGTTTCGTTACCTGGTTCTCTGTCACTCTTACATATTAGAGCGATAGAGAGGCAGAAATCAAAATTTCGATTCTTTCATTTCACGATAGGCCCTCTGTAAACAAACCGCCTTGGTGCACGAATGACATAATTATTCGTTATAAATTATCTATGAAAACTTGTAAAAACTGTTTAAGGCCTAAATAGTATGTATGGTTTACCGATGTGCTAGTGCTGCACTCTGGTGGCAGAACATTGCAGTAATAGGGTTTCGTACACGGAGTGTGTACTTGTTGACTTGATACCACTTATAAGCATCCACTGTTTATTAAAACTCTGTACTCACTCTTAGTTACTCTGAAAAAAAAAACAGCTAGAAATAAATAAGTATTTGCTATTTAAAACCGAGTGACTCGCTTCGCATGGAGCCTGCAAAGTTCGTTGCTAAAATGACACAAAAGTGCCAGTTTATTCCGTCCTAGCAGGCAAGGAAAAGTCCGTATACCTATCTCTTCTTCTTCTTCTTTATATTTAAGAGCTGTGCTCTTGTCGGTGGAGCAATCTCCAACTCGTCCGGTCCTCTGCCAACTCCTTAACCTTCTGGTATGACACGACCTGAACCTTTTCTTTTATTTGGTTGAAATAATTTATTCTCGGTCTTCCTCTTCCTCTCTTTCCCTCTATTTTTCCTTCTATGATGTTCTTTAGGAGCATGTCGTGTCGTAGCAGATGTCCAATTAGTACTCCTCTTCTATTTTCTATTCTCGCTATTATATTTCTTTTCTCGTTAATCCTATCTAGAACCCTATCATTTGATATTTTTTCCGTCCAACTAATCCCTTCCATTCTCCGCCAACACCACATTTCGAAGCTTTCTAATCTTTCTCTCTCTCTTTGTGTCAGTGTCCACGTTTCGCAGGCGTATAAGGCGATGCTCCAGATGTAAGATTTAATAAAATGTTTTTTAGTGTTAGTAGACATTTTTGATTTGAAAATATGTTTTTTATTGTTGAAGGCTTGTTTGGCTATTGCGATTCGAGTAATGATATCTTGACTACATCTTGATTTATTATTAATGATACTCCCGAGATATTTAAAGCTATCGACTTGTTCCAAAATAGTATCATTTAGTACCCGTATACCTATAGGTGGTGTGAAAAGGATTTTTGTCAAAGAAATCGCTGATCTCGCTACCACTGCGCCCCTCCGTCCAAGACAGATGGGCGGAGATTAGCCCGTGACTGGGGGTCAGTGGTTGCTCACCCAAGCCATTTGTAAACACTCGTTCAACGTTCCCGTGGTGGTCTTTATTTATAACTAGGGGGTAATTGAGCGTGCGTCAAAAAGGGTAAATTATCTTAGTTTGAGTTTATTGATGATTTTTCACGGTTCCGTACAAGGAGGGGGTAAAGCCCACATAATATCTGCTGTTTATCTGTTGTTTAGACGGCCTCCATAGCCTAGTTGGTAGTGACCCTGCCTACGAAGCTGGAGGTCCCGGTTTCGAATCCTGGTAAGGGCATTTATTTGTGTGCTAATCTCAAATATTTGTTCCTGAGTTATGGATGTTTTCTATGTATATAAGTATGTATTTATATATCTAAGTATGTATATCGTCGCCTAGCACCCATAGTACAAGTTTTGCTTAGTTTGGGGTTAGGTTGATTTGTGTAAGATTGTCCCCAATTTTTTTTTTTTTTATCTATTTGTAAAAGATATTTTTTTTAAAGTCTAAGATAACTCTCCTTCGACTTTGCAACGAGCGACTGTCATCTAGAAGTCTTTGGTTCTTTGTTGGGCGCAAAGTCCGTTAGCGATGTCGAAGCCTAGCATTCTCATACATATTTTTTGTAAAAACCATTATTAACACCTAGGAGTCCATACAAGTGTGCATGAAAGTTATTCATGAAATGTATATAGACAATCGGCTACATTTTTTTTATCAAATCGTAAAATGTAATTCGCAAAACACCAAGACATATTTTTGCGCCTTAATTGAATTTAAAATCTGCAAAACCTCGTAAAAATTAGGCGCTTGGTGCATGCATACATGCTAATTCATAATAATCGTGACGTCAGTTGAAGTCTCCCATAGCAATCGTAATTAGTAACAAATCATTGTAACATTTGATAATGAGTAATTGATTTGACTCGTTAGGGCTGGTGGGTAATTCTGTTTGTTCTGCTGGCATTGGAATAATGAATGAATGAATGAATGAAAAATATTTATTCACAAAGAACATATGGTAACATAAAATGTTGGTAGGTTATTTACAGTGCTTCCCTTGATATATTCAGTCTGTGAAGACATGTGAAAGTCGTTAGAGAGCGAATTGGTAATACAAGTATAATAATAAAGTATAATAATTTTGAATAATCAACGGTAATTAATTCAAAGTCAATAACATCGTTAAATTAATGAAAACTTATAAGTAAATTTTTAGTCCATGTAAATAGTTATATGTCAACATTATCAATTTTTACATACATTTCAATTTTGCATGTCATTTGTAATGTTAGTACTTATGACTTTTTATAAAGGCCATGTCAAGATAAGCTAAGTGAACCTGCCCCCAGCGAGGTTTGGCTTGTATTTTTTTGGATGATATAGTTGTTGTAAATACATAAGTACCTATATGTTTACTCCATAATAATATCTAATCTATACTAACGTAGTACAAATATCAGATTTTAATTAAAATATTTCATAGCAAAGTTTGTAATAACTTGCTAAATTACTCAACTCAAATATTGATAATTCAGACCGCTGAAGTTATTAGTCATAGATACTGACTTGCCACTGTAGGTTGAGATAATAATTATATGTATAGCAGATCAAGATATAAAAAAGTTTCTTAAGTTAACTACTTAACTTAAGAAACTTTTGTACAGCAATCTGATCTTCTTCTGATGAAGCTTTCTTTTTCAAGAAGATGTTTCATAAAGGCATCTTTAAGATTGACTGCGATAACATGGCGGGACTGTTTAAAAATATAAACGGTGAATTTTATTAAGAGGCTGACAACACCCAATGACCTTCAAATTGACTTTACTTAAACAGTCATATAGCTATAACTACTTGTTTTAGAAAAGTAAAAAATATACAGGGTATTTCCTGTAAAACGAGCTATAAATTAAAACGTAGATTCTGCTCCTCAAACAACCAACCTTTTGTTAAACAACTTTTTAAAAATATGCATTTTGTAGATTGCGTCTTTTTCATACAAACTAAATAGTATTTTCAATGTACGTTGAAATCCGTCTACGTGACATTGCTTGTCACCCTACAGACATAATGAATTTCGGAATACATTGCGTGTTCAGTAAAACTTTAAAGTGTCCTAAAAATCAAACCATAAGTTATTTTTAAAAATCGCTAAACAAACGTTGTCTGAATTGAGGAGTATAATCTACACTTTAATGTATTGCTCTTATTACAGGAAACACCCGGTATATGTTCATACACGGAAAAAAAGCTTCCGGGATATTCTCAATCTAAAACACATTATATTATGTTGAAAATATTTCCTCGTGACAAGCATTTATTTCCTTTAACGAAAATAAATTAAAGTTTTGAATACCTATAACTAAGCGAATATATTCTTACAGATTTTCGAGTTTTCTTTTTGTTTGATTAAAGTACAATCTCTCTTATTTACTCAATATACTCTTGAAACAATACATTTTTGTATTTCTATTTTAAGAAAACGTGGTTTTATTAAGCGAAAAATCATATTTTTGGTAAAGGAAATAAATACTTGTCACGAGGAAATATTTTCAAGGAAATAATTATGTTTTGGATTGAGAATATCCCGGAAGCTTTTTTTTCCGTGTACTCTATATATTTCAAAGAACTTTGTTAATTCCGTTACACGATTGGACAAAATCGGATCGATAGAAAATGATTCCCGAGTTACATCATAAAATTAGCTTTAAACAGTTGTATGTATTTAGTTTCTTGACTTATCCGTTTGTAATTAAGTACAAAATCCATCACACTATTACTAAAAGCTTTATTGTTTTATAGTTATCAATTAATGAGTAGTTATTTTTAATTCCTCATTTTGCAAAATTTGCAGAGAGCTCCCATAGTAATCGTAACGCAGTGTTTCTCTTTCACTCGTGCTGAAAATGATAGAGATGGAATTTAGCTGTTGCCATCCCCTTAACCGTTTCATGGCCTTCGGTCTAGTGTGCGGTGATTTATTATGAAGTTTCATCGATCGTTCTATGACCTTTATGATTGATTTCACTTAATTTTACTTTTATGACCAAAACAAACAAAACAAACGTGAATGACTTATCTTTGAGGAATATCATTCTATGTTTTATCGGTAGTCCAATCTTAACAGTTTGTTTTGAAAATTGATCAATCGATTACTGTACCGTAATATTTATGGGGCCCGCCCACTATCTTTTTTTTTATTACTTTTTTGTTCGGTCCGGTCCCCGCGAAGTCTACGGGCGGCTGGATCCGTAGCGCCTGTATTTTTTTATACTATGATGAAATGATTGATCTGTTATAATTATAATATTGATGTATATGAATGAAATGTGCTGGAGGGTGAATGAAGCTATGATGAATGACAATGTTATGTGTTGTTGAACTTTTTTTAACTATTAATGATAGTGCTAGTTAGTTTGCAGAATGAGGTCAAGGTGCTTTCTTTGGTAATAAGATCCTGGATATTAAATGGTTGTATATGAAGATTGTGACAGGTGATTTCATGATTGAATCTAGGGTTAGTGAATTTTGGGCATGATCGAAGAAGATGGTCAATGGTTTGTGGGGTTGTGTCGTCACACGGGCAGAAGTCGTCGGTGGTTATTTTGAATCGTTTGAGATAGGCTTTATGGTAACCGTGCCCGGTAAGTATTTGAGTTAGGTGAAAGAAGATGGTAGTCTTTTTTCGTAGTTCGGAAATGTGGTTAAGTGTGGTTAACTATCAGTCGGCTTGACGATATTGGCCTGTCAGTTGTTCGGAGCTGTCAAATTTTTGTTCTCACTGACAGGCCGATATCGTCAGGCGAACTGATAGTCGGTGGGCCTCCTTAGGCTACAGGGCTACACACTGGCTACAGGTCGCTCTGGTGGATTAATTCATAACAGAGTATAGAGATAGAGAGATAAGTGGCTTTGAATTTAATTTTAGGCTTAGATTTTTTTTTCTCTCTAAATTAATACCTACATTGAAGAATAACAAAATAACATGTTTATTAGAAGTATGGCTTTGAAGCTGTGAAAATAAAATAGAAAATATACTGTTAAAAATATCACTCATTCACATTCCGCTCTCATTAGCTTTCTTAGTAAACAAATTAGCTGTTTGCTAAAAGCAATCAAACCCAAATCAAATCATCCTTGAAATCCTTCTAAAAACCCGCGTTCGCACGCACTGAATCAATTGGAGCATATGATTCATCATATGGCCCTTATCTACGAATCGATCCTCCACGATTAGATAATTCTATAATGAAATAGTCGTGTTTTACTATCGGTTAAACAGTTAAGTTAGTGAAGTGAAAAGAAAACGACGTGTTTTTGAAATTTTGGACTATTGAGCCCCGAAATGGCGCCGTGGATAGAACTGCCGTTTGAAATAGAAGACGTTTCGCCTGAAGAGAATAAGCTTATAAAGAAGTGTCTTTTAGGTTAGTTTTTCAGTGATGGTTTCAGTGTTTTGTGTGTAAATGGAATTAATAAAGGCAAAGACAAACGGATTCTTTTAAACAGTAAGAGGCATCAGGGGGCAATTTTTGAGATTCAAGCGCGCTAATTCAAGGAAATTAAACTCGGAAAAAATCGCACACAAACGTTTGTCACCATTAATTAATTAATCATGATTTTAAATTCCTATTACTATTATTTTTAAACTACCATTTCGTGGTTTTAGAAAGAGTTTTATGTCAGATTCGAGCGCTCGAATCTCAAAAATCTCCTCCAGATGCACAAAAAATGTTTAATGATTTATACAAAAGCAGGTTTATAAAAAATATACTATTAAATAAAAATAGTAAAATTATAATAAAACAAACTAATGTTTGATAAAGAAACTGAAGAAATTCTTCCTTGGGAGAAAGGCGGCTACCTCAAGAAAATAAATAACTCAAGAAAATATAAAGTTTTTCAAGCCAAGCTTGGTGAAGAAAACCATGTTTTTCAAGCCAGGCAAATTGTGCATCGTAGACAAAGTTGTAGCACGTGACAGTATAGGTAGTAAAATGCTTATCTATATCTAGTACAGTCGATGCCAACAATATATTTACACTTTTGCACCATAAGGCGGCATAATGCTAGGCCAAGACAGGTTCGGTCAGATGCGTGTTGTTGTTGCATTTTAAAACTACTTAAGCTACTTTGAAAAATTATAGGTTTTTTCAAACGCTCTCGTGACTAAACGGGAAAAGAAACTGAATTTATTTTCGAATATATATTATTAGACTATAAACTCTTATTTCCTGCACAAGCCGAAAGTTGCCTCGATAGAAAATAAATCCCAAGTTGGGTCCTTTTTCTCCTTATTTTTCTTAGCTAACGTAAACTATAAGAGATTAAGCAATTTAATTAAGTAAAAAACATGGTATTCTAGTTTATCTAAAAAGTCACAGAAGCAAAATTAGACAATACTTTATAGATTAGCTTATTTATCGTAGTTTGGTCAAAAAGTCTAATCCTTAAGAGCCCTGCATCTCTTTCTTTCTCGCACGGGAGCCATAAACGTGTCTGTAACAGATAGGCGTGGCTCGTCCGAATCGAGGAATGGCCTTAAATGTTGTATTCGGTCCAGATGTGCACTGTATCTAAATTATTTTTTGCTTTATTATATCTATGTTATTTTCTTCCTTCGTGTTGCCTGTCGTATTTGTTCTCACCCGATGGTAGCATCGGAAGATCAGCGCTGGCAATCGCTAGCTGAGCACCATGCAGATATGAGACCGTTTCGTGGCACTTTCATTTTTTTTTGTATTTCGTTTGTTTAATGTGTCTAGGAATAAAGTAATTCTATTCTATTCTAACTCCTTTGTATTAGGGTGCAAAAGTGTAGACATCAATAGCTAGGGATACACGCTCAGAAGCGCCCGCCGGATTTGTCCGACGGATGTGCCTGGCGGACAAATCCGTGCGTGTATCGCGCGAATTGGACACGGATTTGTCTGCGGACACATCTGAATAGCGCCATACACGAACGGATCTGTCCGCCGGGCATATCCGTCGGACAAATCCGGCGGGCACATCTGTGCGTGTATTCCTAGCTTTTGACGTCGACTGTACGTGCACTATATGCAGTGATATAACGGTTCGCCTAGTGACGAAGTGCCTATAGTCATAAAACTGACAGCTAGATTGTACTGAATGACGGCAAGGATAAGTGTTTATGATAATTTAAAACCGTAATCTCAAGATATACCTATACTACCTATATTTATTTATATAATACAGAATTGCTAAAGTTGTTTTTCTACAGGGTGTAACAAAAATACTGGTAATATGGTATTGTATTGCGGGTAAGAAAAAGTAGGAGAAAAAATTTTTGGATGGGAAAATGAATTACTTTTTGTATGGGACACGTCGTCCCATCCAGCCAACCCTCCATACAAAACAGTTTTTTTTCTTTTTGCAAAAAAAATTCCTTGTTATTTCATTATTTGAATACGATACCAATTATGACCTTACAAGGATCACAAGCATTTTTGATACAACTTGTATTTTGTTTATCAAAACTGCTAAAATGAGTTAACGGATTCACATGATACTTGGCATTTAAAATTACAACCCGGATTTACTTCTGAATTGGCTCCCTAAGAGAGAAAAACCAGGTTGAAAGTAGTGAGCCTGGGGGGGTGGAATGTTTAATGAACTCGGGCAGAGGACAATATAATAAATACTCGCGAGCCCTCAACTAATGTCAAAAAGGAGTACCTACCTAGGGCGACACGTAGTGCAACTTGCAACCCTATGAGGTACAGAACATACGGTCCAAAGAATCTGGAACTTTCTGGAGGCAACGGGCATTAGTAATGAACTTTAAAGGGCTGTCGTGCTGGTCGATGCGACACTCAACGGCCGATAACAACACAATAATAAAATAGCCCTCGAGTACTTTTACCAGTAGAAATTAAACTCGAAATATTTGAATTATTTTTAAAGAAGTTAAAAAAAAAACTAAGTGATACCTGAGATATAGCAGTATATTTGCAGTTTCAAAGTAAATTCCTCCTCTTTACACAAAATACAAATAAATACAAATGCATTTATTTCATTACTGTTTACAGTTGTTCTTAAAATAACTATAAAAGTTAGGATGGTAAGTAGTATATGTTAGGTAGGTATGTATAAAGAGTTAGGTAGGTCAGTATTTATCTAAATAATATGTAACAATTTAAGAGCGTGTAATATATTTAAATGGTGCAAGTTCAGCTTGCAGGTTTCAAACCCGCCCTTGGTCACTACACTGATAAGTACGGTACCGTACTTATACCCGTTATATTTCAGCTTTTGGAGTTACAATAAATAAAACGAAAACAGGTAGTAGGTACGATACATTGCTATCAAAGAGATGAAGCGTAACCATAATCAAACATGGCGCTACCGCGAACATCGTTGATCGAAATTTCGATATTTCCCTCTCCATGGTATTTGTAAATTTGAAAAAAAGATACACAGGTAATAAAAAAAAGTCGCAGCAAATATAGTGAAATGACAATCACATCCCATAAAATTTTTGCATGATGTACAGTCCCCATCAGATATATCGAAGCGGCCAAGGTGGTCACAAATATCTGAACAACGACTCTATTTTCAAGGCGATAAAGTGCATCTTCAGATATTTTTGAGTACCTTGGCAGCTCCGATATTATATTTGATGGCGGCTGTAGATCGAGTCTCCTAATTATTTTTAAGGGTAAACTCTCTCACAAATATGCTTTAAAAATAATGGCTGTTTTTCGATTTGTTTGTTGGCTGTTTTTCGATTTTCGTGATACATCAAAGTTATTTGCAAAAATTTACTAATGTCGTCAGAAATGGATGTTTTAATTAAAAGTACTTTTCAATTTTGAATACTTACAAGGAATAAAAATCTACGTGTGTATAAAAAACATAAAGCTTTTATTTAGGTATGTTTTAGTTAACAACTTTAATTTGCATTATAGTAAAGATAGTTATTGCGCTAAATATTTTGTTGTCAACTTTATAAAATATAAGAAAAATATACTTGAAAGACAAATACACTACGACGAAAATGTATATAATATTTTAAAAGTCGCCAGGACGCTCGCGTGAACTCGCGTTCCCATACAAACGTAGTTCAGCTCTCATTTTAAAACGACATGCTTTAGAACCATGAAATTTGATATGGGCATTCTAGTAGAACAGATATAGGTCGGACATTTGTTTTCGTTGCTAAAAATTGTAATACAAAAAATATAGCAAAAATAAATTTTGTATGTAAATCTGTATCTGGCTGTATTTTCTTTGTATTACAATTTTTTGCAACGAAAACGAATTACCGAAATATACATGCATGTCGTTTTAAAATGAGAGCTAAACTACGTTTGTATGGGAACGCGAGCGTCCTGGCGACTCTTAACCTGCGTAAGAAATTATGATTAACAAAGATTCATTCTCTGAATTTTCTTTTATCAATTATTTGTACTTTAGACTTAGATCATGATTAAACCGATAGGTATTATTTGCTTAAAATGCATTGTAAAATATTATTGCAAGTAACGACGATATTTTTTATGAAATTGGATTATGATTTTTATCTTGGATTGTCGTGTTATAGATTGTACTACAGAATTAGTTATAATATGATAAGTAAGTATTTATTATTTTTTCCGACATTTTTACCAGTGCACGTGCACTTATATTATCTTTCTGATCATAATGCTTTTAAATGCGGCCTTGGGATTAGATATAGATCAATAATAATAGCTGAAATACTTAAAAACATTATATTGTCTAACTTTCCTACACCTCGAGCTTTTAAACAACATTTATTTAATACATACATCCGTTAATAAGAGCAGTGCACAGTGTTCTGATTAAGTCATAATGTAATACGGATTTGTCACCAATATGGATGGATTTTTGTCATCAAAATTATACCTAAAACAAATTGTGATTCCGACATCCAATGCCACTAAATGCTATTGATGTTAAGATATATTATCCACTTGACATAAGTGAATATTAAAAAAAAATACAACTAAGCTTCTTGGATATGTCTTCTATTGAAATTTTTGAGCTTTCATCCAAGGCATTGTGAAAAATTATTGTATTAAATTTTCCAGAAAATATACATCAGTTAGTGCAATTGGAACCAGTCATTAATCATATTAAAACATCCTGTTAGGTAGGTAAGTACTTTATCAAACATATACCGTCCAATCACAGAGATCATAGAAATAGTGTAATATTTTAGCAAACCTGATTATTCTTAGTCAATGTATGTCCGGTTATCAACTGATTATTTTTCAGTATACTTATCATAAAATAAATCTGCTACATATAATAATGAATAAGTCATCATTTTTGAAATTTGACGTACCTCGTTACTAGGTAGGTATAGGTACTATTGTTTTTTTTATTTAAAAAAACGGCACTTATTTAAGTGCCACTGATTTTTCAGCTGTTAAAATTTTTTTTCGTGTCAAAGGTGTAAGTTTAGAACCGGGGTACGTTTTCTTCTGAAGTCAAGGGTGGTGAGTTAAATATTGCAAACGAAGGTTGCAATATTCTTACCCCTGAGTTACACAATGTTTTTAATTACACTTGCGAAGAAAGAAACAGTCAACAATATGTTTTTATGTTCCAGGTTACACGAAACCCTTCGTTAAATGTGGAAAGAACGGCTACGTCATGCCTGGCGCTTTCAAGAAGCACGCTGAGGCCATATACAACATGGATGTCAGGCCAGATGACGTGTGGGTCGTCACATTCCCTAGATCAGGTAAACCTTTCTTTATTTAGTAACAAAGAACTTAACCTTTTGACCACCGACGTCTGATATATGAGACAAAGTGACAACGTGAATGACACTTTCATAATTTATAACTTATGACGGAGTTCAAAATTGATAGTTTCTTTGATGTATGGCGGCCTAAAGGTTAAAGTACAGCATTATAGCAAAGCACCAGTGTGCCGTCGAATTAAACATTAAATTAAAAACAAATATGTACATATAGCTTCACAAAATTGTGATATCACGGTGATGTGCTTAGTGCGTATGTCCGCAAATAATATCGCATTCTGGTGCAAAGTAGATAAGTATCATAATTTATTAGATACACCCGTGCGTGAAAAAGGGCGAGTACTGGTGTGCCACCGTCCGAACTGCCTCGAGAAGGCGATGGTTCAACCATCATGGTTGAGGCAACTACGTTCACACTGATCTGAAATACCTAATAGTAAACAAACAGGGACAAAACTGGAAATATCTCGGATATTTTCCAAGAAGTATGTTTCGAATTAATGGAAAAGTAGAAAAATTAAGTGCCCCAGGCTGTTTTCAAAGACGGTGGCGGTTTCTTGATGTCCCCATATGTCAAATGGCCTGAATATGGAAATGGACCGTCTAATTAACATTCATATGAAATTTCTAGACTCTAGTTTTGATTATATTACTGAGACTAAATATTTCTTGGCGTTATATGTATTTGTTTCGATTAATGTACGGTGGAATTAAAACACAGATGATTTTAGTTTTTTTTTCTTTAGAGTTTTATAAACAGTGCTCGATTATCTTAACAATAGGTAAGCTTATGACAATGGAAGTAAGATTGATATTGGTAAGGTAGTTGTAGTTTTAGTTCCAAAAGAGAAATAACGGATGATATTCCTCTTAAATTCCAATATACTAATAAGATGATAAAACTCACCTAAAATTAGATAAAGCGTTACCTACGTTATCTTTTATCATACTGAATCGATAGTATCTATAGCTAGTGTAGAAAAAAACACATGATAAAATGTCAACGAAGCATAACATGGCATTGAATTAGAAAACGTTGTTTTTGCACGTATAGTTGTTCCTCCTTAAAACAAAAGGTTTAACAAGAGGGGAGGGCGAGACGGTGCTTTGAAATTTTAGGACGAAACCGATGTCATGGAGAAAATATAATTCAAAATAAGTTTTATTTCGAAAGTTGTTTTTTTCCGTGTAGCTTTTAACGCTGACTGTACTTTTTTTGCAAAAATTATCTCCATCTGAATTAAAGTAAACTTCATCAAATCCTTTATTTACAGGCACAACATGGACTCAAGAAATGGTCTGGCTTCTTAAAAATGACCTAGACTATCATCACGCTAAACAACATCCCTTGCATGAAAGATTTCCTATGTTAGAGTAAGTATCATTAATAGCTAGCCATATACGATTATACGCACGGATTTTTCTATCGGATTTATTTGGCAGACATGTCCGAAGGATAAATCCATCAAATATAGTGGGTGCTTTCAGATCTGCCCGCAGACACATGAGACACATCCGCGTCCAATTTCCGCCACACAATGACAGATTTGTCTGTCCGACAAATCCGTGCGTGAATCCCTAGCTACTCTTAAGGATCCTATGAAAAATGCAGTACACGATCAGTTCATTGTGAAGATTCTTTTATGGATACGATTCTGCTGCTACAATAAGGCAGTAATTTGCTTCGAATGCTTGTTGATAAACTGCATTTATTGTTAGCACGGCAGCATTACCCAACAGTGCTGCCTAGGACAAACGGTTAAAGTCTTTCTAGACAAACTTCTTTATAAATTTTACTCTGTGTAGTCATTCAAATACGATAAATTATGAAATGAGTTTTCTAATGAATGCTATATAATTGTACATAATGTAGTTAAATTAATAATATAACTAGGAAAGACTTAGCTCACGAGGTAACCGCTATGTGGGAGGTCGATTCGGCGATCATTGTGCCGATAGTTGTTTCTGCGAACGGTCTCATAGCGAAGAGTCTCGACCAACATCTTGAGAGGCTTTCGCTACGGGGGTGTGGTTGGATCAAGGGTCAGATTCAGAAGGCGGTAATCCTGGACACGGCGCGTATAGTCCGAAGGTTCCTCTCTCTCTGCGGCCCTGACCACCGGCAGCCTGGGCCTTGCTCCGTTGCCGGCGGCACCCTAGTTTAGGTTTTTTTATAATGTGTTTATGTTTTATATTGTTTTTTGTATGCTGTATTTTATTTTACTTTTATATTCATATTGTAAAAAGGCCTAACCTAAGAAAAAAGAGAAATAAAGGAAATAACTAGTAATGAACATTTCGTTTACAGATTAACATCCAAGATACCCGAAATCGCTTACGACCTCATCAAAGTAAACTTCATGAACATAGGAAACTTTCAAGGATTAGACAAAGCTGTCAAACTGCCCAGTTGGGAACTAGTAAAGAACGCACCATCACCCCGGTTTATCAAGACACATTTGCCCCTGTCTCTCTTACCTCCCAAACTTCTAAAGACCGCTAAGGTCATCTACGTGGCCAGAGACCCTCGCGATGTTGCGGTGTCATACTATTACTTGCACAAGTTAACGATGAAGGGGATGATAAGGACATCGTTTCGTACTTTCTGGGAGACGTACAAGAGGGATTTGTGTAAGTTAACTACGACAAGACTTCTTTGATTCAAACATTGTGAAGACATTAATCTTCTCTAGTTTATGTTTATTATCTGTAGCTCATCAGTATCCTTTTGCTTTTTTGTTTACCTCTAATTTATTTTTATATTATATTTTCTGTACTGGTTTTCTTTTTGAGGTGTTCAAAAAAGAGTATTTGTATTGTACTGCATTAATACGAGTATATATTAATACTGTTTTCTGTATTTTGTTTATATAAAACTTTGTTATTTTTAGTACCCTGGACACCAATCGTATCGCACACAAATGAGGCGTGGAAGCAAAGACATGAACCAAATCTCCACTTTGTATTTTATGAAGATATGATTAAGGTTAGGCCTTTTCTATCAGACTACTCTATACCACTTACCTACTATCGACCACTTTTGACGGACTCGTCAGCGTCACCCGGCTGGGTCTATGAAAAATTCCAAATATAATTTAGCGAACGCTTTAACGGAGACAGACGGTTTGGTGCAACTGACCCTAGGCATATAAAGTTGCAAATGAAGCCCTGGAGAATAAAATGATACGAGAATTTTGTTAATATCAATTTATAGAAATTATAATTATATTGTAAAAATATTTTAGGATCTAAAGAAAGAAGTGCGTAACATGTGCCAGTTTCTGGGTACAACGCAATACTCGGACAAGGAGTTGGACTACCTCACAAGCTACCTCAGCTTTGACAGTCTTAAGAAGAACAAGGCGGTCAACAACACTGTCAATGGCAATGAAGTGCAGTTTATACGAAAAGGTATTTTTTTGGTATTTCTAAGGGCAAAACAAATAAACACGGATTTGGTTCCTGGTGTCGAACAACTATTGAGCAATGCAAATAAAACCTAATCCAATGAATTAATTATGTTTGTACCTTTGCTCTATTGAACTAGCGATAGAAATTGATTTAAGTACTTACTTGGCTTTTGTTCTGAGCTATGAAAATCATTAATCAGGTAATAATTAACTCATTTCGGAGCTCATAATTACAATATGAATTCAGACTTTTACCCGAAAGGTACTAGAATCGGATCAGGGTTAATTTTTACCACATTTTTTAGGTTAGCTATCAACAACACTGTTTTTTTTGTTACCAGCACCCAAACTTCGTCTACTAGTAACTCAAGTTTAGAGACTTCAAACTAAGGCTTATTAGCTTACTGAAGTATTTTTTTATTTATACGTAAACTTTGAGTTATAATCAAAAAAACTTTATTAACTCCTTACCATATTTTGGTTATTGATGAAATAGCGCTTATTTTTTTTCCGTAAAACTTTATTCGGTTGTGACTTATTTCAGGGGAAGCGGGCGGCTGGAGAAATCACTTTGATGCCAAGATGGAAGTAGAAGCTGAAGAATTCATGATAACCAGGTTACAGGGTCTAGATCTACGATACCCCTCTTTTACCGCGACCAAAGAGTGTTCCTATTTATAAGTATTCATGACAAGAGGATGGTAGAATTGCTAGATTTCTATTAAGACTGTGTCTCTCTGACTGTTGTTTAAAATAACGAAAAACTCGAAGTTATCACAGATGTTAGAAGGCGTTACTAAAACTAACTTTTAAGGTCCTGCGCATACGTAGGATAATTTTATTTAATATTGTATCAGAGTACCTAAGTTATGGAATAAGGCGTTACTTTGCGGAAGTCTATATTATTAACTACAATAATATTGCTTTGCTATTCCACGGTATATCAACGTGCTAGTTAATTAGTGATAACTGACAACCCGTTATACTTATTTGCGTATTTTTGCATGCATTAATGTCACCACCCTCCCGCCGCAAAAATAAATTCGCAAACAAATACAAGAAACCACCACCAATACCAAAACTCGGCGCGTGCTTCGACTTTCTACGAGGCACCCTCAGGTCAGACGTCCGGCAACTAGCAAGTTGATATACCGCGGGGTATCCTGCCTTTTCGTCGAAAATTGTATTGCCGAATTTCACTTGCCAACCAACTTTTCGCAAAAGCTTCATTTGGCCGAATAACTTTTACCAAATTATTATTTCGCAACCGTTTCATTTCCCAACCCCTTAAATGGATTCCCATTTAAGGGGTTGGGAAATGAAACGGTTGCGAACCAAACCGCGGAATAGCAAAGCAATATTGTTGTAGTTGATTGTATCAGAGTCCTTTAAATATAATGTAAACTAAATTAAGCTAATTATTTCCTCATTGATGTTCCAGCACTGCCAGTCAAATGTGTGCCTGTCTGTGGCACCGTTGCCCTAAAACGGTTGAACCGACTGAAATGCGTTTTTTTTGTAAAGGATTTTTTCTACCAAGTGATTGTAGACATGTTTATTTATAAAATCAGTTCAGCCGTTTCGGGTATTTTCCTATAATTTATAATATGTAGTTATATTGGGACTTGTCAGTTTCTGTCTCTCTACGTCTAGGTGGGTTAACTATTGTTATAGTGTAAATAAAGGAGAGGCCTATGTTCAGCAGTGGACGTCTTATGGCTGAGATGATGATGATGATGATGATAGTGTAAATCTGTGAATATGTAGTAAGATAAGATATCACGTTGTGCTCCACGGATCAAATCCAAATAAAATTTATATTACATTTGTTAAATAAATGTTTTGTTATTAGATTATCTTATCTTTTACTTTTTTCAAACGTCTAAAATATGTGTACATTTCTGTACCTTAGTCATTTGTAATGGTTCAAAATTGTATTCATATTTTTGGCATTGACTGTAGGTACCTATTTTGCTCCCTCAAACCTTCATAAACTAAAAATAAATAAATGTGGCCGAGTTTAGTACAAGGGCCCACTTTGTCGATTTTCAAGGACACTTTTTTTCATTCACTAATAGATACTTAGTGCATATTGCGTAGTTTTAAAGGTACTATTTAGTAACTCCATATCGACAAAGAGGTCCCTTTGTCAGTGGACTGGCACAAATAATTACGATTTGCGGGGTCAGTTCCAGAGATTGCCGCTTTCAAGACTATTTGCAGGTTTGGGGATCCAGTAACTATGTAAAAAAAAAACATACTAAAATCTAGTGCTGGTTCGTTTGCATCTCATATACAACCCATTCAATATTATAGTATTCTAAAAAATAAGAGCATCTTAGAAACTTTGAATAACTTAGAGACAGAACATACATCAAACATTTCGGTGTTACTCAAGAATTTGAAAATGGCCGGTGTAATTTTAATGTTGATCATTCATGTTATATCTAACATCATAACTCTTTCGTCATTATTAATATAAATAATTTTGAACAAAAAGAAGAACTGACTTCACTTAGGCTCCGCTTTTCCAAGAGGAAATGCGCGAGTTGCTGTAAAAATACTTAAATCACTGTGCCTATAATAGTTGATGAAGAGTTCCCTTGATTTCTCCAGGATCCCATCATCAGATCTGGACCTGGGGACAATGGGACCAACTGTAAAGTATACTCTTTCAAACAAAGAAAGAATTTTCCAAATCGGTTCAACCGTCTTCTTGGAATAATAGGTGAATCTACATAGAAAAAAATAGGAAAAATTAAGATCCCGACGAATTGAAAACGTCCTCCTTCGAAATCTTGAAGTCGGTTGAAAAGCAGCCATGGCAGCCTGATAAGGGAAAACGTATTATTTCAATGTATCAGTATTTTTCCTTCAAAATAGAAAGTAATGGACGATTTCAAAAAACTATCACGTTTTATAGCTTTTGGGTGTAAACGCGTCGTTTGAGAATTATCTTTCCAACCTAATATTTGTCGAAGACTACTGCGTATACCCTGGACAGCTAGAAGAACTAACATCTCTTAAGAGAGCTCAATATTGCCACACGGCTTTGCAAAGTATGCCATGAGCGGGCCCTTAGGTTCTTCGGACATATGCGGTCTAGAACGCATGAAATTGAGAAGCACATCATTCTGGGCCGTATGAATGGCAAACGTGCTCGCGGTGGGGCACGGATGAGATTGTCCAACGCTGCAAAAAGGTCGGCTGGTGGCAGCCTTAACCGTGCAGTTCACATGGCCTATGACCGCACGTTATGGAAACGAGCTACATGTGGTCGCGATCCTCAGCAGTGAGAGAACGAGAAAGAAGATTTGGAAAATTACATTTTAATTTTTCATGTTCTGAAAGTGAGTCTCTTCCTAAGAGTAAATACCTAAGCTCAATCAAATAATAATCTAACTCGGCTCCCACAACTCCGAAATCGCTGGTTATGAAATTTGCAGCATAGTAATAATTAATAATTTCAATACCTGGCTTTGAGGAATTCCCGGAGTTCCTAGAAGCTAACTGGTTTACTATTAAATACTTGACTAAGTTGGAAAGGCGTATGTATATATATCGAATCAGCCAAGGTACTCACTAATATCTGATCACGAACTTTATCGCCTTGACAATAGAGGCGTTGTTCAGATATTTGTGACCACCTTGGCCGCTCCGATATATCTGATGGTGACTGTACGGAACAGACAACGGAGGGGAAATCGGTTAAAATTTTAAATCGATTTTGTTTAAGGCTTATTATTAAGTTATTAAGCTTACTGTGACAAGACTGACAAGGTTGATTTTTGTAAGATTTTCCCATATATATTTCATAAGAAATGTTAAGACTTTGACTTTGTTAAGTCTACCTGAATTTTGGAGTAGCAAAATGTGGAACTACCCTGCCCTGTCTATACCTAAATATCCTAAGGCGTCTGTCACACTGCTGGGGTTTCCACATGAGGTGCCTATGTACGCGAGCTATATAGCGATCTGGGGGGTGATTTTTGAGAATCGAGCACTCGAAAGTGACATTTGAAACTCTGAATAAAACGATGAAATTATGTTTTAAAAATAACAGCGATATAAATTAAAAATCATGATTATTTAAACTATTAATTCCATGCGAAAAAATTGGCAACAAACTTTTGTGTGCGATTATTTTCGAGCCTGAATTTTTTGAATTCGAGCGTCCGGCTGTCAAAAATCGGCCCCCTGCATGAGTATAGAGCTGGGGGGTGATTTTTGAGATTCGAGTACTCGAAAGTGACATTTACAACTCAGAATAAAACGATGAAATTATGTTTTAAGGATAACAGCGATAAGAATTTAAATTCATGAGTATTTAAACTATTAATTTAAGGGATCATCTATTAATTACATCACACCTCAAGGGGGGGGGAGGGGGTCCACAAAATGTGACATATCGTGACAGGGGGGAGGGAGGAGTTCCATGTTTGTGACCTCACAATCCTCACATACAATGTTTTTACAAAATCTAAGTTAAAAAAAAAACATTTGTTAGCAAACATTGTACTAAACTAATTTTCTACATACCGTCGCTGCGCGTGCAAAAGTCGCCATGTGTTTTTAACCTACTTTACAGGAGACACAAAAAACTATTTTTTTCGATACTGCTTTCACATAAGTACATGAATATTTTTTTGGTAAAAATAAGCACTCTTTTACATACTTTACGTTTGTTCTGGAAAAATAATCGTGTTTAAATAAATCAAAATAAATACATGTTGATAAATCTGGCACATAGCGATTTTTGTTTGAGTCATAATAAACTCTATGTGTCTTGCCATCACATAGCTATATTAAATTATTTAGGAGCGTATTCAATTTGTATGCGTTATTGTCACATAGTTATTTTATGACATGATATTAGGTATTTAAAAAAACCAGAAAGTTATGGTTAGACAAATAGTTATAACGAAGATTTTCTTGTTACTTTCATTACCTATCTCTTTCGATAATTAGAACGAATCCGTAGGTAAAAGGTATTTTTTTATCAAATAGAAACATCTCCTTCCAGACACGTTTTCAATACGTTTTGGCCTGGCAAATAATAATTAAATCCGAAAGACTTTTAGTGAACACGTACGAAAGGATTTTTTTGCCGTAATATATATGTTTCGTACCTACTTGAATCACCCTATTGAATTATTATTTGAAGAGCATTATTCAACATTTCTAGAAACGGTCAAGCCATAAAGGCTAACGTCAAACCCTTCTGGTATCCTGCCTTTTCGCCGAAAGTTGTATTACCGAATCACTTGTCAACCAACTTTTCGCAGAAGTTACTTACTAGGTTGGGTTAGGTTAGTTGGATTATGTAAAGTTGGGAAATGAAATTCGGCCAAATGAAACTTCTGCGAAAAGTTGGTTGGCAAGTGAAATTCGGCAATATAATTTTCGGCGAAAAGGCCTCTGCCTACTCTTTCGAGGAGGCAGAGACGTTCTACGTACTACCAGGAGATATCAACTCAGACCAAACCCAGCTTAGGCATAGGTATATACTTTTCAACTCAAAAATATACAGGCACGAGACAGCTAATCATAGTTTGGGAGGTCGATTGATTGTCTGAGTAGTATGCCCCACTTTAAAAACATGCAATAAACAATTATGCATTGTTTGGGAGGGTTGTCGACTGGATTATCACCTTCGCTCCCAAATATCAAGGGCATAACGCTAGACAGATCTCTGACTATAATATCATACTGCCTTGATACAAAACAGAAAGTCGCGGCAACAAATAACATCATTTTTCGGATCACTGACACCACATGGGTTTTACCTCTACATACCCTCAGCATTACCGCACTTGCGTCAAGTTTCTCGGTTGCAGAGTATGCATACCCAGTGAAAAAGAATTCTGCACACGTGAATCAGATAGATATTGCTCTCAACGAAGCCTGTAGATTAATCACCGGATGCATTAAACTTACCAAATGCGATCATCATTACCAAATGAGCGGAACTTATACCTTAAACTGCTACGAGTAACAAACACTTTTAAACGTAGACCCACAGCAACTATATTGTCAAAGTACCCGTTTATTTACCAAAATAATTCGATTGAACTGCCAGTGATGCCATTAATGGTTTACTAGAAAACATGTTTATTTTACTTGAAGATAGATACAAGCAGACACAAGTGTAACATGCGGTAGACTGAATATAGGTACTATAGAAAAATCTCGCTATATGTACCGTAAAACAACATCTCGCGTCGCGTCTACGAACATAATAGCGATCCATATAGTACAAAAATATCGCTATGTGCAAAATGCTACATAGCGGGTGAACATATCTGGTTAATTTATGCGAAAAATATCGCTATGTGTCAAGAATCACATATCAGGCGCATTCTAAAAATGGTTTTTATGGCGACCGAAAATCGCTATGTGATTTATTTCACTTAGCGATTATAGTAGGCGCATTCAATGTATGGACATCACATAGCTAGATTTGTCAAATCCTGAAATACTGAAATTAGCCCGACAGGATTTTCGGAGCATATGTGTATTGAAATACAATACAATACAATATTCTTTATTGCACCAAAAATAAAAATAAAATTGTACAGTAATAAAAAGTTTAGAATCTACATAGGTAGCAACAGGCGGTCTTATCGCTAAAAAGCGATCTCTACCAGACAACCTTTGGGTAGCAGGAGATTTATAATAAAAGCTAGGAACGTGGTAGTGCACAAACAACAAAAGGAAGAAAAATAACACAAACATCTTAATTTCAAGCAAAAATACACGTATAGATACAAAATAATAATAGATACATACCTACATATACCCATATACATAAAATACACATATAAATAAATAAATAAATAAATACCTACATACATATATAAAGGCAACTTAAGGGAGCGTAAAGTAATGTTGTTTCAACAGATTTTTAAAAATGGTAAGAGACTTAGCACATCTTACATCTACTGGCAAAGCATTCCACAATCGAACGGCCCGAAAGGTAAAAGAGCTTCTGTAAAATTTAGAAGAAGATGATGGAGGAGCAAGAATGTGCTTTTGTGACGCTCTGATAGAAGAGAGGCGGTTAAAACGCTCTTTGAGATATAGAGGTGTTGCAGGATTGAAAAGTAATCTATAGAGGAGGATAAGAACGTGAGAATCACGGCGCAGACGAATGGGAAGCCACTTGAGCTGGGAACGAAAGTGAGAGACGTGGTCATACTTGCGCAAACCAAATATGAATCTTATGCAGAGGTTTTGAAGGCGCTCGAGTTTATTTAGCTGGTCCTCAGATACGTCAAGATAGCTTATGTCAGCGTAATCTAATAAGGGAAGAAGGAGTGATTGAGCTAGCGCAATTTTAGTGGAAATAGGCAAAAAGTTGCGAAGTCTGCGAAGAGAGCCCACCGAAGCAAACATTTTCCTGCTTACCTCACCAATCTGTGGTATCCAATTTAAATTTTGGTCCATTATGACCCCAAGATTTTTTACCTGATGGGAGTATGGAATTAGAGTACCATCGAACGTTATAGCTGGTAGTTGCGAATAATCAATTCTAGGTATGAGTTTAGGGCTACCTATGACAATGACCTGGGTTTTAGCAGGGTTAACTTTAAGTCCGTAACGTTTGCTCCAATTTGAAATGCATTCCAGGTCAAAGTTCATCGAGCTAACGACCTGAGGTAAATCGCTAAGAGTACCCTGGGAATAAATTTGGAGATCGTCGGCATAAAGGTGATAAGAAGAAGAGATATTTAAAGTGATGGAATTTATAAATATAGAAAACAGAAGAGGGGACAACACACCACCCTGCGGAACGCCGGCAAATGTGTTGCACCATGTAGACCGGGATGATTCCACCTTTATGCGCTGCCGACGACCTTCTAAATAACTTTGAAACCAAGCAATTGCCGCAGGAGATATGTTAATAGAGCGCATTATCCCAAGCAAAATTTGAAAATCGACAGTATTAAATGCATTGCTGAAATCTAACAGTGACAGCACAGTGACTTCCCTGTTATCCATACCAGACCGAATGTCATCTGTTATTTTCACGAGAGCTGTAGTCGTACTATGACCTGTTCGGAAACCAGACTGAAAGTTGTTCATGAGTTCGTTTCTGTTCAAGAATGATATCAGTTGCTGGTGGACAAGGCGTTCCAGGATTTTAGAAAGGAAAGGAAGAATGGAAATCGGGCGATAATCAGAGAAAGAGGAGGGATTGGATTTTTTAGGAAGAGGAATAATGTCAGCATCCTTCCACAAAGCAGGGAATATACAAGAGGAAATGGAACAATTTAAGATGCAGGTAACAATAGGGACAAGTAAATCGAGGAGAGGAAGGATCATTTTACGACTAACGCTGTCGATCATAATGGCATTAAAAACCAAAAATCGTCAAAATTCACATAGCGACTTTTGCACGCGCAGCGACGATACTCGGATTTGTTTGAATACTTTCGTTCCCTATAAATTTGATACATACTATTTTTCTGGCAATCCTCATAAAAAGTTAGTTTCAAAGTGATGTTGTAATTTTTACCTTACTAAACTAAAAATCTAAATGTGACGTCACAGGAAGGGGGGAGGGTGCAGTTAATTGTGACTAAGTGTGACATGGGGGTGGGAGGGGGAAAAATCATGAAATTGGTGTGACGTAATTAATGGATGATCCCTTTCATGCGAAAAAACTGGCGGTAAGCTTTTGTGTGCGATTATTTTCGAGCTTAAACTTTTTGAATTCGGGCGCTCGAAAGTCAAAAATTGGCCCCCTGTCACGCTTGCATACCGTCGCCGCATGCGGGTTCGGCGCCAGTGGGGTAAGTAATAAAAGATATAAGAACTTATTGTATAATATTCATATTATATACGCTCATATTGCATAAGCTTGTTTTGTATACCGTTCAAAGTCTATAATGAACGTTTGATATAACATCAAAATATCTAATTTTGTTAAGTATAACGTTGTTTAAGTATAATATCGTTGTATATAACGGTCATAATGTATAACGTTCATAATACCTTAGATTTATAATGTATAATATTCAATACATCTAACACCAAAATACATAATGCTCGTATAGAATAATGGGTTGTCTAAATCGCAGCTCGTGTACATATCAACTCGCCTAAAAGCAACTGGTCTACACGATTTTTTAAGTAGCAGCTAGTCTAATTAGCTATTCTAAAATTCTCAAAATGTTGAATCCTCAACTTAACTAGACGGAGCCCCGCTTCGCGGGGCTCCTATTTCCGGGCGTTTTGCCCTTCGGGCATCTGAAGCTACCTAACGAACCTAACCTACCTATTCTACCTATTGATTTAGTTTGAAATCCGTGAAAACATTACACTTTGGGGAAAAAGGTTGGAATGGAGTTTATAACCTATTTAGTATATCATACGCTATTATATTTTGTAATTATTATACTAAAAGATAGTATATCTTATGATCGATATACGTTATGTATGTTATATTAAACAAATTTAGAGTATTTGAGTGTTATATGATAAGTTATTATACAAAATGAGTGTTATATTAATTGACCGTTATTCCTAATAAAAATATAGATTTTGTTGTTATAGCAAACGTTCATTATATCTTGTGAACGTTATTAATATGAAATTATATATTTTGTAGTTATATCTTATGGGACGCACCCGCGCCAGTGTGATAATCTATGCTCAGTATATATGTAATACTCGTAACAAAACGTTACATATATTAAGGTATATCTACATCCTTTATGTCGTTTAATTATCACGCTCAAAGTATCACGCGTAACTCCGAAACAAAGCATTTTCGGTGAAAAGCACTTTTGTTTACCACGTAATGAGATCCGCGTGTTAATTGTTATGTTCGTCTGATGATAAACAACAGATCTCCCTTTAACATTATTCCTTTTTTGATAGCAAAAGGAATAGGTTTTTCGTGTTACAAAAGAGCTTGCGTCCATTTTCTATTTGGATCGTAGAGTAAAGAGAATGAAGCGAATGGTGCGAGTTAATGAAAACGAAGTGAGTTTTTGCGTCTCACGGTCAAAACTACGCCTTTTACAGAGAAAATACAGGGAATAAAATAAAATATAGGTAGTTAGTAATAAATGGTGAAAATCATTTATTTACATAACTAAATATACAGAGGTACTACAGTACAAATACTAAACTAAATTAATAACTAGCTCAAATCTAAACTAGGCCCTTGCGGCATTGTACCAAGGATGCTGGCGGCATTTCCTCGTTGTATCGCAATGCTGATACGCTGTGCGAGGAAACCGCCAGGTGCTGTATTCAAATTTTAAAATGTATAAACAATACATTAACAACACAATCTGTCTTAAATATAACTCCAACACTCAACCAATAATCAACCAATATTGAAGTCGTATTGTAGTTGCATCGCAGTAATTTTCAAGTAAATTCCGTCATTTTTGATTCAGACGTGTAGGCGTTAGCTGTATTGTGTTGTTATTGCATTGGATTTGCATTGAAGTTGGATCGTGTCTGTTCGTGTTTTAAAGTCAGAATACGGCCCCAGCTCTTCGGTCACCAGTTACATCAACCAGACGCTTTGCGATATCTGCAAAAGACTTGTGTGCGCTGGGACACCATGGACCTAGAGTTTCAACTCCAATCAATTGTAATTAATAATAAAACAACAAATTCAAATATTAATATTGAATTATGAGTTAATTACGAACTAAGTAAATGCCTGACTGCCTGTACATATTTCGCTTGTCGATGACGTATTATGATGGCTATTTTTTTTAACTTACTGCAGTACCTTGCACTCTTATCTTGACTATTTATTTTGGACATTGACATAGACATAGATTTTTTTTATTTTTATCATCACATGGATTTATAATTTTACAGAAAATGCTTCAAAACTAAAAAGAGACTTTGAAACTAAGATTAACAGAAATTTTGGCACATTGGTTTAAAATTATATTTAAAGAAGTTGCAAGTTATGATATAAATCTTACTTAAAAATCGACTTTATGACAAATACATAAGGTCCATTTCCCCATTTTATAATCAAACCACAATATGCAAGCGGGAGTTATCATCCAATTTAACTACTCGTGCTAAACAAACCTCAAGTTTATTCGTATTATTCATAATTTGAGCATTTAAAATGGCTATAAATAAAAAGTTTGGCCATTAAAAGTATAACGGGAGCGGTCTGTCATTTTTTGGCCAACAGCGTGCTGAAATATTCCGCAGTTGGAAATGCAATTATTCTCGCATGGGCGAAATGGCAATCAACTGGGCATGTTCTAACATAGCTCTCAAAATTCAGTAAAAATATAGATCAAGCCAAAAAGTGAGCTCGCTATTCGGTGCTGAATTCGCCACGTGTATTTTAAAGATCAATCAATGATGGGTCATCATTAACCGGACGAGCTAAGCGTCTCTGTTTCAGCTACGGAAAAATTCTTTCGTTCAGTCGCCATCAAATATATCGGACCGGCCAAGGTAATCAAAAATATCTGAACAAGCACTTTATCGCCTTGACAATAGAGGTGTTTTTCAGATATTTGTGACCACCTTGGCCGCTCCGATATATCTGATGGCGACTGTACGTCTCCCCGTTTCACATACCCGACTGTTCTCTAGAGTTAGCATTTTTCAATCGATTCTCATGAATTTGCGGATTGGACGTTGTACAATGTACAACTTAACTTATGCGTATTATGTATTCTACCGGGAGTTTAGCCGAGAGCCATTTATCGATACTATAATGACAAAAATGCTCGTCAACAATTAAAAGTCGTGACTAAAAAATGGCATTTTCTCAATTTAGTGTCATTTAAAGTTTTAAAATCAAAATTTACTTATATGCAATTGCGTGAATTACACACGAACCGCGACTATATAATGCAGGTTTTTGTAGTTTTAGATAACTTATACAGGCTTCAGTTGGAAATATAATCTTTTTTGACTGACTTATATACTCACTTTTCGGTCGAAAAGGGCTATCACGTTACGTATAGTTCCGTGACGGCTCATGATCTTTGGCCATGGAGCTTCACAAATTAACGCATTTATCTTTCTTTCTCTTGTTATAAAAACTTTTATCGTGAAGGTACACTAACAGGTGATAACAACGAACATCGTAACTTTTGTAACGATTCAAGTTACGAGATGTTTCTTTCTCGTTTTTTCGTATTCCTTGCTTGTTCATCACTCATCAATCAGCCGTGTTTCACCGACTTTTGAATGAGGAAGACCGTGTTAAAATCTTTTGTTTTGTAGGCATTTTGTAGGTAATATTATGCGCACATATTTTGGGAACTCCCGCAGTTTGACTTTAAGCCCTCAATTTTCCTCCTGTTATTTTCAATGTGTTCAAAATGTAAGACAAATTCTTGTGTAATTTTGTAACAAATACTCGTATCCAAACATTCAAATGTCCGAAGATCTAAACAGATTCACTTTCATATTTACATACCTACATTCTAGAGCAAAAATTTCGGGCCAGTAATATTGACTTTATATCTTTCAAATTAATAACTTTTGAGATACTTATTCAAGAAAATGCTAGTGAACCGAAACTTTTGCTCTCGAGTGTATATTATTAGTAGGACCAAGTATTATAGTTTGGGTATTATACTAGTTGTTGTTAGTTGAAATACTAGCATCTAAACGATGGGAATATATTTAAAGTTTGGTCAGAATTTGTATTACTTCAAGCTTATACAGAGATAATCATACTATCTCTTTCTTATGCTAATACCCTCGCTACAAAAAGGGATGTGGATAGCATATTACTTCCACTGTTACTGCACTTATAGGCCAGCCAGACTACAGTGTTGTGTGTGTGTGTTGTACAGACGTAAAGATGGCATTATCAAAATCATAATAAATAAAAAATATTCGAAGTAAACAGTGCATACCAAAGTAGAAATAATACCCAGAAAAAACATTTTAAACATAAACTAGAGTTTACTACGAAATGGGCTCACCTCAGCATAATGCTGACCCGAAAGCCAGCGCTGATCTTTCAATGTGGGCCACGATCCACGATCATAGTTGTACAGCAGTTACACTACGCAAAGATTCATTCCATGTATTTTATAAGTTAATCTTCGTTTAAACCTATTTTTCACCTAGTTATAATACAAACTACAAAACTGCCTCACAACTTGTCCCAGGGCATAACCGGGCCAATACCAAAGCTCCGAGTCGAAATTAGGCGGCCGAACTAAACGCATTCATTTAAACTTCACGTGGCGTCCACACGAGGGCCTTTAGTTTTAATTAATAGTCCAGTATCAGACGTATGTTTAATACGTATAATCCTGGTATAGCGATTCGGACTCCTGGGGCTCGATGCGACATTTGATGAGAACACGTGACATAAATTAAGCGAAACCTGCTAAACTTAGAAAAAAAGAATCCGTCTGATGTACTGGCATTATAATAATGAATACAAACGAAAATATTTAAGGAATTTTGTAGAGGGAGATATTATTTAATTTAACGACATTACTTTATAAGTAATAGTTTTTTTTATTACAAATTAATAAATTCTCTTTATTTTTGCATGACTTACATTATTTCAAAGAAAACGATATTTAATATAATTTGTTAAGCCCGTATAGAGTAGATAATCGCAAAAAGTTATACTTTTCTTGGCGGCAACAAGAAAACCCTACATTGAGCATGGCCCGCCATGCTCTCGGCCTATATTTCTATAAAGAGTATCCTTTTTAAGAGGCTGATAACACCCGATGACCTTCTAATTGACTTTACTTAAACAGTCTTTTATCTATAACTACTTGTCTTGAGAAAACGTTAGAAAATATTTCCAAAGTTACCTCTTAAATTAGCTTTAAACATCTAGGTCTTTAGTTTCTTGACTTATATGTCTGTAATTAAGGACAAAATTTCAACCCACTAATTAAAAACTTCATCATTTATATTTCTCAATAAATGCTTAATTTTTATTTTATGAATTATTTTAAAAATTTGCAATGAGTGCTACTTAATCGTAACACAGTGTTTCTCTTTCACTTACGCCGAAAAAGATAGGGATGGAAATTAGCTATTGCTATCCCCTTAAATGTTAAATCACCACTTTATTTCAGCCAAGCAGTCTCAGTTTAAATCAAAATAAAACAAACCAGTGCAAAAGACGCAGCTTGTGAATACATTTGGCTCATACTACATTTTCCAACTGCACATCTGATACTCGTGGCGAATACCAAGTACCATGTATAATAACATCTGTTTACAAAAAGTCATATGACAATACGAAAGTATCGTGACATACGACGTTTAGTGTATAAGACGTGGATTTTTACGTAACCGTAAAATTAGCTCAGTGAAGAGTAATTTGTCTTAGTCCGTGACTCGAATATTCTTATCATTTACACTTCTAACAAAGGAAAGAGATTTCACTTTTGTCGTGTGCCGTTCTACCCTCCAACATTTATCTTTGTCTAGTATAAATGCATTGTCGGGTGAATATTACGCTATTAAAATGAGTCATTTTTAGAGAAAGTAGGTATATCAATATACAAAGTGTAACAAAAATACTAGTAATCCCTTTTAGGGCATAGTAAAATTTATATCTTATTCTAATTAATTCTATCTAATTCTAACCTCTGTTTTTTATGTTCTGTAATGTGTGCTTTATTGAATAAATGTCTATCTATCTATCTATGTATCTAATTATTTAAAAAAAACGAATAAAAAAAAAACTTGCCAAACAAAATGTTTTTTTATGGAGGGTTGATCAGCTGGGATGACGTGTACCATACAAAAAAAATTGCGTCCTAAAAATTTTTCTTCCACGTTTTCTTACTCGCAATTCCAAACTAATTATCACCAGTACGAGTATTTTTGTTACAACCTGTGTATTTTGTCCTTTAATAGTATCGCTCAAATGATCAAAGCAAATCCGGTATGCGTGTTGCTTATCACATAACCACGTTCATATTTTGATGATATCTCATCAGAATTAACGAGAATGTTTTCCTTTGAAGGATACAATCGACGTTACTTTGAATTCACGGTGGGTTGTATTTTCAAAGATACACGATAATGTTGCTACATAGTACACATGTCTAATATAACAATTTGTTTGCAGATGGCGTGCTTATTGAACTAAGCTGATTGGTGAAAATAAAAATGCGAGGAGAACTTTAACACGGAGATTTTTTTTACTAGAAATAAGTAAAAAATATTCAAATCAGTAAACGTTTACTAATAAAAAGTAAACCCTTTTCTTGTTTTTAGTAAAGTTTACTTGTTTTTAGTAAAGTTTACTTATTTTTAGTGAACTTTTAGTTAATTTTAGTAAACGTTTACTTGCCCTAGAAATTACTATTTTTTACTTGTTTCTAGTAAAAAAAAATCTCCGTGAAGGAATTGTTTCATTTAGAAAATGTCGCTTCTTTAAGTTACGTTTAGCAACTATTATTTTAGATATAATTGATTAAAAAACGCCATTATCAACATAATATGTTTTTGGCACAAACAAACTTACTCAGATCAACCTACAGCAAAGGAACTGGTACTACTGGTATAGAAATACCAGTGCACGATATATATTAAAGAAACAAATATATACAAGATACATAAAGTTATGTTCCAGAAAATGTCCATGACTCAGGGACAAATAAGTGCAGTAATCGGGATTCAAACCTGGGTTTCCGAGCATTAGAACTATCGAGTTTCAAAGATCTGTCCAAAAGGCTCGTCGACTCAACTGGTGACCGAAGAGCTGGCAGCTTCCTCGCGCAACGCATTAGTACTAAGTATTGCGATACAGCGGGGAAATGCTGCCAGTATCCTCGGCACCATGCCGAAAGGGCCCAATATTTTTTTTTTATTTTTTTTATTTCGTTTTAATTTTTACTACTCAATTACAAAAAATAAAAATCATTTAAAAGTACAAAAAACCTCTTAGCCTAATTTATTAGCTTAACCCCCAGATGTTCTCGAAAGTTTAGTTCTATTTAAAAAAAAGTAAGTCTTTTGTAAGCCTTATTTATAACTGATTTTTAATTACCTATGAATATATTGCACTTCCTTACAATAAAATTTATTATTATCGAGATGAAAAATTCTAATAAATACTCCATAAAAAGCTACCCGTAATTTCTCAAGCATACATATAACTAATTCTGTTGAAAAACCGTAACATTTCTCATAATTTTATTACGCCATTCCTAACAGACCGCGTCAATTCGTACAAAAAAATACAGATAAAAAATAAAAATAAAGCAATCTGGAGCATGTGGCGCGTAACGACCAATTAGTCCGGTGGATGTTGCCGGCTTGTTGCCGGCGTGTTGCGCGCACTGGGGACCGTTGCGTGCAAACGTGTTTTTAACCCCCGAAAAAAGGGTATTAAAATTATATAGCCCAGTGTGCGTATATTGGAACTTTGAAAGTTATGAACTTGAATCGTGTCATTTTAATAATATGAAGTAGGTATGTAGTAAATGGAAGTGGTTTGATAGGACCGCAAAAAAATAGTTTACGTTATATATTTATGCTTTTATTAGCTTGAAATACTTAAGCATTCGTAAAAAAGGAAGTAAAAACAACGTCAAAATGTTATTTATTGTTATTATTTGAATTATGCAATGTCTTGGTTTTATGTATAAATTTTTTATGCAATAAAAAAATATGATTAACATGATTGGTGGATGGTGCTGCCACCTAATGAAAAAAACGATTAAGGAAACCTTAATTTTTTACAATTACTGGTACCCATAGCGTTGTACAATCTAACTTTTCTCCTTGTCAATAACTCTAAATAAATCTTTTTATACTCGGCGACTGTAATACTCGAATTGAGATTGTGGTGGCGGAACTACTAGTGCATACTTTTTGATAGAGCTTCTATGGTCGCATATTGTAGCATCCGTAACAATCACAGAAAGGATTTCCATACAATATTGTGAAACTGTTGTCGGGCCCCGCATTGCGTGTCGCCGCCGGCACAATCCACCGGGAGATCGAACGTTACGAGATTACATAGAAGCAGTAGGTTGTGCACGGCTTTCGCCGAACTCAATTCTTACCGGCTTGCTTAAGCACTCGTATAAAAACTATTGTGTGCAACGGTACATAATAAGGGTTCTTAAAATTCTCGGGTCTGTTTTTACAAAATTCGGCTTCGCCTCATTTTGTAACTTCGACCCTCGAATCTTAAGAACCCTCATTATGTAACTGTTGCACAAAATACTATTGTATTACTGAAATTCTGGAGCGTGTCGTGGCTTTGGTTACAGCAAACAGATTTGTTCGCACCAACCCAAAACATCGATAATGCTTTCGTAGCTTATCTCCTCCACCTTAACATGCTTTTTTATCACATAGCCTTATTGGAGATAGCGATCAGCCCGCCGAATCAAAGCCTGCCCTCCAGGTCGTGCGTAAACACACACTAGGGTTACTACGGGTTTCTCGATTGCAACTCACTTTACACGCAATGTTGCAAACTAGTGACTGAAACACAACCTGCAGTGGCATCCTTCTGGTTTAAGAGCTTTATTCTCAATAAGAATTTACAAAATTCGCTTACTTGAGAACAATAAATATACAACTATATACAACTTAAAACTAACATGCAGATGATGCAAATATACAAACTATTGGTACCTAGTTTAAGCTACTAGTTAGTTTTAACCTTAGTTTATTGATTAACTTAATTTGTTGTATTATTTTATTTCTATGTATTTATTTTCCTTCTTTGTTCATTTATTAGCATACTGTGTCTTTTGATAGACTCAATGTTATTAAGTATATAAGTTTGTTTGTTTGTTTTTGTATTTATTTTGTGTTATTTTCATTGTAGTTATTTAAATTAAAAATTGTGTTCATTATAAATATTGTAATTATTTAATTGTATTATTAATATTTTATATAGGTATTAGTAATATTTGCTTATCAAATATACTAACTTATTAAATTTTTATGTTATTAATTACGTGAACTTTAAGATGTCTTTTGAAACTGCCGATACATTTTGATTCTTTGATATCTCTTGTATATCCTTGAGCTTTAGTATAGCCGTCTCGAGTTCACGTGTCACGTGAGAGCCCTTGGCTATAGGTCAAGAGCGTCGCACTACCTGATTTCGTAGCTCCAATGCATGTAGTCTCTATCAGATATATTGGAGCAGCCAAGGTGGTCACAAATATTGGAACAAAGCGTCTATTATCACGGCCGTTCGTCAATTATTCAAGTAAAATTGGTCTTACCCACATACACTTATTTACTTATTTTTACTAGGTACATATTTCGTCTGACGTTCCAAACGTGGCATTATATTCATGGTCGTATGCAGCAAAATTATTATGTAAATAAAAATTGCAGCTTCTAATTTTCCCTGTAAATTTCCCATTATATTTTCCAAGTACCTGATCAAGTATTGATTTTTTATCATCTAAAATAAATAAAGACATGTGGTAGGGCATTCGTAGATCCAATTTGGCACCGTGACGTGGGTATGGAGGGGAAAAAATTGAAAATAAATTGATCGTGTAACTCAGGCGTGGCACGAGAGCAATCGTTTAGAAGGAATAAGATTACGCGGTGTGTTGCTGGTGTCACGCAGGTTCTTGAATAAGCCAGGTCTGTTCGAATTTCACACATTGATCTTATTTTGATATTATTTGCAGCGGATTTCATTAATCTGTGATGTATACGAGCTACATGAGCAAACAGCAGTTTAAAATTATATTTTATCGTGCGACAATATGATATACAACTCGTCGAAGACGTTCAGTCGGCGAAGATCGGATAGCAATTGATGTAAAACTGTTCTAGAACAGTTTTACAATTCGTAAAAAAAAGTTAGGTATGCAGAATTTGCTGTAATTGCTTGCTATCTGATATCCGCCAACTGCCGGTCTTCGCCGAGTTGACCTTAGTTAAAATTGTAGGGTGTCTTCTTTAGACATCTAAATATATCATCTCGTTCGCCACCATTCTAGAACTGCTATCCCCTAGTGTGCATCTATGCAAATGCCTGAGATCAAAATGAAATCAATTAATAAAATTCGAACTCGTCACAGCTCATCCCATACGCAATGTGAGGATTTTCACGTAACGTATTTATAAGATGGCAAGGCTAAAATGTTAGATAACACAATCTTAGAGAGATGAAGATAAAAATGTTCCTCATTGGTTATCTTAGATAACGTCCCGAGAGTGAGAAAAAATCTTTTAATAAAAGTTTGGACGCTCAGCAACCATATCGTTTTATGACTCGTGATTTAAAGTCAGGATAAAGTTCAGCCGAAGTTAATTCAAGAAGTTTCGACATTTTGTCTCAGATTTTTTACTTATTGAAATGTCATGAATTAATGTACGTTGTAATTATACGTTGTACGTACGTACAAGTAATTATACGTTGACGAAGACGATAATAGTTTCACGTGTTTAACCGATTTCAGCATGAAAGTACATTTTGTATTTAAATTTAATTTATCATTAAAGTATCCTGATTTCGTATCCTGTAAACCTGATCAGGCATCATTCGTGTACTTTGCTGTCTCATACCATTTTAGAGGTTTAGCCTCTAATCAAACGCTAATACTGGCGCCCAACGTGGGGCCGGTTCACTGACGCTTTCCACGTAGCCAGTATATTTATTAGTAGATGTGATGTCACCACTCCACCAAGAATTGTTTGCCACAATCGTTGTCTAAAAAAAATTAATGTTATTCGTAAAGCCATTAGAGAGCGGAAAGAACTTCGTTGTGATAATTAGTTATAGGCTTATAAACAAATAATGTTCATACAATATTATTTAGCCTAAAATAAGTACACAACAGCGCCAAAATAATCGGGCAGAGATGAAAAACCAACAATGAAACTTAATAAAATAACTAAAAACAGGCGAGCCTAAACGAACACATCTCACGTAACCATCCTCACCGAAAAACAATTGAAAACGCAAGCATTGTAATTCCACTGTGCTTGACAACCCTAAGGCCGTTTCCATCGCCGTTGCTTTTCACGTCACGAACAACTTCTTTTGTCTTCACGCTAGGGTTGTTGCCGAATTTTTATGAAGTGCCACCGAAAGAAACATCTGAAAGGCCGGGCATGCCGGGAATGGCAAACGGTTTTTTCTTTCAATTTTTGAATAGCGCGAGATTCATTGTAGACTTGGTTTGGACGTGTTACGGAGTGGAGCGTGGGATGTTCTGCTTAAATTACTTAAGCCTCTCGAGCGAATTGGATAATAAGTTACGAAAAATTCATGGTTACGAAATCTGGTTGCAAAAGTAAAGAAAGACTGGCAAATTTTAAGCTACACTCGAGAGCAAAAATTTCGGGTCAGTAACATAAAATAAATAAATATTATGGGATGGGACAATCTTACACAAACCGACCTAGTCCCACAGTAAGCTCAATAAGGCTTGTGTTGTGGGTACTAGACGACGATATATATAATAGATAGATATATACTTAAATGCATAGAAAACATCCATAACTCAGGAACAGATATATGTGATAAACACACAAATAAATGCCCTGACCAGGATTCGAACCCGGGACCTCCTGCTTCATAGGTAGAGTCACTACCAACTAGGCTAAGGAGACATACACTTTACATACATAAACTTTAATATCTTTAAAATGAATATCATTTGAGATATTCAAGAAAATGCTAGTGACCCGAAACTTGCTCTCGAGGGTATATGCTTTCGACAATTTTTTTTAACTTTCCGGTTGTTAACTTAGGCCTCTTGTTTACTGTGCTAAAACCGTTGCAAACTAGCTGTAAAACAGTCGCCATCAAATATATCGGAGCGGCCAGGGTACTCAAAAATATCTGGACAAAGTGCATGTCCAGAGTTTTATATTATCGCCTTGAAAATAGAGGCGTTGTTCTGATATTTGTGACCACCTTGGCCGCTTCGATATATCTGATGGCGCTGTACAATAAGTCATTTCAGTGAATGCGTCGAATTATCAGTCATATTTAGTTATAATAACATGGTTATAGTTATAACAATAAACCGTTTTTGGGTAAGTCGAATTGGATATCACTAGTAGTCCCCTCGAACTGAGAACTCGCGATTTACTTGCAAACAAGTTGACCAATATAACAAGACCCTAAGGAGGATTTTTTTCCATAACCACTTGATCGATCCTGCTCATATACGAACTTACAAATTGTATGTATCTCTGCTACATCCCCAAGATATTTCATAAAGATCAGAAAAAAGTTACTAAAGTTATCGTCGGACAAACTATCGAAATCAAAAAGCCATCCAAATGCCGAGACGTCCCAGTAGCCAGGTAACAGTTCGGTCTGGAGTTGTTTGTAAGAACTCACTTCGCTTACGCTCCGCGAGTTTGATCAAATTATTTGGTGTTTTGCAAAGCTGTTTATTGCTTTCACCTTAAAATGCAGCTTTTGGGCCATAATAAGTATGAAATAGCATTTTATTAATTTCCAACCAGGTTACCAACGTATTATGTGCACTACGGGAGTTTATGAGCCCCGCAAGCTATTAATTCAATTAACGGCGCAGTGTTAAGTGTACTGCAATGCGAAAATTGACAGCAGCGCCATCTCTTGTCGCTTACGTTAAGGCTACTTTGGACAAAGCCAACTAGAGCCTGCAGTTTTTACATACAATATATGATGCAATACGTGTAACAACACAAACAACTCTAGAAGCTGTATTCGTGTAATTCCAAAAGGAAAACTGGCCAAGAGCATGTTGGGCCATGCTCAGTGTCGGGTTCCGGAGTTGCCGGCTCGTTACAATGCATCCTATCATGCCTTTTTTTTGTTCACTAGGAACCCTAAAAATCGGCGAATAATTTTGAAAGTTGCCACTTATTATGATGGAATAATTATTTTTTTAATGATTTTCGTAACCATCCGAATTCTATTCAGATTTTTACGCTAGCTCGGGCTTTTGAACTCAGCTAAGTTATTTCCGTTCTTTTTTGTTAAAAATTATTTTTATTGTGTACCTTCTATTTGTAGTAGGTAATTTTTAATATGTGGCAGTGGTTTTCAAAGTAAACACACAAACTCCAATTAAAATTGTTACCGTAATCATTTAAGCATGATGTTTACCCCTAAATTGCTTAAAAGTTGGTTAATTAAGGAAAGCCGTAGTGCAATGCACGCGGAACAAACTTTGATTAAAGCTTTCAGAGTTTAATAAAAGCTTGGTTGATCAAAATTTTGGAATTTGCTTTGACTGAAAAACTTGGGACGATTTGGTGTTCAAGATCTTGTACCTAATTGTATGCAACGTAACAAAGTCTTTTAGTTATTTTCATTCCTTTTACACTACAAAGGGTCGCAAACGCGCATGTGACACCTCTTAAGTTGCAGGCGTAAATGGACTACGGTAGCTACTTACTATCAGACGGACCGTAAGCTTGTTTGCTAATTTAAGGATTCGATTTCAAAATCCATTTATCTCTGGTTTTAATATTAAATATCGTCATTAAGTGTGGTGGTGTTTGGATTCCATAATGACACAGTTTCCTATAGAAATCAAATCATCTAAAAATAAAACTATAGTGAGCATTCGATTTAAAGTTAGGGACAAGATTTCTCTCTCTTTAGTACTCTTTTTAATACTCTTAGTGTCGAAGACGAGTTGTAAAACCAACTTAACTGCCATATAAACTCGACCAAAGCGGTCTAAATACATTTTCAGACGATTTTCCTACAAGAATTTTCAGAACGAAAAGCTCTTCCACATCTTTAAAATTCGAATATTATCGCTTAGAGCAGACTTAGAAATTGGACGCTGTCCAAATAAAATAGGGCTGCCCAATAAAATTTCACTTAAACACCGAAATTTAAAATTTTCACGTTACAGCTTTTTACTCTCCGTCCCAAAAGAGCTTAAATTCTTTAAATCCTTCAACCTAAACTCGATTCTACTCCTTTGTAACAAACTTGAAACTGTATTGTATTGAAAATGTGTATGTGTCTAAATAGTTTGGTTATTTTTTTGAAATTGGAAGTCACTGTCGGCGAAGTAATGGGCGATCGTGACGCGAATGTCATTTGAATTTTGTCGATACAGTACGAGCAATTTTATGATACGTACGAAAATTTTTATACAAACCAGTTTAATTTTCCTCGTGGGATAGAGTACGTGACGACAATCTAGAGGAAATGGTTTTGTCGCACGGAATCGAAATGCTTATCATTAATGCTCCTGCTTTGTTCAGATGAACAAAGAATAAATTAAGAATGAATTAAGTAGATACTTAATTTGTTCTTTGTTTTATATAATTTAAATTTGGTCTAGATTCTAAATGTGTGACCATTTAGGTCACAAAATGTATTTATTATATACATAATTTATACAGCATAACAGTAAAACCAAGACACTGCACAATTCAAATAACTAACAGAAAGATAAATAAATGAGAATCTAACTATCAAATACATTCTGACGAGACTCTAGCAATAAGATTTAAACCTGTTAGTATTTTTAAATAATGAAAATTGGAATTTTGTAAATTTGATAAATACTACATAAAGTAATATTAAAAATTAAACGTTGTTTGATTATTGTTTAAAATATATCCCTCTCATGTAGTCGATAAAATAATTTTACGTCACTCTGGGCGGTAAGTGAGATTTGCCGCCCACGGGCGTAGCGGCAAATCTCACTTCACACCCAGGAGAAAACGTAAAATTGTGTAAGCACCACGGGCGGTAACAAAGAAGGCTTCAGATCGCTTGTTTATGGCCCTTACCTTCGGTTCGGGCCAGAAATGCCCGCAATCTGAGCCGTCCTTTATTTTACCGCCCTAGGTACGTAATGTACTAAAACGTACCAACTCTTATTAATAAGTTCGAAGTTACAAATATCTAGCGTTTGAGATAGACTACCCGTCACTTTATAATTAATATACCTGTTCAGCGAGGCGTTGTGGGGCTGGCTAAATATGAGGCGGAGAAGAAGAAGTCCAAGAATTGTGGCCACATTTTTATATTTTATTACAAAAGACAAGAAATCCCATCTTAAACGTAACGGCGATGATAGAAGAACGAACTATGAACGAATGAATGAAAGAATGAATGAATGCCTACTGTTGGAGTTGCCAACATGCTGGGGCGGGCGCGGAAGGCTTACCCTTAACATAGTTAAGACATTAAAGACTGTATACGTTAAAATCCGGCCACGCATGGTATGGTACATCTTTTTATTGAATGTGCATATTCAACCAACACTTCTAATTAATAATTTGGGGTTATCAAGCTACATAATAAAATTGAAAACATAATATAAACGTTACGTTGTCTATGAGTTTGATCACTATATATTCCACAGTGCCTATATTTTGTTGTCCACAGTGTTCTGACAGTGTTTATCAAATTTTCCTGTTAAAAATAGTTTTTTATCTATACATATAATAAAGGTGAAGAGGGTCAAAAATCTGTACATTGGAGATATTAGTAAAAATATGAGTTAGTAGCTCTTAGAATCGATAACAGAACACGTTTCGGCGATTTTTAGAATTTTTGTCTGTTTGTCTGTTTGGATGGGGAGAGTTGGCGTCAAAACGCCTGAACCGATTTCGATAAAAACTTCACTAGCAGGTTCTACAGACCTCTGGTCAGGACATAGGCTATAAAAAATACGAACTTTTTGGATTTAAGGGGGTTTAAGGGGCGTTTAAACTTTGTATGGGAAATGCCTTTATATGGTAAATAAATACTTATGCCTTTGTATTTCAACTATATATTTTTTAAACCACGGCGATGGCAAACAATCATACGACCCGCCTGATGGTAAGCACTTAGGGTAGCCAATGGACGCCTGTAAATCCAGAGGTTTTATGTGCGCGTTGCCTCCCTATAAGAATCTTTTTTTATTTACACTATATTGCACGAAATACAAAATTGTGAGACCAAACGGCAGCCATCATACCAAATGGTATTTTCCACCAGTCAACCATTGGGCCTATACAACAGACATGTACAAAAGGTGCAAGAATAAAAGTTAAATTAACTAACTATAAAAAAACAAACGGAACATAGTGAAACACGGAAATCGAAAAGTACCGGCACACCCTGCCGAAAAAGAGTTTAGATAGAGTTCACCGCGTGATGGGCGTCAAAGAGAGGGGGGCGCAAAAAGAAAAAAAAGACACCACACTATAGCTAAATATACCGAAAATTGTTACGTTGAACATTTGAGATGGGAGAAGAAGAGTTTTGATAGAGTTTATCACGTGACGGGCAGCAATGAACGGGGGGCTCGGGGGGCGGAGCCCCCCGCAAATAAAAAAAAACGATAATAGTGCAAATTATACCAAAAACTGCTACGTTGAATATTTGAAATGGGAGAAAAAGAGTTTTGATAGAGTTCACTACGTGACGGGCGGTAAAGAACGGGGGGCTCGGGGGGCGGAGCCCCCCGCAATAAAAAATAACGGTAATATTGCAAATTATACCAAAAACTGCTACGTTGAACATTTGAGATGGGAGAAAAACAGTTTTGATACAGTTTACTACGTGATGGGCCGCAAAGAAAGGGGGGCTCGGGGGGCGGAGCCCCCCGCATAAAGAAAAAACACACCGTACTATTGCTTATTATACCAAAAATTGTTACGTCGAACATTTGACATGGGGGAAAAAGAGTTTTGATAGAGTTTGCCGCGTGACGGGCTGCAAAGAAAGGAGGGCTCGGGGGGCGGAGCCCCCCGCATAAACAAAAAACACACCGTACTATTGCTCATTATACCAAAAATTGTTACGTCGAACATTTGAGATGGGAGAAAAAGAGTTTTGATAGAGTTTACTACGTGATGGGCCGCAAAGAAAGAGGGGGTTGGGGGGCGGAGCCCCCCGCATAAAGAAAAAACACACTGCACTATTGCTAATTATACCAAAAATTTTTACGTTGAATATTTGAGATGGGAGAAGAAGAGTTTTGATAGAGTTAATCACGTGATGGGTGGCAAAAAAAGGGGGGCTCGGGGCGCGGAGCCCCCCGCATAAAGAAAAAACACACCGTACTATTGCTTATTATACCAAAAATTGTTACGTCGAACATTTGAGATGGGAGAAAAAGAGTTTTGATAGAGTTTGCCGCGTGACGGACCGCAAAGAAAGGGGGCTCGGGGGGCGGAGCCCCCCGCATAAAGAAAAAACACACCGTACTATTGCTTATTATACCAAAAATTGTTACGTCGAACATTTGAGATGGGAGAAAAAGAGTTTTGATAGAGTTAACCACGTTATGGGCGGCAAAAAGTAGGGGCTCAGGGGGCTCCTCCCCTTGCATACAGAAGAAACACACCGTACTATTGCTTATTATACCAAAAATTGTTAAGTTAGACATTTGAGATGGGAGAAAAAGAGTTTTGACAAAGATTACCATGTGATGGGCGGCATAGAAAGGGGGGCCAAGAAAGAAAAAACACACCGCACTATTGCTTATCCTACCAAAAAGTTCTAGGTTGGACATTTGAGATGGGAGAAGAAGAGTTTTGAGAGAGTTTACTACGTGATGGGCGGTAAAGAACGGGGGGCAAATAAAATACTGCAAATTATACCAAAAACTGATACGTTGAACATTTGAGATGGGAGAAAAAGAGTTTTGATAGAGTTCACTACGTGACGGGCGGTAAAGAACGGGGTGCTCGGGGGGCGGAGCCCTCCGCAATAAAAAAAACGGTAACATTGCAAATTATACCAAAAACTGCTACGTTGAACATTTGAGATGGGAGAAAAACAGTTTTGATACAGTTTACTACGTGATGGGCCGCAAAGAAAGGGGGGCTCGGGGGGCGGAGCGCCCCGCATAAAACACACTGTACTATTGCTAATTTGCCATGGCTGACACAGTCAAATCTCAGACGCTTTCAGTCGATCTTTTGGGATGTCGAAGTTATATGCAAGAAGTCAATTTTAGCTAAACTGCTAAACATACTGTATGAAATATGACATGTAGAAAGCGTTTAGCAATGGACTGTTGAGGGTAACAAAAAGTGACAGAACCTACTGCAACGCACGCGAGCGAAGCCGCGCGGGTACAGCTAGTTATAAATAAGATAAATCAAATTATACCTTATTAAATTCTCTTTTCACCATAGCTAACATTTTTCTAAGTGTATTTAGATTGAAATAGTTCGGAGGTGTTCTAACTTTGGTGAGTTTGACTTTTTGACAAAAAATGGCTGCCGTATAAAAATTACTTTCAGTGCTTGGAGTAGAAAGTTTTCCTGACTACCTCAAGTAGAATAGAGTTTCAAAACATTTTTTTTTGTAAGATGACATTCTAGTGACCATAAAACCGGTTGTGAAAATATAAATACAATTGTGGTATTGTAGCAGGAAGCGAGTGAAGATTATCAAAAAACGCTGGACAAAACATTAAAGATATGATGGAATACCTTCAGTAAAAACTGAGACAAGCCCATACAATTGTAATATGATTCTATTTTTATTATATAATACTATGATTACAGATTATTTATAAAAAAGAACTGCTTGAAAATGTGTTACCGAAAGGGAGATGTACCAGATCATGCGTGGCCGGATTTTAACGTATACCTACAGTCTTTATATTTAAAGTAAACAACTACTAAAATAAAAACAAATATCAACTTGTAATGAAAACAAGGAAAATGTTAAGTTAAAACACTCCAATCTGCGAGTGGCATTATTAAGAAATAAGTATGCTACTACCTAATGGGCATACAACAATATAGTACTTAGACTCTTGTAATGTTGTATGACGTATGACTAACCTAACTACTACATTTCTTACTTAAAGTTAATACATCATGTATTCTAAAAATAAAATTACTCTATAGGTAAAATAGCGAAGCCGCTTAATGAACGTTTATACACTTTTTTATTAGGTGTCATGAGGTCGACGACCCTGACTTTATTATCATCACCAGGATATACTTAAACAATTCTGGCCATGGGCCATGTCATGGGCGGAGTGTTAGGCTCCTTCATAATGACTAAAGCACCAACTTTAACATTCGGTTGGCTATCCCGCCACTTAGGACGACATTGTAATGCATTTAAGTAATACTTATGCCATACCTTCCAAAAGTGACCCTTAATCTTGTTGCACATACGTCGCCGTAGAGCGAAAAGTCACCAAATCACAAAATGGCCAAAATTGACTTATATATGTCATCAAAATCGCATTTTTTTCTCCAAATTTGAGTCTTATTGCGGTAGCAATAGCGATCATAGTTTCAATTTTACAAAGTTAAAGAACTAACTAAAAACTCACTTCGGATTCAATATTTTAGTCGAAAAATACCTAATTCCGTTATACATTTTTGAACTTCTTGTAATTTATTTATGAGCGTACCTAAGTCATTTTAGTTCATTTTTCCCTATGTATTACTAAACTCGTTAACCACAAATAACCTCATTCAAAAAGTCACTTAATTTACTTAGTTACTTTTTGAATACCTGGTATGTCAAAAGTGTGAATGCGAAAATTAACTAACTCTATTTAGTTATATTTTATTCATAGTTGTAAGGCAATGTACATCATTTAACCAAAAGCAATAATAATTAAACAGTTTTAATGAGTTTTACCCTACAAAAAAAAATATACAATACAATGACTAATCATATTTAATTAATTTTACAATAAAGAATATATATATACTATACTGTACGCCGACGTGATTTGATTGAAATTCGCTCGCAAGTTAGTGAATTTTCGCCCAGTGCCTGGTATCAGTTTGTTATCTAATTGTATTTTTTTATATCAAAAACTGTTTGTATTGTCTTGTAGTTTGTAGTACGGGCAGGTTTCCGCTACTCGACGACTGGCGCCTATTTTGCGTGAAGGGAAGGACGGCTAGTCCAACCAGCCTAACTCCTCAAGGAATCCTATCAGACCTTTGATGTTGAGTAGGACCTCGGAGAGATCTCTCGGGGACCCGAGGTGTTTTGCCCTGTACGGGGCCACTCCGCTGCACTCCATCACCGCGTAAGAGGCTGTTTCTTCTGTGTCCATGCACTCTCGGCATAGGGGACTGTCTGTAATACCTATGTTAAATAAATGTTTGTTAAAAAGGTCTGTGACCTGTTATTAAACTAGTTACCATCCTTAAACGGGTTTTACCGAGACGGAGAAGTGTTTTGGTGAGTCTACTGTTAATGCTAGACATGCCTTGTTTAGCCTGTCTTGACTTTGCCAAAGAGTTTAATGCAGCCTCCCAGTTTGTTCCAGCAGCGTCGAGCGTACCTTGCTAAAGGGCGTCAGGAGAATAGGCTCTGGGCCAATCACCCCCGCAATTGACCCTTGCCTGGCCAGCTCATCCGCAGCGTCGTTTCTTCGGGATCAACTGTGAACTTTGATCCATTGAAGGGTGATCCCATTTTGTTGACATACCTATATTAGTCGTTCATGAGTTTCATGACACTCATGTATTAATCCAGATGTAATGATGTGGCTTCCTAGTGCCATCAGTACTGCCCTACTGTCGGAGAGTATACGGATGGAGGCTCCTGTTACCTTCCTTGCAGGTATGGCGGCAGCCGCATTGATGATGCCCATGCACTCAGCTAGAAATACTGAGTTGTGGGCGCCCAGCGGTATCATTATGGGCATGTTCAGGTCTTCAGAAAAAGTCCCGTAGCCTGACCCCACGTCTGTTTTTGATCCGTCAGTAAAGATTCTCAATTCCCGGGGGTTGAGACCTTCATGACTGTCGTCCTCATGTTACATGAGTCATATAACTGTATTTTGTACCTTTTGTCGAAGGCAGCGTGTTTGTGAACCCGATCCGTGCCTACCCTGAGCACTGGAAGTTCTTCGTATACTCTTTCCAGGCAGATTGTATGCAAAGTGTTCAAATTAGACCATATGTTGAGGTTTCGCAACTTTACCGCTGATATCGCAGCCTCCTGCTGTATGTGGAGGTGAAGCGGTAGGAGGTTTAGCATAACTTCCAAGGCTGCGGTCGGAGTGCTCCTCCAGCAGCCTATGGTAGCCACACATGCAAGCCTCTGTAGTATCTGCAGTTTGTATCGTACGGTGGCTAGGTTCGTTTTTGGCCACCAAACCAGCGCCCCGTAGCAAAATAGAGGCCGGATGATCGTCTTGTAGAGCCAGAGAGTGATTTTCGGGTTGAGTCCCCACCTGTTACCAATCATCCTTCTGCATTGCCAGAAGACGACTTCTGCCTTATTTATACGTTTGTTAATGTGGTTGGTCCAATGGAGTTTACTGTCAAGAGTGAGTCCTAAGTACTTTACCTCATTTGTTAGATGTAGTTCCGATTGGAACAGTTTTGGTTTAATAAAGTTGCCAAGTGACCTTTTGTTGGTGAACATTACCATTTCTGTCTTGGTGGGGTTTACTGATAGGTAACATTCCCACACCCACAAGCTTTAGTCATCACACCGATATAACAAAATTTTACTTGTTTCGTTCCACATAATCCTGTTCCTTTTGGTTTACCCCATACAAGTACCTAATACTTCTATACTTGAACCTATGAAATAGTATTTCATTTTATAAACAGTTTTTGATAAAAATGTATTTTTTTATCAAAACGGGTCCCCAAGAGATCTCCCCGAGGTCCTACTCAACATCAAAGGTCTGATAGGATTCCTTGAGGAGTTAGGCTGGTTGGACTAGCCGTCCTTTCCCTTCACGCAAAATAGGCGCCAGTCATCGAGTAGCGGAAACCTGCCCGTACTACAAACTACAATACAATACAAACAGTTTTTGATATAAAAAAAATACAATTAAATAACAAACTGATACCAAAAGAACACTTATTTCGTTATCCAAATCATCTTTCTTTTTACCAAATCCAAAAGTAACTTTTCATACTTAATCTCGGTATACGCAATTATTATTTAGCAAATGCCTAGTCCATTTTAAGTTCATTTGTTGTTCATTTAATTTTAATAAAGTGTTCGCTGAATTTTAAATGACGTGATTTAATTTGATCCTTTAATATTAATCAGAATAAAAAAAATATATAGTAAGTAGTTTTTAACTAACATGTATTTTCACTTTATCATAGCAGTCATAATTCAACTAACTTTACTTAGTTAAATCTAGACGCACTAAAATGTGGGCAAATAATCATTAACTTCGTTCAAATAATCACTAAGTCATAATTAAGGTGTAATATTTAAGGGCTAAAATTAATTATCGCCTATAGCTCCTAAATCGTTAATGTGAATAATATAAATCCATTTTGAACCCAAAGAATAGCAGTTTCCAATGAATAAACACATATAAAACCACAATTTAATCATAAGATAATTTCAGTAAAAAAAAAATTAATTATTTTTTCTTTAAACCCTCGTTACTCAAAATGACCAATGAACGATTTGGTGACTTTTCGCTCTACGGCGACGAATTATCCCAGAATTTTAACCTATTTAGTAGGCAACTCTGTCAAGTCTGCTTCCGGAAATTACTTAGTTAGAAATGATATTCCATCATCACGACCGTGCTACAGTATCGTGGCAGACTCATGCTAACGCTGCAATGCATGACAGAACTTAAATGGTACATTACGTACCTAGGGCAGTAAAATAAAGAAGGGCTCAGATCGCTGGCATTTGTGGCCCGAACCGAAGGTAAGGGCCATAAACAAGCGATCTGAGCCCTTCTTTATTACCGCCCGTGGTGCGTACATAATTTTACGTCTTCTCCTGGGTGTGAAGTAAGATTTTCCGCTGCGCCCTAAGGCGGTAAATCTCACTTAGCGCCCAGAGTGACGTAAAAAATATTAAAAGCACAGTGGTCTATTCAACTTGAACGTACATTTTAATGTCCGAAGCACAATATTCGCCATATTGGTTTTTTCGGCGTTAGGTAGGACAATAGGGTACCGTCATAATCATATTTTCAGGGACACAAAGGAGGGACACAAAATTAATACGCATGGATTAAATAGAAGTCAGCCATATACACTTTTCAGGCCTTTTTGGGTTCCGGGGTTTTTTTATAATATCGCATATTTATATTATATTATACCGTTATTATTTTCAACTCTGTTGACATGGAATGTATCAGAGTTTAAATTGTTTTTTTTATATTCATGTGGTAAAGGGTTAAAATAGCTATAAACACTTTTATGGCTTATAAGTAATTAAGTAGCTAATCTACTATAGTAGAATTAGACACGCATCACCAATTTTTTAAACAACATTCATAGGGGTTGAATTTTATATTTTTTCTACTCCGGTACTTTTATCTGTCAATTATATGGTCTCGCCAACGAATATAAAAGCATGTCTTATGTTATGACATTTCAAAAAAGTCTATCTTGTCTATTCTTCATAAATACCCTAGGGTTATCACTACATAGTATAAAACAAAGTCGCTTCCTGCTGTCTGTCCCTATGTATGCTTAGATCTTTAAAACTACGCAACGGATTTTGACAGAATACATACTAAGTCAATGATTTTGACACGGTTTTTTTAATAGATAGAGTGATTCAAGAGGAAGGTTTATATATATAATTGCACCCGTGCAAAGCCGGGGCGGGTCGCTAGTTATGTGATAAAAAGCAACTGCTAACAGTGGTGCCCTGTGAACCCAACAGATAAAAAAGAAAAACAACACTAAATTTACAACGAAAATCAAAACTGCCAACTTAACAAACAACTGAATTCATATGGTTTGGAACAATAACAAGACTAAAATAATTGCTGCCAACATAAGGAAAAAAGCAAGTAAGTTGATGACATTTGAAAAAAAATTTTACCGTGTCTATGATTACGTTCTCTCAACTGCCATATGCCACCACTTTTCAACTTCTCGCTATTTCTTAAAGCAAACTGCGTTTAATCTTTCGTATTATTTAATCACTAGTCGTAGAAAAAGTAATGTATGCAACGTTGTATAAGTAGGTCAAAAAAGGCTCATGGCGTCTTTATTAACAATTTTTGGCTTCGCCTCAAATTGTTACACACGCCACTCACCTTTTTTGAACCCTCTTATACAACTATTACATAAAATACTATTATTATTTTATTTGATTGATGATAAGTGTCCAGATAGATTTCCTTAAAAGTACTAAATTTTCTCTGTAATTCTCGCTATTTTACTATCTTTATTTATTTATTTGATTCAAACACATTGGTGCCGTTCTGCCTTTTCAACGACAATGAGATAAAATTTAAGATTTTCATGATATTTTTTTAAATAAAAGTTACAAGAGTTTTTGACGTGATAACGTCTTATAAATCGATGAACAACCGATGGCATGCACGAAGAAATGTAGCGTTCCGTTGGGGTCACGTGATAAATATTTTTGTGTATGAAGGGGACCAGGGGCTCAGAAATCACTAGTAGTAATAGAGGTAGATGAACTTTGACAAACTTGACCAGAAACATTACTATAGTTTGGCCAGAGTTTGTTCCACTTCAAGCATAGACAGGGAGAATCGTACTGTCTTTGTCTAATCGTACTCTCACTACTAAAAAAGGGATGGGTATAGCATGTTACTCTGACTGTTACTGCGCTTTTTGGTTTGCCAGACTATAAACATTTTATCGTTGGACTAGGGTACCATGGTGTATGAGAGGGGGACAAGCAAAACTCACTAAGTACTACCACAAGTTCATAGCCATAATGAACCATACGTACAACATAACAAGGTTGATTTTTGTTTAATTTTTTTTGTAATTAGTGAGTTTTGCTTGTCACCTGACGATTTTAAGTATTTGATTTGATTTTGTGTATAAAGCCTACCAGGGACTCAGAAATTCACTAGCAATAGACGAAAATTAATTTTGTTTATAGATTACCAGAAACAGACTGTTCATTTTATCGGGGTAAGTACTAGGGTGCCATGGTCGTATAAGAGGTGGGTTGGTATCCTTGGGCCCTACCGCGAAGTTCGAAATTCGACATTTCGTTATCTCCGTTTCTATCGCTCTTGCATATTCGAAAGAGAGTGACGCAAATAAACGATTTGACGATCGATGTGGTTCGCGGTTTTATGCCTGTTTGACAAGACGATCATATACATTTACCGTGAATTCAATTTTAACCTTTAGTTTGTTGTTCAGCTTGAGAAAATGTTAATTTTGAGTCGGACACATATGAATATACACTAAAGATAATTAAAAGAATACATAAAATAGTTTTACGGTTTGTTTACAATCATTTGACAATAAATAAAGAACTGCCAACTGATTGACTATTGATTGACGTGTCAACTTTCAATTTACTTTTTTACTTCAACAAAGTTGATATAAAAACTCTTTCTCGCGTATTATATGTGGCCATATTTCACATGATGGCGGGTTACTCCGAACTTTGAAATTTTAAGTCGATCTCTCACACTCCTGTCAGAATACATGCTATTTTAACGAAAGAGAAGACACCGAAGTTCGAAACTGGAATTTCGGAATAGGCCGTTACTTAGAGCTTTAAACCAAGAAGAGTGGCCATTGAAAGGCGTTCCCATCTGCCGAAAATGTATGACCAGTGGTCATACTCATTGTATGGACTGACGTTTATTTGACGTGGCTATTTTGACGTTTCGCATACATTTGACGTTCCCCTCCTCCGCAAAAAACGGCAGATTTTTTCCGATAGAAATGAGAGCGCGTGTCGCATCCGGTTGGTTCAATAATCAAAGGGCCGTTATCAAGCCGTCACCTAGAGTTTGTTCGGAAAGAGGAGTGTTGTGGTTTATATGGGAGCTCATACATTCTACGACACTTCTCTTTCCGGACAGACTCTACAAATTATTTTCAATCGATTGCAAAAAAGGAGGAGGTTATACGTTGGGGGGTAGCTATGTATGTACAGTCGTCTACACAAAAAACTGCTAACACAATAGGTTAGGTTAAGTTAGAGCTGCGACCCCTACATTAAAAACTGCAACCAGAGTAGGTTAGGTTCGGTTAGAGCTGCAAACCTCTACACAAAAAACTGCTACCAGAATAGGTTAGGAAAAATTGGCCGTTATAGGGACTGCCGATGGAAGTGAAAACATCAATGTTTTCTTATTACGTTATCACGCAAAATTATAGTCCGTAAACCGCCTTTACAGACAACCATTTTTTTTAAGAGGAGTACCTAATAAATGTTTCTCTTCACGTAGCCAACGAATTTTTTTGTGGAGTATTTTTCCAGAAAATACTGTGACATCGTGTTTCTTTTTAATGGGGACAGCATTAAGTTCTACCCTCAAGACACGGTATTTTGTGAGATTACTGGTTTTTCAAACATACACAAGGAAGAGGAATTAATTGATGGTTTGGTATTCATTAGGTAACAAATTTTGAACACCTGTTTTTTATAAAAAAAAACAAATATTTCCAAACCGATCTACATGCGAGAACCTATTATTTAGAAATAAGTAACACTGTCAACGAAATGTAAAACCCTCTTATGTCTGCTCTTCTTACAAAATCCTATGGACCCTTGTTGTTTCAGATTGAGGTCTCGTGCGACAACGTTGTTAGGGTTCCGTACCTGAACTAACTGGAACCCTTATAGGTACGTGATTTGTCTATGTCCTTATAGGTGTAACAGAAATACTGGTGATCCGTTTAAGAGCATAATTGGTATCGTATTGCGAATAAGAAAAAGCAGGAGAATTTTTTTAAGACGCATTTTTTTTGTATGAGACACGTCGTCCCAGCCGGCTCATCATCATCATCATCATCATTGGCCCTTACGTTACGTTTTTGGTGGCTGAACAGCCCGATGCGAGCCGTCCCAGCCGGCTATTCTCATACAAAATCAAAACTCTTCCCTTCATGCAAAATCAAAACTTTTTTCGTCTCATTTTTTCTTTCTTAGATTTTCATAATTAGAATATGATACCAATTATGCCATTAAACGGATAAGCAGCTATTTTGTTACACTTTGTATACAGGGTGTCCCAGAAATCGACGTCAAGCCGTGAATGGATGATAGACCAAGTTATAACAGTTATCAGAAAAATACAAAAAAAATCTATCACATGTTCTTCAAAAATTATGGTCACTTTAAAAATTTACTAGAAGTTAAGAGACCAGGGCGTGAATATTCTAGTAAATTTTGATTTTTTCTGGGACACCCTGTATAATACTTGTATTTTTATTGCTGCTACAAGAAATAAATTAAAAAGAAATAAAACTGCATAAAAAATGGATCATCTTAAGGAAACACTAAGGCTCAAATCACACCTAGCGGAATGGAAGCAGTAGGTAATGTATGGAGCTTTGTCGATGGTAGCTTAAATTTGTCTATGGCCTCCATACAATAATGCCTCCATTTCGCTGTGTTTTTAGCCTTATATTTTTTGTGATAATAAGTACCTTAAGATGCAACTAGGTACGCCTCGCACTCCGCCGGTTTTTTCACTATCGTTTGGGAACGTTAGGCGGTAGGCTTTAAGGTTTTTTTTAAATTTTTAACAAGCGTCGGACCTTTTTTGGCACGCTGTTAGTGAATTTTGCCTCTCCTGGATATCCGGTATTCATGCAGCCTTAAATATTTTGTACCGTGTCAGAATTTGTAATTTCCAATCAAACATATTGCCGTTTTTGTGTCGCAAAACGAAAATTGAACTGTTGTATTTTTTTCCTATTTTACATTAGTTTCAAATATACAGGTAGAGACATATATTATAGAGATCTAAATATAAATATGGAATCAATATCACATGCATGAATTGCGTATCCCTATATTATTGACCAGTAGGTACTCCAGTAAAGATACGTTTTTTTCAAACATTAATTTAAAACAGCGATTTTTTAGATAGTTTTAAAATGTCATTCTAAGATGACTGAACGAAAAATCCTACAAACTCTCCACCGGAAAGTAAATATTCATCAAAATATATACGAAGCGTTTCTTTTTTTTGTCTGATTTTCCGTCATCCAATAAATAACCTGTCTTAAGGAACCATAATAAATAAATAAATATTTATTTATTTATTTAGGCAATTATTTAGAAATTAATTAAATGACGATTTTTTCATGTTCAAATTTTTGTAGGATTTCTGTCTACGCAATGATTAACATGACTTTTAAGCCATACAACTAAATACTTCTGCTATTATGAATTATTTCCAAATTTGTCATTTTTCCCATACAAGTGAAAATAAAATGCCTGGACTACAGTGACTTTAGTAGATATATTATGCTAATATTTTTCATTACTCAACGCCTTTATTAAATGAACCAGCAATGGCACGAGGGCTAGGAATGTACTTACATTCCTCTGGCAGGGAATTGGCGTCTCACAATGCATCAATTATCAGAACTCCGACTGCTCAGTCGACTCCAAGTAATTGGACAAGCGTGCCAGTTCCGTCTCTGATCTGATCAGGTTATAATTTGGCTCATCGAGACGTTGGAATGCTTTTGGTTAACTGGTTAGGTAAGCGTATTTACTATAATTGGTTTGATTTAGTTAGTTGAAGTTAGCTATAGGAAGCTGTGTTTTATAAACATGTATGAAAATAAAATCCATGTGGTTCTAATGATCACACTTATACCTACTAGAAAATATACATTTTTTTAAACGAGGATTCAAAAAATCCTAACCAGACCACCATCTGTCAATCAATGTGTCGTTCGGATCAAAAACTAGGGATACATGCACAGATCTGCCCGCCGGATGTTTGGTGGATATGCCTGGCGGACAGATCCCTTAATACTCGTATATGGCGCTATACAAATCTGTCTGCAGATACATCCGTGTCCAATTTCCATACATTGATGGATCTCCCCGCCGGACTGGGCTATCCGCCAGACAGATCCGATGTCTTCTCTCCCCGCCGAAATAACTAAACTATATAACTGTATAAAAAAAAAAAAAAACTATATAACTAGTAGTTCGCCCCGAACTGTGAACTCGCGAATCTTGTGTTTCGCCATAAATGTGCAATAGTAAGTAGAATTACTACAAAAATACCAAAAATAGGTATCGAGTATTTTTTTCTCAACTAACCATCACGGTGAAACTAAACGTCCATATTAAATTGTGCGGTTGATGCGCAAAATTTTAGCGCGACGAAATCGCTTCAGATTTGACAGTTTTTGTCTCATCTAAATTTAAATCCACCTCTCACATGCCTCTCACTCTGTTGCTTTGACATGTCGTTCTCATCTGTGGACTACCTATATAGGTTTCGGTCACCATCATTATGCGTCTATGGTAACTCTCTCTAACTAAGTGCTAATGTGTTAATGTCAGTATGCTGATGGCCCTAGCAGCCAAAGCTCTAATAAATTAAAAAAAAGTCAGTTGTCAAAATATATACACCAAAATTAAAATATAATTGAAAATATTTTTGAAATCAATTTTATGTTGCTAATTGTTATGAAACAGTAAGCAGTTATAAGGATTTGACGAGAGTGTTAATCAATACCTTTCGTTTGATACCAAACTCAACCATACTTGCTCGTAAAAGTAGCAAATAAGATGACCAATGTAACAGGACCCTTTTACAAAACCTTTTTAGGCCTTCTAATTTCAGAACCCCCGTCTCAATCCAGCTCATATATGAACTCGCAAATTTTGTTGGTCTCTGCTACAACCCCAACAAATTTCATAAAGATCGGAAAATCGTTACTAAAGTTATCGTCGGACAAACTATCTAAATCAAAGCCATCCAAATGCCGAGACGTCCCAGTAGCCAGGTGACAGTTGTTGTTTGTAAGAAAGATCTTCGCTTACGCTCCGCTCGTTCGATTACTCACGGTCTTGCTTGGTAAGCAGTTGGACTGACACTGTGTAAACCTTTAAGGACTTCGAGAGACATAAATCCGGCGGTTTTTGAGCCAATAATAAAACAAGATAAATATTTAATCATTTTATTCTACTTCTTGTCTTCCTTGAGCAGCTGGTAGACGAAGGAGAAGTCCTTCTGCCCGTAGCCACGAGATTGCACGATGCGGTATAACTGTGTAGCCACCGCGCCAAGGGGGATGGGTGATCTGATGCCGAGGGCCATGCCGCTAGCTAGCTCTAAGTCCTGCGAAGATTAGATACATTACGGCCACTTGATAATACCGGCCACAACGAGGAAGGTCCATATTAACAAAACAGTGACAGATCCCTTGAAAGATATTAAGGCGATCTTTCCACTGAAGTGAAGATGACGGAAACGACAGGAGACGTGTGGAAATCAACCAATAAGCTGCCATTCCACTGATGCAGGGATGAGCGGCTGATGATGCTATTGGTTGATTCCCCCATGTCTCCTCTCATCTCCGCCTCAGTAGAAAGGCAGCCGTGGCGCATAGGTTTAAATTAATACTCCTATTGATAGGTCATTCATTCCATGTGCCCACAAAACTGATCAAAATCCAACACTAATGTTCTTCTGTCATGTGAATCAGTATTTTTGGAAAGGTCAATGATCTTGCTTTTGCTACTTATTTCTTGCCAAAGACAGTAAACTTTTATATTTAGTGTATGTATACCAACTTTAACCATAGATATAAACACTACGAGTGTGTCCTTATTTTAGTATCTGCTAGAGGAACGGTAGTCACTGTAAAGGTCAGACACGCGGCATTCCAGTTCATGGTCATACACCGTGCAATAAATCTGGGTTTTCAAAATGATCCTTTTAGGTCTACACTTACCTTAACCATGAGCTCGTTCTTGAATCCTCCATCATAGTTTCTGCTGGAAGGAGCGGTAGCTACTAGGCCAGGTACGGGACAGTATACTTCAGTGGACCAAGATCGGGCGGAGGAGTTGTTCAGCACATCTAGAAGGACCTGCGGGTCTAGACCCATCCTGGAATAGAAGTATACTTATATGAGCCATAAAAAACAATGATAAACGTATAGGAAATCTGCTTTCTTTAGCTAGGCTTTTCTGCTAGAGTGCAGGGATGTAGCTCCGGAAAGAGAAGAGTGGCGCTCTCTGGTGGCGGAGGCCAAGATCCACTTCGGGTCATTGAACCAGAGCAAGTAGTGGTAGTAGTGGCAATCAAGCGTACAGCCCGCCTGAACATATGCTATCACATGGCCTATGGACGCTTGATTCACAAGATGCCAACTCTTTAGAAGCCCTAAGTCTCCCCAAGTTGCTCCCATTCAAACGTTGACGTACTCACTTCATTTCAATATTGTAAGCCAGATTGTGAAGAAAATACAATTGTACTACTACTGTCAATTGGGAGAACTCACTTGATACCCATGTTCATGCACTCAGCGGTGGCCATGCCAGTGATGCCCATGAGCATATTATTAGCCAGCTTGGCCACCTGGCCAGCGCCAACGTCTCCACAATGGAACTGCTTGGCACCCATGGCTTGGAGTAGGGGCAGGGAGCGATCGAAGTCGCCTTTGCGACCGCCGGACATGAAGGCGAGGGTGGCATTCTGTGCTCCCATTACACCTGTAAATAAATTTAACTGTTAAAAATAACTCTCTGAGCGTTTCATCAAATGGGTTAAAAACCCACAAATAAAATAACACTAGACCCTACTCATGGTGTTGTGTTCCTGCTGGTGAGTAAGATTGCCAAAGAGCTCAAAGAGGACCCAGTGTGTTGACGACGAGGGACCTCTCTTGTTCCTTGAGCCGTCAACACAGTGAATCCTCGTATTTTTAAATCAGGTGGGCCGTATGCTTGTTTGCCACCGTCGTTGTATAAAAAAATATAATTGGTTCGAATTGCCTTTTATTTTAGAAACCTACATGAGTTTTATCTATGCGATTTAGGTAGGTTAGTTATATATGTTGTTATAAGCAATGATGTGGCCACCTGCGTGTAGTTTTGTGCATTTATCCTCATTATATTGTATCCTGATTATTCATAAACATCTTACAAGCTTCATTTAGTTAAATTATGTTTTGTCTCTTTCTAACAAACAAAACTGGCTTTAGTTAAATCAGAGACTATAGAGATATAGACGACCACAGCCTAAGAACTTTTTGAAGCTCATGTCGATTGCGCTATCTATGTCAAAGCCCCCTAAAGATACCGAATATGTAAGAGAAATGTCACCTGCACAGCTACTCCACCTAGTAACAAATAGCGTACTAGTAGTACACTAGTAGCTACTAGGTGGAGTAGCAGTGCAGGTGACATTTCTCTTACATATTCGGTATCTTTAGGGGGCTTTGACATAAAAGTTTGTACGAGTTAAACGTTTATGATAAATCCGTAGGTAGCTTATTTACTACATTAAACTGTGATTTTGGTATGATGACGTAAAAAAATCTATACCGTTCAAAGTCTATAATGAACGTTTGATATAACATCAAAATATCTAATTTTGTTAAGTATAACGTTGTTTAAGTATAATATCGTTGTATATAACGGTCATAATGTATAACGTTCATAATACCTTAGATTTATAATGTATAATATTCAATACATCTAACACCAAAATACATAGGTAATGCTCGTATAGAATAACGGGTTGTCTAAATCGCAGCTCGTGTACATATCAACTCGCCTAAAAGCAACTGGTCTACCCGATTTTTTAAGTAGCAGCTCGTCTAATTAGCTATTCTAAAATTCTCAAAATGTTGAATCCTCAACTTAACTAGACGGAGCCCCGCTTCGCGGGGCTCCTATTTCCGGGCGGTTTGCCCTTCGGGCATCTGAAGCTACCTAACGAACCTAACCTACCTATTGATTTAGTTTGATATCCGTGAAAACATTACACTTTGGGGAAAAAGGTTAGAATGGAGTTATAATAACCTATTTAGTATGTCATACGCTATTATATTTTATAATTATTATATTAAAAGATAGTATATATTATGATCGATATACGTTATGTATGTTATATTAACTAAATTTAGAGTATTTGAGTGTTATATGATAAGTTATTATACAAAATGAGTATTATATTAATTGACCGTTATTCCTTATAAAAATATTGATTTTGTTGTTATAGCAAACGTTCATTATATCTTGTGAACGTTATTAATATGAAATTATATATTTTGTAGTTATATCTTATGGGACGCACCCGTTTTAAAATGTCATTCTAAGATGACTGAACGAAAAATCCTACAAACTTTCCACCGGGAAGTAAATATTCATCAAAATATAAGTATACGAAGCGTTTCTTTTTTTTGTCTGATTTTCCGTCATCCAATAAATAACCTGTCTTAAGGAACCATAATAAATAAATAAATATTTATTTATTTATTTAGGCAATTATTTAGAAATTAATTAAATGACGATTTTTCATGTTCAAATTTTTGTAGGATTTTCTGTCTACGCAATGATTAACATGACTTTTAAGCCATACAACTAAATACTTCTGCTATTATGAATTATTTCCAAATTTGCCATTTTTCCCATACAAGTGAAAATAAAATGCCTGGGGGCCGATTTTTGACAGCCGGACGCTCGAATTCAAAAAAGTCAAGCTCGAAAATGATCGCACACAAAAGTTTGTCGCCAATTTTTTCGCATGGAATTAATAGTTTAAATAATCATCATTTTAAATTTATATCGCTTTTATTTTTAAAACATAATTTCATCGTTTTATTCAGAGTTTTAAATGTCACTTTCGAGTGCTCGAATCTCAAAAATCACCCCCCTGGACTACAGTGACTTTAGTAGATATATTATGCTAATATTTTTCATTACTCAACGCCTTTATTAAATGAACCAGCAATGGCACGAGGGCTAGGAATGTACTTACATTCCTCTGGCAGTGAATTGGCGTCTCATAATGCATCAATTATCAGAACTCCGACTGCTCAGTCGACTCCAAGTAATTGGACAAGCGTGCCAGTTCCGTCTCTGATCTGATCAGGTTATAATTTGGCTCATCGAGACGTTGGAATGCTTTTGGTTAACTGGTTAGGTAAGCGTATTTACTATAATTGGTTTGATTTAGTTAGTTGAAGTTAGCTATAGGAAGCTGTGTTTTATAAACATGTATGAAAATAAAATCCATGTGGTTCTAATGATCACACTTATACCTACTAGAAAATATACATTTTTTTAAACGAGGATTCAAAAAATCCTAACCAGACCACCATCTGTCAATCAATGTGTCGTTCGGATCAAAAACTAGGGATACATGCACAGATCTGCCCGCCGGATGTTTGGTGGATATGCCTGGCGGACAGATCCCTTAATACTCGTATATGGCGCTATACAAATCTGTCTGCAGATACATCCGTGTCCAATTTCCATACATTGATGGATCTCCCCGCCGGACTGGGCTATCCGCCAGACAGATCCGATGTCTTCTCTCCCCGCCGAAATAACTAAACTATATAACTATATAAAAAAAAAAAAAAAACTATATAACTAGTAGTTCGCCCCGAACTGTGAACTCGCGAATCTTGTGTTTCGCCATAAATGTGCAATAGTAAGTAGAATTACTACAAAAATACCAAAAATAGGTATCGAGTATTTTTTTCTCAACTAACCATCACGGTGAAACTAAACGTCCATATTAAATTGTGCGGTTGATGCGCAAAATTTTAGCGCGACGAAATCGCTTCAGATTTGACAGTTTTTGTCTCATCTAAATTTAAATCCACCTCTCACATGCCTCTCACTCTGTTGCTTTGACATGTCGTTCTCATCTGTGGACTACCTATATAGGTTTCGGTCACCATCATTATGCGTCTATGGTAACTCTCTCTAACTAAGTGCTAATGTGTTAATGTCAGTATGCTGATGGCCCTAGCAGCCAAAGCTCTAATAAATTAAAAAAAAGTCAGTTGTCAAAATATATACACCAAAATTAAAATATAATTGAAAATATTTTTGAAATCAATTTTATGTTGCTAATTGTTATGAAACAGTAAGCAGTTATAAGGATTTGACGAGAGTGTTAATCAATACCTTTCGTTTGATACCAAACTCAACCATACTTGCTCGTAAAAGTAGCAAATAAGATGACCAATGTAACAGGACCCTTTTACAAAACCTTTTTAGGCCTTCTAATTTCAGAACCCCCGTCTCAATCCAGCTCATATATGAACTCGCAAATTTTGTTGGTCTCTGCTACAACCCCAACAAATTTCATAAAGATCGGAAAATCGTTACTAAAGTTATCGTCGGACAAACTATCTAAATCAAAGCCATCCAAATGCCGAGACGTCCCAGTAGCCAGGTGACAGTTGTTGTTTGTAAGAAAGATCTTCGCTTACGCTCCGCTCGTTCGATTACTCACGGTCTTGCTTGGTAAGCAGTTGGACTGACACTGTGTAAACCTTTAAGGACTTCGAGAGACATAAATCCGGCGGTTTTTGAGCCAATAATAAAACAAGATAAATATTTAATCATTTTATTCTACTTCTTGTCTTCCTTGAGCAGCTGGTAGACGAAGGAGAAGTCCTTCTGCCCGTAGCCACGAGATTGCACGATGCGGTATAACTGTGTAGCCACCGCGCCAAGGGGGATGGGTGATCTGATGCCGAGGGCCATGCCGCTAGCTAGCTCTAAGTCCTGCGAAGATTAGATACATTACGGCCACTTGATAATACCGGCCACAACGAGGAAGGTCCATATTAACAAAACAGTGACAGATCCCTTGAAAGATATTAAGGCGATCTTTCCACTGAAGTGAAGATGACGGAAACGACAGGAGACGTGTGGAAATCAACCAATAAGCTGCCATTCCACTGATGCAGGGATGAGCGGCTGATGATGCTATTGGTTGATTCCCCCATGTCTCCTCTCATCTCCGCCTCAGTAGAAAGGCAGCCGTGGCGCATAGGTTTAAATTAATACTCCTATTGATAGGTCATTCATTCCATGTGCCCACAAAACTGATCAAAATCCAACACTAATGTTCTTCTGTCATGTGAATCAGTATTTTTGGAAAGGTCAATGATCTTGCTTTTGCTACTTATTTCTTGCCAAAGACAGTAAACTTTTATATTTAGTGTATGTATACCAACTTTAACCATAGATATAAACACTACGAGTGTGTCCTTATTTTAGTATCTGCTAGAGGAACGGTAGTCACTGTAAAGGTCAGACACGCGGCATTCCAGTTCATGGTCATACACCGTGCAATAAATCTGGGTTTTCAAAATGATCCTTTTAGGTCTACACTTACCTTAACCATGAGCTCGTTCTTGAATCCTCCATCATAGTTTCTGCTGGAAGGAGCGGTAGCTACTAGGCCAGGTACGGGACAGTATACTTCAGTGGACCAAGATCGGGCGGAGGAGTTGTTCAGCACATCTAGAAGGACCTGCGGGTCTAGACCCATCCTGGAATAGAAGTATACTTATATGAGCCATAAAAAACAATGATAAACGTATAGGAAATCTGCTTTCTTTAGCTAGGCTTTTCTGCTAGAGTGCAGGGATGTAGCTCCGGAAAGAGAAGAGTGGCGCTCTCTGGTGGCGGAGGCCAAGATCCACTTCGGGTCATTGAACCAGAGCAAGTAGTGGTAGTAGTGGCAATCAAGCGTACAGCCCGCCTGAACATATGCTATCACATGGCCTATGGACGCTTGATTCACAAGATGCCAACTCTTTAGAAGCCCTAAGTCTCCCCAAGTTGCTCCCATTCAAACGTTGACGTACTCACTTCATTTCAATATTGTAAGCCAGATTGTGAAGAAAATACAATTGTACTACTACTGTCAATTGGGAGAACTCACTTGATACCCATGTTCATGCACTCAGCGGTGGCCATGCCAGTGATGCCCATGAGCATATTATTAGCCAGCTTGGCCACCTGGCCAGCGCCAACGTCTCCACAATGGAACTGCTTGGCACCCATGGCTTGGAGTAGGGGCAGGGAGCGATCGAAGTCGCCTTTGCGACCGCCGGACATGAAGGCGAGGGTGGCATTCTGTGCTCCCATTACACCTGTAAATAAATTTAACTGTTAAAAATAACTCTCTGAGCGTTTCATCAAATGGGTTAAAAACCCACAAATAAAATAACACTAGACCCTACTCATGGTGTTGTGTTCCTGCTGGTGAGTAAGATTGCCAAAGAGCTCAAAGAGGACCCAGTGTGTTGACGACGAGGGACCTCTCTTGTTCCTTGAGCCGTCAACACAGTGAATCCTCGTATTTTTAAATCAGGTGGGCCGTATGCTTGTTTGCCACCGTCGTTGTATAAAAAAATATAATTGGTTCGAATTGCCTTTTATTTTAGAAACCTACATGAGTTTTATCTATGCGATTTAGGTAGGTTAGTTATATATGTTGTTATAAGCAATGATGTGGCCACCTGCGTGTAGTTTTGTGCATTTATCCTCATTATATTGTATCCTGATTATTCATAAACATCTTACAAGCTTCATTTAGTTAAATTATGTTTTGTCTCTTTCTAACAAACAAAACTGGCTTTAGTTAAATCAGAGACTATAGAGATATAGACGACCACAGCCTAAGAACTTTTTGAAGCTCATGTCGATTGCGCTATCTATGTCAAAGCCCCCTAAAGATACCGAATATGTAAGAGAAATGTCACCTGCACAGCTACTCCACCTAGTAACAAATAGCGTACTAGTAGTACACTAGTAGCTACTAGGTGGAGTAGCAGTGCAGGTGACATTTCTCTTACATATTCGGTATCTTTAGGGGGCTTTGACATAAAAGTTTGTACGAGTTAAACGTTTATGATAAATCCGTAGGTAGCTTATTTACTACATTAAACTGTGATTTTGGTATGATGACGTAAAAAAATCAAATCTTATCAGTGATAACACGTTGTTTTCCAGTAGAGTTGTGCTACATCAAATAACTAAAGATAATTTAGATAAAATGTACTTTGATAACATTGAGCACTTACTGTACCAACGTGATATTCATATTTATTTATATTTACTGACGTTTTGCACAATCTTCCATTCGTTTTCTCAACTACATACATATATGTTACATGAGATTTTCCGTAACATTTTTGATGATAGTTTTGCTTATATCATGGTAACATTATCTAGTGCAAGTTTTTTTCTAGTCGGTCATTAATTAAAAATATTCATTCACAAAAAAAGTTATGTGTAAAAAGCGCCTTTAGCAGTGAGTGGGCCGATCAGCTTTTTATTGATCGGCAATTTAATCTCTGGCTCGAAAGTGCAGAGTTCAGGAACTTATCAATGGAATATAGTTGATGTAGGTAGGTACGAAATTGCAATTTCTGAAAAAAATATGAGCTGTATATTCTGGCCCGAAAAAGGAGATTAACCTACATATCAACCCCTCTCGTAACAGGATACGTAATGCCCTTTAGTTAGTTTAAGAAAAAGAGTGAAATATCTATATCAATGTCTACAAACAAATATAATGTTCAATGAAAAGGCGTTTGCAATGCAATCAGTGTTTCATGTTTGAATGCATTTTAAAGAATCATAAGTTATCGTTTCTAAAGATAAGATTGGAAGTTCATTGAAGACTATTTTTTTTATCTATTAAACTGATTTCAAAGAATCTTTCAAAATGCAAATGACGTATTTTTTACAGGATTGACTGCTTGAATCTATAATTGGTTAGGTACCTTTGTGTACCTATGCATAAGATTGTATTTACTCACGGAGATGGCAATAGAAAACATTCGCCCTCCCGCAAAGTAAATACTCTCACATAGTTGCCGGCCATTGGCTTTTAGGATACGCGGAAACGTCTCTGGTGGAAACCAAAGATGAACAAGAACGTGTGGCGACCTCGTTTACCTATCCTCATACAGCGCAGCTTTAGATTGGTTCTTAACAAGCATTCCTTGCAATACATCCTCGCTCTTCTCTGGTGAAAACGCAGCATAATACAGCTGCCTAATCAGCTAGCTGCGAATAAGGTGTGACTATCTCGACTAAGACAAGCCGGTGGAAATTGAGTTAGACGGGTACTTGCCTCCTGAGACCGGGGCATCAATGAAGGCGACGCCATTCTCAGTGGCGACGGGGAAGATCTCTTTTGGGACGTTCGGGTCCACTGTGCTCGAGTCGATGAGCAAAGCGCCTTTTTGGGCCTGCAAAAAAGAAATAATAAAATAGTAGATAGTACGAATACGAGTTAAGCATAAAAGTCGAGGATAAAATTGGCGTTTATGCTACTATAGTATACACTGTTTTTAAACCCCGACGCAAAATAAGTTGGACCTCTATCTGTATATCTGTCTATGGCATTCTGGCACTAAATAGCATTCTACACAACAACTTACATATTTGACTACACCATCCTGGCCAAGATACGCGTCCAGCACGACTTTGTTGCTAGGCAAGATGAAGAGAACCACATTCGCGCTCTCAATAACAGTTATAAATAAAATAGTTACTTTCATAATATCATTCTACACAATTACTAACATGTTTTACTTCGCCATCTTTGCCAAAATACGCGTCTAGCACGACTTTGTTGCTTGGCAAGATAGAGACGACAGCATCTGCCCTTTCAACGGCTGCGGCGATGGAGTTAGCTCCTTTGATGCCATACTTTTCGACTTTTCGCAGGGTCTCCATTGAATTAAACTATACAATATTATTTTACACCCATACTTACATGTGTAACAGCGCCATCTTTGCCAAGCTAAGCGTCCAGCACGACTTTGTGGCTTGGCATGATAGAGACGACAGCATCTGCGCTTTCAACGGCCGCTGCTATGGAGTTAGCTTCATATTATCATTCTACACAATCAATTACATGTTTGACAACGCCATCTTTGCCAAGATATGCGTCCAGCACCACTTTGTTGCTTGGCAAGACCAAAACGACAGCAGATGTGCTTTCAACGGCCGCGGCGATGGAGTTAGCTTCATATTAGCATTCTACATAATTACTTACATGTTTGACAACGCCATCTTTGCCAAGATACGCGCCCAGCACGACTTTGTTGCTTGGCAAAATAGAGACGACAGCATCTGCGCTTTCAACAGCCGCTGCGTTGGAGTTAGATCCTTTAATACCATTCGCTTCAGCTTCTGACAGGGTCACCATTAAACTAAACTGTACAATATTGTTTTACATCCATACTTACATGTTTGACAACGCCATCCTTGCCAAGATACGCGTCCAGCACGACTTTGTTGCTTGGCAAGATAGAGACGACAGCGTCTGCGCTCTCAACTGCCGCGGCGATGGAGTTAGCTCCTTTGATGCCGTTCTTTTCGGCCGCTGTCAGGGTTTCCTTTGAGGGGTCATAACCAGTGACTTTGAAGCCCTGAAAAAAAGTTCAATAAATCATAAAAACCTTGAAAATTTGTTACATATAAAATTTGTAAAATTTTGTGTAAACATTTATGTAAAAAGCAGTGTATTCCATCGAAAATGCTGCAATCCCTGCTATATTTTTTTATATCTGAAGATTCTGAAGTAGTGTGTTCAGTACCAAATTGCTAGCTTTTAATAGAATTATTTTGTGTAACAAATAATTTATAAATTACAACACATTTACAATCCTATAGCGTTTGTGCCGGCTTTTAACCACGCCTTAATTTGAGTCTGGGGTCCACTTAATTAACACAATAAAATGAAATACTTACAGTAAAACGTTATCCCCCTTAAATAATTGAAACGATGTTCCTAGGTTTACTATAACTACCTACGCATTATTTTAGTATTTAATTAAACTGAATGGTATCCCAAATATGCTGAACATAAAAAATTCTAATGCAAAGACAAAGTTAGCCAAGCTCAATATCTTCTTTGTTAAAAAAACTTGACAAAAGGAAGCTAAGTAACGTGACCAATCCGACCCCTGTCTCTAAAATGTATCCATCTCCATATTTTAGCATATTTTTTGCATGAATTGAAACGATTTTAATTTGAAATTTCGTAAAACCTCCGCGCCATTACGCGGCTTTTCGGTATAAATGGCGGTGTTACTTTTATATTAAAGCCACAGGAATAAAAGGGAAAATATTTGTGAAGATAAGTGGGATTCCTGAATCTAGAAATGGATTTTATAGTGGATGTACCAAGTTTCAACTTATACAAGGTTATTATACTTATTTAAACGCAACAACGCACACGATTTTCACTCATTATTTTGACAAAAACGGGACTTATAATACTGATGATGATGATGGGATGTTATTATACTTATAATATATTTAGGAAGGCACCAGTGGCGGCGCGTCAATAGAACACGATTATCGTCGGCTTGCCTAAGTTTCAGGCTCCTTAGCAGTTTTCCTACAGCTCATGAAGAAATTTTAAGCCAAATTCAGCAGCCACTGGAAGGCACTTAGTCAATTAGTCATAGGCTTCGTTTTCTTATACATTAATCAAATAACCGTTTTTTGAAACGCGACATATGCGATTAGCGGTTCCATTGCACTCGAGAGAGTGATGAAAATATTAGGTACTAGTCAATTCAAGTGTCGGTAGTGTACATACGTAGTTCCCGACCCGTACTGAATTACCTAGTAGTACTCATATCATCATCATCACCATCTAAGCCATAAGACGTCCACTGCTGAACATAGGCCTCCCCTTTATATACTCCATCTACTAGCCTAACGTGTAAGAGTCGTCAAATATACTACATCTATATCAATATAATCTGTGCTTAGATATCATTAATCTGCTAGAAGCTAGAACCACAAGAAAATCTAAGCCGATGGTCAATTGTTTAGCTAACCGTGAAAGCAAGATAGTTTGCGGTTCTTCTGGGTTGCAAGCTCAGGTTTTTGCTACCTCGTATCGTTATACGGGAACTTGGTGTATTGGGGTCATATACAAACGGGATAATTCCGTGACTTAATTAAATATCACTCACATGTTTCGATGTACATTTAAATATGTATGTAATTGAACCGATACCGACCGTATACACTATCAATATTTTGCTAGATGAAATGTTATCAGCTCCCCCGCTGCTGGCCACTACACGGTAATCGGCAGTACGTGTATTCAAATATCCGTGTTTCCTTGTAAATCTTTCATCATAAAAATACATTTTTTCTAGCAGCGGCACTGTCCTAACTCTAAACTATTATCATTTGTATATTTTAAAAACAATTCTATTCTGAATTCGTCATATATATAACACTACAGTAATGCGTTGATCAACAGGTACATATGTGCCATTTTCAAATAAAAGGTACATAATTGTCGGTTGTCAATAAGGCATTACTGCCATTATAATTCATTACGAAATAAACTCTATTAACCTACCTTTGCATTCGCATGCATTCGTTTTATAGAAAAACAAATATAACTCCGAACTAGCCCAAAAAGTTTTCGGAATTACTCCAACTCTCCCTTTGAATGTGATAGTAACATCTACATCACATTAATAGATTCCTGGCCTCATTGAATACTTGATCGGTTGCTACGATATTCAGTTATTCATGTCCATTCAACGCCTAAAATATGTACACACTTTAGAACCTTATTACAATGGAGTAAAGTGCAAAAGTGGATACATATTTATGGCGTTGACTGTCCATTAATTTAAGGCAACCTTGGCATTGCCAAATAGCGTGTTTATACAAGTGTAGAGGCATCGCCCGTCTTCAATAAGACTCAGGGTAAAGTAAGTACTGATTTAAACTCACACGATTTTCACTCATTATTTTTTTGACAAAAACGGGACTTAAGAGTCGCCAGGACGCTCGCGTTGCCATACAAACGTAGGTTAGCTCTCATTTTAAAACGACATGCTTCATAACCACGAAATTTGGCATGGGCATTCTAGTATGTAGTACAGATCTAGGTAGGACCTTCGTTTTCATTGCTAAAAATTGTAATACAAAGAAAATACAGCCAGTTACAGATTTACATACAAAACTTATTTTTACTGTATTTTCTTTGTATTACAATTTTTAGCAATGATAACGAATGTCCGACCTAGATTTGTACTACTAAAATGCCCATGCTAAATTTTGTGGTTCTAAAGCATGTCGTTTTAAAATGAGAGCTAAACTACGCTTGTATGGGGACGCGAGTTCACGCGAGCGTCCTGGCGACTCTTAATCACGTACACTTACTTTTATTGTTTTGCTGACGTTTCGAGCGTGTCGTAACGCTCGTGGTCGCAGGCGGCCTCCACGTGAAGAAAATAATAAATTAAAAGTAAGTGTACGCGGTAAAGTAAGTGTTGTTAAGACTACTCTTTCATTCATACTAAGGATGGTCACACTTGTTCAATTTAAATGACTTTAATTTAATCGGTAGAAAATATGCCGTTTGTTTAAATAAAGAGGAAATCAAAGAAGGATCTAAAAAAATAAAATGTTCAATATAAAATAAATAAATATAAATAAATATTATGGGACAATTTTACACAAATCAACCCAGTCCCACAGTACAGTAAGCTCAATAAGGCTTGTGTTATGGGTACTAGGTGACGATATATATAATAGATAGATATAGATAAATACTTAAATACATAGAAAACATCCATAACTCAGGAACAAATATCCGTGATAAACACACAAATAAATGCCCTGACCAGGATTCGAACCCGGGACCTCCTGCTTCATAGGCAGGGTCACTACCAACTAGGCTAGGAGGCCGTTAAATCTCTTTAATATCTTAGAATTAAGTTAAGTTATCACGAGTATTTCGTATACATTTTCTGTCACTATGAGGTTTTTGCATGCCAACATGAGTTTTGAATTTGATATAGATTTGACAATACCTTTCTTTAGTGAAATTTTTAAGGTAAAGTAGGTAGTATGCTACTTCACCGTGTCAAGGTGTTATTTTTGGGGATCAGTGTTACTCTGCGGCCGTAGGAAACACCTTCGACAACCCTACACGTGATCCCTGGGTGGTGCTAAAAGAGTAACAAACTTGGCAGCGACACTGTCCCATCTGGACCTCGCAGCACCCACTGGATTTTCTCCAGCATCTACTTTCCCACTACTATTACCACCTGAGAGAAGAAGTGCCTATCTATATCCAGTGACGTGTTTATGGTTTAAGATGTTTATTTCTCAAAAGATTACAGGTAATCGCTTACAGAGAAATACAATATTGACTTTAATTATACAATAGTGCTAGAATAGTGTGACGTGTAGCTATACGATAAATAAAAAATTAATAATATAAAAAAGTATATTAAAATAAAAGTAGCAAATACTAATTTATTAAATTCCAAGCGATCCGATAGTATAGACTAACATGATAATTTGGTTGATCTTCGTGTTTACGCACACAATCCGACCTACAAATCTACGTAATTCTATTTATATTATATAATGGCGATGCCACGCCCACTTTTATATCTAACACGTTGGCGGGACCGGCTTCATTTAATTTAGTTACACTGTATTTAGATCTGTCACGTGGAATTCTAACTGATAATTTTAGATAAGACAAGGTATTTACATATACATTTCCACTAAATACATAATACATATGTAATAAAAAAACATAGTTTTTTTCATAATTAAAATACGATTAGTACAGTGAATCCTCCTTTTTTGTATAGGATCGGCAACGCGCATGTGACACCTCTGGAGTTGCGTGCGTCCATAGGCTACGGTAGCTGCTTACCATCAGGCGGGCCGTATGCTTGTTTGCCACCTTCGTGGTATTAAAAAAAACGATACCAATTATGCCCTTCGAAAGAATCACCAGCATTTTTGTTACACCTTGTATAAGTAAGCACTAACTATGCACAGCAAATATACTGTGTAGAGTAGACCGAGGCGAATAAGATCGTAGGGTGAAATGGATCAAGCCTTTTATCATGCCATGGCGGTCGCCATGCAAATACATTTATTTGAATGAAAAGTCAGAAATACGTGGTCCGTGACGTCACCAACCTTAGTGCCTATTTATACCAGCAATTTTTTTAAAATATTGCATTTTAAGTAATTGCTTGCCTGCTTATTCTTAGTTTATTAGCACGGAATAGAATTATTTGTATCTACAAAAAAAAGTTTTGTAACATTTTTTGGTGTTTTTTTGTACAATTGCGCATTTCGGATAGTTTCGAAAATCCTTTAAAAATCATTCGTATTCGTATGAAATAAGAGCCCTACAGAGATCTGTCCCAAAATTAATTAATATCGTATTTTATTTGTGTGTTATTACCTCGTGTTTTCGAGTCAAACAAGTTTATTAAAACTCGAATATTTGAACTCGATTCAAGAATCAAGTCACAGTAAACAAACAGTCAACACGGGTGTGCCGTTTAGCTGCCATGAATAAATTACAACAACAACTCAAAAACCTACCTTTTTGACTAAGTTAGCAGCCATGTAGCCTCCCATATTCCCGAGGCCAAGAAACGCCACATTTTTGTCCGCCTTTGAGCTGTAGGCACGCCTCGAGAAAGTTGACAGACTGCTGGTGATTATGGGCCGGGCCGCCATTTTGAATCTTTATTTAAACGCGGTCTGTTCGAGGCGCCGGCGCAATGCGACTGAGCGACGTTCCGTTTGAATGTCGTTCGGATACCTTCTCTCATTCAAAGTAAAGACTTATTATAAATTCAGTAAGTTTAAATTTGGAATCAATTAGCTTGTGATAAAGTTCAATGTTGAATGTTTTTGTACTTGCAGTTAGGCTGTTTAGGTTAGAATGTGATAACGTTATCGAGTTATCAGCTGGGTCATTGGGAGTTTTTATGAATTCTATTTGAATTGTTAATTACTAACAGTAATTATGCTAAGAACAATATTACGATATCTTGGTTTAAGTAATTTAATATTTTTTGGTGCCTTTAATACTGTAGAATAGCAAAATAATTCATTAGTAGGTACTTGCCTATTTAAAATGCCTGTCAAGTCTAGCACCTGCCCCCTGTCATCTCATTTAACTTTAAATAACTAACCTTTAAGATTAACTAGCTAAAATTAAAAAAAAATACTTAAAATAAAATTGAATATATATACCTAGGTACTCCTAAAACCTACCAAACCGGAGCCCCTACTCACCAAACTGGGACCCCTACTTACCAAGCCGGCGCCCCTTTAAGTCACTTATTGTATTGTGACTTTTAAACTGCTGGTTCTTAGTCATACTTAAGTCATCTAGGTATATAATTATTAATTAAATTATTTCAGTCCTAAGCATTTTTTTTTAATTTAATTTAATCGTTTGCTTAAACTTTAACTTACTGAAAAAAAATTAAACAATATTTTAATTGACGTAGAACGTAGTATTCGAACGCCTTTCTGATACCGACTTTCAAAACAAGCCCATACGCATATTAAATATTCAGTAGAGCAATATGGGCCATTTTATTTAAAGTTGTCTATTCCACTTTTTTTCAATTTGGAAAATTTTAGCTGATTCCGACTCAGAATCACGAGCTCTTTCGATTTTATCAGGAGAAAAAATGTGCCCCAAGTTTTTTTTCCATTCCGTTACCATTTCTCCATAGAATTCTTATGGCGGTAACGGAATGGAAGGAACAAAAATTGTATGACATTTTTGGGACACATTTTGTGTCCAACTCAGATCGAAAGAGCTCCAAATAAAATAAAGTTGAGTGTACAAAATAATGGCCCATATATCGCAATAATACGTACACGAACTAAAGCATTGTAAACATAAGCAAAATATAACATAATTTAAGCCGAGAAGTTTTTTAAATTACAACCGGCACACATTTTCTGATACTTCGAATTTTCATAACTGGCACTGCAGCAGGCAGCAGAACAGAGCGACATCATAGTTATATTTTATTATACTTACCTACTGTCGCAAAGAGATTTACTGCGATATTGTTTATTTAAAGATATAGGCACTGTCAAGGCCGCCACGTTTTGATTGTTAAATAATAAGATAAGATAAAGTTTGTGATAGCACTCAGGTGGGTGGGTTACTAGTTACTAGGCAGTGACAATGGATAGCAGTGGCGGCGCGTCCATAGAACACGATTCCCGTCGGCTTGCCCAATTTTCAGGCACATGAGCAATGTTCGTACAGCTCATAAAGAATTTTTTACAAAAGCTATTTAAAACGGGATATTTTTTCAAAAATTTGCCGGCTCCAAACAACTGACAGGCCGATATCGTCAGGCGGACTGCAGGCGAACTGTATTAGTCGGTGGCCGGCCTAATTAAGAGTCGCCAGGACGCTCGCGTGAACTCGCGTCCCTATACAAACGTAGTTCAGCTCTCATTTTAAAACGACATGCTTTAGAACCACGAAATTTGGCATGGGCATTTTAGCAGTACAGATCTATGTCGGTAATTCGTTTTCGTTGCTAAAAATTGTAATACGAAGAAAATATAGCAAAAATAAGTTTTGTATGTAAATCTGTATCTGGCTGTATTTTCTTTGTATTACAATTTTTTGCAACGAAAACGAATTACCGACATAGATCTGTACTACTAGAATGTCCATGCCAAATTTCGTGGTTCTAAAGCATGTCGTTTTAAAATGAGAGCTAAACTACGTTTGTATGGGAACGCGAGCGTCCTGGCGACTCTTAAGAAACCCACCCTGTACAACGGAGCAGCCAAAAAAAGAAGCGTTGGTCACAAATATCTGAACAACGCCTCTGTTGTCAAGGAAATTAATAAAGTGCATGCTCAGATATTTTTGAGTACCTTGGCCGCTCCGATATATTTGATGGCGACTGTACCTACAGCCTGCTGCAGAAGCAGGGGTTTTTTTTAACGATTGCAGCGTCATTGCGTTTGTAATGAGCCAAAAGTAAATGTGACACTTTTTAACCGACTTCAAAAAAGGAGGAGGTTCTCAATTCGACTGAATTTTTTTTTTTTTTTTTTATCATATTTTTTTTTTTTTTTTTTTGTATGTATGTTACTCCATATCTCCGTGAATCGTGAACCGATTTACAAAATTTTTTTTTGAATCGAACAGGTATAACCCCTAGATGGTCCCATTGTCACCAAGTCGGGATCTGATGATGGGATCCTGGAGAAATCGAGGGAACTCTTCAACTATTATAGGCACACCTATAGTGATTTCACTATTTTTTACAGCAACTCGGCCACTTCCTCTTGGAATAGCGGATCCTAAGTGAAGTCGGTTCTTTTTTTGTTTAAAATTATTGTAAAAGGTGTACGGCGGATGGCGCTTACATCGCACATTGTACAGATTCAAATATTGTATTGGAGCCAAAAAAGCGTATCTCCGGCCGGCAAATGGTACCTAATGATTTTAGATTATAATGAATACATGCCTTTAAGTCGCATCCTACAAATAATTTTAACGCAACTACCTACGAGTTGAAAGTAAATAGCTTCTTAATATTTTCAGGCGCTTGACTAGAAAGATAATTTTAAAAACGAATTTTTGGTTAAGAATTAATCCTAATAATCAAAAAACTACAAGGGTGTTACAATGCGTATTGCCCTTTAAAATAAGAGAAAACATCTTCAGGGACTTTCAATTTGAAAGCCGAGCCTTATAGCGGTTCAGGGTATGGATGAGAGCATAATAATAGTTAAACTTGTATGGGAAACTAATTTCAGAGCCGAACGCAAGTTACGGCAAAGCTAAGCAGTTTATCGGCATGCCGGCGGCGCTTGTAATAGTGCAGCACTATACCGACATAACGGTACCTCGAGAGCGACACTGCAGATATAATCGTAATAGATTTTTTAATACAGTTGCTCAAAAAAGTGCTTTTCTTGTAGTGGTTTAGCGTGCGGAAAGTTTGATATCGCGCACTAGTGCTTTTTACTTTTCCAGCCAATGATAGTAACAGACAGCCAATCACAGCGCCGCACCGCACCGCGCGGAGCGTTCGGATACATGTACTAAAGTAACCTCAAAGTGAATAATTGACAATTTTATAATTTTTTCGCAACTATATTAAAAATTCGATACTGTAAATGTCATTCTTGAACAAGTAATCACATACTTTCCGCACTAATATCGAAATGTACTATTTCATCACACTTGCTCGTAAGAGCTGTTGTTACACGTAGGCAATGCGGGCCGTTCATCCTTTATTTCGACCAAGGGCTGTAATGTAACTTTCATCTCCGAGCACTCGCGGTGTCGGAGCGCGGCCAGTGCGGGGGGCACGGTCACAATACCGTACCTACACTAAACTAGAAACTACCACTTGTTGCCACTCAATAAGAGTGCGAAATTGGGCAGAGATTTTATTTTTCCTCCTTACAAGTGTGATGAAAAACATTGTGTATACCACTGGCGGTACAGGAATTCTTGTTTACCGCCCTTGATACACAATCTACTATTATGTCACCATTATCATAATCAACCCGCCACTACGTGCATTTCAGCTCGTTTGTGGTGCACGTGCCAACCCGCTGCAGTTCAGGAGCCTATCTGGTGTGCAGACTTTTGGCCGAAGAGTGTCGTCTTTCGGCGGTTCCGGGGCACTCTGCCGAATCCTACACCAGATCAGACGCAACGGAGCCTCGCAGTTACGTCCCCTAAATTCAACTAGTTTTTAGTATTTCTGTTTATTGTTTTGTAATTCACAGTGCCTTGGTTTAGTTACTATAATTTGAATAATAAAATAAATAAATTAATTAAATTAATATCTTTTACGTTTTGTCACCAGCTACTAAGCACACTATCTTTAAATACAAGCTGCAAAATTGCATACCCACGTTATTAATGAATTCTGATACTACGCCGGCCGTAGTAGAGCGTTTCTCAAAATTTTTGCCACTTTTGTTGACTCAAATTTTTTTGGTAAATTTTATGTTTTTCCTGATCAGAATCACGAGGTGATCCGATTTATGCAATAAAAAAAGATGTCCCATAAATCTCCATACACTTTTTGATTTTTTTTACTTTTCATATTGTGTTACCTCCATAGAAAACATATGGCAAAAGGTAACACAAGAGGAAAAAAATTTTTGGGACACATTTTTTTCTTGCATAAATCGAATCAGCTCGCGATTCTGACTAGAAAAAACATAAAACTTACCATAAAATAAAAAGTCGAGAAAAGTGGCAAAAATAAAAAGAAATGCTCAGTTAATAGTAGGCCATTGTCCTGATCCTGAGCTAATCTTATCCAGGATGTCGTTCACCCAAGGATCTGGAGACTAACCTCTTATTTAATGCAAAGCCAACCAAGCTCGATAGCAGAGGACAGAAGGGCAGGGACGGGAGGAAAGATTCTACATTCCACTTAGTTACTTATATTTATCTAATGTATCTTGAACGACTTATTGTGAAAAAGTGCTACAATTATTTCCTGTCCTACATTACGAACAACAATTTTACTTTTTGTAATAGATGTCAACTGTGTCTGTGTGACTATGTGTCTGTCTTAAGTACTTAGCATTTAAGTTTAAATTGGTGTGGTGCTGTTTGTAGTTTATTTGCAATAAATGATGTTTCTTTTTTTCTTTCAAAATTTGTCATACTTTGATAGCATTGTTAAACACGACTAAATATTACTAATTTTAGGTACAAACTTATTAAAAGCCGTACAATTGCTGTATAGATACAATCTCATTATAAAACCGTACTAAACCAAGGAATTTAAGGATGTTACCTTATTTAATTAAAACCCCACGGCTCCCGGTCTAACCACAACGACACGGGTTTTAGGACAAGGCTAGGTGTTCAAACTTCGAACACTATTCTGTCCGAGACATCTGTCCAAGTTGTTCATTAGATATTGTTAGGGACCAGAAACTATACCGGGTGTTTCCTTTAATAGGAGCAATAAATTAAAACGTAAATTCTACTCCTCAAACAAGACAACGTTTGTTCAGCGACTTTTGAAAATATGTACCTAACTAAACTTATGGTTTGATTTTTAGGACACTTTAAAGTTTTTTCAAACACGCAATGTATTCCGACATTGGTTATGTCTGTAGGGTGACAATGACAAGCAATGTCAAATAGATGGATTTTAACGTACATTGAAAATAAAGAGGATCTACTACATCTTTTTTAAAAGTTGTTAAACAAAAGTGTTGTTGTTTGAGGAGTAGAATCTACGTTTTCATTTATTGCTCGTATTACAGGAAACACTCTGTAGATTGAACTAAAAATAGCAAATGGCTCGTAGCCATATTGTGAGAGGTGATTTTCACGTCACGGCTTTATATCATTTTGTTAGGAGCGTTTTGAGAAACAAATGCAAATCTCAGACTTTAAGTCTCTTTCTTGTATTTTATGTTGATTTAAGGCAATTGGCCCCATATAGACATTTGATCCCCACAACAAAACGAATCGATTGATACCATGCATGAAAAACATTCATGTAGCCTATTGTATCGCCATTGTAGCTACATACTCCTATGACAAAACCAATATGCATGATTTAGTTAATGAAGGTATGCTTGCTGCATCTAGTTCAATGTATGTCTATGTTATGTACAGATTAATATCGGAAGGTATGTGGAACTTCGAACAAGTCACTAGGAGGTTGTATGTGACGTCTAGTAGGGTAGCATGAATAGGTTGATGAACTTTACGGTGTCAGTAGCAGACGTTGCTATGGAGACTGTACTTAAATTATACAGGCTGATTTCGGGTAGCGGAGCAAGAGAACAATACAGAATTGAAAAATGAACTTAGAGATGTTGGTCAGTATTTTATATTACCCATATCGATAATTATTTGTTAGATTACTAGAAATATACATTTTTGGAATCACTTTGATTATCAATATAATGTTTTGTAGCTTCCGCATACGATGTAAAAGTTTATAGGTTGACCATGATTTATTTCAGTTTAAGGTAATTTTTTTGCTTGCTTGCAAAATAGGATAAATTAATTTACGTCACTCTGGGCGGTAAGTGAGATATTACGCCCACGGGCGTAGCGGAAAATCTCACTTCACACCCAGGAGAAGACGTAAAATTGTGTACGCACCACGGGCAGTAATAAAGAAGGCCTCAGATCGCTTGTCTATGGCCCTTACCTTCGGTTCGGGCCACAAATATCCGCGATCTGAGCCGTTCTTTATTTTACCGCCCTAGGTGCGTAATGTACTATTAATCCCGTTTGATCAAATAATACCTTATGATAATGTTAAATCAGTTACAGAATCAGACAAAGTGATATTGGTGTCCCCATCCAAAACGTCAACTTCTGATGAACTGAAATGTATGAAACAATTTTTTTTTGAGATTTCGGATTTGGCCCCATAATAAAAGTTGTTTAGTATGGCCTGCCAAATCACCTCGCACTATATGGCTAGTTATTGAAAAAACACTCTGTATTAAATAAAGTCTAGCCTTTATGCTTGTATTTCCAAACATTTACAATAACTCTAACACTGAATATTTTATATGCTAACCGCAAACAACAATAATAAAAGGCCATGGCAGGATAAGGAAACATCTTGTGCCTTAATAGCTTTTCCGGCTAATTTTTTTTGTGATGATGGGCCCTGCTGTTAGTAACACTTATACAAAATTACAGCATTCTCCGCTTCTTACTTTCCAAGAAAAAAAATAATTAAGAAAAATCATTTTTCATGAATATTTCCGCTTCTGTAGATTTAATTAATTCGTGCTTTAAACATATACTACACTTAGCCGAGACGGACAATATGTCACTATAAACCGCATAACATTCCATAGACAGTTTCTTTATTTTAAGGGTTAACATTTTTCATTTTTTTTTTTCATAAGTTCTGAGAGAGGGACACCTCCAATTTTTTAACACATAATAGTCTTTTTGATGGCCTATAACATAAATTAAGTTCAAGCTTCTAGCATTGGTGCATGGTACAAAAATTATTAAAATAAAAGTTGGTAAGTCCCTGTGACGTAATAAAAAAGAAATAAATTCATCTTATATTAAACCTTTTTGTAAATGTTTATAAATGATTTCTCACTGGCCTGATATTATAATACTATTTCTGACATCATAATTTTGACATATCGATAAAAAGAAAAACTATTAGTGACGACGACGATTAAGTTAAGACTTTTTTTTTATGATGCACCAATGCTAGAAGCTTGAATTTTATTTATGTTATAGGCCACCAAAAAGGCTATTATGTGTTAAAAAATTGGAGGTGTCCCTCTCTCAGAACTTATGAAAAAAAAAAAATGAAAAATATTAACCCTTAAAATAAAGAAACTGTCTATGGAATGTTATGCGGTTTATAGTGACAGATTGTCCGTCTCGGCTAAATGTATTATATGTTTAAAGCACGAATTAATTAAATCTACAGAAGCGGAAATATTCATGAAAAATGATTTTTCTTAATTATTTTTTTTCTTGGAAAGTAAGAAGAGGAGAATGCTGTAATTTTGTATAAGTGTTACTAACAGCAGGGCCCATCATCACAAAAAAATATTAGCCGGAAAAGCTATTAAGGCACCAGATGTTCCCTTATCCTGCCATGGCCTTTGTTATCAAGTATTTACATGCTTACTGTATTAAGCACCCTGGTAGTATCATTGGACACATTTTTAAAACTGGGTTAGTTCCTTAGATTTATGACAACCCAGTTAGGACAGTAAATCTTCAGGTTACTCTTAGCTTTTCTTATCCGTATTCCTAAATGAATGGAGCCCGGGCTCGGAATTCAAGCCAGATACAATTCACAACGGCGTTGGAAAGTTTCGTAGTAACCCGGCTACTGTTACACTGTGTAGGAAAGATTCAGCGTTTCATATTTATTTTCATCGTTTTGTAAACATGCATTACGACGACCGTCTCCGACACGACACTTTCGACACTTCATTTTGTATAGAAAGCGTCACGCGATCCTTGGAAGTTACGTGATATTCTGTAAACAATATATACATATAATAGTCCTCCTCATTGATTTCGATGACGGCGACCCTAATGCAAACCTTATGGAGGTTGACTATTGTGAGCCCTGATATGGCTGGCCAGGCCGAACTTGGTCTTGAATACCCTTTTACACATGTGGCAGTAGAGCTGGCCAGTTGCGTTGTAGTCGGAAGTGTCGTGTCGGACCCGGATCGCTACACCGCGAACCATCCTTAGCTATGATCATTTTAATTTTGACAATGTAATTACTACATAACTGCTTATAGATCAACAAGAATATTATTATTTGAATAGCTTAATAATCAAGTTAGGGTAGAAAACAAATAAATAAAGAACACGTTTTACAAAGAATTTACTCGAACAACCCTCTCCCTGTCGCTACCGACGCAAAGGTGCCCCTAAGGCTTGCTGCATTTCCACGCTGAATAACGAGTACTATGGACAGTTTTTGGACAAAAAAAAACGACTTGAATCAGGGACCCCTTTTGTCCAAATAAGAGGGACGAATAGCTTTACCGCATTTTTGCCGATTGTGTCTCGGCTGCCGCTCCGGAGCGAGAGGTACGGCAAAATAATGTGGGTGATACTGATAGTACAACGTACGACTTAAACGCCTTCCGTTACATGGTACCTTTTTATGTAGAATGTCACATATAGGTATAAATTTATATAGTAGCAATAATTACAACCTTTCTTAAAAAAGCACCATCAACTGCTACAACTTTGCCCACGGTGCACAACTTTGCCTGGCTTGAAAAACATGGTTTTCTTCACCAAACAGCTTTTTATATCTTATTCTGAGACGGCCGACTTTCTCTCATCTTCCCTTTCCCATAAACCGGCGTGGTTATAGTACAGATGTAGTGCATAATCGTCTTTCATCGTATTTTCTCGGAAAGTTCATTTTTATCGTGCTTTTCCTATTCATCTACTGAAACTAATTGAGAGGGCACGATAAAAACGAACTTTTCCGAAAAAATACGATGTAAAAAAAATATTCACTACATCTGTACTAGTTACAAAACGGTGTGACAGGTGCCTCACCCCAACAATGTCTCTGCATATATCCAGCGAAGCGAATCTTCTCTTGACAGCTACTTACAAAAAAGGGAAATTCATATTTTATGCCCTACCTGTGGGCTTGTCCTGTCACTAGAGGGTAAAGTGACATTTTGTCGCTCGATATTGACATGGGATATTTTATAGGGTCCTTAGTACAATGTGGAGGTTAGTGATACTTTCTGCCTTCGGGCTAAACTTGATATTGGAGGGATAAGGGATATGAATAGTGGCCAGATTATAAAGGTGATAAATGTGTTTAAGTTGAAAATTTGTCAACGTGACCTTGTAGGAGAAAATTAAGATTCCGTTACGTAATAGCATAGACATATGGAGTTGACATATTCTCTGGTAATAGGTAAGTATGAAAGACTGTACTTGTATTTAACTTTGACTTGCATATTATGTTAATGTTTTACTCTGCCCAGAAATCATCATAAACTTTACTTTTGTTAACTAACACATGTAGTTAAACTTTTGAAAATCTGGGTAGTATTGGAAATACTTAAATATTATATTAGATAGACTGCTCTTTATTTTATACCTACCTCAAAAACCGAAAAAATACAGCAAAACCAAACTAAAAAAAATTGAGGAGTTCCCTCAATTCCTCATGGATCTCATCATCAGAACAGCGCCATATTAATATGGGACCACCTTGGATGTAGATCCTTTCAAACAAAAAAAGAATTACTCAAATCGGACCACGGGTCTCGGAGTAATCGGTGAACATACATAAAAAAAAAAACACCAAACCGAATGCAGAACCTCCTTCCTCAATGGAATTGAAGTCGGTTAAAAATAAAAATACCTAAGACAAAATTAACTGCACCTTATAAAAATTATAAATTTGTCTTCCTTCTGTCATCCTCTATCGTCGTTGATGTTATGTAACTACCTATACCGGCTGCATCCAAATCGGACGAGGCGTTTTGGAGATAAGTAGATATATCAATAAGAACATTATTTTCACGCACAAACTAACAAAAAAGCGGACCCCAAGCCGGGATAAACGCTAGGAAGAAGAAGAAGACAAACTAACAAAAAAATTACCGTCTCCGCTTTGTCAGGGGAAGATTGAAAACAATTAATTCGATATTGGCACAGACATTAAGCGACTTTCCAAACATTTTAGTTATCTTCTCGTACCTTACACTACTCAACACCGAATTCTTCATCCTAGCGTTTATCCCGGTTTGGGGTCCGCTTGACAACCTAATCCCATGAATTGGCGTAGACACTAGTTTTTACGAAAGTGACTGCCATCTGACCTTCCAACCCAGAGGGGAAACTAGGCCTTTTTGGGATTAGATCCGGTTTCCATACGATGTTTTCCTTCACCGAATAGCGACTGGTAAATATCAAATGATATTGATATGATATGATATGATGATATGATAATTTATTGATAAAATAGGTATTTTACATGTCATTGCTTAAAAACTAATTCTTATTAGGTATATAGGTATATAGCTAGGTACATTGGTGATGCGTTATATGTGTTTTTTGTTGTTAGGTTAACGAACCGGTTACTACAAGTAAGTAGGTAGGTACATAATGGGGTGATTATTGTATAGTCTGGCACTTGAAATAGGCATCCAGGGAGTAGTGGGCCTCCGTGAGTAGTTTATTTTTAAGTTTATTAACGAAAGCAGAGTAGCTAGTCGTATCTTTTATTTCTTGCGGTAGTGTGTTGTAAACCTTTGGTCCAATCGTATGAAGACATTTTTTTGTTTTTCCAAGCCTTGTCCCAGGAGGCCTTAGTTCGTCACACCTCCTGCAGTTCTTACCTCGTGTGTCACCACGGTTGGGGAAATCAGATAGATTTCGTCGTACGTACTTTGCCACCTCAAGAATGTATATGCACGGTAGTGTTAATATTTTATTGTTTATAAATAATTCTTGAGCTGGATGATCCCATGGAACCCCTGATATGCAGCGCACTGCTTCTTTCTGTGCAAGGAATGGTTTCATGCGGTCGGCCGCATCACCCCACAGGTCGACACCGTATGAGAGTAAAGAATTGAAATAGCCAAAGTAGGCCTTTCTGATATTGGCAGGACTGAGACTAGGACGGAGTCTGCAAAGCGTGAAGTGGGCAGATGCTAAACGGGCACATAGCTCCTCGATATGGGGGCTCCATGATAATTTAAAGTCAATAACGAGCCCTAGATATTTGACCTGATCCACCTGGGGGATTAGCTGGCCGTTGCAGGTGATATTCAGTGGCTGTTCATGTTTGCCTCTTAAACAGAAGTGCACTATATTGGTTTTGTCTACATTCAATATCATGCCGTTGACCGAAAACCAAGACGCCACCTGGTTCATGACTTTGTTCACTTTTGCTGTAAGTAGGTCTTGATTATCTGCCGCGACGATTACACATCCGTCATCCGCGAACATCACAATCTCGGCGTCGTCAGTTGCGGTTGTGAAATCGTTCATCAATATTGAAAATAAATTATTTCCAATCACGGAACCCTGGGGCACCGCGATGTCACCCAATTCGAGCAGGTCAGATCGGGCACCGTGGACTGACGTCAGTTGTTTTCGTTGGTTTAAAAAAGAAGCGATTAGTTTTAGGAAGTTGCCCGTTACGCCATAATGCTCCAGTTTGGCTAGAATGAGAGGGTGACTGACCAGTTCGAAGGCGCGCGACAGATCGCAGAATATGGCTGCGACCTGCCGCTCACCATCCAGGTGGCCGGACACTCTCGTCACTACGTCCCGCGCCGCGTCGATCGTTGACCTTCCACGCTGATACGCATATTGCTGTTTGTTTAATACTTCGTTTAGGTTGAGATATGACATCAATTTCTTACTCAAAAGGTGTTCAAAGACCTTGGAAAATAGCGGAATTAACGATATAGGTCTAAAGTTTTTAAGTAAATTCATTTCACCTTTACCCTTGTAAATCGGTTGGACTTTTATATTTTTTAAACTGCTAGGATAGATACCAACTTCAACGCATTGATTAATTAAGGTACATAATATATCTACTAAAAACATAGGTAATATGTCAAGTAAGCGAGACGACATGTCGTTTATGTCCGTCGAATCCTTACGTTTAATTTGTTTAAATGTTTTCATTAAGTATTGAACTGAGACAGGTTCATATTTCAGTACGTTGTCATTTTTTATCAGATACTTACTGAGATATCGAAGTGCAGCTGGGATGTCGGTGTGTGCGCAGGTGTGCCTGTTTGCGTCGACGTAAAACCGGTTCAGCGCAGCGGCGGTGACTGCCGCGCGATACTCGTTCGGTCCATCAGCTGATTCTCGAATCAAAATATCAAGTGCATCGTGTTTTTTGTTACCACGGTTCGATTCACAAGCTATAATATGCCAAGAGGTTTTACATATGTTGTCGCTTTTAGAGATTAAGCGGTCAAAGTGCTCCTTGCGAGCAGTGCAGAGTTCTTTAGAATACCTATCTTCAAGCGCCAGGACTATGTCGCACGATTGAACGTTGAGAGATGTACTATTATGTAACAGTGCTTTCTTAACGCTACGTAGCTGAGTTCGCAGTTCTGTCACCGGTCGGTTAACCCAACTTTTAGTTACATTTTTTATAGGATACTTTTTTAGCGGAAAGTTAATATCGTATGACCTAATTACAATGTTAATTACAGAGTCAAATAATTTATCAGAACTCGTTTGCTTATTTAATAAGGTTACCCAGTCATAATTATGTAAACAATAGTTAAAGTTATAAATATTATTTTCAGAGAATAATTTTTTCCAAATTATCTTATTTAGTTGTACAATTCTTGTTATTTTTATTACGATTAAAACACATTTGTGGTCAGAAATAAATATATCATATGGTTCTACACGTACAATTTCGTTTTTTGGGATATTGGTGTAGGCGTGATAGATGCATGTACTCGTCGTGCGGCAGATTCTGGTTGGGAATGACACTAACGACCTCAGACCTGCAGATTTGTATGTGTTTAGTAACACAGTTTTTTTCTTACTCTTAGTTAATAGGTCAACATTGAAATCACCGACAACTATTATTTTGTGTTGTCTAAAGATAGGGAGTGCAAGTACTTGTTGTAATTTAGAAATAAATAAGTTATAATTATTTTGCTCACCGGATTGATTAGGAGGTCTGTATATACATACTACAATCACACCTAGATCAATATATTCAGCCGCACACGCTTCTAGGTTCATTTCGACGCTAAGGTCCGACACTTCCTTCCGGTCCAGGGTTACTAGCGAGGCTTCCGAGTAGATGCAGACTCCGCCTCCGCGGTGCGAGGACCTGCAGCAGCTGGCGCTGAGTTTATAGTTCATGATGTTTACTGATTTTAGTTGGTCCTTTTGTAGCCAGTGTTCAGATAGGCACAGGGAGTCAACTTTGTGATTTAGTTGTAGTTCACATTCCTATCCCGTACATAAATTCCGAAAAACTCAGTGGTAGCAGGGGTTTGAACCCGAGACCTCCGGATTGAAAGTCGGACGTCTTACCGCAAGGCTACCAGCGCTCTACACCGAATTACAAACTGGATACCATCTTGACATCACAATGATATCTATTTTCACGTGAAAATTTCGACGAAAACTTTAAATTATACCGATACAATACCCCTCCGTATCGGGTAACGAAATGTGGAGGAGCAGCTTAATTTGATGCCAAGCAAAATGAACCTTATTCCCATCACATAAGGGTCACAATAGTTGGCGATCTGGTTCTAGAGGTTCTCCCTAGGGGTTGACCCGCGAGTTCTTTATACTTATTTCCAATAGGTGGATATCATTTTCGTCACAAAAGTGTATGACATATGAAAAGGGTGGACGACATAATCCTGACAAGGTCTTTAGAGTATCCGGTTTAGGGTTGCGTTGATAAAATTTAATTTAAAATGTATAAAAAATGCAGTGATAATTCTAGTGCGATGGAGCGAGAGGTAAATATACGAGTCTCTCCGGCGGTTTATTGAATGAACAGGATATAATTAAACGAAACATTCCGAGCGATACTCTGTCAATGATGAGCGTGTGAAACAAATGCATGAGTTCCCAGACGTTCACGCAAACGAAAATACGCTACAATTTGCGGCGTATTTTCTTGAAGCATTTATTTATTTTATTTTATTTATTTATTTAAAATAAAAATGTTGTTATTGTTGTTGTAAAATGTTGCAGGCATCCAAAGGCTACGGTAACCTCTTTTCATTAAGCGGGGTGTAAGCTTGTTTGCTACCTACGAGGTAAGTATATATAAAATATATTATGTATACCGTTAGTATTTGCTATGTATTTTGCGGTTGAACATATTTTGAAATGTTTTGTTGTAAAACATTAATTTATATCACGGAACTTGAAATGTGAGTATTGAATTCGTTCTTGACCAGTTTTTGCATGGTGTATTTTGGTACGAATATTCGTGGAATTGATACAAAGCTTTTGCAAATGTGATATCCATTCAAACTCTTCCGTACACGTTTTAATTTTGAAATAAATATACCTACTAATTGTGTGTGTGTATTTCATGTTTCAACACATTTACATAATTTTTCTGGTTGTATTTTTATTTGTTTTTAGCTCGTTATTATAGTATTTCATACATTGAGCGTGCTAATTTAGATACACACAATTTAGTTACGTTATTAAAACTTAGGTACGTAGGTATCTTTGCATTTTTTCCTGGCATGAACAGAGCCAGTTTATGCATTTAGGTTGAGGTTATTAGGACGATTTTTGTGTTTCTGCATACATCGTTTAGACAAAATGTTCCTATTTATTATTAAAACGGCTTGTCTAATTTCATTGTATTTTTCGGCAAAGCTTAAATGATAACCATTAAAATTTGGTTATACGTTTTTTTTTAATTTAGTTTCATTGAAGTTGGTTGATAATATTTTAAGTGAATTTTAACCAACTTCAAGATATCGAAGGAGGAGGTTCTCAATTGGTCGGGATCTTTGTAGTTTTGCTATTTTTTTGTGTTTGTTCACCGATGACTCGAAGACGGCTGGACTGAATTGGAAAATCCTTGTTTTGTTTGAAAGATATACTTCTCAGTTGTTCCCATAGTGATTTTAGTATTTTTACAGCAACTCAAGCATTTCCTCTTGGAAAAGCGGAGCCTAAGTGAAGTCGGTTCTTTATGTTAAAATTATTTGTTATTCTTGTCTTCAGTGTCTTTAGACTCCAAACCATCCAACAATCTTGAGGAAAGAATGAATACGCCAGCCAGCTTCCATCGCATTCCAGGTACTTCGCATTGCTCTACAAATATCTTGCATAATGTCAGAAATATAAAAGGCATTCTTAAATGCAGAATGTCGCTATGAATAAGGAACTTTCCTTGAGGCTTCGCTGCATATTTAGGATTATGTGATAAAGATATTGTTTTCCGTTTATTTATTTATCGTATGGCTGCATGTCACTGGATATACAGGATGATTAAGGGTTTGTGTATCAAGGAATCAAGGCATGATACACAAGCCCATACTGAACAACTTTTACTATGGGACCAACTCCGAAATCGCGCAATTTTTTTTGTCAGTTTCATACATTTCGGCCGATCACATGTTGTCGTTTTCACGGGGAGACCAATTTTTTTTCGCGATTTCGGAATTGGTCCTATAGCAAAAGTCGTTCAGTATGGGCTTGTGTATCATGCCTTGATTGCTTGATACACGACCCCTAAATCACCCTGTAGATAGGCATTTCTTCTCTGGGGTAATAGTAGTGGGAAAGCAGATGATGAATAAAATTCAGTGAGTGCTGCAAGATCCAGATGGGACAATGCAGCTGCCAAGTTTGTTACTCTTAGCACCCAGGGATCACGTGTAGGGTTGTCTAAGGTGTTTCCTACGGACGCAAAGTAACATTGATCCTAATGGCAAAAGGCTAAAAGGCATTCTTTAATGCGAACTGTAGAATGTCGCTATAAATAAGGACCTTTCCTTGAAGCGTCGCTGCATATTTATGATTGTGAGATAATATAGGGGTGGAAGCAAGGGGGGGTTGACGTCGCGTGGACGCTGGTGAGACGCTGACACGCGAGCGACGTCGCGTTTACGCTGCGAAGGTGCTCACACGGAAAAAAAAGCTTCCGGGATATTCTCAATCTAAGACATTATTTATGTTGAAAATATTTCCTAGTGACAAATATTTTTTTCCTTTAAAGAAAATAAAATAAAGTTTTAAATATAACGAAGCGAATATATTCTTACAGATTTTCTAGTTTTCTTTTACCTAAGATAATACTTGTTTGATTAAAGTACAATCTCTCTTATTTACTCAATATACGCTTGAAACAATACATTTATGTATTTCCATTTTTAAAAAACGTTGTTTTATTAAGCGAAGAATCATATTTTTGGTAAATACTTATCACGAGGAAATATTTCCAAGATAATAATAATGTCTTGGATTGGGAATATCCCGGAAGCTTTTTTTTCCGTGCGGGCTCTACGTCGATGCTCGGAAAGCGCTTGTGTGGGGTTAGCCATAAGTGTATTATATCCTTTTAAAGATTTGCTAAGCCAGTCATGTATTAATATATTATTCACTACAGTTTGGAAGCAAAATGCATACTGATATTTTCTAGATTTCCTTTAAAATGAATTTCGGGACAAGAAGAAGTATTCTGCCTTTTTGAAGTTAAAAATCTACTTGTACCATTTTCATTTAAATTATTTTCCTCAACTAGTTTTTATTTTATATATATTTTTTATTACTTTTAAATATAATAATATTGTTAGAAAGATACAACACCTCCTAAATCCAAAAGTAGCAGCGACGCAAATGACGTAAGATTTATTCAAATTCCGCAGCATGTATTTTGAATGAATGTTGGTTCAAGTAGCATGTCAGTTCTTTGTTCTTTTGCTTATTTTATCTTTGCTATTACTTTTACTTTAACGTTGGTTACAAAAAGTTGGTGCTTGTTGTCCGTCAGTTGCAGACCCACTGCAGAAATTGTTAAATATAGCCTTGGCCAGAAGTATTGTATACATGATACCTTTACCGGTTAAACGACTTCGTTAGTCGACATGCAAGAGCGATAGAAACGGAGATAACGAAATGTCGAATTTCGAATTTGTAGGCCCGCAGATATCTTAAATATCTGATGATGAATTGTATGTTTCTTTGACATGAAACTGTATTAACTGATAATGAGACTCGAAGGAAATTTTAATACACATACTAAAGGAAGAGGTAAGTAGTTATGTGGCTCACTAAATGTACACAGATAGAAATAATATCTTAATTCAAAACGCAAAACTCTCTTGCACGCGGTTTCTTAAAGAGAGTAATAAATACCTTAGATCAATAAACATGACTTGAGTTAAAAATATCATGATTTTTAAAAGAAGAATTAAAATTATTCAGCTTTAGCTTTACCCATTTTTAAAGCGAATAGTAATGATTTGAGTTAAGATAATAATTATTTACGGCAAAAAAGCACCAAAATTTTCCTTTAAGAGTTTTATGTGTTTACGTCAAAAGCGATTAGTTCTTGGTTTGATGTTTTCAATCTACAGCTAAGAGCCAAAGCTAATTCAAAGAAGTAGCGCCAAAAGTTTTAGCCAAGAGAGATTAATTTTTGCTTTGATGTTTTCAACCTACAATCAAGAGCCACAGCTATTCCAAAGAAGAAGCACATAATTTTTGCTTTGAAACATTTAAGTCTTGGACGTTAGTTACCCTGCGCATCAATAGATGTCTCTGCGTGTAGGTTAGAACACGCGAACGTCTGTTCGACGTAACTTCAAGACCCTCGGCGCTTTACCCGGGCTTATTTGAGATTCACAATAGCAATCTCAGCTCTAGTTAATACGATTATAAATTGTGAGTATATAAATAATCATAATTTATATTTGTATTATCTAGTTTTAGTTAAACTTCCTTTCTTGGGATTAGTCCCGAGAAACACAGTTTCTGCTACTAGCTTTTTAAGTAGTGCACTGAGACACTAAGGCGATTATCACACTGACGACGGATCCGCATGCGGCGCCGGTGTGCGAGCGAGATAGCGCTATACACATGCAGAGCGCTATCTCGCTCGCGCACCGGTGCCGCATGCGGATCCGCGCCAGTGTGATAACCGCCTTAGAAAATGTTATTGTTTGTTTCAAGTAATCGATTTCATACGCCAAGAAATTTTAGATCTTGGTGTGAAAATATCAAATTTTACATCAAGTAATACATGCTCTTGAACTAATGCGTTTTCTTGTTTCCGTGGAGAAATTCAATTCTCAATTTAAACTATGAGTCTTCATCCAAGAAACAAAGTTTCTTGGCTTAAGTTCTTTATGTATTGCACTAAGACACATAAAGTTCAATTTAAAAAAAAATACAATACAAAAACAAAATTCAAACGCCCTTCGTGAGAATATTAAGCTATTTTAAAGAGAAGATTTTTATATCTCGGATAAAGTATTGAATTTATTAGGTTAAGTAATAAACTTTGAAACAGTTTATATCTTGAAATAAAGAATTTTATTTTTTCCTTATATGGGAAACTGGATATCTCTTGATTCAAATAGGTTTCTTTGGTTGAAGAGATTTTTTCTATCTGTGTAAGATATATTAAATCGCTGACTACACCTCAGCTGGGTAGTTATTCTAATATCTTACAGAACACAAGCAAGCCAACGAATCAGTATGCTGGTGACCTCTAATTACTGAACATTGTTACGGACTTTAAGGTCAAACTTAAAATGGTTAGCCAGTTTATCCTAAGGCTCTTGAGTGTTGAAAACAGCAGCTCAGCTGAACCTATCAAGACAGAGTGTCCATAAACAATGTCGGACGAAGGTTTAATAGGCGCACTTAATTTGATGGCTGCACGAGACCCGTCTGTTTAACAGGTCGTAAATGGAGCTTGTCTATTCATACCAAATAGTTGAGACTCAGATGCGAGCACAAAATAGTTAGGAAAGTGATGACAAATAGTTCGAATAAGAATTAGGCCGTGAGGTAAGGGATTCAAGGACGAGATTCCGGATAAAGCGAGTCCTGCAATCCCTCTTCCGGCCAAGGATTGTATAGTGCTTTTCTCAAACATTGTAAGAAAATATTATAATTAAAATAACTATTAAGTTATTATTAAGTAATCAAGTAAAATGTTTACATTGCGCCTTTTTTATTTTTTAAACTTGACATTTGAAAAAGCTATTCGAGCACCATGTTTACCCGCTTATAAATAATAGTTATTTTTTAATTTTAATGTCACAAGTATGCTTTCATAGAGAGTGGTCGTTGGCTGTATGTGATATTTCCTTTGTCAGTGTAATCTTAGTAAGCAAATTTAAAAAGTTAGAGCAGCGGACAATAATGTACGCTTCATACTAACTCCATACATTACTTCTTGGCCTAAGGCCAAGAGGTAATGTAAGGATCCTTAAATGAGCTACTTCATGTCTTCATTTCGTGACGTTAACGCATACATTTCGGAGTATGTTTGAGAAAAAATTATCTTCTCCTTGATTAATCACATATATATTATTTAGCAAAATAAGCATACCGCTTGCATTGCATTTCTGAATAGTGGTTACTAAAGAAAGGCATGTATTTAACCGGGCTGCTAAATAATTGTATTTGGGCAGCTATAAAAAATAAAAATGGGTACCAAAATTATTAGGTTGGCGACTAATTCGAGGCGACTAATTATTTCAATATGGGCTGCATTTTAATGCTTTTACAGGTATTGTTTAACTATAGCCAGGTATCAAATAATTATATTGACAACTGAATTAGTAACTGGGAAGCAATTTAAGAAGCCTTTTTTAAATAGAAAACGATCACCTATTAATTTAAAAATCAGCATCTTTTAAAATATTTAGGAAGCAATTAAAATGCGTTAAATATTCAATATAAGTATAACGGGCAACTTTACACGAGCAGTAATTATAAGATAAAAGGGATTCTTAAAAAGTTACTGGGGTCTATGAATATTGGTAGGTAGGTACCTATAAGTAGGTATCTACTGTCAGATATCTAGTACCAAATTTCATTGATTATATAGACTTTGTATAGGTATTACCTAAATACCTACCTAGTTAATAGAAAATGTGAATCAGTCATTTTTAGGGTTCCTTAGTCAACTAGGAACCCTTATAGTTTCGCCATGTCCGTCTGTCCGTCCGTCCGTCCGTCCAAGGTCTAGCTCAGTGACTGATAGCACTAGAAAGCTGAAATTTGGTATGAGTATGTGCGTTAATCACGCCAACAAAGTAATAGAATAAAAACTGGAAAATATTTTTATTAGGGTACCTCTCCTACACATGTGACCCAACTCACAAGGGTGAATTTTTTTTTTCGCTCCAACCCTGTCGTGTGGCCCCCTATCCAAATTGGATCCGTTGGATAGGTCTTTTAAAAATAGTCGAGGTGTTTGAAAAAGAACACTTTTTGGATAAAACGAATTGTTTTGTAAATAATAGCTCTGAAAGTTCAAAGTCGGGCGTCCCCCCAATCTAACTTTTGCACCGTGGGTCCAAAAAAATTAAAAAAAAAATCATGAAAGTGAGGCTTAACAAGTACTTTCAATGAAAACTATATTGAATAAAATCGGTTGAGCCGTTTTTGAGTTATCACTCAAAAACGCAAAGCAAAAGGACGTGAGTAGGTAGGTGAGCGGCGTAGTATAATGACCAGTGATCGGCACGACCCGTGACGCACCACGGGATTGCGAGCAGAAATCATAATATGGACATGATTAGATTATGACATAACTCCGTGATTTTGTTGAATATAATAATTTTATTGTATGATATATATTTGCAAATATACGATAAAGTGTTAAATAAGCTTATAAAATGTATAAGTAATTATTAAATAAAAAAATGATATATTTCGAATGTTGAATATTTCAATTTGACAGTTTGTGAAATATTAAGTAGCGGCTCGTAATTTTTCACTCATACAAAATACGTAAGTGTTAAAACGGTGTAACCATTTCAAGTGCAACTAAACCCTTCGACCGACTACCTGGCTTATTGAAGGTCATTTGCGAATTTTCTATTGTTTACGTTTGTTTAAACTGGTGCGGTGCAAAAAAGACGGCTAATTGAAATGCCTAAATAAAGAGATAATGCCATCCTTTTCTAGTTACTGATAAGGATTGCAACTATTTTCTAATGGCAAATATGTTTAGTTATGTTCCTCGGTTCATTAAGTTCGCACATGTTGTTAAAGTTCCTTATTATCTCAGTGTTTATTTAATGGTAAAAATCATTCATCTTCCTGTGTGGAATACCTTTATGTACTACAATCGGAAATACTGACTTCCTAAAAGACCGAAATCTCGGGGCATATCCACGTTAACATAATGATTGAGGTCATTGACACCGTGCGACACGGGTCGTGCCGATCACTGATAATGACGTAAGCGCCGCCAAGTATCCCTTAACAAACGTCCTTTTTGAACTGATGAATTGTAACATTCCTTCAACTACGGAACCAGCATGGCCGGGCATGGCCCGATATGCTCTTGGTCGGTTTTTAGTATGTTTTAAATTGGCCACCCTTCAATAACTGGCCAGTTATACTAAAATGGATTGTACATATTGCAATCATGCACGCAATATTTCACTGTCAATCGTTCCTTTTTTAACATTTTGGTTCAGAACCCTGAAAATATTCAAGTGTCCAGAAATTTTACTGCTCCCGTAATTAAAATGATACCTGCAACTGTACACTCATTATGGTTAATTAGGTAAAAACAAATAGCTGGCAACAAATATTTAAAACAAGCCTGCTTTGAATAATAGATGCAAAGTTAATATTTTAGATGCCAACCTATTATTTTAAGTTCCCTGATAATTTTTGGTGTGCTATATTTTGCTGCCGTTTTTCAATGATATTGATGCCACATGTTTGATGCTTATTTTAATTTAATGTCGCTAAAATATTAATACACAGCCAATTTATATTATTATATGCCTTAGAAAAGTTGCCGATTCATATTTTAGATGCCCGTAAAATTATAAGCCCTAAAGAAATCTGCTGGTATCACTATGCTTCTCTTGTGGCAGTGGTGGTTGCGATATTTATGACACGTCGAAGTACATGTGTCGCTACTATTGCTATGGTAATTTTACGCTAAGGGCTGATCAAATTAAATATGGTGGTGCAGTTGTTGTCATGTTTTCATATATGAATTTCTTTAACGATGACTTTCATAGAATGTTTGGTGCAACCGACCCTAAGTAATAATTGTTAAAGATGGAACAGTCATCGTCAGGTCTTCCGACCTCCTTGCCGACGAGACATTGACTGACCGACGTACTCTTCGGGAACGACGGATTTTTAAATTCAACATTAGACACGATGAAACAATAGACCGGACAACCGAAAGTCGACAGTAGACAGTGATACGACCAAGATCCTCCGACTCCACGAACAAGACCAGACGTCTCAGTCATCATATTTTATGTTCCATTATTTACTTGTTTAAACAAACGTGACTTTATAAACTTTTGATGAAAGTAAGCTTTCCATAGCCAGACATAATAAACGCTTTCATACAAAACCACGCAATTACTGCCTTAGGCGAGCACGTAAACACCTTCATTAGCAAATGCAGCACTAGAGCCTGGCTGCGGTGCAATTTGCGTGTAGTCAATGTGCGTCTAGCCTCAAAAGACTGCTAGTTGGGGACGTTGCCAGGCTAGGATGATATAGGCGATAAGCGAAAGCGAGTTGTGGGTCTAATTTTATAGTCTATGTTCAACGTAGCATATACACCTTATATACTTTTTAAGTATAGGTACCTACACGGAAAACCGGGTATAAAAATGGCATTTGAGGTGATATTTTCCACAGTTAAATAGTTTTGAAGTAATGCTTCAATGTAAAGGAGCATGTTGAGAATACCATTTGGTCTGATTTTTTTTTAATTTAAAACTACTCGAAAATTAAATTACGGAGCACCAGATCTATTCTTATACCTAAAACGTGGATAGGCTATGCCGACTTCATTTTAGAAAATTATAAATAGAGTTTTAAGCAATGTCTGTACCATTTCATTGCAATATCATCCGACCTTTCAACTTAAAATAATAGCAAACATCAATTTTAGAATTAGGTATAACTAATTGTTATCATTTATCAAGCAGCGCTTGCAGGTTCATAATTCCTAAATTTCAATCTTGATGTCAGCCAAATCAGAAGTTCTAAAGCCTAGATGATCAATGTAGGTAATTAATCCACCTGTTTTTCAATTGCATTCATTGAATCACCATAATAAAGCTTATGCCTTGAACCAACCACGTCCCCGTCTCGCAGTTGTACTCCAAACACAATGCCTTCTTTGCCGCCATGCAAAGGATCTTGGTGGTTCACGGTTCGCTTTCTCCCTTGATGTATGTTACTTTGACTTGGAGATGTGATGAGCAGACAGCGTATTCTTGCTGCAATTAGGTGAGAGAGGAGAAAATTGACTACTAGTCCTTTTTCGTTTACGCTTTTATTAAATTGCGCTCTCTCTTATACCGGGTGTTTCCTGTAATAGGAGCAATAAATTAAAACGTAGATTCTACTCCTCAAATCAGACAACGTTTGTTCAGCAACTTTTAAAAATAACTTATGGTTTGATTTTTATTTCACTTTAAACATTATTCGAACACGCAATGTATTCCGAAATTGATTATGTCTGTAGGGTGACAAGACTGACAAGCAATGTCAATTGGACGGATTTTAACGTACTTTGAAAATACTATTTAGTTTGTATGAAAAAGAGACAATCTAAAAAATACATATTTTTTTTAAAGTTGTTGAACAAACGTTTTATTGTTTGAGGAGTAGAATCTACGTTTTAATTTATTGCTCATGTTACAGGAAACACTCTGTATTAACCGTGTCTGAAGTTTCGTTAATATTCGAACATTTATTTAGAAGTCTGATAGGATGAGCCAACATTAAGTTCCTCTTTAGCACTATAATTAGGTAAGACAATAGTCTTTTGACAACCAAAGTAGTAATTCTTGGTTGTGTATGATCGTCTATAGTCAGAATTATGACTATTGCCTAAATTTCGGTGGTTTCAAAATATGTAGTTTTTCTACAAACAAAACTTCGAAGGCAATAAATACGGCTCGTAAAAGGTGAGATCTCGTTAAGGTTAACGTTAATCGAATGGTTCTCTACCCTTATATAATATCCAGCGCTTTTTAATTCATCTTATTAACAACTTTTCTACGTTATCAAAAATGAGCTAAACAACAAGAAACAAAGTAACACGCAAAGAAATAAAAAGAAAAAATAAAGCAATTCCTCAATAAAGAACAATATTTATTTATCGGATGGTTACACGTCACTGGACACAGATAGGCATTTCTTCTCTCAGGTAGTAATATTAGTGGGAAAGTAGATGGTGAAGAAAATCCAGTGAGTGCTGCGAGGTCCAGATGGGACAGTGCAGCTGCCAAGTTTGTTACTCTTTTAGCACCTCCCAGGGATCACGTGTAGGGTTGTCTAAGGTGTTTCCTACGGACGTAGAGTAACATTGATCCCCAATAAAGAACAATAGAAAGTGATAAAGTCCAAACAAAGAAAGATAATGTTTTTTTTACAAAACAACGTATGTTTCAAGTTAAAAGTTGTCGGTTCCTTCATTTTGTTCAAGGATAGGGAACATTTGCAATTCATGGAAGTTGAAACTCCCTAATTGATTGTTTCGGGCACTGAGCCGTTTTTTCGGGAATTGGTTGCGATTGACCTAGAAAAGGGAGGATTCTAATCAGGGTTTTGAAGAAACAGCTGTTATATTATATAAGTGGTTTGTCATTTTGGCCAACCAAAAAACATAGGTTCTGCAGATCAAGAATTTGTAAAACTAACTACATACAGAGTGTTTTATTCAATAACTGTACGGGACGGTGGCCAAGGTTAGGCGACGCCCGTAGCGGCGCGACAGCTCAGCGCCGATGTAGAGACTAGTGGACTTGTAGGGAGGCAAGGTTATTGGAAATAAAACTTCCTTCGTACTTCTTCAGGTTAAGGCACCTCCACTGGAACTCACTTGACGGAACGAATTTACGGCCGCAATGGCCTTTCTTATATGCCAACTTTTGGGCTGTCAACTAGTGACTAATATATCCCGGGAGGGGATGAACGCGTGTGAGCCAATCAGTGAACGTGTCTATCTTTATTGATATTGACACAGAATATAACAGAATTACAAGCATTTCTCTACTGCTAATACATTACAATGTTGTTATAACTTATTTACTAGGCATTTATACTAGGTGGTACATAGGTATTATGGGGAAAAATAATTTGTAGGACATTTCACTACGGGGTATCACCTGTCTCTTTTACACATGAGCGCAGAGTGATGGCGTCGTCTCTTTCTCACTAGTGAGTCTCAGCCGGGGTTTATTGTCGCACAATCGACAATAAAAAGGTTCCCTACCTATGTGTCTAGGTTTCCTAGGTAATAATTAAACAACAAAGTTAAATGATTTAATGGTCACACGCTATAAATTAAGGTTTACAGTCCTTATATAAAAATGCAATATGCTTACAGTTTCAGTGCCTTATAACTATCCTTGATCGACCTTGATCTCGTGGATACTGCGGTGCTGTACATGCTCCCCTTTGCTTAGGCTTTCACGACTAAGCACCACAAAACTTCGGGTAAGCGACGCAGTATATAATCGTCTTGATTTATGTTCGCTCCATTGATCAGGAACGGTAGAGAAGAATCAACTTTGATGAGGTCGGCTCGTTCACTCGATGATTAGAAATGAAGGTCGGGTGTTGATCGCGGTCATTATTTTGAGTCGCTGCAACGTCTATTTCTTCATTGGGAGGCTGTGATGAGTTGACCACGGGTCCTTGCTTGGGCACAGGATTCTGCATTAATGAGTTGACCACGGGTCCTTACTTGGGCACAGGGTTCTGCATTAATGAGTTGACCACGGGTCCTTGCTTGGGCACAGGGTACTGCATCGAACGCTCCATCGGCAGGAACTGGTCACAAGATTGCGACGTAGTGGCTCCGTTGACGGTGCTATTCTCCTTTTTCCGTTTTGTTGATTTTGACCTTGAAGACGGCCTTGACCTCGACGTTGACCTTGAAGAATTTGATTAACGCGGCGACTCGGCGGCGATTTTGATTCTACTCGCGCACTCGCGTTATTATTGAAATCGGATTTATTAGGCACTCGCGGAGATCGTTCTTTAACTGGCGATTTCACAGAGTTATTATTGTTATTCACTCGCGGCGTTTGTTCTTTTAATACGGAACTTGAATCGAGATGCGGTGAACGAACGCTCCCCCTTGTCGCTGCGAATGAAGAGCGGGAACTTTATTCTTGACGTCCTTGGGCGTCGGTTGGCGCAGCTACCTCCCAATGCCACGGAGATTCGAGGTCACTGACGCTTAGCGTAGCATGCGCCTTGGGTGGAGTCGCAGTCGCCTGGTATCCTTGAGGAATCACGGCGGTTGCGGGTGACGTGGCAGCTGGCGAATGCGCCGTGGTGACCTTGACCGACGGCGAGCCAGACTGCTCTGTCTGAAGTGGTGTCATCTCGGATCGCTGCGTGTCCACCTGTTGTGCAGCGTCCTTGTGGATGACGTGCGCCCTCTTGTTCCGGCGAAGCGTGGGCGCTCGGTCGGACGGCCTTGTGCCGTCACGGCCTTGTGTTTCCGCCAAGGCAGTCCCAGTGTGGCCTTGGTTTTGAAGGTCGACTTCCTGAGTCGACTGGCGATAACCCCGGTCTTCCATATCCGGCTCCTGAAGGACCAATGTACGGGACGGTGGCCAAGGTTAGGCGACGCCCGTAGCGGCGCGACAGCTCAGCGCCGATGTAGAGACTAGTGGACTTGTAGGGAGGCAAGGTTATTGGAAATAAAACTTCCTTCGTACTTCTTCAGGTTAAGGCACCTCCACTGGAACTCACTTGACGGAACGAATTTACGGCCGCAATGGCCTTTCTTATATGCCAACTTTTGGGCTGTCAACTAGTGACTAATATATCCCGGGAGGGGATGAACGCGTGTGAGCCAATCAGTGAACGTGTCTATCTTTATTGATATTGACACAGAATATAACAGAATTACAAGCATTTCTCTACTGCTAATACATTACAATGTTGTTATAACTTATTTACTAGGCATTTATACTAGGTGGTACATAGGTATTATGGGGAAAAATAATTTGTAGGACATTTCACTACGGGGTATCACCTGTCTCTTTTACACATGAGCGCAGAGTGATGGCGTCGTCTCTTTCTCACTAGTGAGTCTCAGCCGGGGTTTATTGTCGCACAATCGACAATAAAAAGGTTCCCTACCTATGTGTCTAGGTTTCCTAGGTAATAATTAAACAACAAAGTTAAATGATTTAATGGTCACACGCTATAAATTAAGGTTTACAGTCCTTATATCAAAATGCAATATGCTTACAGTTTCAGTGCCTTATAACTATCCTTGATCGACCTTGATCTCGTGGATACTGCGGTGCTGTACAATAACTATCCATATTGTGTGAGGTGATTTGGTTGGCCATAATAAACCACTTTTACTATGGGACCAACTCACAAATACCAAAAAAATTTTGGTTGTTTGTTCCGTCAGATTAGACGTCGCCGTCGTTCAGAGACCAACTTGGATCATTATTGTTATTACGAATACTTAAAAGAAATTGTTAGTATTTACAAATAATTCGTATTTATATCGAACTCTTAGTGTTGAAAAAATCTTCATTAGTATTTAATTATTTTAAAACCAATTAGGTAATTACCTTCTAGTTCAAGACCTACATATATATAATATACACTAACCTAAAAACGAAAGCTCAACTACCCAACAAGTTTTGTAGATTAATTACTTACTAACTATCTTTTGTTCTCTTGACTGCCCTTGAGGCATAATTGGATACAAGCCAATGCCGATATGTAATAAAACTAATAAAGAATGAGATATACAATTAGCTCAAAAAGTGGCTTTACAATAGTGCTGTAAGTACGACTCGTACGGGGTGCCGATTTTTGACAGCCGGACGATTGTATTCAAAAAATTCAAGCTCGAAAATAATCGCACACAAAAGTTTGTAGCCAATTTTTTCGGATGGAATTAATAGTTTAAATACTTAATCATTATTTTAAATTTCTATCGCTTTTATTTTTAAAACATAATTTCATCGTTTTATTCAGAGTTTTAAATGTCACTTTCGAGTGCTCGAATCTCAAAAATCACCCCCCAGTACTTCCTCTGACAGTCTTATTACGGTATAAGACTGGTCCGGTTACAAATTTTCACTAGCTATATTTTCGGTAAATCTTGTTTGAGTCTGTACCTCCAGTATAATACTTAACTCTATGTAAGCCAAGGAAGTTCCCCGACAAGGTTCGTCAAAAGTGTCAAAACTAATAAACAGTACGGTTCAAAATTAACAAATCCCTCTACTGCTTTGCAAACGGATCCCTTAAAAACTTTTTTCAATCAACAGTGCTTGGACTTAGGAGGACTTATTGAAACAATCAGCACTAATTGGGGAGGGGGGCTACCGACGAAGGGCTGTTGGTAGGATTTGTAGGGCCTGATAAATGAAAAAAAAAAGTTGACTTTTTGCGTTCCGACGTTAATTGAAAAGCCTTTAGTTAGCCTTTGCTTCGACTCTCATTAAATATCACGGATAAACTAAAAAAAATATTTGTTTGGAACTCCCGCAGTGCTATTCTGAAGACGCGTGATTATGGTCTAAGAGCTGGCCACGTCAGATGTGACACAATAATGAGAGGTTTGTAATCAGTCCAGTTAGATTGCATAACCATTCTTATTGCTAGATCCGGGCATCTGGCAGCTTTTAATGGGTGGAAATCAGAGTGACAGACCAACAAAGTTTTTAAGTGGAAAAAAAGTAATACCGAAATAAGTAAAAACTGCTGAAGTTGTGTCATTTATAGATAACAGGGCCTATATTTTAACATTAGAACAAAAAACATTGTGTATTATTGTGCAAACAAAAACAGTAGGCGAGTAACCAAAAATTACATTATACATCATTTGGCACTACTTCCCCTAAACGAAACTTTTGGATATTATATAATTTAATTAATTATATAATTTTTCATAATATTGGATCAAAACCAGAACTCTAAAATTTATTTTCTTCAAGTTATTTGCTTTCTTTTACCTCCACCACTTTACAGCTGCCAAATGTCCAGATCTAGAAATAAGCATAGTATAGCAAACTAACTAGAGGGGTTTCGTTGCTCTCATTATTGTGTCATATCTGACGTGGCCAGCTCTCCGTCTATTACAGTAGATATGAAATAGCATTGTCTTTGAAACTTTAAAAGTAGGTATTATTCCTTTGCCTCAAGCTCCCTAAAAAACTCGCGTTACCTTAAAAACGTATGACGATAGTAAACGACGATATTAAATAGTTTTTTTTTATATTGTAAAATACAGACTTTAGACCATACCTGGAAATAAACTTAGCTGAAGTAACATCTAACAATGTACTCTAAACACTAGAATAAAGTTTGCTCAAAGTACTTTTTATTAGAGACAAAGAAAACGCCACGTTTGTTTAAAAGTGAAGCCTCGTTTGCTTCCAGTATAGTTAGCTTAGTGTAGTTTTAGTTAGTACTAAATTAATGCTACTTGTGAGAATACCTCGGCTGCATCCCATTTGGGGCAAACCATGCGTCTCGTGCTCAGCTGCTAAGTCGCACTGGCACGGCGTATGACTTTGTGTTAGGCTACCCGTCGACGCTGGTGAGACGCTGACGTTCGGGCGACGCCGCGTTGACGGTGCGTGGGCGCTCGGACGACGTCGACGCTCGAAAGACGCTAGTCTGGGGTTAGCCTTAGAAACGGCTGGCCCTTGGGTCGTGGAAGCCCGCCGATTTTTGGGGAAATAGGCCGATGGGGAAAAGGGTGGTGATCCTCGCTCTGGGTCGTACTAGGTCCAACAGGTCTCCATCGCAATTAACCGGGGAATGCTGCAGGCATTATGGGGACCTTTGAGTCTGGTACGATGCAGGGTGGGTTATTTTAGGCTAATTGTACTAGTTTAATTTTATTTGGTATAATTGTGTTTTTTTTTATATTGTTTATTTTTTATTTTTCATTAGCTGTATATTTTTACGTTACGTATATTATTTATTTTTACATCCGATTTTTGTATTAATATTAAAGCAGTTGTATTTCAAATAGGTGATACACTGCAATTAGGTTTATAGAAATATTCATAGTTTAGGGCTATTAAAAGTTACTTTCTGACTAATATTATCCGAAAAAACTTTTTTTTTTTAAACCATATGAAAAAAAAAACATTACTAATACTTAATGATTTTATAAGCTGTTAAGTGCTGTACATAGTACTTATAAGTCTTTGAAGAATCTATACTAAATAACCTTGTTATGATTGTTATGAATTATGAAATGTCAAGTAAAGGTTAAACAATTTGGCGTGAATTTGTTATTCAGCTTTTCCGGTAGACTTTTAAAACGAGTAAAAATAATTTAATTTACAAAAAGTCTTCCTGAACAAGCAAGAAAAACTGAAAAGAAAAATACAGAACAGGATCCATCACAAATTATTCTTTTCAAAGAAGTTTTATAACAGAAAACCCGCGAAGTAAAAACTTTCTAAATGTCAAGATAACTTGAAAAACAAAACTCCTAGAACCCATCCTAGGAAGTGCAAACAGGTCTTGAAGAAAGTAAAAAACTTCGAAGTGTTTCGAGTGAACAAGGCTGCTGTCTTTTATTTTCGATGCGTCTTTTTGATGCCAGACTTGGACCCTTACCATTGCTCCAAATTCCGAATTAAGGGTTTCATCATCTCTGCCATAAGACATCCACTGCTGAACATAGGCCTCCCCTTTGGACCATCTTTAAAAGGGGGGGGGGGGGGGTTGCCATACGCGCCACGCTTGGCAGGCGGGTTGGCGCGCGCAGTTTTGCAGGCTTTCGGCAGATGCTGTGCTGCCCATCTCCCGGTATATTCCCTTAGCAGACTCCTACTGCAACCACGGGACGATATGATGGGGGACAATTCTAAGGCCGGGCACCTCACGGCTAAATTAAGGGTTTACTGGAAGATATTTATTGAAGGAATAAATCTGTCTTTGTCATTGGAGTAAGCTTAAATAATTCTAAAAACCGCAAACTATTTAGGTAAGGTCGCCGAGGTCCGACCCTTGCTATAATGCTGGCTGCGTTCCCTTTTTGGACGGATATACATATCCGTTGTGAAAGGATAGGTATATAAAACGCCATCATAATATCAGAGACTATTACTTTATTACTGTTTACTAACTAACCAATATATCTCACATGTATACTAACAAAAAATATGGATTGTTAAGTCTGATTTGAAATAAATATTATTCATTCACTCATTCATTGTTCCGAAAACATTAAAGAATGGCAGTAAATTTTACTGTTTTGACAGTAAATTTTACTGTTTTCAGTAGTTAAAGATTACCACAGCCTAAGAACTTTTTGAAGCTACTAGTGTACTACTAGTACGCTATTTGTTACTAGGTTGAGTAGCTGTGCAGGTGACATTTCTCTTACATATTCGGTATCTTTAGGGGGCTTTGACATAGATGGCGCAATCGACATGATGGCTGTGGTCGTCTATATCTCTATAGTCTCTGATAATATCTATGAGTAGTACTCGCAAACCTTAATAATTATATAAGTAAGCACTCAGTTACCTACTTATTTTTTAATTTCGAGAACGCATGTTAGAGGATAGTGCTCGACAAAGTTGAAGTGCAGCCGGTTTTACTTTTGGCAAACGAATTTAAAATTTACAGTTATTTTTCCCGGCAGTAACCATCTTGAAATTAATTGTGTGCATGGAAATTTGCTTCAAGTGGGCAAAAGTTAAATATTTTGCTGTTTCTTTCAGATATTACAAGTTACATTATTTTATTATTTTTAACGTCCTCTAGCAGAAGGTCCCGAGTTCTAATCCTGGTAAGGGCATTTATTTGTGTGTTTATCACAAATATTTGTCCCTGAGTTATGGGTGCTTTCTATGTATCTAAGTATATATTTATAAGTAGGTATATCGTCGCCTAGTACCTATAGTACAAGCTTTGCTTAGTTTGGGACTAGGTTGATTTGTGTAAGATTGTCCCCAAATATTGATTTATAAAATAACACGGTTACACTCTAGTCACGTCTTGCGGCATGTTTCGGAGAGCCTAGGTCTCCATCTTCAAGCACTAGGAGTGCTACTTGAACCGGCCCGTGACGCACTGCTGCGCCTCGCGTCATTTTATAATGTTAATATGTCTCACGAAAGTTTAAATTTAATAAATATTTATTTGTTTTATTTATTTATATAGTCTGGCAAACCAAAAAGCGCAGTAACAGTCAGAGTAACATGCTATGCCCATCCCTTTTTCAGTAGTGAGAGTACTAGCATTAGACAAAGACAGTATTATTCCTCCTGTCTATGCTTGAAGTGGAACAAACTCTGGCCAAACTATAGTTGTATCGTAATTCGATTGTGCCTCTTCATATCTGTATCAGTAAAAAACTAAGAACTATAGAAATGAGAAAGTATTCTTGTACAGGGTTGCTCTGTTAAGTATTCATTTCCTGTTATCTCTCAATCACAAAAATATGTACTAGTATATAAGGTACAGTTACCGGTAAATCATCTTCCTACACGGCCGCAAAAATATGTGACACGCTCTTATGCCCCCACAAATAAGAGTGTGTCACATATTTTTGCGGCCTTCGTGTAGGAAGATACTTTTGCTGGTGACTGTAGATCGTATTCGTATTTATTAGTGATTGTCGACAAAAGCTAAAAAACCCTAAAACCTATTAGTGCCAGTCTTGATGTGGTAGTTCTATGTAACTAGTAACTTTAAGACTTACAATGTGATACGCAGTAGGAATAAATTCATAATAGGTAGATAGAGATATGCCATAGAATACTTTTTTGTATCATTTTCAGGCTGAAACGTCCGTATTAATTGCATAAAGCCTTTCCAATAGCAACCCTTCATATTTCCTACTTATTGCGTCCACAGATCCAATAGGCATTGTCAGAGCTGGCCGCACAATGGAGTACAAAAGAACCTTTTTCTGCCGAAAAAAGAAAATGGCTGATGCATAGAGCCGGTAGCTTCGTACAATTAGATGAATGGTCATAACTCATAAAGTTTTCAAGCGTAGATATTTCATTTTATGTATAAACGTAAGATTATAAGGGATATAGGAATTAATAAGTATGTTATTATATTCCGTCAACTATAGTACATTACACAACTAGGGTGGTAAAACAAGGAAAGGTCGAGATCGCAGAAGTTTGCGGCCCGAGCTGCAAGCGAGGGACGTAAATATGCGATCGAGGGCTTTCTTTATTACCTCCCGTGTTGTGTACATCATTTTATGTCTACACTTGGCGAGAAAGCGTCTTTTTCCGTACGCGCAGCGTGCGAAAAAAGCCACTTTATGGCCAGGTGTGGCATAAATCATATTTTTGCTACGGTTGTATTCATACTATTGCTACAGGGAAATTTGGTGCATTAAATATCAAATTTTCTTACAGCAATATATTTTTTATTAATAAATAAAGATAAAGACATTTTTGATTGGCGTATTTTAAAATTAAACAGTAATTTAAATTTAAAGAACATAAGTTAAAATATACCGAAATGGGTGCCGCTCAGCATTTGCCATGACATTTGTCATGGCGCTGGTTTTCAGGGCAACCATGTAAAATAAAACAAACCAATTGAAATTAGGTTGCTAAGGATTCAAGGGAGACCAAAAGTATGTATAAATACGGATCATAAACAGGTTATAAAAGTAACGATATCTCTAATGTAGACAATAGCTATCTTGTTAAGTGTCCTTAAAAAAGGACGTTTCTTTAAACGGACCAGGGTTCGATCATTAGGATCATTCAAACTAGTCTTTAGGTCCGCAGGAGACACATAAACGTTTCAATTTTGTATGAGCCTTATCAAACATAAAAAGATTTTCGTAGTCATTACTTAACCATCTAACGACTTTGAATATTCAATTATAACTGCACAGTGCAATCATCAAAAACATCTAAAAATAAAACAAATTTCGCTTGCAGACGTTTCTGCTTAGTACAAAAAATTATTGCAAACTTCAAAGTTCAAACAAAACATCTTCCGAACAGAGATACGCGGCATTTCAAGCGGTTTTTTCCTAAATATTGTCAGAGACTATAGAGATATAGACGACCACAGCCTAAGAACTTTTTGAAGCTCATGTCAATTGCGCCGTCTATGTCAAAGCCCCCTAATGATACCGAATATGTAAGAGAAATGTCACCTGCACTGCTACTCCACCTAGTAACAAATAGCGTACTAGTAGTACACTAGTAGCTACTAGGTGGAGTAGCAGTACAAGTGACATTTCTCTTACATATTCGGTATCATTAGGGGGCTTTGACATAGACGGCGCAATTGACATGAGCTTCAAAAAGTTCTTAGGCTGTGGTCGTCTATATCTCTATAGTCTCTGGTATAACGGAGGGCATTGCGTTTTAAAACTAACAGTTTTTGTGCAAGAAAGCAGGGCGGTCAAGCCCTTCATTGTAAGGAAAAGAATAAAATTCGAAAAACTAAACGACATAGATGGCGCAACTGACATGAGCTTCAAAAAGTTCTTAGGCTGTGGTCGTCTATATCTCTATAGTCTCTGATATTGTTCAGGATCGAGCTGCAGAGCTCGATCGGATAGTGCTTTGTCCGGTACAAATGGAGGAAAACATTGCAGACTGGTTCGTTTGGCTTCCTACCTACGTTCCGATATAACGAGTATCTTTTCGTATTTCGGTTTTGTGCCAAATCTTTGAAATATCGTGGAAATGGAGAGCGGTTGTACAGTCACCGGCAATAGTATCTTCCTACACGTAGGCCGCAAAAATTGGTGACACGCTTTTATGTTGGGCCATAAGAGCGTGTCACATATTTTTGCGGCCTACGTGTAGGAAGATACTATTGCCGGTGACTGCACCTCCTCCTCCTCCTTAAGTCGGTCCCTCACTGCTGAGGATCGTGGCTTCGACGGAAACGTTGTAATAAGCCCCTCCATTTGTTGCGGTCTTCTGCTTGGTGAAGGGCCTCTGCCATCGGCATCTGGAGTTCATCGGCCACCTGGTCGGACCAGCGTTTAGGACTGGGTCCTCTTGGTCGCCTGCCATCCACTTTGCCAGTTATAATTATTTTTTCTAAATTATCAGTACTTCGACGTGCTATATGGCCAAAATACTGTAGTATCCTGTGGAGACACGTTGCAGAGAGGCGCGATTGTTCAGATATTTGTGAACACCTTGGCTGCTCCAATATATCTGATGGCGACTGTAGCTAAGGTCCATTCTAAAATAAGTTATTTCTGGGGTTATTCACTGGTTTATCGACAGGGAAAATTAATATTGCTTTAAAGAGCGAAGTTTTAGAGACATAAATAATATAGGTATCGGAGAAAACACGATTTAATCTTAATTAAAGTTTTGGGGAAATACCTGCACTCATTAATTAGGAGCTAAAATCCAAAAAAATGACAGATTGTCAGTCAAGTCAAACGGTTGTCAAATTTTTTCTCAATCATTATTTTAATTATATTTCTGAATCTTTGGCTCTTTTTTCGCTTAAATTACCTGTATTGTGAACACTGTGTGATATCTTACGAATATAACGTGATATATAGTAGAATTATGAAGTGTGCGGGATGTCCTATGAAAATCCGCCAGAACGAAGAAATGATCAACTGCAGTTCCAAAACATGCAAACAGTTCTTCCATACAGCCTGCATACCGAGTCAGCGCCTAACAGCAAACGAGATCAAAACCTGGGTATGCCCGGACTGCATTGCGAAGAACAGAAAAGGTGGTGACAACTCGCAAACTCCAGTTCGTTTTACTAATGAAAATGTTACTCTAAGAAACAAACCGAGCTCACAACGGTCAGGCGCCGGTTCAGGCCGCGCCACTGCTGTCACAGTCCCAAGCACGGGCTCCACTGCTGCCGCCCCTGCCTCCGCCAACTCCGATCCCGACACTCTGAGCATCCCCGCTATCACTCCGATGAGCCCCGCGGATGAACTGCATTCACTTTCCTTAGAAATAACACAATTTCGATACAGTGCAAAGCAAACATGGGACTCTCTCGAGGCTCGCTTGGTCGCCATAAATGAAAAAATTTCTAACTATGACGCAACTTTAAAGGAACTAGAGGCCTTGAAAATTGAGAATATTGAGTTAAAGGCCACAGTTTCAAACTTACAAAGCCAGATAAGCACCCAAGCCCAAGTGCTTTTGAGGAACGAGGTTGAAGTAATTGGTCTCGAGGAATATCCAAACGAAAACCCTTACCACCTGGCACTAACAACGGCGGTCAAACTTGGTATATCCCTACAAGATAACGACTTAATGTATGTGTCCCGCGCTGGACCAAAACGTCGTGATAATCATGGACACATAACGCAGCTGCAGCGCCCCCTAGTGGTTGCGTTCACTCGGCGTGTTAAACGGGATGAACTATTAAAGCAAGCTAAGACCCGTAGAACGCTAAACAGTAATGATATAGTTGGGCAAGGACCGGAAAGATCAGTATACGTAAATGAACGTCTGACAAGTGAAAACCGTCGTTTATTTCGTAGCACCAGGGAATTCGCACAAACACAAAAATATAAGCATATTTGGACCCGTAACGGAGCTATTTTTCTTAGAAAACGAGATGCATCAGAGGGAAGCCCCGCAATACGTATTTACAGCGAGGAGCACCTTGGCCAGCTTTCGAAAAAAGCATCACCGGACCGGAACAATCCCTCAGGAGACTCGGCAGACCTTTGGCCAATATCCACCCAATAGAAAAATAGTATATGTTCTATTGTTGCTCTCCTTACTTTCTATCAGATATTTCTTAGTTACTCTTTTTACCTTCAGTTTGTTATCATGGTCTCACAGTAAGTTCACTAATAGACACTACACACTATTTACACATACACATTACATTATTACACAAAACACTCTTCGTGGCCTACGTGCGAATGGTAAGACCTTTAATACGTATACTTTCATGTTTTGTTTGTTTACTTCCGGTTTGGCTATTTGTCGTATGTACTACAAACTATCGTACCTCCCAACCATGTACCCATGGCGACCTTAAACCTAATACAGGATATTGACAACACCTACCAGATTAAATGCCACAAGTTTTCCTACCCTGAAGAATGTCGCCAGGTATTGTCTAAATTTAAATTAAAAATACTAAGTGTGAATATTAGAAGCTTACATAAGAACTTCAACAGCTTTCTTGTCTTATTAAAACGAACGGGCATTGAATTTGATGTGATTGTACTAAGTGAATGTTGGATTAATGAATATTCCACTATTTGTTCAATTCAAGGTTATTCATCTTTTAAAACCACTAAATACATAAATAGGTCTGGTGGGGTGGTTATTTATGTTAACACGAAGTGGGCCCCAGTTTGCTCTGAATTAGAAGTTGATGATGCTAACTGCCTACTCGTAGAAGTACCCAATACCTTCCAAGTCTTGGGGGTCTACAGATCTCCGAGCTTCCACAACATCGATCCTTTCATTTCATCACTGAACTCTGCTCTTACAGCCATTTCCTCTAGCCCTTGTCTTGTTTTTGCCGGCGACCTAAACATAGATATACTAGATACGGGCAGTATTATTACTCAAACATCCGACTATCTCTGTATGCTGGCAGAACACGGTCTTCTTTCCTGTATCGATACGGTGACTCACCATAAATCGTGCCTTGATCACATTTTTGTTTCCGGGAACTGTCAGACTGAATCCGTTATCTGCACCGCTGATTTAACTGATCATGATATCACGATGGTAGGTATCTCTCCTAAAATACATAAACAAAACAAACTTGCCCGCTCTAGGGTTGCTATCGATTTCGAATCAGTGAGATCAGAACTAATAAACGTCGACTGGAGCCCTGTCTTGCAAAGCTCCTGCCTTCCCGAAGCTGTAGAATTGTTTTCCACTAAAGTCTCTACAGCGGTATCTAATAATTCAAAAGTCTTAACATTAAGCCGGTCTAAACATGTCATTCAGCCTTGGATGACCCCCGGGTTGCTTAAATGTTCTAAACTCAGAGATAAGCTCCATATGGAATCACGTACAGACCCTACTAATATGTGCAAAAAGATAATTTTCACTCGGTATAGGAACTTCCACAGAACCCTTCTTAGAAAACTTAAGACCGAACACGACTGCAATGAATTAACCCAAAATAAAGACTCGCCTAAAAAGTTGTGGAACTCGATTAGACGTATCACCCATGCCAATGTTCCTTTTAAGTCATCTGACGACCTACTTAAAATTAAACCAACAGTTCCAGAGTCCCTCGACGTATGTAACACCTATTTTTCAACAGTTGGCTCGAAACTTGCGGAGGTCATTTTACTGAAACTAAACACCACTCAAGAAAATTTAGCCTCGAAAGTAACCACTGCGAAAATTAACAACTCTTCAGGGTCCTTTTGTATCGAGCCTACAGATCCGGACGAAGTTAAAAGTCTTATAAACAGATTAGACCTTAACAGTGCCTCTGGTCAAGATGGTATAAGTAATAGACTTTTAAGATCTGTTAGTGATATTATATCTGTCCCACTTTCAGCAATTTTTAACCTTAGTTTTTCTTCGGGCTCATTTCCCCAAGACTGGAAGACCGCTGCCGTAGTTCCAATACACAAAGGTGGACCTACTAATACACCAAACAACTACCGGCCGATCTCACTCCTTGGAGCCTATTCCAAACTACTTGAACGACTAGTTCACAAGCGATTTGTAAAATACATCGAAAAAAATCGACTCTTGTCTGACCGCCAATTTGGCTTTCGCCAAGGAAAGTCTACTGAGGAAGCTGTAAAAAAATTAACAGATATTGTCGTCTCACATCTTGATGAAGGCAAAGAATGCATTGGGGTCTTCCTCGATTTGGCAAAAGCCTTTGACACTGTGTCGATTCCCATCCTGCTCAGAAAACTGGAGGCTTTTGGCATACGTGGAAAATCGTTGGATTGGTTTTCTAGCTATCTTACGAACAGAAGCCAGCGTATTAATTTAGAAAACGTTACTAGTGCTGCGAAGCCTGTATCATTCGGTGTCCCGCAAGGCAGCATACTTGGTCCGATGTTATTCATTACCTATATCAACGATATCATGTCCCTTGAGCTCAAAAACAGTGAAGTTTTATGTTACGCCGATGACACAGCCATAGTGTTCCATGGTGCCTCTTGGCAAGACGCATACGATGTAGCTATAGCGGGATTACAACGACTATCCACTTGGCTAAACCAAAATCTTCTAACCCTTAACGCTGAAAAATCAAAATTCATCGCTTTTCATAAAACAGTGACCTCTCGTCCTCCGCCTACATTTTCATGTCTTAAATTCCACAATCACACGTGCATAACTCCTCAAATCTGTACGTGCACTTGTGACGGCATAAATAGAACCAACTCACTGAGATACTTAGGAGTTATTGTGGACGAGAACCTTAACTTTAAAAAACATATTACCGTGACGTCTAGTAGGGTTCGTAAACTCATATACACTATGAAACTTTTACGGAATGTTGCAGATCCCCACCTGCTTCGAATTGTGTATTTGGCTCTATGTCAATCTATTTTAAGTTATTGTATTCTCGCTTGGGGTGGTTCTGCTAAATCTACTTTAATCATTTTAGAGCGAGCACAAAGAGCAGTTCTGAAAGTCTGCCTGGGACTCCCCCGTCGGTATTCTACGTCTGAACTTTTCAACAAAGCGCACGTCTTAAGTGTTCGTAGAATTTTTTTACTGCGTGCTTCCCTTTACATGCACAATATGGTCTCTCGTGATCCTAACCATAAAGACATGATACTAAAACGAGTCTACAAAATCCCTATACCCCTTGTTAAAACTACTTTTGCTACGAGATTCTCATCTTATCTCTTTCCGCATTTATATAATAAATTAGTAAAAATCTGCGATATACGGCACTGTGATTTAGCTGATGCAAAAAAGCATTTCCAACCCCTACTTTTCTCTTGGAGTTATGATGAGTCAGAGGACATTTTGAAATGACTATACTTATAGTCATTTCAAAATGTCCTAACTAGGTAACTGGTACTTACCTAGTTTTAAACTTCAACATTCCACGTCTGATCTCAAAAGATGAATAAAATATACAACTAATCTTCTTCTTTTATTTCGTAGGCATTCACACACACATAACTAATTCATACATACATACACACATTAAAAACACACATACTTAACTTTACTTAATCACCGCTTACTTATAACTTATTAAGACCATTTTAACCGACTTTTTGTACTTAAGTAGATAGTTTCCCGGTCATTTAATCAAAATTCTTAGTTTTAAGTTTAGATTTAATGTTCATGTATTTCTTTAAGATCCCCACGTCACAGGCTCAGCCTAGTGTGGGGATCACTGTATTGCCATTTTAAAACCGATATAATATGAAATAAATATATTTTGATTTTTTTTGATTTGATTTTTTTTCAGTTTTAAATCCTAATAAGTGCAGGTATTTCCCCAAGGAGGAGATCCGTAGACGAACTAAAGTTACCGACATAGCCCACAGGATTAGCAAGCTGGAGTGGCAATAGGCAGGCTACATTGCACGCAGAGCAGATGGCCGATGGGGTCGAAAAGTGCTCGAGTGGAGACCACGGACTAGCAAGCGCAGCGTAGGACATCCATTCACAAGATGGACAGACGACTTTATAAAGGTCGCCGGAAGACGCTGGATGCAAGTCGCTTCCGACCCATACTTATGGAGGTCCAAAGGGGAGGCCTATGTTCAGCAGTGGACGTCTTATGGCTGAGATGATGATGATGATGATTTTCCCAAAATTTTGATTTTAACAAAACATGAAAATTATTAGGTAGGTATAGCCATGAGAGTGATAAATAATAAGTATTCTGCAAAACATAAGTAAGGCGTGATTGTTGTAAATCGCTCTGCTTAGATTAAAACAAGTATAGTTAAAAATAAATTCAGGAATAATATTTCAAGTTTACTTATACTTTAAAATATTCCCAAAAACGTTAGATTGTATCACGTCCTCGTCTCAGTATTCTCTCACGCCGCTGAAGGAGTTCCAAGAGTGTGCAGAGTGGCAAAGTCTCCCAGAGGTATAATCAACGTCCGGGAACTTTAGTTTTGTTCTATTTTTCCACCCGCGGGGACCGTTTAGGTGCCTTGGAAATATTTCAGTACATAGTAACTGAGTTTCGTGTTTATCTTGGATTATCTTTTAAGGTTGAGCGTTGGCAGAAATATTAGTAAGTAAAATTCGGAGCTTGGTTAAGTAACATTTATTTTGCCAGCCTTGAAAATGAAGTACCTAGTCATAGAATATTTATATTTGGACGATATACCTACCAGTGGCAGCGCGTCCACAAGGTGTAACAAAAATACTGGTGATCCTTTTAAGGGCATAATTGGTATCGTATTCTAATTAAGAAAAAGTAAGAAAAAAATTTTATCGCGCGAAAAAAAATTTTGGTTTAGTATGGAGGGTCGGCCGGCTGGGACCACCTGTCCCATAGAATTTTTTTTTTGCGTCCAAAAATTTTTTCTTCTACTTTTTCTTAATCGTAATTCGATACCAATTATGCCCAAACGGATCACCAGTATTTTTGTTACACCCTGTATATCCTCTTTCTTCCTCCTAGCGTTCGTCTCGGCTTGGGGTCCGCTTGACAACCTAATCCCATGGATTGGCTTAGACACTAGTTTTTACGAAAGCGACTGCCATCTGACATTCCGGTTTCCTTACAATGTTTTCCTTCACCGAGAAGCGACTCCTAAGTATCAAATGATGTTCATAAGTTCCGAAAAACTCAGTGGTACGAGTCGGGGTTTGAAACAGAGATCTCCGGATTGAAAGTCGGACGTCTTACCGTAAGGCTTCCATCGCTTATAACTCTTATAAGTAAGCTATATACGAGTAGGTATATAAAATTGCCTTTGTAGCCGTGTCATAAACGTGAGCATTATATTATTATCTTTGTTAGGTTGAGTTGAGACCGGAGATAATCTCTATGATACAATGTCTAAGAATAGTGCTTCTATATTCTTTTTTGTCAGCTCCTAGTACTTGAACCACTTGATTTTTGTGGATATTTTTAATTCACATGAGTAATGATCAAAAACGTTAACTCAATTGAAATAAGCGGTTGCGCTCTCATACAAAATTAGTACGGGAGCACAGATGCGTGGTGACCCCGAGTTGTACCTATGATCTATCTAGTGGTTGAGGTTATCTGTGACTTGAACACATGAACAGTAGATGCTTAAACGATGTTCTTTTTTTAAAACACTATAGGGGCAAACAAACATACAGACCGCCTGAAGCAGTTACCTTAACCTATGGATACCTACAACTGCAAAGGTGTCACATGCGTGTTGCCGACTCTTTGATATAAACGACACCGCTATTCTGACGTCAGTAAAAACAATTCGGCGTATGTCGCAACCGTCAGTGACAACAGGGGCCAGAGCCATACGCTCGTTAAAAAATATAGCGATATAAAAAGCACAGTCAGTAAATATGGCAGCAGCTGTGAAAAAGTAAACAAAACAAAAAGCGATCGAAATACATTAATTCGGCGCGTTTTTCTCCTGTCGATGTCATTCACTAATATCAGGGCGCGCTAACGATCACGGCCGTCGCCTGAGCGGTTACCACTTACACCGAACTGTTGGGATTTTTATGTATTTTATTACTAGATATATTCTGAAGAAGTAGGTAATAAGCTATACCCATCCCTTTTTTAGAGGTGATGGTACTAGCATAAGAAAAGGATAGTATGATTTTCTTTTCTATGTCTATGCTAAAAAGAAACTCCCCGGCCAGACTATAAATACTTTTGTTCTTTTCCTTTTTGTAATGAATAGATATTATCCAAGTTGGTTGTGGATTTTAATTGACTCTGATTCCTGTTTTCATTGGAACGATTGCACTCTGAATTTTCACCGCAGACAGTAAACTTGGTCGGTCTAACCTCGTAACTTGCGTTTCCAGCCAATAATAACGGTCTCAGTCTGCTTTTCTGATGCTTATCGGTATCAGTGACTTTGAAGTTTCCGCGAAAGAATATGAATATGTATATGAATATGAATTCGTCGCGTAACTTGAATTAAGCTACGGAGGCCGTACAAAAAAGTCGGAAGAGAGACAGATTACAATACATTTCCCACACCACACACCTATTCCCACCAATACCAACCATACCAGTACCAATATGTAACTCCCACATATTGTCTCTCTTGTACACCATTATTTTTCACCCGGCAACTCCCCGCTACCTCAAAGAACGTTTTAGTTACTTGCTTTCGGCTAGATCTGCTCAAAAATTGCTACTTAATGTCCCGTCTTCTTCTTCTGAATTTTATAATAGTTCTTTCACTTTTCAGGCTGTAAGACTCTGGAACAATTTACCCTTAGACTTGAGGCGTGCTAAATCTCTTGCTGTGTTCAAGAAACTACTTAAGGAACATTATTTGTCTCTCCCATGATTCGTTTATCCTGCAACTCCAATAACAGTTTTTACAACCTGTGGCCTGTAGTGTTTATTTTATTTTATTGAGTATATATAATATATATGTATATATATGACCTATGTATGTTATTTATTGTATATGTGTAAGTGTATTAATGTTGATTTGCATTTGCTTTACAACACCTACTTATTTGTTAATTTACAAAGGTTTCCGCTTCCCAAAGGTTGTCTGGAAGAGATCGCTTTTTAGCGATAAGACCGCCAATTGTTTTACCTCTACTTTTCTGTTTGTAACTTGTGTATACTCTGTTTCTTTAATTTGAGGTGTGCAATAAAGAATATTTATGTTATGTTATGTTATGTTTCCAAATTACATCTCGGTGTCACAGGGCGGACACGTCATACTACAAAACCCGTTTGAGCGCCTATGTTTTCACGGCACTTCTGTACACGCTTGAAAGTGCGCTGTTTCCGCTGTCGTAAATGACGTTTGACAATACACCACCATTTTTCTTTTCATCGATGCGCTGCCAAGCTGGCGGATTAGCCTACTAGTTCCCTACCAATCGGCCGCCGCGGGGAGAGGTAATTCCGATCGGGGCGGGGCGTAGCGTGGCGATTCTGTATGAAACACTATAATTTATTATGTGTCGGTGTGACAAACGCCCTCGTCCCAATCGTGTCATTACGGGCAGTCGCTGTCGGGTCGGCTGCTCAATTACTGCCCGTCTACTCGTACTTTATGACGTGAATTCTTCCCAACGCACTCTTCTGTTAGCTCTAATAATGCTCTATGAAAGTTAATTGTTTTCGCTACCTAGTAGACATGGGTCGTTCACGAATGAGTGATTTAAATGAACTATATCTTTTGATTCAACTCACTCACTCTTCAACTCCCTGAAGATTTAACTCGCTCAATAGCTCACCTATCTCACTGTTTACAGTGTTGCTTGCTCGCTCTTTCTCATGCTTCGAATGAGCCGGCCGAATCAAACGAGTAAGACGATGCGAACAAATCCACTGAGCGATTGAGCGAAATGAACGAAAAGAGTGATACATATCACTGCGAGCGAAAGATATGAATCAATCCTTTCAGTTCAGTGAAGCGTTTTGCGCATCTCTAGTGCCTAGGCTTGACCCATTGCCATCTTCTAATTTATAAACAAAACATTAAAAACACCATATCTCAAACATTTTTCTGACGGCTTCCAACTCGGAAGGATCGATAACTGACCAGCCGGTGTGAATGGCAATTCACATACAGATACTAGAAATTGAGGGGGGGGGGGGAGGATCAAAAACCAAGTCCAACGTTGGTCATTTCGGTTTGCACAGAGTGGTTCCACAACACGTAAGGAGCCTTGAATACCGCGAGCCATCCGGTTGCCTCGCGGACACTGAAACTACTTGAAATTGCAGTTGCACAAAATGATTGAATTTACAAAAAGTGCTAACATTGTCCTGTCAGGAGCGAACTAACTAAAATAACACGTTCAAATTGCAAATATTCTTTGCACTCTTGTGAATAAAATGCAGTTTTGCTATCTGTTTTAAAAGAATAAAAAAAGTCTTTCCGAGCTAGGGAGGTCAAAATAAACATAAATTACACCTGGCTCTCAATCATTAACAAACAAATTTGATCAGAACTGACGGAGCTTAAATAAAACATTTGTATTTGTTTGATTAAATGCCGACACCAATTGAAATATCGGAGCTAAAACTAATTAAATGAAATTGGACGACTATTTTATCATTCAATCAACACCGTGTACAAATAAAGAATTCCCGTGAAACAAAATTGGCACAATCCAGATACCAAAGATGGCTTCCTATAGATGCTACATATTTAGAAATATGACAAAGGCTCGCGCTTGACAATAGGGGATATTACTGCAATATTCTGCCACCAGAGTGCAGCACTAGCACACCGGTAAACCATAGAGTTATTTATACATACTAGGCCTTAAACAGTTTTTTACAAGGTTTCATAGATAATTTATAACGAATAAATATGTCATTTGTGCACCAAGGCGGTTGGTTTACAAAGGGCCTATCGTGAAACGAGAGAATCGAAATTTTGACATGTGCCTCTCTATCGCTCGAATACGAAAGAGTGACAGAGAACCAGATAACGAAATTTTTATTTTCGTGTTTCGCGGTAGGCCCTCTGTATGTGCTAGTGCCGCCCCCTACGCAGAGTTTTGCGTAATATTCCCTATTGTAACGATCCCAGTACGGTGGGCACATTTAGGTATTAGTTCGATTGGTATTAACACTGTACTTGATACCTATTAGTAATCATTTTTTGAAATCTGCATTCGCTCATTGAGGCTCTCATGCCATGCTCTCATAACTACTTAATTAGTATATCCATGTAGTACTTTTTTGTATAAAGTACTTATGTAGGTACATTGACCAGTTTGACGGTCTTGTCACCGCCAAACAGCCGGCTGACGATTTTATTTGTTTAAGTTTGCGTACCAATATATTATTATGAACTATTCTAACATCTGCTAACGATTCTCTCTTAGGTCGTTCCCTCATGTCTGAGGATCGTGGTCAGCATCAGGGTTGCATCTGGAGCGGATGATCTGCCTCCACCGGTTTCTGTCTAGCGCGTCTCTTACGACCGTGTAGAATTGCGCTGACGACGAATCTTTCACTTGATCGGCCCATCTGGTTGGTGAACGACCGCGGACCGCGCGATCTTTTGCCCTCGGTGTTCCCCACCACAATCAGTTTTTCGAGATTTTCGTCGCCCCTACGCATTGTGTGGCCGAAATACGAAAGAATGCGTTGCTGGCATATGGTGGATAATCGAATTTTTACTCCTAACTGGGTCAATATCGATGCATTGGTGCGTCTTGCAGTCCAAGGTATTCTCAACATTCGTCTCTTCTCTTTTTTTCGTCTTTCTCGGGCTAAGATTGTCCATGTTTCCACTCCATACAAAAAGATTGGGAATGCTAACGATTCAATTGTGACATAATCCTTGGAGAGCAAAGTAATAATTTTATTGTCGTCTTTTCGACACAATACAACCGGTTTTTTTTTAATTTGCAGCAATGAACATAATTATACATATGGCTATCATCTGTACGGAAACATAATTATCGTAGAATTTATTAGTTCCCATATAAACTACGACACTTCATTCCGTACAAACTCTACAAAAATACTATTCACTATATACCTCGTTTTTTTTCTGATTAGAAAAATAACGGTAGATTTCGTCGATCCAATTTTATTTTTTTCTGCCATGTCTGGGTAAACATTAAATGAGACTATTCTCTATTGGTGATACGCTTAAGCCAATAAGATGTAAAATGGCAAATTTTAAAATCTTTTTCCCAAAAATCGCACCAATTTTGTAAGAATAATCTGAAAAAAAAAGTAATATATATAAGTACTTAGTCGTCTTCTCCGTTCTATCTAGCGGATAATCGATCCGCACCAGATTCGAATACGGACCCAGTCGACTAATAAATCGAGTCGAATCGAGTTACCGCCGTTAGTTCAAGCCGATCACGTACGTTTCTAATCAGTTCTCAATTTAAATTTAAATCTATATTTTCCATTAACACGTCGCAATTGGCCCGCCTGTATTAATTCGTAGTTTGGATTGGCAAAGGGATTCCATTTTCTGTTTCAGTAGATAATTATAATACGTGTGTGTAATTGTGTATCTACACAGATACACACTTATTACACACACACGTGTGTAATACGCAAGTGTGTTTTCTTAAGAGACTAATGCCGTAAGTAATCGTCTCAGTGATCGACACTAAAGCCCAATATTCAATACCTTGCTGTCACTGTTTTTGTAAACTACTTAAGTTTAAAGATGACATGTATTGGTACACTGACGAACACTCGGAGGTTCACCTTATGAGCAGGCGCGGCGCAGTGCGTTCTTTAGTTACCTCCTACAAGCACATTCCGATGCCGGCGGCTCGGAATTACGGGCTCGTTAGTTAAAGTTTTTACTACACAGTGAACCTTCTGTGAGTAGTACTATTATTTATTATGTGATACTGGACTTACAGGCGACCTTAGGCTACAGTATCATAGTTACCAGTACATGGGCTATGTATCAGTAAGTATACGAGAGAAACGAAGATTGAAAAGTACCTAAGAAAAATATTTGATATCCGATTAACTTTCAAAAATCCCATTAAGTAACTTTTTTGTATGTAAACATTAAACCAAAACTAGCCCAATTATAAAACCCAATTAAAATCAAAACCAGAAAAATCAATTGAAAACAAACGAACATCAAAAATCCGTTCCAGATTTGAAACAATACTGGCAGCATAATTTTCGGAAGCTCATAAATAAATACTCGTGTACTTGAATATCATCTTTATTCGTGGTGCGTAGAGTCGAACATGGTTTGTTGGCATGATAAGATTTTGCTAAAGTCATAAAATCACTGGCCGTTGAAACGCTTACCGAGTAATGGTCAAAGATTGAAGAATACCAGTATTAGGTAGAGACACGGCCTATAAATTGTTGAGCCATTTGGGGTTCACTTTACATTGGACATTTGATAAAGTAAGTATCAAATTTATTATTTACAGTTTTTTTATTTTTATTATTAGTTTTTTGCCGTGAGATAACTCAGCTTTCGCGAACTAGTGTTTTTTTTTACTTTTCCTACCTTCAAGTAAACTGCAATTTGAGTGGTTTTGTATAAAATGAGCTTTTAAAATGTGTTTCAGGTACCTCATAATTTTAACCATTTGTCACCCACTGCTAAGCATAGGCCGTCTTGCGCCATTCTTCCGGGCCTGAGCTAATGTCATCCAGAATTGACCCGCGATATTTTATATGTCCTTTCAGGTACAGTCGCCATCAGATATAACGGAGCGGCCAAGGTGGTCACAAATATCTGAAGAACGCCTCTATTGTCAAGGCGATAAAGTGGATGTTCAGATATTTTTGGGTACTCTGGCCGCTCTGATATATTTGATGGCTAGTAGCAAATAAGTGCGACGTGCGCAATATGATACAGTCATAAACTCAATGAAAATAAAACCCTTGGTGTAGAAATTTGCATGCCTACAAGTTGACCCATCTTATTATCCTAGATTGTAGTTGTAGGAGATGTAGTTGAGAAATTCGGAGACCCTTTAACACTGGTTTATTCCGAAACTGGACTCATATTTGCGGAGCATAGATTGAAATTACTCGGCTGCCCGTTAGTAATTTGAATCGATGCTGCTAATGATCGGACCGTATCGAATAATCGGGACAGCCACCAAACGGTAGAGTAGTGTATAATAGATATAGTTACATATGTACTTAGCTCATAGGATATATAAGAACTATTTACTCATGTATTGATGGCGGTAATAAAGCATGCATCATTTAAGCTGATCACTTCACAGAACAAATTATCTTCAACGAAGACAAATCGTCTTCGTCAAAACAGTATTGTTTTGTATATAAAGAAAACAATTTGCCTAGAAGAATAATTTAATATATTTTAGGCTAAATTAAAAGAGTACAGCTTAGGCTAAATATAAAATTCCAAGAAAATATTTACTTATGTTTAAACAGTAATATATTCGCATTGGTATTCTTGGCTGAAGATATCCTTTTTTCCGTATTGTGTCAACTGAACTCCGAACCCTTACCTGACATGGCGACCCTGCCATATACGGTGTTGCGCGTGCGGCTGACCGCCGCTCGGTGACTGATATTTGGAGCACAATTAATTATAATGTTAACAGTTCAAGTGGACAATTAAGACGAGGACTCAAAAGAACATGTACCTCGATTTGGGCGGAGCAATCATCGCGTAGCCCCACCTCCTTACGAACTCGGTCACTACGCACTTCGCTCAGATAGAGGTTCGCAGAAAGTTCACTCGGAACAAATTAGATCTCGATATTTTTTGCAGTAGGAGAATCTGCTTTGCGAGACGGTAATTTTTAAACTGAATTTGATTTAGTTTTTGCGAACGATGTTACTTTTTATTGTAAATTACGTACAGTCGACATCAGATATATTATATGGGAGCGGCCAAGGTGGTCAGAAATATATGTACAACGCCTGTATTGTCAAGGCGATAAAGTGCATGTACAAATATTTTTGAGTACACTGGCCGCTTCTATACATTTGATGGCGACTGTACCTCCTAAGTGAAAGGTACAAATGAGCACATTTTATAATCATAACATGTCGAGCCATGCTCAATGTAAATAAAGGTTCCATAATAACCGGTCCGTCACAAAATTTACAAAACACCCAATCAAAAGGTCGTTTTATATATGATATTTTGCGGCACTTAAGTCCTTTTAACATGAGTTTTTGAGCTCGAATTCAAAAACGGCTTAACCGATTTTATGCAATATCCTTTACAATATTATATACTTTTAATATACTTTATATCCGAACATGTACTTTATCGCCTTTAATTTTGAGGTCTTGTTCAGATATTATTAGTGACTACCTTGGCCGATTTCATATATTTGATGGCGACTGTACTATTCAAGTAATATGCAATGAATGCGTAAGCGCCGACCGCCAAATGGTACCTTTGCCAAAATAATGTCAGAAATATAGTACTAATCGAACGAGCGGAGCGCAAGCGAAGCGAGTTCTTACAAACCAGTTCTAGCTACTTATACTGGGACGTCTCGGCATTTCGATGGCTTTTTGATTTTGAGAGTTTGTTCGACGATGATTTAGTACCATTTTTCTGATCTTCATGAAATTTGATGGGGTTGTAGCAGAGATACACATAATTTGAGAGTTAAGTAATGGACATTGGCTTGGCATAGCTTGCACACCGTCGCCGCATGCGGTTCTCTCCCTTTATCTATCTACCCACTAATTACTCAAAGCAAGTAGGTATCTCTAGTTAAAACTCGCCTTTGCCCAGAGACAGACAACACGCAACGCGACTAATTTTAAAATAATTATGTTCTAAGATGGTAGGCACTAGACAGCCAGTGATCGGAATAGGTAGCGTATATTATTTACCTATTCATACATTTTGGGGCCGTCCAGAAATCATGTGATCGTATTTAGCCTATTATTGACCACCATCTATAATTTCTTTGTTTTTCATCCGTTCGTGTTGAAAATCGATATCCGAGAATCTTAAAGGCCTCTCAATACAAAACTGAAGTTAGAATTGAAAACAATGGACGCCATCTTGAATTTCTTCATTTTTTATCCGATCGGTTTGAAATTCGACATGTAAGGATATTTAGGGACCTTTATTACGAATCTGAAGTAAAAATTCCAGAAATTGGGCGCCATCTTGAATTTGTTTATTTTTATCCGATCATGTTGAAAATCGATATCTAAGGATCCGCCAGGCCCCTTAATATGAATCTGAAGTCAAAATTTCAAAAAATGGGCGCCATCTTGATTTTCTTTATATTTTATCCGATCAATTTGAAACTCGATAGCAGAGGATCTTTTTTAAGGCCCCTTACGAATCTGAAGTCAAAATTGCAAAAACTAGCCGCCATCTTAAGTTTTCACGTGATGAAAGTCGATATCTGAGGATCTTAAAGGACTTTCAATATAAGACTGAAGTGAAAATTGCAAAAATGGCCATCTTGCTTTTTTTCATTTAAATAAATAAATATTTGGGGAAAATCTTACACAAATCAACCTAGTCCCAAACTAAGCTAAGTTTGTACTATAGGTACCTACTAGGCGATGATATACCTACTTATATAGATAAATATACACGGTGCTCGTGAGGATTGCGAGAGATTTTAACAGTGTATTCTTGATCGTAATTGGAGACTAAAATGTCGTACAAACTTTTCTGGAATTCGCCTAGTTTCAGAGTTATTACCAACTAAATAAAAACCCGGCCAAGAGCATGTCGGGCCATGCTCAGTGTAGGGTTCCGTAAACTGAGACCATTAATTCAAAAGGTCGTTTCTTACGGGAAATTTGGCGGCGCGTACGTAATTTTTACTTACGTCCTTTCACTATGGGTTTTTGAATGATAACTCAAAAACAGCTAAACCGATTTATTTCAATATAGTTTTCATTGAAGGTACTCATCAGGCCTCAGTTTAATGAATTTTTTCAAAATTTTAGGACCCACGATTCAAAAGTTAGATGGGGGGGGGACGCCCTGTTTTAAACTTTCCGAGCTATTATTTCCGAAAGTATTAGTTTTATCCAAAAACTCTTTTAAAAGACCCTAATTTGTTTTAAAAGACCTATCCAACGATACCCCACACAACTTGGTTGGAACGAAAAAAAAATTCGCCCCCCACTAAGTTTTTTTGATGGTGATTTCTCTCTTTATGGGGTCTAGTCTAGACATTCATATTGTCAGATATCAAAATGCCAAAGAATAGTTTGCGTAAACCTTTTTTTACGGCTAAAAATGCACCAATTTATTTTAGTCAATAGTTTTACCAATAACATATTTTTTTTTTATGTTCAAATGCATTCAAAAAATTGAAAAAAAAGCACCAAAAAAATTAATTTTTTTGGCGAATTCGACATAAGTTCTTATAACATTTATTACTTCTTATGACCTCAGGGATACGCTGGCAAAATTATGCGGTTTCCTCGCGAGCACCCTGTATACTTAGATACATAGAAAACACCCATAACTCCGGAACAAATATTCGTGATAAACACACAAATAAATGCCCTTACCAGGATTCGAACCCAGGATCTCCTGCTTCGTAGGCAGGGTGACTACCAACTGGGCTAGGAGGCTATTAAATAGTATTATTTTTATCCGATCGGTTTGAAACTCGATATCTGAGGATCTATAAGGCCCCTTGATACGAAACAGAAGTCAAAATATGAAAATAGGCGTCATTTTAAATTTATTTATTCTTGATGCGATCAAGCTTGAATCCAATATCTGAGGATTCGCCAGGCCCCGTAATACGAATCTGAAAAAACTGGCAGCCATGTTGAATTTATTTCTTTTCGATCCGTTCTTGTTGAAACTTGATATCTGAGGATCTTTAGGGCCCCTTTTTTTCATTTTATTGATTTTTTGCCTGATCGGTTTTAAACTCGATATCTGAGAATCTTTAAGGCCCCTTAATATAAACTGAAGTCAAAATAAGAAAAAACGGTTGCCATCTTGAATTTCTTTATTTTTGAACAGATCAAGTTATAAATCGATATCTGAGGATTCGCCAGGCCCTTTAATACGAAACTTCGTATTAAGAGGCCTATTATAGATCCTCAGACATCGAGTTTCAAATCGATCGGATCAAAAGTGAAGAAAATCAAGATGGCGCCCATTTTTGCAATTTTGACTTCAGTTTTGTATTGAGAGGCCTTTAAGGTCATCAGATATCGATTTTCATCACGAACGGATTGAAAATAACGAAATTCAAGATGGCGGTCCGTTTTTGCAATATTGACTTCAGATTCGTATTAAGGGGCCTTAAGGATCCTCTGCACGCCTAGCACATGAGTGACGCGACAGTATCTCGCGCGCGAGATAGTCTATCCGTCCTTTTCTGACTGTGTCAATTAAAAAGAGACAGGTAGTCTATCCCGCGCGCGAGATACTGTCGCGTCACTCATGTGCTAGGCGTGCTGATACCGAGTTTCAAACCGATCGGATAAAAAAATTAAGAAAATCAAGATGGCGCCCATTTTTTTAAATTTTGTCTTCAGATTCATATTAGGGGCCTGGCATATCCTTAGATATCGATTTTCAATATGATCGGATCAAAAATGAATAAACTCAAGATGGCGCCCAATTAAAAAAAATTCAGATTCGTAATAAGAGGCCCTAAATGTCCTCAAGTATCGGGTTTCAAACCGATCGGATAAAAGGTGAAGAAAGTCAAGACGGCGCCCTTTTTTAAAATTTTGACTTCAGATTCATATTAAGGGGCCTGGCGGATCCTTAGATATCGATTTTCAACATGATCGGATCAAACATGAACAAACTCAAGATCGCGCCCGATTTTTAATTTTTTAACTTCAGATTCGTAATAAGAGGCCCTAAATATCCTCAAGTATCGGGTTTCAATTCTAGATGGTGGTCAAAAATAGGCCAAATACGATCACATGATTTCTGGACGACCCCAAAGTTTAGGTAATAATATACGCTACCTATTCCGATCAGCCGATCACTGACTGGAACGTATTTTAAAATTAGTCGCGTTGCGTGTTGTCTGTGTCTGGGCAAATACGAGTTTCAACTAGAGATACCTACCTACTTGCTTTGAGTAACTAGTGGGTAGTGTAAGCATTATTATTTTATAAATACTTTATGTTTTAAGGATGACTACTTTGTATTTAGCATCATGTCAAAAGAGAGTCAATTGACTATTCCTTCTTGTTCGTTCCCGCCATTTTGGTAATATTATAAATAGCGGGTATACAGCTGCGGCCGCCATTCCGTTCTTGACCAGGTTGTTGTAAAGACGTCTTGAAAGTATTATTGTCTTATAATGTAATTTGTTCATGTTCAAACCTTGTAGCAAACGAATATAAATGTAACTACTGGTAAAGTATTCGTTTATTTTCATCATCCTAGTGATATCCCCAACATTTCAGTCAGTGGGATCCAACAAAAATCGATAGGATTTTTGCCACGCCGCACAAAAACGTAAGGTTTTCGTTTTTTTTATATAATAGATTAGTTTGATAGACGAAACTATATTTTCCGTAACGGAGTACTTCCGGAGGTTAATATGGTTAGCCTTACATGGACATTTTGCCAAAGGTTGCTCTTTTGGATATGCACATGTTAGGTGGAGATGGTTGGTATGTTGTTACATAATCAATATAACTATTATCAGACAGATTAGTAAGTCAGATATTATTGTCATGATTCCTAATAAAGACTACTTCATAATCTATATATATATTTTTCTGTGCTTTGAAATCAACTTTTATGACCTACCTTCACTTTCTATTCAATATTACTCGATTAAATCTTTAATAACATAACGCTGGTATTATTGTATTTATTTGACCAATAAATTCGCCTACAGTATGTCTCGATGGTCAATATATGTTACGTATATTTTGCAGTAGTCAAATTAATCGTTTAAAGAAACACTACCAGGTCAGTTATGTTCAAAGATTTGCTGGCAATTAATTTAAATTCAATGGTTTAATTATTTTATATAAATGTCTTACGATATTATTTAGTTATGCAATTATGAAACCCTTTTGAATAAAGAGCATATTATTGTAGAACTTAAACTCAGTACAATTTTGCGTAAATTACGAATATCACGCCATTAGCGGGCTGCATTAAAATACTTTATTATGTTCTTTTATAATAACTAAATATAGAAACAAGTTGAAATAATAATAATCTAACGAAAAGTTAATATACATTCCTTTTTCATCATTACCATTAACAATTCGACAACGGAATATTCAGTAATGAAATTAATGAGCTTTATGAATGTGATTAAAATAAAACAATAATTTATTAGAAACCCCTTAATAAACTGCTTAATGCCTGTAGTGTGAACAATGTCTCTAAGTGGTTCACGCTTTTGTATCACCACACCATATTATTAAAATGTTTATAATTACTATTGCTTGTCGTTAAACATTATTGTTGATAAAAATAGTTATGGTTAAATGATAATACCAAGTACGTATGGATATAATGTAAAATTTTCATGTTAACGTGATCGTTCTCGCCACAGCTTAAGACTGGGTACTAAGTTGGAGTTAGTTTATGAATCAATTTCAGACTGATGACATAATGTGATTAAACTAAGTGTGTAAAGAAAAGAAAGTGTCATTTACAATACTTAACTAATAAATGGTCTGCATATCTTTGTCTAAGTAAAAATTATATATCCCATATTTACTTCATCTTAATAAGCGGTACTATTAAGTTTATCTATGACGTAGTACGTAGTATTTACTTTTTTTTAATACATTTATAAGTCTCGTCGGCATCGCAACCGACCGAAGTATTTGTGACTTGTTTACTTCCTTATTGTATTCGACTCAATCAATAAAGTTATATTTACATAGTTACATGTTTATATACAAAATAAAGTGACAAAATTAAGAACTCAGAGCCTTAATTCAATTGAATTCAATTTAATAGTCGAGATTTGTCAATCTCGTGTATATATATCATCGGCATAGAATTTCATGTGTGTATTCTGTATATATATATAAATATATATATATATATGTTCATAAATAATGTAATCACTTATAATTTGAATCTAGTCTCTATTTTTGCCTGATAAAGGTTTTGATGGTAATTGACATATTAAAATATATTACCGAATTTACTTACAGTGGACGTTGATGGAAAATCGACGTGATATTATGATTTAACGATCTATCATAATTGACAAAATAGTGTCATGTTCACTAATGAGCAAAGTATTGCTTAGAGATTTACGAACTGAATTACTCCCTTTTCACGTGACTGTCAAAACGAAGGAGGTTATTTTAATCATACAGTGAACACATTACGCCAATTATAGTCAAAACGCGAATAAATAAAACTAAAGTTTCCTAATACTAGTATGTCAAGTATAATCGCCATTTAAATACATTTATTTTTGATAAAACTTATTAATTCAAGCTATCCCTGTATTTAATAGGTGGATACAACGCGTCCTTGTATTCAAAATACTTCATGATTGACTATGTATCGTAATAGTCGCAATGTAGAGTCACAATGTAGAGTCACAATGTAGAGTCACAATGTAGTCACAATGTAGAGTCACAATGTAGAGTCACAATGTAGAGTCACAATGTAGAGTCACAATGTAGAGTCACAATGTAGAGTCACAATGTAGAGTCACAATGTAGAGTCACCATGTAGAGTCACCATGTAGAGTCACCATGTAGAGTCACCATGTAGAGTCACCATGTAGAGTCACCATGTAGAGTCACCATGTAGAGTCTCCATGTAGAGTCTCCATGTAGGGTCTCCATGTAGGGTCTCCATGTAGGGTCTCCATGTAGGGTCTCAATGTAGAGTCTCAATGTAGAGTCTCAATGTAGAGTCTCAATGTAGAGTCTCAATGTAGAGTCTCAATGTAGAGTCTCAATGTAGAGTCTCAATGTAGAGTCTCAATGTAGAGTCTCAATGTAGAGTCTCAATGTAGAGTCTCAATGTAGAGTCTCAATGTAGAGTCTCAATGTAGAGTCTCAATGTAGAGTCTCAATGTAGAGTCTCAATGTAGAGTCTCAATGTAGAGTCTCAATGTAGAGTCTCAATGTAGAGTCTCAATGTAGAGTCTCAATGTAGAGTCTCAATGTAGAGTCTCAATGTAGAGTCTCAATGTAGAGTCTCAATGTAGAGTCTCAATGTAGAGTCTCAATGTAGAGTCTCAATGTAGAGTCGCGTATAGAGTCATGTATAGAGTCGCGTATAGAGTCGCGTATAGAGTCGCGTATAGAGTCGCGTATAGAGTCGCGTATAGAGTCGCGTATAGAGTCGCGTATAGAGTCGCGTATAGAGTCGCGTATAGAGTCGCGTATAGAGTCGCGTATAGAGTCGCGTATAGAATCGCGTATAGAGTCGCGTATAGAGACGAAATGAAGTCTCATTTGGGGGTCGATGTAGACTCAACGTGTAGAGACGAATATGTAAAATGAAATGACATGTATAAAATGTCATGTGAAGTCAGATGCAGAATGTATGTATGATTCTTAAGTAAAACCAAATGTTGAGGCGACACGTATGATGTCGTGGACCACGCATATGGTTGGGTTTGCAACCATTGGACGTCAGACCTTTATTCAGTCCTACTTAAATAGATCTATTTACCTCAGTAACCTATTTGTGTTAAGCACGTGGATGAACGTGCAGGACCTACCTTAATAATCTAGTACCTATGAAACACACGTGGATGAACGTGTGCTACTTTGATACAAGACCTACTTCGATATATCGAGTATCTGCGCAACGCACGTGAATAAACTTACGAAACTCTCATTCAGTTGTTAACTTAATATACCTAGTAATATTTTTATCACTTTTTAACGTAAACAAGAACAGGAAAGTAATCAATAAACTTTGAATAACATGCTCCTAATCGAAATGCACGATTTACATCATCGTCATATACTTAAGAGCTTAGCTCTTGTCGGTATACGCAAAACACCAATACATATATTATTTGCAGAAAATTATGATACAAATCACATATAATCAAATTAAATACGACTTCAAAAAAAAAAAAGGTCTAATCACATTTACTGATTTATTATTTATAGTTATCAATTACTTTATTTTATATTATGTATGCGTAACAAATATCAGACGTTATTTTAATAATTTATGCAGTATTGAGAATTTTAATTTTATGAAGTGCTATATCTATATATATGAATTGTCTACATATATTCAACCTACTAGTAATGGTCTTACTAAGAGATTCTATCTATAATTTGGACATCTTCAAAAATCTTACTATGCCTGACAAGCCCCTTCAACTGAATATATATAAAAAAAAGTGTGAAATACATTATATGAATACTTTTTGAATCTAGTATACTGAATTAAACTGTACAAGTTTAAAGAACATAATAATAATTTTAAAGAATATAACAACAATAAATATCATTTAGTACTATTCGTTATTATATTATGACCACCTGAAGTCAGTGACAAAAGGCAAAACCGATTAGATGCATCTGGTTTGTACGTATTTATATTGAAATGGTAAAAACTTTTTAGAAAAATACTTGGTTTGTTTAATTCATGTAGTGTTAACTTTCTGCGACTGCAGAGTCCAGGTTGAGGTTCGTGAGGAACTTGCATAATAAAAACTTTACAAAACCACATATCTAGTCCTAATTATTTTCATATTACTTAAATATTGTTAAAACTGGTTCAGTAATTAATTTATTATAGATTATTTGGCTCAGGCCCTGACATTTCTAGAACGAAATAGGATGATGATGGCTAATGTTTAATCTTGCTTTTATCGCTGCTGGGTAAAATTATTTATTAATATAACATGAGTAGGTATTAAACATAAGTTCATAGTGCATTTATTTTCACATTGGATAATGTCACGAATCCTACAATATCATTTCAATGAATTAATTGGAACACCTATACAAATATTATAATTAAATTTAAACTTGTATGACAATGTAAAACTAATGCTTTATAAATACCCTTTATGGTTTAGGAATAAAAAAAAAATTAATAACATAATTACAAATTTATACGTATGTGTTAAATTAGTTTTATTATAACCAATCACTTTTAGACAAAGTTGAAAATACTTCGCGTGTTGTATTTATTGCGAAACCTTAATTGCAGTTTTCAAAATAACAGGCGTTATTTTAAATTCAAATCATGTTAACGTCGTAAGCTACTTGATTCATTGTCGGTATGTTATCATTAATACGTATTACTTTACTACTTAAACAATTGGGATACTTCGGAGTTCAACTTAAACTAAAAATAAAATTAAACCCAAATAAAACTAAATTCGTGCCTAGTAAATATATTTTAATCCACGATGTTACTCCTTTCTTAAGCTTGTACTTCGAAAATGTAAATAAACAATTACATGATTGCCATTAAAATATTTAGATAATCACACATATTAAAATGATTTACGCTAACTCAATTGTGATAATAAGAAAAGAAAAAAAAATACATTCAACAGTAAATCCTGTTATAATAACCTAAAAACCAAACTAATATTATTCAGAAACTAACACGTCTAAATTATTCACATTTCTAAAGAAAGTGTTACAAGTTTCAGACTGATGATCCAGGAGCGTCCAGGTGAAAGGGCCAGGGTTTGGTATTTGTTTACCACCCAGGAGTGCCCAGGTGAGAGGGTCGGGGTGTAGAACACTTGCGACCCAGGAGTGCCAAGGTGAGATGGCCAGGGAGGGCTATGCTATTCTTCTTCCTCTAAAAAGGCATCACTACATCTTCTCTGACGCTACACACTCGAGAGAAGTGATTCGACGGTCATGGTCGTCACGTCATGTATAGTGGTCTTCGGAAGGCGACGCAACTCTGCACGACTTCCCGTCATCGTTATGCATTCAACTACGTCTCGAGTGTTAATTAAAATCGTCTTAATCAATCGTGTGGTTATAAATATGGTGATGTGCGATATTCATGTGAAAGTGATTAAGTGTATTTTATGTTATAAAGTTTTCGTCTAATTATGAATTTCCAAATTCATTAAATCAAGTCAGATCATATTTTATTCCATAACGAAAACAATAATTACGCTTAATATTGGTTTAATGTTTGCTGCTGCTTAGATATGTATCAAACTCAATCACTATGATATTGTTTTAGCGACTACGATAAATCCAATTGTTATTATTCAAACTTGATGATAAAGTTATCTCAATTAATTGATGATGAAGTCATCTTAATGAAACATTAAAAACTGTCGGGTTGATCTGTGCTGTAATTGATATATCGATCATAATACACATTATTTTTATTATTGAACCTTGATGATAAAGTCATCATAATTAAATATTATGTTAACTATTGGATTGATCTTTGCTGTATCGACATATCAAATTATCATTATTCAATCATTTTAACGACTACGATACACCTTATTGGTATTACTCTAACTTGGAAATAAAGTCATGTTAATTAAATATTAAGAGGAAGAACTATTAGTTTGACCTCTGCTGTATTGAGATATCAAACTAACATTATTCAAGAATTTAATGACTATGATAAACCTTATTAGTATTATTTAAACTTAGTAATAAAGTCGTTTTAATTAAATGTTATGAAGAAGAAGTATTACTTTGATCTTTGCTTTATTGATTTGTCAAACTCTATCACTATTCAATCATTTTAACGATTATGATAATATATACCTTGAAGTGGTTAACGCGTCTGCCGCGAATGCAGAAGACGCTGGTTCGATCCCAGCCTTGGGCACCGGAGGCCTTGGTCATTTTTTTTCTTTGTATATGACATCTATTTAAATTTATAATATATACCTTATTCGTATTACTCAAATTGGATAATTTCTGATAACTAATATTATGAAGTCAATAACTAATAATATTACGAAATTAAGTAGTTGGGTTTGTTCAAAGTTTAATAATTTGTTTTGATTGTTGTTTACTCTGAATAAAATAAACTTGTGCTTCTTTTACACATAAGCACTTATGTACAAAGGCTAACTTAATCATAAAGAGAGGAGGTGGGTAATCATCTCTTTGTGAACACTAGTTCTATACTCTACTACTCGATGATAGTTCATTTTACGGTGTGTAATCATTTATTATTTCATTAACTTGTAACTAGAGAAAAAAAATGTATAGAATCCGATGTCTTAAGATTGATAACTATTTTATATTTATGTTATTCGGGCAGTTTGTATACATTACTTTTCATTGTCAGAATTGATCTGTAAATTGTTTTGTTTGAACTATTATTTCATTAAGTTTTGGCGAAGGGTCTCGCCTCGAACAGGATGGCCGAGCTGTAAGCATTATTATTTTATAAATACTTTATGTTTTAAGGATGACTACTTTGTATTTAGCATCATGTCAAAAGAGAGTCAATTGACTATTCCTTCTTGTTCGTTCCCGCCATTTTGGTAATATTATAAATAGCGGGTATACAGCTGCGGCCGCCATTCCGTTCTTGACCAGGTTGTTGTAAAGACGTCTTGAAAGTATTATTGTCTTATAATGTAATTTGTTCATGTTCAAACCTTGTAGCAAACGAATATAAATGTAACTACTGGTAAAGTATTCGTTTATTTTCATCATCCTAGTGATATCCCCAACATTAGATAAAGGAAGAGAACCGCCTGCGGCTACGGTGTGCAAGCGTGACAGCTTGTTAGGTATAATTGTACCTACTTACCTATAGAAACTTAACTCGCGTCAAAAAAGTTGTCCATCACGCAAATAATCATCTTGTAATTAATACTATTTCTGACATTATGTTGGCAAAGGTACAGTCGACGTCAAAGATATGTTTACACTTTTGCACCTTACTCCTTTGTAATAAAGTTCAAAAGTGTAAACATATTTTTGACGTCGATTGTACCATTAGGCGGTCGGCGCTTATTACGCATTCATTGCATTATTGCTTGAATACAATATTAAATCGGTACAAGATATACGACGTAAGCACTGACCGCCAAATGGTACCTTTGCCAAAAGAGTGACACATGTACTTAAGTATCTTATAGTTGTTTATCGCATGATTCGCATTTCTATTTGATTAGTACCTACAAAACTGGCGTGTCTCGCCGTGTGCGCAAGTATAGTGGAAGTGAACTTACTGATGTTTACTCTGTTGTTGAAACGACTAGTCTATAACTAAAATAAATATTACACGAGTATTTTTGTATGGAGGTACAAGCTCGATGAACGCAAAAAACATTTTTGTAACCAGATCTACAAATAGAGTGTAATAAAACTAAAAAATAATTAAAGGCACCTTATTTTCGTAAAAATAAGCGCTGACGCCGACAAACAAGAACCCGTCGTTGGCAGTGGCCGCTGACAGACTGATCAAATGTAGTAAAGGATAGCGCTAAGGTAATTCGTGTCGCCGGGAAGGAGCGCGAGCTAGTCTGGAAGCGCGTTTATGAAATGTCGTAAGCGTCATTTCACTTTATGCCATCTCCAGGTAAAAGTAAACAACGAATTAAATTTTCATCCTACAATTCCCTAGAACTAGGTAATGGCTTTATCATACTCCAATTTTATCCTTATATTCTTTATAATTGAGCAATAAAATCAGTTTTAGGGTAAAAGAAGACCTGACTTTGAAAAATAAAACTATCGAGGAAATTGTAGCCAATCGTGTTTTCATCCTACAAATCCCTCGGTCATATAGTCATTAATCATTCCTGAAAGTATTAAACTCGTATTCCAAGTATGTTTCGAGAAAATTTAAATCTGCTGAGCACAACCTCAGTCAGGTATCACCTTAATGGAGCAATTAACTAACGTTATTCCGATACTGATCTGTTAATGTGTGCGTGTGGCTAAACAATGCAAATGATATATTATATTCATCATCATCATCATCTCAGCCATAAGACGTCCACTGTTGAACATAGGCCTCCCCTTTAAAGGGGGGGTTTGCCATACGCGCCACGCTTGGCAGGCGGGTTGGCGCGCGCAGTTTTTTTTTGTTTATTGTTGTTTAGGCTTTCGGAAGATGCTGCTGCCCATCTCCCGGTATATTCCCTTAGCAGACTCCTACTGCAACCACGGGACGATATGGTGGGGGACAATTCTAAGGCTGGGCACCCCACGGCAGGATATTATATTATAAACATTTATATATTATGTATTCTACTGGATGGGCTATCTAGAACAAATGTTGTGCGCCATGTTTGGCGATTGACAGCTATCACTGAATCAAAGACTTGCTTAGACTTTTAGGGATTTTCACTGTATCTTTTGTCGCTAAGAATTTCTTAGGTATGTTATCTCCTGTTACTCAATGATTATAAAATGTATAAATTGAAAGTTTTATACTCGTACATACTTTGAATGTTTGATCCTTCTCCTGGAGATATGTCATAATCTAGAAAAGGGCATAACATAATTCTTATCCCTAAATCCATCCCCAAAAAGGAAGACATATAAGAATGTAAAAAATTATGGACACTGAGATTAGAAATTTAAGGTAAAATATAGCTGTATTTGAAATTCCACATTTGCAATACTTACCAATTTATAAACAAAAAATGATGCTTGAACGACACGAATTGTTAAAAATAATAAAATAACACAATCACGTGGCACAACGTCGAAAATGTTGACGTTTATTTTTACGAAAATTTAGATATAATGGGTAATTGCATCACACCTTTAATACAAAAAAAATAGTTATTTGTTATACAAGGGGTGAAAGTTGTATTTTACGGGCGAGTGTTATTTGAAACACGAGCTAGCGAAAGGATTCTATTATTGACCACGAGCGAAGCGAGTGGTTCAAAAATAGAATCCTGAGCGTAGCGAGTGCTTTAATACACGAGACGTAAAATAACTTTCACCCGTGTGTAACACAAAACTTTTCACCTCACTACAGCGAGGAAAATAAGAAAAAGGGTGCATTTTGCTCGGTTTCCCGTAATTCCTCAGGTGTTAATACTTCTTCATCACTCGAATCACTCATTTTTAACAAAACAACCTAGAAAAACATGCGAATATTTAATGTTGATATGATGGATGAATTGAAATGAAAAGTTTTGACGTAAAAGGTTTTATTAAATGTCAGATGCGTTTCGTTCGTACGTAGACTTATTGGGCTGTCAGAACATTTTATCCGTTTTTACAAAAAGAATAAAGATTAATGTTGAATGCTGATATTTATGAATTAAAATAAAGTTCTAAGACTATATTTAGTGTTTTTACTCGATGCAATTCATTAATTGCGATGTTAAAAATTCTGCACTTTTAACGTTTTACGTTTTGTTAGCTGTCAAATGTCACTTAAGCCACTTGTCACTTATGTCAAAACTCTTTCACCACATGTGGATAAAAAGCGATTTTCACAATAGATATTAAACAAACAAAAAGGGCTTTCCGAGCTAGTGAGGTGAAAAACATATTGCTTCTCAACTCTTGCCTCTATTTCCAATTCCTTAAAAAAACTGTCATCATTAATTATAATAATCTGTCATAGATCTAAATGCTAAAATACTAAAACTAAAGTTACAGCATTTTACCATTCGGTGGCAGCATTAATTCATACCCAGCACAGTATTCGGATATTCAATTACTTTAGTACGGTTTGGGGATTTCATCGATTTTGCTTTGTGTTCGGCTAGTCGGGACATTTTGACGGCGACTGTAGCAAAGTTTTCATTTCCAAGTAAAAGAGGACTTATGTTCATGTGATGGTAACGGGAGTTACGCCGTTTTTGTGGTAGGCACACTTCGTTTAGTAGTCTTAACGTGTTGCTAATATTAATATTCAGAATTATTTCTGAGGAGGTACTTTGAGTTTGTGAAAGGCAAAGTGTCGTTTTCAGTAGTTTCTATAAAGTACCAAGTAATTGACAATTTAACTGAGCAAGGCCCAGGCTGCTGGTGGTCAGGCCCGCTAGAGAGGAACCTGCGGACTATGCGCGCCGTGTCCAGGATTACCGCCTTCTGAATCTGACCCTTGATCCAACCACAACCCCGCAGCGGAAGTCTCTCAAGATGTTGGTCGAGACTCTTCGCTATGAGACCGTTCGCACTTTATTAAAATTAAGTACATGTTGTTCGGATGTTCACATCCTATGTTATGAATTTCCAGTTGAGACTACAATTTAGACTGCTAATACAAAGAAGAACACAAACGCTTCTCTTTCAGCTTTATTTTCTCACAATAGATATTTCCGCTAATATCCCACTTGTGTAAACTGGAACAATAATGTACCAATTACCTCGCAGATGGCGCTGTCTCGAAGCGTAAAAGAAAATGCACAAAATGTTAACAATTTTGTTGCAGTGTTCAAGGGTGCTTGAATTACTGTATAACGGGGAAATAAAAAATTGCCACTGTTACTCTGTAATGTCATTTTTCATAAACGCCTCTTAGGATCCTAGTGACTTTTTGTTTATGGCTCAATCTGACCCTAACCTGATCACAAGAATTGGCATAGGTACCTACAGTCCGTGAGCTTTAATAGACGGAGAGCTGGCCACGTCAGATATGACACAATAATGAGAGCGACGAAACCCCTCTAGTTAGTTTGCTATACTATGCTTATTTCTAGATCCAGACATCTGGCAGCTGTAAAGTGGTGGAGGTAAAAGAAAGCAAATAACTTGAAGAAAATAAATTCTAGAGTTCTGGTTTTGATCCAATATTATGAAAAATTATGTAATTAATTAGATTATATAATATCCAAAAGTTTCGATTGGCGGAAGTAGTGCCAAATGATGTATAATGTAATTATTGGTTACTCGCCTACTGTTCTTGTTTGCGCAATAATACACAATGTTTTTTGTTCTAATGTTAAAATATAGGCCCTCTTCTCTATAAATGACACAACCTCAGCAGTTTTTACCTATTGCGGTATTACTTTTTTTCAACTTAAAAACTTTGTTCGTCTGTCACTCTGATCTCCACCCATTAAAAGCTGCCAGATGCCCGGATCTAGCAACAAGGATGGTTATGCAATCTAACTGGACTGATTACAAACCTCTCATTATTGTGTCACATCTGACGTGGCCAGCTCTTAGACCATAAGAAGAACCTTCGCGAATCGGCGATGACACACGAAGGTAATATTGCTGTTCTGCTTTTTCATGTGTCATGTTGATTGATACCCGACGTCTCTTTCTAAAACCCGAAGGTTCTTTTTAGAGCTCACGGACTGTACTGGTTTTTACGAAAACGACTTACCGACTGACCGAAAATTTAAAAGCCCTGGTGGGAAACTAGGCCTTATTAAAATGAGGTCTAGTATCGTAACGCAGTTTTCCTGCATCGAAAAGCGACTGAGAAATATCAAATGATATTTTGTATGAAGTTCAGTAAAAGTACTCCAGTAGTTAACTAGCGTACAATGACAAGTGATCTTTGTAGCCTATGGAGGCTTCAACCTCAGATATACCTAGGTACTTATCACGAGAGCGTAGCCATTTTTGACAGGTCCAAGAGACATTTATCTACTAACTAAATAATATATAGTGCTACTTATACAGGGTATGGTCTGTAATGCGAGCAAAAAATTAAAACGTAGATTGTACTCCTTAAACAATAAAACTATTGTTCAACAACTTTAAAAAAATAAGATTGTCTCTTTTTCATACAAAATAAATATTTTTTTTAATGTAGATACGGTCAAGGACTTTAATTGTTGAGCCATTTAGGGTTCACTTTACATTAGACACTTCATAGAGTAAGCATTAAACAAAAGAAGATAGCTTGAACCGTAAATGGCTCAACAATTAAAGTCCACTGTACGTTAACGTTTTGACCGCCAAATGTCAAAAAATAAATAACAATTTTGAACTCTGTCATGATTTATGAAGGTGTCATTCACGTTGTCACTTTGTCTCATATATCAGACGACGGCGGTCAAAAGGTTAAAATCCATCAAATTGACATTGCTCGTCAGTCTTGTCACCCTACAGACATTATCAATTTCGCAATACATAAAGTCGCTGAACAAACATTGTTTAGTTTGAGGAACAGCATCTACGTTTTAATTTTTTGCTCGTGTTACAGGCCACACGCTGTATATAAAATCGAAAGAAAAACAATACATGTCGCACGAGAAAACCGGTTTAAAACAAAAATTCGTAAGAAGTTTATTTGTTCAACAATTTGTTTCGTTCTCGCTAATATTATTCCAAATATATGTAAAAGATATGTATTATCTGAGTTCTGGAGTAAGTTAACACTGTGGCTGACGCGAACTTGGTTCCCGGGGGTAAAAAGTGTATTGTTTTATCTGCAGAACCTGCAAAGATGTACGCAACAGGATTGATGTTGGATTTTGACGAATGTTTTAGTATTTTTTATTTTATTAATTGGGGAGAAGAACAGATACAAACCGGCAACAAGTACAAATAATACAGTATAGACGTGAATAGGTACAGCTTATATCCTAATACAAACCCTACTAGGATTTCACGCAAATTATTGTAGGGTGGCATTGATGTCGGAACAAAACAAGTATCCTAAATAACCTTAAACTACATAAATACTACTTAAACTAAACACACATTAGAGTCATAGTCTTAGTCATAGTCATAGTCATAGTATTTTATTCATAAACAATACAAGATTGTGTTTGAAAAGTTTTTGGAAAGTAACAGATTCAGATACTTAAAAATACTTACATACCTATGTACAATTACTCAGTGAAATATACAATTGCAGCTAATTAAGAACTAAGTAAACAAAAACAAGTAACACTTAACGACTAAATATAATAACAATAAAAATGGTGCAACTACAAATTATACTACAATATGGGGATAGACTACAGTTACAATGAAGAAGAAAGAAGACTGCTTATAGGAGATCGCTCACTATGCATTTAAATATTGTGAATAATAGCCAGGCTTAGTCCGGCGAGAATTGGTCTCGGGTTTGTCTGCGGACACATCTAAATTGCGCCATACACGGACGGATCTGTCAAATCTGGCGGGCACATCTGTGCGTGTATCCCTCTGGCTAATGTGATCTGTATTCGTTCATTGTTATTTTGTGCACAAAATACCGGAATTGGCATAGACCGAGCATTCCACATCTTTTTTTATTCAATTCAATTCAATTTTTAAAATATGGCATTCTGTCCACAATATTGGGACAATTTTGCCAATGTCGAAGTCGCTCCAAGAGCTGGACGTTGTACGGTGAGGTTAGGCTTTTTATAAGGAGATAGCTACTCCCTACAAACAGCACGTGGACTAACGGATATCTAACTCAAACAGGGGTTACACATGTTTCGAGACTAATTCTTCATTAGTTGCTCACTAGTTCGTTAAATCACTGCAGAATAAGCTATATATTACACATTGAATCACGAAAATGAACATAAAATAAGAAGTTTTTCCCGAAACCAAACCACCTTGCTCGACAAGATGGCCGCAAGTCCATCTTTTTTTATACGCAGATGTGAAATGGCAGAGCTATGGACTAGTTAAAGTAGTATTTTTTATTCAACACAGTGTTCTGACAGATCTTGCCATACAAAGTGAGCTGTCAGATAACCGTCATGAATTAAATATACTTTAGTAAGCGCAAATGGCATCAAAGTCGCAAGCTTAAGATCCTTAGAGCTAGTCAAGGTAATGTTTTTATTATACGGTATAGAATTATAAGTACACTAATTTGTGACGTTTTCAAGCAACAAATACATACATCATTGTCGGTTGTTATTACTGGGACCGTATTCTAACTTTAAAACACGCACAGACACGATCCAACTTCAATGCAAATCCAATACAATAAAAACACAATACAGCTTACGACTACACGTCTGAATCAAAAATGACGGAATTTACTTGAAAATTACTGCGTTGCAACTACAATACTACTTCAATATTGGTTGATTATTGGTTGAGTGTTGGAGTTATGTTTAAGACAGATTGTGTTGTTAATGTATTGTTTATACATTTTAAAATTAGAATATGGCACCTGGACCGCGATTAGAATGGGATTAGAGTTGACAGATTTTTCATATACTTACGTCAATGTATGGGTTGACAGCTAACTCAATCGTATTCTCATCGCGGTTCAGTAATAAAAGAGTTTATTTCTAAATTCATTATTAAGGTAATGCCTTATTGACAACCGACAATGATGTACCTTTTACTTGAAAAGGGCACATTTATCTACATACTATAGTAAATAAAAATGATCGATCTAAGACCCCTGCAGGCCTGCATTGTTGCCTTCACCATGTAGTTATAATTTATAGTCCTAAGATTATAGAAAAAAATACAGTTCCATCAGAGACTATAGAGATATAGACGACCACAGCCTAAGAACTTTTTGAAGCTCAAGTCGATAGCGCCCTCTGTCCGAAAGCCGCCAAAGATACCGAAATTGTATGAGAAAATGTCACTTGTACAACAACTAGTAGTAGTAACAAACAGCGTACTAGTAACGCAGGTGAGATTTTCTCTTACAATTTCGGTATCTTTGGCGGCTTTCGGACTGAGGGCGCAATTGACTTGAGCTTCAAAAAGTTCTTAGGCTGTGGTCGTCTATATCTCTATAGTCTCTGGTTCCATACATTACCTATACTTTGTATAAGACCCTTTTCACCAGAATCCCAGAAGTATTCAAATTAAGTCAGCTATCCTGTTATACATCCAGCTAAAGGTCACATTCGCAAACAATTCCTAACAAAACTCGTTTGAGATTATAAAAAGCTGGCAAGTCGGGAGGAAATATCTTACGTCCCTAATCTCATATTAGGAGAGTTTTAACTGTGCACGTAAAAATTTGAGACAGTTTTAGATAAATGTCGAAAATAGTACATTTCACAACTAGGGTGGTAAAACAAAGAAAGGCCGAGATCGCAGAAGTTTGCGGCCCGAGCTGCAAGCGAAGTAAATATACGATCGAGGGCTTTCTTTATTACCTCCCGTGTTGTGTACATAATTTTATGTGTACACTTGGCTAGAAAGCGTCTCTTTCCGTACGCACAGCGTGCGGAAAAAGCCACTTTATGGCCAGGTGTGGCATAAAATATCTTTTCACACAACCTGTTCGTAATACGGGCTTTTTCTTCTCTGCTAGGAAGGAACAAAGTGGCACTTTTCTGTTCTAGGAAATCAGTTACTTTTTCGGCCAGTCCGTAATTACAATTTTTCTTAATGAATTAATAGATTCATTATAATTAGGAAGTACACTAAGCATATACAAAGTTGAATTAAATATGATTCAACAATATAATACTACATTGCTCACCTAGGGCGGTAAAATAAAGAATAGCTCAACCGCAGGTAAACAAGCTATCTGAGGCCTTCTTTATTACTGCCCGAGGTGCGTACACAATTTTATATCTTCTCCTGGGTGGGAAGTGAGATTTGTCATTACGCCCGTGGGCGGTAAATCTCACTTACCGCCCAGAGTGACGTAAAAACTATAAGATTCAAAGAGATTCAAAGAATTTATTTGCATGGAACACAGTTAATATATAGTTCTTATAATTAAAATACAGTTCAGTGCATTCGGATCTCCTAAGGGTTTGATTTTGTTGTGATTGCTCGCTGACTTCTGAGTATAAACGTGGCTCCCGCTAAACTAAAGTAATATTTTGCTTGCCATACATTGTACAGATGTAGTGCATAATTTTTTTCCATCGTATTTTTGCGGAAAAGTTCGTTATTAGCGAGCACCAAAAGCGAACTTTCCGAGAAAATACGATGTAAGACCATTATGCACTACATGTATACACCACTTTATATGGCAAGAGCTTTCAGATTACGGTCTTGAATTAATAATATATTTTTCACGCCACCTGCTCGGAAATGTGGCAAAAGAAGATCAAAATCCAAGCTGGAAAGTAAGCAATTGCTGTAGCATCTGAACTACCACTACAAGAATTGCTATTTTGCAGCATAGAAATGTCATAGTAGAAAAGTAAAATCCAGTTATGTCATTGCATTCGACCCACCAATGAGAATCATTTAAAATTCTTTTTCATCCTTAAATAAAATAAGGTTGTTTATCGAACCAATTTACTTGTTTAAAAAAAAGAAACGTCAAAACCCATTCGATCACCCTTAAGGCGTTTTTACCTTTTTAACCGTTTGTGGTTTTCTATCAAAAAGTGGGTAAGGAGTGAGTCGGATTGAAGCATGATTGAAGAAAACAACGTAAAAACGCTTCTTAAAAGTGAAAAAAAAGTTAAAAAGGTGGAGCGGGGAAAATACATATTGAATTGGATAATGTTTGACTGAAAAACAAGAAAGTTGTATTTATGCAGTGAAAATTAGTTCAATGAGTGTAGAAAATGTTATTTACGTCACTCTGGGCGGTAAGTGAGATTTTACGCCCACGGGCGCAGCGGCAAATCTCACTTCACACCCAGGAGAAGACGTAAAATTGTGTACGCACCACGGGCGGTAATAAAGAAGGCCTCAGATCGCTTGTCTATGGCCCTTACCTTCGGTTCGGGCCACAAATATCCGCGATCTGAGCCGTTCTTTATTTTACCGCCCTAGGTGCGTAATGTACTATAATACGCTGGCGCCCACCGAAATTCAAGAAACAGGCGGTCGCTAGAAATTTGTTACCAGTAAGTGAAATCGCGTCCTAAATAAGAAGGTCCATGAACAGTGATATTTTGTATACAATATAATATCCGACAAACAATTAATATTATGGAAGGATGGTGAAAAGAAGCATTTATTTGCAGAAAGTTACATGCTCATTTACTTTATCGTGCTTGCGAAAAGCACATGAACCTTCAATATACCTATAGTATCTATTAAAGTGTTTGAATTGTTATGCCAATTAATTTTTTATTTTATTTCCTCACAGTAGTCGTGAAAAGCACTATGTAATGTCTCGGCCGAAAGCGCTATAGGTGGACTCGTATCTTCGAGGGCCTCCCCTGGCGGGTCGGCCCTCGAACTAACTCGATCCACCTATAGCTTACTTTCCAGCCTCTACAACAATGTACTATACTTAACATCAGAATTTGCAAATTACTTTGAATCTAAAACAAACAGCTTCACCCGTCAATTCCGCACCCTTTCAAACGTCGATTCAAATTTAAATTTCGAATCAAACTTTCCGCGCAAACAGTCTCTTGTCGTTATTTTCAAAAATAGAAAGAACTCGCATTGTTAACGGAATCGCGCTCAACCATCTACCCGATGCAAGAAACGTCTTAACAGCCAGTTGAAAACTCATTCAATTATCTGTCGTATTCCCGTACAATTAGGTCAAAATTCGAACTAGTTTTTTAATGTATGTACGACTCTTATGGGTGGTAAGGTAGCAACGCTGACTGAACTTGGGAAATTTGTCTTTCTTTCAATTTCTCTGTTCGCGGAGTTTTACTTGGCGTTAATTACGTGGCTATTGTTAAAGTTCGGGGCAGGTTTATGGCGGATTTTACTGGCATTTTAGTTGGTTTATTACGCAAGTTCATGATTTAGTTAATCTCGACTGAATTACCGTTATATTCGTGTTTCGGGACATATTTTTAGTGTGAAATTATGAAATAAAGATTTGGATAGGCACAATTTCATATTTAGAAAGATTAGGTATACTTACCTACTTAGATTAAATAACTATGCATAAACAATACAATAGTACATTTACATTACGTACCTAGCGGTAAAATAAATAACGCGGACATTGTTGGCCCGAACCGAAGGTAAGGGCCATAAACAAGCGATCTGAGTCTGAGGCCTTCTTTATTACCGCCCGTGGTGCGTACATAATTTTACGTCTTTTCCTGGGTGTGAAGAGAGATTTGCTGCTGCGCCCGTGGGCGGCAAATCTCATCACTTACTGCCCAGAGTGACGTAAAATAAAAAAATATATTGCATAATATATACTTAAGTAATTAATAGTACAGCAGAAGTACTAGAAGTAGCTTAGCAGGCGAGGTATTCAAAATGACTAAAAACCCTCTCTTACTCTCTTAAATAAAATTCTGCCAAGATACCTAATTTTAAACATTTTACCTGCTATAGATACATATGCTAAAACAATCTAATTTTCACAGGTTATTACTCGGTTTTCAATCAATAATCTATGATCATGATGTAATGATGGGGGATCAATGTTACTCTGCGTCCGTAGGAAATACCTTAGACTACCCTGCACGTGATCCCTGGGCGGTGCTTAAAGAGGCACAAACTTGGCAACTGCACTGTCCCTTCTGGAGCTCGCAGCACTCACTGGATTTTCTTCACCATCTAATTAACTTTCCCACTACTACAAGTATTACCACCTGACAGAAGAAATTCCTGCTGTATCCAGTGACAGACGACCTTATAAAGGTCGCCGGAAGACGCTGGATGCAAGTCGCTTCCGACCGATACTTATGGAGGTCCAAAGGGGAGGCCTATGTTCAGCAGTGGACGTCTTATGGCTGAGATGATGATGATGATGATCCAGTGAGGTGTAGCCATACGATAAATAAGTGTTCGGTTTTCAATAAAGTGGTGTTAAATCACGTTGATAAACTCCTCTGCTTATCAAGTCCCTTGCTGACATACTATTTTAGTTGTTCCTTCAAAACAAACTTCAAACTGAAGAAAAATATTCGTAAAATGAAGGTTTCAGCGATCGAGATTTCCACTAGACGGAAGCACCGTGGCTAGAGGTCTAGCTGTCATCCACCAATCCTGATTTTTTTTTTTTTTTTAATGGCTTTCTCCCTTTGTCATAGCAATGGGAATTCTGCCAATGACAACGTTTCACACTTTTTTATTAATATACAATAAAATATAGGCAACGTTGTTCGGTAAAGGCCTTGCTGATTGTAAGGTGATAGCCTCCCTACAACCACGTGGGCGGCCGAGACCCCGGATAACCGTTGCTTCGACTAAAGCGTGGTTACGAGCGTTTTGAGACTAATTCTTCATTAGCTGCCACTTGTTCGTTAGATCACCGCACAATAAGCTATCAATATTACACACTGAACTACGTAAATGAGCAAAAAACAAAGAACTACTCTAAAGACGCCGCCGCCATCTTGACCTCAAATGATTAATCATATCTATTTTGATTGGTAGATTTTGACAGCTGCTGTCAAATAGACCTCTCACCACGGTGCTGCCAACTAGTGAAATATTCAGCAAACCCTCATTCTAATTTCAATTAGAAAGAACATTTATTTCCATCCACTTCGAAAACACATGAATTAAAAAGACTAAAAGAATCTGAAAAACGGTAACTTTGTAACAAAGAAAACGCAGAATCTTAATAAAGCGGGCCAATTGTTTCAAAGCTGAAATTTGTCGTTTTTCGACTTCGTAAATATTCGACTGGACTTAATTTGATTTTTGTCTTAGACAACGGTTTCACTGAGGCGATTGCTAGCGAAAATAAATTAAACAAGTGCCTTATTCGCGGAATGAATAAATTACTATAATCTTTATGTTCCTTTTAATACTCTTTGTTTGCTTTTAGTTTTTTATCCTTTTTTGTATTACCTTTCGTGAATTGTTTTCACCTGAGGGTTTCATCGGAAGATCAGCGCTGACAACCGCCAGCATCATGCTGAGATGAGACCATTTCGTGGCACTTATTTATTTATTTACACTTTCTCGTTTTATGTCTTTATTTCCTTTTGTTTCTTTTATGTGTATGTGTTTACACAATAAACAATTTTTATTGTATTCTATTCTACTTGGTTTAACTTTGTTAAAATACATTTAAGATGAATTGAAAGTTACCCCCCCCCCCCCCCCCTGTAATGATAAGTTCCATTACTTATGGAGGTCTAAAGGGGATGCCTATGTTCAGCAGTGGACGTCTTATGGCTGAGATGATGATGATGATGAAAGTTATTTGTACTGGACTATAATGGAAAGAGCTATGCCCGGAGTCTCTCTAAAGGAAAATTCGGAACGAAGTGATCCAGCAGATAATCAAGATGACAAACATAGCTCTAAAAGTTAGTAAGGTTGAAGTGGCAATGGGCTGGCCACATGTGTCGCAGAACCGATAATCGCTGGAGTAAGCATGTTCTGGAGTGAAGACCACGTCTAGGCAAACGTCGCGTGGGACGCTCTCTGGTGGCGGGACGACCCACATAATGGCTCCTCTTTGTTACACCTTGTAATTTTAGGTATCGCTAAGACCAATCTTTTTTCATAGAAACGCGACAAAGAAACCACTCCCATACTTAATGAGTGAATTTGGACTTGAAAAGGAATGGATTTATTGACTGAGTCTTAAATTTTAATTTAACTTAAGCTGGCTACTTGGAGAAATTAAGCAAATGGCCGAATAATTTTGTTAATTAAAAAAAATCCTCCTGTTTATTAATTAGCAGCCTGAACTTTATTTATCGATATTTTTTTAGAACCTTCAGAAAAATTATTGGGTTTAGGTACCTATACAGGATATTTTTTCAATAACTAGCCATATTGTGCGAGGTGATTTGGTAGGCCAACTACCCTAGGGCCAACTCCGTAATCTCAAAAATTTTTTTAGCTGTTTCATTAATTTCAGCCGAGCAGACGTTGACGTTTTCTATGGGGACGAAAACATTTTTTTTGGGATTTCGAGGTTGGTCTCATAGAAAAAGTTGTTCATTACGACTTACTTAATCACCGACCACAATATGGCTAGCTATTAAAAAAACACCTTGTATAGCCCTTAATCCCTTAGTTTATGACCTTAGGGTAGTTTTTTCGTCAAAATAAGCCAACCATAGACACCCTTCAAAGCCGGCAAGGCAGTAATAATGCCGATATCAATTGCCTTTTATAAGAGTTGCGTTGGCAGCTCACTGCTTCTGAAATGCTCCGTCATATTGACGTTTGTGCGTTTCCATTTCCCTTTGCCGTTGACAACTGTGAGACAGACGATAAACAGTAAAGTAAAAATATATATTTATTTATGTCAGAGACGTGTTTCTTGCAATTTGAAGAGTATCAAAAAGTGTAGGGCTGTAAAACTGGATAACAAAACTTTAATGCCTTTTCATACAACTAGTTATTATCCTCCTGGATCCTGGAGGTATCGATTCTGGCAAAAGTGATATTTTCTTCAAAAAGTCGATTAAGTAAGTAACCTATAATGTCGGAAAATTAATAAAAAAAATCATGGCGTTTTCCCTTCGATTTTTCCTTATGTTCTCAGGCGAGTACATGGGGACTTTGTCCTCACTCGAGGTACCAGTATCAAGTAAAAAAATCCTAATATAGTCAACTTAACTTGCATATAAACTTACAAAAAAGACTTATTTGTACTTATGATAGGACAAGCATATAAATTCAGTCTCAAATAAACCGAAATCCTATACCTCATGAATCCACTGTCCTGCATAAATAATACGTTATTGTAGCACAGCCTAACAATATCAGTAACAAAATAAACAATTCTGAAATAAACTATGTACGAGTACAAATGTAACAACGTAAGTTGCATATTAAGATACTAAAAATTTATTAATAACAGTAAATAAAATAAAAACATTATAAACAAATTCCCTACCCTAACAATCTAAACTACTTAAAACTAGAGATAAAAAATTTGGCCCAGATCACTGTCAACGGGTAGGGTGCCCAGAAGGCTGGCCGTATTGCCACGCTGAATCGCGATGGCTATTCGTTGCGCAAAATAGTAGCCAGCCCTCTGGTCACCAGAGGCCTCTATTAGGCGCGCCGACAGGTCTTTGTACAGCCGGCGCGCGCTTGGCCCCCACGGCCCCAAAGTTTCAACCCCGAACGCCGCAAATATGTAGCTACTTCCTAGAGCAACATACTTGCGGCGCTTGAGGTTTTCGGCCGAGGATGCCGCAGCGCCAGCATTATTTTTGGTGTCTGGAATATGGGACGGTGCCAAGGTATCAACGCAAGTAGCGTCCCAAACTAGCGGCCGTCCCATACTCCAAGGCACCAGTGTCATGCCGTCGGGCCTCTTGCCGTCGTCCCTGGCCAAACCGCTAGGCTCCAGGACTGCCGGCAGTTTGGCGCTGACAAGGGCCCTTCGGATGACGTCGTTAATGCTGGCATGGCGGGGGATCCTTCCAGCGCTTCGGACGCATGAAAGACCGTGGTGGCCAAGGTTGTTTACCATGACGCCACATTGACAGCGATGCGGGTGGTTCGTTGGTGCCCCTAAACGTAAGCAAGTTGCGAGGCGGAAGGTGGTATTGTCTAATAGTGTACCAATATTGGGAGACGGTAGTGCTGTTAGCCAGAGACCCGACTCCCACTCTGCAGTAGCGAGGAGACGAGCGCGGTCTGTCGAACTAGGTGACGTATCTATAAATTATCTTTATTATTTATTAATATCAATATAAACTACATATTACTAACTAGAAATAACTGTTACAATTTTCCTTACTAAATAAGTAACTTCAATCTTGATTCTGACATTTCTTAAGACATTTTTTCTTACTGCATAGTTAAGTTTTTAATTAACTAACTTAAATCTTCTGTCTTGCATTTCTTAGGAAATATTTATCTTACCTTATAGCTTAGTTTTTAATCTAGTAATTCAAATCTTTAGTCTTTTTATTAGAACTTTTGTATCTTAAGTTATAGTTTAGTTTTTAGTTCAGTCGTTACCAAAATCAGTCGGTGAGTATTTGTAAATATTTTAAATGTGACACAAATCTGTTCTCCAAAATAATCATCTTTTTTTTATTGTTAAAAATAACGAGACTCATAAAAATTTGATAAATATATCGCTATCTTTGTCGTCGCTTTCCGATTCAGATGTACCGGTACCATTACGTTCAAAATTACTTCTGACATAAACATTTTCGCCTTCGGAAAAACAATCGGATTCCTTGAAGTTAAGGTATTCCGCTATTTTAGAGTCCTTTAAGCCTGAAAATCGAAAATAGAACATTGTTAACTTTCATGTTTAATCAAAAAACTGTCAGTATTGAGCCCGGCGGTACTCATACGAGAACATAAATAATTTGTTTAAGTCCGCTTGTACTCGCACGAGTACATAAACTTCAGATCTATATATAGCTAAAGTTTTTAAATTTAACGGAGGAAATCTACTTTGTAACATATGAAATACATCATATATTTACTAATCAAAACCTAACAAAAATATATAATTAGACTTTCAGTGAGATAAATTTGGATTTACTTACCGCGGGGCATGGAGTGGCCGGTAGTGTCAGATGTCTGAGCCGCACTGATCACTGATTGGCCATCTGTGACTCGGTGTTTATTTTATTAGGTTGACAGTTTCGTTCGGAAACGTTCTATGCGTGCAAACTTGTAAAGTTCATTTGACGTTTGACAGGAGATTTTTTTAAATCTTATGTCCTCAAGTGAGGACCGGGGGATCCAGGAGGTTATAAATCCGGAAAGAGTATTTCAAAAATTATAAGATTTTCTATGTGGGATCACTTTAAAAATATGAACTACGTCACTCGGGATAACGTAAGGATTCTAATGATACCGGATCTAAATCGGTTCAGCCGTTCAGTTGTTCTAGTGAAACAAAGAATTTTACATATCCACATACATACATGAACCCTGAAAACAATACATTCCTTTTTTTGGGCAGCCGTGTAAAAAGCGCGCAAACTGTCTTTTCAAACCAAGTCAACGCTCTTAAATCTACATACCCCAATCCTCGGCATTAACCTCCCAAACAGACCACACGAGCTGTAATATAAAATGTGTGGTAGGAATCAGATGTTCGATAGAATGGAAACACACAGCAAAGCAATTATCACCAAGGCCAAGCTTGGCTATATCGGCCATCAATATCATGTTAATATCCCCCATTACATACAAAGCCCGCACCCCGTATCTATGGCGCCCGGTAAGACTTCACAGTAGTTCGACTACACACATAGGTACATTCTAAGTAGTTACCTAATGGAAACGCTATCGGTTTTCAAACTAGAAGACGTGGGTTCTGGACCCAGTGCATACCAATAATGCCTATTTTTTTTTTATATTTATATTTTTTATATTTTATTTATTAGGAAAGCAAACAGAAATAAATGAGCTAAATATAAGGTTTCTAGTACACAACATAAACATTCACTTATTCCCTTAACAGCTCTCACTGAAACATATATCAACAGAAGTATTACTATTAACTTATTAACTACAAATATCGACTAATAGCAATATGTGGGCCACTAGGAAAGTTTTGAGATACTCCTAATTTATAAAGAGAACGAAAACGGTTTATACTTTTTTTTAAAGATAATTTTTAGAGATTCAATCATAGACAATCATTTGTTCGAGCATTTAACATAAAAAATAAAAAACCGTTATTTTTCACACATTTTCGCGAGCGTGTTCTGTCAACCATAGATTTTACGCAAGAACATTTCCGTGCGATGATTTTGTATGACTATAAGTTGGGACTTAATGAAATTGAGTGCCGAGAGCGATTAGTTTCAGCATTTGGTGACTGTGTACTATCGCGTGCAACAATTTTCAGATGGTTTCCACAATTTAAACGAGGAGTCTTCTCCTTGAATGATGACGAGAGAAGTGGTCGCCCTGTAAACTTCAGTTATAGAAGAAAACTTCTTAGCCGTAAAAATTTTTTTAAAGAAGATCCAAAAGTGACTTATAAACAAATAGAAGCGGTCCTGAAGATTTCATCGCCAGCTATTAATGACATTTTGCACAACCAGCTTGGAGTCAGGAAACTGTGTTCACGATGGGTGCCTCTCGCATTGACTGCAGAACAAAAACAAGGTCGCGTGCCGTGGTGCAAAGAAATGCTTAAAAAAATTTACCATTTTTAACATAATTACGGAAGACGAGAGTTGGATTTATCAATACGATCTACTGACTAAGCAGTAATTGACAGTTTGGGTGTTTCCAGACGATGAACCTCCAACGAAGGTGAAACGTGGGCGAAGTGTCGGAAGGAAAATGGTGGCCACATTTTTTCCGCAAGTGGTCATGGGGCTTTAATCTCTTTAGATGGCCAATAAACTGTGAATGCTCAATTGTGCACCGAAGTGTGTTTATCTACTGTATTTAATAACTTGAAACAGAAACGACTTAAATCGGGTTTAAGGGGGCTATTTTTGCATCATGTCAATGCGTGGCCGCACAAGGCCATTCTCACCAAAGACTTTCTGGAGCGTACAGAGATCGAAGAGTTGTGTCATTCTCCATATAGTCCCGAATTAGCTCCTTGCGATTTCTTTCTCTTCCCGAAAATCAAAATTGGACTTAGTGACACGCCTTTCAACAGCCCCGAGGATGCTCGGAATTCCTACTTGCTGGGCGCAGAATACCTTCTTAAAGAAGAGTACCGGGAATGCTACAAAATCATGGTTTAGGCGGATCAACCGGTGCATACATGCTGAATGAGAATGTTTTGATTAACTGTAATAAAAATTATTTGAATAACATAACTACTTTTTTTGTATCTCAAAACTTTCGTAGTGACCTAAGGTACTACAAATGTTACAACAATATAAGGCAACCTTATGAAACGGAGTGCGTACCGTCAAGTCTGGCAACTTTGCCACTTTTCACAGGTGTTGAAAAGTCATAGTACATTTTTAACCAGAATTCATATGAAACCACTGAAGTATGAATGACGCGACACATAATATATTTATCAACGAGTGCATACATAAGATGGTTTATAAATTAAATGACGGATAATAAGGTTTTACGAGTAAAAAGAAAACTGGCAAAGTTACCTATACCGTGTGGCAACTTTGCCAACTGCATTTTTACGTTGTATAGTAATTTAGTTGTATTTACAATATTAGTAAAGAATATTCAGTATTTAGGATACAATATTTTGGAATTTGATTCTTAATGATATATTATTCCATAAAGAAATACAGCAAAAGTGGCAAAGTCAATCACCCATTTAAGAAAATTTCATAGAAAGTCAGTGAATGTCAGGTGAAGTGGTCAGGGTTGACACAAATGAAAAAATATTAATTATTTGAGTACTTATTTATTTTGTTACATACGAGTAATCAGGTTACATAAGTACTCAGGAAAAACATAAAAGACACCTTAATTAAAATATTATCAAAAACGAAACATAGAAAACTCTTTAAGAGGCCTATCACAGGTCCACTCGTAAATAATTGTGATTACCTAGGTACCTATTTAAACTTGACGATAGACATTTATAAAAGGGCTTCGTCACGAACTGCCTCGTCGCCTCTTAACAAAAGTATTATCGAAACAAAACACTTAGGTATATGTAGTAATTATTACCAATAAAATAAGTATGTCACAGTTAACTTTGAGTTTTCTTTTTTACTTAAATAAAACATACACTCTGTATATGTTATGGACCAAGTGATAAATAGGTCATTATACATATCTGCCTAAGTTCGTAGTTTTTTGGAGATAACTCAAAAACGCCTATACCGGTAATGCTCAAAATATTTTTGGTTGAAAGAATATTAAAAGGTGTATCTTCTTGGTTTTTTCATAATATTTGGATTTACGGTTCAAAAGTTACAGGGGGGGGACACAATTTTTATGACTTTCGGAGCGATTATTTCTGAAAATATCCACTTAATCAAAAAATGTTCAAAGAAACCTCGGTTATTTGAACATTGTTATTTTTAGAGACCTATCGATTGATGTGCATCATGTTGATATTTGGCAAAAAAAATTTTTTGACAATTACTTACACATATGGAGTGCCCCCCTAAAAAATTTTTTTTTTTGCAATTTCTCTACAAAACTAAGAAGCTGCACACACAATACACTTTATGTAAAAAATTGATAATGATACGTGTTATAGTTTCCGAGTAAAATAGCTGTGACATACGGACGGACAGACAGACAGACGGACATGACGAATCTATAAGGGTTCCGTTTTTTGCCATTTGGCTACGGAACCCTAAAAAGTATCTATCTTATGAAAAATGTAATTTAAATTTTTTGCTTGTGTACCAACCCTAGGCCGCTACAAAACATGGCAAAGCTGCCCCCCCATATTAGTCGGCGTGGTCTGGTGACTTTGCCAAAACAATTATCGGACTCAATTCAAACACTACGGCATTTATAAGGTAATCAATTCATTCCTTACCATTTAAATAACATAATATCTAAAATTTACGTACCTGGATGCGTTGTTTATACTCTAAACTTTTTAAAGTTCTTGAGCACTAACTTTTATGATTATGTGAGTGACGAATTTGGAACTGAAATGGTAAGAAAATGGTTGCCGTGGTGTTGTCTCATTCATAATAATTTTGCCAATTGATAACCATATTTTCTACTAAAAGTAGGCACAACACTAAAAAATATACGTTGTCGGTGGTATGAAAGGATTACCTTATGCACTCTGCTGGTGGCAAAGTCAGTAACCCTTGGCAAAGCTGCCAGACTTGACGGTACAGGAAATATTGTCCGGGTAAGAAGTTCAAATGAGAATCACTGTCGTAAAATTAGGTGCTAGTAACAATTGTCGGCGAAAATTCCCAAATATACTGTAGTCCTTTAGGATGCAACTAGCAATATAAAGCGCTAAGAGAAACGGCCTCCTAGCCTAGTCGGTAGTGACCCTGCCTATGAAGCAGGAGATCCCGGGTTCGAATCCTGGTCAGGGCATTTATTTGTGTGTTTATCACGGATATTTGTTCCTGAGTTATGGATGTTTTCTATGTATTTAAGTATTTATCTATTTCTATCTATTATATATATCGGCGCCTAGTACCCACACCCACAACACAAGGCTTATTAAGCTTACTGTGGGTGGTGTTGATTTGTGTAAGATTATCCCATAATATTTATTTATTTATTATTTAAGATTAGATGTCGTCTCCTGTGGCAGAATCTGCAAAGTAAAGAGCATGATATTTTATCACACAATGGAAACACACGTTAAAGCAATTATCACCAAGGCCAAGCTTGGCTAAGTCGGCCATCAATATTATGTTAATATCCCCCATCACACACAATACCCGCGCCCGCTTCTATGGCACCAGTAAAAGCTTCGCATGTGGTACAATTGTAGACATACAACTAAATAGATTGTTAGAGACAGAGTGTTTGTTTCAAGCCATATTGTAGGTGATTAGGTATGTCATACTGAACAACTTTTTCTATCCGGCCAACCCGAAAATCCCAAAACACGGCTTCCCCATAGAAAATGTCAACGTCTGATCGGCCGAAATGTATGAAACAGCCAAATTTTTTTTTGAGATTTCGGAGTCGGCTTTATAGTAAAAATTATTTAGCATGACCTACCAAATTACCTCGCACAATATGCCTAGTTATTGAAACCACACCCTATATTAGGTATAGCATTTACTCAGCTGTGGGGACATACAATTTTACAGTGACAAAATAAACTTCAAGCTTCCGATCCGATGGTGTTTTATAGATCATATATTTTATCTTTATCTTTTACTCAAGAAAACAAGGTGAAAAAAAGTGAAAGGTTGAGTTTCCAGTAGTTGCAAGGTTAGGTAGGTATCCGCATTAGCGTGGTCTATTTCTATACATGTCTGTATTTACTGTTCATGCCTCAATTTTACGACAATCGGGGGTGGAAATAACTGATTTTATGACTATTTTCTTTCGTTACAATCGTAATTGCAGGGTTTTATCGCACGCCACGTTTCGAACTCTCTTTGTGTTTTAAGACACGTCAATATTGGCTTTCTTTGTGTTTAGGGCAACAATAGAATCTATTTTGTTGACTATTGGAGCCTATTTCTTGCACTGTGTTAGATTCATATTATTAGTGTGTTGGCATGGATAGTCATACAATTCGACAACGCATGAACTAGTAATATAAGTCCAATGAGAAAACCACCCTTGAGTTATAAATATGAATGGTATTAGATTATTATTAATACATACATAAATGAAAAGGCTACTAGAGTTTTTAGACTAATATTAGTGTGTCATGGTAACCTATAATAATTTTAAACAAAAAAAGAACCGACTTCACTTAGGATCCGCTATTCCAAGAGGAAGTGGCCGAGTTGCTGTAAAAAATAGTGAAATCACTATAGGTGTGCCTATAATAGTTGAAGAGTTCCCTCGATTTCTCCAGGATCCCATGATCAGATCCCGACTTGGTGACAATGGGACCATCTAGGGGTTATACCTGTTCGATTAAAAAAAATTATTTGAAAATCGGTTCACGATTCACGGAGATATGGAGTAACATTAACAGTATACATACAAAAAAAAATCTCACCAACCTGGGCCTTTTTTCATGTTATAAGCATATAAAAAAATGTTTAGCAGTCGAAAATAACAAGCAATCCACTCACTCCCTTAAAATGTGTAACGTTTTGTCAGCCTTAGGCCTACACACTCGCTAATCCGACCATCACTCTGGAGCTCACGGTAGGCCTGAAAAATGGACGTGACGAGGCGTTTTGCTGTTATTAACGTCTGACGGAGACATATATCTGAGTGGACACCGCATGTGCAGCGGTTGTCACCATGGCCGTTGATGACGCCAAAACTGTTGAGTAAGTTATTAGAATAACTTTTAGTTAGTAGTTTAAGTAGTAGTTTAACTTTTGTGTATACTTAAAGTCACGGGGGGTCGCAGCAAACCTGCAGCAGACGGCGATGGCGAGATGACCTTGACGCCTTTGATGGAGACTGGTGCAAATATGTAAGGTACGGTAAGCTGCAAATATGCATACCCAAATTATACATTCATTAATCGGGTATGCAATTTTGCAGCTAATAAATAATCTAGCTACAAACTTAAATACCCACTCGTATTATTTATATTTTTCAAGTGTATTTTTTTTGTACAATTTTATAATAAGTTTCAACCTATCTACATACAAAAATATAATGTATCTTGTTTTTACATATTTTCGTAATCATGTTGAAAATAATTTTTTTATCGAAAACATATAATTTACTGTCGAATATTTACGATTATGAAGAGCATTCTTATAATTCTAATGAATATTCTGCAAAATATAGGTTAATGACTGACCACTAGTACAGTTAGGCACAATCAATATGACGTACGGTCACGTTTGAAAATATGAATACATTTAATGTGACAAAAACATGTCACATCTAATACTTAATGGAATCTAAAACTTAACGCCTTGGTAATAGAGTCGTAGCTACATATATTTGTCACAGTAAGGCGTTCACACTGCAGCAATTTCGAGCGAGACAGCGCTATCACCCTTGCACACCGTCGCCACATGTGATTTCGGCGCCAGTGTGATAATCACCTAGATGTATCCATATTTTCAGACGTGACATAGAAAAGTTCCTTATAACGAGTCGTCTACTTAGATGTAAAATATGTCTGTGACATGATCTTAACATGACGACGCCAATTTAATAAATTGTCCGAAAAACGCGATTGTTCACAGGGTCTATTGTGTAGATTTGATAAAAGAATTATTTATCGTAAGATGAAAGAGATGCATTATGCTATTTTGGCCTATTTAACATTTTTTCAGCATTAAAAGAAGACATAATTTGATTAATAGTATATTTTATAATATTTTATGCAATCATGACATCATTAAAAGCTTTTTAGTCGAGTGGGTACCGTGCTTAGGCCACGAAGCTTGCTAGGTGGCCTAAGTACGGTACTCGACTGAAAAGCTAAGTAAGGTACGAGATTGAAAAACTTGATTATGTCACTATTGAATACAATACTTTTTCTACGAGTGGGAATTGAGTAACTTCAATCTCCCGCCGGATTGTGCCGGTCCCCCCTGTCGACCGCGGCAGCGCAGGGTGGGCAGCGGCAACAGCGCTACAATATTGTATGAAAATCCTTTGTACCATCGCTAGCAATGTCACAATATGCGACCATGAATGCTCTATCGAAAAGTATGCGCTAGTAGTGCCGTCTACACAATCTCAATTCAAGTATTACAGTCGATGAGTATGATAAAGTGATTATTATTGCTACTATTTCCTATAAAAGTGTGTAAAAAATAATACAAACAGGCACTTTTCAAATTTTTCACGTGATCTTGACATTATTTTAGAAGTGCATTCGAGTGCGGAATTTTAGTGAAATAAATTTCCAGGTATTTATATTTATTCAAGAATAAATTTCAACTCTTATAGTGTTAAGGTCTTATTTCCAAAAAAAACAAACAGTATACGAGTTTCACAAAATAAGTTAAAATTCCACAAAATATATAAAGCCAGGGCCGGATTGCGGAGCGCACTTAATTAAGCCCCGTAATTGTGTGGCCGCATAAAACAAATTAACATTGAAATACGCCCCTGAATCCTGATAACTATTTGGGCATATAAAAAGCCGATAAGTGGTATTTACGTCAAGTTTTAAGTAAATAATTTACCTTTTAGTCGCTTTTGATATATTATTTGTAACTAACGATTATAAAGTGTCGTTACTATAGTTCAAAATCTGTAAGAATGAACTTTTGACACTTTAGTCTTGACGTAATTAGTGATGAAGCTAAGACGTATCGTTTGTCAAATTTAGCGATTATTAATGAATCGTTCGAATCGATTATACTACAACCGAATTTTTCTTGTAATATGCCTATATATTCTCAAATTAATAATTGTTATCTACTAATTATGTATGACATAATAATATTTCCATGATTAATACAATACGATAAGAAAGTTTTATGATGTTCCATTTTTAACTTCACTTTATTTTCATTTAGTTTTTGTTTTTATTATTTATTAGGCAATATTTATTACATAATCGATGTTTATCGACTTAAGGAAATGTTATATGAATCGGAACAGCAGACATGGTCACAACACTAAATTTAAAAACAAAAAGACGTAGACCGTAACTGTTTGCATGCTAAATTGTTATTATAAAAAATTCAATAACTAAGATATGAAAAAATGTAACATTCATTAAGCTATGTTTATGAAAAGTGAAATATTAGGTTTACATACATGCCAAGCTTTATTATCGTTATAGGATTTTGTTTATAATTTCAAAGTGTCTTGCGCGTTTACGTTCTACGGGTGTGGCGATGTGTCAAAAGTTCATTCTTACAGATTTTGAACTATAGTTCTACTTCGATAAACGAAATTTTTACATTGACTTTGAGTACAGTCGGCGTTAAAAGCTTGTTTTATACAAGCTTTCATCAAAACTTTTTTTACTTTATAAGTTAAATTTCACAGAATTTCCTTTGTATACATATTCTCACAAATAATAAACCAACATATTCTGTGGTCTGTCTGTCCGTAACGAATGAACCGAAACACACGGGAAGCAATCTCGTAATAGCCTCCACTATTTGTTTTGCGGTTTTTAGTTAATGAGCACTTCAATGATTGTTTCATTCATTTGGCTTGTTTCTGCCCCAAAGTTTATAATAGTCTATGGATGAATAAACCTGGATTATAAAAGTATCAAAGACTGCCAAAACCCATCGAAAAAAACATTATATTAAAGTAGTGATAGTAAAGATTCGTTAAAAGTAGACCAGCATAAGCGTGATTCTATGAATATGGAGGTCAAGTTAAACTAGTCACTACTTATGTCATATTTTCGGGGACAATTAATTTATGTCTTTATTTCAATTATCTTTAATTCTTTGCTGTTGACGCATCGTGGAGGTACATTTTTTCAACTTGATCGTGAATTTCAAGTTTTGTAACGGATAGATTTTATTTCTAGATCCGAGATTGATGTGTTTTTAACCGACTTCAATTCCATAGAGGAAGGAGGTTCTGCATTCGGTTTGGTATTTTTTTTATGTGTGTTCATGTAGTATAGACTGGCTGTATATATATTTCAGAGTGTTTCTCTAAAAAAACCCACTAAGAGTTGAAAAGACTTGTATTATTAGCGTTTGGGCTTCATATTTCTTGTATGTGACATGAAGCCCACAAAAGGCTACTAAAATGGGATATAACTTCCTCTCAACAAACATTAATCCAACAGCGGCACTTTTTGTGTTGTTTTAAACTCGCCTCGTTTTGCATATGGCGGCGGTAAATTCTCATACAACTGTGTTGTTCCAATCGCTCAATGAACCTCGTTTCTCGAAGCGAATGCTCAGATGAAATGTACATTTAACATCAACGCGACTAAAAGAGCTGCTAATGAAAGTATCTACAACGCAGTAAAATAATAAGAAACATTATAGGTAATACAGTTGAAGCGTATACCTGGCGGGGTCTTTTTTCCTAAATATCAAAGCTAAAAAAATAGAGTTGAAGAAGAGAGGAAAGGAAAACCAAGGAGAGCATACATGGATTAACTAGAGGAAAAAATAAACGTCGTGTCGTATCAGGCTGTAAAAGAGAAGGCAAATGACAGACAGGCATGGAAATTGCTCCACCGGCAAGATCCTATCTCTTAAATATATCATGATAATGATGTCACAACCCTTAGCCACGACAAAACGACTAGAAAATAAACATCACTATACCTACGATACACTGCAAATATTATCAAAACATTATATTTATCATTTTGTGGATTTTTATTATCGTTGTTGTTGTTTCTGATATCAGTTCTATCGGCTTGGCTTCTTTCTCAACGCCAATTGTAAACGAGTAGCAAGAAATGATGAGCAAGAAGCAAGTAGCGATGAGGGAGAAGCGAGCGGCTATGAGTGAGAAGCGAGTGGCGATATACGAGAAGCGAGTGGTGATGAACGATTTCCTTTTAAACGGACCTCATAAAAAATACCGGCAGCATACATAAATAACCTCTTTTATTTATTTGGGCGTAGAGGATGAGGCAGGCCCAGGCTGAGGTTGCGGGGCGACCTGAAAGCTTTCGAAAATAATTGGCAGGAATTTCAGTGACAGCGACGAGTGAAAATCCAGGATAGAGGACTTTTCCTAGCAGTGGGACACTCCGTAATGCTATAAAAAAATAGTGTTCCTTCAGAGAGAAAGTAATCGAAAGGCTTTCTCGGCGCCGGTTGGTCAAGTGCTTCCCCTGAGCCTTCGACTCTCCCGCACTATACAATCAATTGGAATACTCGACGGTTTGCATAACCGCCTTATACCGGTATAATCCGCTAAGAACCGGTATTTACCGGACTGCCTTGTTTTTGTACGTTTCGCCTGTAATTTTGTTCCTTGACATGTATATGTGTGTTCGTAATTTTGTTGTATAATTTCCCCGTAAACAGTCTAGCTGAATATACACTAAGCCAAGTAGCTTAAGAAGTAAAGAAAATAATATTTAACAGTCTACTTCAAAAGGACGGCATTTGGCGGGCGTTTTCGAGTAATAATAGCATAAGCGCCGGCCGCAAAAATGGTTGGTACCTTTTAGTGTAGACTGTCACATAATATTTGGATGTTCCAATGTTTAAGATACCGTCTGACTACGACCTAGAACAAAAATTTGACAGCTCCGAACAACTGACAGGCCAATATCGTCAGGCCGACTGATAGTGGATGGACCCCATAAGAAAAATGGCGTGCATGGTTAAAGAGATTATTTTCACCCGTCGACTATAATGCTATAATTGAGACTTTGTTGCACCGAACTACTAGTGCATACTTTTCGACGGAGCTTTCACGGTCGCATATTTTAGCATCGTGGACGATGCTGAAATGGATTTTCATACAATATTTATGTACGATACACCGGGATCTCGAAGTCAAATTAAATTCTATAGAGAGAGCAGGTTGTATACCATTCGTCGAACTTATTTCTTACCGGCTTGCCTATTCAGAACACTCCTATAAAATATGTACAATAGTGACATAATTAAGCTTTTCAATCTCGTACCTTACTTAGGCCACTCAGCAAACTTCATGGCCTAAACACGTTACTCGACTAAAATCTTTTCATTATGTCACGATTGTTTAAAATACTATTAGGTAAACTTAAATATCCCGCATCCCGTATGAAAATGGATACAAAGTCCAACTTTATTCGAAGTGTGATTTACGCCCTCGTAAATAATAAGTATCGACTAACTGTAGAGAGAGACGGAAACAAAACGGGAACCTTTAAGCCTTTATTATTTATAGTTAAAGGGTGTAAGGTTTTAAATCCTTTATTTATGTACAGGGTGCGAAACACCCAAATGTGACCCGAGAATTTTACTTTATATCTTTGTTTTATATGCTCACAGGAGTGAACCAACATTCATTCAGTACCTATTTAAACGTAAAAATTAATCCCTACACTTGAATTAGGAGTCAGGTAACGATTTGTAAACGAAAATCGCTAATAATGACATTATGCATATGAATTGCATTTGGTAAGATAGTTTGAAGTCTTGTTATTGCAAAAAAGTACTTTAGGTCGACATATACAGAGTGTTTCCTGTAATAGGAGCAATAAATTAAAACGTAGATTCGCCTCCTCAAACAACACAACTTTTGTTCAACAACTTTTAAAAATAATGTACTCTTTAGATTGTCTCTTTTTCATACAAAATAAATAGTGTTTTCAATGTACGTTAAAATCCGTCTATTTGACATTGCTTGTCACCCTACAGACATAATCAATTTCGAAATACATCGCGTGTCCGGAAAAACTTTAAAGTGTCCTAAAAATCATACCATAAGTTATTTTTAAAAGTCGCTGAACAAACGTTGTCTGGTTTGAAGAGTAGAATCTACGTTTTAATTTATTGCTCCTATTACAGGAAACACCCGGTATTAATATTTAATACCTTTAAACTCAATTCTTACAGAGCTTGTTTGGTGAGAACGTTGGTTCATGCAATTTTGTCGTAAGATTTTTAATTATTATTTGTTATGGACCCTAATATGTTTTGTACTATCTGAATAAAGCATGAAGTGAAGTTTGTTTTTGTATTTTTATATTTCTAAAATACTTTAAAATCTTCCCAAAAATATCACCTAAACTTCGGCAATTTTTAGCAAAATTGCTCTCGCAAAACATACTGTCTCTTAAAAAATATATATGAAAATGAAAAAAAACTGTTACATTTATTCCTCAGGCGACTCATTTCCCAGTGTACCTATTTATATATTTTGCGTACTTGTTTAACTTAATTTTAATCAATAAAAACCTTACTCTTTTCACCTCTTCAAGCGAAAATCGCGAAACTAGTGTTAGATTAGGGTGAATTATTTATAAATGAAGCATAAAATTAAATAATCGTTGTATTTATTCCATCCAAAAAGAAACGATTTTTCATAATATGTATACACAATTATAGAGGTTATGTTAGTTACTGCAAAATAGAATCAAAAAGTTGAACAAAATCGAAAAAAAGTTTACCGGATTCTTAACCTAAATTTAACCTTCGAGCTTCGTGTAAATAATTATTTGTTACTAACTGTTTAAGCTCCAAAACTTTCCTTTGGCTACTGAAAGCATTATTAGAAGCCAATAAGTGAAAATGTTGATGGTTTTCTGACGAGGGCATAGCATGACTACAAATAGTGGTCGGCCACAGACTAAAAACGTTAGTCCATTCATCTATCGGCACTCCTTAGTTAAATTAAAATGCGTGTATTTTGTTCAAATCTTGCCAAAAAGATTAAAAATAGCTCGTGATGGCTGATAAAGCAGAGTAATTATTTTACAATAAACAAAGTTATAAATACACGAAATCATTCCCGCACCGAAAACCCCGGGGTATGATTCATTTGTGACTTCAGAATAAGTTTCACGAATAGGTACTTTTCGTAACACATATCTTATGAGTTAGGTACTAAATACCTACCTACATGAAACTCAATAGGTAGATACAAATGTAGCTGTTGTTTAAAACAAGAGCTACATTATCGTATGGATTTACAAGCCACTGGTAATCACGAGAGCTGCCTTAAAATTAAATATGTCCGAATACAACTCAACTTTTCAAATTTTTGAAAAAAATTGCTAACCCCCAACAATTCATACACAATCAAACTAACTAGACATAGAGAAAAATATGGCCTAGACAATATCCAATGGACTAACTGTTGTAAGCTATTTGAAGTAAAGTCATCGGGGAGTTTACCAGACGCAACTAACTACGTGTCCGGAACACGATTTTCGTGATTCGGGGTTCGGGTTCGGCATACCGAATATTCTTCCGAAAATGCTTCATTAACTTTTAGGTAGTACAGTTAGCATCAAAAATATTAGAGCGGCCAAGGTACTCAAAAATATATGAACATGCAGTTTAGGCTGTTCCATCAGGGATAAGAGATGCGTTGCGAGGCATGTTAAGGGGCTTGCTTTGAAAAATTATAGGTTTTTTCAAACGCTCTAGTGACTAAACGGGATAAGGGACTGAATTTATTTTGGAATATATATTATTAGACTACATACTCTTGTTTTTGGCACAAGCCGAAACACGATTGCTGAAAGTTGCCTCGATAGAAAATAAATCCGAAGTTGGGTCCTTTTTCCACTTATTTTTCTTAGCTTACGTAAACTATAAATGATTAAGCAATATAACTTAGTAAAAAATATGGTATTCTTGTTTATCTAAAAAGTCACAGAAGCAAAATTAGACGAAACTTTATAGATTCGCTTATTTATCGTAGTTTGGTCAAAAAGTCTGATCCTTATGAGCGCTGCATCTCTTTCTTTCGTGCACGGGAGCCATAAACGTGTCTCTAACGGATGGGCGTGGCTTGTCCGAATCGAAGAACGGCCTTAAGAACCAATCATAGAGCTGCGCTGTGCGAGGATAAACAAATGAAGTGATTCTATTGGTTTATAAAAACACATTACTCGCATCACATCCTCGCTCATCTCTGGTGGTAACGCAGCCTTATCGTTTTGACAATAGATGCGTCGTTCAGATGTTTGTGACCACCTGGGCCGCTCCGACATATCTGAAGTGGTGCCAAGATCGTTTTGAACACCCGAGCCGTTTAGCCACTTTTGCTGCTGATGGTGTTTTATTTTATTCTATTTTATTACAAACACAGTACCAAGTTACAAACTTAAACATTGATTATTGCTATACACTGACAAAAATACTGGTGATCAGTTTAAGGGCATAATTGGTATCGCATTACGATTAAGAAAAAGTAGAAGAAAAAAATTTTGGAAGCGAAAAAAAATTTTTTTTCTATTGGACAGGTGGTCCCAGCCGGCCGACCCTCCATACTAAACCAAAAAATTTTTTTCGCGCGAAAATTTTTTTTTCTTACTTTTTCTTAATTAGAATACGATACCAATTATGCCCTTAAAAGGATCACCAGAATTTTTGTTACACCTTGTATAATAGATTGTCATACCGTAGTTTTAAACTCAATTAGAACTAAAACTATGCACAGTATTCACAAGTGTTACACTGGTTACACAGTAGGTATGTATAATTAGTAACTACGAGTACTTACTTACTTATGCTAGCATGCAGCAGTTAAATTAAATTATCTGTTTTTTACATAAGTTAAAGCAAGTATTTTGCAGAGTGCTTAATATCTAATTTACAACACATGGTATACAGGTATTCACATTCACACTCTCAAAATATACCTAAAGTTCAAATGTTTTACCAAAAACAAACATACGGCTCGCCTAATGGTAAGCAGTTAACGGTAACTCCTTGCTGGACTTGCTGCACTAGGCTACGGAGCCTATGGACGCCTGCAACCCCAGAGGATTCACATGCGCGTTGCCTACCCTTTAATAACCTATACACTCCTTTTTTGAAGAACCTCATACTGTAGCCTTCTGGGAAAACCTCATCTAGTTACATAATTTGAAAAATAATCCTTTAAAAACAGCGCCTTTTGTCCCGTTAGATCTTCCCGTCTCCCAAGTGTTTTACTTTAACCAAGACATTTTTCTCAGGTGAGATAAATCAATACTAAACCATTTCGCGCTGAAAAAGAGGCGTATTGGGATTTTAAATATAGGACAGTAACATGAAAATCCCTTTAAAAATATGACAACAGAGTTTGGGCATACAATCTACATATGTCATCAGAGCCGTTTGGCGACCAAGGGACACCAAAACCAAAAGATTTAAGGCATAAAAACAAAAAAAAAATTAAAAACTGTTTAATTTTTTTACTGTGTTTTCAATCGTGGCTTACCCAACGGGTCTATAGGTACCATCGGGTTCAGAATTGCATTACCAATTTATGAATGAATTCATTGATAAATTGGCCATGTAGATAATCGTCGTTGCGCTTGTAAAATCCGACATGTAAAACACAACTTTACAGGAGACACAAAAAACATGTTTATTTTTTTACTGTATAATAAATCAAAAATCTAAAAATGACAAAAATTAAAGATTCCAATATGACTCTAAATAATGTTAGATTTGAAAATTTTACTAAGTTATTTTAGGAGCTACAATTTTTTTTTCTACATTTTAAGCACATAGCTGAATTTATTTGTGTTGTAAAAACCGCTATGTGATTATCGAGGCACATAACGGTTTAATATTTCTATAAAGTGACATTTCGAATCGTCACTAAGCGGATTTATACTGCAAATAAAATAAAACCATAAAAATGCGTATACGACTGTTTATTAACACTGCTGAATATATTACACATTTAACTATATATTATTTGTCAAGAATCAATTTCATAAAATATTATATGAAATCCGCTGTGTGCCATCACAAAGCGCAATATTATTATCATGCATTCATTGATAAAAACAGCTTTGTGCTATTTGATCACATAGCGCCTTTTGCGCGGCTAATTAAGGCCTTTTTCACTTAGAAAAAAATGGATTTTTGAGAAATATGCACCTTTAAAAATACTTTTTAAATGAAGTCAAAAACCATTTTTCAAAAAAAGTCACATGTCGGATTTTACAAGCGCAGCGACGTAATTCTGAAATCGATAGTAGGTACATACAGCCTTGGCCAGAAGTGTTGAGCACCAATGCGATTTTCAGACAAAACTGGAAAGTTTAGTCCATCGTTTCCATCTTTGTTTAAGTTATTTTGTCAATTAATTTAAACTAATAGGCATGTTTTGTTGAAGTTAGTAGTAACTGCATAAAATATTTGCAATATGTCGCACCGACTTAAATTTACATTTTTGGTACCTTCTGTTTTCATATTTTTTAAGTACCTTGAAAGTGTTATTAAGTGAAGTTTTCTATATTTATAAATAAAATATAACATTTACCGTTACCGTACATTGTTAGGATAGGGAAATAATGCTTAACATCAAAATTGTAAACAAAAAACACCTATGCTCAACACTTCTGGCCAAGGCTGTACATACACTCGCTGCCTAACCTGTTAAAACAATAACAAAATGGCGAATGAATCTGTATTTCTGTCGTATTTAATATTTATTTTGCTTGCAATTTAGTTTTTTCTTCGCAACTATGATGAAAAACATAGTAAATTGGAGGGCAAGAAAATAACAAAATGAAATTCAGCCGTAAATTACTCTGTTTTGCTATATTTCAAAACTTGGATGCAAAATATACCTATAATATTGTCGCTGCTGGGAAGAAGATTTTTAAAATAATTATTTATTTAACAAATAAAATAATAAGAAATATTAAACTAATATTTTTAAAATCGGAACAAGGTCCTTGTAAAGGCGGGAAGCGTCGCTCAATTTTCCGCATCCTAGCTTTAATATGGAGCCGACTAACGTCGGAACAAAGGATGCACTTTTTTAACTCGTCTGCTTTCGCAAAATGCTAAAGATACTCGTATTTAATGAAGGACAAGACTTAAAGGTGGTTAGGGTGGAAGTCAAGTTTTTAGTGCTTTTATGAGCTGAAGAGTGCTTTATTAAGAGAATGGAAACTACTAAATTCCATCCATATCTGTTTTAGCGCGAATGAAAGAGAAACACTGTGTACGTTTGTCTTTGTTACGATTTGTATGGGAGCTCATTGCAAATTATGCTAAATGATGAATTAAAAAAACTGAACGCATTAATAAACTTTTTAGTATTGGTGTGGTCGAATTTCGGCCTTAATTACATACGTATAACTCAAAAAACTAAAGACATACAACTGTTTAAAGCTAATTTTAAGATGTAATATTGGAGTTATTTTCTGTCGAGCCGATTTCACTAATCGTGTCGATACACGATTAGTGAAATCGGCTAAAAAAAATATTCATTATATTTGGAAGAACCTTGTTAATTCCGATGAATTAACAAGGTTCTTCCAAATATAATGAATATTGACATATTTTTTTTATTTCCCAAAATAAGTAAGTAGTTATAGCTAAAAACTGGATGAACAACTGGATGACCTAGACTACGCTGATGATATCTGCCTGCTCAGCCATAAACACGCCGATATGCAAGCTGGACGACCTGCAGCGAGAGGCTAGGATCGATGGCCTGAAAATCAACTCTCGGAAGACCCAAGAAATGCGTACGTTGGGGAAAAACTCGCTAGCGCTGAATCTCTGCGCTGACCAGATAGAGCGAGTAGACAAGTTTAACTACCTGGGCAGTGTGGTGTCAAAAACTGGAGGAACTGAAGAGGACATTGCTTCTAGGATAGCCAAAGCCAGGGCAACCTTTGTACAACTTCGTCCCATATGGCAGTCTCGTAAACTGACGAGAGGAGTAAAATTAAAAATATTCGGATCTAATGTTAAAACGGTGCTGCTATATGGATGCGAAACATGGAGGGTAACCATGGACATCACGCAGCGGATCCAAGTGTTTGTCAACCGGTGCTTACGGCAGATTCTCGGAATATACTGGCCCGAGAGAATATCTAACGTACGCCTATTAGATATCTGCCGCGAAACCACGATCGGTCATCAGATCGCGCGTCGCAAGTGGACATGGATCGGCCACACTCGAGCCCTAGAATGGACCCCACAAGGCAAGACAGGAAAAGGTCGCCCTAAACAATCCTGGCGACGCTCAGTGGCATCCGAGTTGAAGGCGATCGGGCTATCATGGCCAGAGGTGAAGCATGCATTCCAAGATAGAACGCGATGGCGGCGCACTGTGGACGCCCTCTGCCCCACCTAGGGGTCCTAGGACTTAAAATCAAGTAAGTCAAGTCTAGCTAAAAAACTGTTTAAGTAAAGTCATTTTAAAGATCATCGGGTGTTGTCAGCCTCTTGAGCCTGCTTTATTCAACGCTAATGATATTGTTGAGGGCCATATCTCAATCGGTACCTATTAGCCCAATACTATCTTCTTCTTCTACCTAGCGTTATCCCGGCTATTGCCAGGGTCCGCTTTCCTGCTCGCTTTCCTCCACTTTGCACGATCCTGGGCATCTTCTTTCATGAGCCCGGTTTCGCTCATGTCGGCCTCCACGACATTCAGCCATCGCTTCTTTGGTCTTCCGGGACCAGGTCGAGGACCATGGGGGGCTAGGTTTATTAGCCCATTACTATAATTTACAAAAAAATTACAGTATTCGGATTTATACAATTAGTGACAATCACAATTTGTCACAAAAGATACACCTACTCCAAGTGCGGGTATTTAACTTCGGTTGGTGTTCACATTCAAGATTATTAAAATTGATCACACATTTTTCTGAATACCTTCACAACTTGTCTTCACATCACGTCACCGCGCCAAAAAAACCTCATAATACAAAATTCTCGATTACAAACACACGTTTTAGGAATCTGAAATATCTCATAGAGACAGAAACATTTATACAAATACCTATAAACATAACCTTTCCAATTTGTTTCTCAACACATCATCTGCAATTTCTAAACAACCTTAAAATACCAAAAAAATCCCACACATTTTGGGGGTCTGAAAATATTTCGAGGACACAGGTGCGCGAATGATATTGGGGAGGATGATGGATGGGTCGGATGACAAATAGCTGGGTTTTTCGGCCCGTGATTAACTGTTTGCAAACAAAATGTTAATTTTGTTTTGATGGATTTCCTTTGGTTTGGGTGACGCGGTCATTGGTCATTTTGTGTGTTTAATGGCTTATGATTGCGTACCTATACTAAATATTTCCTACCCTCTAAATAACTACAGTTTGCTATAAAATCACCTAAAGGATGGCTCGCGCTGTAATGTTCCGCGCCTACACGACACTTCATCTTGTATAGAAGGCGTCACGCGATCCTCGAAGGTAAAGTGATGTTCTCTATATAAAAATAAGTGTCGGAAGTGTTGCGTATGACGAGGAACGCTACAGCGTGAACAATCCTTAATTTGTGAACCTCAGTGCCTTCAAAACACGGAACACATTCATAAATTCACGGAACACATTTTAATGTCTAAAATTATCATAATTTCGCATGTTTAATTTAAGGTTAATTTAAGATACCTATACTGTAAGCTATAATTGCTATACCCTACACAGGGTCCATGTGAAACAAAATATAACTGTAACAACTATGTACCATGGATTGCAGAAATAAATGAAATGAAATGAAATGTTCTATGTATTTAAATTAAAATAAATACTTTTTTCATCTACACCCACATAATAAGTCCTCTATTTTGCGTTAGCCTGCGCCCCGACCGCCGGCACAATCGAGTTGGCCATAGGTGCAATGGCGGTCATTCTAAGGATTTCCGAACGTGTCATTTCGGATTTATAATATGTGTGCGGATAAAGCAGTGTATACAATTGTACGTAATTAGGCCTTAAACACTCGTGTGATCATATTAAAATACCACACTCGTATTTTAAGGACCCTTATTACGTAATATGTTCGCGGTAACCTCAAGAGTATAGCAACGTATGTACAGCCTTGGCCAGAAGTGTTGAGCATAGGTGTTTTTTGTTTACAATTTTGATGATAAGCATTATTTCCCTATCCTAACAATGTACGGTAACGGTAAATGTTATATTTTATTTATAAATATAGAAAACTTCACTCAATAACACTTTCAAGGTACTTAAAAAATATGAAAACAGAAGGTACCAAAAATGTAAATTTAAGTCGGTGCGACATATTGCAAATATTCTATACAGTTACTACTAACTTCAACAAAACATGCCTATTGGTTTAAATTAAGTGACAAAATAACTTAAACAAAGATGGAAACGATGGACTAAACTTTCCAGTTTTGTATGAAAATCGCATTGGTGCTCAACACTTCTGGCCAAGGCTGTATGTCTTCATACTTTATGCTCAAGGGTACTTTATGAAATGGTAAAAATCAAGTTAATGTTGTTCAAACAAACTCGACACGAGTTTACACGAGCCTCGAACCCTTTGGGAAATACGACGTCCAATGAAGAAAACGACACAAAATAACAAACTTTTAGTACTTACTTACAATTTACTTTATCTGAAATGTAATGGCAAACTTTTGAAGTTGTAGGTATTAGACGGAAAGCAAGTGATATATGATACGACACAATAATGAGAGTTTTTTTAAAATAAACTAGTAGTTCGCCCCGAACTGTGAACTCGCGAATCTTGTGTTTCGCCATAAATGTGCAATAGTAGAATTACTACAAATACCAAAAATAGGTATCGGGTATTTTTTTCTCAACTAACCATCACGGTGAAACTAAACGTCCATATTAAATTGCGGTTGATGCGCAAAATTTTACCGCGACGAAATCGCTTGAGATTTGACAGTTTTTGTCTCATCTAAATTTAAATGTAACAGGAGCCCTTTACAAAACCTTTTTAGGCCTTCTAATTTCAGAACCCCCGTCTCAATCCAGCTCATAATACGAACTCGAAAATTTTGTTGGTCTCTGCTACAACCCCAACAAATTTCATAAAGATCGGAAAATCGTTACTAAAGTCATCGTCGGACAAACTATCTAAATCAAAAAGCCATCCAAATGCCGAGACGTCCCAGTAGCCAGGTGACAATTGTTGTTTGTAAGAACGATCTTCGCTTACGCTCCGCTCGTTCGATAAATAAATGTTTATTCACAAAACAGCTTACAATTTTTTCATATCTGTACTTCTGCCAAACCACAGTGTGGTTTGTTGGCAGACGAGCCTCCAGTTTACAAATTGTGTAGTAAGCTATATCTCAAAAAAAAAAATATTTAAACTGTTTATTGCATTCAAAGATAAGGTTTAACAAACAAAACTATTAATCTATTTCTATTTAGATTTTTATTGAGTTAGGTCTATGAAAGTTCCTGTATCTATATATATACATTAATTTATATCTAACTAAAAGCACAATAGTAGGTAGTTTATTTTATATAGGTATTTAAATTTAGTATTGTTTTATATTTAAGTTTAATTTACGTATCTTCTTCTTCAGGTGCCATATCCTCTTCGGATGTCGGCTACCACAGTCCGGAACTCTTTTCTATTTGCAGTTTTCTGCCCAGTAAGGCAGCGTCAATTCCCGTCCAACTCCTCAGGTTATCCATCCAAGCTGTTTTCCTTCTCCCTCTGCCTCTTTTACCCTCAATTTTACCCTCTATGATCCTCTTGATTATACTATATTTGTCATGTCTGTATATATGTCCAAAGTAAGCGGTTTTCCTTCATTCTCGTTTCTTGTTCATTCTCTGTAAAACTTCTAGGTTAGTTACTTTATCTCGCCAAGATATCTTGAGCATACGTCTGTATAGCCACATTTCAAAAGCATCAAGTTTGTTGAGCATGGTTTTAGAGAGAGTCCAAGCCTCCGATCCATATAAAAGCACTGATAGTATATAACATTTTACCATCCTCCATCTTAGTTTTAAGTTAATATCTTTGTTTAAGAAAAATGATTTCATTTTCATAAAGGTAGTTCGGGCGATTTCTATTCTAATTTTAATTTCTTTACATGGGTCCCACTCTTGGTTTAGCCAGCAACCTAGATATTTGTATTTTTCTACTCGCTCTATATCTTGGTTGTCAATATTAACTGATCCGCAGTATTTTTCTCTTCTGCTCACTACCATGAATTTTGTTTTCTTGATATTCATCTTCAAACCATACTCCTTTACCTTGGTGTTCAGGTTCAATTTACGTATAACAAATCTTATTACAAATAAATGAATTTTACTTAAAGCATAACTACTAAGAGTAATTCTAATTGCTACCCGCGCTAATTAAACTGGTTATTTCCACCACCACCAACAAGACAGTAACACCGCTTGACCATTCATAGACCCAATCCCAATGTAATAAGGTCCACAGATGGTCACCTACAAAAATACTATTTCTATAGTGGTGTAGTAACTCATCTCGTTAGTTTGCTATGGTTTGCTATACTATGCCGTTCTGTTCCTATCTCTGTCTATTAAGCAACGTACCTAGCAAGTACCAACTGTTACGCCATATGATTATATACAGATACGTATGTATGTACTTATTTTTGAAGCGCTGGTAGCCTTGCGGTAAGACGTCCGACTTTCAATCCGGAGGTCTCGGGTTCAAACTCCGGCTCGTACCACTGAGTTTTTCGGAACTTATGTACGGAATATCATTTGATATTTACCAGTCGCTTTTCGGTGAAGGAAAACATCGTAGGGAAAGCGGACCTAATCCCAAAAAGGCCTAGTTTCCCCTCGGGGTTGGAAGGTCAGATGGCAGTCGCTTTCGTAAAAACTAGTGTCTACGCCAATTCATGGGATTAGGTTGTCAAGCCGGGATAAACGCTAGGAGGAAGAAGTATGTATGTACTTATTTAAACGAGAATAATCTAAAATTTGTACAAACTTATATCTATTTTAAAAAACTACAATTTAATAGCACCTACCGATATAATACCTACAGCGTGTAAATCTAATACGGGCGATACATTAAATCAGACATAGAACTCATTAGTGTAATCACTTCATCATCACTTAGTGTAATCATTAATTAAGATGTTTTTTTAAGTTACACTTAACTGTGAACCAATAATTAATTTTTGAAAATTTTATCATCAGCAATATACTGTAAACATGGTATTGAAAGTAACTGTCAACGAGCGTTTAACGCAAGTGTGTTTGCATTACATTGCGGGCCGGATTGTTTTGTATGGATAAAATTGTAATTGCAATTCTAAGTAAAAGTTATCTAATTACATTTCTTATGTCCTATACTAATCACCGTTAAGAGATTCGCCCGTATTAGATTTACACACTGTATAAAAATTTAATAACTATGTATAAACGCGAAATCCTGGGAAATAGGGATTCATTAAAAATACGAAATATCCTTAATTGGGGAATTACTCTAATATATGAGAACATGTGTGCCGAAGAGCTTTTACTCTGTGGTATAAGTTATAAGCAGTGATCGGATTATAGGGTGCAACACGGTTACTGTTACCTCAAAGCAAGTGGCGTGTTATTTAGTGAGTGTTTGATACAACTTTAATACTTATTAATTATATTTAAAAACCTATATTTTCCTTCATGAAATTACATAGTAAATACAACGATCTGCTGACCTGGGGGTGATTTTTAACAATCGAGCACTCGAAAGTGACATTTGAAACTGTGAATAAAACGATGAAATTATGTTTTAAAAATAACAGTGATAGAAATTTAAAATCATGATTATTTAAACTATTAATTCCATGCGAAAAAATTGGCAACAAACTTTTGTGTGCGATTATTTTCGAGCATGAATTTTTTGAATTCGACCGTCCGGCTGTCAAAAATCGGCCCCCTGGTCCTAGCTGGAATAAGGACTTCCAATATTTCAATGTTTAGAAATAAAGGAAAAGTAGGAAAATCCACTGCCTTAGGCAGAGGATCTCGCCTGAGGCAGTGGATTTGTTTCCCTACTTTTCATTTATTTCTAAACATTGTTTTATCGTTAGCAGACGTTCTGCTTAAGAGGATGATAAGAGCTAAATTCCCTCCCTATCGTTTTCAGCGCGAGTGAAAGAGAAACACTGCGTTACGATTAGTATGGGAGCTGATTGCAAATTTTGCAAATCGATGGATTAAAAAAAACTATGCATTAATTGAGAAATTTAAGGCAACGAAGTTTATAGTATTAGTGTGGTGGAATGTTGTCCTTAATTACAGACATATAAGCCAAGAAACTAAGGACGTGCAATTGTTTTAAGGTAATTTTAGATGTAACTTTGGAATTATTTTCTATCGAGCCGATTTCGTCCAATTGTGTATTGGAATTAACCAAGTTCTTTTAAATATAATGAATATTAACATATATTTTTTTTACTTTTCCAAAACAAGTAGTTATTGCTATATGACTGTTTAAGTAAAGTCAATTTGAAGGTCATCGGGTCTTCTCAGCCTCTTAATACGATAAACTTTCCATTTTCAAATCCGCTTCAGCTCCTAACTTGCACTTATAAATAGGCGTATTTGCGTGAATTCATTAGTTAAAATTTGTAACAAAATTAATTGTGAAAATCCTTTTAGGATGTAATTAGTGCTCGCTTGCGCGTTACAATTAATAAGGATATTCGAAATTCACGACTTCTTTGGTTGCTATTATTACATATGTATCAAAAATACTGGTGATCCGTTTAAGGGCATAATTGGTATCGTATTTTGAGTAAGAAAAAGTAGGAGAAAAAATTTTTGGAAGCGAAAAAATTTTTAGAAGCGAAAAATTTTTTTTTGTATGAGACACGTTGCCACAGCTGCCCAACCTTCCATCATACAAAACCGATTTTTTTTGCGAGCATATTTTTTTCTTATTTTTTCATAATTAGAATACGATACTATAATTTTCGAAACAAGGTGGCAATTTAAAAATATCTCTTCGAATTTTACATTTTTTGTTTAAGAATCCGCGACAAAACCCTTTTAAAATCGGCCAGTGATTGCATTCGGCTAATTAAATAAGAATTTAAAAATGTTTTTTGAGGTGTAGGTACTTACAATAATCCCGTAATAAATGGTGAATTCCACTCAAACTATAGTTTGTTATTAAATAGATACAAACTTTGAAAAATAATCAACCCAGCAGGACTTGAACCTGTATTCCGTAAAGCCGATGTAAAAATAAATACAAAAATATGTTTGTAGGTATATTGACAATTTTGTCATCTTAGTAACTTAACCCATAGTTTAATTCGTAAAACGATCGAGCCCCGACAAGGCCGGCAAGGGTTCAAGTCCTGCTGGGTTGATTATTTTTTCAATGTTTTCTAAGTTTGTATTTATTAAATAACAAAGTATAATAATCCCCTAGTTCCGATATACGCTTAAAACCTTGGCCAAACAAGTCTGTAGGGATTTTATTCGTTATTAAAATAAATACGCTAACCCGCGTATGCTTTGTTTGCTTGCAGCGGCTGGCGACCACAAAAACCGGGTACCTTTGGGAATTAAAAAATTTCGCGAAATTTTAGATAAAAAGCGGGTAATATTTTTTTTCTATCAATATGGATGCTGCTTTGTGTAGTAGTTTCAAGTTATTTTACGAAAACTAGAAAAATGAGACGTTTTGCTCCTTTTTAAAAAGTTTCATAATTATAGTTTGACCAGGGTTTGTTTTACTTCAAGCATAGACAGAGAAAATCATACTGACTCTTTTCCACGCTCGTATCCTCACTACTGAAAAAGGGATGAATATAACTTATTAGGTACTTCCACTGTTACTGCACTTTTGGCCAGACAGACTATATAAGGTGCAGGTATTTAGGTAGTTCCGAAAAGAAAACGACACTAAAAAATGTCAAAAAAATCCGAAAATGGATTCTTATTACACTTAATAACAGGTATTCACACATTTTGTTCAAAAGAACTGAAAAAAAGTTAACTTGTTTAAAAGTTATAAAAGAAATAAGTCCAATGGATGGCCATATAAGCCATTAGTTGCCACTTAGAATGTATGCTTCAGCAGTTGCTGCTACAGTCGCCATCAGATATATTGGCGTGAACAAGGTCAAAAATATCTGAACAACTATTATATTCTCAAGGCGATAAAGTTCAGATATTTTTGAGTACCTTAATTGGCCGCTCCGATATTGATGGCGACTGTACCTACTAGCAATGTGGTTCTAGCGTGTACTATCACTGCGGTTTACCGCGAGTATACTATGCCTGTCATTGTGGTCACGTATGTCGTTGCAAATGTTACTACCGTACAGATACTTGTTAGGTATATCTCCTGGGTGATACCTTCAATTTAGTAGCACCTAGATGTCACTTACGGCTGCTGCAAAGCCGATATAGACCAAAATAAATGCAAAAAGATGTTCGAAGGCATTGAAAATTTCGTCAACTTAGTAACTGAATCTATAGCTTACCTAATTGGTAAAGAGATCGAGCCCCTGCAAGGCGAATCGATGCAGGTTCAAATCCTACTCGGTTGATTTTTTTTCAATAATTTCAAAGTTTGTATTTGATTTAATAACAAACTATTGTTTGAGTGCAAAGTACCACTTTAAAAAAACATGTAAAAATTAATATGACCTTCAGTGTAGATAATAATATAAGTAGGCACACACACAAATTGGTTATTACCTACTATGCTAACTCTTAGGTATAGTATGCCGAACGGACCCCAAACTCCATTGAGTCTTAACTAAACGCTAAAAAGATCTCGAACCTTCATTGACTCTACAAAAAAGCATTTACCCCGTGTTTGATACTGCCAGTTCTATTCACAGGATGTAACTATTTTCATTTCATTCGCAAGGGATTAAACATAAGCCTTTCTAATTGGAGGTTCCACATGGTAACCAGTTTTAAGCCGAATTTATATCTATTCAATGGCTGCTGCATGTCCAAGGACATTAATATTGCTGTGGGGATAAATGTTACTCTGCGTCCGTAGGAAACACCTTAGACAACCCTACACGTGATCCCTGCGTTGACATGAAAGTTTGTTTTTGCCACAGCTGAAAGGTATTATAGACCTGAATATTTGATATAATTTTAAATTAAATACCTTTACGCGTTTACGAGGAAGAAGGTAGTAAGTTTAAATTTAAAAAAAATCTTTTTTGTATGATTCTACTAAAAATTCTACTTTTCGTAATTTTTCCTTTGTCTGTGCTACATGAAGTTTCTTCGTGCCAAGTTTCAAGTTTCTGAGTTTACGGGAAGTACCCTTTAGGTTTTGAGTTTCTTGCGAGTACTCAGTTTCAAAATATGCAACTTAAATTGCTATTTCTTTTGATTGCGTTGACATAAAAGTTTGGTTTTGCTACATCTGAAAAGTCCTATAACCCTGAGTATTTGACATGAATTTCAACTTAATAACTTCACGCGTTTACGCGGAAAAAGGTAGTAAGTTTAAAATTTTAAATATATATTTTTGTATGATTTTACTAAAAATGTCTACTTTTTATAATTTTTCCTTTGTCTATGCTATATGACGTTGCTTCGTGCCAAATTTCAAGTTTATGAGTTCACGGGAAGTACCCCGTAGGTTTTGCGAGTGCCGAAAACTCTAAAATTTGCAGCATAAACGACTGTATCTTTTGATTGCGTTGGCTTTTAAGTTTAATTTTTTTACAGCTTCAAGGGACAATAGACCTGAGTATTTGATATAAATTTCAGCTTGATAAATCCACGCGTTCCTGAGAAAAATGGTCTTGACAGACAGACAGACAGACAGACAGACAGACAGACAGTCGGACAACAAAGTGATCCTATAAGGGATCCGTTTTTTTCCTTTTGAGGTACGGAACCCTAAAAACATCGTGAAAATAAAATTATGTAATGTACTTGCATTTAACACTTGGCTGTTTTTTGGTGATGATGATGCACTTGGAAGTAGTACCTACAACCACTGATTTCAATCAAGTTACAGCTACAACTGAAGAACAAATCAATTTTTTTAAATAAATATTTTGATTTGTTTTGTTTTCCCAGCCTTGGGCACCGGCGGCCTAGGTCACTGTTTCCTTTGTATATGACATCTATATAGTAAGTTACAGCTACTTCCAAGATAATCACGCTACTGGACAAGAGTAAAGGAGAATCAAACTTCTTTTGAACGCCAATTATAACACAAGGAGTCAAAAGTAATACGTATAATTATTCATGCCCACAGCGCCAACCATTTACTGTTACGTAAATACGATCCCAGCACTTACGATCAAAACCGCGTAAGCGTTATGGCGTCCGCTGTCAAAGAAACCTTCATACTTTGAAGTAAGGTTTATATTAGCTCGCTTGCGTCCGGGATCTTGGCGTGTGAGTGGCGTTTTTGTATAGCGTTTAAGAATGCAATACCAAAATAAATGCAAAAAGATGTTTGAAAGGATTCAAAGTTAAATATCTTTGTGTATGTCCAATTATTCTTGACTTGATAATTTAAATTTGTATGCGTATTTATATGTATTTATTTACACAAAGAAAATATTTACAACTCAGGAACAAATATCCGACATAAATAAATGCACAAAAAATACATACAATACAATTTTGCTAGTTTTGTTTTTGCAAATTGCGTTTTAACTACAGTGCGTGAACTCTCAGAAGGACCTTCGAGTTTTAGAAAGAGACGTCGGGTATCAATCAACAGTGACACATGAAAAAGCAGAACAGCAATATTTCCTTCATGTGTCATCGCCAATTCCCGAAGTTTCTTCTTAAAGCTCACAGACTGTACCTATGCACTTTACCCTCCACACTATATACAGGCTGATACTACTTATAAAATACTGCATTCAGAGCTCGTTATCCTAAAGTATCTACAGGGTGTTGCAACTCCCCGTTGGCAGCAGATTAAGTATAAGCCGCTCTAATTGGAGCTCAACATTGTACCGATTTCGTAGTGGTAGAGACGAGACAACAATAAAGAATGTTAATCTCATGTTCACTCACTTGTGTTTTTTTTGGTGGTAAGAAATTAGGTGGGGAATTTATGAATCGCTACATTTCAATTTAATAGCTTCCGTTGGTGGTGCCTTATTTTTTTTATAAATATTCAAAATTTGTTAACCCGAATTTTTTTAGCTTTCCATTTTTTGTAATTTATATGTGATATTTAATTTTTTGTGTGCTTTAAAACACGTTTTAATCTTATTATATCTTCTGTTTTGTAACAAAAGTAATCTAACATCTAAAATTTTCTGAAACCAGTGAGAATCCAGTTCAATTGATGTCCCGCAAATTTACTAGTAATAGATTTCTGCTTTTTAATGCTACATATGTAGTACATAGCCATCTCACAGTTTTAAGAACTGCCGCTACCGATTTTGAGTGTTCACTTCTTACAAATTTTTATACAAATTGTTATTTGCCCGAAAGATAAAAGAATATTTGGGGCGTTCAGCTAAGTAAGTAGTCGATATATAGAGTCAGATAGTAGATACACTATATTTTATTTTTGTATTAAGCAGAACGTCTGCTAACGATACCACAATGTTAAGAAGAACAAGAAAAAAAAAAGGAAGAGGTTAAGAAGTGTAAGACTTCGTCGGCAGATGTCGCTAGGCGTCACCCTAAGGCGCGAATATAAAATAAAGGATGTGGTGGAGAAATTCGCAGCCATCAGGAGTCTCAGTAGCTCAGTTGGCAGAGCGATGGGCATGTTTCCCAGAGTCGCGAGTTCGAGTCTCGCCTGAGGCAGTGGATTTTTCTACTTTTCCTTTATTCTAAACATAGTAGATACACTAGTTTGCGTGGTGAATAGTATATTGCAAGTGTCAGATATGTCGTAATACCGATAACCATACCCCGGGGTTTTCGGTGCGGGAATGATTTCGTGTATTTCTAACTTTGTTTATTGTAAAGTAATTACCAAACTATGAATGAAACGTAGGTAGTAAGGTCCAAATGTTCTTAGAAATGTTAAATTAGTATCGTTTTTTACAGTTTTTACCTGTTATTTGGCTAGTGTATAACATTCCCGCACCGAAAACCCCGGGGTATGCCGATAACTCTATAGACAGCATACGCATATGCAACCTCCAATTTATACAACTTAGTGGACTGAACTTTGATTATGGACTGAAGGAGGAGCGGACAGGGGGCGTGAATTCCAAGTTTTATGAACATTAGTCTTTAAGATCTATTAGTCTCTGGCAGCGGCCTACTTACATCGATGCTCAAGGAAAGAGCTTTTTGCAACCTCAGTAATGCTAACGCTTAATTGCCGAGGCACTTTTGATTTTCTTGTACAGTCAGCAGCAGAAGTAGCTAAGCGGCTGAGGTGTTCAAAATGACCTCCGCGTACTCTTGTTATCCTAATAATAAAGTTATGTCCAGCTCATTTTTAGCACCTTATCCGCTTAGCTAGTTCTACTGCTGACTGTACCTCATCATCATCATCATCATCTCAGCCATAAGACGTCCACTGCTAAACATAGGCCTCCCCTTTAAGGGAGGGGTTTGCCATACGCGCCACGCTTGGCAGGCGGGTTGGCGCGCGAAGTTTTTTTTGTTTATTGTTGTTTAGGCTTTCGGAAGATGCTGCTGCCCATCTCCCGGTATATTCCCTTAGTAGACGCCTACTACAACCAGGGGACAATTCTAAGGCAGGGCACCCCACGGCACACGGATACTCTATAGTGAGGGTTTATTTATAATAATGTTTATGGTTAAAAAGTCACGAATTTTTAGGCACTACCACTTCCCGTAAAATGATATGAATATGAATGTTAGGATATATAAGAGGTTTGGGGCCCATTTTTATGGGCCGATTGTGTATCCCGTACTATATTACATATCGGTGATAACCCATCATCTTTTGACTCCACAACATCTTTAGATAATATAAGATAAGACAAGAAGCGATAAGAATATAACGACAACTTTTTTGAGTGACTGCTTCTATAGCATTTTTTTTATTAAACTTTATTGCACATAATATGAGGCATTCTCTACTAGTCAACCATTGGGCTAAACAGATACATGACAAAATTCAGTCAAATTACTATAGGTGTGCCTATAATAGTTGAAGAAATCCCTGGATTTCTCCAGGAATCCATCATCAGATCCTGGCCTAATTAAAATGGGACCAAATGTCAAGTCCATTTTAAACAAAAAAAATTTAATCAGTCCAGCCGATCCGAATAACCGGTGAATATACCTTAAAAAACAAGGTAAAACAAAGATGCCGACGAATTGAGAACCTCCTCCATGGAAATCTTGGAATGGATGAACCATGGAAATCTTGGAATCGGTTAAAACATTAAAAAAAAATCTCTCGCCTACTATTAGGGCCAATCTATCACCCCAGGATTTAATGATGTTTTCCAGAACTTGAAAGCCGGAAGTGAGAAATTACGAAAGCTTTATTTTGTTCCCAACTTCCGGCAACTCTGGTCAGACCCGGTTAAATATGTTTCAATTAAAAACTTTCTGTAGAACTTGGGATTTGTTCGTTACTAAAACAAAACAGCTGATTGGAATATGGCTTGGTTCCGGAAATTTACATTTGCTGTTTTGGCGAAATGTTATGATTTTTACCAGAGACTATACAGATAGAAGAAGCGCTGGTAGAATTGCGGTAAGTAAAGAAGCGCTGGTAGCCTTGCGGTAAGACGTCCGACTTTCAATCCGGAGGTCTCGGGTTCAAACCCCGGCTCGTACCACTGAGTTTTTCGGAACTTATGTACGGAATATCATTTGATATTTACCAGTCGCTTTTCGGTGAAGGAAAAACATTCCCCTCTGGGTTGGAAGGTCTGATGGCAGTCGCTTTCGTAAAAACTAGTGTCTATGCCAAATCAAGGGATTAAGTTGTCAAGCGGACCCCAAGCCGGGATAAACGCTAGGAAGAAGAAGAAGACTATAGATATATAGACGACCACAGCCTAACAACTTTTTGAAGCTCAACTCAATTGCGCCCTCTGTCCGAAAGCCGCCTAAAGATACCGAAATTGTAAGAAGAAAAAATGTCACCTGCACTGCTACTCCACCTAGTAACAAATAGCGTACTAGTAGTACACTAGTAGCTACTAGGTGGAGTAGCAGTGCAGGTGACATTTCTTCTTACAATTTCGGTATCTTTAGGCGGCTTTCGGACAGAGGGCGCAATCGACTTGAGCTTCAAAAAGTTCTTAGGCTGTGGTCGTCTTTATCTCTATAGTCTCTGGTGTTTGTACGAAGTATTTTCGTACCATTATTTATTTTCATACATACTTAGATGCTTTTATAGGAAGCTGTCAAGAACTATATTAGTGGGCAGCACAGGATCCAAGTGTATAGGCGCGAAGTGCTTATGTCACGCATACGTTGCTAATGAGGGTTTCTTGAAACATTTTTTTCACTAGGTGGCGGCACCGTGACGAGAGTATCTGTCATAATCCAACAATGACGTTGAATCACATTTTTTTTATTGGTGGATTTTGACAGCTGCTGTCAAAAAAGATTCTCGTCACAGTGCCACCACCTGGATTTCCAGAATCTCTCATTTAACCGCCTTATCCTTATATGTGTAACAAAGCCTCATTTTGTTAAATTGTGTTGTTTTATTTTGACCAATTGTTTTAAAAGTGGTCCATCGGAAACTTGCCTACTCTATGGTAAATTGTGACTTTATTCAGTCCAACAAGTGTATGGTATTTTACCATAGTTTCTCCAAACATACTCATGTTTGGAGAAACTGCACCATGTTTACTGTTCTGCGTCTTTAACACATTCAGCGCCATAACCCGACTGTCGGGTTCTCTGTTCGTAGCTACTACGCGCTACATACGACGAATACCTACAGGCTACGAACGTAGCGCATAGCACTAGGCGGCACTGAATGTGTTAAAGTTTACTGTCAGACTCGCCTGCTTAGCGCTTTTTTATGGCAGCTCCAAATTACGATGTGTGGTCTAAGGATAGGACTTTATGATTTCGAAGGAGGAGGTTCTCAATTCGTCGGGATTTTTGCAATTTTTATTTCACGGATTATTAGAAGACAGCTGAAATGATTTAGAAATTACTTTATTTTTATTTGAAAGAGTATACCTCACATACACAGTTTGACAGAGGTCAGGATCTGGTGATGCGATCCTGGAAAAATCGAGGGAACTCTTCGAATATTATAGGCACACCTATAGTGATTTCAGTATTTTTTATAGTAGCTCGGGCATTTGCTTATGGAAAGGTGGAGGCTAAGTGAAATGGGTTATTTTGTGTTTAAAATTATTCAAACATGTATTGATACGTTCCGTGCAAATTCTACATACGTGTCACCACAACTACTCACGTACAATTTATTTAAGGATATCTACATTGCATTGAGTTCTACAGTTGATTGTTGACGATAGAAGCACAGAATTTTACAAGTAAAATGATATTTAAGTATGTGTTGGCCTCGCGCTCTTCTCAAATATTTCGTAAAATGCAAAGATTATTTAGTGTTTGTTCTTTAATCCAAAATTATTGCAACAATTAGCGCTCCGGCTTTACTAAAATGACTTAACTTGGCTAGGCCTTCGGCCTTAGCACTCGAGGCTCAACGGTAAGGCTACCAAAGCAAAGGTCGAGTCAAATCCCTGCTCTTATTACTATTAAGTTATAAGATTTTTTGAATGAAAATATTGAAGCTAACCAGTTGTATTTCGATGATAGAAAACACTGTTAGGAAGTCTCCAAGCTAAATGACGGCAGCGCAAATTCTAGACCGGTCTTGCATACAATCCTATGAGAAGGATCTGAGGTAAAGGCATCTTTAAGGACCTTACGAAAACCGCTAAGATAACAATGACCAATTTTCCACCTTCACTTGCGCCACACATTAAGTCCCCAAGTTATAATAGCTCAAGATCGCCGATTTTAATTTTACGACCGAAATGAATTCCAGCCGATTCGCCGTTATCGCACCTTATTACCGGTAACGCGGCAGTACTGGTAATATTCATACCGGTATCACGTTAAATTAGACTGTAAATCTGAAATTGAACGAGTTTTTTATGGACAATAATATTTGTAAATTACGCTTGTGTAAATTTTGACGGGTCCGTGTAAATAAAGGGCCTGTTTGATTGCTTTGGTGCTTAATTAATGTTTGCGAAGGTTTGTTTGCATCGTATATTTTGTTTGTAATAAAGCTGTTTGTGAGCTCATTTAACATTTTTTTATTAGCGGAGAAGAAAACGTGTATTTATGATAAAATTATTATAAATGTACTTTTCCTTTTTTACTTTTATCAGAGACTATAGAGATATAGACGACCAAAGCCTAAGAACTTTTTGAAGTTCAAGTCGATTGCGCCCTCTGTTCGAAAGCCGCCTAAAGATACCGAAATTGTAAGAAGAAATGTCACCTGTACTGTTACTCCACTTAGTAGCTACTAGTGTACTACTAGCGTGTGTGTGTGTGCGTGTGATGTGTGTGTGTGTGTCTCTGCTTTTATTAAGCGACACTAAATGAGACGAGAAGTAAATAAAATACCACGAAGAAATAAATAAACGCGATTAAAACTGTCAGTATGATCCACAGAGCAAGCTGTTTCTACAAAAAAAATAGATTACATCGATGCAGTGCAAACCCCTTTGTGATATGAGCTGGATTGATAGGGGATAGGAATTTCCATTTTTACCTAAAATTGACTGTAAATTGAAACTGTATCAAAGGGGCTGCATGTGTTTCATATCGTTTTATTCGAAATCTACTATGATATTAAGTGAATTTAATAAAATATACTCGAATACATGTGTTAGTTTGCATTTATTGCTAAACTAAAGAATGCTTGAATTTTGTCGGAGTTTTTGGATGTGTTTATCTTGAGGTAAATTATGTTCGTAAATGATTATATCTAATAAAATTATACAAAAAATCCATTTGAGATTTTTATATGAATCCCTTTTATTTGATATACCACACGATATACAGCCTTGGCCAGAAGTGTTGAGCATAGGTGTTTTTTGTTCACAATTTTGATGTTAAGCATTATTTCCCTATCCTAACAATGTACGGTAACGGTAAATTTTATATTTTATTTATAAATATAGAAAACTTCACTTAATAACACTTTCAAGGTACTTAAAAAATATGAAAACAGAAGGTACCAAAAATGTAAATTTAAGTCGTTGCGACATATTGCAAATATTCTATACAGTTACTACTAACTTCAACAAAACATGCCTATTAGTTTAAATTAAGTGACAAAATAACTTAAACAAAGATGGAAACGATGGACTAAACTTTCCAGTTTTGTATGAAAATCGCATTGGTGCTCAACACTTCTGGCCAAGGCTGTACATTGCAAAATTTTTTTTTTAATTACTCATATACCCCCCACAAAAATCCCCATATTTATAATTTATAGATTGGCGTTACATGTCTGTCTTTGAATCGTTTATGTACATATGTATACACACCTCAATCAGTCAAGTAGTTTAACATCAGGAAATATTCAATGTGGAATATAACATGTTGAACTTACTTAATTTTTCATATGTTATATTTTAGCTTAGGTATTACGTCGAGAGCAAAAGTTTCGGGTCACTAGCATTTTCTCGAATATCTTTAAAATGTATATATTTTGAGATATTCAAGAAAATGCTAGTGACCCGAAACTTTTGCTCTCGAATGTAACATAAGATGATAGGCAATTTTTGTATGTAACAAAATGTATGGACTCTTTTCTGCACTAAAGTTTTATTTATTTATATTTTAGTTTATGTGATATTACTTTTTACTATAAAAAGAACTCGCTAGGCAAGTCTCTTGGTCTCGTCCAATATTTTGAATTGTAGGGACACTAAAAAACGAATAAAACAGAGGCCAGATAAATTGAGTCTGCGTTGCCAGTTGTTATTTTTCGTTCTCCATTTTTTACCTAAAATACTAGACAGATTGTATTTTATTTAGCCGATAAAAATAGAAAACGAATAGTTTGATATCATTTTATTTCATTGAAATGGATTATAAAAAAATATTTGTTTATAATGGATAATCCATTTCAAATGATTTATTTAGTTTTATAATTCAATCGAATAACTCCAAAAATTTTCTTTCTCGATTATGTAACCAAAAACATAATCTGGAAATCAATTTTTTTTTCTAAGTAAATCGTAGATAAACGAAAATCAGCTGCGCTTTTGTCACCAATGTATAGAAAAATTACATATATGTAGAGTTGGTTTTTTTTATCCGATAGATTAACGTCTAAAAAATCTCAATGAAGCCGATCGATGCCACTCAAAAGCATAATTTTAAAATATGTCGGCATTTTAGCTTTGACTAAACCATAGAATATTTCTCGCTAACTACCCGGGTGTGCCAATTCATAGAAAAATAAGCAAAATATTCGTTTTTGTGTGTTAATTTTTTTTTTGACAGAATAACGTCTAAAACTTTTGTTTTGGAACTCTGTCATGGCTGATTCACGCTGATCAAAAGCTATTTATTTAATATCTTTTGGTAAAAGCTATTTACTTAGATATTAAATAAAAGATATTTATTTTGTCTCTAAACAAACGTGTAATAAAATTATAATGTAGAATTGTAGACTAATTAGTAATTATGGACACGATAAGCTCATATCTTTTTCATTACAAAAAGCCACCTAGATGGCGATTCGATAGATAACATTTGTCAGTGACTTAATAATGGACCTGAGGGCCGATTTTTGCCAGCCGGACGCTCGAACTCAAAAAATTCAAGCTCGAAAATAATCGCACACAAAAGTTTGTAGCCAATTTTTTCGCATGGAATTAATAGTTTAAATAATAATTATTTTAAATTTCTATCGCTTTTCTTTTTAAAACATAATTTCATCGTTTTATTCAGAGTTTTAAATGTCACTTTCGAGTGCTCGAATCTCAAAAATCACCCCCCTGATCGACGCGTCCGAAAGCACAATTTTGTAATGCGTCGGCTGTTTGTCTCTGAATAAAGCACTGAATAGTTCTGATTAGCTGCCAGGTGTGCCTATTTATAGAGGAATGGACAAAATGTTGGTTTTTGTATGTTAAAAAGATAATCGGAGTGCGCCAGTATTATACTGCATGACATGATACTTACATCAACATAACCATAATCAACTCAATCAGGAACAGATTTTTCTAATTCAGTCATCGATACTGAACAACTTTTAGTATAAGACCAACTTCGAAATCGCAAAAATGTTTCGGCTTTCCCATAGAAAACGACAACACCTGATAGGGCGAAATATATAAAACAGCCAAAAAAAAATATCGCAATTTCGGAGTTTGTCCCATAGTAAAAGTTGGTCAGTATCGATAACTGAATTAGAAAAATTGTTTCCTGATCACATACACGTGATCCCTGGGTGGTGCTAAAGGAGTAACAAACTTGGCAGCTGCAGTGTCCCATCTGTGGACCTCGCAGCACTCGCTGGATTTCCTACACCATCTACTTTCCCACTACTATTACCACCTGAAAGAAAAAATGCCTATCCATATCCAGTGACGAGTAGCCATACGATACATAAATAAAATATCATGTAGTATATAGAATTAGAGACAAATTATGGATTTATGTCAGTTCACTTCTTATTGTGGGTGGAGTAACCAAAAGCATTCTCCAGTGACTGAATATAGGACCTGATCGACGCGTCCAACAACAGAATTTAGAAATGCGTCGGCTTTTGTCTCCGAATAAACCATAGATAAATTCCCGTCAGCCGCCAGGTGCGCTAATATTTACCGCGCGTCGGGAAATGCCGGGGGCTATTTTACTAACTATGGATTCTATGGAACGAGTACATTGCTGGCTATACTTTTGTTTTTACATACCTATTGTGTGTAGTTTTCTGTCCACAAAAAGGTACTATTTGGCAGCTTATGCTTTTATTGCTATTATGCTATGCTGTAATTCCGCCAAATGGTATATCTCCCAAAAAAACTGTCACATTCGTGACACTTTTTATGTCCATAAATAACATCATCTTATGTCCAACTGTACATAAATAACATTCTTGAATAGTCATGTCAGAATTTTTCTCTTCATCCTGTTTTCGAGGCTGGAGAGCTCAAATACTATTTCCGTACAAGTCGGGAATAAGTTGATAACACATTTGAACCTTACGATTTATTTAAAGTTCAAATTTCTGTGACTTTTCGCCGCGACTTGTAAACTTCTTCCCGCCATGTACGGATTTATTCTTATACTGACTTTGGTCTAGTTTGGTCTGGTTGGTTTTGGCAGTTTTTCTTGAATCTTTATAATAGCTTATTGTATGCATAATGGGAACACAAAAGTTCTTCTACAGATTTCTTGACTTTATAAGAACCGAGAATGTACCCAGCTAAAAAAATAAACGTTTTTTTAATTTCTGTAATCGATATAGTCAATGTTAAACATAAAAAATTCAAAGAAATATTATGTCTGGCGTATATGATAATATATCCACTTCTTCAAAACGGTTTTGAAAAGGTTAAGTAAAATACACAAGCAATGGTTCTTACATTTTACTCAATAGATGGTATTGTCAAAACCCTCTCATGTTTTAACAATTAAATCTCGTTCCTTTTACATAAAAACAAAGGCCAAATGCAGTAAAATAAAATCCTGAATGTCACATGCAAACGAAAAGTCACCAGTATATTTTCATACATTATTTATTTGACTACTTCTAGCCCGCAAGCAATGTACAACAAATATAATCCCAAATACATCAAACAGAATACCCGCCGCAATACGTTATACACAAGCCTTTCTATGAAAAATGGAGGCGAATTATCGATTTTTAATGCGCTTTGTCAAGTCGATTTATAGCGAGGGTATTGTTAGCATCCAAGCTACCTTTCCCTTGTTGGGTTACCAGATAATACAAGTTTAAAAGGCTTTATAACATGGAGCTCAACCATATGGGTTCATATATTTTCTAAGTACATTTATATTTAAGACAAGTCTCAATTTCATGTGATCGAATATTTGTAAACACAGATTTAGTATTGATAATTTATCCGTAATCTGTAAATTGTTCATCAAGTAATTTTATCTTCATCGATATGAGTCGTTTCGTCGAAATGTATCCTAATATATTTTACGTCACTCTGGGCGGTAAGTGAGATTTTACGCCCACGGGCGCAGCGGCAAATCTCACTTCACACCCAGGAGAAGACGTAAAATTGTGTACGCACCACGGGCGGTAATAAAGAAGGCCTCAGATCGCTTGTCTATGGCCCTTACCTTCGGTTCGGGCCACAAATATCCGCGATCTGAGCCGTTCTTTATTTTACCGCCCTAGGTGCGTAATGTACTATAGCGCCCTGTGAAGCTAGCTAAACAGACTTTGGCAGCGATAAAGTGTGGAAAAACTATCATCCTCATATATAAATACTTAAAATACTAAAATTCATAAGATTTATTTAATGAACGTGTCACATGTAAAAATAAAGTTTTATTGAGATCTCAATGTCAATATTGTGCCGTCTCCCCCCGTTTTACGGCTCTTCCTGTCTGAAAATAGGATGTATGCTACCTAACACCACCTACCTACTCCCTAAACCTACTCATAGTGTTGTGTTCCTGCTAGTAAGTAAGGTTGCCAAAGAGCTCAAAGTGGACCCATTGTGTTGACGACGAGGGACCTCTCTTGTTCGTTTAGCTGTCAACACAGTGAATCCTCCTGTTTTTAAAGGGTCAGCAACGCACATGTGACACCTACGTCCATAGGCTACGGTAGCTGCTTACCATCAGGTGGGCCGTATGCTTGTTTGCCACCGTCGTTGTATAAAAAAAATATAACAGTTAATTATCGTGCCTATGTAACAATAACCTACACAGTCGTGTAACAGGCTTATCAAAGTATCATACACATTCCATAATATAATAATTATGTACCAATTAGCCCATACAAGCAATACCGGTATTACATGCCCTAATTAGTACCAGGACAACACGATTCAGACTAATGGGGCTCACCCACTATCAGTCGGCCTGACGATATTGGCCTGTCAGTCGTTCGGAGCTGTCAAACTGACAGGCCGATATCGTCAGGCAGACTGATAGTCGGTGGGCCCCCTTACGTCATGTCATAAAGATATGGGCCGTGCCAAATCAAAATATTTCTGATAATGTCAAGAAAAATCGTGCTATGGGTAACCCTTTCATTGCTTTGAGAAAATTGATCGAATGACGGCGAAGCCTTTACTCAATCCGTCATTTAAATGTTTTCCCTCTTTTGCATGTTTTGAGTAAATCATAAAGTTATAGATAAAAATTAGTCAGTATTAGTAAGTGTCAAGGTTAAGAATAGAATAGTTATATTGTTTGTCATAGTCTCGCCTCGACTGTGTCGCCTGGTACGAAAGATTATATCGTAATACGAGAATAGTATTTCATGCAATAGTTGTATAAGAGGGTTCAAAAAGGTGAGTGGCGTGAGTAACAATTTGAGGCGAAGCCGAAAATTGTTAATAAAGACGCCATGAGCCTTTTTTGACCTACTTATACAACGTTGCATACATTACTTTTTCTACGACTAGTGATTGAATAATACACAAGATTAAACGCAATTTTCTTTAAGAAAAAGCGAGAAGTTGAAAAGTGGTGGCAAATGACAGTTGAGAGAACGTAATCATAGACACTGTAATTTTTTTTCAAATGTCATCAACTTACTTGCTTTTTTCCTTATATTGGCAGCATTTATTTTAGTTTTGTTATTGTTCCAAACCATATGAATTCAGTTGTTTGTTAAGTTGGCAGTTTTGATTTTCGGTGTAAATTTGGTGTTGTTTTTCTTTCTTATCTGTTGGGTTCACAGGGCCCCACTGTTAGCAGTTTATGAAGAATAGACTAGATAGACTTTTTTGAAATGTCATAAGACCATGCTTTTATATTCGTTGGCGAGACCATATAATTGACAGATAAAAGTACCGGAGTAGAAAAATATAAATAGGTAATACTTACATCCAGTTAACTACTAGTATGACATATATAGGTAGTATCTTGAAAACGTCCGTGTAAATAAAATCTTTATCTACACCTATATCATAAATCCTGTATTATGCGTTCGGAAACCGAATATAAAAACCACCATTATTGCAACCACTAATGTCACATTAGTGTATTATCTGTGCCAGTGTCGTAATAATGTATTATAATTCATTACGACATCGATATTGGTACCGTAATGAAAACGTAGGAGGACCGCGGTTATGCTCCTTCCCGATGGCCCGCACAATCCAGTTGGCCATGGCGAGGCAATGGTGGTCATTCTAATGGTTCACGAACATGTCGCTAAGAATCTTAGTTGTGTGTAGATAAAGCAGTGTATCAGTGCAAGTGACATTTCCTCTTACATTTACGGTATCTTTAGGCGGCTTTCGGAAAGAGGGCGCAGTTGACTTGAGCTTCGAAAGTTCTTAGGCTGTGGCCGTCTATATCTCTATAGTCTCTGGTTTTAGTAAATAATGTGAAACCTTGGTACTAAAAAGGATTAAGGGCACTTTAGGTACATAGTTTAGTATTATAAATTTGATTTAGGGCAATCTTATTTAGCTTTTCTAAAAAAACAAATCTGATTTGTAGAAAATATATTTATTTGTAACATTCCAATACTTGACTTAAGGGCTACTAAATTACAATGTTCTTGCAAAAACTAACAATAATCATACAACTGTTCGTCTACTTAAAAATAATAGATTGCACCAAACCGTCTGTTAACATCATCGTCATCATTAAAATTTGCTTGTATGAAAAGTTTGACAGTTCTCTGTAGAATGACAGCTGCGCCGCCATATTTAATATTGATCAGTCCGTTAATTGAGAGTGGTGCAACCCACCGTAAGTGTAATTAATTATTTGTGCCTTTTAAAAAATTAAGAAATAAATACCTAGTTAAACTACAGTTTGCTCTTTGGTAAAAAACAACTGCATTTAAATGGCCATATTCAAATACACAAAATTTAATACCAATTTGATATCATGCTGTACATTTAAAACACCCAAGTTGAGTTTGAAATATCACAGTGAAACCACTTCACATGTCAATTAGCAAAAAAAACTTGTATTGAATTTCGTAACATGTTCTATAACGATCAGTAGCGGTGCGTCATACAAATCTATGAAAAACAAAAGAGAAGCTTATTTTGTAATATCTTTTTTCTTGAAATGAAATAAGAGTGCCAATTATTTTCAAAAAGGGTAAAATCGGTAACAATTCCCAATCGTATGATCGCATAGATATTACACATTTATAAAATAAATATACCATAATGTCCGAATTCTCGTTAAGTATAATATAAAATCTAAAGCAGACATAAAACATTCAGCAATGCCAAGTGAAACATCGTAAATTGTAAAAAATACACGAGTTTCCTGATTACGTCTTACACATTTCAGCAAAATTTTCAGACTTATTCTACCCAAGCTGAATGCATTAAGTGCAACCTTATTTTTATTCAAATAAAGTCCTACTTACGTTGCATCATAAAACAGGAACTTAAGAAAGCAAAGAAATGCAACGCTTGGCGTGACTGCATGTTGCATAAAGCCATTCCCATTAAACGGAGCGTTTTTAAATGATGTTAAACAATAAAGAGCAATTTAAAAATTCAAATTGCAAATGCGGCAAGTCGTTTAGGTTTATGAGTTAATTCTTATTTACTAGCGCTAGTCATGATATTTAAATAGGGTTGAGCATTTTTTAATTTTATTTTAATTCGTTGAGAAGCAAATTAGAATTGTGGCATTGTAGTTAATTAGCAAATTATGTTACGCACTAATAACATGATAAAAGGTAGGCATAAGTCTTCTTTTTATAATATTCATGATAACTTCTCTCTTTGCACCTTTTGTACACGTCTCTGTTCGGCCCAATGGTTAACTGGTAGAGAATGCCATTTGGCATTAAGTCCGTCATTTATACATACGTTTTATTTTATTTAGTGCATTAAAGTTTAAATAAATAAATAAATAATAGTAATCTTTTTTTAATGTTTATAATTAATAAGCCATAGTAACATATAAGTTCATAAGCAAAATGAGTGAATTAAGCATCTAATAAAGTCACATCATATTAGTAATATTATTTACAATAATACCTACCTACAAATTTAAATATCAACTCCAATACACGACAACTCGTTAACTTTGTCGCATAGCCCATACATACATAAACACATACATTGTTTGTCTCGCAATAGACACAATGATTTAATTTGAAAATGCATTTGAACAACAAAGCGAGCGAACTACGCTTGGGGCGGTAAAGGCGTTTTTGCGACCCCATTCGCCTCGGGCCGTTAGAAATGGGATTCGAAATTTGAATATTTACATGAGCAAGCCGTAAAAAGGTGTGTTAATACGAGAGACAAAACATAAATTACGCTTTCTGCACTAGACGCGACATAATAGATAAAACTTTATACTTGGAAGAAATTAGACATTTATTTACACTCTTTCATTGCAATAAATCTTTGAAGAAATTAACCGTTCGTTCTTAAATACGTGTTCAGAATCATATAGCATAAAGGCCACCATTTGGATTTTTTTTTATGGAATAAAGATTAAATTATAAAATACTTGTCAACATTTTGGCGCTGTATCTACGAATATTCATGAAAGCTTTTATTTTTCAGACTTTTATTTAGGCTTTTTTCGCGTTCAAAGGGCGAAATCTTAGATTATAATTTATAAAAGACAATTATTAGAGAAAATTTCAACAATCAAATTGTCAACCCTATTTGTAATGCAACGTTCAATGCCCGCAGGGAACAATGTCGTGATGTTCGAAATATGAATTTTCATATTGAAATATGAATTTTAAAATTGAAATATGAATCGTCATTTCCAACGAATTCGTAGAAAGAGATCGTTTATTAATATTTGAAATTCTTTTTTAAATGACTTTCTTGTTTAGAAATGGGAGTAATTTTACGAAGGATAAGATGGTTATGAGTTTTATTTTACATGCCTTAAAATTATGTCAAAATGATTCATTCATAATTTTGATTGTTATAAATAGCATTTTTTTGTATTTGGCAAGAATTCGGACAACATGGTAAATTATTATTTACAGAGGTTATAAATAACTGTAGAAAATACATAATCGAAACTTAAAGACTTCGAAAAAATGTAATGTTGCTTATTGATAATATCAGCTTCCAGGGACTATTTTAAAGGCAGTGATAGTTTAAATAATTCTAAGTGCAATAAAATAACTAAATTATTTAATATCATTCGTTATTGAGCTTACTTAACATTATAGCAATTCCTTCAAAATTAAGTGACATTAAATGGAATTGCTATAATTTAACAAATATTCTAAAATCTAGTAACGATCTTAGCTAATTTTATTTACAACAACGACTCACAAAATTCCAGTGAAATGAAAATCGTACACAAAAGTTAACTGTGAAATAATCACCAAAAAAATCTAGTTGCAATTGAAATTATCGGGAAATTATGCAGATTTGTGCCTATTGTGCTGCGTCTTATTTCCGTTAAACGATACAAAACTCATCTTAAATTAGTCGGATTCCAGTCTGACCGTACAAGTAAAATATGAATGTAACCATCAAGGAAAATAGCCGTACTTACAAAAAAATCTAATTACAAACTTAACTCTATTAAAGTAATTAAAAATGTTAACCTGTTTGCGCTTTGCTTCTCAAAGTTTTTACCTCTCTCTCTGCCTTGCCTTATCCCATCATTTGGGGTCGGCTCTCCTAGTCCTTCTTCGCCAGGACGCTCTGTTCCGGGATGTCTCAGATGTGACATTTGAATCTTTCAAAGTTTTTACCGATTATTAATAAATATCTGAAAATGTTTTCTGGAAACGGATCTGTATTTATATTACAGGTTAATTAAAAAAGTCCCTAGTTCCTGATTCAGGTTATTATCCAAGGTAAACACACCACAACCGGGACCAAAGTCATATAATTTGAACTCAATTACCTACACATAAGAATAAGCTTTATATTTCCTTTGCTGGTTAATTTACCCTAATGTCAATGACCTTTTGATGATATCGAATACAATGAAAAAGTGAGACAGCTTGTTTATCTAAATTATTTCAACTGCTTGGCTACTATCACGGTCCTAACCTATGATTTGTCAAGCAATTTACGATTAATAATGGGTTATATACACTAATTACAAAACAATTGAGCTCCCAACACAGACCCTCCTTAGATTAATATTTAACAAAGAACTACATACGATATTCATAACTAAATCATGTTCCAATTTTGATGAGCGAAAGTAAAAAGTCGAAAGTATAACCCAAAGAGTATATACTTGTGCCTTTTTGACTTCAGAACCTACAGAATAGATGGCTGTAGATAACACTAAATTGAAAGTACACCGCAGCAAACCCCACTGATTTACAGCATATTATACACTTCAACCTCACGCGGCAGTCACGCGATGCAACGATCGTTACTCGCGATTGTTCAATAATCAACAAAGGAGGGCTCTGGGGCTCAGTACAGCGTCTGTCAATGTAGGCTCCAGTCCTGAGGAAAGTCTCGGGAGGTGGAGCGGGAGTGCAGAGCTGAACGCGGCGCGTGGGGCGCGCCGCGGGCCCCATGTCAGTAATCCAGGGATTCCTCGTCAGGTGAACGCTTGCGGCAGCATAGGCGCCAAGCAGCACCCAACGCCAGCACCCCTAAAGCAATCGCCAGCCCTGCTCCCAATGCTGGTGCCATCCAGTCCCCTCCACCTGCACTCCTAGCCCCTGCACACAACTCAGGTGCCTCATCATGCAACTGCCCTAAAGGTATCCCATTCAACAAATCTAAGTAACCTAAACGACGCAAACTGTCTTCTGAATACGCCTCTCTAGCTGACTTCTCTTCTGCCGTCCAGAACTTTCGTTCTGTACTCGTTACGTTGGGGCAATTGACAACGCCATTGCAAATTAGCCTGGCTGGAATGCACAAAGCTTCACCTGGACATATGAAATCGCAGCCGTGCATTGAATCTGATGTTTTTATACCAGAACCGTCAGTCAACCGAGAAGTCATTAGTGTGCCATCAGAATTCTTGGGCAAATGATACAGTCCAGTCCATGCGATTTTGAAATTAGCTCGCGCGGGAGACGCGCTACCGATGAAAACTATTCTGATAGACCTCGTCTTTTCCTTCTCAATTACTAGCGGGTCATCCAACGATTCAAATCCAAGTTCACCTGCTGATAGTATAGGTAATTCTCTCGCCAACGATACATTTTCACCACATACTGACAGATAAGGCTCCACTCTACCAGGGAGATAAATCTGAATATTCCCTTCATCACAATGGCGTGATGCAAACTTAATACTGTCAAAATGAAGCCAAATATCTCTCTTCTCTTCAATTTCCAAGTCCCAAATACACTGAATTCGTTTTGGTGGTTCTGTGTAACCTAATGCTTCTAAATGAGGATAGACTATTTCACCATCAGAGGCAGCTGCAAGCACTGCTGGCCCGCAAAGTGGTCCATGGACGAATTCATATCGTGCTTCAAAAAGCGGAGATGGATTTTTGAAGTAAGACGCAGCTGCGTGAGCATTGTCGACAATCAGCTGCAGATTCAGTGACTCTCCTGATGATACAACCCTATACGGTCTGGCGCGTGAGACTGTATTGGAATGCTTGGCACAAAGACATGATCCAAGTGATCTTTGAACCGCGAGATGTAGAGGTAAAGGCGTCGTGCTAACTCCCAAGGAAGCATTAAAGCTTCTACCACCGGCAGTTGGCTCCCAGACTATCAGTTTATCCGCGCGGTCTTCGTAGCAATTTTGACAGGATACTGAAGTATACGGATGTTCCTGTAGACAAAAAAAACAAGTGTAACATCCGCAATAAATTAGAATCCTTAATAAGTTTTTGACAAAATGTTTCATCAGTAAATACCAACCTTGAAATTGATGCTCAGGATCGTCAATATGACCCTGGCATAGATTCTCTTGTCTGTGACGAATCTGTACAAGCAATGGACGTCCTCTCCCGGCGGTGCTTGTTTATAGACCAGTGTGTTGAGAGGTGACCGTAGTCGGCCAGCCCTTTGCTTCCATGAAGCTATGACCTCGTCACATGCGGTGCCCTGCACGGGCACCCCGAAGCGGGTGTTGTTGAAGAAGTCGTAATGGGCCCAGTAATATAGCGAAGATCTGCAACAATACATACACTGTGTATTAAAAAAACAAGTTTCAATTTGGTTTTTATTGAGAAATAGCAAAATAATCAGTTTATTCATCTCTTGTACGTCAAGAGGCAGAACTGGTCACTTGCAAATATACCAGTTGTATTAATTGAGCGAACTATTGAAAGTTTTGGGGTTGTACCAGAGATTAATATAACAACAGAGTTCTTATGTGAGCTGGATTGACAAGGGGTTCTCGAATCAGAAGGCCTAAAAGAATTTTGTAAGGGGTCTTCTTATACTGGTCAACTCGTTTGCAAGAATCGCGAGTTCTTAGTTCGAGAGCGACTACTAGTATTTTTTTTCTTCTCTTACCCGCTGTAGCTTCCAGTCTTGCTCTCAAATCTGACAAACATGGCGTTCCCAGTTGACACAAAGTCGTGTTTCTCCATCGGTCTACTGAAGGTGTCGCAGAACGTTTTGATGATCCTGGCATCGTCAGGTCTATTGGCGTCGTATAGCGTGAGGGATTCTCCGCAATCACCAGTCCATGGTACTATTGGGGATTCTATCCTGTTAATGCGGAAGCTGTTGACAAAAGAAGAGAACATTAATCAAGATTATCATCACATCCTGTAATCGTTTTTCAATTTGGCTCAGTTTTTCTCAATTACCAAAAGTTTTTGATCCCCTTTAAATTTACTGAATACAATTTTTTTTTGTATTACAAAACTCCTACTGGTTTCATGTCATATGATGAAATTTTTTTACCAGCTACATATATCTTCCTGAATGGCGCGCCTATGTCCCTGCCTGCCTGTATTTTTGGATCAATTATCATTACAAAAAAAAACATATTTTCAAACCAACCACGAAGGCGTGCCTTAGTTTGATAAGGCACACTTTCGTGGGTGGATTCAAAAATACAGCAGCATCTAAATTCAAAATAAAACAAATATTTTTGGGGTGTTAAAGAATATTACCTTGGGAAGTACAGCCTCACAACTTGTCCAGGTAATCCCTGCATCAGATATGTGCATGACGTGTGAGGAGGATACCAGTGCGCCACAGAAAGGAAGATGCCCTCAGTGTCCCCTGACTTCTTGAGGGACTCGGCTGTGAGGAGCCAGTCACACTTCCCGACCTTCGACCCTGGGGCTTCCACGTGGCCTGGCCAGTTGCCGACGTTGAAGTGGAAGCCGGTGTTGAGGAGAGGACCTGAGAATTGAGTTTTTAAATTATACTATGGGTATGTCGTGGTCACGCAAGCTCGATATAAGCTACCAGCAAGGTTAGCACAAGACTGACGCGACAGTATCTCGCGCGCGAGATAGACTACCCGTCTCTTTTTAATTGATACAGTCAGAAAAGGACGGATAGACTATCTCCCGTCAATTTTGTGCTGACGGTGCAGTTAATCCCTCATTTTTAATGCCGTGGCTATTTGTGTCCGTAACGCCCGAGACGTTTGTATACGAACATTCTATTTTGTCTTATTTCCTAATCAGTCTAGATAAATATTTTTTTCAATATTTTCTATCAATACCATGAAAAGTTCATTATTTTAAATTACCCACATTTTAAAATTATCGAGAATTTCGTACCTACATTGGGCTCAATAGCGAGTAGTCACGTTCTCTCACTGATTACTAGAGAAAATACCGTCCTATTGCAAAAGAACATTTTATTTTACAAAATATTTTGTTTTTAGCAAATGGAAATATTTTAAATTTGTATGTACCTACATGAAATACGAGAGTGGATTAATGCAGTATGATTACTTTGAAACAACGACTATTTTAATGGTAGGAATTATTATAATGGATGGATGCAATAGAAATGGTATTGTATATTGTTTATTTTTTACAGACCGATACTTGTAATGGGTAGATATTAACTATTGCAGCATACCTATTTTACGAGCTACAGAATTACCGTTAGGTACATGAAAATATTTTGAAATAAATGGAGAGCGAAATTATTGGCGCGGTTGAGCTTGAAGCAGATAATGTCATTTTAAATTAGCAGACGTCCATGTTTAATACGAAACGAATTGACTAGGTACCTACTTTAACTAGATAGAGGAAGTAAAATTTTGAATGGTGTAATCACATTAAAACATTAGTTATCTTGCACTGAGTAAATAAATTCAATTCAAATTAAATTTGTTTATGTCAAGCGGACCCCACGCCGGGACGAACGCTAGAAAGAGAGAAAGAGAGAGAGAGAGAAGACTTTATTTATCACCAAATAAAAGCAAATATGTGACATTTTCTCTACAAAACGACTTCTTCAAGACTACGAAGAAATAAATATTTATTTAAATAAAAAAACGAGACTTAATCGTGTACAGTCGACGTCAAAGATATATTTACACTTTTGAACCTTATTCCTTTGAGTTAAGGTGCAAATGTGAAAATATATCTTTGACGTCGACTGTACATTTACTTTTACTATATCGCCTTGCTGGCGGACAATTTTTTTATGAGACAACGAAGTTAGATGCGAATTTAAAATAATATTTGTAGATTATTTGTCTACGTTTAATATTTTCAAAAATCGTCACTCCTTTGAAGAAATCTCGTATCTGACACTTCTTCTCTAAATTGAAACGCAGTAACTCTATATGCATCGCATACATAGTTAGGTGCCACATTTTTCTTTTGAATGACAGACCAAGATACAAGTTTTTTTTTCCACAGTAGTGACGATTTTACTACATAAAACCATAACATACACACCTTTATGTCACACACTACCATTCACTGTATGGTTTCAATATGTAAATGTATGAATATCGATGTGACAGAGTGGTGGCGGTTATGAATATTAAATTCCAATCCTACTGACTGCGCCACTCACTGTAAAAACTGGCCACAGCAATTTTATTACATACCTATGTTTGAACAAATTGTCAAAATAAAATAATTTTTCATATATATTTAAACAATACTCTACACTACCTTTAAGTTTGTTTCCAATAATTAGAAAAAAAAACAATTTTGTCTACTTTATGCTGTCTGTCGTGACGTTAAAAACCGTAGAGTGAGCTCCGACGATCACAATGCTCTCTATACAAAATAAAATGTCGGAACCTGTCGTGTATAGTACGCGGTAGGTAACAGCATGCATCATCCTTTACCCCGCATGAACTTGCATGATGCAGCGTCAAACTACCAACACAAAGTCATTTTTTTTCCACAAAAAAATGACGTTGAAGTGTACTGACTCTACACACGATGTCATGTCAATATTATGTCTTTACCTGCAGGTGAGCTGACGAATTCCACAAATAGGTCCTGTGAAGTCCCAATGATGGAGTAGGGGAACTTCCCCATCCCGCAGAAAGTCCCGATCACGAAAGCGGACTCATCTTTCCCGTCGTATATCTTTATGTAGTCGTATGGGCAGTTTTCTGCGCCTGCGAAAAAGAAAATATCACTTTCTAGTACAATTCTCTCAAAACTTAGAGATATGCAATAACTTATAAAAAAAAAACAAAATAAATATGGTTTATTGGCAGGTACACACAACGCCCCACTAGGTATACACTTTTGAACGTTATTACAGCGGAATAAGGTTCAAAAGTGTATACCTAGTGAGGCGTTGACTGTACAATAAATAAATAACAAATAAGATGCGCATTTAAAAAAATGCAATTGTCTCGTCTACTCTCGAGAGATGAACTTCTCAAGAGTAGTGTTGTTTCTAGTAAAGTTTATAATTACGAGTACCATAAGTTATAATGAATTTTGATTTTCAAAAGCCGAATGCATACCATGGTCATATGTGACGTCCCACGGGTGAAAGTACCTTATGGCGGTTGGCGCTTACGTTGCGAAGCATCGCATTAGTGTTGCAGCGTCGTTAGAAATAGCGTAAGCCCCAACCGCCATAAGGTACCTTTTCTCGTGGAAATGTCACATATTCATACTAAAACGTAATATTTTAATAGGTATCTTTAAGCGTTATTTTTGTAACTTTGCTATAATAGCCATTAAGTAACAGGAGATGACATCCCTAAGAATTTTTTTATCCCAAAAGTTGTAGTGAAAATCACTACAAGTCTATACTACTCTTTGATTCTGTCACAGCTTTCAATCGCCAAACATGGCGCACAAAATTTGTTCTAGTTGTCACATCTAGATACTAGCCTAGTAAGTAAGTAATGAATCGAATATAAAAAAATGTCGCGTGTTAAATAGTAGTTTATGTAACTGTTACGTAATAGGGGTCCTTAAAACACGAGTGTGGTTTTATGAAACGAACGAAGTGAATTTCATAATAAGATCACACGAGTGTTTTAAGGCCTAATTACGTACAGTTGCATACACTGCTTTATCTACATACATATTATATACCCGAAATAACGCGTTCTAAAATTGTTAAAATGGCTGCCATTTCACAGATTGCATCGCCATGGCCAACTCGATTGTGTCGGCGCGGCGCGTGCCGCCGGGTCGGAGGATCGCGCGGCGCGGCTGCCGGATTTTCATAATGATATCGAATTTTTGCTTATTATTTGATAATAATAACATCGTTACAGATAAGACATTTGTTCTAACTTCTAACAAAATAGTCTCTTTTTATGGTGGTCATAACGTGCGGTTTTTGAACGCATCATGGAGGGTTTATGATATGGGTGTAGATAAAAGGTTAAACGATACAGAAGGTTTGTTTGAAATATTTTTATTTAGTAATGGTTTTTTTTAACAGTTAACTGACTATTGATAAAATTGCTTACAGAAGATAATGTTGCCACATTTGATGGTAATCGAATAATATTTATTTATTACTAGCCTTTAGCAGCCACTCCAGGACGCTCGCGTGAACTCGCGTCCCCATACGAAAGTAGTTCAGCTCTCATTTTAAAACAACATGCCTTAGAACCACGAAATTTGGCATGGGCATTCTAATAGTACAGATCTAGGTTGGACATTACTTTTCGTTGCTAAAAATTGTAATACAAAGAAAGTATAGCAAAAATAAGTTTTGTATGTAAATCTGTAACTCGCTGTATTTTCTTTGTATTACAATTTTTAGCAACAAAAACGAATGTCCGATCTAGATCTGTACTACTAGAATGCGGAGAATGCCCATGCCACATTTCGTGCTTCTAAAGCATGTCGTTTTAAAATGAGAGCTGGACTACGTGTGTATGGGAACGCGAGCGTCCTGACGACTCTAATCCCATTACTTGTACTTTTGTATAATAATAAAAAAATATTTTTTACTAAAAATGCCTGAAGATTATTGTGATAAAACGCGGTTGCCAAGCGACAGCTAGACGAGGGTTTCCGAGTTTTGACAGTTCCTAAGAATTTAATATCAGGTGGAAGTTTCTCGAACCTTCCAGATTTACGCCATTATTGGGTGCTTGTTATTTATGTGCTTCATAAATTTCTGCCTACAGGTAGGTAAAAAATGAAAGATGGCCGCTTCTGTTATTAGATACCAGTAATTGGGTGTAGTAACGGTGAAAGGTTTATGACCTGAAGAATAAATTGCCTGAACATTTAGGTACTTTATATGATAGGTTTTACTGGCGCATAAAATGCTAACCTGTTTAAATAAAATTGAAATAATGCTCTTATTGAAGACCAATCAATTTTGTATTTGACAGTTTAGTAACTAAATATTAAAAGTGTCTATTATATTTTTAGCTTATAGTATACAAGGTGTAACAAAAATACTGGTGGTCTTTTTAATGGCATAATTGGTATCGTATTCTACTTATGAAAAACTAAGAATTTTTTTTTTTTCGCGAAAACTATTTTTAGTTTTGTATGGAGAATTGGGCGGCTGAAACGCCGTGTCCCCTGAAAAAAACATTTTTCGCGTCCAAAAATTTTTTCTCCTACTTTTTCTTACTCACAATACGATACCAATTATGCCCTTAAACGAATCACCAGCATTTTTGTTACACCACGTATGTTCTTTTATTAATTGAAAGTACCTACACTTTTATGTTGCTGCCGTTTTTCTATTCCTTTTAGATTATTGAAATTAAATTGAAAGTAATACGTCGGCGTTAGTTTTTAAATATTACCCAATGCCTAAATTCCGGTTATTAGACAGTTATGATTGATCAATCAAAGTCCTACCTAATCAAATTCCTACCTAATCAAAGTGACTACCTGACATAAAGTTTTGGAAGTTAAACCTCATGCCCGGAATGAATGCCTCATTGTATCCACCTCTGATATTTTATGCGTCAAGACTTGCTGTATGAAAGTTACCTGAAGTGATAGGCCTCATCGGGCACGTCATGATGTTTTCGCACCGCTGCCCATCGATGTTGAACTCTTCGTTCTCGATATACAGCTTTATGTAAGGCAGCCGGGTGTTCAGATGGTATCTAAAACAAATTATATATGTGAGACTTAGAATATTTGTCAAAGGAAATCGCTAGTTAGTTAAATATATTTAAATGATTCGTAGAAGTCATGAAACCAAGTCATAGTATCCGGTCACCGTAGTCTATAAACTGCTAGTAGTCTAACTCTGTTACACCCACGTTGCTGACCCTCCAGAATAACTTAAAGCGTTAATTATATACAGAAGATTTAGATTTGTAACATGTAATAGCAATGTACTGATTTAAACTCACACGATTTTCACTCATTATTTTGTCAAACACGAGAGTTAATCGCGTACACTTACTTTTAATTTTCCTGACGTTTCGAGCGTGTCATAACGCTCGTGGTCGCAGGCAGACTGGCGAGGAATCGTATCAGCATCTCCTAGCCGCGCGGGTTTTTCGAACTACCCGCACTTGGCAAAGTACAAAAGTACTTGTGTGTAGGCAAAGTGACAACCCTAGCGTAAATGTGAATAATCAAGACCAAGTGCGGGTAGTTCGAAAAACCCGCGCGGCTAGGAGATGCTGATACGATTCCTCGTCAGTCTGCCTGCGACCACGAGCGTTATGACACGCTCGGAACGTCAGGAAAATTAAAAGTAAGTGTACGCGATTAAGTCCCGTGTTTGACAAAATAATGTAATAGCAACTTGATTGCAATATCAAAATGAGTCACACTCAAGTTTTTAATGTTGTTTGAACGGAGATAAAGTCGGTATTATAATTCATAATTTACAAATCTAAATAACCATCTAATTATTGATTGTTATGTGTACATATTTCACTTTCATGTAGAGTTTTATTGAAAATTGGCTTTAAATAATTTATCCCAAACTTCTTTCTTCTTCTTCTTTATCTTTTTTCCTTCCTCTTCTTTTTTATTATTAAATTATTTTCATTTGCTTGAGCATCCCACTAAACCCACAAACAAAATGAATCGGAATGAAACTAAGTAATACCTAATAGTACTCAAAGTAAGATAAATTATATAATTAATTGGGAAATGTTGTAACTATCTAACTTTAATTAGCTTAGTGCTAAAGAAAGAACTAACATTGTTAAACAAAGTTAGCTATTGACGGGAGGATTTTCTATTGTTTGAGCTATCTTTACAAGATCGCTCAAGCTTGTCGAATCTTTTGTTCTACTTCTTGGTAGTTTTCCATAATGTCTTCAAATAAATAACGTTTTATACGGATATATCATTTAATGATATAGGTAACTAAATACCTAAGAGTAGTAATATTACGTATATCATCATTCATCATTTCAGTCGAAATACGTCCACTGCTGGACTAGTCTTCCCCATGGTTCTTTCTTCAACGAAGGTCATTCAACCAACCAACTGTTTCCCGGGACCTTAACCAGATCGTCGGTCCACCTTGTTTGGGGCCTTCCCACACTGTGTCTTCCAGTATAAGCAAATATTATTACCCATATCTTGACGACATGGTGCACATAGGGTTACTGTAGGTATGTGACATTTTAGAGGCAAATCCAAGAATGTATAGGTTTTAAAGGGATGGACACACGTGACAACTCTGATGGAGTTGCATGCGTCTAAGAATATGTTTCACTATACCGTCTGTTACCCTCAAATCGTTCGCTAAATTTTATTGTATTGAATTCATACAACCATCTTGGGTGACGCTGATGAATCCATCAAAAGTGATTGGTGCAACTGGCTCTAAGCCTATGGTGGCTAGGCGGGCTGCATGGTTGCTAACGTATGTAAAATAAGAGATTCTTACCTGCAATGTAAGTTCCTTGGATACACCCCGGGATAAGCCGCAGACTGTACGTAGCACGTCTGCAGTCGACAGTCTCGGAACACTCGTTCACAATACGACCTGTGCCAATAGAAAAAAGATTATCAATTTCTGTACTCGGTGACGCCAATTTCTATGGGCGGCCACCCACTATGAATCCGCCGGACGATATTGACCTGTAAATTTTTCGGAACTGTCAAATTATTATATTAACTAACAGTTTGACATAGTCCGGCGGACTGCTGGTGGGTGGCCGTCCTAAGGAGTATAATGTACTTATATTTTTCCATAGAAGAATTGGAAAGCTTTATCGCTTCTGGTGAAACTTGGACTCGCAGGTTTGAGTTTCGGGAGTTCGGTTGAAATAGAGGCGGGCTAGTATCAAAGAGCTAAAACCGTCATTTAGAGAGTTGGTTCTCGTTTTTGTTTGATATATAAGGTGAAACAAAAATTCTGGTGATCCTTTTAAGGGTGTAATTCGAATCGTGTTTTAATTATGAAATAAAAAGAAAAAAAATCACTCTAATATAAATAATAATTTTAAACAAAAAAAGAACCGACTTCACTTAGGATCCGCTATTCCAAGAGGAAGTGGCCGAGTTGCTGTAAAAAATAGTGAAATCACTATAGGTGTGCCTATAATAGTTGAAGAGTTCCCTCGATTTCTCCAGGATCCCATCATCAGATCCCGACTTGGTGACAATGGGACCATCTAGGGGTTATACCTGTTCGATTCAAAAAAAATTTTGAAAATCGGTTCACGATTCACGGAGATATGGAGTAACATACATACAAAAAAAAATTATGATAAAAAAAATAAAAAAAAATCAGTCGAATTGAGAACCTCCTCCTTTTTTGAAGTCGGTTAAAAATGACTTTGTATGGAGAGTTTGGACGGCTGGGACGACGTGCCATAACAAAAAAAATTGTTTTGTTTCCAAAAATGTTTTCTCCTACCTTTTCTTAATAAATTGGTAATACGATACGTACATCCTGTATTAAGCGAATTCAAAAAGTAGAACTTTTACCCAATCATTTTTTTTGTTTATAGCCGTCATTTATATTATAATATCTTTAAAATTAACATTTCTTTGTAGCTTATAATATTCCTACACAATGCTTTTAATACTAAGTATACAAAATGCTTGGCAGTCAGAAATGTTATTACGATAAAATATGCAAAATTGCCGCATGCCCATCATTCTCGTGTCTAATTTCTATGTCACGGTCGGCCACGGAAATTAGATTACGCTGGCGAGGTTAAACAGTAGAAATAATGCTTCTCCCGAGGGCATTCATGAATAATATAGCTAGCCTACAGTGAAGTTGTCGTGCAGAAAAAAAGATTATTGCTATTTTTTTCACAATTTATACTACAACTTATAAGGATGTTTTCTGTAGTTTAAGTATCTATATTATATTTATCGTCGTCTAGCAGGTACCCACAACACAAACCTTATCGAGCTTACCGGGGACTAAGTAGATTTGTGTAAGATTGTCCCATAATATATATTTATTTATATTCATCTTTAAGTAGAATAACACGATGCTTATTCACAGGGTATTGTTATAATATTCTTGCAAAAACGTACGGGATCAAATAAAGTACACAATCTGAACTTTCCATGTCAACCAAACTCGGAACACGAAAGGCGCTCAAAATTGTACAATATTCACCAATAAACGGAAAGTTTCCATCATTTTCATACCAGACAATTGGAAAAAGCGTTCGGCTTGTTTCAAAATGTCCGTCACGTAACTTCAAGGTTCCTTTGAGCGGGAATTTAGTAACATAACAGCTTAAGTAATTAGACGGTTATATGAAGATAAGGCCTTTTAAGTGGGTTACAGATTATTTGAACACGGCGGATGAATAGAGAATTGTACTGTTTTGTTACCTTGATGTTTTTGAAATGGATTGTTGAAATTATCGAAGTTATGAAAATTTAAAAAGTGGTACAGCTAAATATTGAAAATACAAGCTACTAGCGTACCTACGCAGCTCCAAGATGCGTTTATTTATGATTTTTTGTTAAATAAATAGTTCATGTGGTGCTGGCGAAAGATGTTAGGAATAAGCTGGACAGAACGAGTAACAAACGAAGCCGTCCTAAATAGAATAAATGAGAGGAGAAACCTGATGAGCACAATTAAAAACAGAAGTGGAAAAATGCTCGGGCACCTGCTACGGCACGACGATTTCATTAGAAACATATTAGAAGGGAAGATAAACGGAAAGAGAGGGAGAGGAAGACCAAAGAAAAGTTATATGAACCAGATAAAGGAACATGTAAACGTCGTGCCGTACCAGGACATCAAGGAGTTGGCCTCGGACCGACAAAGATGGAGACTACTACATCAAGCTACACCGATAAGAGCCCAGCTCTTAAGAGAATGATGATGATGAAATAGTTCATAAAAATAAATCATAAACTAGGTAAGAGAATGTGAAAGTTTATGTCTAAATCTGTGGCCCCATTGAACAGAAGTATAAATAAGTCACACATAGTCTTGTGAGACTTTATTTTACAGGATTTGTGACTTTTTTCGCTGAGCTATTTTGCCTTATACCCTTTTTCACTAGAGTCTCATAAATATACATAAAACATATTTTATTTTTAAAACACATTCTAGTTTATATTAAGATAGTTATCAGTTATCACCAAAATCTTAATCTTTTTGTGGTGATGCCATAGTTTTTTGTAACCTCTAACTCATGTAACAAATATAATTTATACCGAATGTTTCCCACATTCGAAAACATCCCATTTACAGCATCCGTAAATCTCAATTCATTTCCCCATTGCAAACAACATTTTCGCGAAACCTGCACACGAAGTATGATTTGCATCGCTCGTAGAAAATTGCAAGTTTCCTTTGTGAATCGTCCTCCAAGACGACAATGCCCTGCCCCATAACAAGGAGCCCATTGAATTCCACAGTTTGTTGCGACTTAAAGTTCCTTGAGCGTATATTTTGAAAATATCCTGGTTAAAAATGGGTATTAGTACAAGCTTCTTTTGTTGTGCGTTCCTTATCATTGTTACGGGGAGCGAATTCTGGTATTTTTTGAAACCGTTTTCGGATATTTACCCTTAACTGAAATATACATCGTTCGAAGAAGAAAGGAATAGGTACAGTCCAGTGGAACAAAATTAAACCAGTTTTTTTGGATAATCGTTTGAGCTCAAGATGGCGGCGGCGTCTTTAGAGTAGTTCTTTGTTTTTTGCTCATTTACGTAGTTCAGTGTGTAATATTGATAGCTTATTGTGCGGTGATCTAACGAACAAGTGGCAGCTAATGAAGAATTAGTCTCAAAACGCGCGTAACCACGCTTTAGTCGAACGAACGGTTATCCGGGGTCTCGGCCGCCCACGTGTTTGTAGGGAAGCTATCACCTTACAATCAGCAAGGCCTTTACCGAACAACGTTGCCTATATTTTATTATACCTAATAAAAAAGTGTGAAATGTCGTCATTGGCAGAATTCCCATTGCTATGACAAAGGGAGAAAGCCATTAAATATTAGAAAAAAAAACAGTTTTATTATTCAACATAAATGGAATGAGTCGAACTTCCAATAGCATTTTGGTTAAAGTATTTAAGGTAGGAAGCGCTGGTAGCCTTGCGGTAAGACGTCCGACTTTCAATCCGGAGGTCTCGGGTTCAAACCCCGGCTCGTACCACTGAGTTTTTCGGAACTTATGTACGGAATATCATTTGATATTTACCAGTCGCTTTTCGGTGAAGGAAAACATCGTAAGGAAACCGGACCTAATCCCAAAAAGGCCTAGTTTCCCCTCTGGGTTGGAAGGTCTGATGGCAGTCGCTTTCGTAAAAACTAGTGTCTATGCCAATTCATGGGATTAGGTTGTCAAGCGGACCCCAAGCCGGGATAAACGCTAGGAAGAAGAAGAAGAAGGTTAAAGTATTTAAGGTCCTCGGGTTAAAATTGTAACTATCATGGAGAAAAATCAGGAACTTCTGTAGATCAGTGTTGGTGTGTGTGTGTGTGGTTTTTCTTGACGACTGTCTAACCTAAGCCAGTGTGCGTATTTGCCAAAACACAGAATATGTGCATCGACTAAACATTTGATAATCTATTCTGCTATAACCCCACAAGATTTACATCTCACATCCTTTAATGCCCAAATAGCCGCCATCAATCTCGTAAAGGCTCGATAACCCAAAAAAATCATGGCGACAAATCTCCCGAATACAAGTTCGAAGGAGCCAATTACTTAGCCTAAGCTGAAATGACGGGAGAGCATTAGAGAACGGGGGATACTGCCGAAAATTGAATACTTGACAGGAGGGTGAGTGTCTATATCTATGGAAATAAATAGGCAAGGGTATTAGTGACTGTACAGCCTTGGCCAGAAGTGTTGAGCACCAATGCGATTTTCATACAAAACTGGAAAGTTTAGTCCATCGTTTCCATCTTTGTTTAAGTTATTTTGTCAATTAATTTAAACTAATAGGCATGTTTTGTTGAAGTTAGTAGTAACTGCATAGAATATTTGCAATATGTCGCACCGACTTAAATTTTTATTTTTGGTACCTTCTGTTTTCATATTTTTTAAGTACCTTGAAAGTGTTATTAAGTGAAGTTTTCTATATTTATAAATAAAATATAACATTTACCGTTACCGTACATTGTTAGGATAGGGAAATAATGCTTAACATCAAAATTGTAAACAAAAAACACCTATGCTCAACACTTCTGGCCAAGGCTGTATAGTGAACGTTAAATAAGGTATAGTGAAAGGGCCTAGTAGAGTTGTTATATATCATGTACGTGGTGCTCTTGGCATATGCAAATTCTAGACTGAAGGTTAGATATCCATCTTCCAATGGGACCATCCTCTTCGTCAATTACATACGCCTGTGGAACTCTTTACTTCTAGAGATAAGGCGTGCAAAATTCATAACTGTCTTCAAATATCAATTTAAGGAGTATTACCTAGCTCTCCCTTGACACCATGTATGTATAATTTTTTGTTTTAGTTTACTGCACCTACACATACGATTATATTGACTAGATATCCGTCACCCCAAGGTTGTCTGGAGGAGATCGCTGTCTAGCTGCTATTTTATTGAGGTGTGCAATAAAGAATATTTTTAATACAGTTGCTCCAAAAAGTGCTTTTCTTGTAGTGGTTTAGCGTGCGAAAAGTTTGATATCGCGCACTAGTGCTTTTTACTTTTCCAGCCAATCACAGCTAATGACAGTGACAGACAGCCAATCACAGCGCCGCACCGCACCGCGCGGAGCGTTCGGATACATGTACTAAAGTAACCTCAAAGTGAATAATTGACAATTTTATAATTTTTTCGCAACTGTATTAAAAAACGTCGTTTGATACTCGTGCGTAAATGTCATTCTTCCGCACTTGACATACTTTCCGCACTAATATCGAAATGTACCTACTATTGTATTATAATAGAAAAATAAATTATCTTTATTTTTAAATAACATAGCTATATACTACTGTATAAAGCACCTTTATGTGTGTGTCTACACCAAAATGATTCCCGCACCAAAATGGCCACTCCGACCACTACGTGAGAGGAATGGGGAGTAAATAACTAGGAATCGTCGCCCGACGCTATTATTGCGACCTCACAGATTTATGCCCTGTAATCAAGTCTGGGATGAAAGAAGCTGAGTTCGCAGTCTGGGTTTTATAGAGATTATGTATCTTGTAATGGAGGTGATTTGTAGTTAGGACTGATATTTTAGAGGCCAGGGGGGTGATTTTTGAGATTCGAGCACTCGAAAGTGACATTTAAAGCTCTGAATAAAACGATGAAATTAAGTTATAAAAATAACAGCGATGGAAATTTAAAATTATAATTATTTAAACTATTAGAACTGAAAGAACAAATCAAATTATTTTTTTAATTAATATTAAATGCGCCTTAGCATTTACAAAGATTGCATATACACGGGAAAATTCGACCGGTGCTTTCGTGGCCAGGTGGCGAAGTTGGTTAACGCGTCTGCCGCGAATGCAGAAGACGCTGGTTCGAATCCAGCCTTGGGCACCGGAGGCGTTGGTCACTTTTTCCTTTGTATATGACATCTGTACAAGTTTTATTTAAACTATTAATTCCACGCGAAAAAATTGGCGACAAACTTTTGTGTGTGATTATTTTCGAACTTGAATTTTTTGAATTCGAGCGTTCGGCTGCCAAAAATCGGCCCCCTGTTCTTGTTCAAACTTAGCTCATTCAACCTGTCTTTATAAATATATAGACTGTTAAACACTATCCCCTCTTTTGCGTCGCGCAGTCGCGTAATAAGATTTTTAAATAGGTTGTATTACCTGTAACATAGTATGAAACAAAGTCGCTTCCTGCTGTCTGTCCCTATGTATGCTTAGATCTTTAAAACTACGCAACGGATTTTGATGCGGCTTTTTTAAATAGATAGAGTGATTAAAGGTGAAGGTTTATATGTATAATTGCTCCCGTGCGATGCCGGGGCGGGTCGCTAGTTTCCTATAATCTTGTGAAGTTACAGAGAACAGTGCAAAAAAGCTTCAGTATATATTTTTTTAATCCTTCATTAGCCAGAGCAGTGACCAACGGATTTATTGTTTCGACTTGGAAAAACAACACAATATAGCATATAAAATGGTCCATTGTGGTTAAGCTATCTCCTCGTACTAATATATTAATATACCTACGCTTAACCTATATCATAATATTCACAATACTCTCAACAATTGCGTACTCTCCGTTATAGCTTAAAAGTATACTTACGGATTTCCCATCCGCCTTCATAGAGGTATTTGGTTTGTATTTTTAATCATTCGTGGTTTTATTAATAAATAATACATATAGAAATAAGTTTTACTTACCCTGCAACTACTTCTCCTCTTCTGTTCGGGTACAGCTCAGGATGCTGGCCGTACCGAAGATATACCTCAAACTGCTGCTCCGCTCTAAAAAAATGTTGAAAACATTAATTTCTAGTACAGCTACATTACTTTATGTTTCCAGCATCACCTAATCAACTATAATAATATTCAGCTTCATGAAAAATTTACGATGATAGCAAGATCACCATATTTATTAGCGCTTTGACATGTAAATTATCACCTTGTGTAAGAAAATTGCTAATTAACTTTGTTTTTTACTTTAAAAAGGGGTTATCTTTGCTCCGGTTTTCCCGATTGACGATATAGGGGAACTCTAAACGTCATTGATTGGACAATCAGCCCCACTCTAAGATCCCCCATTCACCGAGCAATCCCGCAAACGAGTTGAACTTATCTCTGCTCATTTATCTCACCTCGATTCGAAGCTCGGGTGCGTTTTGAAACATTACACGAAAAGGGCGTAAACGCCACTTATTTCGCAAAGAAACTTGCCGTTTTTGTTTCGCATCAGTTCCCCAGAGTTGAATCCGTAAAGCAGTGTAGAACATGGAGCGAGGTATAGTATAAGTATAAACAAATTCTACGTGGATAGGATTAGAACGTACATAGTTCGGAATTCAAATCTTGTAAGAACGTTATTTATTCTTGCAAGTTAAAATAAGTGTTTCGTGAACCAAGTTTGATACAAAACACTAAAAAAGCGACATTTTTCAATCAATCTTCCATTTTGGAATATCGTTCGTCAGAGATTGTAGTGTCAAGATTAATATTATGATAGGTATACCTAATCTTTACTAAAATCTAAAAACGTGATAGTATCGCGTAGAAAGAGCTTTGCGCGATGTTTATACAAGGTTTTCGTTTCACTACAAAATATAATGGTTACACTCACGTCACTTAAGTCACTTCGCGCGACATGTTTCGGCGTCGTCTAGTGTTAGTATGACTCACGAAAGTTTAAATTTAATAAGGCTTTTGTTTATTTTAAAAGTGGCTCAATTCGTAATTATGAAGATGTGAATAAAAAACAAATACCCAACGAACATAAATACTACCCCGCTTATTCATAAACGTGTTTCAAACCTCATTTAGTTAAAATGTATTTTGTCTGTTTCTAACAAACACAACTGTCAATGTGACAGATAAGGACAAAAGATGATTTAGTTAAATGAGGTTTGCAATACGTTTATGAATAAGCGGGTACATGTCTATCTGATAAATAATATTATTTATATATGTTATGTGTCCCTAACTGTTCTTACAATACGATCTCACTGTAGTCGTTCTACAAATCTAACGATCGTGATTATCTGGCGTCTTCCTGAATCTTGCATTCCATCAACTCCTGTTAGTAACTACTAACTATACACTGCAAGTGATAAAATTTTATTTACGTAGATATAAGTATATTACCTAGAATCAAAGCTGAAGTAAGTCTGGTCAGTGAAATTGTCGGCATGGAAGACGATTTTCACGAAGTTGGTCTCCGAGATAAAGGTCTGTGGCTGCTCGATCTCCCCGCAGAACAGTCCGGGCTCCTTGCGGTTGGAGACGTCGGTCTTTGCGTTGCCGTCTACGATCTAAAATAGAATATATTATACTAGTAGGTGATTGCTTTAATAAGCCTTCATGTGCGTGGTATATCGGAGCGGCCAGGGTACTCAAAAATATCTGAACATGCAGTTTATCTCCTTGACAATAGAGGTTGTTGTTCAGATATTTGTGACCTCCTTGGCCGCTCCGATATATCCTGGCGACTGTACCCTGGTGGCTGACTGTTTAGTTTTGTATACTAAACGTACAACTCTTTTTTTAAATGTGTAAGTACCTTCATGTAATTTCCGAGTTTAATAATATAAGAAATCTTTTTGAAATAAAATCTTTGGAAATCTTTAAGACTGGAAATACGTCTAATAATTATTCTAGGCCTTACCTACTCTTTCTGCAATTATTTCAAAATTGTATATACTGTAAATAGAACTCCTGATTATCAAAATATTTTACGATAATAACCTTAACACAATTAAAACTGAAGGAATTATAACAGCAACAAGAGACAGAATTCGGGTCCGATAATTGAGCCGTCTCAAGAATTCAACTTTTCGAAAAATCCCCAAAATTAATTATACGATTCGGCGACGCGTGACGCAACTCAATTATGAAATTAAACAGACAGATTTCGGAACTCTGTATCAAAGTTTCTCTTTTGTTCGGAAGGAACGCTGCCCCACCTAACCATTCAATTATTTACCGTATCCCCGTGTCTTAAAGTTCAACTTCATACTGGATTTCTTATGGTTGTTACGACTGTTGGACTGTGAGGCTTGCTTTAAGTCGGGTGGCAGTTTGTTTCGAGTAAGAAAATATATATTATAATTTGGGGCAGGTTGTTACAGGCAGTAATCGATGTTGTGAAGAGTTCCGAACTCGTTTTCGACATCAAATCGTGGCACGACATGATGTAGATGTCGTATTGACTTGTACTTAATTGTGTTTTCGTGTCTAGATTGTTAACATTTAATTAAAGTTAATTAAGTGAATTACCGTAAAAATTAAGGCGGAAAATATGTGAACAAATGTAATTCACTCTAGTTGATGGTAGCAGTTATTGCTTAATCTAATAAGTGGTTAATTAATTGCTAAGTTAAGAGTTTAATATAAGTGGATATTGACAGAATTATATCAGTTTTGATCCAAATCCACTGTAGTTACAAGAGCGTGTGTAGATAATTTTAAGAACCTTTTGCGCTCTGTTTCTGCTGTTGAGTGTTACACTGCATAGTTCAAGGAATATTGGTAAAGCCATAACTTGCAGTTCATGTTTTCGATCAATTTTTAACGTTTCTTATAATAAGGGGCCGTTTTCTGACTTTAAAACAGGCTTATAGACATTTTAATCGTGTCCCAAATTCAATACAACTCCCATACATTAACTAACGTCACGTGCTACAACTTTGCCTATGATGCACAACTTTGCCTGGCCTGAAAAACATAGTTTTCTTCATCAAACAGTTATTTATATCTTATTCCTGAGAGGGGAGTAAGGCGGACATTTGAGGAATAAGACATAAACAGCTGTTTGGTGAAGAAAACCATGTTTTTCAAGACAGGAAAAGTTGTGCATCGTAGGCAAAGTTGTAGCACGTGACGATACGCAATACAGCTACCGCCTAAACGGCTGAATCAACGATATCAGAATTTGCTTGAAAATTATTCCAATGCAACTCAAATACAGCTTGAACATTGGTTGATTACTTGTAGTGTGTTATGTTTGAAATGGATTGTGTTTTTAATTTATAGTTAGTGAATTTCGAAATTAGAATACGGCACAAGAATATCATTCTCACCTGCATGTATCCTTTGTGACACGTGGTTCCGTTTATCAACGTGCCGACTTTGAACTTTTTGAATCGTATCCTGAGTATCCAGTCCTTGGGCGACCCTCGAAATGCTCTAAACCTGTAAAAATTCCACTGGTAAGTAGGTCATTCTCAAATTTCTTGTCTACGGCGAAACTCAACTCCACCAAACTTTTTATCATGATTTGACGGAGTTTAGACGCAGGTACAAATTTGGATATTAATGACCCAGCTAATACATACTGAGTTTCAAGTGAATGATGCCGCATATGTCCTTTTGAGTGGCTTGTTTGAGTTTCAAGCGTTTTAAATGAAAATTATGTATTAATACCTAATCGTCGTAATGCACCGCAAATATGTTTACACTTTTTGTAACCTTAATCCTTTGTAATAAGTTACAACTGTGACTTTTAGCTAGGTACGGTTCAAATAGAACCAGGGGTCCGCCATCCTTATCCCATGAATTGGCGTAGGCACTAGCTTTTATGAACGCTTCTGCCATCTGTACTTCTAACCCAGTCATTATAATACTTGTTAGTTAAAAAAGACAAAATACATGTACCAAAAATACTGGTGATCCGTTTAAGGGCATCATTGGTATCGTAGTGCGACTAAAAAAAATCGAGAAAAAAAATTTGACGCGAAAAAAATTATTTTGTATGGGACCCGTTATTGGGACCGGCCAACCCTCCATACAAAACCAATATTTTTTTTGCGAGAAAATTTTTTTTCTAAGGTTTTCGTTATTAGAATACGATACTTATTGTGCCCTTAAACGGATTACCAGGCTTTTTTCTTAAACCTTGTATAACAAATGCTTCTAAAATAACAAATAAATAATTAAGTACCTGTATGTGCAAGTAAGTGGCCTCCCGAAGTTTTCTGGTGTGACTGGTGGAGATGAAACATCTTCATAGATCTCCACTGTTTTGTTGCAATGGTCCCGTTTTGAGTCTGCCGACAAAGAAATAAGGAGTTTTAGTACACATCTCTTCAATTATTTGATAGTCTGAAATTAACAGAGCGTAGGTACAAATGCCGTGGGGTGCCCGGCCTTAGAATTGTCCCCCACCATATCGTCCCGTGGTTACAGTAGGAGTCTGCTAAGGGAATATACCGGGAGATGGGCAGCTGCATCTTCCGAAAGCCTAAACAACAATAAACAAAAAAAACTGCGCGCGCCAACCCGCCTGCCAAGCGTGGCGCGTATGGCAAACGCCCCCCTTTCAAAGGGGAGGCCTATGTTCAGCAGTGGACGTCTTATGGCTGAGATGATGATGATGATGATGATGAGCTACGAATGCCGTAAGCTTGCATGGAGCTTATATCCGCTTTCACTAAATATATTGCTTTTATTTTCATAGTTCATAGTGCCTTGGTTGTAAAACTGTAATGCTGTGTAACTTATTTGAATAATAAAATAAATAAATAAAAAATAAATAAATAGTAAATATGGGGGATACGCGGAAGAAAGAGGGGGAGGCCTTTGCCCAGCTGTGGGATACTCTTGGCTCTTAAAAAAAGTTAATATCGACCTAGTTGCTGTTCATACAATGGACATGTGGACTATCATAATATAATATATCACAACATTAAATTCTATGTTCTCTCAATTTGTACTTAGAATTTGAACCTGCAATGCCCGATGCACACTATTTACTAACGCAAGGTTTGCCAAAACAAACCAATCGTCGAGATGCATTTGTGCGTTCTGAGTAAGAAGGACCAATTAAATAGATATTACGATCTCGTTCTACCGTATAGTTGCCTCCCTCCGATATTCAAAATTATTGTATTCGAAATCAGTTACTTATGGAATACGTACATTAATTTTGAGAATTGGAAAGGTACCTAACAGTTCATAATTAGAACAAGAATTAATAAATTATTAAGAAGTAGAGTTCAGAATTTAAATAATTCGTGATTTGTAAACAAGTCTCAACAGAATAATTAACACAGTAATTAAAACAGAATTTCAACTTCGACGGCCAGCTTCAATTACTTAGTTTTGAATTTTGTTGCTAAATTACTTTAGTTAGTTATCAAAAACTTTGCTAAGATTCCTCATTTAGAGATATTTTATTCTCGACGAATAACTCTTATCTTATTCAATTCCACATTTCACACGACTTCATTACTTGAAAGCGCTAAAACATTTTTAACGAGCGACATAGAGTCTCATACAGATAACAGGAATAGTGATGCGCCATTTTCGAGAATATTTTTGTTAAGAAAAAATTTGAGACTTGGACATTACGTAATATTGGTATTCCCATTGTTTTAAGCCCTCTACAAACCGTCTACCGTATGTAAAGAAAGTCCGGAAAGTCTGTTCGGAAACAGAAGTGTCCTGAATTATATGGGCACTCATATATTCTACAACACTTATTTTTCTGAATACACTCTACATTGTCTCAATATATTAAGGTGCGTTGGGGTAAGATAGAAAGGTATTTTTTTTTGGGGTAAGATAAAAAGTAGTCTGTAATGCTCCGGAATATGGACGATTTTTTGCCTTACCCCTAAAAAAATACCTTTCTATCTTACCCCAACTCACCTTAACAAAATTATGTTGGTACTAGCAGTTGCCCGCGGCTTCGCCCGCGTACTAAAAGTACTAAAAAGGAGATTATCAGTTTGACCCTCATTTCTGTATTGTATGTATGTTTGTCCGCGATTATCTCGCGTTTGGCTGAACCGATTTAGATGCGCTTTTCGGAAAAGTATTTGTTACTTTCTGGAGGTTTCGGTATATGACATTTTGATGAAGGCTTTCCCTTATTTTTTTTTAATGAAATGGTTGCAATATTTCTTTTATTGTTACGCCATCGCCAGCAACGACTTGCTTGTAGTAACTTATTTACTAAGAGATTATGATTAATGCAGATTTCTACTCTAATGAATAAAAGTTTTTCCCCGCAACTTCCTCTGCGTGGAATTAGTAATAGATCCCCCTTTTTACCCTCTTAGGGAATGACTTCTGGGATAACAACTATTATGTATCCTTCCCCAGAACTCAAACTACCTCCATACCAAATCATCTAAATAGGTTAAGCGGTTATCAATTCCCGATACATACCTTCAACCTCCTTTTCACCTCTAAAAGGGTTGATTTTCCGGATAAAAGTGTCCTATGTCGTTTTCCGAGACTCAAACTATGTCTATACCAAATTTCATCTAAATCGGTTCAGCTGTAAATAATTCTCTATAAAACTTCCAACCCCTTTACTTTGCACCCCGTAAGAGTTGTTTTTCGGAATAAATACTATTTTGTCGCTTCTCGGGACACAAACTATCTCTATACCAAGTTTCATCTCAATCGGTTCAACGTTTAAAAAAGCCCCATTAAATCTTTCAACCCCCATTTCACCCCCTTAAGTAATGATTTTAGGAAATAAAAAAAACCCGGCAAGTGTGGGTCTTACTTGCGCCTCAAGAGTTTTTCTCAAGAGAACATTTTTTTTATTCCATTTTTTTAAAAGACGCTTTCAGCATGATATATTTTGTTTATATATTTTTTTTATTATATATTTTGGTTTGTAGTTCGCAGTGCCTTGGTTTTTACTGTAATGCTGTGTAACGAATAATTTGAATAAATAAATAAATGATTTCATGAGAATTTATCGCGACTGAGTGCGAATCGGAGTCGGTACCCCGATTTCAACAAATCCCATAGAAACTTCCAAACCTCTTTTCACCCCTTTAAGGGTTACTTTTTTTTCAATGAAAACTACCCTTAGTCGTTTCCCGAAATTTAAACTATATATTATACCATGTTTCATTTAAATCAGTTCAACGGTTAAAAATTATCCATACAACATTCCATTCCAATCACCTTTTCAGCCCCTTAAGGGCTGCCCTAATCTATGTCTTTTCCCGGGATTAAAACTATTTCTATACCAAAATTTCAAAATCGATGCCATTTTCGTAATTAACGTCCCAAAATACCATAAATCGACACCCATATTGATATTTAGCCATTTCAACCCTATCGCACCCTAACAGGGGGATGATATTTCACGCCCACCACGTTGTATTATAAAATCATTGTTTTTTTCGTAATCAGCTACCCAATAAACCATGGAAACGATACCCATGTTGATTTTCAGACTTTGTCACCCCCATTTCCCCCTTTATGGGGTTGAATTTAAAAAAACCTGTAACACGTGTTTACGCATTTATTGTTAGGAATAATCCTGTGAAGTTTGAAATAAAACAGTCTAACTAATCTTGTTTCCCCATACAAACTTTGGACCCCCATTTCACCCCCTGGGGGATAATATTTCACGCCTGCCACATTGTATAATAAAATGGTTGTTGTTTTCTTAATCAGCGACCCGATAAACCATAGAAACGATACCCATATTGATTTTATATTTTTTCACCCCCATTTCCCCCTTAAAGAGGTTGAATTTTCAAAAAAGCTGAAACACGTGTTTACTCATTTATTGTTAGGAATATTTCGGTGAAGTTTCAAATTAGATAGTCAAACTAATCTTGTTTCCCCATACAAACTTTGGACCCCCATTTCAACCCCTGGGGGATGATATTTCACGCCTGCCACGTTGTATAATAAAATGGTAGTTGTGTTCTTAATCAGCGACCCGATAAACCATAGAAACGATACCCATATTGATTTATTGATTTTTTCACCCCCATTTCCCCCTTAAAGAGGTTGAATTTTCAAAAAAGCTGAAACATGTGTTTACTCATTTATTGTTAGGAATATTTCGGTGAAGTTTCAAATTAGATAGTCAAACTAATCTTGTTTCCCCATACAAACTTTGGACCCCCATTTCAACCCCTGGGGGATGATATTTCACGCCTGCCACGTTGTATAATAAAATGGTAGTTGTGTTCTTAATCAGCGACCCGATAAACCATAGAAACGATACCCATATTGATTTATTGATTTTTTCACACCCATTTCCCCCTTAAAGGGGTTGAATTTTCAAAAAAGCTGAAACACGTGTTTACTCATTTATTGTTAGGAATACTTCGGTGAAGTTTCAAATTCGATAGTCAAACTAATCTTGTTTCCCCATACAAACTTTGGACCCCTATTTCATCCCCTGGGGGATGATGTTTCACGCCTGCCACGTTGTACAATAAAATGGTTGTTGTTTTCTTAATCAGCGACCCTATAAACCATAGAAACGATACCCATATTGATTTTATATTTTTTCACCCCCATTTCCCGCTTAAAGGGGTTGAATTTTCAAAAAAGCTGAAACACGTGTTTACTCATTTATTGTTAGAAATACTTCGGTGAAGTTTCAAATACGATAGTCAAACTAATCTTGTTTCCCCATACAAATTTTGGACCCCTATTTCATCCCCTGGGGGATGATATTTCACGCCTGCCACGTTGTACAATAAAATGGTTGTTGTTTTCTTAATCAGCGACCCGATAAACCATAGAAACGATACCCATATTGATTTTCAGATTTTTTCACCCCCATTTCCTCCTTAAAGGGGTTGAATTTTCAAAAAAGCTGACACACGTATTTACTCATTTATTGTAAGGAATAATTCGGTGAAGTTTCAAATAATATAGTCAAACTAATCTTGTTTCTCCATACAAACTTTGGACCCCCATTTTACCCCCTTACGGGGTGAATTTTGAAAAATCCTTTCTTAGTGCACCCCTAGACCTTATAAGGCACCTACGTGCCAAATTTGGAATCTCTAGAACCAGCGGTTTGGGCTGTGCGTTGATATGTCAGTCAGTCAGTCAGTCAGTCAGTCAGTCAGTCAGCTTCTTCTTTTATATATATAGATTTAAAGTTACTACGAATTAAGATGACACGCTTATATCTAATACACTCACTAATATCTAAAAATATGAATTGAAATATAATAAACTAAAATATAAAGTTAAAAAATCATGATACAGAGTAAGACATCAATAAAAAGGAAAGGTTTTCCCCCGTTTATGATATAATCCCGGAATAAAAAATTTACCTCAGTATTGTCAGTAACATTCCCCTTGTTCTCGGGAATACTATGGCACATCACTAAAAAGCTCTCAGAGCGGGCTCCAGCGAAATATTCATTTTTCATCACACATTTTAATACGAAAGTAAACACTTGGTCATTTCAACAACTTTTTTGGCGGAGCGGAGTAACGCTTGGTAATTATGTCAAACAAATGTGTAGTTTGAAGCGAACTCGGTGTTTTGAACATTACATGGTTAGGAAAGAGTAGGTAATAATAGTTTATTTTTGCATCATATTTCTTTAGACACATCAGTAGGTTGTTTAAATTGTATTTCTCTCAAATCAAACTTTTCTGATACTCAAGTGTTTTTATCTGTCTGTATGGCGTTCAAATGGTTAAATATGTACAGTAGCGGCGCGTCTATAGATCACGATTCCCGTTGGTTTGCTGATTTTCAGGCACCTGAGCAGTTTTCCTACAGCTCATGATGAAAATTTGAGCAAAATTAAGCTCCGGCCTAAGAAAAATGTTGACCCACCGCCACGGATGTATATAGAAAACATCCATAACCCAGGAGAAAAAAAACAGAAACACACAAATAAATATTTATTCTTACTAGGATTCTAACCCAGGACCTTCTGCTTCGTATATACAGGGTCACTACTGACTAGAAGGTCGTTATCGGCATAGTAATATTTCGGATAATCGTGGGATAATTCCATGATAAACCGATTTCTCATATAGAGCTTTAGTCTCGCGCTATAGGTGTTGAACCAATCACCGCACGGAAAAAAGCTTCCGGGATATTCTCAATCCAAGACATTATTATTTTCTTGAAAATATTTCCTCGTGACATCCCGGAAGCTTTTTTTCCGTGCGCTCAGCATAAAATTATAACGGAGCTATAATTTTATGCCTATCACGCGCAAGCAAGAAAAGTCAATTGTTTCATCAAGAAATTTCAGTCTGCTGTCATAAGCGCGGTAGCCGTAATGAGGATAAAAAACCACAGATATAATTTTATACAAAAAAGAACCGAATCCACTTAGGATCCGCTATTCCAAGAGGAAGTGGCCGAGTTGCTGTAAAAAATAGTGAAATCACTATGTGCTTATAATAGGTAGTTGAAGAGTTCCCTCGATTTCTCCAGGATCCCATCATCAGATCTGGACCTGTTGACAATGGGACCAACTGTGAAGTATTTCAAACAAGAAAAGAATTTTCCAAATCGGTCCAGCCGTCTTCGTAAAATCGGTGAACATACATTAAAACGTGGGGTGCCCGGCCTTAGAATTGTCCCCCACCATATCGTCCCGTGGTTGCAGTAGGAGTCTGCTAAGGGAATATAAAAAAAAACATCGCGCGCCAACCCGCCTGTCAAGCGTGGCGCGTATGGCAAACCCCCCTTTAATATCCAAAGGGGAGGTCTTTGTTCAGCAGTGGAAGTCTTATGGCTGAGATAATGATGATGATGATACATTAAAAAAAATAAAGAGCTCGACGAATTGATAACCTTCACATTCGAAATCTTGAAGTCGGTTGAAAACACTTTACTTGAGGTCAAGAAACTGTACCATAGACTATGTATTTGACACAATCAACAAGATGTTTTTTGCCATTACAGTGCAGAGGTTTTCGCGTTAATCCTCATTATTTTATAGATTCCTGGTAAGGACGAGTTTTTGTTCGCCGCCCCGCTTTCCTCGGGGGAGCGATACGTCAGTATCCTGATGTGTCATCTATTACCAAGTTTGATTTAGCTCTGATCTCTAGTAAGTTCAGCGTTGGATGATTTATGCATTGAGAGAAGACTAAAATACGGACATTACATACAAATATGCGTGATATCTTACAGCTCTGATTACGAGCTGAGTTTACGTTATTAGCTATGTTATTTTATTCACGTAATCTTTGAGTATATTTTGCTCTTTTTAAGTGTATTTTTACTTTGAAATAAACACTATCCCGTTTATTCATAAACGTATTTCCAAGCTCATTTAGTTAGATAATCGTTTGTCCTTATCGGTCACTTTGACAGTTGTGTTTGTGAGACACAGACAAAACATATTTTGAACTACCGTAACCTCGGGGTACTTTAGCCCTGGAGGGTAACTTTGGCCTTTGGAATTTACTTGGTTCAGGTTTTATAAATGCATTGAATTAGTGGCACATTGCCATGAGGTTGATTAAAACTAACCGTTAACGTGTTTATCTTTTTTATTAGACCCTTAGATATGTGATTTTTATATGGGCCAAAGTATCCTGGATTTGGCCAAAGTACCCCGAGGTGACGGTACGTTTATGAATAATCGAGTAAAACGATTAAATTATTGAGTCGTTGTTCACGTTACTTTATTCTTTTATATATATTTAAGGATTCATTAACTTACATTCTTTAACTTTGATTATTAAACCAGCCGGATGCGAGACGCGCTCTCATTTCTATCGGAAAAATTTTGCCGTTTTTTGCGGGGGAGGGGAACGTCAAATGTATGCGAAACGTCAAAATAGCGTCAAATAAACGTCCGTCCATACAATGAGTATGACCATGGTCATACTCATTCGGCAGAGGGGAACGCCTGTCAATGGCTACTCCGCTTGGTTGAAAGCTCTAAGGTCTTTAATGAAGTAAAAACTAAAACTAAAACACACTAACACACAAAATGAAAATATAACAATACTGCACATTCTATAATAAATATGGATGAAGGAAGTGAATTAAATGAATTGATGTAGATAATTTGTTCTACGCCGACTGCCGAAATATACTTAACACCACAAACTCATCCCACACCCTGATCCAACTCTTGTAATTAAATAATTGCTCAAACTTTATCCAATAAAGGGACATATAAACAAAAGCCAACTCGAGGAAAACAAACGAAAGTCGCCAGCACGTAAACACTGCGTAAAGTTTCCCAATAAGAAGCTAGTTCTTAACCAAAGGAACTCAGGAGAGCAATAAAACTATAAAGAAAGCCGCAAGTACAGTATATTTTCTGGAAGTTTCTGGTGCAAGTTAGATGTAAGTTTTTTCGAGAGTTTACATAACGTATCGACGGTGTGAATCTTCGGGGGACGGAAAGAAATGTGTAGTTATAAATTTTCTTGTACGTTTATTTTTTAGATTAAAGTTAAAGATGATAATAATCGTCTTTTAAATATTATTAAACGAGCAACATTTGTATTTATTTAAATAAATATGATAACGAATCTTCAATTTAAATAAAATCTTCATTTTAAAATATTTTGTCTCAGTATTCACGCACATGTTAATTAATTAACTCTTTAATTTGCACGAGAAATATTTCCAATTTATTAGTATCAGTCGATCAGTTTTAACTATGAACTTTTTAGTTGAAGAACGTTCGAAGCACAGAAAATCAATATTAAATTTACCTAAATATCCTCGAGTGGGGACATCTTACCGGACACAGTAACTTATTGGTAAATACTCATCTTGATAATATTCCTAATGACGGCACATCATTTTCAATTACTTTGTCCACTTAGCTGCTTCTGCTGCTGGTAAATAGTAAAATGTCAGCAATTAACACTTATTTTTATATTAATATAATTAATACTTATATCAGCGCGGGAATGCTGCCTGTGTGATGAGCACGTTGCCGAAAGGTCAAGGTATGGAGGGGCAGTTTTAGGTAATTTCTTATTTTTACGTATAGTCGTCTGACCAGATTGATAATTTTCCGATTATATAAGTACCCTATTATGTGTTCTATCCCTAGAGCCGTATTCTAATTTTAAAACACATTTGAAAACGGTCCAATTTCAATACAACGCAATACAGCGAGCGCCTGAATCGGAATTTGCTTGAAAATTATTCCAATGCAACTTCAATATTGGTCAATTATTTGTTGTATGTTGGAGATACGTTTAAGATTGTTTAAGTAAGAAATGTAGAAGAAAATTCTTATGGAAGCGAAAAAAATTTTTTTGTACGGAACACGTCGACGATCTGGCCGACCCTTCATACAATTTTTTTTGGCGAGATTTATTTTTTCTTATGCTTTCATAATTAGAATACGATACCAATTATGCCCTTATAAGGATCACCAGTATTCTTCTTACACCTTGTATAATATCAGTGTTTTAAAATGATATCAATATGCTTCCCTTTGAAAAAAAACTAAGCAGGCATATCCAATATTTGAGAAATATCTCTTAAGGGAAAATTTTAGGTTTTTTCAAAGGCTCTCGTGGCTAAAAGGGACTGAATTTATTTTCAAATATATATTATTAGACTATATACTCTTGTTTTTGGCACAAGCCGAAACACGATTGCTGAAAGTAGCCTCGATAGAAAATAAATCCGAAGTTGGGTCCTTTTCCCCCTTATTTTTCTTAGCTTACGTAAACTATAAGAGATTAAGCGATATAACTAAGTAAAAAATATGGTATTCTGGTTTATCTAAAAAGTCACAGAAGCAAAATTAGACAAAACTTTAGAGATTAGCTTATTTATCGTAGTTTGGTCAAAAAGTCTGATCCTTAAGAGCGCTGCATCTCTTTCTTTCTCGCACGGGTGCCATAAACGTGTCTCTAACGGATGGGCGTGGCTTGTCCGAATCGAGGAATGGCCTTAAAAACTCATCGTACTTAGTCTTTCCATTAACGGCAAAGTATCCACCGTATTACGTTCAATAGATTAGTTCTGTACACGGCGTCTGCAGCAGACCGCAATTTGATCCGAAGCCCATTTGTCTCGGAAAGCTATTACAAACTACAATTACTGACCAGCTAAACATAAATGGCCTGTCAGCAACAATACATCAGTTCATCAGAGTTACTACGAGTTTTAACAACTCGATTTGATGTCTGCAAATAGTGACGTGCCGTAGTAATTTTGGGAAACGGGAACATTAGATTGTTCATGGGAATTTTCCCAAAAAAAAATACAAATGCTGACAATTTCTATTTTATTATTCTCGAATAATAATAGACTAAGAAACTGGTGGGTAATATATAATGTTACACTTTATGAGCAACGATGCTGAAATAGTAGTTTATGTAACTGTTACGTAATAGGGGTCCTTAAAACACGAGTGTGGTTTTATGAAACGAACGAAGTGAGTTTCATAATAAGATCACACGAGTGTTTTAAGGCCTAATTACGTACAGTTGCATACACTGCTTTATCTACACACATATTATAAACCCGAAATGAAGATTGAATGACTGCAATTGCACGGATTGCACGCCATCGCCATGACCAACTCGATTGTGTCGGCGGTCGGGCGGCGCATGCCCGCACCCGGATTTTCATAATGATATCGAATTTTTGCTTATTATTTGATAATAATAACATCATTACAGATAAGACATTTGTTCTAACTACTAAGAAGACGTTCGAAATTTGAACGTAATTAAGGTATCGGTTACCGATACTAAAAAGTAAACATTTAGATGCAGCCACAGATACTCATATCTAAATATAGGGCGTTTGCTCATCGATCCTGACCATAAAATAGACATATTAGGGTATGGATGTAGATAAATAATATTTCAATAATAAAAACTCAACACACTTGTTGTCAATCTCTTGTAATGTAGATCTTGAAATTAAAGTAAATTTTGCTACATCAATATAATCCAACGTCTCACGTTCAATCAATAGATTACTTTTGCATACGTCATCTGCAATATTTCTTCTGCAGGAGTTTGCTCCGGAGCCCATTTACAAGCATTTATAGGCTACCGCGTCCTCTTAAATAACATCAGATGGGCAGTGAGTTAAAAGCGTAAAACGTTCCACTTACAATCCGAAGGTCTCCGGTTCAAACCCCGGCTCGTACCGCTGAGTTTTACGAAATATCATTAAGTAGATCTTGACCAGTCGCTATTCGGTTCGGTGTAGGAAAACACCGTGAGAAAGCCGGAACTAATCCCAAAAAGGGGCCAGTTTCTCATCTGGGTTTGAAGTTCAGATGACAGTCGTATCGTAAAACCTAGTACCTACTCCAATTCATGAGATTAAGTTGCCAAGCGGACCCCAGGCTCAACATGTGCCATGGCAAAACGCCGGGACAAACGCTAGGAGGATTATAGACGGTGAGGTTATAGAATTAAAAAAGTCTAAAACGGAACATCACTAACATCCGTTCCTCGGTGTTACCAGGAATTACCAACTCGTTCCAAACTCAGGCCAAACTCGTTCGATAGCCGATTGACAAAGTTGCAAAGTAACGCCGAAGTTTGTTCCTTTTAAACATTTTATAAGGTGAGAGAAGTTTTGGTAGCGGAGTTCTAAAGAAGGTTGCTAGGTTAAGTTTTTCACGAAACACAGATGTTTTAGAAAACTTAGCGTTGATATATACTAAGATGGTTAGCTCAAGTATTAGAATTTTGGAGTGAAGAAATTGCTCGATATGTTTTAACATGGAGCTTTTTCATGAGCCGTTCACGTTGGCTGACAGATGGAGAGAGCCATATACAACAGCAGTCATCGGCAGTCACCCCATAGAAACAACTATTTACTTACTTTAACACAACACAGGGCATTTACAAATAATTTAAAACAAAAAAAGAACCGACTTCACTTAGGATCCGCTATTCCAAGAGGAAGTGGCCGAGTTGCTGTAAAAAATAGTGAAATCACTATAGGTGTGCCTATAATAGTTGAAGAGTTCCCTCGATTTCTCCAGGATCCCATCACCAGACCCTGCCTTGGTGACAACGGGACCATCTAGGAGTTATACCTGTTCGATTAAAAAAATATATTTGAAAATCGGTTCACGATTCACGGAGATATGGAGTAACATACATACAAAAAAAAACATAATAATGTTTAAAAAGAAAATCAGTCGAATTGAGAACCTCCTCCTTTTTTGAAGTCGGTTAAGAAAGGTTCGTTCAGGGTTCATATGTGTGGGTATTTGAGTTTGTTTATTCCACTGTATTCCACAAGAACAACAAAACACATTAACTCATCCCTTATTGTTCAGTTCGTTTATTACAAAAGCAGTCTTGTTTTTATGTTTTTTTTACACGGTTTTATTTAGCTTGACCCCTTATAATATATTTATTGTTTTTTGTTTTGTTTATTTATTTGTTTATAATCATTATGTGCATCAAATCTTGTAAGTTAAATTTCAACCACTTCCCGGCGTCTGAGTGATCTGAAATTTGGTATACTTCTGTAGTTTACATGACAATGCTACTAGGTATAGTCAGCAATAAAATTGTGTACCAAAAAACATTTTTAGGAGTTACCCGTTTTTAAATTATTTTATTGAGTTAGATGTACAATAAAAGAAGAAAGGCATAAGTGTGCCTTTGCACATACCTCGTCGTACTTTCTTACTTATGCAGACACGTTGCACAATTTAAGTAAGTATATATTAGTGCGGAATAATAAAATTTTATACTTCTCGATGGTTAATTGTGTTAACATCTGTTAATGAAATTATTGCCGTGTAGAAGCATCCACATCATATATTTCTAAATTAAAAAATTTCGTTTACTTACTTCCATGGGTATTATGTTATTATCGTATAATATGAATATGAACAAATAAAGCATGTCAAGTTCAAAGTAAACAAATGAAAATTCTTGCTATTTTACCAAGTGGTGGAAACGGGCAGTTAGCCGCATTGAATGGAGCTCGACGGGCTGCATTGCGGAATGCTAACGAAACCGAACCTAGACAAATTGAATTCGTCCTGAATAGCCTTAGCCACGAGCCTAAACTACAAGTTTAGGCGATTTGTGATACTATAGTACCGATACCTACCTTTAGTTTGTACATACCCTTAAGAAACATATCCTTTACCTAGAGTGACCAATTAGACAATATATAATGCAAAAAATTTGAGTACTCTCGATGTGAAAAAAAATTATTGCTCTCGATTTGAAGTCTGTATTTTGGTAGCTTGTCGTTCCAGGCGGATTGTTTCAGTTCAAAGTTTTAGACTAGCGGCAAAAACTTACAATTATGTAGATAAGACTCGTTATTTTGATAAAAATGGAAAAAAGAAAAGGAAAGTGTATTTGATTAAGTCCTGTTTCGATCAGTATAATGAGCGAAAAAGTATTTAAACCAGTACATTTGCTAAAACGCAATTGCACGGACATTTTCAGTTGAGAAGGACAAGGTGTGTGCGTATTTATAAAATATTGTCATTATCATGATCGACTAGTTTTAAAAAACATTTACACCATTTAAGGAAGATAATGATGATTCTGATCTGAAGGCATCCGCCTGAAACTTAAGTGCTATTTAATAATGAGGACAAATACAAGCTTCGTTCGCGGGACTCGACTAGATTTGAAACATAATAGGTAATCATAAAAAACATAAATTCTAATCGCTCTCTCCTATCGCTTGGACAGTAAAGAAACCGGGGACTTATCTAATTATAGCGGACTTCATTGAGAATATGAAAGAGGCTGCAATCGAAGCGGACTGCGGGCTGAAATGGGAAACACTTGGACCTTTTTGGATTTCGAATTGTTGTTGAGTGAAGCCTTAACTAATTCCCTTTGGAAAACTCACGGAATAGGTACTTAAGTAAATAGACATTGCTTTTTTCAGTTCGAATTAATTAAGTTTAATTTATGTTATCCTAGGAAGTCATTATGTGCATTATAAAGACTGGAGGAAGAATGGTGATTTCGGCAAAAATATTCGGGACCTGAACATTGTCATTTTACTTTTAGTATTGTGGTGTGTATTTAAACTATATCCAATCGTCCAATTTAACATGCCGTTAGTTGATCGTCCCTATCCGTTATTTTAAAATGTTTGTCTGGTAGAAAGAAAAAACATTTGGCAGAAAAGTTAAATTTTATCACAAATTGTTTATTAGATTTCTTTAATCGTAATGTTGGCTAGAGTAAAATAAAATCATTAAAAAAAGAAACACTTTTATTGAAACTGGTCGTTCTTTTCCAGCGCTTAAATATGTCGGCGTGGACAGAAATAATTTCAAATGTTCTGTTGCTTTAAATGTTTGGTTTATCTTGATTTTAATAGGACACAAAAAGATGCCCCAATATTTAAGAATCTATTAGAGGTACTTGATCATAAGGAAGTAGATTAATGTACAGAATAAAATACTAAATATAAAATGAGGCCCTTTTATAACGGCATAATAAATCTTAATTTTGATTCTGACTTAACATTGCTCAGATTCCAAGCATTGCTTGAAAATATTACTTAAAGATTAATGTAAACCCGTATTGAAAGTAAATTGTTGATTAGCTTTGAGCGCCATAGCATCTCAACTACTAGAAAACTAATCCACTTTCAAAATTTACTGCACTCTTAAATGAAAATACTTAATTCACGTTCGGCGCTCTAATTTCAACTAAATTACTATCTTTAATCTAATTTTCTTCTCCGGTGCATTCGCGCACTAAACCTCTCCACACATACGTTATCTCGTTACACGGCCCACTGAATATAAACCCTATTGTTTTACTGATAAAGTCGGAAATGGTTTGGTTACGGCGGTTTAATCAGCTGATTGGGAAGAGCAACTTTTATTCCGTTGTAAAGAACACAATTTCAGGATTTGGCGAGTTACTAAGAAGTCCGTAGGCATTCACAAATATTATGCATTTACTTAAAGATGTTTTTGAATTTTATCTTTTGTTCTTTATCCAAGGTAACAATTTTTATTACGACCTTGACTAAGAGCTGAGTGTCATAGAGTTTACTACGAATGAACGCAATAAAAAAGGTGCATTTGAGAATTTTGAAAATAGAGTAGGTACTAAGAGAAATAGAAATCAAGCCTAACAAGTTCCTTTTTAGCCCTCGCCATGTTGCGGATTTTCGATGGAACTAATTCATTTTAATGGCAATGAATTTTTTTGACAACAGACGTTGAAAATCATTAAATGTCACCGTTGTAAACAAATCGAAAATAATTGTAAATATTTCAGGATAATAATCGATTTTGCAATCAAAATGCCCAAAAAATTGTACACCGATGCAAAACAAATAATATTAAATACATAAAAATACCTGCGACAGAAAAAGGATGTGGGATTCAGTAGCATTCCATTAAACAATGTTGTGAAATTAGTTGTTGACACGACGGGTCCTGATATTCATAGTGCGGTTGTAATTATTTATTATTTATTATTATTGATTTATTATTAAATATGTATATTAATTATTAAATTATTATTTTTCCCATTCAAGGCGTCTGTAGTGCTACAATCAAAAATATTTATAACAATAGACAACTTCGACAAATGTGCCATTAGGCACAAAATTCATGAATTCTATGCTGTGCGAAAGCAATAACGAACTGTAAAAACTCTGCTTACCGAATTGACAAAAGATCTTGGTTTTACCGGTAGTAAGGACTTGCGATTGCTATTGCACAGTGTGGGGTTCAAATATAAAAAGTACCTACCTACAATTCACAAGTACACAATGTATATCTCTCTCGCTCTTGCACGATGCCAATACATACTGTCCCGACTATTCATGACATACATGTATTGTTGCTATATGTTAGCTGTAGCGACACTATATCAGGGCTAAAAAGGAACTTGTCAGGCTTTAAATAAAATATATTCTTGGAAGATCTTACACAAATTGACTTAGTACCAGGCTAGCCACAAACACTGCAATTTATATAATTTAAAAAATGCTAACAAAAACTAAACGACCCCACAAGGACAAATTTAGAATTATAAAATGTCCTAAAGTAAACTGTCTCTACCAAAAATGGATATAAAACCCTATTTAACCTCTAACAAAAGAAAGGTTTGTTGCCAAGAAAGGTCACCACTCTGTCAACAATTAATTATTCAAAGTAAGATCCATCAAAATAATTACACGACTATTGTGGAATCAAATATTGATCCTGAACCAGCCGCCAGACTGATTATTATAGCAAGTTATTAACAACTTAATTCTGGAATATTTTAATTAAAACCTGATATTTGTATGTTTATTAAGAGTCGCCAGGACGCTCGCGTGAACTCGCGTCCCCATACAAACGTAGTTCAGCTCTCATTTTAAAACGACGTGCTTTAGAACCACGAAATTTGGCATGGGCATTCTAGCAGTACAGATCTATGTCGGTAATTCGTTTTCGTTGCTAAAAATTGTAACACAAAGAAAACATAGCAAAAAATAAGTTTTGTATGTAAATCTGTATCTGGCTGTATTTTCTTGGTATTACAATTTTTAGCAACGAAAACAAAAAACCAACATAGATCTTTACTACTAGAATACCCATGCCAAAGTTCGTGGTTCTAAAGCATGTCATTTTAAAATGAGAGCAAAACTACGTTTGTATGGGAACGCGAGCGTCCTGGCGACTCTTAAGATATTGTAATAGAACAAACCGGATATTTGCAAATTGAAGTCCTAAACTACTAGACTATCCTCGTTAATAGCACAGAAACAAGTTTTTCCAATAATAGCAGACCTAAAATTACTACCTTCCTACAGAGTCAAAACAGTTTAACAAACGTCATTTTTTTTATTGTTTTGCGAGTAAGAAAAGTAGGAGAAAAGTTTTTTGGACGCGAAAAAAACATTTTTTATGCGACACGTTGTCCCAGCTAGCCAACCCTCCATCCAAAATCAACATTTTATTTAGCAAAAAAAAATATTTTCTTTGTTTTTCATAATTAGAACACGATACCAAATTTATGCCCTTAAAAGGATCACCAGTATTTTTGTTACATCCTGTGTATGAGTTCCAGGCGATTTTAAAATCATTGAAAGCGTACCTAATATTGATATTATATCTGACATAGTTTTCGTCATGTATTTTCATTTACGTGACGTCATAACTGCTAGATGTTGCGTCATAATGGCTGATTAAGTTTTCTTACATTAGCTCCATTGATTCAATCTTCTTGCTTTTACCCGATACAGAAGTTTAAAAGTTTTATCTAAACTGCAGCGCGTCCAAGCATTTGCACCATCAATTCCTGCCCAAGGGCCCCATCTGGTAAGTCAGCTTCAGCTAAACTAAACGGAACGTGTTTCTTCGTTGTAAGACTTGTAAGTAAAGATCGAACTTGTCGGAATCGGCAGAATTACATTAGCTGAGTTACTGGGTGCACATGCTGCCTTTGTAACATGGATGTTTCCTTGGGTATTTAGAATGATAAGTGCCTACTAATATTATGAAGTCGAAGTTTGGATCAATGGATATTTGTATATTCATTGGTTCCATCACGCAAAATTTGTCGAATGGATGTTGATGGAATTTGGCACACGCGATTAAAACTGAAAATGTCATAGGGTACGTACTTTTTATCGAGGAGTTCAATTTCTAGGGAGGCAAAATGAGGGATAAAAGCACGAGAGTGCTAAGAGATAGAGGTGGGGCTCTAAAAGGAAGTCAAGGGCGGAAACTAGAAAGTCAATAAATAAATTCAAGTAAACAGCTTCTTAAATATTACTTACTACATAATTCGAGCGAGCTCATAAGTAAGTATAAAATCAGTACCCAGAAACAAAATACCATGTACTCAGAATACAAGTAACTGTAATAATTATTTTCTCATACCTAAAAGAAAGCGAACGATTTTCCCCAAATTCTCAGAAACCTAGTAAATCCTCCATCCCAAAAACTCCAATGAGAAATAACAAAGACATTTTCTTCAAAGTTAAACCTTATGCTCTAAGAAAGAAAATTTAATTTCATCTGCAGCTAAAGAATCAACAAAAAGTGTACTGTAATCTGACATTAATGTGTTCGGAATAAAGATTAGAGGTAAGTTTTTGTTGCGCAAAATCCGAAAGTGGGCGAAGTAAACCTCGACCTCAATCAAAATCACATAATGGTGCTCCTAAGGGATCCAATATGGCTGACTGCGAAACAATAAGGACGTGGCTTATTAGTGGGAGAACCGTCTTGGGTTTCAAAATATAAAATAACAAGTTGCCTACAAACCAAAATAATATGTTTACTGATATCACTAACATTCATAGCAGCGGAAAGTTACAGATGAAATTAATAACTATCGTAAGAAAATATTATGTAGGAAATCGTGTCAAGATGTTAACATACACGGCTTTAGCTACATTAAATAGTTACTGACAGACAACACACAGTCTACACTACTGCATACTTAAGGTAAAACCTTACAAATTTGAACACATGTATTTCAACATGACGTTCTCTTTTAATATGCACTAGAAATGCTTAAGAGTCGCCAGGACGCTCGCGTGAACTCGCGTCCCCATACAAACGTAGTTCAGCTCTCATTTTAAAACGACATGCTTTAGAACCACGAAATTTGGCATGGGCATTCTAGCAGTACAGATATATGTTGGTAATTCATTTTCGTTGCTAAAAATTGTAATACAAAGAAAATATAGCAAAAATAAGTTTTGTATGTAAATTTGTATCTGGCTGTATTTTCTTTGTATTACAATTTTTGCAACAAAAACGAATTACCGACATAGATCTGTACTACTAGAATGCGCATGCCAAATTTCGTGGTTCTAAAGCATGTCGTTTCAAAATGAGGGCTAAACTACGTTTGTATGGGAACGCGAGCGTCCTGGCGACTCTTAATAGAAAGTAAGCATTTTAGAGCATCCCACGGAAAAGTTCACCGTTGTCCCGTACGAACACGAATATTCAGAAAATTGGTAGGTTTTGTAGATCCTTGATCTGCGTCAATAGAGTCAATTTATGGTCAGAATTATAATATATAGTCTGGCAAACCAAAAGCGCAGTAACAGTCAGAGTAACATGCTATACCCATCCCTTTTTTAGTAGTGAGAGTGCTAGCATTAGAAAAAGACAGTATGATTCTCCCTGTCTATGCTTGAAGTGGAACAAACTCTGGCCAAACTATAACAATTAAAATTGCAAAGATATCTCTAATGACAGAGATACAGACGCGTTTGTACGGGACAGCTCGTGGAATGCCCCTTTCCTGAAATAAATATATATTCTCAGGACAGTCCTTTGTCCTCCCCTTTTTCAAGATAATAAAAGCTACACACACAGCTAATAAACCACGTCTACGAATCGTTATCGTCCCAGTCCTACTTTAATTTCCTCTAGAAAGAAACAAAGACGGTAGCAGACAAAGCCTGGACCCGCCAATGTTAATTGAAAGCCGTGATAGATTGAATTGAATTGAATTGAAGACCATTGTTGGTGTTTGCAGGTTTTCCGGTGATGGAATAGTGGAATAATAAATGTTTTCTGGTGCTTTATTTACGGACGCGTCGAGGAAAATATTTACTAGGAATTATTATTGACTGCCAAGAGTCGCCAGAACGCTAGCGTGAACTCGCGTTCCCATACAAACGTAGTTCAGCTCTCATTTTAAAACGAAATGCTTTAGAACCATGAAATTTGGCATGGGCATTCTAGTAGTAAAGATCTAGGTCGGACATTCATTTTCGTTGCTAAAAAATGTAATACAAAGAAAATAAAATAAAAATATTTTTTGTATGTAAATCTGTAACTGGCTGTATTTTCTTTGTATTACAGTTTTTAGCAACGAAAACGAATGTCCGACCTAGATCTGTACTACTAGAATGCCCGTGCCAAATTTCACGTTCAACATTGTCGTTTTAAAATGAGAGCTGAACTCCGTTTGTATGGGAACGCGAGCGTCCTGGCGACTCTTAACTGTCGGCTCTGATCCCATTGGTCACATCAATCATCTAATTCTTTATATTCGGAACCAAAATCATTATACAACGTCAAGACATTCATGTCATGAGACAAGTGTCTTAACTCACCTTACCTTACTACTATCTGATATATTTTATAGGTGGTAGATGCCAAGTCATCGGTTTTATTTATTAAACCTATCTCAACTGGAACCAGCTCAAGATTTTCTAAAGTTTCTACTGAAGTTCTTAAGAACTGCAACGTGGACTCTCCAATATACTGGCTTGCCGCTGCAAGCCTAGCCTAAATGCTCAAGAAAAAATGCAGAGAAAACGAGATAATATTCCCAATAGTTACACCGACTTACCGCTGGGTTTACCAACATTAAGGTCTCTAAGATCCCCTCTAAATTATTCTCTTTCACTCATTACTATAATCCCCGCGGTATTAGCTGACCGTACCCTGTCTGCCAGGTACCTAAACTAGATTAAACCGGTCTCAGCCGGATCAGTTTAACCGGGTCCGGACGATTGCGGGAGGTCATTTGTAAACCGCCCCCTGTGTAATTGTTGCCGTTTTAGCATTTGGGACACACGGTTTTATTATTTTGGTAACATTACTAAGCCAGACAGTAACATTACCAATCAGAAATGCTTCTTTTTCTTTTTTAAGCAATTAAAGTCTATATCACATATAAAAATATTGTCAAACAAATACCGGTTCAAAATAGCCGACTCAATTTTCTTCCTCCTTTGATATTTATGCTGACAAAAAATTGTTGTTTCTGCTCAGGGTTAAACTTCTTCTGTCTGTATACTTTGTATTTGTTGTTAGGTTTTTCCAACTTGTAATAGCACTATAATTAATACCGAATCAATAAATATTTTTTTCACCTCAGCAGCTCGAACGGCTCCTACTTTCCTCACTCGACGAAAGTGCGACTTTCGTCACTCCAGGGAGTGAAATTTTGTTTCATTCAGGTCTGGATGATGCCTTTCATTCAGGAATGTAAATAAATGTGTTTTTTTAACTTTAATATGTTCTCAGTACTGAGATGAGAAGTTGTATGTGTCACACGAGAGGAAAGTTTTTTTAAATCTCGTGTTCTTGAGATCCCTCGCTACGCTCAAGATTCAAACTTAGAATCACTCGCTTCAATTATAGAATCTTTCGCTTACTCGGGACTCAAAATTAACACTCGCAAGAAAAACCAACTTTCCTCTCTTGTTGCACAAATAACTATTTTGTTGCACGTTGTTGTTAAGAAGTTGTAGTGTTTGTCACAGAAAATTAGCTTGAGGGCAAGGAACTCTAAACGAAAAATAATTTTTCATCACACTTGCGTACAAAGCCTGCCATTGCCTGTGTCGTTTTCGTCTGTGTGTAGCTACTAGTAATAGTACGCATTTACCGTGATGGACTCCGGTAAAAGATTGAACTAATTTGCTCACGCCGCCGCACTTTTTGCATGTCAGCCGCTAATGGCACTCGCCGTTTGTTTCCCTTGTTGAGTATTTTACTTAAATTAATGGTGGGGGTACAATTTAGGGACATTTGTGGTTGAGAACACGCAAACTGCGCAAATAAATGTTTGAAGGCGCAAAAACTTTATACAGGGTGGTGCAAAACTGGGAACTATGCTGAAAGTATTGTTATATATTAATATTTTACAATAGATTTGTAATAATAAAAGCCCTCGCAATTAAAATAGAGAAATAAATTAGAAAACCGTTTTTTTATTGCATTGTCAACCCTAGTACTCTTACGACTCTATGGTTTATTTATTTATTTATCGTATGGCATTACTGTATTATAATATTTATACTTGATAAAGATAATAGGCTATAACTACAGATTAAGATTAGCCTTCTTCAAATACTCAACACTATGGTGACATTACATGTCAGTCATGTAAAGTTTGTTTGTTTACTATAAAGGTCATTGAACCCGTTTACTAATTAGGGCTGTAATGTGCAGTATTTTGCAGTCTAACTTCAACAAGCTCTAACTTGGAAACGGTTAGGAATATTAACATCGTTCATTGGTTTAAAAGTTATTACTAAAGCTAAACAACCCCCCATTTTCGTAAAAGTATATCGTTATGTTCCACCCGATATATTGGATGACATCCGTACTCATAATATAAAAATATTGAAACATTGTAAGAAATTCGTTGAGTGTACTTTGTTTTTACCGGCCCTACTTGCTCCTAACTGACAAGAATTACTACTTAGATAATTTTCTGTGGTTCTAGTAAAAAGGTACACAAGTAAAATTAGCTGCAATGCAAAAGGGCACAAGTCCTATAAAATGTACGGCACTTGTACCGTTTTTCGCTGAGCCAATTTGATCTACATCTACACTCCTTTTCATTAATCACAGATTGTTGTTTGCACAAAAGAGGGCAAAGCCTTTTTTGCAAATAAAGCAGATTCTGAAATAGAATACCTACTCGTTATACTTTGTGTACTGTAAGCAAAGTTCGGTTATGTCAACTGTTCCTTACTTTACAGTAAAATACGTACTTAATCTAATAAGTACTTGAACGCTGCTATAAAAATGTCATTTTAAAAGTTTGTTTATTAATGGTTTAAATCTTATTAAAGATATTGAATTGCATAATAGTTAACATTTCAGGGGGCCGATTTTTGACAGCCGGACGCTCGAATTCAAAAAAATTCAAGCTCGAAAATAATCGCACACAAAAGTTTGTGGCCAATTTTTTCGCATGGAATTAATAGTTTAAATAATCATAATTTTAAATTTCTATCGCTTTTATTTTTAAAACATAATTTCATCGTTTTATTCAGAGTTTTAAATGTCACTTTCGAGTGCTCGACTCTCAAAAATCACCCCCCTGTAGTCTGTCAATTCTACTGACATGCTCGTTTTAACGTCTTTAATGAATGAATGAATGAATGAATGAACGTCTTTAAACACAATGTCATATAATAGTTATTACTAATATAGATGTCAAAGGAGACTTAATTACGAATCTGTGCTAATAACTAAGCAATTAATTTGAATGGCAAAGAAGCGTTTTGCTATAATATGATGCCTTATTACCTGATGAGATAATCATTACTAAGTTATAATTAACGGGCATTGAGTTAATATGATAATTTATATAAAAAAATATATTAAACATTGTTATATTGTGTAATGACGAAAATGTTGAAGCGTTGCGAAGCGTTGCGAAAACTCTTTATTTTTATCATGACTCAATTTTGTAATCTTGTGAATGCAAGTATTTGAGTATCAATAAGGGTTTCCTGAATCGCTTTTTTCACTAGGTGTCAGCACCGTGGCGAGAGGTCTAGCCGTCATAATCTACCAATCATGTGTAATCATTATTTTCTTAATTGGTGGATTTTGACAGATACTGTCACAGTACCACCGTCTGGGATTCAGGCAACCCTTATTATGCGTAACTTCGCCGCGTGGGTACCGATAATTTTTTGTTATAATTTCTATTTATATTCAATTGGCGCCAATATTTTAACACGCTTACATAATCAGCATTGCCCTTTAAAACCCACACGATTTTTGTCACGGATTATGCTATTTCAAAATTCTTTTCTAGAAGAATAAATATCGAATAAACTTTAGAAATCTCTTGGTAAACGTTAAAAAAGATTCTTTATTTATTTATCCCACTAAATGAAAAAGGTTGTATTAAATCAACAAAGGATAAAACATTTGGCACGTAGAACAGTTAACTATTATTGTTTAATTGTAAACAGGCTACAAAGTCTGTTACTGTATTTATTTAGCTTTGAAAGTACATTTTAAATTCCCAATAAAGCGATTTAAATGAAAGTGTGTCACCCGATAAATAGTTTATAACTGACAAAATTGCCTTTATTAACTCGAATTTCGAATTATTTCGAATACACGGACGATTCCCATCAAGGCGAAGACGGTTTTGAAAGTAATAATGATTGGATTACACAATCATTATTACTTTCAAAACCTAAGGTTTGAATTACCCAAAAATTAAAAACAAGGAAACGATTACTAAAAACAAGTAAATGTTTACTAAAAACAAGGATACGTTTACTTAAAACAAGTAAACGTTTACTAAAAACAAAGAAAAGGTTTACATACTTGTTTTTAGTAAACGTTTACTTGTCCTGGGAATTAAAATTTTTTACTTGTTTCTAGTAAAGAAAAATCTCCGTTCGGCCGGTTTTAGCCACGACGCCGGTGACTACTTCAACTCCGGGATTGCTGGCGCTCATGCGCCCTTGTGGCTCACATAGCCGATCTTGTTAACAAAGGCTAGTGCGCATAATAGGCAATAGGCATGTGAGCACACCATTCTGGTAGTTGTATTGATAGCCGCAGGTGGTCGGGCTTTTAGCTCATCTCGTCGAACATCAAGTTCCGCTAGTCGGCGAGATTCAGTCAGCAGTTCTGCTGAATTAGTGTCCGCCATTTTGGATGGTTGGTAGCCTGTTCTTCCCATTGCCATGGGTTGAGGTCGCAGTTTGTGGGTGGATGATGTAACTTTGGAATTATTTTGTATAGAGACGATTTCGTCCAATCGTGTATCGGAATTAACAAAGTTCTTCCAAATATAACGACTAGTAACATATATTTTTATTACTTTCCTATAACAAGTGGGTATTTTAACTGTTTAATTCAAGTCAATTCGAAGGTCATCGGGTGTCAACAGCCTCTTAAATGGAAGATTGAATAGCGTCACTCACAATAAGTACTATAGGCTGCAAAAATGCATACACACATTATAAATAAATACTTTCCTTCTTTTCAGTTATTAACATAGGAATGAAGTAAGGATTTTAATAATGACTTAAATACAAAAGTAGATATTTTAAACCGTTTCCAATGTTATATTAATTATTCATTGACATTCATATCGTTAATACCCTTAAATAAATTTAATTTACATTTGAATACGTGCTGAAAACCAATTTCACTTCACATTTCACTAAAATATAATTTAAACAGCATAACCGGAAGCCGATTCGCACTAGCAAAATATTAACTTGATTGTTATGGTTCTCCATACGGCCGCTTGTGTGAGCGACATCCTGCGAGTCGTTTACATGTCAAATAAAAAAAAAATTAGAAATACCTAAGTGCTGAAAACGAATTTTATGTCATCTTTCATATTTGGTATTCTATAAACAGCAAAATTGATCAAAGAGCTGATTCTCACTTTAAAAATTTAACTTAATTTATTATGATAAGGATAATAGCCTCTACGAGCGATATCCCGCAACTCGTTTCAACATCGTATCAAAACAAGTACCGAAATTTTCTTCGAATCGCCACTATATTCGTCCGGAATAAGTCATTCATTCATTCACTCAACGGTTCTCCCCTCGGTTCGTTACGTTCGTTCATTATCCAATAAACGGTAACCCCTTGGGAACTGACGATTCTCATGCGTAATGGAGTCATTATTGGGAGTAGTTTTTCCTTAAGAGAGACTTAATGGCGGTAAAACTGAGCTTTTTAGGAAATAATCGAAGATTTTTTAGTTAGTTACAACTACGAGATGTAATATCTATATAAAAACAATCTAGCAATAAGATTTTTATAGTAAATTTCGTAAAGGTTTAAAAAAAGATGTTTAAATACATTTTGTTTCATTTGCAAAATGTATATTTTTTAAGGTGGGTATAGCACCGACTTATCGTAAAGTACACTTTACAGTCATAATACACTCTAATCTAAAGCCTATTTTAAATACATGCAAACGCAATGGTTGTCCTTCATGTCGAAAGAAACAAAATTCACGATATAATTCATGGTCGCCGCAGTAAGCGCCTTCACAACGCACGCGACCCCAAAATCCAAAAACGCGAAATCCTAAAAAATGCCACACTTTATCGAATAAAAACACACACATACGAGTACACTAACACTTTCTCGGTAACTTAAGATCCAAAACGCTGAATCGTATGAAATACCCTCAAAGTGCCCGCAAACTACGACCAATATCACTCATACGGTTCAATTTTCTTAAGTGCATCACCAAAATTATGAAATGTCCGGGAATGGTACCATAATTCTGACCCGAATGGATCCCGAAGGATAGTTTATATGGAACGATTTGTAAGGATTTTTTTCTGAAATAATACGGCTCGGAAGGCGTCTGGTATGTATGGCTTTTAGTTTGAGGAGAGCGCGAGCTTTTAATTAATAATTTATTAAGCTACTAACCGCGCAGGCGATGGCGGTATGAACTAGACTCCTTTTTAAAGGAATGGTCAGACACAGCGCAGGATAGGGATCGGTGGAAAGATTTGGAAGAGGCCTTTGCTCAGCAGTGGGTCACAATAGGCTCCATATAATATAATAAGCTACTTACATCTTTTTTAGGAAAAAAAAGTAATTTTAGCTTAGTGTAAAATTCATATTTGTATGAAGCTCACAAAAGTTAACTATAGCACTTCCGAGTAAACACGCAATTCAACTTCACTCAAGTCAAATAAAAGTGGGTAATTTTATGAAAAATCTACATATTAGGTATATAAAATTGTCGACTCTCATCGCTTGGGATAATGCAACAAAATCCACAAGAAAAGTTATAGGTTATATTTATACAAGTATGAACCTAATAAAATCTGTGAGAAAACGCCAGCTGCCATAAATATTTTGGTAGACCCTCCGTACAAAACATACGTCCAAACTTTTCGGCAGCGAAAAATCTGTATTTATAAGAAAACGAACTGGAAATAATTTACTTATGTTACCCACAAAACCGTGACCGAAAACAATGGCAACTTCATAAAAAGCAAAAATCTTTGCTTATGACAGACCCCGACATAAATTAAGTCAGAATAAACAGTACACTTATTTCGAGTTCCGGCCGAAAATCGTCTAGCTTTTTGGCTTCGCAAGGGGCATTACACACGAAAGTGGTCTCTATAACTAGAAGCTAGAGAGCTATTGGCGATAAAGGCTATTTTTGCTTGTTTGGTAGTCGATAATCCCAAATGACTAATCTTTACTCGGCCCGCTTCTCGCAGATGTCGATCGATTTATCTTGCTTCTAGTTATTTGCTGACCGGGCGCTTTGGTTATGCAGTGATTGAACGATATTCAACGTTTCCACTATGGACTAGAGAGGAAATAATTTTTAAGAAAAAAAAATCGACTACAATGGGGAGGCGGGTGAAAGATTATTGTAGATAGTGCAGTTTTAGATTCCATTCAATGAAATATTTAAAAAAAATATCTTGAAAATCGAACTTAGCAAACAAAGGGAAGAGGATGAATCGCCAAACGTGAACTAAGCGTCCTTGAAGAGTTCCGTTTTGATCATCATCAGCAGTTCCATCTCATCAAATGTATTTTCAACCGACTTCAAGATTTCGAAGGAGGAGGTTATCAATTCGTCGGGATCTTTGTTTTTTTTTAATGTAGGTTCACCGTTCGAAGACGGCTGAACCGATTCAGAAAATTCTTTTTTTGTTTGAAAGAGTATACTTCACAATTGGTCCTATCGTCACCAGGTCCAGATCTGATGATTCGATCCTGGAGAAATCGAGAGAACTCTTCAACTATTATAGGCACACCTATAGTGATTTCACTATTTTTTACAGCAACTCGGCCACTTCCTCTTGGAATAGCGGATCCTAAGTGAAGTCGGTTCTTTTTTTGTTAAAATTATTATATTGCATTTTTTTTAAGTATGTTTACTGATAATCGTAATATACCTATAGCGGTTATACTTGGGCACAGAAACATATAAAGCTAGAAGAAGCAATAATATGTCTTGATTTCTTGATACCTTGATGTATTTTTGTAGCAAAACGATAAGGAAACATCACCACAAAACTAAGTATTAATCAGTTCATAGCATAAAACTAAGTATACATCTGTCATAAATAGTTTGAAACTGCCGGCTATTAGCTGATCCATCTATCGACATTTCATTTTATTGTTCGACAAACAATGCCATGAACGATATCGGGAACATTGTAGCAATCATAGATTACCCCATAAAGACTCCGAAATATGTTAAATACGGTTACAAAGCCTACAGTCACAAAAATAAAAAGTTAGGTAAGGTCATTTAAGCTCACTTTTGCGTGGCGGTATATTCCGACAAGAAATTGTAGAAATTAAAAAGTGCATGGCAACATCGTAGTGTGGTCCCTTTTAAACCCATCAAATAAAACGGGACGACACTACGCTGTTGCCACTTTTCAATTTCTAAAATTTCTTGTCGGAATATACGTAGTGAAATAAACAACTTTGAAAGGATTATATCGCGTATACTGAATTTAAATTACATCCATACACATACATACAATCCGTTCAAAGTTGTTTTATTTCATGAATAACTATCGCGGCAACCTTAGACAATTTTATATAAGTAGTGTTTTATAGTATGTAGCTGCAAAATAAATTTGTAAAAATATCCCCCATGCAAGAACCTAAAATACAACTATGTCATTTCAGTCAAAAAAGTCAGTTTAACTCAAAAAAACTTCCATAGAACAACTGTTTGGTGATCCATAACAAACCCTTAAAATCTAAACATCATAATCATCTATCGACGCACGCACGAACACGAGCCATAGCTCAATTAGCCTGGAGTCTGCTTGGTAACCTCATTCCAAGAATTGGCTTTAAAATCGAAATGTATTCCGATTATTTCCAAATTTCGGTATTATGTTGCCTAAAAGTAGGCACTCTTTATAAAGGACATACTGGCTAGGCTGTGGATATGTGACATAATCTACATACATGCATGCTCCGATGGCCGGTTAAGAAGTGTAAGACTTCGTCAGCAGATGTCGCTAGGCGTCACCCTAAGGCGCGAATATAAAATAAAGGATGTGGTGGAGAAATTCGCAGCCATCAGGTATAGTTTCAGTAGCTCAGTTGGCAGAGCGATGGGCATGTTTCCCAGAGTCGCGAGTTCGAGTCTCGCCTGAGGCAGTGGATTTTTCTACTGTTCCTTTATTTCTAAACATGCACCATCTATTAGGTAAATGATCCATATAAGCAACATAACGAGCGATTTTATGTTCACATAGCAATTCTACTAATGTAGCATATGGATTAAAATGAAGCCTTATTTATTCTGCCGACATATTTGCTGTAGCTCTGGTATTCAAAGTAAAATAAATAGAAACATGCAAATAAAAGCCATAAAAAGTTTGACTGGTGAAATGCCGCGTACAAAATGTAAAAATTTATATTTACACGAGATAAAAGTTAAAACTAAGGGTGCGTACTGAACGGAACGAGCGGCGGCAACCGCGCGTACTGTGCCGCGACTATATCAAACGAATGAAAATGTAAGTGAATGGCCTCAGTGAACGTTACGCGAATCCTTTGGACTCTCAATACGATTAAAGAGACATGGATGTTATCCTCAGTAGAAACATGGTTCTCAAAAATTATCCCAAAGGTCCTGACAGTTATCCATTCACCCCCTTCCTGTTGAAATCGACGATACGTATTTTAGATTTTATTACTGCCTAAGATAATATTAGTATTTTGTAAAATACGCTTTATTAAAACTCTTCAAAGCCCTCAAATGTAGCACAATTTTCAGGTATATTTTCGATGTATATTTTTTGTGCAAAGCCTAAAAAACAGGTCATCGAGCAAGCTTACTGGCACGGTAAATGTGAAGTCTATTTTGGCGGATATCTGCTTATTCAACTGGAACATCAATGGATTTTTATGAATAGAGTAGTACTTAAGTAGTACCTTATCAAAAAGCTGAAAAGGCCTGTTGAATGTTATTAAATAATTAATAAATATTTGAAAAGAAATTTTGTGAATATCTCACAGATCAGCAAAACATAATCGTCGAACTAGTTCAGAGTTCAACTGGTTATCCAAATAACCAGTTTTCTAGTGACATCGCTCCCTAATGGGGTTGGCAACTGTCAGTGGTTTGGTCATATGGCGCCAGCATAGCTTGTACCGGTCACTAGTATTGTTGTATGGGATTTGGCTCAAAAGGCTAGCCCATGGTCAGACATTAAAAAAACAAGAATTTCACTCTATTGGTAGGACTGACAGGAGTGACAGGTACAAGCGATGCTGGCGCCATCTGTAAAGTCTTTCGACCCATTGATTATAGATTAAGTTATAAAATTATAAAATCGCTATTATGTAGACGAGTATAAGTTAGTCCTGCGTAATAATATTAGGTCCTTACATATGAAATGGGCGTTTGGCGAACTGGCAACTTTGGTTCAAAATATGTGGCGTTCGGCTAGGAATTCCAAATTCAAATTTATTTCAAATTTAAGACCATGTATTTCTGTGTTCGAATTACGAAATTTATTTGTTATCGCGTTATTTGTTTTTCTTTCACATCGTTCTGTTCACAATATGGAGAACTTAAAATATCGCTATATTTACGAATATGAGTTTCACCTCGGCACTAGTGCTGCAGAAACGGCAAGTAGGATTAACAATGCGTATGGGGAAGCTACTGCAAAAGAAAATACGGTACGTTATTGGTTCCAACGTTTCCGTTCTGGAAATTTTGACCTACAGAACAAGCCCCGTGGACGGCCGGAGACAGAAGTTGATAACGAAGAATTAAAAGCAATTGTGGAAGCAGATCCATCGCAAACCACGTCAGAGTTAGCGGCAGGCTTCGGTGTTAGTGATAAAACCATTTTGATTCACTTGAAACAAATTGGAAAAGTGAAAAAACTTGAAAAATGGGTACCGCATGAATTGAGCGACGCAAACAAAGAAACACGCGTCGAGTGTTGCGTTTCACTTCTCAACCGGCACAATAATGAAGGCATTTTGAATCGTATCGTTACTTGTGATTAAAAATGGATCCTGTACGACAACCGGAAACGTTCTTCACAATGGCTGAACCCAGGTGAACCAGCCAAATTCTGCCCGAAACGAAAGTTGACTCAGAAAAAGGTACTGGTAAGTGTCTGGTGGACTAGTGCCGGTGTCATCCATTACAGTTTCTTAAGATCTGGGCAAACAATCACGGCTGATGTGTATTGTCAACAATTGCAAACGATGATGGAAAAGCTAGCCATTAAACAACCCAGACTGGTCAATCGATCTAGCCCACTGCTGCTTCAGGACAACGCTCGACCACATACGGCACGTTTGACGGCCGCAAAACTAAGTGAGCTGCGACTGGAATGTCTTCGACACCCACCATACTCCCCGGACCTTGCTCGAACTGATTACCATTTTTTTCGGAATTTGGACAACTTCATGCTAGGAAAAAAATTCAATTCTCAGTAGGCTGTCCAAACGGCCTTCAAAGATTTTATTGATTCTCGCTCACACACTTTTTTTAGTAAAGGAATCAATGAACTACCCTCGAGATGGCAAAAGTGCATAGATAGCCATGGTACATACTTTGACTAAATAAAAAAATAGTTTCATAAAAAAAAATCGTTTTCATTTCTGCCATATGAAACACCAATTTCATATGTAAGGACCTATATATATCGTCACTACTTTGAAAAAAATTATATCTCACACCTTTTTCTCTAAGATGTACGAGTAATACAGTAACTGCATCGCATACATAGTTAAGTACTTCATTTTTCTTTTGAATGACAGAACAAGATAGAAGTTTTTTCAAAGTAGTGACGATATGACGCTCATAGAACGTCTATAATATGATATGTGATCATTTAGTATATTTGTCAGAACTGTCAATGTAATGCCAAATACACAATAAACGTGTATCAATCCATCAAAGTTGTCGATATTGTATCCGAGTCATTAGGAGTGAACGTCAGGTCAAAATGTTCCTAATGGTAGACGGGTAAGGCGATACACATACTTACTGCCTACGGCCGTAATAGACATATGTATATTATAAGTATATTGAAAGTATATACAAGGTGTAACAAAAATGCTGGTGATCCTTTTAAGGGAATAATTGGTATCATATTTATACTAATTATGAAAAATGAAGATTTTTTTTGCGCGAAACAAAATTTTGGTTTAGTATGGAGGGTCGGCTGAGACTACCTGTCCCATAGAAAAAAAAAATTTTTTTCGAGTCCAAATCTTTTTCTCCTTTTTTTTAGTCGCAATACGATACCAATTATGCCCTTAAACGGATCACCAGTTTTTTACATAAGTTAATGAAGAAGAGGTACCAAAACAGAAATGAACTTCAATATTTTTTTAATAGGTGTGGTAGATTTTTAATAGGTCAATGGGTACCTAAGATTATTATCTTAAATAAATACATGCAAAAAAACTTATTACATACTCATACATACATACAATCACGCCTATATCCCAAAAGGGGTAGGCAGAGGATTTCCATTTGCTACGATCAATGCAGCAGAACGGCTCTCCGTGAGCCACTTCTCGCCCCCGTGAAGAATGAGATGTGATGGATGGCGAACCGCATCGCCGCCATGCGGATGCTTGACTAAACATAGACTAAAAAAACTTATTAGTGGTATATAACCAAATTTTAACCCTAAAGTTTCGCGTTAAAACGTTTAAATATTTATGAGTCTTAGGGTGGGTTGCACCACGCACAATTAACAGACTCATCAACGTTAGATATGGCGACGGAGCTGTCATCCCATAGAAAACTGTCAAACTTTTCATACAAGATTTTTTTTACGATTACGTTTACTTTCACAGACCGTTTGGTGCAACCGGCCCTTAGTCTTAATGGCGAACGTACTCTACAAAACGTAATCATTTCGAATAATGAGTAACGTTTCACGGAGCGCTCTTACCATCCATTTCTGTAAGCACCTCAATTACTGTTTTCCGTACTTTACTCGTTGCCATTAAGTTTTTTCCTGAGTCCCCTTTTTAGAAGACTTTAAAAAGTTGCAAATATTTTTCAGGGTAGTCGATTGTATTACTAACGCCAACGCACTCTTATGTTTATAGGTTATATTGTACCTGCCAATCTCAATGAAACTTAGGTTCTCCTTCTCCTCTGAGATAGAAGGTCAGATGGCAGGTGCTCGGCTGATAGTTTTAAGCAGTTCTGAGATTTTGGATTAGGTTATAAGCTGGGCTGGCTTTCGAGCTAGGCAAAAAAGCTGAAAGAAGCGCTAGGCAGATAATGAGAATTGTACAATTTGTACGTTATTGTTGGAGCATCCTGGTCAATTAGATTAGCCAATTTTTTTTAATTTGTTCTAGCTAATCTTAAATTTTAAGCGAAACAATTTTGTGGACCTTTGAACATAACATAACTTTGTATATATTTGACCAAGGCTCAAGGCTAGTATCGCATACATTATACGGTAATTTAAATAAAAAAATATTAATGCACACCCTACCCCTTTTTACGAGTACTTCGCTCTAATCAACATTGCCAGCAAGATGATGAAAAAACTGAAAGACGTCTCTTTTAATATTTCTAGATAGCAAAAGCATTCATTTTATTCTTCCTTCAGATGTTTTGGCTACAAAATACAACGGGAGTCGTAAAAACATCGTTGCATTCACAAAACCGTAAGAATCCATTCCACTGCAATAACTGCAAGTAGCAGCTGAGCTATTCACAAAAACCTTACGGCTTCTGACAATATTTACCAATGGTAATGTGGCTTTGTTATCGGCAACAGAAAATAGTAGAGGGCGTAGATTGAATCCTAAATGAAGTGAAGGATTATAAAATCGAATCTTGAGTTTTGGTGTCGGTTGGGTGCGGTCTAGTCTGTTCCGTCCCAGTCATCTTAGTCACTTCACCACAATTTATTGCCGTGTAAAGGCCATAAACATTTATAAAGAAAGTATACGTTTTCAATAAAATTTCCACGTTAGTCCCTCTTTCCAGGAAATCAATAAACCCAAAAACAGGTGGTGTGTTGGGTACGAAACTCAGAGCATACACATTTAACCCTGCCGCGAACCGCTTTAATCCCACTAATTTATGATAGTCGGCCAGTCCATGGGTTCTTATTTTTTCCAAACGAAATAATTGAAGTTACGGTCCGATGCTTTTTGATTCAAGTCGATTGATATTTAAGGTAAACATTCAAAAGCTCACTGTCCTAAAACATGTCATATTTAAACTAAAGTCATTTGCAATGAAGGTGATGCAGAGTGTTAACTATTGGGCATTATTAGCGGGTCGAACACTAATCTTAGATCTGTTGTCTTGTCATGCGTCTCTCATCCACATACATGTTAGAACGTGACAGCTATAGTGGCACGATAAAAATACGATCCATCTAAGGCGAAATATCGAGATTTATTTATACTAGTGGCCAGCATAGCCAAGACAAAATGTTCTGCGAATTACAGCTGTTGCAGCGCTTGTAAGGAATTGTGCGCGGCATTATAGTTTATGTGGAGTGTAATGGCCGTTTTTAATGTGGCTGCAACAATGCTACGGGGAACGTGGGACAATAGTTATTTGTGCAACAAGAGAGGAAAGTTGGTTTTTCTTGCGAGTGTTGATTTTGAGTCCCGAGTAAGCGAAAGATTCTATAATTTTGTATTGAATTGTTTGAATCTTGAGCGTAGCGAGGGATCTCAAGAACACGAGATGTAAAAAAAACTTTCCTCTCGTGTGACACATACAACTTTTCACCTCAGTAGTGAGAACATATTAAAGTTAAAAAACACATTTATTTACATTCCTGAATGAAAGGCATCATCATTATGACGAAAAGCTTCTAGAAACAAAATTTCACTCCCTGGAGTGAGGAATGAAGGCTTGTTCGAAATGCTGAGGTGAAAAAATATTGTATAAAATTATTTATTATAGTGCTGTGTAGTCAGCTGGGAGCGTTTTGTATAGTTATTTTACATGTTTTATTTATAGGAGCCAAGAGTGTCCCACTGCTGGGTAAAGGGATGGAAGAAGGGATGTTCTTTCTATCCACGGGTCCATGTCTTATCTTATCTTATGTCTTGACTCGTCTCCCAAAATCTTGTATCGAATCGAAGGCATCAAGCCAAGGTCATCCTCGGTATCGCTACCGAGGTTTGTAGCGGGTATATTGTAATAAATGAAGAAAAAAAAAATGCTTAAACACGTTTTCTTACAACTTGTCTTCTGTGGGAAATACAATAAAGTATTTACATCGTTTTTCCATGAAAAGCTAAACCACCCGGTGTTATCAGAAATATAAGATTTTTTGTCGAAGCTAAATTTTTTGGCATTTGAATATTGTATTTGCCTGCACTGCCGTAATTTGCAAATAAATATTAGTCATAAACAATATCCCATCCTCAGACGCGGATTCAGGATTTCGTTCAGTCGGGCAATTTCCTTCCCAAAAAATATATCTTGCGGTTCGCACCTATGGCCCCCGTAGTTATACAAAACTTGTGTATCGGGGGGGCCTTTTGGCCCTGTTTACCCCCCCGCCCCCTCTGTATCCGCGCCTGCCCATCCTTTTTAGAAACTACTCGTACATACAACAGCGTGCTCGCATTTCGTATAATGACAGTTTTTAATGTGGCCAGGATTGTCGCAGGGTAAACAATAGCGCTTGAACGGGTGCGCTCCACGAAATTGCAGACGAAGGACCTAAGACATAAACTGAAGCGATTTTATAAAACCCACGCAAATTAACTTAAAATAATAAAGTTTTAATGTAGCCACCCTGTGGCAACCCACAGGGTCGCTTAGTAGTTTAAATGTCACCAGGCAAATAATTAGCACTGATTGTTAAAATAATTTATTAAACTTTGATTCTCCTTCGTAACTGACGTAACCAAACTGACCAATCAATAATTATCTTACGATCATGACCTATCAACATCTATCTAACGCCATCGAGTTTCTTGCGGGCAAAGAAGGAATGTACCGTGTAATGTTTATTCATCATGTATTATTCTCTTGTTGGTGGAGTCTGTAACAGTTATGTCTATCCTTGACCTTTTGATATGACTCCGCCCTTATTTTTTTCACTTGGTTACCACTGTTTTTTCCTCTACTTTTTTGTATTCTGCCTTCCAGTGAACATTTGTTCCTCCTTCTCAGTCATTCACTCTTGACAGATGGTGGTGATTGGTGGTGGTTGTATGATGACTGATGACTGAAGTGATGAGACGTGTCTATTGTAGATTTGGTGTATTGTAGATGCTGGTTCGTGTTGCAGCTTTTATGAGGTCCAACACGTAGGTGACCGACCTCATGACCGCTTGGTCCACTCGTCCTTGTACGAAGAGTCGTTCAACATGGTTAACATTTATTAATTCCCTTAAAGCTTTCCGCGTTTAACTTGTACCACAACCCTACAGCGGCTATACGTCTATTGTGTCCCCACTCGTGTCGAGATTCCGCATTACTGTTGATACTGCCATCCGATAGCAGATCACTGCAGCTTTGAACTGGTTGAAAAACGATATAATTTAGTGATCGCATCGTCATTCTTCATATTTTCTCAAATTATCATTTCTTTGACCGTTCTAGCTAATATTGCATTAATTTGGGATCCCTTTGTTTCCCATAAACTTGTTGTTTCGAATTTCGATAGTCAGAAATTGATATACATATAATTTATGGGCATAAACATCAATAGTCATAATTTTTGTAAAGCATAACGTTTCATAGTTCTAATAATAAAGATCTATAATATTAAACACTATAATCGCAAAAGGCATAAAATTTATGTGTATAACATTCGAAGGTCTATCAATAATTATTCAGAAATATTTTAAGGCATATATTTTATCGGACTAATAGTCGTTAATCATATCGTTTTAATGTCATCCCTTAGTTTTCCATAAACTTATTGTTGTCCCAGAGATAGGTAGGTTAGGGTTATTTTTTTATGGCCCTAAAAACGAAACTGCTCCCAGAGATAGGTAGGTTACGGTTATTTTTTTATGGCCCTAAAAACGAAACTGCTCCCAGAGATAGGTAGGTTAGGGTTATTTTTTTATGACCCTAAAAACGAAACTGCTCCCAGAGATAGGTAGGTTAGGGTTATTTTTTTTTTGATGACCCTAAAAACAAAACTGCTGCCAGAGATAGGTAGGTTAGGGTTATTTTTTTTGATGACCCTAAAAACGAAACTGCTCCCAGAGATAGGTAGGTTAGGGTTATTTTTTTTTTGATGACCCTAAAAACAAAACTGCTACCAGAGATAGGTAGGTTAGGGTTATTTTTTTTTGATGACCCTAAAAACGAAACTGCTCCCAGAGATGGGTAGGTTAGGGTTTTTTTTATGACCCTAAAAACGAAACTGCTCCCAGAGATAGGTAGGTTAGGGTTATTTTTTTTATGACCCTAAAAACGAAACTGCTCCCAGAGATAGGTAGGGTATGGACCATAAAAAATCGGAACTTAAAATTTGTGTAAACCGATATACACCCCTAGTTATCATTATAATCTACGATTAAAGAACTTAAAACAATTATTATAAGCAAGTTTATTGCCTTCAACATTATGTAATAGACACCAGTTGGACTTTGAATATTATGAGTAACAGAATTTATGACTAAAAATAATTATGACCTGCAAAAATCGGACCAGCAATTTAGATTGTAAAATTTTATGACTATTGACAATATGACTAATAAAAATTATGATCGAAAACGTTATGGACTGACAAAAACGGAAGTTAAAAATTATGGGAACCAATAGAGACCCCATTAATTTTCATTATCGCTAACAAAATCGACACGAACATGTTTGTGCTAATATGTAAGTTTTCTTAAGATCTTCCAGAACGTATCTAAGCTAAAAATAAGCTTTTAAACTTTCTGATTGAGCAGCTTAATTTAACTAAGCAACTGCAGATGGCATAATTGAGTCTGGGCAAAGTCGTGGAACTACAGTTAAGATTTTATCAAGGTGTCTTAAAAGGAAACTATGCTAACTTTTGCGGGTAACTTTAAATGGGCAACTTGGAATGACTTTTACAACGTACCTTGAGCTTTAGGGTTTCATGCTTTGTAAAGTAAAAATAAAACATAGTGTTTATACTTAATTCTTATTAAGGTGTAGGTATAATTGGGTTAACATTAACCGTATTTAAGTAATATTTAGAAAGTGATAGAAAGTTTGTATCAGATTAGAAATTATATCGGTATTGTGATTATCGGTGGTATATTCACACTGTTTTAAAATAATAGTACATTACTCACCTAGGGCGGTAAAATAAAGAACGGCTCAGATCGCGGATATTTGTGGCCCGAACCGAAGGTAAGGGCCATAGACAAGCGATCTGAAGCCTTCTTTATTACCGCCCGTGGTGCGTACACAGTTTTACGTCTTCTCCTGGGTGTGAAGTGAGATTTGCCGCTGCGCCCGTGGGCGTAAAATCTCACTTACCGCCCAGAGTGACGTAAATGATATAATTTTAAACAAAAAAAGAAACGACTTCACTTAGGCTCCGCTTTTCCAAGAGGAGGTGCCCGAGTCGCTGTAAAACATACTGAAATCACCATAATTGTGCCTATAATAGTTGAAGAGTTCTCTCAATTTCTCCAGGATCCCATCATCAGATCCGGACCTGGTGACAAAAGGATTAACTGTGAAGTATTATACTCTTTCGAACAAAAAAAAGAATTTTCCAAATCGGTCCAGCCGTCTTCGAATAATCGGTAAACTCATAAAAAAAACAAAGATCCCGACGAATTGAGAACCTTCTCCTTCGAAGTCTTGAGTCGGTTCAAAAAGACATAATTTTATAATCATTCGATGACCCGATCAGTATCTCGTATTTTACTACCTATGCATATTAAAAATGTATATTAATACATTATACATTTTTATATGCCCGACTTTTTATCGTAATTCCGACCCTTAAAAAGGAAAAACATCATGCCGTATTTACATAAATTATTTTGTGCATGATGATTAATTTTATGATATTAATTACAAAAGGAAGCAATACCAGGGAAACCGTATTGCGCGTTACGTTAATATTAATTTTAGAATATGAATATTAAACTTAATTAAGGTCTTTTAATAAATTGAACAAGAAGATGCTTTGAAGTCCCTTCACACACACACACATTAGCAACAGTTTATTTGTACTTAGGAGTCGCCAGGACGCTCGCGTGAACTCGCGTCCCCATACAAACTTAGTTTAGCTGTCATTTTAAAACGACATGCTTTAGAACCACGTAATTTGACAAAAGCGCCTTCTCTGTCATATCTATTGAATTATTGAAATATTCTATAAGACCCTTTCGGTCTTGATATTATTAATAGGTACTGTACCTAATAATATACGATAAGCCTATAGGTATCACTTAAAGAGGCCATTGTTGTTAAATTTTAAGTTAACAAGACCATTTGTGTCCAAAAACTTCGTGACCTACATCTCGGACTGCCCAAATGCGGTACAGAACTCGCTCCAATTTGCAATTCACGAAACTGTTGCAGTTTAAGTCTGAAAAGTCTGCAGCCAAACTATTTTACAGTATACAATGTGATATGATTACACGCTTCGTGTACTGAATTTGTTAATTGCCTACTTACGAGGCTACGATATCTCATGAGAGTCATGAGAACATATAAAGTATTATGATCACTAACATTACAATTACTATCAAAAATATGTCGTAACGTCAGCTTACCTTATATGGTAAAAGAAGATGTTCATAATAGAACAAGAACAATTAAATTATTTTAATACTGACTTCAAATCATAGTTATCTTCCTCACTGTTAGTTATTAGTAGTAGTAGTATAACACTTTATTGTACAACAAATAAAAATACAATAGGAAGAATACTCGTAATATTTGTACAAAGGCGGACTTATCCCTTAAGTTATTTAGGGTAAATCGCCAGTAACTGGCCACCCTCCAGTAACTGGACACCTCATACTAAAAATGAACTCTATTCTCCTACAAACAGAATTCATTTTAGCATAACGCGGCCAGTTATTGTAGGATGGCCAGTAATTAAAACCTCATGCTAAAATTAATTCTGATTGTAGGCGAATAGAGCTCATTTTTTACTGACGATTTACTACGCCCAAATTGCAGCTACGAACTAACTCAAGAAACATAGAAAGACCGTAGATATTGACGTAGACTCCAATAATCGATATCCTTCCGTATTTAAAAAGAGTGAAAACATAAAACAGAGTGTAACTTAAGTCAACCTTTAAGCGTAGACGTTTTCCGGCGACACAAAAACTGGCTTTTTTATATCAAAAATAAATACACAAAGAACTTAGACTAAGATGCGCCACAGAAACCTGTTGAGGTTGGAGCAAATGCATCGCTTCGCTTGCAACTTTTACATAATACCTAATATATATTATATTAGGTATCCACCATAATACAGTTTATAACTAGTACGGGGAGTGATGAGCATTGTTACACTCGTATATAGTAACTTACAACTATAGGTATTTAACACTGATTTAGACTTTCACGGTTTTTATTCATAATTATTTGTAATAAACGGGACTTAACCGCGTACCACGACCACGGGGACAATGTCGTCCTCGAAACGTCGAAGGTAATTTAAAAATTATATACGCGGTTAAGTCCCGTTTATTACAAATAATTATAGGTATTTAATATGCCATTGAGACCGCTGGACCCTGGGGTGCAGAGGCGCTCAGTTTCTTCAGGGAGTTGGGGCGTCGTTTGCGAGAAAGGGGCTGCGATCCTCGCTCGGGGTCGTACTTGATTCAGCAGGTCTCCATTGCTGTTCAGCGGGGAAATGCGGCAGGAATAATGGGGACCTTTGAGCCGGGTGCGATTCAGAATGGGCTGTGCTAAAAAATATACTTTTTAATACAGTTGCTCAAAAAAGTGCTTTTCTTGTAGTGGTTTAGCGTGCGGAAATTTTGATATCGTGCACTAGTGCTTTTTACTTTCCCAGCCAATCACAGCTAATGACAGTGACAGACAGCCAATCACAGCGCCGCACCGCACCGCGCGGAGCGTTCGGATACATGTACTAAATTAACCTCAAAGTGAAAAATTGTCAATTTTATAATTTTTTCGCAACTGTATTAAAAACGTCGTTCGATACTCGTGCGTAAATGTCATTCTTCACTCGTCAAGTATTGACATACTTTCCGCACTAATATCGGAACGGAATGTACTATTTTAATTTAACCTTCTTTTTTATGTTTTTTTGTTTAACTTTTTAAGTTGTGTGTTTTTTTAGTATAGTTTGTGGTGCGTTGTGAACGATTTTTAAATTAAGTTTAGTGGTAATTTTAAGTTGATTTTATATGTATTGATTTGACATGTTTTTAATGGAATTTAATAAGTAAAAGTACTGTACTAAATCTTACCTTGTGTACCATTTGTTGTTGGTTTTAATAAAAAAAAATTATACCTACTGATAACAGCTAGGTACACCGCTATCAACGTCATCCTTTTTGTAAACAAAAACTTCTTAATGCGTTTTTACATGTCCTAGACTGTATTTTAACAATTTTCAAATCGGTCAGTCTAGAAAGTTGAGACTGGCCTTAAATAAAACAGAATAAAAGCTTTAAAAACAAAAAAGCCGGTTAAACCGCCCGGAGTTTTCAAATTTCGAACCGGCGGCGCATAATTTTAAAAAGTTATCCGCCCCTTGAACTGAGTCTAGGAAAAGTTGTAAGCAATTCAAGAACTAGCATAGTATTAGCTACAGTTCACACATTCCATTGCAGTTAAGTCATTCCAAAACCGACCTTATGCTTATTATATTAGAGGTTTCAACAACTGCATCTTATAAACAATTTTACTGAATGTAACGCGATATGCAAAAGTAAACTTTAATTTAAATACGATAGAACTGTGAGTGCCCGCATTTTCTTTAGTGAGAAACTTGGAACATTTCGCAGTTACCTGGCTCGGGGATTATCAAATTCAATGGCAAACTTTCAGCATATTCTCGCTCGGAGAACAAATAATACTTAAGTAATACAATACCTTGACGTAAATATATTATCAACTTTACTCCATCTTACCTGTAAGAAGAGAAAAATTCAGTTTAGTATAAATCTAAATATATAAAAGAAGAAACTGACTGACTGACTGACTGACTGACTGACTGACTGACTGACTGACTGACATATCAACGCACAGCCTAAACCGCTGGGTCTAGAGTTTCCAAATTTGGCATGTAGGTCCCTTATAAGGTCTAGGGGTGCACTAAGAAAGGATTTTTCAAAATTCACCCCGTAAGGGGGTGAAATGGGGGTCCAAAGTTTGTATGGGGAAACAAGATTTGTTAGACTATTTTATTTGAAACTTCACCGGAGTGTTCCTAACAATAAATGAGTAAACACGTGTTTCAGCTTTTTTGAAAATTTAACTCCTTAAAGGGGGAAATGGGGGTGAAAAAGTCTGAAAATCAATATGGGTATCGTTCCTATGGTTTATCGGGTCGCTGATTACGAAAACAACAACCATATTATCATACAACGTGGCAGGTGTAAAATATCATCCCCCAGGGGGTGAAATGGGGGTCCAAAGTTTGTATAGGGAAACAAGATGAGTTAGACTATTTTATTTGAAACTTCACCGGAGTATTTCTAACAATAAATGAGTAAACACGTGTTTCAGCTTTTTTGAAAATTCAACTTCTTAAAGGGGGAAATGGGGGTGAAAAAGTCTGAAAATCAATATGGGTATCGTTTCTATGGTTTATCGGGTCGCTGATTACGAAAACAACAACCATTTTATTATACAACGTGGCAGGTGTAAAATATCATCCCCCAGGGGGTGAAATGGGGGTCCAAAGTTTGTATAGGGAAACAAGATTAGTTAGACTGTTTTATTTGAAACTTCACAGGAGTAATTCTAACAATAAATATGTAAACACGTGTTTCAGGTTTTTTGAAAATTCAACTCCTTAAAGGGGGAAATGGGGGTGAAAAAGTCTGAAAATCAATATGGGTATCGTTTCTATGGTTTATCGGGTCGCTGATTACGAAAACAACAACCATTTTATTATACAACGTGGCAGGTGTAATATATCATCCCCCAGGGGGTGAAATGGGGGTCCAAAGTTTGTATAGGGAAACAAGATTAGTTAGACTGTTTTATTTGAAACTTCACATGAGTATTCCTAACAATAAAAATGTAAACACGTGTTTCAGGTTTTTTGAAAATTCAACCCCATAAAGGGGAAAATGGGGGTGAAAAAGTCTTAAAATCAACATGGGTATCTTTTCTATGGTTTATCGGGTCGCTGATTACGAAAACACCAATGATTTCATGATACAACGTGGCGGGCGTGAAATATCATCCCCCTGTTGGGGTGCCATAGGGTTGAAATTACTAAATATCAATATGGGAGATGGGAGTCGATTTATGGTATTTTGGGACGTTAATTATATACGAAAATGGCATCAATTTCGAAATTTTTGTTAAAGAAATAATTTTACCTCCGGGAAAGGACATAGGCAGCATCCTATTACCCATCCCTACTGTATAAGTGGCAAACCGTTAAAACGTGCCAATGAAATCAAGGATCTGGGAACGTGGTTTGATACTCAGATAGCATTTAATCAGCACATTACGCAAACCTGTAACCAGGCCCGAAAATGTCTCGGATTCGTCTTGCGTCAAGCAAAACTATTTAGTAATAAGCATACTTTGACTACCCTTTATAATGCATTCGTTAGGAGTAAGCTAGAAACCAATGCTGCTATATGGAGTCCTCATGAAAAACTCTACACCTGTCTAATTGAGAAAGTACAAAAAACGTTCATTAGATTCCTGTATAAAAAACTCTACGGCTTTTATCCTTTTCTCTATCCCACACTATTCATTTTAGGTATGGTAGATTATACTTCCTTGGAGTCACGCAGAAGTATGTACCTAATAAAATATTTTGTTCGCCTAGTTCGAGGACAATTAGCAAATCCTCCATTATTATCACAAATACCAATACGTGTCCCCTGTCCCTACGCGAGACAGCTTAGGACCCGCAATCGTGGTCTCTTTGCCGTGCCTCCAGGCCGGTCGAGCCTGCTTGCCATATCCCCTCTCCACCAGGCTTTGACGCTGCTTAACAACATTATGGATAGTGACAGCGAACTAGACATCTTTTCAACGGCGGAAGCTAAGTTTCTAGCTGCATCAAATCGCTACATTGAAACCATCGTTACCCCTAGCTCTATTACCTAATATGCGCAATAATATATTTGAGACATGTAATAATATAAAAAAAACCACTACTTGACCTATTACCTTTATCTTTTATTTGACTATACCCAAATGGAACTGTATAACTTTAAACTTGTGACTTTATTAATATCTAATTATTCTGTATTCTTGATTATTGCTGTAAACCTTGACTTTATCTAATTATTTTGTATTCTTGATATATTGCTGTAAACCTGTGACTTTATCCAATTATTAATTATTTTGTACTTATCCTTGATGAAGGTGGAAGTAGTGACATTAATAAGTTAGATACTTTTATAAATCATTGACATAATATAATAATATAACTGTAGTAGAGGCATCCATGTTATTGCAATTTTTATTTGCCTGTGAATAATGTATATATATTGTATACTCATTGCACCTATGGGCGCAATTACCTAGATGTACAATTGTATAAAGAGCATGTTAGAACATAAGTATAAATACAGATTAGCACGTAAGGTATAACTGTCAGTGTTAATTTTCATGCAATAAACAAATAAACAAATAAACAAATAAACAAATAGGGTAGTTTCTATACCGAAAATCAGCCCTTAAGGGGGTGAAAAGGGGATTGGAAGGTTGTATAGAGAATTTTTTACCGTTGAACCGATTTAAATGAAACTTGATATAATAGATAGTTTGAATCCCGGGAAACTACTAAGGGTTATTTTCATTGAAAAAATTAACCCGTAAAGGGGTGAAAAGAGGGTTGGTAGTTTATATAGGATTTTTTCACAGCTGAACCGATTTAGATGAAACTTGGTATACAGATAGTTTGAGGCCCGGGGAGGAAAAAAATAGTAATTTTTCGCGAAAACTACCCTTAAAGGTAAAAAAGTTAAGGGTGAAACGGGGGTTGCAGGTTTTTATAGGGAATTTTAAACCGCTGAACCGATTTAGACAAAACTTGGTATATAGTAATTGTGAATCCCTGCAAATGACTAAGGGTTGTTTTCATTCCGAAAATCATCCCTTGAAGGAAAAAGGGATTGGAATTTTGATAAGGAAATTTTTAACACCTGGACCGATTTAGATGAAACTTAATGCTAATTAGCATACAGATAGTTTGAGTCCCGAGAAGGAACATAAAATTGTTTTTTCCTCGAAAATCAGCCCATCAGAAATGAAAAATCAAAAAACAAATAACTTTATCGTGTGGCGTATCAAATAAAAGGGCCTTAATGTGAGGATCTCTAATTAGTATAATTTTAACATACATAACTTTGAAGTTATTAAAAAAAGGTGTAAATTAATCAATATCGGAAACTGTTCGACAGAAAATTTTGCAAAAATTACAGATATAATAGTTATTTACGTATAAATTACAGGAAAACTAATAAGAGTGCAGTCAAGCACTAGTCCGACTTAAGACAAAAATAAATAAATCGGGGTACGTGTCCGATTCGCACTCAGCCGCCCTATTAATTCTCATGAAATCATGCTGAAAGCGTCTTTTTTCAAAAATGTAATAAAAAAGTTGTTCGTACGAAACCTTTGAGGCGCAAGTAAGACCCGTACTTGCGTGTTTTTTTTTTTAATTTCCTAAAATCGTTACTTAAAGTGGTGAAATGGGGGTTAAAAGTTTGTATGGGGCATTTTTAAATGTTGAACCGATTTAGATGAAACTTGGTATGGAGATAGTTTGGGTCCCGGGAAGGGGCAAAATTGTATTTATCCTGAAAAACAAAGCTTACGGGGGTGCATAGCAAAGGGGTTGGAAGTTTTATATAGAATTATTTTCAGTTGAACCGATTTAGATGAAACTTGATATAGAGAAAGTTTGAGTCTCGAAAAACGACATAGGATAGTTTTATCCCGAAAATCAACCCTTTAAGAGGTGAAAAGGGGGTTGAAAGTTTATGACCACCCCCACCCACTCCACTCCGCACTCCGCCCCTTGATGACGCAGCCGTGTATGTGGAAAGTTGTATGGGGAATTGATAACCGCTGAACCTATTTAGATGATTTGGTATAGAGATAGTTTGAGTTCTGGGGATGGATACATAATAGTTATCCCAGAAGTCATTCCCTAAGAGGGTAAAAAGGGGGGTCCATTACTAATTCTACGCAAAGGAAGTCGCGGGGAAAAACTTTTATTCAAGAGTAGAAATCTGCATTAATCATAATGTACGCGGGCGAAGCCGCGGGCAACTGCTAGTGAATAATATTTTACCTATACCTATACTTAGATAATTCCGACATGCATATTTCAGCAAAGCTAAACTTGTCAAAGTTGTATTACTGCAGTTAAAACTCATTTGCCAGTCATTAATTAAGATTATTTCTAGTAGAACATTTAGAAAACATTTTGTGTCCCATGTTTGGCGGTTGACAGTTGTGACAAAATTAAAGAGTAGACTTCTGTTCGGAACGCGTTTAGTTTAGACGTCTTGGGAATATTTTTTTATTTTTTGCTCATTTAAGTAGTTCAGTGTGTAATATTGATAGCTTATTGTGCGGTGATCTAATAAAAAGTGTACAGCTAATGAAGAATTAATCTCAAAACGCGTGTAAACTCTCTCTAGTTAAATGGACAGTTGTCCTGGCATGGCTGCCACGTGTTGTTTGTAAGGAGCAGCTATCACCCTTACAAAGAGCAAGGCCGAAACCAAACAACGTTGCCTATATTTATTTAATAAATAAAATGTGATTAACGTCGTCAACTTATCATTGGCAGAATTTCCATTGCTCTTGTTGGAGAAGGCCATTTATTAAAAAAAATCAAAGAGTAGTATAGATTTGTAGTGATTTTTACTACAATTCTGCGGAAAAAAAGTCTTAGGGATGTCATCTCAATGTTGCCAGTATCGGTTTTGCAAAACAAAAACCGTTAAAGCAACAGCAAACATCCCATAACATCAATAAAGGGCGGAAATCGAATTCCATTCGGTCGATTCCTTTTTCAAACCACGTCAACCCTTCTCGTGATTAACGCCCTCGAATCATTCACTGTCATTCGACATTAACCGTTCGTTTGCGGCCTATTTGTTCATTCGCTCACTCATTCACTCATTTGTTCATTTAGTTACGTCGTTAGTACACGTCGCTGCGCATTTTTCCCGCTGAGCGTGATTTTTTACTTACCCAAGTTAATTTGTTTAAGGGAATGAATGTGTTTAGATAAATGTTTTGGGTTAAAATGAGTGTTTCACTTTGTTAACGCGTAAAAAGGTTATAATGCCGGTTTTGTATTTAATATTTTGAGGCAGGATTTTGACGGGAGTATAATTTAAGGCACGTTTTTTACGGCGATTACGCGAGCCGCGTTATTACTCGGGAGTTTTCTCGTAAAACGGGTTTGTGTAATGTTTATCTTTTATCTGGCTAGTAAATAAACTGCCTGTTGGGATCTATCTTTTTGCTTTAATCCAATAGTCGTGTGATATTTTATCTTTTGATGAACCATTCATCTTTCTTTGTTAGCACTTTCATGACTATTGAAACTAGGTTTAAACAAAGACATTATAAACTGGGGTGTACAACCCGGGTCCTTTTACAGTGAATAAAAACCGGGTTTTCGGGTATGACACAGGTTTTTTCTAGAAGTTAAAAGTAATAAGTGTACGTAGTCTTAATGAAATCATTGTAGGTAAGACTTAAAAAAGGGCGACAAAAAAAGAGCATAAAATGACGTATAAGGTGACAGTTCAAAATTTTACAGTAGAGTTCAAATTGGCGAACTATAGCGAAGCTTATAGAAAGTGTGGGGATATGGCCTAAAATAAATTAATAGATAAGGCTTTCAAAGTTTCTTAATGATTATGCCAGGAGTTACCGGCTCGAATGATCAGAATTTATCAGACTATCCTTCCCCTACGTTTACTGAGTACACACGCTAACTCCCTCAGGCTCTCGAGACTCTCTTATGGAGGGTTTTATGGAGTGTTACTACAAAGATATTTCATGTATATATGGCATACGTTAGGTATTATTTGTATTTGTACGTTACCTATTTCATGAGTAGGTATTTTTTTGGTCCATCTACTTACTTAAATACATATTTTATAGCTTTGGAACGATCCCCTAAGAAAAAGTAAATAAAAAGCTTGTTTACTTTATCAGAGCGATCAAATCTTAGGAACCTTATAGAACCCTAAAAATCCGCGAACATATTCAGTGACCATGGAACCGTAACGGTCCCCACATGATAATTGTCCTCTGGATATTAATGACGTCACACACGACCGGCCGCGGGGGGGTTAACGTACATTAAACTTACTTTATTTTATGGACCAATTTTGTGTTTATTTATTGGTGGGTTAAAATCGTTCATGTATGCAACAATGTAGGCTAATTGTGTAACGTTAAAATACTTATTTAATTTATAAATTGAAGTCACGTCTCTCTTAGATAGATAAAGTACTTTAACATTTACAACTCTGCCAACTACGCTTTTATAAAAACCAATATGCAAAGTGTGAATACTGTGAATTTCATTTTAGCGCTAACGAATGACACCTTAGGCTGCCTTTCAACAGAGGCAGAGATGAGAGGAGACTTACGGGAATCAACCAATAGCATCATCCGCCGCGTATCGCGTTGATTCCCGCACGTCTCCTCTCATCTCCGCCGATTTCCGTGGAAAGACAGTCTTACATTCATACAGGGTGTCCCAGAAATCGACGTCAAGCCGTGAATGGATGATAGACCAAGCTATAACGGTTATCAGAAAAATACAAAAAAAAATCTATTTAAAAAATAATTATGAGATAGATTTTTTTTTGTATTTTTCTGATAACCGTTATAGCTTGGTCTATCATCCATTCACGGCTTGACGTCGATTTCTGGGACACCCTGTATACTAGCTGCAGAATTGCATACCCAGTTTATGAACGAATTCATTCATGGCCATTTTCTTCAGTTGTCAAACCCTAAAGGGGAGGCCTATGTTCAGCAGTGGACGTCTTATGGCTGAGATGATGATGATGTCAAAACTGTAATACATGTGTGGTTCAGTACTTGTGATTTGTGACTTGTGTAGTTATAAAAACCCACAGCCTACGCAGTTCACTTATTATACTCATTTTTATTTGCACATAAAATATTAAACTACTTGCTTTATCATTAAAAGTCTTACTACAAAGCACTTTCCCTACATTATTCAAGGTTCCATCATTAAAACCCGCATTTTTACTTCCAAAAAGCCATAATCCTCTTTTGAAGCTGAGTGTTCATTAAAAAGGGTCCCTGGAGACTCGAGTATGTAGGGTCTGAAGACTGAAGTGAAATTCCAAATTCAAAAAGTTTAGTAAGGTGAACCAGCATTATAGCTCTCCTTTTCCGCATTGTTGATTGCGTTTAACAAGGTAAAGTTGTTAAGGACTTGAGTTTTTCTCGATGCTTCCACCTCCATGCTTTCAGAATTGGATCCCGCGACGCCATCTATTGAACGGCGTTTACAAAACGTGTTTTAGGCAGTGAAGCTTTTTGACGCAGTGATGAAAGGAGCTGCTTGGAAGGTGACTGACATCAGGGTGACGCATAGTAAAACTTAGTAGACTCGCCTTGTTAAAATTAACACTTTATTAAGTAGGTACTAGGGTATCCTGCCTTTTCACCGAAAATTGTATTGCCGAATTTCGCTTGCCAATCACCTTTTCCCAGAAGTTTAATTTGGCCAACCAATAGTTGGCAAATGAAAATGACCCAATAAGTTGGTTTAGGTTAGGTTGGAATATGTAGGTAAAGTTGGGAAATGAAATTCGGCTAAATGAAACTTCTGCGAAAAGTTGGTTGGTAAGGTGAAATTCGGCAATACAAATTCCGGCGAAAACGCAGTGAACCAGGTACTAGATTTATTACGACTATCCTGCTAAGGAGGCTTAAAACTGCCGTACAAAGTTACAAACACTCGAGTTTCGTAACATTAGGTCTCCAAAGAACTTGACTCGCCCAAGCTCGAATAATAAAGAAGAGCACAGTGGGTCTGGCAAAAGAAACGCAAAGTTAACGGCTGGGTTATTTATCTGGTTGACTGGGCTTTTGATCCTGTCCTTGTAGGGACCTTAATCGTGTGCTTAACGGTGTGTATGGACGCAAGTTTATTGTTAAATTACACTTAAGGATGTAGAAAACCCAATATTGTCCAATTGTCCAATCCGTCATATCGTCCAGACGGACAATATGACGGTTCCTTAGAGTCGATAGTTTAAAATCTAACGAAAAAACTCCGTTAAATTGTAAGCAGTACGTTACGGTACACAATTATTCGATAGTTTACAATCTCGCTAGTTAGATTATAAACTAACGGTATTTACAATTTTACATATACACAACTTATATTTCGATAATATTACCAGTAGAATACAGCCAAATAATGGGGCTTAGGCCTACCACGAGATCTTGAAAAACGATACATGGAATTTCATCGTATTTTATAACTCCTGAAGATGTGATAAAACTTCGTTTAAATATAAACACTTGATAAAATAACAAACATAATAACAAGCAATAGCAAATACCTAGTAATAGATAATAGATGATAGTATTTGTAAGTAAACCGATTTAATCTTTTTCGTGGTAATAGTATAAACTACTTAGTAACGGAAATTCTATTACTTTTTTATCCAAAGTCAGACTCAGAATTATCCTAGAAATCACCCTAGAACGTACTCACTTCGTCAGCCGAGTAGCGTGTAAAGTGGTCCCATCGCTACAAGCGGGTTAAGCCCTTAATCACAGGGCTCGGTGGACCCTGGATCGGCAGGTAAACACACGAAACTGGGCCAAGGGCGCAAGGTCCTTGGGCCCTAAGTGGCAGACTTAAGCGGGTAAATTGCAATCCATACTAATATTATAAAAGTGAAAGTACCTCTTTCTGTACATCTTCTTCATCCTAGCGTTTATCCCGGTGTTGGGGTCCGCTTGACAACCTAATCCCATGAATTGGCGTAGACACTAGTTTTTACGAAAGCGACTGCCATCTGACCTCCCAACCCAGAGGGGAAACTAGGCCTTTTTGGGATTAGATCCGGTTTCCTTACGATGTTTTCCTTCACCGAAAAGCGACTGGTAAATATCAAATGATATTCCGTACATAAGTTCCGAACTCAGTGGTCCGAGCTGGGGTTTGAACCCGAGACCTTCGGATTGAAAGTCGGACGTCTTACCGCAAGGCTACCAGCGCTTGCTAACTCTTTCTGTACATATGGCTTCTTAAACCGCTGAACTGATTTAACTGAAATTATAAACATTGCTTGCCATTACCATTCCGCGTTCAGTTCAATAACGCGTTCCGGGTGATGGTGGGGCTGCTGCGCTTCTGCAGCGCATCAGGGATGTTTGCAGAAGCCAGAGTAGATTGCTTCTATGCAACCATGCGCAAGAGGGCTGCATCCCTGGTGCGCCGGGTGCGTGCCAGCCCCAACACCATCTTGAGGATGATAGGGGACAGGCTGGACTGCCCCTACTTGCTTCACTGTAGTCGGTTACATGCACCGTACTCAGTGAATTAAAGTAAAATAAAAATACTGTGTCCCTTGTTAGTTCATAAGTACTAACATCTTAGTTCATAGGTAAACTAACAAATGAATGGATCTATTGTTATCTGAAAAATGAATAATTTAATTTAATTTAATTACATACACATTAGATTTATATCAGGCATGTATGAACTATGAAGGCGCGGGCAAAAGCTAAGGATAAAAATATATAAAGTTATAAACGCTTTAAAAGTGAAGTTTATACCTATATGGTAAATCGCCAGTAACTGGCCACCGTTCAATTACTAGCCACCTCATACTAAAAATGAATTCTATTCACCTAAAAACAGAATTCATTTTGTTTTAAGGTTTTAATTACTTGCCAGCCTTCAATAATGTTTGTAGGTGAAGAGAGTTCATTTTTAGTATGAGGTGGCCAGTAACGGAACGTTGGCCAGTTACTGGCGATTTACCCTAGTATCAATTAGTTCATGCATGACTGGTCGCACCTCGACAAGTGAGAGGTCTAGACATGATGAGGAGCTCCCGCTAACTAGAAAAGCTTATATACTTAACAACGAAAGTAAAAACAAACGTCAAGAAAAAGGATGACCAGTAACAGATTAGGGTCTAAATTATGAAATACATTAATAAATCGGTTATATGCTTGAAAATATACATGGCATAAACGGGTAAAAATTTCCAGTATACAAATCGCTCGTGCCTTGTCCCGTATAACGTTACCTACTCATGTGTACCTAGCTTTATGAATATTTAACGGTGTCTCCGCGATTTTCGGCTTAGCTGCGACGAAATTTTGATCACCTTATCTTTGTTTACGCCTCAAGATATCTACGGATATCCGCTATATGCTTACACGATAAGCTTTGAGTATTTTATAATTAAGTTTTAATGTAAAACAACCTTAACTGATGTAGACGCACGCAGACGCAATGTGTAAGAGAAATGTCACCTGCACTGCTACTCCACCCAGTAACAAATAGCGTACTAGTAGTAGGTACGCTAGTAGCTACTAGGTGGAGTAGCAGTGCAGTTGACATTTCTTCATACAATTTCGGTATCTTTAGGCGGCTTTCGGACAGAGGGCGTAATCGACTTGAGCTTCAAAAAGTTCTTAGGCTGTGGTCGTCTATATCTCTATAGTCTCTGGTAACACAAAAAATCAAAAGAATTGCAACAGTACCTATCTAAATATTAACCTTTGTAATGTTCATTTTTTATTATTTAGTAGCGACCAAATTACGCTGAATTACTTTTAAATATTAACTTCCCTTCTAGTTCCTCTCAGTATCGAGATTACTTAATTTTGCGGCCCAGGATATTTATCTCCAAATAGCTCTGGCTAACTTGAAACCTCTATAATTTCAGGATATAAACTAAAACGATAATTAAACACGCAATCTGTAACAGTATACCATTATTACAATCTAATATTGAATCCTTTATTAAACTTGCCAAATTGAAACATAAAACTGCGCCAAGGGAGAAAATTTCGCAAAAATGGCTGTCATCTTTTGCGACGAAAAGGTAAAAATAATGAGCACACATTTCTCCGTTATGGAAATAATTTTAAACATCTGAAGACGAGGGGTGCTCATTAGAAAACACGTGTATAATGGACTAAGAGCTGGCCACGTCAGATATGATACAATAATGAGAGCAACGAAACCCGTCTAGTAACATTGCAGTACTATACTTATTTCTAGATCCGGGCATCTGACAGCTTTTAATGGGTGGAGGTCAGAGTGACAGACTAGCAAAATTTTTGAATTAGAAAATAATTATACCAAAATATGTAAAAACTATCAAAGTTGTCTTATTTATAGAGGACGGGGCCTATATTTTAACATTAGAATATTATTTCGAAAACAGATACAGTAGACGACAAACTATGAATTAAATTATACGTCGTTTTGGACTTTCCCTCATTAGAACCTTTTGGCAATGATACAATCTAATTATTTATATAATTTCTCATAATACTTCATCAAAACCAGATCTCTAGGGTTTGTATTCTTAAAGAGGTTTGCATTCCTTTACCTCCACCATTTTAGAGCTGCCATATATTATGTCCAGTAACTAGAAACAAGCATTGTATAGTATACTAACGAGAGTTTTCGTCGCTCTCATTATTTTGTCATATCTGACGTAGCTAGCTCTCCGCCTATAAGTTAGTGACGCTTGTATTTCGTAATTTTGTAAACATGTTGCTTCAACAGATTTTTACGTGACAACTCGGAATGTTGCTCAACATATTTTTTGGCAAAGTGCTCATTTATTTGAGTAGGTTTTGCTTATTTCGGTTAAATTCGTCTGCGAAAGAAATACGACAGAGACGCTGTGACGTTTTCTTTTAATAAAGTTAATTGAAGTCAAGTAAATGGCCTTTAGAGAGACAACTTTATTATTTTGCTAAAAGCAAAAATATTTTTGCGTCACTATGGGCGGTAAGTGAGATTTGCCGCCCACGGACGCAGCGGAAAATCTCACTTCACACCCAGGAGAAGACGTAATAATGTGTACGCACCACGGGCGGTAATAAAGAAGGCCTCAGATCGCTTGTTTATGGCCCTTACCTTCGGTTCGGGCTAGAAATACCCGCGTTCTAAGCCGTTCTTTATTTTACCGCCCTAGGTGCGTTCACGGAAAAAAAAGCTTCCGGGATATTCTCAATCCAAGACATTATTATTATCTTGGAAATATTTCCTCGTGACAAGTATTTATTTCCTTTACCAAAAATATGATTCTTCGCTTAATAAAACCACGTTTTCTTAAAATAGAAATATAAAAATGTATTGTTTCAAGAGTATATTGAGTAAATAAGAGAGATTGTACTTTAATTAAACAAGTGTTATCTTAGGTAAAAGAAGACTAGAAAATCTGTAAGAATATATTCGCTTCGTTATATTTAAAACTTTATTTTATTTTCGTTAAAGGAAATAAATGCTTGTCACCAGGAAATATTTCCAACATACCTAATAAAATAATGTCTTAAATTGAGAATATCCCGGAAGCTTTTTTCCGTGTAATGTACTATTAATTACACTTTATTTGAGATAGTTTCATAAACGATGAATTAAAATAAATTACTCTGTTGCAGTAGACGCATGGTCAGAATTAACAACGCGAACGAGATGTTCATAATGAGCTTCACATTTATTTATGTATAGGTACATATCAGTTACACAGCATTACAATTAAAACCAAGGCACTGCGAACTACAAAAAAATAAACATATATAAAAACATTTTACAAAAAAAAGATAAACCGACTTCAAAAAGGATAAAATGAATCATTATATTATTTATATGCGTTACCAACTGATATGTTTGAAGTCGGTGCCAAGCCAAATTTGGAAGAGTTAATACGAACGAGGCGATGTGTTCAGTGAATTGTTATTTTTACTATATAATTAATCTAATACGGTGTGAATCGCACGTAGATATACATTCGTTTCGACCATGTGTTAACTGTAAGGCAAGTAGGCACAGAAAGTATAATCATGCGTCCTATGTTTGTTTGTTAACACATTGTTGGGACTATCCGTATGTCGAACGAAGCCCGTGGTTCGGTTTGAATTATTTATCCTTCTTCATCTAATTTTTAATCCGAAGTATAAATGAAATCAATTGCTAGATTTTTTTTCTATACTCACATGTACCCAGTACATACGCCGTGTCAGTAAAAAGGCACGATATTCAAATTTTATATGGAAGGTCAATCTTACGCGTCTACATTTTTTTTTCTATTTGCCGCCTTTTTCTAATTATTGACAAAGCAGACGTGTATCAGAATATATATATCGTTGTCGCTATTCATCAAAATAGGATTAGTAGTTTAGACATGAATATGTAACACATGAAATCGCATTCACCTTTGCATTATTAGTACCGATGTTTTGTGATGTTCACACTTAAAAGCTGATTTGACCGGTTTTCTAATTTGTGGCTTGGCACCGACTTCAAACATATCAGTTGGTAACGCATATAAATAATATAATGATTCATTTTATCCTTTTTGAAGTCGGTTTATCTTTTTTTTGTAAAAAGTTTTTATTTTTCCATTTTTAGTGGTTATATATTTATCAAAATTGGACAAAAAGTCTCGGAATAATCGGTAAAGATATATAAAAAAGTTCATAATACACCCATTCTATCTAAGGAAAGGTCCACGTATCATATGTGGGCTTCATCATTAGGTCCTCTCTATCAAATTCTCTCAATTCCTCACGGATCCCATCATCAGAACAGCACCAGGTTAATGTGGGACCATCTTCGAAGTAGTTCCTATCAAACAAAAAAAGGAATTGTCCAAATTGGACCACGGGTCTCGGAGTAATCACTGAACATCCTACATAAAAAAAATTCATCATTATCACGAAAACAATCATCATCATCAGGACCACTCCATCATATTGATTGGCGGTTTTCGTGAGAAAATGCTTGAGTAGCTTAAGAAAACACCCAAATCACCATACACGTGCCTTTAAAAATTGAGGAGTTCCCTCAGTTGCTCATAGATTCCACCATCGGAACAGGACTAGATTAATGTGGGACCATCTTGGATGTAGATCCTTTCAAACAAAAAAAGAATTACTCAAATCGGACCACGGGTTTCGGAGTAATCGGTGAACATACATAAAAAAAAAACACTAAACCGAATGCAGACTTATTATTTATATTAATTTAGTTTCAAACTGATAAACACGCAACAAGTCGAATTTGTTAGATTCACAAAGCAAATTTCTCTCAGTGGCAGTGTAGTTCGATCTAGGTGATGTAACTTCGTGGCTTCGTTGCGTCGTCTGATCTGGTGCAGGATTCGGCAGACTTTTTCACTATACCACCCGATCCTTTGATTGGCTTGCGTGGGGATATCGATCCAACACGTAGTGAGGAGTTTTCCTATGTAATACACTGGCTAGAACCCATTCACGGGTACATCTATTGATACCCGTGAACTGGTCCTAGGAGGCGTTTAGCGTTGAGTCTATTGTAAATAAAATAGAAAGATTTTTTTGCAATGTATACCGACTGGGAAAGTACCACCACCTAAGCCACTTACAGAAAACTACTACAGCCAAATAGCACTAAATCACACTCATAGTGTTGTTTTCCTGCCGGTGAGAGGTTGCCAAAGAGCTCAAAGAGAATGCCATGTGTTAACAAAGATGACGGGGGACCTTCTACATACCTTTAGCCATCAACACAGTGGAATCTCCTTTATATAAAAAGAGTCAGCAATGCGTATCTGACACCTCTGGAGTTACAGGCGTCCATAGGCTACAGTAACTGCATACCATCAGCCGGACCGTATGCTTGTTTGCCGCCATCGTGGTGCAAAAAAAGTGCAGAAACGATAAAAAAAGTAAAAGCTAGAAAGATTCTGTTCCCGAATATTAGAACTCTGGGACACATTTATTGCAGACTATCGCTTTATTTCGAGCAGTTTTTAATAAAATGAAATGAAAATCTTCCCAAAGGGAGTCCAAAGGGATAATGGCTAGGGTCAGACTTTTTTTACGCAAAAAGCAACCTTTTGCACTTGACTTAAGGGTGAGGTATAATTTGCCCGAGGCACGTTTGTTTCTCGCGATGGATGAATAGAAATGGCGGGAATAATTCTGAAGTGGATTTGAAATATCCATCAATGTCGACAAGCTTACAATTTCAAGTTTAGGGAATGCGAAATTGGTGAGGGTTTTTCATTAGGGAGATGCAAATGATGTTAACGAAATAGGTGTACGCGTATTGAACGGTTTGAGTTGAGATTTCGTTGTTTTTGAACAGATTCATTAGTAGTTTTTATTTGAAAATTTTAAAATTGTGCGTTAGATTGGTTGTAAGTTACAAAAACTATTTAAAACGGGATATTTACCATGGGAGTTTTTTATTGTGAGCTTCCGATATTTCGGCACAGTTGCATGCGCCATTATCACGGAGTAACTGAAGTTGCTGCGAGTGTCAGTTGTGGTCTACCCACACACCATAGCGATCTACCCTCTCTCCATACCATAGCGATCTCTAGTAATATTAATGACCATGTTAGCTTAAAATCATATATTGGTTGTAAGTTTTTCGAATTCCACAATGACTATAGACACTCCTTAACTTAGGTATGTAATGGTTCGATATTTTCAATTAAGTACTTTTCGGTGAAGGAAAATAGAAATGGGTATGAGAATATGCAAAAGTCACAGGATTATTATAATAGGGATCAGTGGCGGCCGTCCATAGAACACGCCTCCCGTTGGCTTGCCTAATTTCCAGGCACCTGAGCAGTTTTCCTACTCTACTCATGAGGAAATTTTTAAATCAAATTAATCGCCTAAGAAAGTTTTTGACCCACCGCCACTGATAAGAATGTCAATTCTATTTCAAATATAGGTAATAACATAATCTAAAGAATAATCTAAAAAATATATTTAAAAAATCTATAAAAAAAAATCGTACAGCCCCGCAGTCGTTTCAACCTTTATAAATGTAATAAGCACTCTAGGCCCATGGGGTCCCAGCGCACACAAGTTTTTTTGCAGATATCGCAAAGCGTCTGGTTGATGTAACTGGTGACCGAAGAGCTGGCGGTTTCCTCGCACAGCGTATCAGCATTGCGATACAACGAGGAAATGCCGCCAGCATCCTTGGTACAATGCCGCAAGGGCCTAGTTTAGATTTAAGCTAGTTATTAATTTAGTTTAGAATTTGTACTGTAGTACCTCTGTATATTTAGTTATGTAAATAAATGTTTTTCTATATTCAGAATAAGCACTTAAATTTTAAGGTAGAACAGAATGTCCTAGTATCTCTTTTTCCTTGATTTAACAAAAATTTTTTCTTCTTATAAACGATATGTGTATTGAGTGAAAATCTCCACGATTTCATCAAATATCCCTCAGTCCTTCAAAACTGCTCCATAGCGACAATCTACTCTGGTAATGATACGGCAGAACCCGATAACCAATCGGGGTCATTTTATAAAGTGACCACGAACGGTTTCTATTAAAGTTCCCGGGGGTATTAGTTTTGGGTTCATTGCAGGTAGTTTATCTATTCCTCATGAGGGTTGAGGACAATGAGGACATAATCGATCATCTTTGTTGGCACACTCCAGATACAAACTCTAAACTAAACATGCAATTTACATGCGTACTACTTATTTACCTATCTTAAATCAATATTACATGTTAGAACACTTTTAATATTATTCATCATCATCATCATCTCAGCCATAAGACGTCCATTGCTGAACATAGGCCTCCCCTTTGGACCTCCATAAGTATAAATTTGACGTTTATACGTAACGTAATTCAAAATGAATTGAGTATGTAATTCATACGCGCCACGCTTGGCAGGCGGGTTGGCGCGCGCAGTTTTTTTTGTTTATTGTTGTTTAGGCTTTCGGAAGATGCCGCTGCCCATCTCCCGGTATATTCCCTTAGCAGACTCCTACTGCAACCACGGGACGATATGGTGGGGGATAATTCTAAGGCCGGGCACCCCACGGCTAATTCACTAGGTTAATTATTACCTTAGAATTATGGCTTTCCTAGTATTGTCACATGGGTTAGGAGAGGTATCTTAGACACTTTTATATTCATAGAATAGAAGCAGGATTCATTGGCATCTAAAAATACCTGTCAGACCCCGTTCCCATTTGTCGGATGTCGGGTCCGATTATCAATCGGGTGTCGGCGCCTCATACAAAATCGTGTCGGACAAGTGTGAATAGCTTCACATAAAATGTTCTGCCACTGGAACGACCGATTAAAATCCGGATCCTACATCCGACAACTTTAAACCAGTGCCCTATTTAATAAAGCTACAATTGATAATTTACAATTGGAAGTCTCTTTCTGCCCCTATGTATTAGAAAGGGACTACCACTTGGAAATTGTCACTTGTAGCTTTATTAAATAGGCCACAGGCCTCATTCGAATAATTACGATTTTTTGTCCATATATACTTATAGTCATAATTCCTTATTAATGGCAATTGTTATCAAAAAAATCAGTCGAATTGAGAACCTCCTCATTTTTTGAAGTCAGTTAAAAAGTTATATAACTAGTTGTCCGCCTCGAACTGCGAACTCGCGATTTACTTGCAAACGCGTTGACCAATATAACAAGACCCTAAGGAGGATTTTTTTCTCCTTCTAGCTCCTTAACCACTTGATCCTTCTCATATACGAACTTATAAATTTTATCTATATCTGCTACAGCCCCACGAAATTTCATAAAGATCAAAAAATCCAAATGCCGAGACGTCCTAGTAGCCAGGTGACAGTTCGGTCTAGAGTTGTTTGTAAGAACTCACTTCGCTTACGCTCCGCGAGTTCGAATATGGAATATCTTCTAAGATTATTTTAGCACAGCGGTGTAAATTTAAGATGCCTAAAATAATTGCTGATACTAATCCATTTACCTACCTATAAATACATAGTCACATTTTTATATGCTAACAACCGGACATGACGCAATCCAGTGTGAACAAAACAATTGCTTGTACATCAGTAAGTATGTAAACGAATTTTCATTTTTTATCCTGTCATTTGGTTTTGAGTAGAAACAACAACAACGTTTCCTGCTTTTATAGAATAGCCAGACACAAGAAAAATAAAAACGACTGACACTTTTCACACAACTCCGAGCATTTCGTCATTTGCCAGAGGAAAGAGCAAATGTTTTATTATTTCTTCCACAAATACGCGTCAAAAGACAAAAACAAGACAAAGGAAAGTTCCCTAAGATCCTTACGAAAGGGCGCAACCGCCTGATATTTTTAAACACAATCCGTCGTTTAGTTTTTCGAATTTTATTGTTTTCCTTACAAAGAAGGGCTTGACCGCCCCTGCTTTCTTTTACAAAAACTGTCAGTTTTGAAACGCAGTACCCTCCGTTATACTGAAATGAAAAATGCACTAAATTGTAGATGCGGCTTCACACTAGGTACTTACATAATATATAAGTCTTCCCTTAAGTATAAGATTAGTTTTTATAACGTAGGTTGCATGAATCGCGACCGGTCAGGTCAGGACCGCGCCAGTCAGGCAGACGCCTGATACTTATTTGAATAAAAGATCACTACTGACGCTTACAAAGCTGACAACTGTATAAGTAGGTATGATTTATTCATTTGACGATACGATTTGTAAGTGTAATATTAAAAATGACATTGCAATTAAAGTCTACTTTTTGTACACTTTAGGTACCTACTAATAATGGGGCGTTTATAGAACTTTATAGCCGCAGGTTTGCCTAATTTCTAGACAGTGTAGTTTCCTAGAGAAAAGTATCTATACATCTATACATATAATAAAGCTGAAGAGGGTCGAAAGTCTGTACATGGAAGATATTCGAAAAAAAATTGGCTGGGGATAGTTAGAATCGATAACAGAACAAGTTCCAACAATTTTTAGAATTTTTGTCTGTTTATCTGTTTGTCTGTTTATCTGTTTGTCTGTTTATTTGACCGCGCATCACGTGAAAACGGCTGAACGGATTTTGATGAACTTTTGTAGAGAGATAGTTTGAGTCTCGGGAAAGGACATAGGATAGTTTTTATCCCGAAAATCAACCCTGGAGGGGGTGAAAAGGGGGTTGAAAGTTTGTATGAAGAATTTTTAACCGTTGAACCAATTTAGATGAAAATTAGTATGGAGATAATTTGAGTCCCGGGAAACGACAAAGGATAGTTTTCATTCCAAAAATCAACCCTAGAGGGGGTGAAAAGGGGGTCGGAAGTTTGTATGGCGAATTATTTACCGCTGAACCGACGATTAAGATGAAACTCGGTACCTACATAGTTAGTTTAAGCCCCGAAAATAATATATTATAGTTTATATCCCAAAAACCAACCCTTTAGGGAATAAAAACGGGGTTGAAAGTTTGTATGGGGAATCAATAACCGTTGAACGCTGGAGATAGTTTGAGCTCTGGGAAAGGATTTAGAATAGTTGGTATCCAGAATTTATTCCTTAATTACTAATTCCACGCAGACGAAGTCGCGGGCAAAAGCTAGTAGTCAAATATGCTCCGGCTTCCCTACGCTACTTTATGCGAATTTGATAAAACAAACTTGGTACTTTTATCGGTGGTTGTATAAGATACAAGGTACGCTTATATAATTTATTACGAAGACTATCAGTGCTTTACAGTGTTAGATGGAGTAAGCTGATATTTGAAACAGATATAGCTACTATCACACCAAATCTTGAGCCAAATTCTATTTTATTTACGTGTATTTATTATTATTAACCCCAAACTGACCCTATCGACTTTTAAGGAAGTAAATCTCATTTTAGTGCCAAGGCCAGAAATAGTCTAAACTCCTTTTCTCCACATCTACACAACAGCACCATCTAGCTATTCCGGTCACGCGCAGCGAAGGTTGCGTGAGAAATAACGCGACAGATAAACAGCTTTAGATTTGTTTTCGTTACACACGTTTCAGTTCCGTTACGTTTTGAGGAGATAAATAGCGAGCGTTGGAAGGCAGAATAGTGCCGATAATTTGTCTGTTTCTGGACAGTCTCGGCAGTTGGTTAATATACAGTGAGCAGCAGAAGTAGTTAAGCGTGAGGTGTTCAATAAACTTGACACGACTTTATTGTTAAGAGAATAGAGCGTGTGAAGGAACACCTCACCCGCTTAGTTACTTCTGCTGCTGACTGTACGTTAGAAACGCTCCAAAAGGGAAGCGCTATAAGTGAACTAATTCACTGAGAAAATGAAACGGCTAGAAATAAATAAGTTTTTGCTACTTACAACCGAGTGACTCGCTTCGCATGGAGCCTGCAAAGTTCGTTGCTTAAATCAAAGAAGTCAACTTGGCTAACTTACGTATGTGAAACTACACCATTAAATTAGTTAAAAATAAATAAGGGAATCAGGGAAGGGTTATATTTACTAGGACACTTATTTGGATTTAAATAAGTGCTTGGTAAAAATAACCAAGAATAGTTAGCAATAATTGCTTGTTTGTAATTAACAAAGCTTAATTGCGTGATTTAAATAAGACTTGGTTGTATATAACCAAAAATATTTTAACCGAGCCAAATTGGTACTTTGCTAACACACTATTTTTTCCGTGTTGTCTCTTGTCCATTTTATCGCCTATCGCATCATGCGTCACTTTCCCACTTAAATACTTGTTATAATGTGACAGTTATGGTGACAGGCGATATAAATCCGAGCATATTAGGCTAGCTACAAGTAAGAGAGGCTCACGAACTCCTGCCAGCCACGTGGGTAAGAGACAAGCTTAGGTATATTCTTAACAACCGAAGTTAATGCGAACATCGACGGACATAATTGAATCATCGCCTAGGCAACAACTAGGTAATGAAATATATTTTGAAGTATTTGTGGTAATTACATTTTAATATAATAAAAAAAATTGTGGGAGTTGGACTGGAAAAGAACTATGGTAGCCAACAACCGTAGAAATTATGCCACAATAAAGCCAAATTTAGGAGATCTTTCTCTACGTAAGGTAGTATAGTTTCTTTATATCGTTTGTTTTCCTAGTAGCCCTTATACTTGTATACATAAATACAAGTTTTCCTAGTAAAATAGTCCCCAAACATTGTTTTATAGGTAGGTTAACGGCACTCTATGAAACGACCAAAAATGCCAATAATTAATATTTAGTCCCCAGTTCATTCGCGGTCTGCGGTCGAAAACGTGACTACATTTCCCAGCCAGTTCGTACCAGGAATTAATAACCACACCCGGTAAATAGTTCAACATACGTGATAGTTTATTATTAATTTAGTTTGTTGACCTACATTCATATCGAAGCTTTACTTCCGTGCAGAGACTATAGAGATATAGACGACCACAGTCTAAGAACTTTTCGAAGCTCATGTCGATTGCGCCATCTATGTCAAAGCCATCTAAAGATACCGAATATGTAAGAGAAATGTCAGCTGCACTGCTACTCCACCTACTACTAGTGTACTACTAGTACGCTATTTGTTACTAAGTGGAGTAGCAGTGCAGCTGACATTTCTATTACATATTCGGTATCTTTAGGTGGCTTTGACATAAATGGCGCAATCGACATGAGCTTCAAACTTTGTACCTTCTTGTATTGTGCAATAAAGTTTAAATAAATAAATAAATAAATTATTTCAACTTTCTAATTGACCCATATAACTAATTAGGTATCAAAAGAAGAATTGATGCCTAAATAAATGGATAGTAAACTTTCTTTAAAATCGATCATTATCTACCAATAGGTAACTAAATAGGTATGCAAGTTCCCAGAATGGTTGGTCTGTCGAATTTAATTCTGAATCATGCTTTTCAGCAAACACAGATATTGCAAATTCCCCGAAACCATGCTTTTGATTGTAAAATTAATATTTGTTTTTGTATAGCCAGTGGAATATATTCAAAATATTTAATCGTAGGTACAGTCGACGTCAAAGATATGTTTACACTTTTGCACCTTATTACAATGGATTAAGGTGAAAAAGTGTAAACATATCTTTGACGTCGACTGTACATAAATTTTTTTAGTGTACTGCAATATGGTAAATACCTATTTCATTAATCAAAGATCATTCAGGTATTTACAAAATCGCATTCCTGTAATTCAGAATGTATAACGCACTAGCGCCATCTATTGTCATTTATAAAATGGCATTTCCCTTTGACCAATTTTCCAACATGTAACAAAATTACCAAATCCACCAATCAATTATTTAACTGCTCACCAACCCCCCCCCCCACCCACCAACCCACCAACCAACCCACCAAAGGCGCCGCCTAAAAGTAGTTGAGGGAGAATTCAACGGGTTGCAAGATATCACCATATCTTATAGTCTGTATTTTTGGGTATTTAAATAAAAGTAAACAAAATCTACCCTCCAATGGCTCCTTAAGCCACTTGAGGGTAGATGAAAACATTACATGATCAAATAATGTAGGTTAAAGTCAGGTCGTTCGTTCAGTGACAGATCTAGGCGCTTTTATATTTGGTTATGTAATACTCTTTTTGGTTGGTTAACCAATAAATGTTGTAACTACCCGAGAATGTACAAATTGTTTGTTTACTTTTATTTAAATACCTAAAGATACAAACTATAATCTAACGCGCTCGAGTAGCTGTTTCCTAGCTTGTAAGCGAATTGGTGTATACTGTAAGCTTTCACTGTATTTATGAATAAATGAAATGAAATGAAACTGCAAAAATCTCCTCTTGGGCTCCTCATTGATAAAATCACAATAAAATACGAGAATTTGTTCTATATTGGCTCTTACATGTTACACAATCAACATTATCCTGTAGGCTTTCCTTTCACTTGTCTGTTTATCGCCTGCCGCAATGCAGCTGGCTATGAATAACAACATTGCACTAAGCATGCTTAAATATTTCACACGAGTATGCAAAGCATTAGCCGCACACCCGCTGGGGACGCGGGCATCAGTCTTAGCATTTCGGTCACGATCGCACCCCCGCAGAGGGTATTGATTTGTGCACATTAATAAGTAAAATAGTTGATGGCGAGGGTAGTTTCGATAAATAATATAGCGAAGTACGACTTATGGAGGGTCCGAATTGAGATACAGACGGACGATATATTCTGATCATTGGATCTTACGGTTTCGGCTTAGTGGTTCATTATTGTTTGTTGCTTATAGTTACCGTGTTGTTCATCGGTAAATAAGTCATTTATAATTCTTATTAATATTAAGAATTGTTATTAACAATACGCTGTTTGTTTTAAATTGTAATGCAACCTAAGATTTATTTCCAAAAAAATTTTCGATTCGACCGATCCTGCTATCTACAGCCCCCACAAATTTCACAATGATCTAAAATAAATCTAGACATCGAAACGGCATTTATTTTTCGAGTCATTCGTCCGTTACTATAATTATCGAAGAATATTATATTAAAATATGTATTTTTCAGTGGTTACTAGATTTAACTCAATAATTTGTGAGTTTCCTTAAATCACTTCATATATATCCATGCTTTAAATAGGTATATAACAATATTTTAAGTGATAATCCTAGAGAAAAGAATGATAATTTCTTTGAAAAGTGTTTGTTTACACGATTAGACAAATATGGATGGATAGGGTACCTACGAGTATAATCGACTGTCATTTAGACTCCAAACCCAAGAAAAAGCTCCTAGGTATATAGTCGAACTCGCGGAGCGTAAGCGAAGTGAGTTCTTACAAACAACTCCAGACCGAACTGTCACCTGGCTATTGGGACGTCTCGCCATTTGGATGGCTTTTTGATTGCGATAGTTTGTCCGACGATAACTTAAGTAACGTTTTTCTGATCTTTATGAAATTTGTTGGGGCTGTAGCAGAGATACATAAAAATTGTAAGTTCGTATATAAGCGGGATCGATCAGGTTGTTATGGAGCTAGAAGGAGAAAAAAAATCCTCCTTAGGGTCTTGTTATATTAGTCAACTCGTTTGCAAGTAAATCGCGAGTTCTCAGTTCGACGCCGACTACTAGTTATACCGGATGTTTCCTGTAATAGGAGCAATAAATTAAAACGTAGATTCTATTCCTCAAACCAGACAACGTTACTTCAGCGACTTTTAAAAATAACTTATGGTTTGATTTTTAGTACACTTTAAACTTATTTCAAACACGTAATGTATTCCGAAATTGATTATGTCTGTAGGGTGACAAGACTGACAAGCAATGTCAAATAGGTGGATTTTAACGTACATTGAAAATACTATTTATTTTGTATGAAAAAGAGACAATCTGAAAAGTACATTATTTTTCAAAGTTGTTGAACAAAAGTTGTGTTGTTTGAGGAGTAGAATCTACGTTTTAATTTATTGCTCCTATTACAGGAAACACTCTGTATAAATCAAGAACATACACTCCCTATAAGCATAAATCATAAGCACAGATTTAAAAAAAAATATTAATATTTTCCGCGCCACCGATCCAAATAAAATGAATTATTAATTAAAATTGCAATTCGTTAATCCTTTTCAAAGTGAGATGAAAACAGCTTTTCGCCGAACCCTTTATTATAAATTTTAAACATATTTGAAAATTTCCAATAACTTTCATCCTTTTTGTAGAGCAAACGCTGTCAAAAAGTCGTATTTTCATATCAAACTGGTACTAGTTATGTTTTTTTGGATCTAGCACAGTAATAAACAAATGAACGACGAAAACAGACCTGATATTAATCAGTAATGGGTACATAAATATTTAATTATATAATTATAGACACTGTATTAATTTTGTGGTAAAATAATGAAAAATATGACGAGGAATTAATTGAAATTTATGTGTTTGTAAATGACACGGGACAAACATGATTGTAAAATGGGCATGATTGGGTTTTAACCAATGTATATGCTATATTTCTCAAATTAATATATTTAACTTATTATATTATATGGAGCCTATTGTGTCCCACTGCTGGGCAAAGGCCTCCCCCAAATCTTTCCGACAAACCGATCCCTATCCTGCGCTGTGTCTGACCATTCCTTTAAAAAGGAGTCTAGTTATATTATGATGATATTTAACTACTTTTTTGATAAACTAATCATTTAAAGTAATTAACAATGTAACGAATGTACTTTGAATATACTTATACAGGGTGTTTCCTGTAATAAAATCAATAAATTTAAACGTAGATCTACTCCTCAAACAATTAACCTTTTCTTCAACAAATTTAAATAATATGTATTTTGTTTGTAAATTTGTCTCTATTTCATTCAAACTAAAAAGTATTTTCAATGTATGTTAAAATCCGTCTGATTGACATTGCCTATCAGTTCTGTCACCCTACAGACATATATAGATCAATTTCAGAATATATTGCGTGTTCGAATAAACTTTAAAGTGTCCTAAAAATCAAACCATAAGTTATTTTTAAAATTCGCTGAACAAACTTTGTCTGGTTTGATGAGTATAATCCACGTTTTAATTTATTCCTCCTACAGGAAACACCCGGTATATCTGTAGATACAGAATGTTTCGTGATTATGGGTAAAATAAATTATCGGAAATTCTCATAAAACCTAAATATATACCCGCTTATTCATAAACTTATTTCAAACTTCATTTAACTAAACCATCTTTTGTCCTTATCTGTCACGTTGACAGTTGCGTTTGTTAGAAACAGACAAAATATAATTTAACTAAATGAGGTTCGAAACACGTTTATGAATAAGCGGGTTACTGTTTGCATTCCCTAGGCATACTGCTTATTAGGTAATAGTAATACATGGTCCAACTAGTAAATAATCTCCGTTCCTTGGCTCTCGAGCAGCAAACAATTGAAGACATGTTCTAAATCACGAGTGCGAGTCACGGCACAGACAATATATCAAGCCGACAGCGGGGGCACTGCAACTGCGCCCGCGAGACAGTTTAAAGCGAAGCGGGGGCTCTTATTATAGTGTAAGTTATGATTAGTCACACTCAACTTGGTGCAAGTGACGTTTAAGAGGATGATAAGACCTAAATTCCCTCCCTATCTTTTTCAGCGCGAGTGAAAGAGAAACACTGCGTTACGATTAATATGGGAGCTCATTGCAAATATTGCAAAATGATGAATTAAAAAAAACTATGCTTTAATTGAGAAATTTAAGTCAACGAAGTTTTTAGTATTAGTGTGGTGGAATGTTGTCCTTAATTACAGACATATAAGCCAAGAAACTAAAGACGTGCAATTGTTTTAAGCTAATTTTAGATGTATCTTTGGAATTATTTTCTATCGAGCCGATTTTGTCCAATCGTGTATTGGAATTAACCAAGTTCTTTTAAATATAATGAATATTAACATATATTTTTTTAACTTTTCCAAAACAAGTAGTTATAGCTATATGACTGTTTAAGTAAAGTCAATTTGAAGGTCATCGGGTCTTGTCAGCCTCTTAAGTTGTACAGTTAATTGTAACGTTTTCAGGTTAAAGGCACATCATTGTCGGTTGTCAATAAGGCGTTACGTTATTAATTGATCACCGACAATTTACTTGAAAATGACACAATTGTTGAGCCATTTATAGTTCAAGCTGTTTTCTTTTATTTTATACTTATTCTATCAAATATTTAATATAAAGTGAACCCTGACAACTATTAAAGTCCGTAACCGTATAGCAGAAGTAGTTACCTATGCGTACGAGGTGTTCAAATTGAACTTGACATGGGTTTATTTTTAATAAAATGTACTTATGTATAAGAGCGTGTCAAAATCATTTCGGACATGTAGCCTCTTAGCCACTTCAGCTGTTGAATTTTTCATAATTTATAATAATGTAATAGTCTATATCAAGAGGTACCACTTGGGAATTTGGTGGCTGAAGCATAATACGCTTTTTCGTCAAATGGTACATTTTGATGACATATATATATAGACAGTATATATACTAGTAGATAGTTATATTAGTATTTACAATTGTTGCGGTATATCAAACCTATTTGTCTTATCTATTATACAATTTTTTTTTGGTAAAATGTAAATCCCAATCACTATTAGATTATTCATCGAAAAAAAGAACAGATTTTCGTTTGCAATCATATATATAGCGATATTTCTTCAATAAATATTCATCAATTGAAAAAGAAAGCCTCTATTGAACTTGTAGTAAAAGTTGAAACAAAGTGTTTTCTGATAAATATTTATTTCTATGAAGTAATGAATAAATAGTCTGCGTTCTAAATATTTTTCAATAAATAAGTTGTGAAAATCTAAGCGACTTTGAGAATATCAATTACGAATGGATTAATTCAGTTGCTTTGAATTATTTTTGAACTGATAATCTTTCGCGATTGTTTCATATTTTTTGTATTAAAGATCTAAAGAAGTTTTCTAACAGATAAGATAAGATAGAGGTGTAAAAAATAGGGGTGATCCGTTAAAGGGCATAATTGATATCGTATTGTGACTAAGTAAAAATAGGAGAAAATAAAAAAACAAATTGTATGGATCAGCACGTCATCCCAGCCGGCCAACCCTCCTTACACTAACTCTTTTTGCGTGTTGATTTTCGTTTTAAATTTTTTCATACTTAGAATACCAGTTAGATATAACCTTAAACGAATCACAGCTATTTTTGTTACGACTTGTTTATACTTAGATGTATGAACGAAGTTTTCTAACTGTTCATAAAACATTTAGGTCAGATGTCTCCGAAACTTATTGGACAAGTGTTTTTCTCGTTAGCCCTTAAAAATTTGTATAAAGGTTGTCTGGAAGACGAAGTCGCTTTTTAGCAATAAGACCAATTAGTTAAAAAGAACCCTTCATTTAGTCAGTCATTCAAACACTTGTAGAACAGTGCCAACATTAACTGCATTAGTACTTGAACTTTTTTTAACGTCATATCCACAAAATAAAGTCATATCCGGCGTATATTTGACTAATACTGTAAAACAAACTAGGTATTACTCGACCAACAGCTTTGCTTAAAGTTCATTCAGAATTCTAAGGTTGAAAGGTCGTCTGTATTAAAGAGGTCACATTGAGATGTGATCATTCAGATTAGCGCTGGAATCTGTCATCTCAGTTCGTGCTCGTGCCCTGATTTGGAAGTTACTCCTTTGATAGTTTATTACTCGGATATAAAGCTATAGACTAATGGATTAATCTAGGCAGAAGTTGTTTATGATTGTTGTCACATTATATAGAGGATTTCTAAGGGATTTGGGTCGGCAGCTGAGGGATAGAAGTTACTCTTGGTTCAGATACCATCGACCACACTGTTAACTGTCCATCAGTAGACCTTATGCGTTTTGCAATAAGTTCGGTCGATGTACAGTCACGCAAAAATATGTGACACGCTCTTATATCCCTACAAATAAGAGCGTGTCACATATTTTTGCGGCCTTCATATAGGAAGTTACTATTACTGGTGACTGTACAGCTAATAGTGTTGCTGTTTGTACATGGCAACAAATCTCTTAGGCCTTTCAGCGAGGTTGTGCTGGAAGTTTCACAGGGACAGTGTTGTACAGTGGGCCAAGAAAGTAGTCTACCAGTTTTGACAAAAGTTTCTGCGAGTTCTAACGATCGCTAAAGTAGACTTTTCTAACGGAGTTTAAAACATGCACGACCTTGTTGTCTCATGGCGTTCAAACGAACCTCAACCGTAAAGTGGTAGACCACATTTTTGGCCGACTGTACCAGGTAATCTTCGACATGGTTTTTGGCTAATAGAACGAGTTGTTGCAGATTATAAAATTGTGTATGTGACGAAGCATGTGTTTTTAAACATTTTAGTTTAAGTGTTTAAGTGTTTGTGTGTGTGTGTGTGTGTGTGTGTGTGTGTGTGTGTGTGTGTGTGTGTGTGTTGTTTTTAGATAAATATGACTAAAATGATAATAGTATTTTATTAAATCTAGGTGCAAAATGTGGGTAGTTGTATTTTGTTGATTTGCTACGTGAACTTAAAGAACAATTTAGTCAATCAGGTAATTAATACATTGAAAGACTGTATCGACATATGAATGCAGGAAAGTTTAGATTACCGTCAAGCTACAACTTTGCCTACGATGCACAAATTTGCTTGGCTTGAAAAACATGATTTTCTTCACCAAACAGCTATATTTACTATATATCTTATTCCTGAGATGGCCGCTTTTCTCGTTCAGTAATAAGATATAAATGACTGTTTGGCAAAGAAAACCATGTTTTTCAAGCCAGGCAGAGTAGTAGCAGTTGACGGTAGTTATAGCAGAAAAAAGTTAAAACTCCTGGAGCCTAAAAGCTTCCTATCATTAAAGCACCTTCATTGCCACCTCAGTTCTTCAACTCAAAACAAATAAAACACGACCAGAAAGAACCGCTTACGAAACTGTTATCAGAATGGCCCATAACGTCCCTCTAAGTTATTATTATTGTACTTGAACTTTAGTTGGAAGCCAGCCAGGAACATGACGAGATCGAACAACAAACTTGCTGGACTATAATATGAATATTACCGGACGAAAAACAAACAGTCAGCATCAATGACAATGTTAGCGGAGTTGCGGGAAACTCTCGGTTTTTTAGATTTGCCGTAAGCGTAGTTTCTATGTTTGAGGGAAAAGTTTTTAATCCGATAACATGAAACTGTGTTGCATTGCCTGTATTAGGTTTTGTTTAAAAATACATGAAAATGAAGTCTCAGAAAAGCCAGAGAAAGTTTCTAACCTAAACTAACTAATGGTATGGCAGAAAAGTTTTTTTGATTTTTTAAACCTGCAAGAAGCATGATAGTTTTTATTAAAGTATGAGGTAGTTTTTTTTTATTCAATAGCATTGGTTTCTAGTAGCTTTTGCGTTAGCGGTATTTGTTTTGAAAAGAATATTGGAAAATAGAATATGAATATTACGATGCAGTAAATATTCTAACAATCTCCAATGAGCTGGCTGCAAAGTTTTATGTTTTATTTTTAGTTCAGATGCCAGTATAAAATTTCCAAGCTTAGTTTGAAGCATAATATTATTCAATACACATCATGAGATCTAGTTTCATTCGCCTTGTTATAGGTTGTGCGAAAATAAACATTCACGTTGTTACGTTTTCATAGAAAATGTTAATAAATTCAATACTGCTGCTTTTTGGTTTCCGACATTACTTTTGAAAACAAATAAAATGAACCATAAGCACTCACGTCATGCTCAACACAAAAGGACTTTGAACTCCGTTTCAAAGTTAAAATTTATACACATAAAGTATTACACTTTCTAAATAATATATTGGCTTATAACTTTTCCCGGATTGAAAAAAATGTTACTTATTTTTTTCACCAAACAACTATTTTTATTATTATACAGCGTGTATTTTTGATATTACCACATAAGCTATGGGTAGTTAGTATAGACCCTAATAAACATACTTCCATATGTTTTATTAAAATTTTACGACTTTTATTTTTCCATATAAAATATTTCAGCACGCAATGTATTGCTCCTACCTGATTACTTTGCCTTTAAAACGTCACAATTGATATGTGTCACATTGTAATGTATACGCAGTACATTGCTGAGTGAAATAAATTAAAAAATTAATTACTCGGTGATAATTAACAATTAACTAAATATTTATTGCAATGTCGATTTAAAACATCAAAACCTGCTTCTGGTTTCCTTTTGTGGGAATATCAAATAAACACGCGGTATATATCTTACTTCTGAGATTGCCGCTTTTCCCCAGGAAGAAAGAGTATACTCAAGGATATTTGAAACGGCTCACTTCGTACAGTAGTTTACATACGGGATGCACCAGTTACGTTCTTCTTGAGTGTAGTCTCGGTACTTGAATAATATTTATGAATAATAATAATTTTTACTCGATAAAATACCACAAAATAGGCAAAGGATAAGGTTATATTCATATTCAACTTAATCAGGAAAGTCATGACAAAGCTCTTCCGTAGTAATTTCCAGGTTGTCACAATGAATTCAGATTAGTTGGAGATACTTGGAATAGGACGCAAACTATTTCTATCTGCGCGAACGATTCCAATTACTAAATCTTGGGCTACGGTAATACCTACTGAGATCTTAGAGGATTCAATCAACCGGAGCGGCCATTGACAGGCCAACTGCCGAAAATATATGGGCAGTGGTCATACTTGTTGTATGGACTGACGTTTTTCAGACGTGGATTATACTATTTTGACGTTACGTATACATTTGACTTTCCCCTCCCCAGCATAAATCAGCAGACAGGCATGGCCACTCCGGTTAGTTGAATCCTCTAAGACTGAGATTTATCTACGGCTGTGCTATAAACAATATTGTCTGTAGTAAGTGATTTGTTGGTATTATACAGTGTGTAAATCTAATACGGGCGATAAATTAAACCAGACACAGAACTCATTAGCGTAATCATTAATTAAGATGTTTTTTTAAGTAACACTTAACTGTGACCCAATAATCAATTTTTGAAAATTTTATTAGCAGCAATGTACTCTAAACATGGTATTGATGGGTTATAGGCAACGATATACCTACTTATATAGATTAATATATACTTAGATACATAGAAAACACTCAGGAACAAATATTCGTGATAAGCACAAAATAAATGCCCTTACCAGGATTCGCACCCGGAACCTCCTACTTCATAAGCAGGGTCACTACCAACTGGGCTAGGGGGCCGTTAAAAATGATATTCGCATAAACAACATACTGAACAATTCAGAACTGAATTCCATTAAAAAGGATCGCGTTTAAAGTAGGCCAGACAGCTGTCTGTGTGATGGATGACCTAGGCTTAGCAGTAGGGTTCCGTTAGTATAAAGTTAGTTACGTAAACCCAAATTCGCATTTGGCAAACATTATATCAGAAATATCTTTTATGCCATACCTGGCCACAAAGTGGCTTTTTCCGCACGCTGCGGGCCAAGTGTAGACATAAAATGATGTACACAACACGGGAGGTAATAAAGAAAGCCGTTTTACCACCCTAGTTGTGTAATGTACAATTTTATACTCGTAAACTACTAGCGCATATTTTTCGATAGAGCTTTTATGGTTTCATATTGTGGCATCGCCGGCGATGGTCGAAAGGATTTCCATACAATATTGTAGCACTGTTGCCGTAGCCCGCCCTGCGCCGCCGCGGTCACCGGGGAGGCCGGCACAATCCGGAGATTGATGTTACTACATTGTATAGAGGCAGCAGGTCTTTCGTCGAACTCAATTCTTACCGGCTTGCCTATATTGAGCACTCGTAGAAAAAGTATTGTATACAATAGTGACATAATCGAGCTTTTCAATCTCGTAGGTCGTACTTACGGTACACGGAAAAAAAAGCTTCCCGGACACTCTCAATCCAAGACATTATTATATTAGGTTAAAAATATTTCCTCGTGACAAGTATTTATTTCCTTTAACGAAAATAAACTATAGTTTTAAATATAACGAAGCGAATATATTCTTACAGATGTTCTAGTTTTCTTTTATCTAAGATAATGCTTGTTTTATTAAAGTACAATCTGTCTTTTTTACTCAATATACTCTTGAAACAATAAATTTTTCTATTTCTCGTTTAAGAAAACGTGGTTTTATTAAGCGAAGAATCATATTTTTGACAAAGGAAATAAATACTTGCCACGAGGAAATATTTCCAAGATAACAATAATGTCTTGGATTGAGAACATCCCGGAAGCTTTTTTTTCCGTGTACTCAACTGAAAAGCTCTTAATTATGTCTCGATTGTATAAAATACTATTCTAGTGTTACCTACTTACTTTGACCGAGCAATTGAAACGAGCGAGGCGTTTACGAAACAGCTAAAGTAAAAATGCTTTCATAAGTCCGGTTGGGTAACCGGTCCTCTACAGATCGCATTTCACAACCAATTCTCGTGTTTTTTTTTGTTCAAAAGCATTAAAATAAAGAAAAAAAAAATATTTTTGGCGAAATCGACCTTAATTTAATGTCAAGATGTGTGACAAGTGACTGCTCCTTATGACCTCAGCTAGCCTACTATGGCCGGGTTTTTATCGCCTGTCACCATAGCTGTCACGCTCTAACAAGTATGTAAGTGTGAAAGTGACGCATAGCGCGGCAGGTGATAAAATGACAACCATGGATGGCCTTCTGGAATTCGTAGTTAAAATCTCTCGATCAGATGGGCGTCGAATAAAATTTTGGAGTTTATCACACGATATGAAGGGTACACGGATAGAACATGTCTAGTCCCTTTTCTTGTAAAATGAGATTTTTGTATCAAAATGTAGAGCCTGAAATGAACTATTAGCAACAACTTCTGTCACAGCTGGAATTTTTAACATAAATCCACTTTTTAGTTCATAAAAAACATCTAGTTTCGAAAATAGTATGGTTAATTGAATCGTTCCAAACTTTAAAACCGCTATAACTCAAAATGTTGTCAAAGTGACTAGACATGTTCTTTCCGTGTACCCTTCATATACCTAGTCCATTTTCCGGCCGTCATAACGGTGATAGTATTTAAATGCATTTAAATAGGATGATATGCATACAAACGCTTACTTACTTCAAACATAGGTAACATGTTACTCGGTTACTCAACGTGGCTATTTTTATCTAGATATTTATGAGTAGCATCCCAAAAACTCTGGACCACATTAAAACAATACAATCAAAGTTTCCCACGTTCAGTAGTTTTCCCAGAACTTCCCCCGGTACTGTTGCTTTTCACATTTTCTAGCGTTTGAACTGGGTCGGCGCACTTGGCCCTCCGCCAGCTCAATACAAACACAGAATTAGTTATGACAATTTGTTACTGACTGCAAAGGATGGGTATAGCTGCCGTTTTCATTTGTTTTTTATTAAAATTGGTCGTTGCCTCAAGCTTCGTAAATTTTCGTTTTGTTTGAGCTTTGATTAGGAATTGCGGTGTGGTCGCCATCAGATATATTGGAGCGGCCAAGGTGGTCACAAATAGCTGAACAACGCCTCTATTGTCAAGGTGATAAAGTGCATGTTCAGATATTTTTGAGTACCGTGGCCGCTCCGGTATATTTGATGGCGACTGTACGTGAAGAAAATCGCTTCTAAATTCTAGTTGTACTTTTTCGTAATATTTACAGCTTAAGAATATTTCCTATTTATGCTTAATTTTATGTTGCATGTGAAAATACGAAAAGTTTTTGTAAGTACTTACATTTTTGGAGTGAAGCTTTAAGTCAGATTTTAAGATCAAATATTAGTCGTTAATAGTTAATGATACATTAAATGAAAATAAGTAATTATTTAATGAGAAACTGTTAAAATTTTAAAGTATTCTGCATGGATAAAGTACGGAGGCAAATCTTAATTTACAAAATATGACTTACTTAAAGGTACCTAATAATCAAAATGCAAACCTGTAGGTTAAAACAGGAAACAATGTACAGTCGACTACAAAGAGATGTATTCACTTTTGGACCTTATTACAACGCAATAAGGTGAAAAACTGGATACATCTCCTTGTAGTCGACTGTACTTTAACGGCTTTTAGCAAAATCTAATTAACACTAACCGCCACTGTTCTCGTGTTACTGCAAACTGTTAATGTTAAACCGTACCGTTTTATACGTAAACTAATAACGGGGAAGCAATTTCATTTGCGTTAGGAAGTTGCCTAAACCCAGAGAGGTTTTTATAATATTTACGGGTGTTTCCTGTAATAGGAGCAATAAATTAAAACGTAGATTCTACTCCTCAAACCAGACAACTTTTGTTCAGCGACTTTTAAAAATAACTTATGGTTTGATTTTAGGACACTTTAAAGTTTTTCCGAACACGCAATGTATTGCGACATTGATTATGTCTGTAGGGTGACAAGCAATGTCAAATAGACGGATTTTAACGTACATTGAAAATACTATTTAGTTTGTATGAAAAAGCGGCAATCTACAAAATACATCTTTTTTTTGTTGTCCAAAATTGTTGTCCAATTTGTTGAACAAAAGTGTTGTTGTTTGAGGAGTAGAATCTACGTTTTAGTTTATTGCTCGTATTACAGGAAACACTCTGTTGTTAATTTACAGGAGTCGCTGGAGTCGGGTTATCACAGAGCTCGATTTCAACCGCCTTGTCGAATTTTCAAAAAATTGATCAAATTATTGAGCCAAACGAACTACGAACAAAAAGAAAGCTAAATTAGTTACGGCTTGATTTTGTATATTTTGACGCACCTGCTCATTCATTTCATTAACATTATTTTGTTTCATATCATCACGTTTTCCTAGGTTCTCTTCTCTTACGTCCCGTCCACATCCATAGTAGGTACCTATTCACGTAACATGATTTTTTAACACAGTTGCTCAAAAAAGTGCTTTTTAATACAGTTGCTCAAAAAAGCGCTTTTTAATACAGTTGCTCAAAAAAGTGCTTTTCTTGTAGTGGTTTAGCGTGCGGAAAGTTTGATATCGCGCACTAGTGCTTTTTACTTTTCCAGCCAATCACAGCTAATGACAGTGACAGACAGCCAATCACAGCGCCGCACCGCACCGCGCGGAGCGTTCGGATACATGTACTAAAGTAACCTCAAAGTGAATAATTGACAATTTTATAATTTTTTCACAACTGTATTAAAAAACGTCGTTCGATACTCGTGCGTAAATGTCATTCTTCACTCGTCCCGAGTCTTGCCACTCGCCTATGGCTCGTGGCAATCTCAGTACTCGTGAAGTAATGACATACTTTCCGCACTAATATCGAAATGTGCTATTAAAGTAGTAGTTTATAGTGTGGGAATTTAAATTTCTCGCACTAGCGCTTTTTACTTTTCCATCCAATCACAACAGGATTCAACGCACCGCGCGAATGTTCTGATACATAGTAATAAAGTAACCTCAAAGTGAGTAATCAATTGTCATTTTATAATTTTTTCGCAACTGTATGTATTAAAAAACATCGTTCGATACACGGACGAAATGTCATTATTTCCGATCTAGTATCGAAACGTACAGTAAGCGTCAGAGATATGTGACCCCCCTCCAGCAATAGACAAATGTGGTCGCTAGTTCGAACCCCAGCATAAGAATCACACTTTTTGCTTTTTTTTTTACTTTTGTTTTATAATCCTGGTTTTAATATTTTTTTACATTACCACAAATATTTATTTTATACGTTTTGTTATTCCTTATTACCTACTCAGTTATTAACTCGGAACATTAAAATTACCCTTTTAATCAATTTTTAACTAGAACAATAATTTCGTTAACTTTACAAGTGCAGCGTGATGGATAGTGTAACAGACTAGTAAACACTAGGTTCGCGGTTCGAATCTACGTAGAGGATACTTTTTGTATTTTTATACTTGTTCTTTTTTATTAATAATTTATTAACATCCTATTTAATATAGTAAGTTTAGTTTAGAAGTTAAAATCTTTTTTTTAAGGACTAATAATGAAAATTCCATAGTCACTGGTAACTTTTTATTAACTAAAAAGTAGGTATTTAAATACTATTATATTAAATATTGTTTACTAACTGAATAATGGGGGTAATATATATATATATGACAGTAGATATATTATGCGTGTTCTGTAAACTGATTACTATATATTTTACAGCTAAATATTTACTAGTTAAATTATAATGTGTAGTCAATTATACATCAGTGAAACTTAAAGTTAACAAGTAAAATACCTTTAGCTTAACTCTTACTGTTTAAAATTGTGGTATTGGTGGTCTGCATGTTGTTAAACTTTATAAGGCATTACACTTTGGTTGTTTACTTTAGATTATACCTACATTTTACTGCATTGAGTAGAACCGTAAAAACAAGTCGGGTCATAACTTTTTTTATAAGTAATACCAAACTACTCGGTTAAAAGTGAAATGTATAGTTTCCCTTTTCTTTGATTATAAATTAATATTCTTATTGCATTTAACACAATTTTTCAGTTATACTTTAGACAGAGATGGCGGGACACAGCGGTGGGAGTTGTGGAAATTGCGGGAAGAGGCTTTTAAGTATAAAATGGGCTATTCAAAAAACAATTTCAAAAATGAGTATAGGTTAGACCGCCCCTCGCCCTATTAGTCTGTATGCCATTATCAATATGTAATACGTAATCTAAACCAGCTATTTAACGTTGCAAAGAGAAACGACATGTTATCAAAGATAACAATAATTCATCTCTTAGCCCGTTACCAATGCAATGCAACCTTACCACAATCTTAGTAAGCATAGGGTATTTCTCCACTAATTAGGTCGAATTCAAACAGCTCCCATTAAAGTTACATTGAAATTTCCTATTAACAGAAACACTTTATTCAGTCATGTCACATCAAATTGACTTGAAATAATACTAATGAAGAAGAATCCATGTTAAAAAAACTACATTAAATGGCTAACAATATGTATGGTTTTTAAGGTAGAAATTAACGAGTTACCTCTTGGAAAAGCCTACTTGTTTAAGCACTATCTTGTTATTTGCAAAAAAACAATATAATTTGTTAGACACTACTTATACAATAGCATTATACCTACTCATTATTTTAAAACTTGCATGGAGTAAATATTTGCCCAATAATGGAGAAATACCAACAACACATTTTTTTACAATTTTTACTAATAACATAGAGGAAAACCTTTTTTATCTTCTACCTGTTTTAGCCGGCTTTTCATGCTTGAAACCATGTTTGAACATACATTGGTGTTCCTCATCAATTCCCACTTTCTATAAACTTCTTCGTCTAAGTTTTGTCTTGATTTGACTTGTGTAGGGTCCCAGTTAAGCACCATAAATTCTCAATAGGATTAAGGTCAGGGCTTTTAGAAGGCCAATCTAATACAGTGATGTCTGTTTGTAAGGCTAACCACTCTTTCACTATACGGGAACGATGCACTGCACTATTGTCATGCACCAATGATTTATGTCTTGCACTAAATAAATTTGTCCTTCGGGATAGGCGACGCGAACGGAAGGCAACATGACGTCACGTAACACTTCGAGGTATCGCTCGCTGTTCATTCGGCCTCCAACTTCAACGAGCTGCTCGGGCCCCATAGATGACATCCAGCCCCAATACGCTAAAAAAAAATATCATGAGCATACCATAACTTGAAAAACGTAAAACTGAAATCACAGTTTTTTTTAAAGTGCAGGTAATGAAAATTGTATACTTAATATAATATACCCACCTAATGATATCCTTTCGCTTGTTCTAAGGTCTAGCATATTTTTGGGGTCAAATCGCTCTCCACTTCTGCGCCACAATATTTTTCTTCCATCTTTGTCTGACTTAAAATATTTCTCGTCAGTAAATACGATATAACGAATCTCACCCATCTGCGAATCGTATTTCTCTGCAAGTAAAAATAGTATTAAATTTGCTCGTTTATGATGATAAAACTTAAAAAACTCAAATAGCTTTAAAAATAAACATGGCTCTAAGACTATACCTATTACTTCACATAAAAAAGCTGCCGATTAAAAGACTTTTCCGTTAAATATATTTTTCTATCTTACCCCATATATAGGTAAACACACGACAGTAAATCCTCACAAACAAAATCTGGTGGCTTAACTTATTGATAACATTTTACTTTTTTTACTAAAAAATAAATGTCCCAATGGAGTCACAGGTTACAAACTTACCGTTATATTCAGTACTCGTGTGCTATTTGTTTAATACTTTTGTTCTCTTCCCAAAGAACCACAATTTTATCGAACCATATTGTCATTGAAACACAAAAAAACGGATGGGGGCAGTTATTCAATTGCTTGAAATGCAAAAGGATTGTCGAGAGATCGTAATTGCGTTGCGACACAGGTATGATTCGCACACGCAAATTATGACTTACCCTCAGACAAATTTTCTCCACGAAATAACTAGACGCATTTACTCCAGTAAATTAAACCTTAAAATGTAATTGGTAAAAGTCGTTGTTAGTCGTCTGTGGAAATAAAATGAATAAAAATGAGGGTAGGAAAATATTGATAAACCAAAGACATTACTAATATGATCCAAGACAAGCTTGCAAAACAGGGACGAGTATAGATATAAGTAATAGTTGGAACAGAATATCTATGTTAAGGGACCTCGATGTCGATGGCGCTTACGCCATTATCAGCGATGCTCCAATAAAAATGCAACGATGCGCAACCCGATGCGGCGTAAGCGCCATTGACAATAAAGTCCATTTTTATAGATTTTGTCATAGTTCTCTATTGCCGGTCGGAACTGGTTCATATTTTTGTTGTGTAGTCCATGTGTTACGATAGCCCAGCGGAAAAAAGCCGGACTAATGTATCAGTGAAGCGAATGAGTGTGAGCCGAGGCCCCAGGATCGATCCCAGCTTAGCTGACAAGCAGATTTGAAATATTTCATTTTTGAAAGAATTAAATGACAGTGTGGTAAATGCCGATTCTCGTGTCGAACGAGAGTTCCAGTTTTACACCTAGGGGGGTCACGTATCTCTGACGCTGACTGTACATTCATCTCACACGTAGTACTGGGCAATATTGACACAATTCAACCATACACTGCAGCTAGCCATATATTCCACGCGAAAAAATCGATAAGCCATGTAACGAACGCAAATCCCTAGTTACCATTAGATAGAGCATAAAATTTCGCACTTGCACCGTTGAAGGTAGAACCTTGAAATGAACACAGAGATTTTTATCGATCGTTTACCAAATTAAATATGGCGATTAATTTGGCTCTTTTGCTACTTCCCCAGAGCAAATAATGTTATATTATTTTTAAATAACATTTTGAAAAATATCATAGTGTTGACTCGAATATTGTATCTTTTACAAATATTGTTAAGCTCCACAAGAAAACTATATCTTTGGAAGTCAACCTAAATGTGTGAAAACCAGGTTTAAAATTTTAACAGCTTCTAGTACAGTCACCGCCAATAGTATCTTCCTACACGAAGGCCTCAAAAATATGTGACACGCTCTTATGGCCCTGCAACGTAGATCTCTTAATATTCTATCTCGATGCGCTGCAAATAAGAGCGTGTCGCATATTTTTGCGGCCTTCGTGTAGGAAGACACTATTGCCGATGTCTGTATCAAGACACGGGCAGAACCGGCGGAATAATGTATGATGTACACAGACTACACAGACACCTCATCATTATGCTTTTACAGGGAGCACGAGGTCACCACACATCAGTGCAATTTTATTCGTAAATTTCTACGATTCGAACAGCACATCTCAATAGTATTCTACACCAATTTGTAGTATAACAATCCAGGTTCACCCCTGTAACTTGATTTTTGTGGATATTTTTAATTCACATGAGTAATGATCAAGAACGTTAACTCAATTGAAATAAGCGGTCGCGCTCTCATACAAAATTAGTATGGGAGCACTGATGCGTGGTGACCCCGAGTTGTACTTATGATATATCTAGTGGTTGAGGTTATCTATGATGATGTAGTACCGTCAAATGGAGTAACTTGGTGCAGATAGTTAACATCAAACAAAGGAAATACGCCCTAAGTTAAGAAATAAAAAAATCTGACAGTACGTACCTTTGAATTTGGAACTACGGGTCTGAAGTACTATTTCAACAAGCGCTAAAATATATCCTGCAAGTTCGCAGTCAATTGATAGATGAAGTGGGGTAGGGCAGTTACCTTATTAATCTTATTATACTGTATCTATTAGGAGGTATCTCCGTTAACGAACTAGGTCGACTTATAATTCGGCAAGTTCCCTGGAACGGCGCCAAGTCCTGCCGAATTAGGCCACTTCGTTACACTAATTGATAAGGTATCTCACGTCTAATTTGTATCAATTAGAAATGAACCGAAAACTTCGGGAGCTTCACGCCAAACAGTATTTGCAAAGTGGGTAACGGAGAGTCTGAATCTTGTAATAATATTATCGGTATGAGAATATTCAAATACTGTATAAACAATCGCCATCAAATATATCGGAGCAGCCAAGGTACTCAAAAATATGTGAAAATGCAGTTTATCGCATTGACAATAAGACGTTGTTCAGATATTTGTGAGCATCTTTGCCGGTCTGATATATCTGATGGTGACTGGACATGCTTACGTGACTTTTCATGTTCTTGCCGACATATTTAGAATATAAAAAAAACTTCTTAAAAAGTATTCTACTTTAAGTATATCTATTTTTAGGTTACACTAACTGTTGATATGCCAAATTTCATCTAAATCCATTCAGCATTAAATTTATACCTACGCCGTTTGTTATATTTTAATTATTCAAGCTTAATCTACAAGCAAAAGATAAAAAAGAGCGAATTAAATTAATAAAAAAGTTGTTACTGGCCACAAAAATGTAATATCTGGCGGGCCCAATGCCATACAACCAAAGGGCAGTATAACGCGTCAAATTGGCTTGCGTTTATGACACTTCTCTTCTGAGTTAATATAATATTAGTCCGGTCACGCGCGCCTGCGTTATTTCCTTTCCGGAACTTACGCAATGCGATTGATCTAGGAGATTATAAAAAGTTACTTGGGTACCTGTCCAGAAGCTTTGGTAGCGTGGCGATAAGACCTTAGACTTTCCGGAGGTCTCGGGTTCGAATCCTGGCTCGTACGAATGGTTTTTTGGAAGTTATGTACGAAACATCATTTGTTATTTAAAATACGTTCAAAGTAAGTTTGGACTTGACGGATAATATTCATCCATTTGATATTCTACTCTACCTTAATATAAAGGAAATAGAGTCCATGTTAACACGGCACCAAATGGTGTGATGCTTGTAAAGTTGACTTTATAATTATGACAACAAAATGTAGATCATCTGTCAATCGCAAACCGACTTTAAAGCACCTGTACCAGTTTTCATCATCGTTTTTCGGTGAGTAAAGGGCAAGTTTACCTTGAAGGTTGGAAGTTCAAATGACACTCGTTTTTATAATTGGAATTAGACTGCCAAGTGGACTCCATGCTCTATTGAACCTTGGAAATAACGCCGAGAAATCGCTGGGAGGACCATGAGCTGTTTGACGTGACCCACATAACATAACCAATTGATGATAAGAAAAAAATGAACAGAGTAGGCCAAACTTCACTTTTGACAGATCCAATCCTGACCAATAACCGCGAACCATTTCGTTCGTTCGTTCTCCTATTTGTATCACTATCTTTCGAATATGCAAGAGCGATAGAGAGTAAGCCCGCTTTTTAAGACAAACATGGATATAACATGAAACTCGTATCGTCTCGTACTAGGTCAGTGAGATAAATATACAATTTCCCGTTAAATTCGCTCGCCGGGAAGCAAATTTCCTGGTGCGCCCACATTCCGGCTTATACACTTTTTTGGAGGGGTTTATTTACCCGAAAATAACTAATTTCACTGTATGTAAGTAATATATATGTCTACCTAACCAAATATAATTTGTATAAATCCCTTACTTTTCTTCTAATATTATGAATCTGAACATAACTCTGTCATTCAATTTGAACCACAGAACCGATTTAGAATAAAATAGCATATTAAATAATTTGAGTCCTGAGGAAGGACATAGGATAGATTTTTACACAAAAAATTCTACGCAGCATAGGTGAGAGCAAAAGCTAGTAAAACATATATCTCTATGATTTCAGCATTGACAAGGGGCTGTCCATAAATTACGTCATTGATTTTTGGCGATTTTTGACCTCCCCTCCCCCTAAAATCATCCAAAGATTATGCTTCGTATGGCCCTGTTTCCTCCTACGTTATGCTACCATTATCCGATGTCCAGACCCCCCCCCCCCCCTATTTTGAAATGACGTAATTTATGTATCAAAAATACGGCCTAAGATGAAAATGGCGGAATGAAGGCGGATTATCAGGTTGCTTCTTAAGTAAAATGCGTACATTAGTATTAGTAAGTTTGTTGTTACAAAGTAAGAGTATAAACAAATTTGAGGTTTTTTCTACACACCAAGACGCTTGTGTCTAAAACAACCTTTAAAATATAATGGCGCAAATGGGAGCAAAATAATAATAAACGCACATTAGATGTTACAAAGTAAAGTGAAGACAGATCAAAGATGCTTATAAAGTCCTTAAATTGCTGTCGTCTACATCGTTAAAATACCCCCCAGCAATCAAGCATAGCACGAATATGCAACCCCCTCCCCCCTCCCCCTATTTCACCCCCTTTACGGAAACCGTCTTGTTTTTTGTAACCTCAACTTCACTCCCCTTGTACGAACATTTACCTTCGACCTATTCACGATGGTTTTTGCCGCGACATTTTTGTCTAGTATAATCAGACCTCCGGAACAACAAAGTATAAAAGACATTTGTTACTCACTTTTATTTAGCTTGAGCCCTTAAATTTATGTGCTTCAAATCTTGTCCAACTCGCGGAGCGTAAGCGAAGTGAGTTCTTACAAACAACTCCAGACCCAACTGTAACCTGGCTACTGGGACGTCTCGGCATTTGGATGGCTTTTTGATTTCGATAGTTTGTCCGACGATAACTTTAGTAACGTTTTTCTGATCTTTATGAAATTTCTTGGGGCTGTAGCAGAGATACATAAAATTTGTAAGTTCGTATATGAGCAGGATCGATCAAGTGGTTATGGAGCTAGAAGGAGAAAAAAATCCTCCTAGTCTTGTTATATTGGTAAACTCGTTTGCAAGTAAATCGCGAGTTCTCAGTTCGAGGCGGACTACTAGTTAGTTAAATTACAACCACTTCCCAGTACCTGGTTGAGCTGAGGTAAGTTCCGTAATTTGCATCAAAATAATCAGCAACAAAAGTGTGTAGGTACCTATACCAAAAAAATTGGGAGGTGAATCTTTGAATGTTATGTCAAATTAATGATAGTCGTTATACGTGTATTTAATGGTTTATTAGATGCATTTAACTAAAAAAAAGACACCCCTTTTTTCTTGGCACGGAGCGATTACCTATGTCACATCCGTTTCCAAATCGATTCACTAGATGGCAGACACTAAAGTGTGCATTATCTGTAGGGGGTAGCAGTAGGTCCTGCTAGGTAACTATTACTGCACCCATAACCGACAAATTACGAGCAAATCGCCTTGCGTGGTACGGGCATGTTATGCGGAGGGATGAAAGTCATGTTACGAGAAACGTATTAAGAATGAACGTGGAGGGATGTAGGAAAAGAGGCAAACCTAGGAAAAGATGGATGGATTGTGTGAAAGATGATAATATGAAAAGAAAGGAGGTGAGTGATGAGATGACGGGTGACAGAGATGTATGGAAAAAAAAGACATGCTGCGCCGACCCCAAAGGGACAAGGGCAAGCGAATGATGGTTGAATGCGAGGCGCTTACGAACCGTTGTGAATATCTCCTGTAATGTTTGACATACGTCGCAATGCTCTTATGTAAATTGGTGTAATAACATTCCTGAGCCAGTTTTGCATAATTGAGAAGACGCAATTATACGAACCGTATGTATAGGTTTGCATTTTAGATAATTACGAGAAATGAATGTAACATTCGCTGTAACTTCGTTGCCTCGGTGATCTGTTGGTAATTGAGTTCCACTTCGCATTTGAAACTTTTATAGGTATCTGTTGCTTTTCGTGTGTGATTAGAGTATGCGTAACGACACTAACGACCAGTTTATTATATGTGTAATTTTAATATTATGATGAAGCGTTCTGCTGCACTGATTCTTACCTACACCCCTGAAATCTACACAGCCGTGGAACATGCGGTTTCAAAGGTTACACTCTAGAACAGTTTTCTTCAGTTTTATATTTTCAATGGTGTACACAACTTGTAAATATATATACACAACTTGGAATTTATACTTGTTATCTTCTAATCTAATAGGCATATCATAGAGTAACTTATAGTTGAGCAGCACAGTCTAAGAACTTTTTAAAGCTCAAGTCAATTGCGCCCTCTATCCGAAAGCCCCCTAAAGATACCGAAAATGTAAGAGGAAATGTCACCTGCACAGCTACTCCACCTATTACATATAGTAACGAATAGCGTACTAGTAGTACACTAGTAGCGCAATTGACTTAAACTTTAAAAAGTTCTTAGACTGTAGCCGTCTATTATATCTTTAAAGTCTATGGCCATCTTTAGAGGGTATTAAAGCATAGAGAAAGATATACATATATTTTTCTATTCGTAAAGTCGAAACCGCTACTTTTTGTCCTTGTCAATATTAACTTTTATTTAGCTGGCTCAACTTTAACAGCCTATATATATCTATGAATTAATCCTTAAACCTATAGGTATTGTTCTAATATGGTAATATTATTGTATATTCAATTCAATCAGTTCCTTGTCATGTGACGTACCTAACGCGTCAAATTATGGGTGTCGCCCTAATTCCGCGGTAATGTCGTTTGTCGTTTGAGTCACACATCGGTGCGTTATTCTATATAGTGGCTGGTAGCGAATAAATGCATTGACGCGACTGCTAAATAGATAAAACCTTTGTCGAGAAACGAGGGGAGGGTATTAAAGTTTATGTCTGTTTATCTGAATAGCTGGTTTTAACGGCCTTGATATTTGATATGAATTGATAATATACCTATTGTTGTTTCAATTCAGTCAGAGCTCCTTGCTGTCTGACGTGACGTTACAAAATAGGGTCTTCGCCCTAAAATAACTGTATCACAAAAAACGGCAATCGTTTGACGCCACGCTCATGAAAAAACGCTCAATCGCCGCAGTTTCGTGAACGTAACAAGGAAGCTCCATACGTTTGTTTCACACTTTCGCCACCGATAACGTCAAAATCCTTTGACAGTTTTTTTTTCTTGTAACACAGTTCATTCAAAATATGAACATGTTCATCTACAACTATTTTAAATAAAATCGGCGTATTTACCACGTATTCATCGTACTTAATCATGCTTTGCCTACCTTTTGAACTAGCCCCCTTCCCTTAAAATGGTAATTTTAATCCTTAAATAAGTTAGTTACTTGACTGGATTATTCCACTGAGACTACTGAGAGCCATTAGAGGCCATGGATTACCAAATAAAGATTGTGATTACACTCAGCTCACTTACTGACCTAGTAGATCTACCAATTCTATTCAGGTGTGTCCGCAAACAAATCAGTGTCCAATTCGCGCCATACACGCACGGATTTGTCCGCCGGGCACATCCGTAGGACAAATCTGGCGGGCATATCTGTGCGTGTATCCCTAGCTTTTAGGGGCCGTCTAATTATCACTTAGTTAATTGATTAGTTATAAAAGTGAGTTGAGTGTACCTACAATCTTTATTTGGTAATCCATGGCCTCTAATGGCAGCCAAACACCATAGATTTAAAAAATACATTAAAACATAGCTGTTAAATTATAATTGGGATTGGTGAATTATTCAATTTAACATATATTCTACCTACTCTGCTAAAAACAGAACACTGTGTCAAGTGCCATCATCGGTGAATGCTAGAAGTTAACGTACAATTTCTCCGTATTCCACAAAATTCAATTACAGTTGTAAACGTTCGCGTCGTTGACACAATTTCCTTATAAAACCTGAAGGTAAACTTAATTTTAGTCTATTTCCATTGAAATTCCAGGAATACGAAAATTCGAGTAATTTCAAAGCGCGTATACTGAAACTATTTCGAGACACATTAGAGTATAATTGTGTACTGAGCAAATACATACGTTTAGCTGGTAGTTACATGTAGAACAAGAGTGTATAATGTACTTAGTTATGTATATATATACGGTCGCTAGAAGTTGCTAAGCGGGCAGGATGTTCAAAATTATCTTGTTACCACCGCATTGATAATAATTTAAAACAAAAAAAGAACCGACTTCACTTAGGATCTGCTATTCCAAGAGGAAGTGGCCGAGTTGCTGTAAAAAATAGTGAAATCACTATAGGTGTGCCTATAATAGTTGAAGAGTTCCCTCGATTTCTCCAGGATCCCATCATCAGACCCTGACTTGGTGACAATGGGACCATCTAGGGGTTATACCTGTTCGATTAAAAAAAAATTTGAAAATCGGTTCACGATTCACGGAGATATGGAGTAACATACATACAAAAAAAAAACATAATGATAAAAAAAAAAAAAAATTCAGTCTAATTGAGAACCTCCTCCTTTTTTGAAGTCGGTTAAAAACTGATAAAATTGGGTTTGACTGGGTAAGTGGGTATTTTTTTAAAGTTGTTTTTCTCATTGGATTGATTTAGAAACAAAATCGATCAAAAATAATAAGTATCTACCGCAGTAAAAGTCTTAATACCGTATCATTATAATTGAAGCCAGATACGACATAGATATACATATAAATTAATTACTTTGGCACTTATAAAACTTTAAAGAATTTGAACTCGCTAAAGAATTTCTTAACGAAATGAAAAAGGTGCCTAATTAATTCAACTACTTAATTAATAATGTAAGAGTTTTAATTAAATAGTAATAGTAATAGTAAATAGTAAACTCAATTATATAGTAATATAAGATAATAAAGGAAATCGGAAGAGTTGAAACCAATTTGTGTCTTTGCTGTTCTCAATAACCATTGCAATTCTCAATAGGATAAATCTAAAATCGACCTCATTCTGCAAAAGGAAATAATCCAATATTTTCCAAAAACGCCAATATTATTTGTGACAGCTTCTAAACGGGGGAATGGCAGCGACGCAGCGATTAGCCTTTTATGGCGTCACGCAGCGCACATTCCGCCAATTTATGACGCCATGGAAGAAGGTTGCTTTACAAATTCGGCAATTTGGGTCGTATGAAGACAAATGCTTGAAGGTTTAAATGGTAGTAATTAAGGGAAAAGAAGTGGTAGCTGACTTTCTTTTACCTAAATTAGAAAATGCATGAAAAAAAACGCCAGTCTTCATGAGGATACTGCGCGGCGTATTTACCATACAGATCTAAGGTTGCGTTTTCACCAGTGATGAACGTGGATGTGTTGTGACGAATGTGACGAATGTGTTTGTTACGAACCAATAGTGGAGTACAACAACGCCTTTTTAAACTATAAAAATGACAAAACTCACAAGTCCGATTTTATATTGTGCCCCGTTAGAATACGTTAAGTACTAATAATGACAAATATTTTCTAACAATTGTGAGCATTGCGCTAGGTATAATACACGTATTTGTTTGCTACATAAAGAAAAGATTATGCAAGTTTTATTTTTCTCTACCAGACTCATCATCATCATCATCATCAGCCCTTTATCGCCCGATGCTGAGCATAGGCCTCTCTTCGTGTACGCCACTTGTCTCGGTCCTGTGCCAATTTCATCCAGAAGTGACCCGCAACCTTCTGAATGTCGTCTACCCAACGAGCCAACGGATAATAAATTCCAGGCTAATTTATTCTATGTATTAATGTTGTAATCCAATATCTTTTAATACTAGTATACATCACTTAACATCAGAATACTAATTAGTAGCAACAAAACTAATATCTAAAGCGTTCTCACACATCCCTAAGACAGAGGCTGCAGTATTGCAATATTACTGTACCACAATTTACTAACATGTTTTAAACCTTATTACACGGGCTTAAGGTATACCAGTGGTCAGATAAGAGTGTTGTTAGTATAGTAATTAATCACGGCAAGCAATTATTGCTCTTAGCTAGAACGGTAAATCAGCTATAGTAATAAATGGGCAAGGGGGAAAGACGAGCGGAGCTTCTCGACTCGATATTTGACAAATTGGGCGATTTGTTGACTAAGAGTAGGGTTAGGCCTTTAAATTTATAGAGGGTATGTAGGTCACGCTAAAGAATTGTGTTAAAAAAAACATCAGTCGAGACTTTTACTAATTTGGTAATTAAGCCAATAATAATTACAAAAAACGCAGGTACAGGGGTCAGTTGGCGGTAGGAAGGCAGCTGCAATTGGACAGGTACAGTCCGTGAGCTCTCAGAAGAACCTTCGGGTTTTAGAAACGTCGGGTATCAATCAACAATGACACATTGAACAAGCAGAACAGCAATATTACCTTCGTGTGTCATCGCCGATTCCCGAAGGTTCTTCTTAAAACTCACGGACTGCACATTAATTAGTTTCTAATCGAAAGAGGGGCAGTATTCTAACTTTAATACACACGATCCAACTTCAACACAACTCCAATGCAATCAACTACGCAGTGAAACTAAAACGTTTGAATCAGAAATATCTGAATTTGCTTGAAAATTATTCTAATGAAACTCCAATACAAGTACTATATTGGTTGATTATTTGTTTTGTGTTGGAGTTATGTTTGAGATAGATTGTATTTTTGATGTATTACCGATTGCGTACACGGAAAAAAAAGCTTCCGGGATATTCTCAATCCAAGACATTATTATTTTCTTGAAAATATTTCCTCGTGACAAGTATTTATTTCCTTTACCAAAAATATGATTCTTCGCTTAATAAAACAACGTTTTCTTAAAATAGAAATACAAAAATGTATTGTTTCAAGAGTATATTGAGTAAATAAGAGAGATTGTACTTTAATCAAACAAGTATTATCTTAGGTAAAAGAAAACTAGAAAATCTGTAAGAATATATTCGCTTCGTTATATTTAAAACTTTAATTTATTTTCGTTAAAGGAAATAAATGCTTGTCACGAGGAAATATTTTCAACATAATATAATAATGTCTTAGATTGAGAATATCCCGGAAGCTTTTTTTTCCGTGTACTACAGTTTCGTTGCATTTGATTTTCGTCAATGCACTCTTCAATTCAATTCACGTTCTATAGTAAATTTGTAGGTAACTTCAACAGTCCAGCCACTTAAATGCATTGGTGAATGTATATGCCATACAACCGTAGTCTGTATCTGTGTGGCCCCGGATTTAGAATAGTGCCACCCCGTCTCTTCCCGCGGGTGTCGTAAGAGGCGACTAAGGGATAAGGGATAAAGGGACCCGAATCCCTACTATTCGTGGGAACGCTGTGGTGATTCATTTAATTAATAATCATCCGCATGGCGGCGATGCGGTTCGCCACCCATCAAGTCTCGTTCTACACGGGGGCGAGAAGTAGCTCACGGAGAGCCGTTTTTTTATATTGATTGTAGCAAATGGAAATCCGTGATCTCTTCCTACCCCTTTTGGGAAATAGGCGTGATTGTACAGTAAAACCGTAGTTTGTACAGAGACCCACAAAAACCGCACGTAAAGGTAACGTAAAAGTTAAATCCAGCCACATATTCCACATTAATACGTGTATAAATATCATCTCCGTTCATTTCTCTTCTCCAGACCAAGACAACACTGCTAATGTGTTTGGTTCAGCAGATATCTTACAACTATGCAGTTCTCAACTAGGACACTTAGCGATTTATTCGCGAACTTCGCTAATGTCTTTACTTTGAATAAGCTGTTGTTCTGCAGTTTATATTCTACAATACCGCAAATTGCAAACAGATGTACGTTACAAATGACAAAATGAATTGTGAAGGACTCTGGAAAACTGCAGGATTCAAACCTGCCTTCTCTGGTTTGCTGGTACTTCATCATCATCATCATCTCAGCCATAAGACGTCCACTGCTGAACATAGGCCTCCCCTTTGGACCTCCATAAGTATCGGTCGGAAGCGACTTGCATCCAGCGTTTTCCGGCGACCTTTATAAGGTCGTCTGTCCATCTTGTGAATGGACGTCCTACGCTGCGGTTTCTAGTCCGTGATCTCCACTCGAGCACTTTTCGACCCCATCGGCCATCTGCTCTGCGTGCAATGTGGCCTGCCCATTGCCACTTCAGCTTTCTAATCCTGTTGCTGGTATAAGTACCAGGTATGAAATTGATATTAATTGGTTGGTATTGGTTGGCTTACCGTATTCTATTCTAAGTTTAAATTTCATATAAAATACATTACAAACATGTCGGTCCCGCTCCGAGTCGTTCTTGGTGCAAAGGCTGGCCATAGTAATCCAGTGTGGAAATGCCGAAAGCATTATGGGCACCTTTGCACCGGGAATATACGGGAGCGGGTTTTAGTGTAATTTTTATATTTCTTTTCTATACTTACCTATTTTGACATTCAATAAATTATTTCTCAAATATAACATAAACACACAATAAATAATCAACCGGTATTGAATTTGTATTGGAGTTGCATCGGAATTATTTTATTTTCAAGCACTTTCTGATTCAGACATTTAGGCCGGTCCTCACTTATGGCAGCGAAATATGGCCAGTCACCCAGCGACATGTCCAGGCCATCCACGTGGCAGAGATGAAGATGCTGAGGTGGATGTCAGGCGTCTCCAGGATCGACAGAGTTCGAAATGAACACATCCGTGGTAGCCTAGGAGTGAGAGACGTCGCCGATAAGCTCCAGGAAAGTCGACTGAGATGGTTTGGGCATGTCAAGAGAAGGCCGCCTGAATACGTAGGCAACAGAGCCCTTAGTTTCGCCTTAGCAGGCCCGAACAGAAGGGGCAAACCAAGGCAACGGTGGCGTAATGTAGTCGCCAAAGATCTAAACGCCTGTGGGTTAGCGGAAACCGATGTCCAGGATAGAGCGAAGGGGTGCGTCCCATAAGATATAACTACAAAATATATAATTTCATATTAATAACGTTCACAAGATATAATGAACGTTTGCTATAACAACAAAATCTATATTTTTATTAGGAATAACGGTCAATTAATATAACACTCATTTTGTATAATAACTTATCATATAACACTCAAATACTCTAAATTTGTTTAATATAACATACATAACGTATATCGATCATAAGATATACTATCTTTTAGTATAATAATTACAAAATATAATAGCGTATGATATACTAAATAGGTTATAAACTCCATTCCAACCTTTTTCCCCAAAATGTAATGTTTTCACGGATTTCAAACTAAATCAATAGGTAGAATAGGTAGGTTAGGTTCGTTAGGTAGCTTCAGATGCCCGAAGGGCAAAACGCCCGGAAATAGGAGCCCCGCGAAGCGGGGCTCCGTCTAGTTAAGTTGAGGATTCAACATTTTGAGAATTTTAGAATAGCTAATTAGACGAGCTGCTACTTAAAAAATCGTGTAGACCAGTTGCTTTTAGGCGAGTTGATATGTACACGAGCTGCGATTTAGACAACCCGTTATTCTATACGAGCATTATGTATTTTGGTGTTAGATGTATTGAATATTATACATTATAAATCTAAGGTATTATGAACGTTATACATTATGACCGTTATATACAACGATATTATACTTAAACAACGTTATACTTAACAAAATTAGATATTTTGATGTTATATCAAACGTTCATTATAGACTTTGAACGGTATACAAAACAAGCTTATGCAATATGAGCGTATATAATATGAATATTATACAATAAGTTCTTATATCTTTTATTACTTACCCAGAGCGAAGTGGAAGGAGAAAAGTAGGAAAGCGGACCCCGTCACAGTACGGGACAAACGCTAGGAGGATGATGATGTTTTTCTGATTCAGACATTTAGGCTAGCTGTATTGTGTAGTTAATGCATTGGAGTTGTATTGAAGTTGGATCGTTTCTAGACGCATTTTAAATTTAGAATACGGCCCCAGGCCCTCCTCCATCACAGCTAAGTTAGTCGCTGTATTGTGACAAGTCACTAGCGACATTTGTAAGTACCTAAAGTTTTGAAAGCTTATACTCGTAGCCTTGAACTAACTGTAAAAGCACACAGAATAAAAATACTACTAGCCCCACCCATGACTTTGTCCACTTAACAGAATATACCTACCAGTAAATAATATTCTAAATTCTAAAACCAATCTTAAACAAATTAGATTGTGCATTTACTGTCGTTATATACCGAAGTCTAGGAACTCCTTGTTTTAAGGGAAAGTGGGGTAAAACCGGATACTAAGGGATTTTTTCGATAGCAAAGAAAGTGAAGAAGTATATAATTATTTACCTAATGGTTTAACAATAAGAATAAGAATAAGAAATATTTATTGCATGAAAACTAATACATAAAACATTAATTCATTTGGATTAACAGATGATTGATAAACTGATGTCCCGCAGTGAATCCTAGGACACAGTGAATCCTTAGCGGGTTAAAATTGAAGAACTACAGATAGATAGATAGACAGAGTTACTTTTGCATAGTATAATTTTATAGTAGGGGCTAGCAAGGATTCGGCTAAAGGTACCTTATTAATGATTCATAGTGTACCCACTGATGTTCACATTCATTATAATCATCAATCTTCGTTAATAATGTTGTCGGCCAGGCTTTTACCACCGACAGATACGTCCGTACACCGGGGTCCTATTCAAGACATTTTAATGAACGCTTGTGATATAAACATTTTATAATTTATGGTAGTAATCTATTTTTTACCATATTATAGAATTGACGTTTTTATTTCAAATTACTGCTTTACTTATCTATAGATTTCGTGGTTGAAAATGTTACACAAATGGTACAAACTAAAATGACATAGTAACAAAATATATAAATTATAGATGTAATCAGTAGAAATGCGATTTTATTTGAAGTGTCAACCGTAGTGTTTTATTTTATAATTTTTAACTACTCTGGTTAATATAAGTTTATATAAGTAGTGTGTATAAGGATGATCCAACTATAAATTGCCGTGTGCTTTAGTTCTTTTCTCTATAATGTAGCCATCAAGTATTATTCTGCCAATGAACCTTACTTAGCTTAGTTTCGATGACACATCGCGAACAGTGCCAACATTATCAAGGTACAGTCGACGTCAAAAATATGTCTACTCTTTTGGACCTTATTACAAAGGAATAAGGTACTAAAGTGTAAACATATTTTTGTCGTTGACCGTACTGCCAAGTTTTACGATCGATCACAACTTTTTAACAAAATTAGGCTTTTGCCCTTCTTTTCAAACTTCTAAGTGACATGTATAAAATACACATTGCTTTTTAGACAAACTTAGTTGGGGTGACGTATGTGTATGATATATTTAGACTTACCAAAATGCGTTATGTACTGTTTTTAAGTTTTAGTACCGGCGACTGCTACAACTTTTCCTGGCTTGAAAAACATGGTTTCTTCACACAGCTATTTATATCTTATTACTAAAATGGGAGAAAGGCGGCCATCACAAGATGATGAGCATCGTAGGCAAACTTGTAGCAGTTGACATTGAAAATGAAAAACGTTTATGTTCAGGCAACTAGTGGCCCATAGATAAATACCTTATAGACTAGCATACATATTACAGTATAAATTAAAACTATTATTTTGGTGACACGACGGTTTTCTGTTGTGCCACCTTCTCTGGTGTAATATTTGGCAGCGTTCCCCGGAACCGCCGAAACACTACACCCTTGGGCCAGAAGCCTGCGCTCTCGATGGTCTCCAGCAGCGGCCGCGGCACGCGCACCACAAACGAGCTGAAGTGCACGTAGTGGCGCGATCGCAGCTGGAACACCCTCAACTCATAGCCAGTCTTCTTCAAAACGTAATCCACCACATCTGCTGCCGTGGCGGAAAAATGCAGGCGCGACACGTATAGCGCCTTATTCGGTGTGGCAACCCGCAGACCCGGGGTAGCACCCGGTTCCGCAGTACCACACTGGCTTTTACGAGGCGCCTAAGTAGTGTTTTTTTTAAACCATTACACTTTTTATATAGGAAAGAGTAAAGAGAAGATTAAACTTATTCGCATTTGAGTTAAAGAAAAAACAACTTTTTCGTTTTTAGGAGTTAGCGCAATGACATTTTGTAGAATATAACATAACTATTTTAGGTATTTATATTGTCATGCAGCTACATTACAAAATTTGCCAAATCTCAGTTAAGTCGGAAACAACTGGTTCTCATTTAATTTACAAGACTATCTAATACGGAAAAGGTAACTCAATCACAGAGTAAATAATAGTACTATACATAGGTCTTACTGTGACGTCACGAATCGTGTTATCCCTTCTTAGCGCATGACAAGTTCTCTTTTTCACTTATGCAAACGTATCGGATACCTCCTGACAAAATCAATTATTTGACAGAGATACACACCCTGGCTCAATGTCAACTCCATTATGTCGAATCAGCGATACAATTGAATATAATCAGCAAAACACGTGTATATATCAAACGTAGACCGGTACATTATTTACCTGAACGTTACGCTAAGTTAACGATACAATTTCGGCAAGGAAATATATTAAATATGAATGTCGCACACCACGTGTATTCGGAGCCCTATTCAGGACTTTGTACGACAATCTGACGAAAGGCCATCTAATATAAAGTAGGTATAAGTGAGAAGCAAAGCGTCACTATTTTGAAAAAAACTTGTGTCAGATTCTGTCACTCAAAACAAAAAAGATGGTATAAGTAGGTAGAGAGTGTTTAGAATAGTTTTACTAACCAATAGTTAATACCTAATTTAATAATAATAGTGTGTTCGGTGTTGCGAATACATTTATAGTTTTAATTTCTGTGTGTTACAAGTAATAACTTATGAGTTTAAATAGCCTGTTTTGTATCGGAATATTCCTTATTTCCTACTGTAATATTTAAGTCACATGTGCTTTAGTAACAAAGTGTGTATTGTATAAGTACTATCATATCCTGTTTTCTATCTGTGAGTTCCTGTAATTGGCTCTGTATTTCTACCTAAGATGCTTATTGTATATATGTTAGCTGTTGGAACTCCTTAAATAAATATAAATATAAATAATTAATTACTAACAAAAATATGGATCTTTTATAATCTGAAATAAATATTATTCATGCATTCATTCATAAGTAAAAAACTTAAGTAAGTCACCTGTTGTATGTAGTTGTGACGTGTTCGAATAGACATTTGTTTGTGTGTGTGTCTTTTAAACATGTATTGTCTATTCGAACACACCACAACTATATACAACAGATGACTTACTTAAGTTTTTTACTTATAACTATGTATGCGATGCATATAGAGTTACTGCGTTTCAACTTAGAGAAGAAGTGTTAGATACGAGTTTTTTTTTCAAAGTTTTGGAAGTTAATTTTGTACCTAAATCTGTTACCTAGGTAATTGTGTGAATTGTGGGCAGAAAATAAAGAGATCTATTTATCTAATCTAGAAGGTGTAACAAATATGCTGGTGATCCTAAAGGTATCGATTGGTATCGTATTACTAATAAGAAAAAGTAGGACTAAAATTTTCGAACGAAAACAAAAAAAATATGAGCTTGTCTGGAAAAAAATCTCTTTTTAGCAAAAAAACCGCCTGTTTTTTACCTTTAATTTGCATTTATGCATTTTCTTTAAGTACTGGTTTCTTTTCGAGGTCTTCAACAAAGAGTATTTATTTGTATTGTATTGTATTTTTGTATGGGACTCGCCGGCCAATCCTCCATACAAAACCAATTTTATTATAAGCGATTTTTTGTTAATTTATTCATAATTAGAATCTTCCTCCTAGCGTTTATCCCGGCTTGGGGTCCGCTTGACAACCTAATCCCATGAATTGGCGTAGACACTAGTTTTTACGAAAGCGACTGCCATCTGACCTTCCAACCCCGAGGGGGGAAACTAGGTCTTTTTGGGATTAGGTCCGGTTTCCTTACGATGTTTTCCTTCACCGAAAAGCGACTGGTAAATATCAAATGATATTCCGTACATAAGTTCCGAAAAACTCAGTGGTACGAGCCGGGGTTTGAACCCGAGACCTCCGGATTGAAAGTCGGACGTCTTATTCATAATTAGAATACGATACCAATTATGCTCTTAAAGGGATCACAACTATTTTTGTTTCACCTTGTATGGTAGTTACTACAACACTTGCAGTTGTATTTTGTCATACCTATATATTTTTTTACTATGCGACATAGCGTTTAAATATTCAAGGTCGCCAGCTCAAACTTTTAATAAAATCTGTAATACTATGAGTTTTACAAAATGTCTCCGAATACAGCCCCTATTATTATGTCGCTTCCTCTCTGGGTATAATCGACTTTCGTCTTTTTCCGTTATATATTCAAATATATTTTAACATCTGGTCCTAAATGACATATAGTAGAAACAATTACTTACATATGTTTTACCTCCCAACGCCCACCATACAGAAAATTGGTAAATAGATAAATATTAATTCAATTCAATTTTTAAAATATGGCATTCTGTCCACAATTTTGGGACAATTTTGCCAATGTCGAAGTAGATACGGCAAGTGTACGGTTAATTAATTAAAATTTCGCTCCAAGAGCTGGACATTGTACGGTGAGGTTAGGCTTTTTATAAGGAGATAGCTACTCCCTACAAACAGCACGTGGACTAACGGATATCTAACTCAAACAGGGGTTACACATGTTTCGAGACTAATTCTTCATTAGTTGCTCACTAGTTCGTTAAATCACTGCAGAATCAGCTATATATTACACATTGAATCACGAAAATGAACATAAAATAAGAAGTTTTTCCCGAAACCAAACCACCTTGCTCGACAAGATGGCCGCAAGTCCATATAGATAAATATTGACACTGGAACATTCAAACGTCATACGTGACGTTACATTACAAACATATAATTGGTGAGTTATATTTTAACCGACTTAACAATTTAACACGAAAAATGAAAAACGTTACTAAAGTTATCGTCGGACAAACTATCGAAATCAAAAAGCCATCCAAATGTCGACGTCCCAGTAGCCAGGTGACGGTTCGGTCTGGAGTTGTTTGTAAGAACTCGCTTCGCTTGTGTTCCGCGAGTTCCATTAGTACAGTCGCCATCAAATATATCGAAGCGGCCAGGGTACTCAAAAATATCTGAACATGAACTCTATCGCCTTAACAAAAGAGGCGTTGTTCAGATATTTGTGACCCCCTTGGCCGCTCCGATATATCTGATGGTGACTGTACACCGCTCCATGACAGTTATTCTAGACAGTTTGAAACTTTTTGTTTCCTAATCCTTTAACAGTACATTTAACCAACCAATCTGGGGGCCGATGTTTGACTTCCGAGCGTTCGAAATCAGAGGTGTCACATGCGCGTTGCCAACCCTTTAAAAACAGGAGGATTCACTGTGTTGACGGCTAAAGGAACAAGAGAGATCCCTCGTCGTATATTTTTGTAAAGTGTTTTAATACTTTATATTTTTTTTGTTTAAAAAGACCGTAAATCACTTATTTAGGAACCATAACATAATATAATATCACATATCAAAAACTTTTAAAATCACCATAAGCTATACAACAAAAAAAAACAGAAATATCTAAAATTACAAATAATAAAAAAATACTAATTACAAAACAAAAATCTTAGACTTCCACAAAATAAATTAACATACTTTATATTAGTTTGTCCCCGTTATTTTCGCATGAAATGAAATGACCATAATATTAAATTTCAATCGCTGATATTTACAAAATTCTATTTCATTGTTTTAGAAAGATTTTTAAGTGTTAGAATCGAACGCTCGGATCTCAAAAATCACCTCCGTGAACCTTCAAATTTATGATTGCGAAGTACGTTGACCTAATTTGGTAACTAGAAAAAATGAAGCTAAACAATAGCCGTAAAAAGCTTACACGTAACGATGAAAAGGTGTGTGGAAATATAAAACGGCACATAAAAACCAAAGCGTTAAGGATTGAGGAAGTGGACCCGCGAGGGTAGTAAAATTTCAAACCAATTCCAATGTTCAAACCATAAGCTCGAAGAGTCTTTATTTATTCATGTTTTTTATCTGTATTTTTTTAATTAGTTTTCTACGTATACCTAATTTCCTTTTATTTAATATAAAAATAAATGGAACAATATGATATGATGTGAGGCTTTGTTATATTATTTAAGAGTCGCCAGGTGGGACGCTCGCGTGAACTTGCCTTCCCATACAAACGTAGTTCAGCTCTCATTTTAAAACGACATGCTTTAGAACCATGTAATTTGGCATGGGCATTAGAGTAGTACAGATCTAGGTCGGACATTCGTTTTCGTAGATAAAAATTGTAATACAAAGAAACCATAGCAAAAATAAGTTTTGCATGTAAATCTGTAACTGGCTGTATTTTCTTTGTATTACAATTTTTAGCTACGAAAACGAATGTCCGACCTAGATCTGTACTACTCTAATGCCCATGCCAAATTACATGGTTCTAAAGCATGTCGTTTTAAAATGAGAGCTGAACTACGTTTGTATGGGAACGCGAGTTCACGCGAGCGTCCTGGCGACTCTTGGTTGTTAGTACTTTTTGAAATAACATGTGTCGAAGACTTACTTTATCATTATGATGTTGTATAAGGTACGGTAAAGCAAAGAAGAAGTTGAAGTAAAATATTACAAAATGATGAAAATTGGATTGGACATTGTTTCTACCTTAGTTAATAGTTTTTAAGCTCAACTAAATATCCTTACCCACATACATAAGTAGTTTAGTAGAAATACGTAAGTTTGATTAAGGTAATTTTGATAGGAAAAAAGTGGTGGGTAATTCCGAAAGTCGACTCTTATTATAATGAAATATTAGCGACATTTTAACGATTTTTGGGATTAGCCGGTTTAAATTACCCCAATAATTTACAGTAGTTTTTAAAATCAAACAACTACACTTAAAAAAATCAATCTTACTTTGTACCTGGGGGCACTTAAGTTTCTGACCTACACCAACTATTCTATCCTCTAAACAAGCTTCGACTTTGAAGCAGTTAAAGTACAAAGAACCGTACAATCGTCACACAAAGGTTATCCTTTGTGTGTCCCGTATTGTGCTGTCTATGGCCATTCGTTACGTATTGTTACACTTGGCAGCTCGGAAGTAGTAATTGAGTAAGCTTTGAGTCGATTATTTCCATATTCATAAAAGTATTTAATAATATTTTACGAGTAAATGCACCTATGTATTTAAATCAGTGATTGTTACCGATATTTAGGTACTTAAAATCAAAATAGCGCCCGACTATCGAAATATTTACATGACATTTTTAAATTTAATCTAAGTAGTACTTCATGGATGTGGTAATGTGAATGGATTCAGTACGTCAAATCAAAAATTACCTGACCTCAGAATCACACCGGGTCAATGTGCAGAAAGGGGACAATGTAGCATATCAATGGATCAAAGAGCAATAATATCAGATTAAGTATCTGGAATATATTTAAAAATATTGAATAACAACCGAAATTGAATACCTGTTCATTTGTTTGAAAATAATAGCGGTATTCGATCCCTGATCTATATATTTAAGAGGTATATTGTGAGGATACAATCCATTCGTTTGTTTTTATTATTTTATTTTAGAATTTAACAGGATTGGAATTATTAGCCTCATTCAGATTATTCTTTTATTAGTCTTCTATTTCTGACATAAAGCGATTTTTTTAAATTTATTTGACATGAATTTGATGACCTATTATTATTAATATGTATGTTTGACTTTACGGGATTCTTTAAATTTTATTTGACATAAATTTGATGACCAATTATTAATAGGTTATCAAATACATGTCAAATAAATTTAAAAATATAGCTTAAAGTCAAACATAGAATAAGCATAGAAGAGCATTTTGGTAACGAATTGGTAACAACTTGTGATTTATAAAACATCCAGCAGGCTTATGATGGCAGTAGTTGTCCGCTGATAACTTGATAAAAAGCTGACAACTTGACACATTCACACAGCAAAACATGACAACGTGTCAAGTTGTCAGCTTTTTATCAAGTTATCGGCGGACAACTACTGCCATCATAAGCAATAATTGCTTGATTGTCATTATCAAAGCTTTATTCCGTGTTTTAAATATGTCTTGGTTGCATGCAACTAAAAATATCTAAACCAAATTGGTAGGTACTTTGCTAAAGCTCATTTTTTCTGTGATAGTACTTACATAAAATTGTTGTCTCAAAGCGTCAAGAACACTGCAGAAATTCGTCGATCGAAATAATCAAACAGCGTTATAAATAGACCCCGGATTCTTGTCGCGATGACGTCACAATAGGGTAACTTTGGGAGTAAATAACCGACCAAAATGATACATAAAGAAGAAAGACTAAGATAAGCTAAAATAAAATATATAATTATTTCACGGGAAAAAAATTTTACCACGGTTTTTAACCAATTAAATTTTAATCAATCAGAATTATAATTGCCCAGTGCATTGATCAATATTATTTTTTGTTGTATTACTGAAAAACTTAAATTTCTACGTTAAACTTGTTTTTGACGAAAAAAATTATCGGCTGAATAATCGTTTCGTTCCACTGTTCCACACACGTAACATGATCTGTTACGCAGAGTCAGTTAATGAAAGAACAATGTCGATAATTTAATCAATTGACAATTGATTTAAAGGAAGTTTCACAGTAATATACCAAAAAATAATAACTATCAAGTTTTGTATTAAGTAACACCATATGACAATTGTTTTATCTTATCTTATCTAAATAAATCCGTATTAATTACTACCTTCCTATGTACTCCCCAAGTTACCCTATTGTGACTTCATCGCGACAAGAATCCGGGGTCTAGATATAAAGAATTGTCGGTTAGTTCAAAAATGTCTTCATTTTAATATTTGTGTAGTTCCATAAAAAAAGAGGAAATATTTTAGAAATGTTGGTTTTGGTACTTGAAACTATTATCAATTTATTTACACATCACTTATCTGTAGTGATATTTTAATCAACCCTGCGTGAACCTTTATACCTAATTAATATTAAAATTTCGTTTTCAGGTAACCGAAAAAAATATTGTCAATATTTTATTTAATCAAAACGTCATTAATATTTATAATGCATGTAACATTCCTTCTTAAAATTATTACCCACATCTTATTTTTAATATAATTTTCATCAGGAATCATCCCTATTTCATACATAAATAAACGTTCCACGAATCCTAATTTGACTCCATTTGACATCATCTACACGTGTTCCTATTACACAAATAATGTCTTTGAATCTGACTCCTTTGTTCAACTATTACTTGATCGGAACCAAAGTGGAAACTAAGATACTGACCCATTTTGGCCGGATTCGCTACGGCTACCGCCACCAAGCACAAAAACACACAAATGTTCCACTGCATTTTTAACACACTATACTTAGTCGTAGTAGTAGAAATGTTAGTCGTAGTCACATATCATAGTTTCATTTAGTCGTAGAGTCTACGACGGATCGGCTACGAGAGGTCCCGCGTAGCGCATGTCCGCGCGCCGCTACGCCTCCCAGACAACTGAACACTGAACGTGACGCTCGGCCCACGGTATGCTATGACTTGATATTATTGATTCTTTTAATGTTATTTTTAGAGTTTTTACTTTATTATGGGTACTCATTGTTCAATGTATATTAATTTTTTACTTATTTACTTAAGTTTATGTATGTCGTCATTGTGGAATCATTTAATTGTTATGTTAATTTGGCTAGTTAGGTGTAATTTGTGTTGGATTGTTTTTGAAAATCAATCATAAACTCATTAATATTTTTAAGTTTGTAATGAAGTAATATAAAGGGGAGGCCTATGTTCAGCAGTGGACGTCTTATGGCTGAGATGATGATGATGATGAATGACGTAATAATATTGTTATTAACCTTTATTATTTTGACAAAAACGGGACTTATTTTACAAGCGAGTCCAGTTTTCGTCAAAATAATGAGTGAATATCGAGTGAGTTTAAATCAGTTCTCTTACAGTATTAAAATGAATATGTTTTGAGATAGATATTCAAGAAAATGCTAGTGACCCAACATTTTTGCTCTCGAGTGTATGCATAGGTTCTATAATTAAACTATCCTCTTAATTTCACTAATGAAGGCAGAGAAACCTACAGGGTATATGTAAAAACGTTAAATAGTAAATAAAAAATATATTATATTTCCTGAGAAAACATACAATATTTATGCTTTTTAGTCAGGCATAAAAATACTAAAAATACATTTCCCGGCTTAGGCTACCTAATGGGTTTACAATTTTAAAGCATACATGTAAATATACAGGTTGATTCAGTAGACGTGAGCAGGATTAACTCTGCGGATTCAGTCAATAACAAGCTATTGTTTGATACCGGTATTAGTGTAATTAGCGCAATTTTTTTTTTTTTTTTGCTTTTGTAGGGTGACCATGATTACAGAGAACAAAATTTCTACGTAACAAAAAATAAAAATTCGTTGTTATTTCACTTAAACATGACGGCGGCATTCATTATCGTTAACTAAGTATGTAGGGTTGTTCTTGCACACGTCTCCTGAATCATTCTGTATACTATGTAATGCTTTTGAATAATATTGACATAATCTTAAAAAAATTCCATTGTTTTGTGTAGATGATGTATAGTGACTTCAGAAACGGAGAGCGAAAACTATACTAGTTACCTAATTTCTTCTAAATTGCCATATTTAACGTGAAGGTGTGATAGACAGACAGAAAATCTAAGTTATTTTTGCATTTATAGGTGGTATTAAAGTAGTAGTCTTAAGGCATTAACTTCACAATATTATAAACCAATAGAGAATATTACGCAAAACTCTGCGTAGGGGGCGGCACTAGCACAACCAGGGCCTACCACGAAAGACGAAAACAAAAGTTTCGTTACCTGGTTCTCTGTCCCTCTTACATATTAGAGCGATAGAGATGCAGAAGTCAATATTTCGATTCTTTCGTTTCACGATAGGCCCTCTGTAAACAAACCGTCTTGGTGCACAAATGACATATTTATTCGTTATAAATTATCTATGAAAACTTGTAAAAAACGGTTTAAGGCCTAGTATGTATTAAGAACTATATGGTTTACCGGTGTACTAGTGCTGCACTCTGGTGGCAGAATATTGCAGTAATATCCCCTAATACTATACAGGGTGAATTTGAGTAACCCGACAGCATTTAACCATAAATTCCTGATGATATTACGAGTAAATAATGTTATATGAACATAGGGCAAATACGGCCAAATTAAGCTAATTAATTTCTCGAACAAAAAAAATCTTTTACCGATGCTACTCTCTTGTAAACAAATCTTTAGTTAAAGGAGTGAAAGAGAAAATTTTACAGTTCACGAACAATACCGACAAGAAACGAAGGTGGAGTTGAAGTAGGTAGGTTACCTATAGCTATCTCTGCCTGACAATTGATAAACTGGTTTGACACTTCATTTTCGAGGAGGGCTCTAGCGTGGTTTTCATCTATGACACTTGATAATTTAGGATCTTGAATTTACCTTTTTCTGGAAACTAACACAACGAAGTAAGATGTAAACATGGATACATGCATTTGTCAATAAGAATAAGCGTGGTCGTTACACGATAGTGTAGTATGAAAAAGATATCGTCACTACTTCGAAAAAATCTCGTATCTCGACTTTCTGTCACAGTTAAAAGGACGTAAGTCTTTGTACGGCTCATATGTTGTTACGACATTTTCCTTTTGACTGCTGGTACAACATACCAGTTTTTTTAAAGTAGTGCCGATATGTATTGTAGTTTAATAAATACCCCGAATACCTTCTTTAATAAAAAGCCTTATTAAGAAAATACATTTTATTTTAACAAATTTTCAAAATGCGATCCCTCATTTGCAACACAAAGATTTAATCTCGTTCTGATTTGATTATGTAATGCGAAATTACTATTTTTTATTTCCGCTGACGCTGTCATGATGCGTTCTAATAGTTCCTCCCTCGAATTAATCTGTCTTGAATACACTTTGTTCTTAAGCGTCCCCCAGAAAAAGAAATCCAAAGGCGTAAGGTCGGGTGATCTTGCGGGCCAGGCTATTGTATCACTTCCACGTCCTATCCAGCGGTTATGATACACTTGGTTCAACCAATTACGCACCGCAATGCCAAAGTGGGCAGGGGCGCCGTCATGTTGAAACCACATGGTGGCTCTGGTTTGCAAATCAATATCTTCGAGTAAAATATTTAAGTCATTCCTTAAGAAATTTAAATAATTTTCAGAATTCAATCGATGTGGAATCACAATTGGTCCTATTAATACGTCACCGATAATTCCAGCCCACAAATTAATTGAAAATTTGTGTTGATGAGAATGTACCCACTTTGCGTGTGGATTTTCTTCAAGCCACATGTGCATGTTATGTGAATTGAAAATACCTTCTCTCGTGAACGTGGCTTCGTCAGTCCATAAAATTTTTCGAGTAAAATCTGCATCTTCTACGGGCTTCTGGTTAACTCTCTGACAGTAAGCCACCCTGGCAAACCAATCACCTGGTATAAGTCCCTGTACTTTCCTGTAGTGGTATGGATGTAGGCCATACCTTTTCCAAACACTTAACACCAAGCTGTAGTTGACGTTTACTATTCTTGCCACAGACCTAGACGATAATGTGGGATCTTCAATGATCAGATTCATAATCCGGTTCTCAGTTTGCAAATCTAAATTAATTGGCCTCTCCGCATGCCTGGGTCGTAAGCCTTTTTCTCTGAATTGTAGATGAACATCTGCAAAAGTAGTATGGTGCGGTATGCGACGATTTGGATACCGCCTTCTGTATTCTCTAACTGCTTCGCGTGAATTCCCATTGCAGTATCCGTAAACAAAATGGATATCCGCTAAGTGGAAAGATGAAAAATGCTGAGGCATAATAGGATTTTCCACGATTACTATTAATTTTTATTTAAAATAAAACGTAATTTTGAAGTAACGTGACAATCAGTAATCACGTTAAACATTGACATTTTAACTTAAAATTATCGGCCAGTTAGTACTATTAGCGATGGTAAAATAGTGTGTAATTCGTAGCAGACAATTCAGACAAATAATATAACTTACACTTATCTTGCGACGATTAAGGAGTACTGTTTGTGATTACAGATAAGTATCACAATTATACTCGCTGTCTCACTCGGCTTGAAGTATTCTTGAAGAGGAAGTAATCAGATTACAATAATTAATTATTAAAACCTTGCTATAAAACCTCTGTTGTTAAATACCTAAGCTCACTGATTTGTTAACAGACTGGCCGGAAATCAGCAGGTCTTGCGTATGAATGTGTCAGATCCCTCTGGCTACGTCACGTCCTTAGGGTGTGTTATACTTGACAATTTTTTATGTGTATTTTTTTTTAATAATTAATATCTCGAAAACTAGGCCGTTTTAGACCATTAGTTATACTACTTTTTTTACTCCTATTAGGCTCTGGAAGCGATGGTTAAAATCTGTCGGGTTACTCAAATTCACCCTGTATATTCTTTAAAATTGTAGCATTATATGATAGAAATGTCTTCTAATGGTAAATTTTCCCGGGAATCGAACAAATACTCTCTAAACGGTGCAAAAAATTCCTTTCACTTTTTTCTAAGTAACTTACTTAATCTCAGAAATTAAATTAAAGCCAGAATCTGGTGCCGGTTTTTTACAGCTTTTTTCTTTATTAAAGCTTACGGAATTAAATTACGCAAAAAGTCTTTGTGAAACATATTTTCGGGATGATACAAAAAAGTTTTGCTCGATGGGTAATTCTTCTTTTTTAACCGACTGCAAGATATGGAACGAGGAGGTTCTTAGTGAGTAGGGGGTCACATTAAAATATTTTTATTACACACTTCAGTAAAATATAACAGTGCAGTAAACAGATTAAAAGTAGAAGCAACTAAAAAAATCATATACAGAATGCTAAAAAAATAGAAAAAAAAAACAAAAAAAAATACTCGTATAACATCTATTACTTCTTAAGACCTCAGAAATACGCTGGCAAAAATATGCGGTTTCCTCGCGAGCACCCTGTATATTTGTTATTTTATGAAACTATTCAGTTACTTGGAACACATTAACTAGAAACTCATCAAAGCGCGATATAGAAAAATAAAACTGGATTCATAGAACTTGTTAGTCTGATAAGAAAATATATTATTACACTTTAGCGAAATAATATGTTCCATGTAACTAGTAATAGTAGATTGTATTACAAGGGAGCAAAATGACTTATTTCGGTCGAGGGTAGTGTGTTGAATCCGGAACGAAGCGAAGGATTCCAGAATAAAATCTCGAGCGTAGCGAAATTCTAACGTGGAATCCTGAGCGTAGTGAGGGATTAAAGTGACCTGAGATCGAAATAATTTTGCTACCGCGTAGTACACTCTACTTTTCACTCCTTCTATGAGAAAAACGAAAACAAAGGTACTAAACTAGCTTTCTGCTAGAAAGAGAAGTTATATAATGTTGTCTCATTTTAATCGGTTGCAAAGACAAGTAAAATTAAAAAAAAATCGCACAGGGATCAAAAGTCACTTTTGCTCCCTGTAAATGGGCAACAAATCGCAGAGGGATCAAAAGTCACTTATGCTCCCTGTAAATAGGCAACAAATTACCCTTTTTCGAATAGTAGGGGTGAAAAGCAATTTTTTTTCGCTGTATCAAAGTCGAACTGAGCTTAAGTCTGAGAAAAAGATAATTAGACATGTTATTTACTGACCAGATAGGAAACGTGTGAGTAGGGTTAGCAAATAAAGCCAACAAAGATAACAGACATCGGCGCTCCAGGGCAGAGTGCGCGTTCGAACGTTTCTTAATTACACAGTGTTTTATTAACACATATTGACTTCACATATAAGTATATAAATATCTAAATCAATTAAATAAATTAAACGTATACAGGAAAAAAAATGCGAGTATTATTTATGGAAATGAGAGTATTAGAGAAATAAATTAAGAAGCTGACTGCCAACGTTCAGTAAAAGGGATTCCATATTTCCATGTTTCATCTGCCGTAGGAGATTATACCTACTATAAGGACATAATAAACATGATCGTGAACAGATCAAAGAGGTACACATTAGTGCATTAAGAAGCAAATTAGCGAGGGATTAGCGGTCAAACCCGATAAGTCTATAAAGTTGGTTTTTGAAATTCGAACGATACATGACTTACCTACGCTGAGTTCATATTACAATGAAACATTTTCTCGACTTATCGGGTTTGACCACCAAACCCTGTTTTTGCTTCAGATTCAATAAAGTCTAAGATTACATTCGACACATCATTGCGATACTTAATTACCGTCACCTATATCTTAAAATGGCATGAACATGTACCTAGTTATTGAGGCTCTTGTTGAAAGTAACACATAACGATAAAGGCTTAATTATTTAGGTATACCTTTCTGGACATGATATAAAAAGTAGGGATTGTATAAGTGCTTTATGCTAAGCGAGTCATGCTTGAGTATTTTTGCATGCATTAATGCACGTTTTTCAACCGCAAATAGTATAGTACACGGAAAAAAAAGCTTCCGGGATAATCTCAATCTAAGACATTATTATATTATGTTGAAAAAATATTTCCTCGTGACAAGCATTTATTTCCTTTAAATAAAATAAATTAAAGTTTTAAATATAACGAAGCGAATATATTCTTACAGATTTTCTAGTTTTCTTTTACCTAAGATAATACATGTTTGATTAAAGTACAATCTCTCTTATTTACCTACGCAATATATTCTTGAAACAATACATTTTTGTATTTCTATTTTAAGAAAACGTGATTTTATTAAGCGAAGAATCACATTTTTGGTAAAGGAAATAAATACTTGTCACGAGGAAATATTTTCAAGAAAATAATAATGGTTTGGATTGAGAATATCCCGGAAGCTTTTTTTTCCGTGTAAGCAATATTATTTTTGTTGTACATAAAACACCTATTTCACCTAAAAATAAACCCTTTTATGTATTGCGGTCAGAAGATAACTTAAACGAAATGTATTTCTGAAATAGTCTCAGAGCAAAATGGAACCTTTTTACTTTAGAATGGTATATGTGACCAAAGCGGATGGCAAAAAGGACGGCATACCTCCAGACTCTATTCATTTCTATTTCCTTTTCTAAAATATGGTTATTCCAGTACTGAAAAGGCCTAAGACGATTACAAAATGTCAATATATTTGCTCCATTTTCCTTCAAGTAACTCACGTAAACATGAGGCGCAATTATATTTGCCAGCGGCTTTCAAGTTTCAATTAGTTCTTTAACATGCTTGTAGGTACTAAAAAGGGTTAATATGAGCAAAGGCTCTTTAAAAAACCTACTCATTTGCCTTTCTGACTTTAAATGCTGAAATTCTTAAGAATAGCTAGCTTACAAAGCAATGTTTTCTGAAAAAAAAATGCGTAACATCGTTCTTAATAAACTTTATCAAACAAGAAATGCACGGTTTGTAAACAGCGTGACAACTAATTTTTTTTGTCATTAACACTAAAGTTTAGTTGTCATTACAGGATGCTACCAATCAATCAATCAATCAATTTATTTATTTCGAATCAAAGATCCATAGATTGTTAGTATATACAACTAGGCTTACAATATAGGGTTAGTAACATAGAATTGTAAATTATAATTTATTACAAATATTATAAAACAAAGACAAACAATCGTACTATTAAATAATGGTTATAAGTAATCTAGATGCACCATTTCTCAACATCTGTTGCTGCCACATGTAGGCTGTTCCAGTGCTTGAGTAATGGTGCATCTAACTTACCTGCCAACGTTCTCAGGATACCATTGCCACTGCCACTCACTCTTTGCATAAGCGATGCCGATCTGTTGCGTATAATCGCGTAAAAATCGTCCGTGTGCGCCTCCGCAAACATCCCGGATGCGCTACAGTCCCGTGGCAGTCCCATTAGCATCCTGAAAACGTTGTTATACTGTACCCTATAACATAATATAAGTAACAAAAAATTAATAGTTTTATTGAATAAAACTTTATAATTTCCACAAATTAACCTCTTGCGATTACAAAAAGTAGGTATGTTGTCCCGGGATTTACAAATTTTTTTGTTGGTACCTATAAATGTTTTTTTTTTCCGTGTGTTACACTAATAAAACCTACCAAGATTTCAGAAGAAAAGTGAATGAAAAACAATGTTTTAACGTGCATATAATATCGATACCTTTCAGCCGTCTATAAGCTACTTACCGCTTTTTATCACGCAGATCATATGGCTTGTTTGCAATTAACGTGGCGTTGTACTAAAAAAGTTCAATAAATTCGGTCATTTGTAATAAGAATATGTGATTCAACAACTAAAGAGAATAAGTACAGTCACCAACAGAAGTAGCTTTAACGAGTGAGGTGCTCAAAATTGTTCACACGCTCTTATTCTCTTAACAATAAAGTCGTGTTAAGCTCGTTTTGAACACCTCACGTTGAACTACTTCTGCTGCTGACTGTACTAATTACACAGTTTTATTAAGACTTCGTTGTATAGAATTTTTAATTTCAATGGGTCTGGACGTCTTGGATGAACTGGAATATAAAACTAAGATTTAATTAGGTGCTTTAAATAATATGCTGAGTTAGAGCTCTGCCCCGCTATGCATAAGAGCCGTATGTACATTGAAAACCAGTTCCAAATTGAACCTTATTGTGTTGGAATATCATACATATTTAAATGAGATTTTCAAAGGCTGTTGGGCCCTTATTTGTAGTAGGGTGGGGCTAAAGGAATGTTTGAGAATGTGAGATATAATTATATTTCAAAGTTATATTAAGTAAGTTCAGATACAGATGATATTGTAAATGCTGCCTATGTGATAGGCACTTTGCCGAAAGGTCTAGGTTTGGATGGATGTTTTTTGGAATTTATTTATTAAGTTAAATTTAGTTTTAGTAGATTTATTTTATAAGTGCCTACTTATATTTGAATTTGTTTATAATATTTATTTTATCTGTTAAAGACGAATAAACATTGAAACAGTAATGAAAAAAGTATTAAGTTCGAGTTGCCCACTTTAGGTATATAAGTAGGTAAGGTACCCCCGGGGACAATCTCGACTGGGGGCCAATTTCAACTAAGGCGGACGGAATTGACGGAATTGATTACAGTGGCATTTATACAGTGAAAAAGTAGCTTTTCCGCTACCTGAATATAGATGGCAATATAGTTAATTATGTTAAACACGTAATATAATTGCGACTTAGTTGAAATGGTCCTGTACCTTATGCATTTCTTCAACATTTTATAGCGCTGTTAAATAATGTTAACAAATGCTGCCAGCGTGATGGGCACCTTGCCGAAAGGTCAAGTTTTGGAGGGGCAGTTTTAGGTAAGTATGTTTTTTATTTTTTTATTAAGATTCAGTGTTAATAGTTTTATTTTATAAGTACTTAGTTATGTTTGTATATGTTAACGAATGTTTCCTTTTTTTTATTCCATGTTCTAATTTAATAGACGAATGCCAAGTCCCGACCAGACGATCTTACCTACAACATATCGTAAAAACAGGTAATAATTTATGCCTCAATGCCCTCATTCGCTTCCTCACAAGACTTACAAAGCTACTTATGAGCTTTCTGGCATTCCCTAAGCTTCTGGAGCTTTGAGTTTGTAAACAAAATCCCTGTATGATTGGCAGGCTTTTATCTCCCGTCACTTCTTAATGCCCTGAGTAATACGGAGTAGAGTTCAATAAAGTAGTCTAACTCAAAACAAGTCTAAACTACACGAAAAAAAAAAGCTTCTGGGATATTCTCAATCTAAGACATTATTATATTATGTTGGTAATCTTTCCTCCTGACAAGCATTTATTTCCTTTAAAGAAAATAAATTAAAGTTTTAAATATAACGAAGGGAATATATTACAGATTTTCTAGTTTTCTTTTACCTAAGATAATACTTGTTTAATTAAAGTACAAGCTCTCTTATTTACTCAATATACTCTTGAAACAATACATTTTTGTATTTCTATTTTAAGAAAACGTGGTTTTATTAAGCGAAGAATCATATTTTTGGTACAGGAAATAAATATTTGTCACGAGGAAATATTTTCAAGAAAATAATAATGTCTTGGATTGAGAATATCCCGGAAGCTTTTTTTCCGTGTAGTATTGGCGTTAGGGTGAGTTCGTCCAAAATCAGACACTGGATAAAATCGGATGATTCAAACTTACGCCTGTTTTATTTTGGGGGGCTTTATTTAGTTCTGGCAAGATTAAACGATGCGTTATTTTTTATCGCACCTCTCTTCAGACCGCACTTGTTGCTCCTGACAAGTTATGTGCGTAAATTTAAAGCATCCGATATCACCCAGTGTCCGATTTTGGCTGAACTCAATATGCTACGACAATTCAGCAATCTTAGCCAAGCTAATGATGGATTTATTATCATCGCGAATGTCATAATATCGGGTGGACAAGTGACAAGGATAGAATTCAACATGCCAAGATTATCAAGGGTTAAGATGTGTATAATTGGCATTTTATAGGCATAAGCTTATATAACGTTATACATGAGATAACTGCAGCCATCATTGAACTGCAGAATGACTTAAATGAAATAAAATTACCTACTAGGCTAAGGCTTGGGATCATTTCAATTGTTCAGATAAGATGCAATACTTAAGTCAAGATTTCTAGTTATGGACTTACCTGTGATTTATGTGGGAGTGGAATATTTCAAGTTTAAATCAGAGCAGTCCTTTTGTCCGAAATTCGAAGGTCAATTTCGAATTCTGAAACACTCGATGATAGACTACTGTAATTAATTGATGCTACTACGCTCTTTGAGCATCGAACCGTCGTGTTTCGAAAGTCTACAAAATATCTAATATATTGATGTAGGTACACTTCTTTGTATTTTACCTGACGTATCGAAGTAAAAAAATGAGATTATAAGATGACTCGTGACACTTCTAATAGAAAATTCCATTAATCATTTTAGCATGGTATGAGTGTTTACATGGGGAAGTACTTATATGACACACACCAACAATATATCATTCATCTCTCGTTTAAACCCCTTTTCTGAGCCCCGATCATCATCATCATCCCCTTACCCCTTGGCCCTTACGTCTCTAGCAGACGAGTCATGGTGTAAAACTAGGGAGACACCGTTTTTGGTGGCTGAACAGCCCGATGCGAGAGCGGCATTTCTTGCCGCAGGCCTGACACGAGAAATTTGCAGCAGTTGGTGCTCAATCGGTTTTATGTCGTTTTTTCCTTTTGTCAGTGAGTGCCACGAACCAGGACTCATCGAGCCCCGATATCGAACTTTAAATTGGGACCCGCGGAGCCACGATGCACGTGTTATCCATACTGCACCGATCTCCGAGATCCAAATGGGCTTCGACATCGCACCTTACGGATAACACGCGACCACTGTTTCCATATTCACAGTTGTTGCTTAGAGCTTCCCGACTCTCGGGGCTCCTCAATGAGCATATCTTTGCCAGATTCGGCTAGGCTGGCTTCGGTCTTAGAGGCATTTAGGCATGATCCCGCGGATGGTACACGGAAAAAAAGCATCTTCATCGAAGAAAAATCCTCTTCGTCAAAACAATGTTGTTTTGTACATGTATAACGAAAACAATTTGCTTAGAAAACGATATTTATTCAAGTAAAATGTCTTTATTGAAGTAAAATATATCTTGGGCTGAAGATATAAAATTAGTCCAAGAAAATATGTACTCATGTTTAAACAATAATATTTTTTCATTATTCGTATTCTTGGCTGTGGATATCCTTTTATTCCGTGTAGTTTTACACCACCGGGCATGAACCAAATGCCCGAAACTGTTTCTCCTCTCGTACTGAACAGTGAATAGTATAACTATCGCAAAGACGGGCTATCAATGGGGTTTTAGTTTTAATGCTATAATAATATAATATAATATAAGCCTTTTTTTACAATCAGTGACTGTCTTGCTTTGCAGCATAGGCCTCCCCAAGCTTTTGCCATGCCAATCTGTCTCTTGCCGTTCTCATCCATGTTGGTCCTGCTACGTTCTTTATATCGTCCTCCCATCTACGATATTGGCCTCCTTTTTTTCTCTTATTGTACCTAGGGCACCACTCTGTCACATCTTTAGCCCATTTTTCTTTTTTAGTTCGTATCAGGTGTCCTGTCCAGTTCCATTTCAATTTTTTTATACAGTGTTTTATGTCGACAACTTTTGTTCGTTTTCTTATTGTTTTGAGTCGTATCCTATCTCGTAATTTAATGTTTAACATACTTCTCTCCATACTGTGTTGACATGTTTGTAGATCTTTAGTGTTTTGGCCCGTTAGACTCCATGTCTGGCACCCATATGTCATACTCGGTAGAATGCAAGTATTAAATACTTTTCTTTTAGCTTTTAGTTGAATTCCAGGGTTTTTCATTATTTCCTTGAAGGACCAGTATCTCTTCCAAGCGATAGTTATCCTGTTGTTGATTTCTTTTGTTGTGAGATCTTTTGGTGATATTATTTGTCCGAGATAGGTGTACTCCTCCACATATTCTATTTCACTGTTATTGGGTTTGATCGGGGTTTTAATGTGGTTCGTCATTACTTTTGTTTTTCCTGTGTTCATTGTTAATCCCACTTTTGCACTCTCACATATTAGTTGTTCGATCATTTCGTTTAGTTTTCCAGCGTCTTCAGAAAGGAGGATAAGATCATCCGCAAAACGTAAATGGTTTAGTAGAACTCCATTAATTCTGATGCCATATTCCTTCCACTCCAGGTGTCTGAATACATGTTCGAGGACAGCTGAGAATAATTTGGGGGACAAGGGGTCTCCCTGTCTTACGCCGCGTTTAATAGGGAAGTATTCTCCTGTACATTCTGTTCTAATCTTTGCTTGCATGTCTTTGTAAATGTTGCTTATAAGGCAAATGTATTTAGTGTTAACTCCTTGTGACACTAGCGTTTCCCAGATTTTCCCATGTTTCAGTGAGTCGAAGGCCTTGTTGTAGTCTATGAATGCCAGGTAGTATTTTATTTGGTACTCGTTACACTTTTGAATGACATGTTTGATGGTGTGTATATGCTCTATTGTGGAGAAGTCTTTTCGGAATCCCGCCTGTTCCTTAGGTTGATTTTCGTCAAGTGTTCGGGTTAAGCGGTCCAGTAAGATTTTTTTTTTTTTTTTATGCTATAGTGTATTGCTAAATCTAACTAAAGAAACGATGCAATTTCAAAGTCATTAGGAACTGAAGAAAAATAAAACACTGCAACAAGAACACCCACCGCTCTAACAACAAAACGCATTAAGAAGGCTATTAAGGGTGGATTGCACCTCGCACAATTAACGGTCTCATCAACGTTAAATATGACGACGGAGCTGTCATCCCATAGATAACTGTCAAAACTTTCATACAAGATTTTTTTTAACGATGACGTTAACGTTAAGGTTTGGTGCCACGGGCCCTGAGTCTGTAACTGTTATCCTAAAGTTAATATGTAAATTAATACGAGTATACCGCTAGAGTTGCAGAATGTATTACTTATGTATAATTTTCGTGAGAAAAGATTCCAAAAAGCGTAGGTAGCGTAGCGTAGCGTGCGCTATTTAGTACTTACACTTCGAGATTTGGAACCCCGGCTCATAAAATATAAATAAATAAATTAAAAAAAGAAATTTATTCACTAACACAAACTTATTTTACATAAATTACATTAATACAAGTAATTACCAAAATTGTGCAGTGAAATCGATGGAGACTCAGCAAGACCGCTGGTTTTCAGTCCCAGACCATAACTTAATTCTAAAACTTAACTAAGTACTAATCAGACTAAAGATATACTAAGTTTCTGGGAACTAATATACGGAATAACATTTGAATCGGATTGACTAAGTTTGATGTAACTTTAAGCAACACGGGCTTATGCCTAGTGTCTCAAATACACGATCTAGGTTAAGCCTTCGTTATGTCTAGTGCGCCTATGCTCATAACACAGTGCCTTATAACACATCCGTGATCCGAGGACGTCACTCAGTACAGCGTAAAGGACAGCTAACTTAGATGTAATTAAAAACTATTATATTTACTGTTTATTGCATGCCCCATATTAACAAAAAAATTAAATAAACAAAGAAAATATTGTACAAACATTATAAACTAACTGCCTCATTGGCTGATAATGAAGCCAGAGGTCCGCTGGACAACCTTATTACAAGAATTGGCACAGGCACTATGCCTAAGCCGTTTGGCACACATAACACAGTGCCTTATAACACATCCGTGATGCAGAGCACGTCACTCAGCACAGCCGAGAGAACAGCTAACTTACCCGAGGGCCACAGAACAATCGTTGAACGTTCTCGACCGCCATATATTTGCTTTGACCAATGTAAGCCGAGGCGTCAGAAACAGTTTTAAATATCTTGTATATAATAGTAGATTGTATTCCAAGGGAGCAAAATTATTTATTTCGGTCGAGGGTAGCGTGTTAATATACAAACTAGACATCAAAACGGAACCTCATCATTTACCCGAACTGTCTAAGAAGGGTAATGTTTCCAAATTGTTTAAAAATGATGCAGCCGCCCCGAACTACGTCCCAACATCTCACTAAGGTAGCATAATGTAATATCGCTTATGTTGGTACGTGATGCATAAACCCACTTTTATATTCCGAAGGGCGTCATGTAAAGAGTGAGAGACAGAGAGTGAAAAACAAGGGTTTACTTCACCGAACAGCTATTTATAATATCTTATTCCTGAGACGGAGAAAGGTGGCGTCTGTCATGGTGGGCATCTGGGGGGCACTGTTGGTAAAGAAAACCATGTTTTTCAAGCCAAGCAAAGTTGTGCATCGTAGGTAAAGTTGTAGTAAGTAGTTGACGGTATCCATTTTTTAACGATTCGAACCAGTCTCTAAAAAATAACTGTAAAAAAGTGCATTTACAACAGCCGTTACTTCGCATAATACACAAACTAGACGCCAAAAAGGAACCCGGATCGTCTAAAGAGGGTAATGTTTCCAAATTGTTTAAAAATGATGCAGCCGCCCCAAACTACGCCCAAACATCTCACTAAGGTAGCATAATGTAATATCGCTTATGTTGGTACGTGATGCATAAACCCACTTTTATATTCCGAAGGGCGTCATATGAAGAGTGAGAGACAGCGAGTGAAAAACAAGGGTTTACTTCACCAAACAGCTATTTATATCTAATCCCTGAGATAGAGAAAGGCGGCCGTCTGTCATGGTGGGCATCTGGGGGGCACTGTTGGTAAAGAAAACCATGTTTTTCAAGCCAAGCAAAGTTGTGCATCGTAGGCAAAGTTGTAGTATGTAGTTGACGGTATCCATTTTTTAACGATTCGAACCAGTGTCTAAAAAATAACTGTGAAAAAGTGCATTTACAACAGCCGTTACTTCGCATAATACATAAACTAGACACCAAAAAGGAACCCGAATCGTCTAAGGAGGGTAATATTTCCAAATTGTTTAAAAATGATGCAGCCGCCCCGAACTACGTCCCAACATCTCACTAAGGTAGCATAATTTAATATCGCTTATGTTGGTACGTGATGCATAAACCCACTTTTATATTCCGAAGGGCGTCATGTAAAGCGTTTTAGTAAAGTGCTAAAATTTTATGTTGCCAGCACATGTGGGGTTGAGTTAGGCGGGATAATTTTGGATCTGTGAAGTCTTATTCTAAAAATTAGTGCATCTTTGAAAAATCTGTTACATACACTGATAAGTTCGACAGAGTAAGGCAGAAACGCCTACATTTCGGGAACCAAAACTACAAAAATTGCATTCTCATCCCATATAAATACTAAGGTCATATTAGAGCATCTTTGGACAATCTGCTAGTACGATGATACGTGCTAAAGTTATACAGTATTTATTTGGGCAATAACGCCTATATTTCGTGGTAGTCAAAACATTTCTTTTTTAATTCTCATCTTAGAGGTCATGTTTAAAACAATAAGCTTACACCAATAACTCGATTAGATATCAATAAACTTCATAATTTACGATGTCCAATCGACTATTTTTACTGTGCTACCATTACCAGACCATTTTCATTTTAAAACTTACACACGAAATTATACACATATTATAGTTTTTTGATAGGGACATAATTGTAGGTACCTACCGTTAAACTTTAAAGAGTTAACACAAACCCAAACTTAACTTCTATATTTAAATTATAAATATTAGAATGGTACCTTGAACGGACTTTAAATGTCTTAGTTTAGTATTTTTTAATGCCATTATGTAGAGTGTTGCAAATAGTGTCAATAAATAGACTTTACGTCATTCTGGGCGGTAAGTGAGATTTGCCGCCCACGGGCGCAGCGGCAAATCTCACTTCACATCCGGGAGAAGACGTAAAACTTTGTACGCACCACGGGCGGTAATAAAGAAGGCCTCAGATCACTTGTTTATGGCCCTTACCTTCGGTTCGGGCCACAAATGCCCGCGATCTGAACCATTCTTTATTTTACCGCCCTAGGTACGTAATGTACTATTTCTCCAATAATACTTGCCTAATAAGGCTCAATGAAGAACTGTTTCTACAAGTTGTAACAAAAATACTGGTGATCCGTTTAAGGGCGTAATTGGTATCGTATTGTGACTTAGAGAAAATAGAAGAAAACATTTTTTGCGCGTCCAAGAATTTTTTTTGTATAGGAGCCGCCGTCCCCCCAACTGGCCAACCCTCCGTACAAAACCAAATATTTTTATCACGTGAAATTAAGTTTTTCGTAATCAAAATACGATACCAATTATGTCCTTATACGGATCGCCAGCATTTTTTACACCTTGTATATTTCAGAATATAGAAACCTGGATGTCAGCATCTACTTTTTACAGGGCTTGTACACGTAAAGATTTATGCGAAGCTCCATAAAAACAGTTTATGAAGCAACTTGAAGGATTTCATCCTTGACTTCGCTTATTATTAAGTTTTCTGACTTTATTTGTTTTCCCTTGAGGATAAAAATGCGTTGCGGCTCACAATAAAAATATTATTTTACTTCATCTGTAGTTTTATGTTTCTGCCATTTTATTGCAGGCTTATTTTAGGTCTACATAACTAAATACATACCAGCATAACGCACAGACACGATCCAACTTCAATGCAAATCCAATACAATAACAACACAATACAGCTTACGACTACACGTCTGAATCAAAAATGACGGAATTTACTTGAAAATTACTGCGTTGCATCTACAATACTACTTCAATATTGCTTGATTATTAGTTGAGTGTTGGAGTTATGTTTAAGACAGATTGTGTTGTTAATGTATTGTTTATACATTTTAAAATTAGAATACGGCATAATACCTACTGTAAATATCTTCATAATAAATATAAGTAGTAAATAGCTTGTGTATCTTAAATACTTTTTTTTTGACAGTGAATATTATTAATCTTATTTACTAAATGACTGACTAAACTCATTGGTACGAGCCAGTGTTTGAACCCGAAACCTTCGGATTGAAAGTCAGACAGCTAACCGTTAGGCTACCACCGCTTTTTACAACAACACAAAAATTTACATAGATACAAGTAGTAGTAGGGAAAATTAGTACAAGTCGTGTAAAAGAGAAATTAATCACAATTTCAATGACGCCACTGGATAATAGATGCATTAGCATATTGGACTCGTCATTAGGGTTGCCAACCGTACTATAATATATAGTATCGTACTATATTTTGGCTTGGCGTACTGTTGAAAATATGCAAAAAAGACGAAAATACTATATTTTTGGAACGTTTTATGAGGTAACAACAAGGTGTACTATATTTTTTTGATGTAGGTTTGGAAAATACTATATTTCTCTCAAAAAAAGTTGGCAACCCTACTCGTCATAGAATAGTTTAATACAAAATGCATAATATTATGCTTAGGTAATTTTGATGAATGGCGTGCAGGTATTGTGAAAGGTTATGTGATGAGACCTGGTTCGAATCATTGCCTGGAAAGAGGTTGCGCAGGCAGCATACCGATGCTGGTTCTGACGTCAACTTTTCCTGCCAGAAGTGTGGAAAATCGTGTCGTTCCCGTATCGGTCTTTATAGCCGCCAAAGGCGTTGTCTCCACAGTGTTCATGTTTGAATCGTCTGTAATAGACGCAAAGGCCAATGATGATGATGAGGTAATTTTTGTATGTATTATGTTATATTATTTCGTGTATCATACTAAAATAAAAGACGAAATAAATGTCACAATAAAGCAAAAATAATACTAAAATATACTATTCGATTTTTAATCTCTTTTTTGTTCAACTTAAAATGTTGGCAATATTTCGTTTGAATTTTACGAGTACCTTAAATTTATACAAATTGATATCAGATCACTGTCCTTTGAAGCCCCTCTCTTGACCCCTTTGATGTTCAAACGCACCTGCTTTGGATGATATCACATAAATAGGTATCTTAAAAATTTATCTCTTTTGCTATTCACTAAATGATACTTAAATATGAGATATTTTTAACAGACTTCAAAAAAGGAGGAGGTTCTCAATTCGACAGATTTTTTTTAATCATTTTTTTTGTAAGTATGTTACTCGGTATCTCCGTGAATCGTGAACCGATTTTCAACTATAGGTATTTTTTTAATCGAACAAGTATAACCCCTAGATGGTCCCATTGTCACCAAGTTGGGGTCTGATGATGGGATCCTGGAGAAATCAAGGGAACTCTTCAACTATTATAGGCACACCTATAGTGATTTCACTATTTTTTATAGCAACTCGGCCACTTTCTCTTGGAATAGCAGATCCTAAGTGAAGTCGGTTCTTTTTTGTTTAAAATTATCTAACTTCCATTACTTACCTAATGTTAGACCATTCAGTAAAAGGAGATGAAACCTTAAGAAAAATTTGGTCCCAAAAATCACTACTCTCTTCGATTCTGTCACAGCTGTCACAGAATCGAACTTCTGGTAAACATGGCGCACAAAATTAGTTCTAGATGTCAGATCTAGTAGAATAGATAATAAATCAATGCGTTAGAGAAATAATACGAGATATACCGGGTGTTTCCTGTAATAGGAGCAATAAATTAAAACGTAGATTCTACTCCTCAAACCAGACAACGTTTGTTCAGCAACTTTTAAAAATAACTTATTTATTTTATTTCACTTTAAAGATTAATCGAACACGCGATGTATTCCGAAATTGATTATGTCTGTAGGGTGACAAGGCTGACAAGCAATGTTAATTGGACGGATTTGAACGTACATTATAAATACTATTTAGTTTGTATGAGCGGAGACAATCTAAAAAATACATATTTTTTTTAAGTTGTTGAACAAAAGTTTTATTTATTTATTTATTTAAACTTTATTGCACATAAAATATACAAATGGCGGACTTAATGCCTTAAGGCATTCTCTACCAGTCAACCACTGGGCCAAAAAGAGATATGTTTGGTGCAGGCTTTATGAAATAATGGAATTGGAATTTTTATTGTATGAGGAGTAGAATCTATGTTTTAATTTATTGCTCATGTTACAGGAAACACTCTGTAGTCTGTGTGTGTGTGTGTGTGTGTGTGTGTGTAAGTGTGTGTGCCTATGAAGCAGGAGGTCCCGGGTTCGAATCCTGGTCAGGGCATTTATTTGTGTGTTTATCACAGATATTTGTTCCTGAGATATGGATGTTTTCTATGTATTTAAGTATTTATCTATATCTATCTATTATATATATCGTCGCCTAGTACCCACAACACAAGCCTTATTGAGCTTACTGTGGGACTAGGTTGATTTGTGTAAGATTGTCCTAATATTTATTTATTTATTTATTTTATTTATTTTTATTTTAAGTAGTTAAAATGTCATACAATTTTTTCATGACGAGAACGTGCTCGTTATTAAGTAAAACTGCACTTCTCCGTATTTTATATAGGTATTTACTTAATTACTGAAAACTAAATGTTCTCCATGTCCTTGTCTTTAAAATAGAAAGGTAGAATTATTTGCTTTTATAATACAATTACAGCTTTTATAACATTCTTAGGGTTCCGCACCCAAAGGGTTAAACGGGACTGGCCATGGCCTGTATCTCATGAACCGTGATCATTAGACAGTTGAAATTTTCACAGATGATGTACTGTTGTTACCGTTATAACAACAAATATTTAAGGGGGCTCCCATTCAACAGACATGTTTTTTTGCCGTTTTCATAGATAGTGGTACGGGACCCTTCGTCGAGAGTCGAACACGACTTGGCCGGTTTTTATTTGAGTGACATTAATCACTTAATGGATAGCCATTAAGCATTTGACTGGAGAGCATAAACAATAATCGCGCTTCATCGTTTGAGAGGACATAAATTCATTGGAGTTTGCCGCAAAAGGATCATAGATGTCACCACTAATCTAACCGTGTTATATCATAGACCGTGAGAGTTCGTGCTAGTCGAGTTTTTGGCCAACCAGTGTAACGTGACACCAAGCTCAACGCCTCGGCTATGAAAATCACGCTCTGCTTAATGCTCGTCAAATTACTATGATTAACTACCGTTAATCACAGTAATTTAAATTTAAATTAGACTAGGATCTAGATATCCTAGATCCTAGTCTAGTCTGTTAGTAACTCTGCCTACGAAGCAGAATATCCGAAGTTCGAATCCTGATTACGGCATTAATTTGTGTTTTTATCAATACTAAATGATAAGTGCCGCGAAATATGCGTATAGTACATAGTTTTATGACCATAGTTTTGTTTAATTTTTTTTTTATTTGCTCAACAAATAAACTAATAGCATGCGCGTCTTAATAAATATATATGTATAGCTCGGTATAACTTCAAACAGCTATATAGGTATTATAATTTATAATAAAGCTTATTGTGTGACTAGGTTGATTTGTTAAAAGAAGATTAGTAAATAAAAGTAGATATGGTAGTTATTGAGGTATGCATATAAAGAATGTTTTTTCATAACATTGTACACGGAAAAAAAGTATCTTCATCGAAGACAATCCTCTTCGTCAAAACAATATTGTTTTGTATATAACGAAAACAATTTGCCTAGAAAGTGATCTTTATTCAAGTAAAATGTCTTTATTGAAGTAAAATATATCTTGGGCTAAAGATATAAAATTAGCTAGCAAAATATTTACTTATGTTTAAACAATAATATTTTCGCATTAGTATTCTTGGCTGAAGATATCTTTTTTTCCTGAGTATAATCACAATGAGAGGGCGCATTTATTCCGGTTCTTTCTAAATTTGAGTACCCTCTACGATTGGAATGACACCGCCGGCGGGATCATACTTGTTAAACGAGCAATGATCCGGTGCAAAGGCCCCCTGATTCCGGAAATCCGGACAAATTCCTGTCATAACCTTTTAATAAAGGATTGACGCTGAGTGCCGGATTATTTCCGGAATACCGGTCTAATTGAAAGGGGAATTAATAACTGGTAGGTAATTAGTTTAGAAAAGACAGAACAGAATTTATTCACCAAAATCCGCTGATTTTTCCCAGAATATCCCAGAATATTCTTCTTTTATCTTAGAATTTCCTAGAAAACTTATTTCAAGGATATTAACCGTTTTCCCACTGCTGTGGCCCACAGTGGGTCCACGAGTACTCATTTTTGAACCCACTACTTCAATTCGGCAGTTTCCGTGGGCCTACGGGCTCAGATTATTTCCCTGCAGAAGGTAGGTAGATTTCGGTAATTTTTTTTGTTGTGCTGTTAGGTAATATGTACCTACTCGTGGACTCATTTGTGGGTCATAGCAGTGAGACCACGGTTAATAAATAAATCATTTTTATTCACGACCAACTTGGATCATTTTTGTTAGTAACATTTGTGATCTTAATCTAAGGTTAGTACTACTATCTATCATATACTTATATCCTAAACACTTTTACTAATAATACCCGGAATGATGTAGCTTAAAAATCACTTCAGTTCACATTCACATCTTAGTGCAACTACCTACTTGAATGTGTAGAGCAAACTTGTTAATACATGAGAAATGGATTATCTGTCGCATAATGGAAGGCTACACCGCAAACCACAGCATTAGCAGCAAATATAATCTTGTCAACAGACCGCGTGATTTGACCCCTATGACTCCTATCATGTTTCTATCGTTTCTAGAAGATTGCCAACCATGAAACTTAATAATATTAGCAGCTTCAAGAGAAATATGAATGAATGATCACGTTCGTTCATTCTATAACTTCATTTTGTACATTCGTTTAGATACTTTAGATTTACCATTCATTCCACTCGTTCATACCAGGTGAACTGGTCTCCTCGTCACCGACGGTACTGTGCAACAATTTGGTAACGATACAACCCAGTGTTGTAACTTCAGTGCCAAAGTTAATCTTGCATGAAGCGGACAAAGGGAGCATTGACATCATCAATTATAGCCAAAGGGGAGAGGGTCAAAAGGTAGGCAAAATATAATCAAATGATTTCTGGAACTAGACACCAAAGTTATACAATTTTGCACCTTATTTCCAAAGAGTAAAGTATTAAAGTGTCAACATATTTATGACGTAGAACGTACCGCGACATGAGAGGAACAGTGACACTCTCGTCTCCCATAACACTAAGCATCAGATAACGCACGGTGTAAAGTCTTCGTCAATGGAACTTGCTAACTATGTAAACAAACCGCCATATTGAAATTGTCTCTGAATGATGAATTTACTAGTGATGGGCAAGACTCTTACTCGTACTTCCTTGTTTACTTATGTCAAACCATATCAAATAATAAAATACCGAAAGTGCAAAACAAGTAGGTACTTATTTTTTTACATGTTAAACTCATTTGTATATATGTCAAAACTACCAAGTAGTGTATACAACCGCGTTGGCAGGAACAGTGCTTGAGTTGGGTAGTGTGTAGCGCCTTTAATATATCACCAACTTTAGTCACAACACTACCCATCATAGACTATTGTAGAATTTAAAAGAAACAAAAATGTCATTCCATCAGGTCCATATAACCTAACTTATGAAACCATATTAAACTTTTAATGAAATATCCAAGATACAGTTATATATTTTATGATTTGGTATTTTACAGTAACGACCGTTTCAATAGAGTATGTTTTCAATGTTGTTTGATGCGGTGGTGTGAAAATTCAAGGAGAAACAGTGACAAAACAAAGTGACGTCTTTTGTTTACATAGTTAGCAAGTTCCATTGGCGAAGACTTTATGGAATAAATTAAGTTCTGCTTAACTTTAATTTGGACTGAGAACAGAAGCGCCAAATTATAAGTATCCATTTTTTTTTCTCTGTAAAAAGAGAAATGCCGTCTTAAACATAAAACTTCAGTGAGACTCAGACATAAGACATAACAAGTCGAGCGTTATCCTACTTAAAAATGTGAGTTACCAGCTCCTACAAGTATATTTAATAAGAAAATGTCGTCATCCGTTCGTATTTCAAGCAAGATGGTTAATTTTGCTTTAGAATCAAGATATCAAGTAAAGTTGGCGATAATCTACATAAACTCTCTGGCAGAGACTAGATAACCCAGAGAAAAATAAAAGCCAGATAATAACGTTTAATGGCGTGTTCGAAATAAATCTCAGTCCATATGCAATTTGAACTAACAAAGTCGAAAATCCCATTCAAAAGCCGACAACTGACTTTGTCAAGAAGATCAATGTCATGTCCTCTCTGTCATGTGACGTAGCATGTGAAGAATAAATTAAAGGCTTCCAATTTAACTAGGACTGACTAGTTCTACGGTATAAAAACAGTAATACATCTCTGACGATTTAGGAATTCCTTTCCAACATTAAATTTTCGAACGCCTTAATGCGTACGTTTGACACTAAAATTTTTAATTCATGGCCGAGGCTCGAAAAATTCGGTCCAAAAAAGACATTTTACCTCCACAAAAAGAGCCAATTGAACAATCTTACTATATACCAATACGGGCGAGTGCTTTGTACAGAAAACTCCGCTGAAATTATCAATGACAAACCATAAAAGTTCTAAGACTGAACTTCGGTGGTTTGACGGCATTCAGAAATAGCTTAAAGAAACTATCCTAAAAAGATTCATTTTAAATACGGAATCCTAACAAATTATGCATCAATAACAACTACTCGACGAAGACTAATGACGTTTCCTTTGACGTCGCTTATTTCTGACATGCAACTCGCGCGCCGCGCAGGCACGTTTGCCTTAAGATGAACTACAGTCCGTGAGCTCTCAGAAGAACCTTCGGGTTTTAGAAAGAGACGTCGGGTATCAATCAACAGTGACACGTGAAAAAGCAGAACAGCAATATTACCATCGTGTGTCATCGCCGATTCCCGAAGGTTCTTCTTAAAGCTCACGAACTGTATTGGTACGTCACTTGCGCAGCCTTTTTGCTCCTATATGAACTACTCCGTACTATTCCACTCTGCTAGGACTGAACACAGGCGCTCTAAATCACACTAGGCACCGGCATAATCGCATCAACGCCCCGCACCGAGCGATTTCCGGACGACGAGCGCCATGTCTGATTTATTCGCGCGATTTCCGGCTGTTCAGGCTTTTCAAACCGGTTGGATTTATTGGGAACCGTTTACAACACGCGTGTGGTATTGTTTTCTTGTAGATCACCATGGGATTTAAGCGGAGATTTGTCCACAGTTCAGCGATTGGTAATTTACTTAAGTGTTCTTTAGAACCTACGAGTTTACAGGATCATTTTTGGTGCTATTTGGAAATTGGGATTGTTTCCATACACAAGGTTATCTGTGAAAATGGTCTGCATCTCAGCCTGGAATTCCAGTCTGCACACCTTTATTTGCTACACATAAGATGACAGAAAACCATACTTTGTGTTCCTACACGCCAGGTCTCGAGACAGCTTGAAAGATTGCCTCAAAACCTAAAGTTACACGTGTAAATCTTGCTTTATTGCATTTTTACGCCGAGCAACAAAGAGGATTGTGCTTCGTTTTCGCTATCATAAACCGAATTATTTTTCACGGTATACAAAGTTTAACTCATTAGATATTTAACTTAACCGCGTATATTTTGAGAAGGAAATCCAATGTTGCTAGTACCGGAGAATACTTGTGTGACAAGATATAAATTAAACACTGAAAGTTTCTGTGGGGACTTACTAGTCTAGCCATAAGTTCTGTTACTTGTGAAAATAATCATATTTCTTTGACGGTTCAACTAATTTACAAAAATGGTATATCTATTTATAGATAAATTAATTTAGTTTTTAAATGATATATTTTTATCTGGAAATGTCCACATATAGCTTTAACATTTGCTTTTTAACGATTTGTTTCGTACCTGTTAATTCACGCACCTTCTTTATTGGAAAAAAATCTACCCTGCCGTCAAGGTTGTTTTTAGAGAATCAATATTTATGTGGTGTTTAGAACAGACCATGTCCTCTAACACCGACCACAATTAATTGTCCAGGGAATTTAGGTAAGTGCTGGAAAGGGGCCAATCAGCATACTGAGAAGAACAAAGAAAATTACTTTTCAGGTAAGACTGGGTGGAGTGAGCTATTTGAAGTGAGGCCGAATTCTCCTGAAAAGGCTAAAGCATATTTTTGTATATTGTCCTGTTAACAGGTTTTACCATAGTATTTTAAAGCTCATTTTGATACAGTTTGACTGAAATTTTCAGTCGCTAAACAAGCCTGTACGGAAAAATGGATTTTAGAGACACCTTGATATGACGCATCTTACTAAATCATGAGCTATGCTGGATAATGACGTTGCTGAAGCGTGTATACTATAGTTTAAGCTTCTCGAGTGTTGTGTGCTTACACTTATATATTTCGTTTGTTGTATTGCTGTATGACATTTAAAATATTTAAAGGCAACTGTAGTAAATTCCTCCATAAAAACGGTGCGTGAATTTTACCATTGAAAAGCTGATGATTAAAGGCTTGTATTAAAACCAACATTGGAAGTTTCGGACAAAGGATATATTACTTAAGAGCTTTATTTTATTACCTATTCATAAATATATGGTTATTGTAATCAAATTACATTACATTGAAAATTATTTACGTTTTTGTTTGTAACAGAACTTATGGCTAGACTAGGTAACGGAAACTTAGAGGTACATCCATCTTTGTGATTCTCATGAAGCTACCTTGGTAGAGTGGGGTGTATTGGGGTAATTTCGATAGGAAGAAAAAAGTGGCACGTAATTCCGAAAGTTGATTCTTATTACAGTGGGATACGAGAGATATTTTTATGATTTCCGAAATTACCCGCCTTTTGAAATAATCCCAATACAGCATATACAGGGTGTAAAAAAAATACTGGTGATACGTTTAAGAGCATAATTGGAACAGGTCTATTCACGAGAGTTGGCGCGAGATTTGACAGAATTTCTATGAAAATGGCTGTCACTCAGTAGAAATCTCGCGCCAACTTTCGTGAATATACCTGTATCGTATTGCGAGTAGGAAAAAGTAGGAGAAAAATTCTTTGTACGCGAAAAAAAATTTTTTTTGTATGGGGCGAGTCGTCCCATCTGGCCAACCCTCCATACAAAACCAAAATTTTTTTTCGCGAGTAAATTATTTTTTCTCCGTTTTTCACAATAAGAATACGATACCAATTATGCCCTTAAAAGGATCACCAGTATTTTTGTTACACCTTGTATGTATTACACGTAACTATGATGTAATTTCAGATATGGAGTACTACTTTAAGCGAAAAAAAGCTCAATATTAAAATGATCGAAGGTGTGAGATTAGTCCTTATAATATGTATTTACACCATACAAACATATAATCTCGATACAGTCAATGAATGACATCATTATAATGGCGAATAATATAACTCCACGTGAACACGAGGGTAAAAAAGTTTGTTCTTACAAAACAAATTTGTTCTTCCTCCTCGCGTTCGTATTTTCTATTTTCAGAAGTAATTCATTTAACATGTTCATTGTAACTTTATTAATAGGGTGTATTGGGGTAATTTCGAAAGGCGGGTAATTCCGAAAATCATTCAATTATCTCTCGTATCCCACTGTAATAAGAGTCAACTTTCGGAATTACCCGCCACTTTTTTCCTATCGAAATTACCCCAATACACCCTAGATTATTAATCTTAACATATCGTATTTTCTTGTGATTTATATTAGAAAAAGAAATAATTTATTATACATAATTCTGTAACTATAGGTAATATTGACAGGATACGCACTAAGAACCGAACTGAAAAACTGTAAAAAATAGCTGTTATAGGGACTGTCCATAGAAGTAAAAGTTAGAACTTTTTATCAGAGGAAATAATTTTAACACAAAAAAATTAACTTTAGATCTTGGACTTCCCTTCACTTCACTTCGCTTCGCATCACTTCGCTTCACTTCGCTTCGCTTCACCTCACTTCACTTCGCTTCACTTCACTTCACTTCATTTTACATTTACACTTCACTTTACATTTCATTTTAGACGTTTCTCAATCGTATGGCTTGTGACGGAGTCGGAGACGCGAACCCATAAGATTTTCCCCTACCATATATAAATAAGTATTTATTCACTTCAAAAAACATCAGTTGACTGTAGCTACTCCTTGGTTGTTACTCCATCACAGACTAATAACATAGATCCCAATGCAGATATGAAAACACTCAATAAGATCAAACGGAGTCGCATCGCGAAAACGGTATAGAAAGAAACATCAAAGTAAATAATAAAGCCTATGCCCAAAGGAAACCCTCGTAATAACTAGAAAGGAAGTAATGTAAAGATGCGGGATAAGGATGACTGCCGATCGCTTTGATCTGAGTGGACCTTATAAAAGTACCCTTAAAATATTTGGTGCTTTTATATACGTATGTAAAATATCTGTGAATATGTATAGATAATTACATAACTAAGACGCGTGTCAATGAAATTAGGACATGGCCTCTGCATTAAGAGTCGCCAGGACGCTCGCGTTCCCATACAAACGTAGTTCAGCTCTCATTTTAAAACGCCATGCTTTAGAACCATGAAATTTAGCATGGGCATTCTAGTAGTACAGATCTAGTCCGGACATTCGTTTTCGTTGCTAAAAATTGTAATACAAAGAAAATACAGCCAGATACAGATTTACATACAAAACTTATTTTTGCTATACTTTCTTTGTATTACAATTTTTAGCAACGAAAAATTTGGCATGGGCATTTTAGTAGTACAGATCTAGGTCGGACATTCGCGACCTAGATCTGTACTACTAAAATGACCATGCCAAATTTCATGGTTCTAAAGCATGCCGTTTTAAAATGAGAGCTAAACTACGTTTGTATGGGAACGCGAGTTCACGCGAGCGACTCGATAAGTACAGTCAACACTGAAAATATACAGGGTGTTTTTTCAATAACTAGCCATATTGTTCCAGGTTATTTGGTAGGACATACTAAGCAACTTTTACTATGGGGCCAACTCCGAAACCGCAAAAAAATTTTTGGCTGTTTCATACATTTCAGCCAATCAAGCGTTGACGTTTTGTATGGGGACACAAAATATAAATAAATAAGCATAAAATCTTTCAGTAGTTAATAACGAAATGGTAGGTATTAATAAAAAAACTCGTTAACGAGTAATCAGTAAGAGCACTGGTAGCCTTGCGGTAAGACGTCCGACTTTCAATCCGGAGGTCTCGGGTTCAAGCCCCGGCTCGTACCACTGAGTTTTTCGGAACTTGTGTACGGAATATCATTTGATATTTACCAGTTGCTTTTCGGTGAAGGAAAACATCGTAAGGAAACCGGATCTAATCCCAAAAAGGCCTAGTTTCCCCTCCGGGTTGGAAGGTCAGATGGCAGTCGCTTTCGTAAAAACTAGTGTCTACGCCAATTCATGGTTGTCAAGCGGACCCCAAACCGGGATAAACGCTAGGATGATGATGTTAACGAGTCATCAGTAATCCCCGTTCTCCATTATTGAAGTTATTGCTTCCCCGCTTATATCCGAAGGAGTGTAGCGCATTATTTTTTGCCGCCCGAGTAAATATCCCAGTAAACATCAAAGTATCCTTATTTTCTGTAAAAATCCGAACACCTCAATACGAGTATTCACACACTGTACATACAGACTCAAAGGGAATGTAAAAAATAGCGACAAACGTAGAAAAGTAATAATTCATCGGGCCGAATTGGCCCCAGGCCAGTCGCTGCGAATGTAAATTCAATACGGTACCTACTTGTCATAGTGTAAGGACTTAAAAGAACCTCATCATCATTCTCTCAAGAACACGTTCTCAATGATCTTGTGGAAACATTTGGAGTGTCATTCTTACATTCATACCCTGTGCAACCCAAGAAGCAAATTTTGACACCCTGTCATCTCAGTACATTTTATAACCTAAAATCCGATTTTCCTTGATTTTGATTGATTGCGAATTCCTTTTGCGGAAGCAGATGCGTAACTTTCAACTGTTTTTACATGTTTTATTTCCGTTCTTTCTTATTTCTCATTGTAAATTACATATTACAGTAACAGGGGGTAAAAATGCTTTAATAAACACGTAACAAAAATTAAATTAAAATAATTAAACTAAACTAATATTAAATAAACTAAATTAAAACTAAATACAAAAATACAAAAAATACAAAAATTCTTTATTCATTTAAGCATACAGGGTTTTGATACAGGTGATGGGGCCTCCCGGTAAGCAAAAAATGCCTGTGTTGGGAGACACCGCTCTTCCTTAAAGGTTTTGTACAACAATCTTAAACTTATTTTTACATTTTCTATCATAAAAATATATGTATATAGGTAGGCATGTTTTATACATATAATGAACGTTATTATGGTTGCATTAGTTAGGTACATTGATATTGAAATAAGTAGTAACAGTTTAGTACCTATTTTATGTTATGTGTAAGTTGGTTGTGTGTGTGTTGTGCGTGTGTGTGCGCGCTCGAGCGTGTGTGTGTGGGCGTGTAGGTGTGTGTGTGTATGTACGCGTGCGCGCGCGTGTGTGTAAGATTTTTTTTTTTTTTTAAGATGGTGGACGCAAAAAAGTTTCCACAGACTCATACGATTTTGGCTCAAGCCACTTAGTAATGAGTACTTTACATTCATAATATGGTTTTGAATGAATATCGATGTGTTTGTTGATTTGATTATAGATGTAAGAAGACTTGGCATTAAACTGGGAACTTGCAAAGTAAGTACGAGCTCTTGGAGCCAGACCTACGTATATTATTTTTCTTTTATTTTTGTAGTTAGGGTTAAAAGGTATTAATTTGTGCTTTTTAAGTGTACAGTGCAATATATATAATTTCCTAACCGACAGTAGCTTACTCATCTCGTATAACAATTCGGTGGGAAATCTAATGTTTTTGAAATACATCACCTTTATTAAAGCACGTTGGGAGCGTTCTAGATATATAAAACGACTTTTTACTGCGTTTCCCCAGATTGGTATACAATATACTAGAACCGACTGCACCAGAGATATATATATTTCATTTAGTATGTTTCGAGAGTTAGACTGAAGGGTTTTAGATTTTCCAGGTGCAATATGTCTCAGTGCCCTGAAGATCCAGATCAGTTTACTCTGGCATTGACCTGGTCAAGGTGACTGTACCAGTCCATGTGCATGTCTAAATTTACACCCAGATATTTAATTTCATTTACTTTTTCGATAATCGCACAATTACAAGTAGGAGAATCGAACTGTTGACATGAGTGAATTTTAAGATCCATTTGAAAACTAGGCTGCGTGGAGTTTGTAATGCTAAAGCATATGTATTTGGTCTTTTCAGTGTTTAATGTAAGTAAGTTTATCCTAAGCCAATTTGAAGTATAAATATAATAAACTACCTAAAAACTTACCTAAAATCCCAGTTACAAAAAGAATACCCCCTCCAAGAGGTAACTTACAGTAACATTAGTACATTACGCACCTAGGGCGGTAAAATAAAGAACGGTTCAGATCGCGGGTATTTGTGGCCCGAACCGAAGGTAAGGGCCATAAACAAGCGATCTGAGGCCTTCTTTATTACCGCCCGTGGTGCGTACACAATTTTACGTCTTCTCGTGGGTGTGAAGACTGTGAAGTGAGATTTGCCGCTGCGCCCGTGGGCGGCAAATCTCACTTACCGGCCAGAGTGACGTAAAATTATTTAGATTCAGATTTTATTTCGTTAAGTATATATACAAGGTGTAACAAAATGCTGGGGATCCTTTTGAATGCATAATCGGTATCGTATCTTAATTATGAAAAATTAGAGGTTTTGCAAGAAAAAAAAATGGTTTTTGTCACATACAAAAAAATTGGCTATTAAGTATATATATTTTGTCCTATTTTTTCTTAGTCGCAATATGATACCAATTATGCTCTTAAACGGATCACCAGTATTTTTGTTGCCCCCGTATACTTACTTAGCATTATCTTAAGCATGCACCAGCCTTCAATCAGCACAGTCGTAAAATCCACTAATGTGCTTTCCGTATTTGGTAGTAGTCTATAGATAATCTGGACCAGATCAATTCACTAATTAAAATTTCCCCAAGCTGCGTCTTCGGCACGCAATCTTCCAGCACGCCTAGCACATGACTGATGCGACAGTATCTCGCGCGTGAAATAGACTAGCCGTCTCTTTCTAATTGACACAGTCAGAAAAGGACGGATACACTATCTCGCGCGCGAGATACTGACGTGTCAATCATGTGCTAGGCGTGCAGAGCATTTCCAACGCAGCAGCTTTTCTAAGAACTATATTCCCCTACAATCTATAGTATGTCTGCCTGATAATTCTCTATGCTATGTCTATGCCTCTTAAGCTACAAGAGAAGCACTTTTATGACCCATCTTGAGTATTTAGTAAATTAAGTTCGACCTTCAAAATCAAAAATGCCTGACAATAAGTAAAACGAACGATTGTCCTTACTCGTTCAGTATTTTTTATCTGTTTAGACCATAAATGACTTACGTTGCTCGCTACAGTCTTATATTTACACGCAACCCGCTCTTTCCTTGAAAGTAGACTACTCTATCCAAACTACTCTGTACTTGCTCCGATACTGGGCCTGTGTTTGGCATTGCTTGCGTATTGAAAGTATACGATATTGGTCGCGAAGGCCTGCGAGTGCCACTTGGAAACTATATTGGGCGTTTCTTTGGTGCTGTCGTCTGTATAACGGAGTAACAGATTTTGAAAATGTATTTGGTAAATTGCCTTCAGAACGGATAGCATGTTTTTTCATTTTAAAATGTCACTTTCTCACTTCGGCATTCGGTTCGTCACTCTCACGCATATGTGATCGCACCATTATAATTGGAAAATTTCTAGTAAGATTTATAAGTATACATAATAATAAACATAAACGGTTTTTCATCCAATAGCCCATTCATCAGTCCATACTTTTCACCTAATAGCCTAGTACATTTTAGACTCCATTAATTCTCAATAGTCCTTACACCATGGCGGGTGCTGTCTCTGCGTGCGTCCCATGACACGGGCAGGGGCTGCATCCGCTTAGTGTACCCCTCACATTTCATTAAATTGTCGAAAGAGCCTCTGCGCGTTGGCTTCGGCTCCGCATACGCCTCCCAAAGGTACGGAACACCATTGTTCCGTGGTCGGGAAAAACATAAACTCCACAGACAACCTATCAAGGAGTCCGGTTCTCCACTGTCTCCTTTTTCTATGACAAAGCCGAACAGAAAACCGCTGAAGAGAGCCCAGCTCTGAAACAGCACCCCTCACTTTCCAACCGAAAGTGTGGAAGACCCGAGATCTATTTATAATCAGAAATGTATTTAATTTTGTACAATACAATTTACGAGTATACATACACATTCTATGTCCGAAAGCCGGGTCGCTATACGTTCGCAAATTTAAAGCACCTACTAGGTATTAATGTCTCAGGAACAAACGTTTATAACGCTAATAAAAGCGGCCCCCGGCCCGATATTTGCGGACCCTCGTCCGTGTTTGTCCACTATAATGCAATAAACGGACATTGTACGGACAAGGATAGTCAGCATTTGTTTAGGACGGGTTCAGATTCACTGAATATTTTGTTGCAGAAATAGGTAGGTTTGAGTTTCTAGTATATCTTGACCTGGGGATCTCTAGTTTCCGCCATATGATTTCTATTCGCTATACGCGAAGTGCAAAACTATGCGTTAGTTGAGAAATTTAAGGCAACGAAGTTTTTAGTATTAGTGTGGTGGAATGTTGTCCTTAATTACAGACATATAAGCCAAGAAACTAAAGACGTGCAATTGTTTAAAGCTAATTTTAGATGTAACTTTGGAATTTTTTTTATCGAGCCGATTTCGTCCAATCGTGTATTGGAATTAACCAAGTTCTTTTAAATATAATGAATATTAACATATATTTTTTTTACTTTTCCAAAACAAGTTATTATAGCTATATGACTGTTTAAGTAAAGTCAATTTGAAGGTCATCGGGTCTTGTCAGCCTCTTAACGAGAACGATCGCAGTACACAATGCAACTGCAAAAGCCCCTGTCACCTGTCAAATAGTGAATCAGCCAGTGACATTATAGGTATATACAAGATAGCACTCTGAGGTCTAATTTTATTCTGGCACTCTAGAGGCGATGTTCTTGTTAGCGCAGTTAATAACTACACATTCGTTATAAGAAAGTTTCTTTTATACTAGAATTTACATATATCTGAACCATTTTCAACCTTACCCCGTAAGAATAAGGACCAAAGTTGTGTAGATATTTTTGAGCAGTTACTGAAATCCGCTGCGTATTGGACACTGTGTTTACTCGGCCCTGAAGGTAAAAAGACACTTGAAAATGCTGTGTACATTTTTTATATGGGTACCTACACGGTGAAATTAATTTCGACAGGACTTTGACTGCATTATAAGCAGTGATCGATCGGATTTTAGGGTGCAACACGGTTTTTTACCTCAAAAATTATGCTTAAATGCATAATCTAAAGACAAATCACAGAACAAACTTTAGTTTAAACGAATGTTACGTAACCACTTTTCAAATTAGCCTAACTCGTTATTCGTTACACAACAGGAGTTATTTGAACGATATAAATAGCGGCAATTATCATATTATGCAAGCTTCATAACTTTCATAAGCTTGCATAATATGTCACGCTATCCACGCGATAACTGCTGCCTTCTGTTAGAGGTACCTAATGTCTGCGTGCTACAGTGAAACTTGTTTCTTACCATCTCGGCAATCGACAATCGGCCTCGCACGGAAACCCGCCGCGCTCAGACTCTCCAGCCTTTGGCCTCGGAGCTCGGGCCTCGGGCCTCACAGGCTGGATCTCTTCTAGTCTTTCGTTCAGTTTGTCTTTTACACGGTTAACTATTGCTGCTTGCTGTTTCATGATGCTTGGACGGAAAAAAAGCTTCCGGGATATTCTCAATCTAAGACATTATTTTATTATGTTGAAAATATTTCCTCGTGACAAGTTTTTATTTCCTTTAACGAAAATAAAATAAAGTTAAAGTTAAGTATAACGAAGCGAATATATTCTTACAAATTTTCTAGTTTTCTTTTACCTAAAATAAAACTTGTTTGATTGAAGTACAATCTCTCTTATTTACTCAATATACTCTTGAAACAATACATTATTGTATTTCTAAGTATTTTAAGAAAACATCGTTTTATTAAGCGAAGAATCATATTTATCACGAGGAAATATTACCAAGATAATAATAATGTCTTGGATGTCTTGGATTGAGAATATCCCGGAAGCTTTTTTTTCCGTGTGGATAGTTGAAAATATATCTATGTTAACGTCCTGATTTCGTTGCGTAGACCGTGTTCAATATTCTCGGACGAGTGTGTTTTATATGTACTACACTACTGCCATGTTTGCTCTACAGTTGAGTTTGTTATTCATACGAAAAAATATCATTTTTGGCAAAATATAGTGCGAGATATTGAGTTTGCTCTGTAATGTTTTATTTCTGACGGTGAGTATATTAAGGTTTTCTCCCGGTACTAGTTTTATGTAGAAACCTATTTTTCCATGAATATTATAAAATGCATGCAAATGCAATGTAAAACATTTGCCCAATTAATCATAAACATAGTTGTTAAAATTACAGGCCCAGCATTGAAGAAAGTTAAATACATTAGCTTTAGCTCAATAAGCTTTCAATTTTAGTATATACAAGGTATTTTACTCTAAAGATTAACAGTAAACAGTAACAGCTTTCAATTTGTTTAATACATTTTATATCAAAAACGGCATTTTGACACAAGTTTTCATTGAAGTTAGTAATATGTTATTAATTATGCCGAGGTTTTTATTTGACAAACAAACAGGTTCATAAATACGCCTAATTTAACATTTATAAGCCGTGATTTAAATGTTTTAAAACAAAACCATTTATTTTGAAATCATTTCAAGTAAACAAAATTACAATTTTAACATCATCAGCACGAAGTTTCGATAATAATCCAAAAACGGCGTTTACTCAACATGGATTTTGTTATTAAGCTCAATTTAAAAGTGAAAAAGTCTTAACTCCATACTCAACCCTTGATTACGGCACATACAATTTGTAAGCAGTAAATCGTCTCCATTTTCCACAATCCACAGACCACGTCTTAAAAAAACTGTGAAATTGCTTCGCACTACACTTTTTATAAAGTACACTAAAACCAAAGATGACAAGACTACAGTAGACATTTTAAGATCCCGATAAAACAACAGCAATATCACACCAAAAGTGTCTAAACCGCTGGCGTTTCATCTAAGTCGTTTTGGAGATAAATGGGAATATTATACGTTTGAACGCAGTTACGCACAAACATATCGTCGCCCAATCGTAAAATCCGACTGATCATCAAATTCCGCCACCATTTCATGGTATGCCTAGTTAACATTCGCACATCGTTCAAAGCTCATCGTTTGATGACTTTGACGATTTCCCTAGCAGATATTACTGGAGGACGTGGCTCCCGGTGCATATACTCGTATGTATGAGGTGACAGCCAGTCGAAAGTGAATCACGAGCGGCAGACTGAGCTGGAACAAGAGTAAGGATCCCTGGAAATATTGGGTGGCACAAGTTTGTAAAGGCCCTCTGCACCTCTAGGGTGCCTTAATCTTTTGACCGCCGTCGTCTGACATATGAGACAAAGGTGACAACGTGAAATATACCTTCATAAATTACGACAGAGTTCAAAATTAAAAGTAAAAATTTTGACGTAAGGCGATTAAAAGGTTAATACGAGAATAGCATTAATATAATCATAGTCAGAGCATTTTGTTTTTTAAATTGTTGTTATAGATGAATTATCGAGAGCGTGGAATTGCATATGTAGTAGTATTGTTTGTGTACAGGCATTCTTTATTTGAATCCGCACACAAAGAGGCACAACACGGTACAACCACTACATATGCAATTCCACGCTGTCGATAATTCAACTATACTTAATACTTACTACAGTTCATCATCATCATCTCAGCCATAAGACGTCCACTGCTGAACATAGGCCTTTACCTTGGACCTCCATAAGTATCGGTCGGAAGCGACTTGCATCCAGCGTCTTCCGGCGACCTTTATAAGGTCGTCTGTCCATCTTGTAAGTACTCCAGTTACTGCTACGTAATCACTGTACACGTAGTTAAGCCCTTTGGAATCAGCAGCTGAACTGATTAAAATGGAACCTAAACAAACATGGCCGATTGTAATTTTAGGATTAATGGTAACTTGTTTGGGTGCCGGCGGCTGTGTATTTAGGCACACACGAACATTTTTAGATTGTCTTTATAACTTTGATTTTGTATTACTTTATTTTATTTATTAGCCTGTAGTATCCCACTGCTGGGAAAAGGCTTCCCTACCTCCCTACCTCCCTACCTCTGTCTATTGCCATAGGCAATATATTTATACACGATGGGCTCGAGTAACCCTACAGATCTTAAGTATCTTAACCACTCATTTCTGAGACCAAAAGGAGTAAAAAACGTTATGTGACTTTAGGTGAATTTCACCAAATAAAGATATTTTTTTCTTTCGATTTTTTGAATATTTTGTGCAAATGAAAGCTAGCACCTTCTGTCACATTCGCGGCTTCTGCCGCTCCTTACATGATCCACTGTATACCTATTTATATCTGTGGTATTCTATATTGTTGAATTTCCCAGCTAAAGTAGTGTAAACCTTTAAAGAAAAACCTTTAAATATTCTACATTTGTCCGACTAAAGTTCCGTATGCAGCACGCAATCGGCTATTTGCTTTGTCTGGTCGTATTGTCCATTCCCATAGAAGACGTGAGCGCAGGCTCGTGACTCCCAGTGCCGAATCCGAACTTTAAAATACATAAAAATACAGCAACAACACAACTCCACACAACAAATAATCAAAGAGCGGGAGCGTATTAAGCGAAGCGAGTTCTTACAAACAATGGCGCTAAAAGTCCCATCTGGACCTGACAGCACTCACTGGAATTTCTTCATCATTCTGCTTTCCCACAACTATTACCACCTGAAAGATGAAATGCCTAAGTGACGTGTAGCCATACGATAAATAAATAACAAACAATTTCTGGCTACTGGGATGTCTCGGTATTTCGATGGCTTTTTGATTTAGAAAGTTTGTTCGACGATTAACGTTTTTCTGATCTTTATAAAATTTGTTGGGGTTGTAGCAGTAATATATAAAATTTGACTGTTCGTTTATGAGCTGGATCGATCAAGGAGTTGTGAACTTAGAAGGCGAAAAAAATCTTCATATGGGTCTTGTTATATTAGTTAACTCATTTGCAAGTTCTGAGTTGAAGTTGCATCGGAATAATTTTCAAACCAATTGTGATTAGGCGTTATTTAGCTGTATTTCGTAGTTAAAGCATTGAAGCGATAGCCTTTCAGTTCGGCGAAGACGGGGCAGCAATTCTGTACTGATCTACTGAAGAACTCATGCTCATTTTTGTCAACTTTGCTTCTGGTCCGTTCGTGGCATGGACTTGCCCGAAGTCGCTAGGCGATGAGGACAAGACTGAGCGGAATACTCGTGGGTTGCATTCGGACGAGCTTAATAGCTTATCGAACTAAATTTCTAGTTCCGTTTGAATTTGTGTGAGTTCTTTTATTTTCTGTATTTGTATTCGTATTACTAGTGGGTATGCTTTGAATTATGAAATGCTTTCTTTGTTGTTTCATTATGACAGAAAACTCACAATGGTTTAAAATGCCATACACGCCAACGGATCTTAGGTCATTTGGGCCTATTTATTCCACCATTATGATTGTTTTTAATTGAATCAGAAAAAAACGAAGAAGATATATGACAGTTGCGACCAGTAACTACTTAGAAGAGGAGCAGCCGGACTTATGAAAACATTTTTACCCAAGCTGAAACAGACGCTTCGCTCGATTCCCACACATGTTTAGGTACTACGTGAAAACAGCACCAGTGGTATAGTATGACACTCGATTGTTATGGCGCGCTGGGCAGTCAACAGTGGCACAGTGTTCTTCTTAGTCGTATACTCTTGTCAGAGTAGTCGTGGTCATTGAGGGCGTTGTACGGCATTTTGTATAGTTTTCCGCCATCCTTCTCTACTTAGTGCATTTCGCACGCACAGATTTAAGCGTGATCCGGTGAGGGTCTTCACTTGATCAGTCAACAGTGGCACGGGACCAGGCTGAAAATCAGCGCTGGATAATACCATCAATCCAGCATTGTCTGAGACTGGTACCCATTGCCTGCCCTATAAATATAAATATGAAGGTATGTTTTGTAATGTTTTTTCTGTATTTTGTTCTTATTAGTAAGTAAGAATAGATTTTGTTTTTAATGTAAAAAATAAGGTCGTGGCAATAAACATTTTTTCATTTCATTTCATTTTCATTTCATTTCATTTCATTTTTACAGTGAACGTTAGAGAGGGATGACGTGAATCTTCACCTCTTGTTGTCAAACATCGGTTTTGATAGGCGAATTCTAGTGAGTATTTTTAATACGACAAAGATAGCAAACAAGCTTACAGCCCGCTTCATGTTAATCAGCTATCGTAGCCTGCAATTCCAGAGGTGTCACATGCACATGACTGTTTAATATAAATAAAAGGAGGTCTTAATTTGTATGGGATTTTTAACACAGGAGGTAAATAGTAAGGTCACCAAACCCTTAACACAGCACACCAAGCGGAACGTATCGAAAACTAAACCACCGAGTAGGGATACTTTTTAACCGACTGCAAAAAAGGAGGAGGTTCTCAATTCGACAGAATTTTTTTTTATCATTATTTTTTTATTATCATAATTTTTTTTGTATGTATGTTACTCGATATCTCCGTGACCGGTACCGATTTTCAATTTATTTTATTTTATCGAACGGGTATAACCTCTAGATGGTCCCATTGTCACCAAGTCGGGGTCTGATGATGGGATCCTGGAGAAATCGAGGGAACTCTTCAACTATTATAGGCACACCTATAGTGATTTCACTATTTAACCGACTTCTTTTTAAAGCAACTCGGCCACTTCCTCTTAGAAAAGCGGATTCTAAGTGAAGTCGGTTCTTTTTTTGTTTAAAATTATGTTATACAAGGTGTAACAAAAATACTGGTGATCCTTTTAAGGGCATAATTGGTGTCGTATTCTTATTGTGAATAACTAAGAACAAAATTTTTTTCTAGCGAAAAAAGTTTTTGATTTTGTATGGAGGGTTGGCCAGCTGGGACGGCTCGGCCCATACAAAAAAAATATTTTTTTTCGGGTCCAAAAATTTTTTCTCCTACTTTTTCCTACTCGCAATACAATACCAATTATGCCCTTAAACGGATCACCAGTATTTTTGTTACACCCTGTATAGATACTCGGTCATTTAGTTTTCGATACATTCCGCTTGATCTGCTGTCTTAAGGGTTCTGGTGACCTTACTACCTGCTAGAGCCATTTTGGCGTAATGATAATTTGATGTATTGTATATATCAATCAATAGCGGCCATTAGTGGGACATTACAGAATAGATTCTGTTCGACTGCCCGCTTGACATGCTAATGCGCAATCAGCCAAGATATCCTGGCTATGCGGGCCACAGAAACAGCGATAAATTGAAGAAAATGAACGGAATTCTTGTTCACCTTAAGATAATTAATTCAATTGAATTCATTTAACGTTACAGACACGTCAAAAATCAAAACAAACTTCATTAGTTTTTACTTATGACATAATTTTAAATTAAATAAATAATACATATTACTATACAAATTATTAAGAACTAAAATATGTTCAACAAGAAGAGAACTAAAATATAAAATATGTTTATTCAGAAACAATAAATACTGAAATTAATAGCTACTACACGCACAGGATGCGTCCGCCGGATTTGTCCGACGGATATGCCCGGCGAACAGATCCGTTCGTGTATGGCGCTATTCAGATGTGTCCGCAAACAAATCCGTGTCGAATTCGCGCCATACACGCACGGATTTGTCCGCCGGGCATATCCGTCGGACAAATCCCTCCCTAGCTATTGACTGAAAGAAAATTTTAAGGGAAGCAAGGCCGCGGTAGTAGGCGCACATCATGCACTAAAAATATAAGAGACCGGTTAGAAGTGCGGCACATGAAGAAGAAGAATATTGACAGATTCAGCGGACAGATCTGTGCGTGTATCCTAGGCGATTTTTACGGTGTAATTTTGTTTCAATAGCCATTTTTGTGGCCCTGCCTTGTCAATCACCGAGCTGATGTAGCTCGGTTAGCTGTCGAATTGACACAATGTATCGTGATTGCGACACGCGTTTATGAAGCATTGCGACTGCAGTCATTGTCTTTCCGCTGCCTCCACGTTTGCGTGTAAAAATAGGATTTTAAAACGCCGCTTGTGGGGCCCTCAGCCGTCAGTCACTGGATGACGGGCGTGATCCAGTTAGTATTTCGCGTGATAATCGTTATTATTAACGGCCTCTTAGCTCACTCGGTAGTGACACTGCCTACGAAGCAGGAGGTTCCAGGTTTGAATCCTGGTAAGGGCATTTATTTGTGTGTTTGTACCTGAGTTATGGATGGTTTCTATGTTCATATTTAAGTATTTATCTATATCTATCTCTTATACAGGGTGTCCAGTAAATAATGGATAACCTTCTAACCACCAATAGGCCACCTTAGGCTGGTCCAGAAAATCCACTTTAGGGTTTAGTAAAAGTCCCCTGGATTTCGAGATTTTCACACTTTTCATAACCGAACCGAATACTTAAAATTATGAAAAGTGTGAAAATCTTGAAAACCAGGGAACTTTTACTAAACCCTAAAGTGGATTTTCTGGACCAGCCTAAGGTGGCCTATTGGTGGTTAGAAGGTTATCCATTATTTACTGGACACCCGGTATATATCAACGTCTTGTACCCACAACACAAGCCTTATTGGGCTTACTGTGGGACCAATATTTATCATCATCGCGATTAGCAAAACTGAGTCGTTAGTAATTAATTAAGATAGAAAGCAACAAATAATATTTTTCGCGCGCAAGATGCTATCAATGCAGACTCGTGCTAACAGTGTGCTTGTACGACACGTGGGCAGCATTTTCCACTGCACTTAACACTCACAGATCTGCCCGCTGGATTTGTCCCACGGATATGCCCGGCGGACAGATCCGTCCATATATGGCGCTATTCAGATGTGTCCGCATACAAATACGTGTCCAATTCGCGCCATACATGGACGAATCATCTTCCAGCATCTTCCGAAAATCTAAACAACAATAAACAAAAAAAAACTGCGCGCGCCAACCCGCCTGCCAAGCGTGGCGCGTATGGCAAACCCCCCCTTAAAGGGGAGGCCTATGTTCAGCAGTGGACGTCTTATGGCTGAGATGATGATGATGATGATGGACGAATCTGCCCGCCTGGCATATCCGCCGGACAAATCCGGCGAACACATCTGTGCTTGTATCCCTAGCTATATAAATATCTTGGGTTCTACTTGATAAACACCATTTTTTTCCGAAGAGTTCTTTGAATAACTTGCTATGACCCTAAATGGGTATGACGCCTCTGATATTAAAATCAATCAGTTATAGTAATTGAATCAATTCATATTATAATTATCAATTAATAGGTAATTCATAGTTGTATTTTTTCCGAAGTTTACTGGCAGGGTACAACTTTGCTACTAAACAAAATAATAATTTGTGAATCAATTTATAAAAGGAGGTAGGCAGAGGATTAACACTTCGAAACCCAGTTCGTACCAATGAGGTTTTAGAACTTATATGTACAATAGTTATTTGTGCAACAAGAGAGCAAAGTTAGTTTTTGCTTCGAGTGCTTATTTTGAGTCCTGAGCAAGCGAAAGATTCTATAATAGAATCACGAGCGTAGCGAGTGATTCTTATTTAGAATCTTGAGCGTAGTGAGGGACTCAAAGGCACGAGGTGCAAATAACTTTGGTCTCATGTTGCACATACAACTTTTCACCTCAGCAGTGAGAACATAGCAGAAAAACTTTAGAAACCTTGGAAATTTTAGTAATTTTATTATTTTTGTAGTAATTTTTGTAATTTTATTTATTTTATTAATTTTAGTAATTTTAGTAATTGTAGCAATTTTAGTAATTTTATTATTTTTTGTAATTTTAGTAACTTTATAAATTTTAGTAAATTTAGTGATTGTAGTGATTTTAGTAATTGTAGTGATTTTAGTAATTTTAGTAATTTTAGTTATTTTAGTAATTTTAGTATTTTTAGTAATTTTATGTATAATATCTTCTACGGTTGCCGCGATAGTTATTCATGAAATAAAACAACTTTGAACGGATTATATCGCGTATACTGAATTTTAAATTACATCCCGACGTTTCGAACACTTTACAGTGTTCGTGGTTCGGGGTCGACCCGTGACCACGAACGCTGTAAAGTGTTCGAAACGTCGGGATGTAATTTAAAATTCAGTATACGCGATATAATCCGTTCAAAGTTGTTTTATTTCAATTTTATGTATTTTAGTAATTTTAGTAATTTTAGTAATGTTAGTAATTTTAGTAATTCTAGTAATTTTAGTAATTTTATTAATTTTAGTAATTTTAGTAAATGTAGTAATTTTAGTAATTTTTATAATTTTTAGTAATTTTAGTAACTTTATAAATTTTAGTAAATTTAGTGATTTTAGTGATTTTAGTAATTTTATTGATTTTAGTAATTTTAGTAATTTTATTTATTTTAGTAATTTTAGTATATTTAGTAATTTTAGTAATTTAAGTAATTTTGGTAATTGTAGTAAATTTAGTAATTTTATTAATTTTAGTAATTTTAGTAACTTTATTAATTTTAGTAAATTCAGTGATTTTAATAATTTAAGTGATTTTAGTGATTTTAGTAATTTTAGTAATTTTATTTTATTTAGTAATTTTTGTAATTGTAGTAATTTTATTATTTTTAGTAATTTTAGTAATTGTAGTAAACTTAGTAATTTTATTATTTTTAGGAATATTAGTAACTTAATAAATTTTAGTAAATTTAGTGATTTTAGTTATTTTAGTGATTTTAGTAATTTTATTTATTTTAGTAATTTTAGTAATTTGATTATTTTTAGTAATTTTAGTAATTTTAGTAATTTTAGTAATTGTAGTAATTGTAGTCATTTTAGTAATTTTAGCAATTTTACTATTTTTGACTAAATAAGATTGGAGGAGTTTCGTCAAAACTGTAATCACATTGATTAGAAACTAGTGCCTGCGCCAAATCTTGTGATTAGGTTTCCAAGCTAATTTAGTGCTCATCGGGGTTCTGCTATTCAAAAAGCGATAATATGACGTTTGAAATATTACTTCCTCTTTCTTTTAACTGCAGAAATTTCAAGGTCATTTTGTCTCACTCAGTGAGCAAAATCGAACTTTGCTCACTGAATTTGGGCCGCAAAGAACCCTCGTTCGAGCTGCTGAGGTGAAAAATAACTTTTGATCCGCTTAGTCGCCTTTCGGTGAAGAAAACATCTTGTCCCCAACCCGCTTTAAGCCAGCTTGTCTACAAGTTCAATCCCGTGAAGCCTGCAGCACTGGAACATGTATAGTCTGAGATTGTTATTATATTTGTGGCATCTGTATTTTCTGAATAAAAGGATTATTTGATATAATTTCCATACAGTAAGCTCGCATATTATGAAAGATAGAGAGCGCTGTTATCCGTCGCACCTGCTGGAGATTTATTTGCACGTAAGAATTGCGTTGGCAGGTGGAAGGAAGCACACGCACGGTCGATTTTCAGTGCGATTATGTTTTCAAATATAATATTAATATACTAAAACAATTAGAATATATAATAAGTTTTAGTAAACTTGCGAATGCGCGAGCGCCTGATGCCATACATCATCAATCGACAGTGTCTTTTGACACGTACGGTCGACGTCGAAAAAAAGTTTACACTTTTGCACCTTACTCCTTTGTAATAAGGTCCAAAAGTGTAAACACATTTTTGACGTCGACTGTACCGTAACCTCGGGGTACTTTAGCCCTGGAGGGTAACTTTGGCCTTTGGAATTTACTTGGTTCAGGCTTCATAAAATAATTGAATTAATGGCAAATTGCCATGAGGCTGATTAAAACTAACCGATAACGTATTTATCTTTTTTATTAGACTCTTCTATATGTGATTTTTATATGGGCCAAAGTATCCTGAATTTGGCCAAAGTACCCCGAGGTGACGGTACCTATCGGAGATGTCCTATTATTAATTTTGTTTTACTAAAAAGGATAAATAGCCTTCATCTCATCTCCTTATTTGACCTCAAGTATCTAAGGACATAAATGCGTTGATATAAAGGCCTAAGCTCCAAAAACGTATGAAAAGTCGCAAAGTGTGCACGCGGCCTTAGCTCCCTTTTCCATAAATCACGAGTTGACAGTGTCTTTTGACACGTCACGGGGACAAATCGCACGGAGCCTTATTGTGTTGATCGCATTGTGGGGGTTAAAAATTACCCCCACGACTTAGGGGGATATTTTGTTGAGCTGAACTTTTTAATTCAAGTCGTAAATATTTTTTTTTACGATATTTGTATGAGAAGATATTAGGTATTTAACCAACTGACGACTTGCGTACCACACGAAGTACATAAGGCTCCATCAGGGATATATTAGTACATTATCCTTCAGAATCCTAAACAATGACCAAACATTGCTGTAACGAAAAGAAAAATTGGATTTAGGGAAAAAACAGTTCGCAAGTAGTTTACTATACCCACTGCAAATACGATTATATAGTCGCCATTAGATATATCGGAGCGGCCAAGGTAGTCTGAAATATCTGCCTCTATTATCAAAGCGATAAAGTGGCGTGCCGTGGGGTGCCCGGCCTTAGAATTGTCCCCCGCCATATCGGCCCGTGGTTGCAGTAGGAGTCTGCTAAGGGAATATACCGGGAGATGGGCCGGGAGCAGCATCTTCCGAAAGCCTACAAACAATAAACAAAAAAAAAACTGCGCGCGCCAACCCGCCAGCCAAGCGTGGCGCGTATGGCAAAGCCCCCCCCCCCCTCCCTCAAAGGGGAGGCCTATGTTCAGCAGTGGACATCTTATGACTGAGATGATGATGATGAAAATGCACGCTCCGATATAGTTGATAGCGACTGACTTGAAACAGTTTTTAGGTACGGATACTGTATTCTTACTAATCATTAAAAAAAACATAAGACTATATTACCCATTATTGGCTATGTGCGAAGTGCATGGTGGGGGTAACGTGAACGATCGCAGCGCACAATGTAACAAGAAATTGGGCTCTTGTCAATATCACATATCAAAATATTTGACATCACCCGTAGGATCAACTGTCAAAATAGTGAATCAGCCAGTGACATTTCATATAAGCAAGGAGTATATGCCATTTTAAAAAAAGAAAAAAACCCTTTCACCCCCTGCTCAAGAGATGGCGCCACACTCATGCACACACCCAATAGTACCTACTAGTAGGAGTAATAAGTAGATTATTACATTTTAATAACAATTACTCTCATATCGAAGAGGTATTGATAAAACAAGCACCAAGAAAACTGATACAATTATGTGATATCCTTTCCATGAGTAACCATTGTGTCAGTTTCATTGAGACTGCAATACTTATTTATAATACTTATTATATATAGTTATACTCATAGCTGGGCATTAACTCGTTAATCCGTTAATCGTTAATTAACGAAGTTAACATTTCGATTAACGGATCTCGGATAATGGATCTGCATCTAGACTGGACGGGTTACGTCCACAACATCTTAAAGAGCTCACGTCTGCGTCTGCGGGTGATAACGGTCGACGCTTATTGGAAACCCTTACTGACCTGTGCAATTTCCTATTAAAAGGTATTCTCAATTTGGAAGTGAGGCCTTACCTGTACGGCGCTTCGTTATGTGCACTCTCGAAGAAGGATGGCGGCATAAGGCCGATTGCAGTAGGTAGCGTGATTAGGCGTCTCACTGCGAAGTTAAGCTGCCACGCCGTTAGGGATAACATGTCGGACTACTTGCAGCCAAAGCAGGTTGGATTTGGTACGGCAAGGGGTTGCGAGGCGGCTATACATGCGACTAGATCGTTTGTTTTAAATAACGGTAACTCTGATAGTATCCTTGTCAAGATAGATTTGAAGAACGCGTTCAATTGTGTTGACAGGGATATTATTTTGAAGGAGGTTTTCGATTTGGCACCGTCTCTCTACCCTTTCGTGTACCAATGCTATTCGGCTGCTAGTAATTTATACCTGAAGGACAGTTTAATCTTGTCGCAAGTGGGGGCTCAACAGGGGGATCCTTTAGGTCCTTTGATTTTTTGCTTGGCGATACAAAAGGCCATTGTCGCATTGAACTCACCCCTTAACGTGTGGTATCTAGACGATGGTGCTATTGCTGGTACGCCTGAAGCGGTAATCGGGGATTTAGCGAAGCTCATACCGGCGTTGAAGAATATTGGGTTGGAGGTCAATCCAGCAAAATGTGAACTTTGCGCTTGCGGATCTATACCGGATGCCTTATCAAGTCCTTTAGAGACGGCGGGACCGTGGGCCGTGGAAGCCCGCCGTCTTTTTAGAGAAATAGGCCGGCGTTTGCGGGAGAGAGGTGGGGATCCCCACTCCCCACCTCTCTCCCTAAGTACGACTACTTGGTCCAACAGGTCTCCATAGCAGTTCAGCGGGGGAATGCTGCAGGCATTATGGGGACCTTTGAGGCGGGTGCCGGGTACGATGCATGCAGGGGGGATTTTTGTTAGTCTTAAGTGTAGGTTAGTTAAGGTATGTGTTAATTTTATTTTGTGTAAGTCTAAGGGTTTTTGTTTTGTAATTCGTTTTTTTAATTTGTAATTTTAGATAATTCTGTTTTTTTATTGTATAGCGTTTTATATAAAAACGCAATGAGATCATCAGTTGTCGGATCACTAAAAACGTACACAACGGTAAACAATCAATCTTAACGGCCTCCTAGCCCAGTTGGTAGTGACCCTGCCTAAGAAGCAGGAGGTCCCGGGTTCGAATCCTGGTCAAGGCATTTATTTGTGTGTATATCACAGATATTTGTTCCTGAGTTATGGATGTTTTATATGTATTTAAATATTTATCTATATCTATCTATATTATATATATCGTACTTAGTACCTACAACACAAGCCTTATTGAGCTTACTGTTGGACTTGGTTGATTTGTGTAAGATTGTCCTAATATTTATTTATTATTTATTTAATCTAATGCCCATCATATATTTCATGTCTCACCTAAAACTGATAACCTCGCTACACTAGGCACCAGTGGCGGCGCGTCAATAGAACACGATTCCTGTCGGCTTGCCTAAGTTTCAGGCGCCTGAGCAGTTTTCCTACAGGTCATGAAGAAATTTTAAGCCAAATCAAGTTTCGGCTTGCCTAAGAAAATTCTTGAGCCGCCGCCACTGCTAGGCACATAAATATGCAAGCAAACTTTACACAAATCCACCTAATATCTATAAATACAGCCCCCCTTGTCCGTCAAACCCAACAAGGGGGGTAAGGCGGACGGATTATAAAATATTCAGGGGCTTAAAAGCGTTTCTGTGTTATTGTCAGACGCCAAGTTTAGGTGTGCAGTAATCAGATTTAATTTACCTGCAAACTTGGACTGTTTGGATTGGTGGAATATTCAATATGGCGTTTCTATAAATTGAGTTTATGTGAGATTGGAAGTCAGATAATAGTCTAAAGTTTTGGAACTTTCGATAGTATTTTTTTTTTTATTTAGCTATAACTATAACAGTTATTTATTTGTTACATTTTTTTAAACAAAAAGGTCAAAAAGTGTTGGTACGTAAATATTTTAAAATGTGAAGCATTGTAATTATTTAATTTCATAGAATTTTCAGGCATTTTTTAAATTCAAATAAATATAGGGAAGTAAGGTGACCCTACGGAAACTTTTGATACTGAACAGGAATGGAAACGTTTGGCATAAAAAAATAAAAGTTTTCATTTACATACAAAATGTATGGGAAAAGTTATCATCGATTTGTGGCTTTTCTAGCCGAAATTTTTTTTTTGGTCCCATACAAGCTTTTGATCCTGGATAGGAGTGGGATCGAATATCATGAAATAAACTTTGCCAAAAATTACCTTTTTCTTGCAACCTTTTCCAAAATCTTTCAACGCGGATCATCATAAATTTGAAATCAAGGGAAGGTCTTCTAAGATCATTTTCACGTAGCAGCACGGGATCTGGTAGCTTAGCTGCCCTGACTGACCCAAATAGAAAATCCACCCTGTATAAATTATATGAATACAACATTTCTAATTTTCATATTTTTGTTTCTTCTTTAAATTAAATTTAACAAAGGAAGGCGAGGTGTTAACAAAGAAATAAGGCGGCTTTCACACTGTTGCGGTTTCCGCATGCGGCACCGGTGCGCGAGCGAGATACGCTCTGCACGCCGGCGCCGCATGCGGTTGCAGCGCCAGTGTGAAAATTGCCCCAGTGCACTTACGCAGAAACCACATAGTTACTACCAACAACCTTTGCAAACCTAAGCAAGTTATCGACGGAATGTTCGGTACTAACTTGCTAAAACACGAGAGCGATTGAAACGATGTTGCATGCCATGCACGGCTGTCCAACTTTAGTTTCAAAGGTGTACCTACACTCGGTGGCACAGTTTTAGAAAATGTACAGTATACTACAGGAGCAAAAGAGCTGTTGAAAGCATGTTGCTTGCCAATAATACAACACAGACTGGCACCAATATAGAAAATCCATAGTAGTCTTTTTAAAATAAAAGAGCAATTGAAACCATGTTGCATGCCATGCACGGCTGTCCAACTTTAGTTTCAAAGGTGTATACTGTACACTGGCACAGTTTTAGAAAATGTACAGTACTACAGGAGCAAAAGAGCTGTTGAAAGCATGTTGCATGCCATTATAATACAACACAGACTGGCACCAATATAGAAAATCCATAGTAAAGTCTGTTTAAAATAAAAGAGCGATGGAAACCATGTTGCATGCCATGCACGGCTGTCCAACTTTAGTTTCAAAGGTCTACCTACACTCGGTGGCACAGTTTTAGAAAATGTACAGTATACTACAGGAGCAAAAGAGCTGTTGAAAGCATGTTGCATGCCAATAATACAACACAGACTGGCACCAATATAGAAAATCCATAGTAGTCTTTTTAAAATAAAAGAGCAATTGAAACCATGTTGCATGCCATGCACGGCTGTCCAACTTTAGTTTCAAAGGTGTATACTGTACGGTGGCACAGTTTTAGAAAATGTACAGTACTACAGGAGCAAAAGAGCTGTTGAAAGCATGTTGCATGCCAATAATACAACACAGACTGGCACGAATATAGAAAATCCATAGTAAAATCTGATTAAAATACAAGAGCGATGGAAACCATGTTGCATGCCATACACGGCTATCAAACTTTAGGTTCGGAGGAATATAGAAAAGGGCAAAGCAAATAACAAGAGCAAATTAAAGAGCTGTTGAAAGCATTGTCATGTAGATTCTTAGTCATAGTAAGTGAGGCTTATTTCATAAGCAATAAGGTTCATGTCATGTTAATAGTGGCGTTTGATTACGTATGGCTGACCGGTTGTCAGCGGCGGCATACAGATCTATATTTCGCACCTTAGCGTAATAGCAGCGGTGGCGCTGTGGTATAGTATGAGGATTACGATCGTATGGGCGAGGGTTCAAACCCTGTGGGACGACATACCTTTTTCTAAATTTTAGTGAGTTTTCGTGTTTATAATTTACGCATTACATTTTAGCAAGTCATTCCAGCTCAGTCCTTTAACGGATAATCACGGGTGTTGTGCTGTGAATAATGTACCCGACATAAGTACAAATAATTGATATGCAATTGAAAATGTGAAATGCAAACAAAGTAAAGTGGCACAGTAATTATGGATATATTTAATTGTTTTGTTTTGTGAGAGAAATACAGCGAAGGGGTAAGTGCTAGTGGCTAAGAAATACGCGCTAGTTAAACCTATACATATTTTAAAAGAAATAGTGTATCTTAATGGGCCGACCTAGTTAAAGTTAGTGTATTGTTTTTAGCTTATGGACATGCCCTTCAAGATTCGGGTCTAATTGGATCCCGCCATTAAGAAGCGTCTTGCTAGCCGGCGCAACCACGGATTAGCAGGAATCCCAAACCTTGGTGTTTAAACTCCTCTTGGCGTCCAACTATTAGTTTTAGTTTAGCATATAAGTTAGTTAGCATCTAGTTAATTGTTTGAATTATAAGTATATAGTATAAAGCGCAGTAAACTTGGTTTTATTAACACTTCAGACCGTAACCCGTTACAAATAGCGCCCAACGTAAAAATAACGGTGTTTGAAGTGGTCGAAGTGGCGGTTGGCAAATTAAAAAAGTGTATCGGTTTTCTACAGTTGTTTATAATATACTTAGTTTGATTTTATTTTGTCATTATAGGCATTACACGAGGTTAATTTCGTCTTTTCTACAGGTAGTAAGGGAATAACTATTTTTTTTTGTTAGCTTTGTAATATAAGTTTTTTTTTTAATTCTTAATTGTAAGGTATTTGTTAAAGGATTTGATACAGTGCGTACTTTACTTAGATTTTAAGTATAAATATTTTTTATATTGTAAACATTTAGATTTAAAACAATTTTTTTTAAGGATTTGTTTTGTTTAGTACCTAGTTAGTTTGGAGGCTACCATTATGGAGCCTAATTATTTGTTAAAGGATGAGTACTGCTGATGGTACTGTTCATGACATATCAGAGGCGTATGATATTCCGGTAATGTTTGATGGGCAATTTAAGGTTATTTCTGCTAAGGTGATGCCGGGATTGAAGCATAGCATACTTTTGGGTAAGGATTTTTTTGAGGAGTTTGGGATATCTTTGCAGTTCAGAGGTAATAAAGGTGAGGTAATGAACTTAGGGGACACTCCGGGGCCTGTTATCGTTTCTTGTGAAGACTTGGATACTGAGCAAAAGGAGGAGTTAGAGGAGGTTATAAAGCACATGAGAATTGAAATTGGTAGTGGGTTAGGCAGGACATCAATATTATGTCATAACATTGATACGGGTGATGCTAAACCGGTTTACCAAAAGCAATATAACTTTTCGCCTGCAGTTAAGGCTGACATTGTTAAGGAGGTGGATAAAATGTTAGCAGATAACGTAATAGAACCTTCTCATAGCGCATGGTGCTCGCCAGTGCTGATCGTAAAAAAACCTAATGGTGATAACAGGTTGTGCCTTGACAGTAGGCAGTTGAATAGGGTAACTAAACGTGATACATATCCTCTACCGCGTGTATCGAACATTATCGACAATCTCCGTAATGCCAAATTCTTAACTACCATCGATCTAAAATCAGCATTTTGGCAGATTCCGTTAGATGAAAGCAGTAAGGAGAAGACGGCTTTTGCTGTCGGAGGGAAGGGACTATTTCACTTTAATGTTATGCCATTCGGTCTCGTGAATGCTTCACAGACGCAGCAAAGGCTAATGGACATGTTATTTCAGTCGAATGAGGATAAAGTTTGGGCATATATGGATGACATCGTCATTTGTTCCGCAAGCTTTAGTGAGCACATGCAACTCTTAAAGAGAGTGTCTGAAACCCTTAAGAAGGCAAATTTGACGATAAATATAGAAAAGTGCAAGTTCGCTCGTTCGAGTTTACGGTATTTGGGTTATGTTATTGACAAGGATGGGTTAAGGACGAATCCGGAAAAAGTTGCAGCCATAATTAACTTTCCCAAGCCACGGAACTATACAGAGTTGAAACGTTTCATAGGCTTGGCCAGTTGGTATAGAAGATTTGTAAAAGACTTCTCTACGGTAGCGGCCCCGCTTCATGATCTTACAAAGGGGAAGAAGAAAAAGCAGTTGTGCTGGACCAAGGAAGCGGAGGTAGCATTTTTAAGATTGAAAACTCTCCTTACAACGGCCCCGGTGGTTACTTGTCCGGATTATTCCAAGCCATTTATCATTCAGTGTGATGCTAGTAATAACGGTATTGGGGCGGTTTTATGTCAGAAACATGGTGAGGAGGAGCGACCTGTGGCATATTTAAGTAGAAAACTTAATGACCGTGAAAAGAAGTTCTCAACTTCAGAAAGAGAACTTTTGAGTATGGTGTTTGCCATTGAAAAGTTTAGGCCATATGTAGATGGCGTACATTTCACCGTTGTAACTGACCATAGTGCATTACAATGGTTACATAATATGAAAGACCCGCACGGGCGATTAGCAAGGTGGGCGATGAAACTGCAGCAATTCAGTTATGACATAGTTCATAGGCCTGGAAAAAATCACCTTGTACCCGACGCTTTGTCAAGGGGTTCGATTAACAATGTCATCCCAGAAATAGATACTGTAGAAATTTTAGAGCGCCATAAGGACAATTGGTACAGATCTAAGGTAAGGGAAACACAGGATAACGTGTCTCAGGAATGGAGAGTTATGAACGGGCTCTTGTATAAAAAAATAAAGTTAAGTGTGTTTCCGAATGAGGAGGATGACTGGAAGCTGTATGTACCAGAGGCATTGCGAAATAAGGTTTTTACAGAATGTCACGACAATGTCACTGCGGGTCACTTAGGCATTCAGAAGACCTACCTTAAAATAAAGCAGAAATATTTCTGGCCAAACATGTGGGAAGAGGTTAAACAGTACGTGTTGAAGTGTGACACATGTTCTAGGCATAAGGTGTCGCAACAAGGACCTCTTGGGCATATGGGTGAGCATAGAGCGGTTACACGGCCGTGGCAGCTCATCTCACTTGACTTGATGGGTCCATTTCCGAAAAGCAAATTAGGTAACACTATGTTATTGGTTATAACCTGCTGCTTTAGCAAATTTGTGCTTCTTTTTCCGTTAAGGACTGGGAAGGCAGAAAAAATATGCGACATATTGGAGGGTCAGATGATGTTGTACGGTGCGCCTAAGGCAATAATATGCGATAATGGTCGTCAATTCTGTTCGCAGCAGTTTAAGGATTTGGCTACGAAATATAACTATAAATTGTGGTTTACTCCAAATTATTTATTTATTTATTTATTTAAACTTTATTGCACAATAAAAAGAGTACAAACGGCGAACTTAATGCCAAAAGGCATTCTCTACCAGTTAACCGTCGGGCCAAACAGAGATAAAAAGAAGGTAATAGGTGCGGGAAATTATTACAAACGTGGGAAATTCTAAACTGAACTTTGTGAATTATCATCCACAAAGTAATCCCACGGAGAGGGTGAACAGAGTGGTGGGCACTATGATTTCGACATATGTAAAGACAGGGAAACACAACACTTGGGACGTCCACTTACCTCAAATCGGCCATGCTATCCGGAATGCGGTGCATGAAACTACTCGTCGTACCCCTTCATATTTATTTCTGGGAAGGGAGACTGGTGTTCCAAATGTAGATCGGCCAGAGTCGTTGCAATTAATACAAAGTAGAGACAATGATTACCCAGTAGAGGTGAGCGAATATATCAAGAGCCTTAAGCAAAGGGATAACGAATATGAGAATGTTAGGCGAAGGTTGGAGTTGGCACATGAACGCAGCCGGAAGATTTATGATAACAAGCGTAGAGGTCATAGTTTTAAGGTGGGGGAGACGGTTTATAAAAGGACAAAATTCCTGTCAAGCGCTGCGAATAAGTTCATGGCAAAACTAGCTCCAAAGTATGATAGAGCAATTATAGTGGACAAACTGTCAGAGAACATCTTTCGCCTAAACAACGTCTATGGCAAATGTGTCGGTAATTGGCACGTTAAGGACCTCAAGCCAATGAAGTAAAAAAAAAAAAAAAAAATTAGGGTTTTTTTTTTTCCTCGAGGAAGGGGGAATATGTCATGTAGATTCTTAGTCATAGTAAGTGAGGCTTATTTCATAAGCAATAAGGTTCATGTCATGTTAATAGTGGCGTTTGATTACGTATGGCTGACCGGTTGTCAGCGGCGGCATACAGATCTATATTTCGCACCTTAGCGTAATAGCAGCGGTGGCGCTGTGGTATAGTAGGAGGATTACGATCGTATGGGCGAGGGTTCAAACCCTGTGGGACGACATACCTTTTTCTAAATTTTAGTGAGTTTTCGTGTTTATAATTTACGCATTACATTTTAGCAAGTCATTCCAGCTCAGTCCTTTAACGGATAATCACGGGTGTTGTGCTGTGAATAATGTACCCGACATAAGTACAAATAATTGATATGCAATTGAAAATGTGAAATGCAAACAAAGTAAAGTGGCACAGTAATTATGGATATATTTAATTGTTTTGTTTTGTGAGAGAAATACAGCGAAGGGGTAAGTGCTAGTGGCTAAGAAATACGCGCTAGTTAAACCTATATTTTAAAAGAAATAGTGTATCTTAATGGACCGACCTAGTTAAAGTTAGTGTATTGTTTTTAGCTTATGGACATGCCCTTCAAGATTCGGGTCTAATTGGATACCCGCCATTAAGAAGCGTCTTGCTAGCCGGCGCAACCACGGATTAGCAGGAATCCCAAACCTTGGTGTTTAAACTCCTCTTGGCGTCCAACTATTAGTTTTAGTTTAGCATATAAGTTAGTTAGCATCTAGTTAATTGTTTGAATTATAAGTATATAGTATAAAGCGCAGTAAACTTGGTTTTATTAACACTTCAGACCGTAACCCGTTACAGCATGTTGATTATTGTTGATGCCAAGCATGAAACAACTATAAAAAATAAAAAGTTGTACGCGTATAGTACCATTTTTGTGATACTAGTCATAATGAGTCATATACAGTAAACAAGATAGTACTTACGAGTAAATGTCAGTTTATGTGTGTAAAATGACAATGAAACCATAAGTTTTCTTTAAAAGTGCGTGATTCTGAAGCAATGAAAGTAAATGGGTTTGTCGAATGAGCGCAGCGTAAGCGAAGCAAGAGTTTTTACAAACAACTTCTAACTACTATAGATGAATTATCGAGAGCGTGGAATTGCATATGTAGTAGTATTGTTTGTGTACAGGCATTCTATATTTGAATCCGCACACAAAGAGGCACAACACGGTACAACCACTACATATGCTACAACTGTAATTGCCAATAGTCTAGACGATAAGAAGCAAGTAGACGTCGCCTACTTTGACTACCGTAAAGCTTTTGACAGAGTTAATAATGACTTGCTACTCGAAAAGCTCTCTTTAGCTGGCTTTTCCTATTCGCTTCTATCTTTAATAGCAAGCTACTTAACGAAAAGGCAACAGTATGTCCTATACGGGAACTCTAAATCTACTCCTTACCCAGTACTATCAGGAATAGGACAAGGTAGCAACCTTGGTCCTATCCTATTTCTAATCCTAATCAATGACCTGCCAACATCCATCCAGCACTCAACGTGCTTAATGTTTGCTGACATTCTTAAGTTGCTTATGCCGGTCGGTAGCGACAACGACTGTGCTAAACTACAACAGGACATTGACAACGTCTTGGAATGGAGTATCAAAAATAAACTGTCTCTTAACGAAGATAAATGCTCCATTATGTCCTACACCCGAGCTCACCACCCGCTACATTATAACTATGCAATAGAGAACAAACCCTTACAGCAAGTTTCATCTACCCGTGATCTAGGTACACGGTTTGATCCACACCTTACCTTTAATGAACACATTGTCGATACTTGTAATGCTGCAAGAAAATGTTTGGGTTTTGTTATTCGCCAATGTAAGCTTTTCAATTCTCATAAAGCCCTTAGTGTCCTTTATAATGCGTATGTTCGAAGCCGACTGGAAAGCAACACATTAATCTGGAGTCCTCATGAACAACAGTACACCTTAATGGTAGAGAGGGTACAAAAAATCTTTCTTCGCTTTCTCTATCGAAAGCTGTATGGGTACTACCCTCACTTATACCCTACTCTATACATACTGGGGATGTTGAACTACACTTCACTCGAGGTCAGGAGAAATATCTATCTGATAAGATATTTCTTTCAGTTAGTACGTGGCCAAATTTTTAACCCTCCATTGTTAGCCCTCATGTCACTGCGTGTGGCACCAGTAACCGGTATTCAGCTCCGGCCACGTCGCCGTCAGCTGTTTGCAGTTCCGTCAGTGCAAACTTGTGCTCTGTCCCACTCACCCCTACACCAAGCCCTGAGTCTTCTCAATGATATCTTAGACAGCGACACTAAATTAGATATATTTTTTACGAATGAAACTAGATTTCTTGCCACTAGCAACCGATATTTGGAATCCATTTCTGCTCGAAGCTCCATTAATACTTAGTTATTTAGGATTTGTTAAAATTGTTTAGTACGTAAGTTTTTGAATAATTTGTAACAATATTCTCTCGTTTTTTATCTGTCCGGTGTTAACACGTGTAGCTAGACTGTAAGTGTTGATTTGAGGAATAAACAAATAAACAAATAAACAAATAAACAAATATGCAATTCCACGCTCTCGATAATTCAACTATACGATGTCTCCGCATTTCAATGGCGTTTTGATTTGAAGAGTTTGTTCCGTAACGTTTTCCTTTAGTAACGTTCTTCTGATCTTCATGAAAGTTGGGGTTGTAGCAGAGATACATAAAATTTAAGAGTTCGTTTATGAGCAGGATCGATCAAGGGGTCATGGAGCGAGAAGGCGAGAAAAAATCATCGTAAGGGTCTTGTTATATTGGTCAACTCGTTTGCAAGTAAATCGCAAGTTCTCAGTTCGCGTTATTTTACTTTTTTATTGACACAGATCTTACTAGTAATGTTCTGTTTCCTGTGCCGTGGTTTGGACTCTGCACTTGAACACGCGTTCGCTGCGGCCGGGGGCGATGGTCCGATGCTCGATTTACGAATACCCTCTTTGCATAAAACGTCACATCGACATACGACATCCACGGCGCTTACGATCTTTCAAAAAAAGACTGAATACGGAGGGTTGGCAGCTTTACATCGTATTTATGGGCCCTTAGGTACCACACTACATACTTGTGAAGTGTAAAATTTTCGGTTGAGTAAAAAGCGAATATTTTAACACACTTGAATAAGTTTTAGCAGGCAAGGGTGCACAATAATACTTAAATTTTGATACAAGGGGGAAATCACTTTGATGCTTCACGAGTTTCGGAGCTTTTTGCCACAATCTGTGAGTAGAGCAAGACTCGGGACGAGTGAAGAATGACATTTCCGCCATTGCATCAAATGCCTTTGTTTTTTGTTGCGAGAAATTGGCAATAATGCAAACATTGGTTACCTTCAGGTTACTTTATTACTACACTTTCAGAGTTAAATATTAATGTTTCAATAACTTCATTAACTGAAAAAAAATCACAAAGTACCTACACTCCAAAAATAAAGTAGATACTTAAATATTTATAATCCTATATAAAACGCTCAAATATTGTACGCGTCGACAGTATGTCATATAAAAATACCTACCTTTTTAACAGAATTTAGATCATAATATAAATAAATTGAAACATAAAACTTAATGCTTATCACCATACCCCGGAGTTTTCGGTGCGGGAATGTTATAAACTAGCCAAATAACAGGTAAAAACTGTAAAAAAATGATACTAATTTAACATTTCTAAGCACGTTTGGACCTTACTACCTACGTTTCATTCATAGTTTGGTAATTACTTTACAATAAACAAAGTTATAAATACACGAAATCATTCCCGCACCAAAAACCCCGGGGTATGCTTATCACATTACCAGGGCGTCAAACCTACAGCCCCTAATAAATAAGTACTCGTATATACAAACCACCATGACAACACATTAATCTGAACGAAAAAAGCGCCCAAAAAATACTAAAACAGCATTTTATTTTAAAGAAAACCCAAAATGTTTAGCCGTGACGTGCACTTTCCGAATTGTATAGGAACTCAACAAAGGCGCCCTCGCACAGAAACTGCAGGTCATCGTACAAAAGAGTTTCGTTTATGGAAAAAAGCGAAACACTTATTGCCTACTTTTCATTGGAAAAGCGCTCATTCATTCATTCTTGAGAGTGCCGAGAAACGCCAGTCACCGAACGGTTACTGCAACTTCAGTTTAAGGTTGAGATACAATGGGAACAATAAACACGATACAATATTTAATAATTTTAAACAAAAATAACGACTTCACTTAGGCTGCGCTTTTCCAAGAGGAAATGCCCGAGCTGCTGTAAAAATTACTGAAATCACTATAGGTGTGCCTATAATAGTTGAAGAGTTCCCTCGATTTCTCCAGATCCGGATCATCAGTAAAGGGCGGATGACGGATGCAAAATGGTGACGAAAGCATAAGATGGATAAGACTTTTATTGAATTTCGAGTATAATTTAATGTGTAAAAATATATTCAGTTTTTATTGTAACCCTCCTCACACACACAGTGAAGACATGTAACCATCCTCACAAACACTCTTACATCTGAAGATGTTCAGAGGTAATTTTCCCTATATTACTGGACACTGAACTATAAAACGAATGTACTGCAATAACTTAAAATATGACCATTGACTTACAACGATCCCAACATTTTTTTTTTGCAACGATGTTTTCTTTTATTTAATAAATTGTAGTCATATCCATATTACGGATATCGTTTGACGTTATTTTGACGTAAATTGCATCCGTCAGCCGCCCACTGATCATCAGATCCGGACCTGGTGACAATGGGACCAACAGTGAAGTACCTATACTCTTTCGAACAAAAAAAGATTTTTCCAAATCGATCGAGCCGTCTTCGAATAATCGGCGAACATACATAAAAAAAATAGCAAAACAAACCAAAGATTCCGACGAATTGATAATCTCCTCCTTCGAAATCTTGTAGTCGGTTGAAAAATAAAGGAAATATTGTAATATTCAGTGCCTCGAACTTGCGACTCTGGGACACCAGTTTTTTCTACACTTCGATAAAAAAGAAATCCTAATATATCCCAGCCGGTGAGTCAGCTAGAGTCAGTTCCGAGCTGCTGGCGACATGCCGCGCCTCCCGTTCCGACTACGTCTGACAAGCTACCCTTTTCGAAAGAAGCAGAGAAAACGCATACAAAAAAATCGGTATTATTACTATTACTTTAATCATTTTAAACAAAAAAAGACATGACTTCACTTAAGATAAAATCCACAATTCCACGGACTGATTTGACAGCTCCTGGCATACAAAGCGATTGTCAAATGTATGAAAAGAGCTGTCAAATCAGTCCGCGGATTTATGAATTCTACCTTAGGCTATTCCAAGAGGAAGTGGCCGAGTTACTGTAAAAAATTGTGAAATCACTATAGGTGTGCCTATAATAGTTGAAGAGTCTCTTCGATTCCTCTAGGATCCCATCATCAGATCTGGACCTGGTGGCAATGGGAGCAACTGCGAAGTATAGTCTTTCAAACAAAAAAAGAATTTTCCAAATCGGTCCAGCCGTCTTCGAATAATCGGTGAACATACATAGAAAAAAAATAAACAAAAAAAGTAGCAAACAACTTGGAGGTTTCTATCAAATAAAAAAAGAATTTCTCAAATCGGACTACGGGTCTCGGGGTAATCGGTGAACATACATGAAAAAAAAACAGCAAACCTCCTTCTTCTATGGAATTGAAGTCGGTTAAAAAAAGCAAACATCCCGACGAATTGATATCCTCCTTCGAAATCTTAAAGTCGGTTGAAAACGCTGATAACCTGAAGTGAAGAGGAAGATAAAGGAGTATTCACTGTGTTGACAAATAAAGGAACAAGACTCCCTTCGTCCATTCACTGCATCCTCTTTTGAGCTCTCTGGCAACCTTACTCACCAACAGGAACTCACTATGAGTAGGGTCTAGTGCTATTTGGCTGTAATTTCCTGTAGGGTGGAGGTACTTGCCCAGTTGGGCTCAGCTCCAGATTTGAGCGAGCCCGCCATTCACTGAGCTGTGCTCTACCACACATAGCGAGATAACATTCACAGTGCCTTACCTCTCTTTTGGACGAAGTTTAAAGACATGCCCGGGTGACATTGCTTTCACAAGATTTTTTATCTTTATCGAACGAGCGAGCGCTGTGAAGCGAAGTTCTTACGGACAACTTCAGGCACAGCGGTACTGTCAGTAGGCTACAGTAATCTCGTCCCTGCATTTCAATGTTTTTTTTATTTATTTGAATAGTTGTTCCGCAATAACTTATGTAGTCTATCAGGGCTGTAGCAGAGATAAATATAATTTGAAAGTTCCTATATGAGGAGGACCAATCAATGGAGTTAGAAGGCGCACGGCGTCTTGTTATATTGGTAAACTCGTTTGCGAGTAAATCGCGAGTTCTCTTCTCAGTTCGAGCGAACTACTAAGTAGTTTAATAACTATTCTACTGAATGAATGGAGGATAGTCAGAAATTCAAATATACTGGAAATATATATAATTTAAAAATAAAGCCTCTGACGCGAACACATTATTATATCAATAAGTTAATTAAACAGTCACGTAATAAACGAGCGTTTAGTTCCGCTCATTGTCCCGAGAGACTTCGTGAATCAAACACGTTTGTTAGTTAGTTATGAAAGTAATACTTTTAGTTTTAGTGTGTGTGGTTAGTGCTGATGCACGAGTCCTTGATACATTAAAAGTAAGTATTAAGTAGTAAGTAATGGGATTCTTTAAGCTACACAGCCAAAATCATAATCGGTCCAAAAAGGCAAGTTTTTCTTGTACAGTCGATATCAAGTACAAAAATGACTATAGACCACTATTTAAAATTTGCAAAATATTACCGGTTAGCTCAAAACATATATATTTACTTGCTTTAAATAACCATGGCTACCTTGACCATAATTCGGACTATTTTAATTTGAAACCTCCCGATCATACCTATAGCACTAAATCCATGACTTCCGGTAAACTATTCGTCCCGAGAGTCAATAACTATTATGGGGACAGAACGCGTAAGAAACGCATCCCATACCTTCTCAATAGTTTACCGGAAGCCATTCGATGCGAGAAAGAGTACACTATACAGGGTGGAATCTAAAACGTGATACAAGATAATCAAACCTGATTCTATTCATGATATTGAACAACTTTTACTATGGGAGCAACTTTGTAAAAAAATAAAAAAATTGAGCTGCTCCATAGAAAAAGTCAAGGATAGGTAGACGAAAATGTATGAGAAGTTTAATTTTTTTTGTAAATTTACAAAATTGAGCCCATAGTAAAAGTTGTTCAATATCATGAATAGATTCAGGTTTGATTATCTTGTATCACGTTTTAGATTACACCCTGTATTTAAGAAAAGATTAAAAAAATATTATTTAGACTTAGTGTAATAGCTTATCTATACATACTTAGATGTTATATGTATAATGAGACTGCGATCCCATAGTCAAACTATTATCATAGTTTTGTGGGGCAATGTACTAGTTTTTAAGTTAAATATATGCTTATTAAATAAAGAATAATAATAAAATCAAAGATTTACATTTTTTCACCTTACGCCTTTGTAATAAGGTGCAAAAGTGTAAACATATCTTTGACGTCGACTGTACGATAGCGGAATTGTTAACGATTTGGTGGCATATTCATGATTTAATCGTATACGAGTGTCTTTGTAAAAAAATTAGGCTTAACCCTTTAACGGGCAAGACTGAAAAAAATCCTCGATTCTAGCCTTATCGCCAATCTATTGTCCTAAAAATTCTGTACAAGAAAAAAATACAAAAAGATGATGTTACAGGTGGTCTTTTTTGAGACCATTGCCCTATAAAGGGTTAAAAGCCTTTATAGCAATTTTTTGACACCTCTCATTTCAGTACAAAAATTCGATTTTAGGTTATAAAATGTACTGAGATATGTGTCAAAAATTGCTTCTTAGGTTGCACGACGTATAACTATAATCATGTCCACACAAATGACGCATAAAGACACACACGCATAAAAACGCATAACACTTTTTATGTAACCTTGTTGTGCGCGAGTGGAATAAATTACCAGAGACTGTGATAAGTGGCCTTTCAGTGAACAGTTTAAACAGACTAGATAAACATTTACAATCAAAAACAATTGAACTATTTATATGCTTATAAACAAGTAGAGTGATATACACGCATCAGCTTATATGTAGCGGCTAGTGTATTAAACAATAATAATAATAATGTACCCCTCACTTTTCATTAAATTTGGCTCCGCATACGCCTCCCAAAGGTCCGGAACACTATTGTTCCGTGGTCGGGAAAGACTTACAAATAATAATAATAAAACGCAGCTTGTTGCGAGCTGACGGTGAGTGGCGACACCACGGACCCCTATTTCAGAGGGCCCTTTCCATCTGACCCTCGCCTCTGTGCTTGCCTTAAGAGTCGCCAGGACGCTCGCGTGAACTCGCGTCCCCATACAAACGTAGTTCAGCTCTCATTTTAAAACGACATGCTTTAGAACCACGAAATTTGGCATGGGCATTCTAACAGTACAGATCTATGTCGGTAATTTGTTTTCGTTGCTAAAAATTGTAACACAAAGAAAACATAGCAAAAATAAGTTTTGTATGTAAATCTGTATCTGGCTGTATTGTTTGTATGGGAACGCGAGCGTCCTGGCGACTCCTAATTGGCCGGGCAGAGTGGAGTCGCAAGAGCGGGACCTATGCTCCAGGCTGGAAGTGTAAAATGTCAAAACGCCGGCGGCCCTTGAACGGAACACCGGGATCTGGCTACAGCAGACTCACCTCTCGACAACCTCACAGCCACTCTCAAGTGTTGCTCTGTTGTCGCACCGTGCGTGCGGCCATTGCGGGACCCACTCAATGAGTTGGCGAGTCACCACCTGCCTTTTACAATTTTGAGACTGATTGTCACGGCAAGTGTCCGCTAGTCTCCATCCATAACCCAGTATCCAGTCCATCCAATATTCATAACAATAGTCCATGACCTTAGTTTCCATCGCAGCACAATAGTGCTGCACTGTAATAGTCTTTGCACCTGGCGGGGACCATCTCCGGAAGTATCATATTGTGCGCTCGGGGATGGTATCCCCGAAGTGTGTCTCTTACTTTTAGATTATATTGTTTTAAAGGGCCCTATGCGCTGTTGGCTTCGGCTCCACGCATGCTTTCCAAACGTCCGGGACCCCATGGTCCCGAGATATGGTAAAAACATACATATAATAATAATAAAGGATGATTCACGGTGTCATGTTCCGGGTCCGGTACAACACTTCCGACACTTCGTGTTGTATAGAAAACATCACGTGACCTCCGTGTCGTAAGAGGCTCGTAACGATCCCGGGACGGTCACGTTGTTTGACGGCCGTTACTAGCTACAAACAACGCTCGGACCTGGCGCGTCCCATGCAAGACCCGTCGACCACTCGGAGACTATAAGACAACAACTTTGTAACGATATGTTGAAATATATTTGCCAAAATATGTAGGTTGCAAATTGTCAATAAATTGTATGTTAAATGTGAGGGCGTAACTAATTCGCTACTCGGTCAGTTTATAATTACTTGAAACAAGAAGCAGTGACCACGTGACGATGCGTCGGACCGAAAACAGCCCGGACTCGGCTCGCTTCGTCCCCGGAAGCTCGACGAGGCTCTCATATAAGTATAACAGGGCGGTGTCGGAAGGCTCAGACACGGAACCGCCCGGTCGCTGCTCGTGTAGTGCTCGGAACGCCCGGTGTCAGCCCGTCGACGTGGCGAACCCGGAATATAAGGCTGGCTCTACATGATGAGCCATCATAGGGACGCAGCTATACGACGGAACGAGACCGCAATATCGTTAGCTCCCTCTAACGCATAGCTGCGTCCCTATGATGGGCCATCATGTAGAGGAGCCATAACACCATGAGTCATTCTTAACGCTTACGCATGACGACCGAAGCAGTAATGTTGGAAGTTTATAAAAACGGTATAACCGGTAGTACTAAATATGATACGAATGCATTTTCGATCTTACTGAAACGGAGACCGATGGTATCGCTTCGGTGAATAATCGTGAGCATAAATTGATTATTAGGGCACGAAAAGTGTATTGTATACAAACAACAATAATCTATCAAAGTATAGTCTCTAAGTTTATTCATGGTCTGTAAGGGTTTAGCGTCTTATCGCCTGTTGGGAAACTGCAAACTGGAGGTGCCATAAAAAAAGGTTCAGAGCGCTAATGATTGTTAAGGTATTATCAACTCTTTAACTCTAGACTTTAGACTCAAAATTAATAATTAAATGTAAAGCATCCTGCGTGGGTGGCCAGCACGTACCAGAGTGGCGCGTGCCGTGGCAGGTAAACGTTATTGCCGGTAGTTATACAGTTAATTTTGCATCTACTGGCTGGAGTCATAGAGTTGATAATTCCTTAACAATAATGAGCGTTCTGCACCCTTTTTTTATGGCGCCCCCAATTTGCAGTTTGCCTACGAGCGATAAGACGCTAATCCCTTACAGACCAAGAAGAAACTTAGAGAATATACATTATGCATATCATTGTTGCAGGTAATGGCTGAAAAAGTTTGGGATTCCTTTAAAGAATTTATTAAAAGACCTCCTAGGAGCCACATGAAAAAAGTATACGGTACGTTCTGACTAGTTGCATAACATTCCCGTCCCCACTTAGTATGAGGTATTCTCTTGTATAGGTAAAATGTTTTTTTTTTTGTAGCCACACCTTTTTTTAAGCTTTTGATGATTTTCACGCAGAATCACGACCTCTTTCGATTTGAATAGGACACTAATTGAGTCCCAAAATTTCATAAATTTTTTGTTACTCCATTCCGTTACCGCCATAAGAAGTAAGTATATGGAAAAATGGTAACGCAATGGAAAAAAACATGGAACACATTTTTTGTCCTAATAAAAACGAAAGAGCTAAGTAGATTCTGAGTCGAAATCACCTACAATTTTGCAAATTGAAAAAAAGTGGAATATTCAACTTTTAAGAGTCGCCAGGACGCTCGTGTTCCCATACAAACGTAGTTCAGGTCTCATTTTATAACGACATGCTTTAGAACCATAAAATCAGTGTATTTATCTATATCTATCTATTATATATATCGTCGCCTAGTATCCACAACACAAGCCTTATTAGCTCCTGTGGACTAGGTTGATTTGTGTAGGATTGTCCCATAATATTAATTGATTTATTTATAATCATCATCATTCTCTTAAGAGCTGGGCTCTTGTCGGTGTAGCTTGATAGTAGTCTCCATTTTTGTCTGTCCGATGACAGCTCCTTGATAATATAATACTTATAATATCATGTATTTGTATATTTATTTACGTACCGTGAAATGGGGTGACTTTAGGAAATTTTGGGGCTACTTTGACAGATTTCAAACTGCCATAAAAGCGGCGTTATTTACAATTTTCTTATCTATATTGGTAAATGGCTAGAATATTATATATTCTTACATTTCACTAGACGTCTAGAGATTGAAAATCCATACTTTGGCATGTAATTCTATTTTTCAAAGTCGCCCCTGTATTTGAAAGTCACCTCGTTTCACGGTAGTTAAAAAAATCCCATTTAAAACTTCCACTCGTCAACGTAATTAAATCATTATAACCTTTCTCAGAAAAACAAAAGACAGAGGAAACTCACAAACCAGTAGGTTTTATACGAGTATTACGGGTGAAGGCAAGTTCGACAGCGGCTGACGTCACGATTCAAATCACGACTGCACAGAATACGATGCCACCGGACATCATGTACTACTTCCAACGTCCTATACATAAGCCGGTGAGTTCGTCCTATACCATCATCGTTGCCATCATGGTGCAGCTTAGTTAGAAGGAGCAGACGATGTTGCGATCTCGTTCCGTCTTATAGCTGCGTCCCTTACACTAGGATTAGTATCGGAGCTCATCGCAAATTTAGCAAAATGATGAATTAAAAAAACTACACGCATTAATTGAGAAAAATAAGAAGTACCCTTCAGGTTTTGAGTTTCTCGCGAGTACTCAGTTTCAAAATATGCAACTTAAATTGCTATTCCTTTTCATTGCGTTGACATAAAGATTTGGTTTTGCTACATCTGAAAGGCACTATAGCCCTGAGTATTTGGCATGAATTTCAATTTAATAACTTCACGCGTTTTACGAGGAAAATGGTAGTAAGTTTAAAATTTAAATTATTTTTTGTTGTATGATTTTACAAATAAAATCTACTTTTCGTAATTTTTCCTTTGTCTGTGCTATATGAAATTTCTTCGTGCCAAGTTTCAAGTTTCTGAGTTTACGGGAAGTACCCTTTAGCTTTTGAGTTTCTTGCGAGTACTCAGTTTCAAAATATGCAACTTAAATTGATATTTCTTTTGATTGCGTTGACATAAAAGTTTGGTTTTGCTACATCTGAAAAGCCTCCTATAGCCCTGAGTATTTGACATGAATTTCAACTGAACCTACTAATAGTCATAAAATAATCAGTAATGTTACTTGTAAATTACTATTTTATTATAAATTTTAATGTTTTTATTAACTAGGATGATAAGACTCTTATTGTAAACTACATTTAAGTTAAATATGCATAAGTGAATAATTATATAATAAGAAGCAGTACTTTTCAGCCTGAAACACAGGATTTCCTAGTTCAGGCATATATGAACCTCAGCTCTGTAATAATAATGCATAGTTCTAAGAATTATCTGTACAATTATTTTTGAATAAATTATTTGATTTGATTTGATTTGATTTGATTTGAACTTAATAACTTCACGCGTTTACGAGGAAAAAGGTAGTAAGTTTAAAATTTTAAATATATATTTTTGTATGATTTTACTAAAAATGTCTACTTTTTATAATTTTTCCTTTGTTTATGCTATATGACGTTGCTTCGTGCCAAATTTCAAGTTTCTGAGTTCACGGGAAGTACCCCGTAGGTTTTGCGAGTGCCGAAAACTCTAAAATTTGCAGCATAAACGACTGTATCTTTTGATTGCGTTGGCTTTTAAGTTTGATTTTTTCACAGCTTCAAGGGACAATAGACCTGAGTATTAGGTATAAATTTCAGCTTGATACCTCCAGGACGCGTTCCTGAGAAAAATGGTCTTGACAGACAGACAGACAGACGGACAACAAAGTGATCCTATAAGGGTTCCGTTTTTTCCTTTTGAGGTACGGAACCCTAAAAAAGTCAATTGAAAGGTCATCGGGTGTTGAGATCCTCTTAATTTCTTTTTAGGTGCTCTTGCCACTCATCCCGACTCCAAAATGGCGTCCGTTAGACGGCTACAGTTGGGACGACTACCAGGATTCAGAACGCTTTGCCTTTAAGAAACACCAGTCTCAAGGAAGTAGAAAAGGAAGATTCTGGGACAATGGTAAGTTCATCACATTTATATGTATAAAATGTGAAAAAAATACTGGAACCCTCCACGGTATCCTGCCTTTTCGCCGAAAATTGCATTGCCGGATTTCACTTGCCAACCATCTTTTCGCAGAAGTTTCATTTTGCCGAACAACTTTTACCAAATAATGATTTCGAAACATTTCATTTCCTAACCCCATGGTTGGGAAATGAAAATTACCTACTAGGTTGGGTTAAGTTAGGTTGGATTATGTAAAGTTGGGAAATGAAATTCGGCCAAATGAAACTTCTGCAAAAAGTTGGTTGGCAAGTGAAATTCGGCACAACAATTTTCGGCGAAAAGGCAGAGAACCGTGATCCACTTAAGGGCACAATTGGTATCGTATTGTTAGTAAGAAAAAGTAGGAGAAAATTTTTTTGGGCGCGAAACAATTTTTTTTTTTGTATTGGACTCGTCGTCTCAGCCGGCCCTCCATTCAAAACCATTTTTTGGCAACATTTTTTCTTTGTTAGAATACTATACCATTTATGCCCTTAAATATGACCAGTGTTATAGTACAACGTGAGCAAGGAACCCAAAAATATTTAAAACCACGCGTTCCTGAGGCAAAAAGAAGGAAAAGACATTAGGTATTCTAGTTTAGGTTAATATCGAAAAATAATTTCCGTTTCGCCCTGCGATCCGCTTTGTTTCAGTCTGCACTATAAGAGGTGGGATGTAACAATGGAGTTATTATATCCATATAATTCGCGGTGACATTTAAATGGAGACTAAAAGCCATTGTTGAAAAAAATTTGAACTCTATCTCGATTTAAAAAAAAAATAAGAAAAATTTTAACAGCCTGTATAATGACAATGACTTACAGTTTTATTACGTATATGATATATTGTCGTCACACTTGTGCTAACCGTGCTGTTACTCACTGTTCTAGATCACGACCCCGAAATCACTAGAGTAGTAGTAAATACTAAAGATACCTATTTGTATCTAATATGGACAGCCACAGTATAAGAACTTTTTGAAGCTCCAAGCACAGAATAATATAATAGTATTTCATACAGAAATTCATCTTCCTTACAAAATCAGTGTTTGACATAACTTTGACAGATAAACAGTGACACATGACGTCTCCATACAAGTTTGCCTTTCGACTGTCTAGGGTTGACAAATACGCGATTAGTTTGATCGCTGGACTTGCCCTAATCTGCCTCAATCCTCCTAATCCATCAATAATTTTAACATTAAAATGGATAAATGGCAGATTTATTGCCTAATTTATCCAATCTAACTGTTATTTTAGAAAAACACCACTACTTAAATACTTTACCTTATCTATGGTCATACCGCAAACGAACGAAGGGGATTTTGACAACCCCGAAAACGTATCCGATACGTTCCAAACCCGTAGCTGTCACTTCATGGAGATGGACCCCCCTGCTTCAAGTCTGAAGAAAGAGACCAACCTAAGCTACCGTCTAAAACAGGGCAGAGTACTGTCTGCCCCTCAGCTCCATCTAATAATAGGGGATATTACTGCAATATTCTGCCACCAGAGTGCAGCACTAGCACACCGGTAAACCATAGAGTTTTTAATACATACTAGGCCTTAAACAGTTTTTTACAAGTTTTCATAGATAATTTATAACGAATAAATATGTCATTTGCGCACCAAGGCGGTTTGTTTTTACAAAGGGCCTATCGTGAAACGAGAGAATCGAAATTTTGACATGTGCCTCTCTATCGCTCGAATATGAAAGAGTGACAGAGAACCAGGTAACGAAATTTTTATTTTAGTCGTTCGTGGTAGGCCCTCTGGATGTGCTAGTGCCGCCCCCTACGCAGATTTCAGCGTAATATTCCCTATTGATCCCGTTACTATTATTACTGTAGCGTATACTACAGTAACTTTGAGTGGCTCTCGTTCAGACATGGAGCTTCAAAAAGTTCTTCGCTTCGCTACTAATATAATACTCTCTGGTAGTAGTAATAAGGTATAAAATTGTGTTTGTCGCAGGAGGCGAGCCCACCAGCACACTGTCGGGCGAGCCCGCCGAGGACATTGGGGTCATGATGTTTGTTTAGAATACCTAATGCTTAGTGCTTAACCTATTGAACGCTAATACCACCTAAAGGTTTTAAGCTAACATGGTCATTAACATTACAAAAACTATTTAAACATGGGATATTTACCATGTGAGTTTATTATTGTGAGCTTCCGATATTTCGGCACAGTTGCATGCGTCATTATCATGGAGTAACTGAAGTTGCTGCGAGTGTCAGTTGTGGTCTACCCACACACCATAGCGATCTACCCTCTTTCGAGTTCGCTTTTTTCGTCCGTTGTCACTGCTACTACCGTAGTTACTCCGTGATGATGGCGCATGCAACTGTGCCGAAATATCGGAAGCTCACAATAATAAACTCACATGGTAAATATCCCGTTTTAAATAGTTTTTGTAACACCTAAAGGTGTCATAAGTAGTCGAGCACACAGCGCCAAGGCATGCGGACACATCGTGCTACAAAACTCGTTTGAGCGCTTATGTGTGCACGGCACGACTACACATACTTCAATGTGTGCGTGAGTTACAGGGCTCTGTCATTCCGTTATTGTTCAACTGTTCCTAGCCTAGCCGGTAGTGACCCTTTCTATGAAGAAGGAGGTCCCGGGTTCGAATCCTGGTCAGGGAAAATGCCCTGACACACAAATAAATATTTGTGTGTTTATTACGAAAATGGTAGGTGGATGGTCCATTTTTTAAACCGGAAGTGGTACTTTTTTGAGCCAATTCAAATTTTTTTTACAATTTTTCCGGAACTCAGCATCACTTTTATGAACATGTGCCATAGGGCTTATCTTTGTATCACGTTACGTAGCAGATCCTACGGCCGCCGCCCATACTATTATCCTGCCTTACCATAAGACCATTCTTTAAGTTGCCCTATCCCTTATATCCTAAGAACTATCAAATAGTAATGCACTACGTACTTATTTTGAATGTAAATGTGGAATATATTCACTAATTGCAGACTCAAGTGAGCGGAATGAAAACATTCATTGTCTGCGTCAAAGCTGGCTCCGTCTGATTCCCTTACTTGCTTTCAATACCATTGTAACATATTGTGATCCAACCCTAACCTTTCAAGAATAGAGTTGTCTTTAAAATGGACACTACTTTGGATATACGCCCTTTAAAGAGGTTCGATTCTACTACAAATCGAAAGGACTTTCCTATTATTTTAAAATCAACCCAATGACTTCACGTACAAAGTTCTTTCTCAAGTGTAAACGTAAATGGACATACGCTCTTTTAGATTTTTCTACATTTCAAACGGAAGTAAGTTATATAATGAAACAGTGTAGATAAGCCCTTTTAAAATTAAGGTAGTGTAAGAACCTGAGCTCACGTGCTCAATTAATGTAGAAGATTGAGCTAGCAATTGTTTTCACAGACGGACCTGCATGGTTTCGAGAGCTATGTACAGTGGCCATCAGATATATCGGAGCGGCCAAGGTGGTAACAAATATCTGAACGACACCTCTATTGTCAAGGAGATAAAGTCCATGTTCAGATATTTTAATCCAGAATTACATTATGAAATTAGTGGCATGACATTAATTTCGTGACATTAGTTTTACCAAGAGTTTCACGTGTAATTTAATACTTTCGTAATACATGCAATTTTTTTTCGAAGCGCTGGTAGCCTTGCGGTAAGACGTCCGACTTTCAATCCGGAGGTCTCGGGTTCAAACCCCGGCTCGGACCACTGAGTTTTTCGGAACTTATGTACGGAATATCATTTGATATTTACCAGTCGCTTTTCGGTGAAGGAAAACATCGTAAGGAAACCGGATCTAATCCCAAAAAGGCCTAGTCTCCCCTCTGGGTTGGAAGGTCAGATGGCATTCGCTTTCGTGTCTACGCCAATTCATGGGATTAGGTTGTCAAGCGAACCCCAAAACCGGGATAAACGCTAGGATGAAGTAATGCATGCAATCTTCATGAATGCAAAATGAGTTTCGTTCCCTGCGCGATTTTTTGGTAAAATTAGTGTCATGCCACTATTTTCGTAATGTAATTCGGCTTGGTTATATTTGATGGCGACTGTCACCTGAAATAGTATATTCCTCGACAAAACGAAGCCATTAAAGACTTGCGCCCATCTTGTCGAGCAAGGTGGTTTGGTTTCGGGAAAAACTTCTTATTTTATGTTCATTTTCGTGATTCAATGTGTAATATATAGCTTATTCTGCAGTGATTTAACGAACTAGTGAGCAACTAATGAAGAATTAGTCTCGAAACATGTGTAACCCCTGTTTGAGTTAGATATCCGTTAGTCCACGTGCTGTTTGTAGGGAGTAGCTATCTCCTTATAAAAAGCCTAACCTCACCGTACAACGTCCAGCTCTTGGAGCGAAATTTTAATTAATTAACCGTACACTTGTCGTATCTACTTCGACATTGGCAAAATTGTCCCAATATTGTGGACAGAATGCCATATTTTAAAAATTGAATTGAAGCCATTAAAAATATCTAACTCAATCTTATTTGTAGTGCCATAAGTAGTTGTAGTAATTACAGGTTACTGTAACTGACTGGTGTGACAATTGTACAGTCGCCATCAAATATATCGGAGCTGCCAAGGTAGTCTGAACAACGCCTCTATTTTCAAGGCGATATAGTGCATGTTCAGATATTTTTGAGTACCTTGGCTGCTCCGATATATTTAATGGTGACTGTATGATTGTTTAGACTTTAGACGCTAAAAGCTACAGCCGCTATCAAATATATCGGTGCGGCCAAGTTAGTAAAAAATATCTGAACATGCACCTTATCTTATCTTATTGTATTCGGGGCCCATATGGATACACTTCGACCCAAAAGGATCTTTTGTGTAGTTGCCCCCTAGTACACCTACTCGAGAGCTTTCTCAACCATCTCCATGTGTTACCTGATGATGGAGCTCAAGCAGTGCTTTGAATTCCTCTGGATCTGGATAGCCAGTACCAATGTCCTTCATTCTCTGTCTGGCTAAAGCGTGACATTCACACATTAAATGTTCCATTGTCTCTTCCTCTTCACCACACATCCTACAATCAGTATTATCTGACAATCCCATTCTAGCTAAAACTCCTTTCACAACCTAATGGTCTGTGAAAACCCCTGTTAAATGCAAAAAAATGCACTTTATCACATTAGAAGCATTGTTCGGATATTTAAGACTACCTTGCTCTTCAATTTATCTGATGGCGACTGTACTATTAATATTTTGAAATAAGGCTGAAGATAATGTAAGTTCAGATTAAATATAAAATAGAGCTTAGACATGCCAATTTCATTTCTCGAAAACTGCACAAAATAATATTTAAGCATTCTACTTGTAAAGTTACTTAAACTTATGTTCATGCAACTCAGTGGGCGATAAAGTACTGTCAAAAAATGATTTTGTAAGAAAGTCTATACGTAGTATAATTATCATCATCATTAGCCCTTTATCGCCCACTGCTCAGCTTAGGCCTCTCTTCGTGTACGCCACTTGTCCCGGTCCTGTGCCAATTTCATCCAGAAGTGACTCGCAACCTTCCGAATGCCATCTACCCAACGAGCCAACAGCCAGGGGCTTCTTTCATCTGAAAGCAGCCACCACTCCGTCAACATTTTAATCCGCCTGCCATCACTCTGCCTGGCAACGTGTCCTGCCCAACTCCATTTAAGTTTGGTAATGACGTATCCCACGTAGTATATACTATTACTTATCTGTGGTATCATGAACAAGTAAAACTGGTAACTTTGTGTTAACAAGTTCTGATTCTGAACCAAATAGTTGACCTAATTGTAATGTACTTATTACATAGGTAACAAATATATAAATATAGGTACATACTTATATTTTTATTATCTTTCTCTTTGTCTCCTAAATCCCTACGGTTTCCCCCAGGTTACGTAAATCAAATCCAAGACGGGCCAATATTGAATTCTATTCCCTTGAAATAAGTTCCGAAATACAAGTGCAGGTTAAGGGGCGGATACAGGCCGAAGTCGTTTTAGACCTCATTTTGAACAATGAATTAGTATAGTTAATGTTACGTAATCGCGTTAATATGGCTATCTACTTATTCATAAAAAAGCCGTGCAGAGGCTCCAATTGATAGTTTATTTTTTATTAGCTTTGATTATCCATAAACCGACTCCAAAAGTAGCGAAAAATCAAAAAATGGCGTTCCGTTTGAACACGTCGCATTGCGATTTTGTCTTCGACAGTAATTCGATCGTTTTGTTATTTTGGAAGCCAGATAACTGGACTAGTGCATCGGAGCATATTCATATTTTTCCTCATAAAGATCACAAAGAAATTCAATCGTAAACTTAAAATTTTGAAAAATTCCCATACATTCGCCATATTGTCAAATTGTCTTTGTGACTCAGATGCCCGCTGGGGCTCCTTGGAAGCAGACGTATGTTGGATTTTTAGCCGTGACATTTCATTTTGACAATTATTCTGACAGAAAATCGTATACGTACACGAAAGAGGATACCAGTAGCTAGATTGTATTCAACATAAATAGGGAAAACTAATAAAAGCCATGAGTCACTTTAAATTACATTTTTTCATATTTACACGTCGTAATACTAGAAACATACAACTAATGATTGAATAAAAGATACTTTTCTACAGAATCCTCATAATAAATTGCTTAAAAACCAGTTCAAAATAAAAAGAGTTTTTGGATTGATTTTTAATTAGTGGACTTTATTTTTATTACATTGGTCATAATATTACGACATTTTAACATGACTTTTAACGTCAAAATACTTGAATGACAATTTTATTTTAATTGCAATCTTTTTTTACTTAATATTAAAAGACTTGATTCTTGAACAGGGGCGCGCAAGGCGCCTCGTAAAAGTCAGTGTGGTACTGCGGAACTGTGTGCGGGTCTACGGGTTGCCACGTCGAATAAGGCGCTATACGTGCCGCGCCTGCATTTTTCCGCCACGGCAGCAGATTAAGATTTGAAGAAGACCGGCTACGAGTTGAGGGTGTTCCAGCTACGATCGCGCCATTACGTGCACTTCAGCTCGTTTGTGGTGCGCGTGCCGCGGCCGCTGCTGTTTGCCGAAGGGAGTAGTGTTTCGGCGGTTCCGAGGGACGCTGCCAAATATTACACCGGAGCAGGTGGCACAACAGAAAACCATCGTACCAACCAAAATAATAGTTTTAGTTTTATGATGTAAGTAATATGTATGCTAGTCTTTAAGGTATTTATCTATGGGCGACTAGTTGCATGAAAATACATGTTTTTTCATTTTTAACCGACTTCAATTCCATTGAGGAAGGAGGTTCTGCATTCGGTTTGGTGTTTTTTTTTATGTATGTTCACCGATTACTCCGTGACCCGTGGTCCGATTTGAGTAATTCTTTTTTTGTTTGAGAGGATCTACATCCAAGGTGGTTCCATATTAATATGGTGCTGTTCTGATAATGGGATCCAGGAGGAATTGAGGGAACTCCTCAATTTTGAAAGGCACATGTATGGTGATTTGGGTGTTTTCTTAAGCAATTCAAGCATTTTCTCACGAAAACCACCATTTCGATGCAGTGGACCTGATGATGATGATTGTTTTGATGATAATGATGAAGTTTTTTTTATGCAGGATGTTCAACGATTACTCCGAGACCCGTGGTCCAATTTGAATAATTATTTTTTTGTTTGAAAGAAACTACCTCGAAGATGGTCCGACATTTATCTGGTGCTGTTCTGATGATGGGGTCCATGAGTAATTGAGGGAACTCCTCAATTTTTAAAGGCACATGTGTGGTGATTTGGGTGTTTTCTTAAGCAACTCAAGCATTTTCTCACGAAAACCACCATTTCGATGCAGTGGACCTGATGATGATGATTGTTTTGATGATAATGATGAAGATTTTTTTATGCAGGATGTTCAGCGATTACTCCGAGACCCGTGGTCCAATTTGAATAATTATTTTTTTATTTAAAAGGAACTACCTCGAAGATGGTCCCACATTTATCTGGTGCTGTTCTGATGATGGGATTCATGAGCAATTGAGGGAACTCCTCAATTTTTAAAGGCACGTGTATAGTTAGTTGAGTGTTTTCTTAAGCTACTCAAGCATTTTCTCACGAAAACCACCAATTTGATGGAGTGGAGTTGATGATGATGATTGTTTTGATTTTTGATGATAATGATGAAGATTTTTTTAAATGTAGGATGTTCAGCGATTACTCCGAGACCTGTGATCCAATTTGAATAATTATTTTTTTGTTTGAAAGGAACTACCTCAAAGATGGTCCCACATTAATCTGGTCCTGTTCTGATGATGGAATCTATGAACAACTGAGGGAACTCCTCAATTTGTAAGGCACGTGTATGGTGATTTGGGTGTTTGCTTAAGCTACTCAAACATTTTCTCACGAAAACCGCCAATTTGATGGAGTGGTCCTGATGATGATGATTGTTTTCGTGATAATGATGAAGATTTTTTATGTAGGATGTTCAGCGATTACTCCGGGACCCGTGGTCCAATTTGGACAATTCCTTATTTTTGTTTGATAGAAACTACCTCGAAGATGGTCCCGTCCCACATTATGATGTAGGATGTTCACCGATTACTCCGAGACCCGTGGTCCGATTTGAGTAATTCTTGTTTGTTTGAAAGGATCTTCATCCAAGGTGGTTCCATATTAATATGGTGCTGTTCTAATGATGGGATCCATGAGGAATTGAGGGAACTCCTCAATTTTTAAAGGCACATGTATGGTGATTTGGGTGTTTTCTTAAGCAACTCAAGCATTTTCTCACGAAAACTACCAATTTGATGGAGTGGACCTGATGATGACGATTGTTTTGATGATAATGATGAAGATTGTTTAAATGTCGGATGTACAGCGATTGCTCCGAGACCCGTGGTCCGATTTGAATAATTCTTTTTTTGTTTGAAAGGAACTACCTCAAAGATGGTCCCTCATTAATCTGGTCCTGTTCTGATGATGGAATCTATGAACAACTGAGGGAACTCCTGAATTTGTAAGGCACGTGTATGGTGATTTGGGTGTTTGCTTAAGCTACTCAAACATTTTCTCACGAAAACCGCCAATTTGATGGAGTGGTCCTGATGATGATGATTGTTTTCGTGATAATGATGAAGATTTTTTAAATGTCGGATGTACAGCGATTGCTCCGAGACCCGTGGTCCGATTTGAATAATTCTTTTTTTGTTTGAAAGGAACTACCTCAAATATGGTCCCACATTAATCTGGTCCAGTTCTGATGATGGAATCTATGAGCAACTGAAAAACTCCTTAATTTTTAAAGGCACGTGTATGGTGATTTGGGCGTTTTCTTAAGCTACTCAAGCATTTTCTCACGAAAACCGCCAATGTGATGGAGTGGTCCTGATGATGATGATTGTTTTGATGATAATGATGAAGATTGTTTAAATGTCGGATGTACAGCGATTGCTCCGAGACCCGTGGTCCGATTTGAATAATTCTTTTTTTGTTTGAAAGGAACTACCTCAAAGATGGTCTCTCATTAATCTGGTCCTGTTCTGATGATGGAATCTATGAACAACTGAGGGAACTCCTGAATTTGTAAGGCACGTGTATGGTGATTTGGGTGTTTGCTTAAGCTACTCAAACATTTTCTCACGAAAACCGCCAATTTGATGGAGTGGTCCTGATGATGATGATTGTTTTCGTGATAATGATGAAGATTTTTTAAATGTCGGATGTACAGCGATTACTCCGGGACCCGTGGTCCGATTTGAATAATTATTTTTTTGTTTGAAAGGAACTACCTCAAATATGGTCCCACATTAATCTGGTCCAGTTCTGATGATGGAATCTATGAGCAACTGAAAAACTCCTTAATTTTTAAAGGCACGTGTATGGTGATTTGGGCGTTTTCTTAAGCTACTCAAGCATTTTCTCACGAAAACCGCCAATGTGATGGAGTGGTCCTGATGATGATGATTGTTTTCGTGATAATGATGAAGATTTTTTTATTTAGGATGTTCAGCGATTACTCCGAGACCCGTGGTCCGATTTGGACAATTCCTTTTTTTTATAGGAACTACTTAGAAGATGGTCCCACATTAACCTGGTGCTGTTCTGATGATGGGATCCGTGAGGAATTGAGAGAACTCCTCTATTTTTAAAGGCACATGTATGTTGATTTGGGTGTTTTCTTAAGCAACTCGAGCATTCCCTCTTGAAAACCACCAATTTGATAGAGAGTACCTAATGATGAAGTCCACGTATGATACGTGGACCTTTCCTTAGACAGAATTGGTGTATTATGAACTTTTTTATAAATCTTTACCGATTATTCTGAGACTTTTTGTCCGATTTTGATAAATATATAACCACTAAAAATAGAAAAATAAAAACTTTTTACAAAAAAAAGATAAACCGACTTCAAAAAGGATAAAATGAATCATTATATTATTTATATGCGTTACCAACTGATATGTTTGAAGTCGGTGCCAAGCCACAAATTACAAAACCGGTCAAATTAGCTTCAAGTGTTGACATCACAAAACATCGGTACTAATAATGCAAAGGTGAATGCGATTTCATGTGTTACATTTTCATGTTTAAACTACTAATCCTATTTTGATGAAATGCGACAACGATATATATATTCTGATACACGTCTGCTTTGTCAATAATCAGAAAAAGGCGGCAAATACAAAAAAACCACGAGCTTCGTTCGACATACGGATAGTTCCAACAATGTGTTAACAAACAAACATAGGACGCATGATTATACTTTCTGTACCTACTTGCCTAACAGTTAACGCATGGTCGAAACGAATGTATGTGTACGTGCGATTCATACCGTATTAGATTAGTTATATGGTAAAAATAACAATTCACTGAACACATCGCCTCGTTCGTATTAACTCTTCCAAATTTGGCTTGACACCGACTTCTAACATATCAGTTGGTAACGCATATAAATAATATAATGATTCATTTTATCCTTTTTGAAGTCGGTTTATCTTTTTTTTGTAAAAAGTTTTTAGTTACTTGTACAATAGTATTTTGTGCAACAGTTACATAATGAGGGTTCTTAAAATTCGAGGGTCGAAGTTACAAAATGAGGCGAAGCCGAATTTTGTAAAAACATACCCAAGAATTTTAAGAACCCTTTCTCTGTTTTTACAAAATTCGGCTTCGCCTCATTTTGTAACTTCGACCCTCGAATTTTAAGAACCCTTATTATGTACCGTTGCACACAATAGTTTTTATACGAGTGCTTAAGCAAGCCGGTAAGAATTGAGTTCGACGAAAGCCGTGCACAACCTACTGCTTCTATGTAATTGAGTAACGTTCGATCTCCCGGTGGATTGTGCCGGCGGTGACAAGCAATGCGGGGCCCGACAACAGTTTCACAATATTGTATGGAAATCCTTTCTGTGATTGTTATGGATGCTACAATATGCGACCATAGAAGCTCTATCAAAAAGTATGCGCTAGTAGTTCCGCCACCACAATCTCAATTCGAGTATTAGGTACAGTCGCCGAGTATAAAATAGTATTTTGTGCAAGTTACATAATAAGGGTTCTTAAGATTCGAGGGTCGAAGTTACAAAATGAGGCGAAGCCGAATTTTGTAAAAACAGACCCGAGAATTTTAAGACCTAATTATGTACCGTTGCACACAATAGTTTTTCTACGAGTGCTAGGCAAGCCGGTAAGCATTGAGTTCGACGAATGACCTGCTGCCTCTATACAATTGTCTTCAGTCTCCCGGCGGATTGCATCTGCGCCCGCCTCGTCTACAGCGGCGGGCGGCGCCGGTGCGGGGCCCAACAGACCCATTATATCCCTAAGAGTCGACTTTTGAGTCATATTATGACAACGTTCATAAAGTATACGCTTTGAATTTACATGTCAGTCATTTTATTGGCAAATTAGAATGCAGGAGTAGAAAAACGATATAAAGCTCACTCTATCTGGTGCGACTTTTGTGGTCATGGTTTACCTCTTATCGAATTCCAGGTAGATTGTGTGCCGGAACCTATTATAATTTTGCTTTACATTTATCTATAGATTCGTTACATTAATGTACTCTGGTCAAATAAATTATAATAATTGTATTACAAACAACGTTATTCACTGACTGATTTTTAATTCTCATCCACTTAGCATTTCGTCGCGATTTTTGTCATGGCTGAAGTATATACCTGGGCACTATAATCCCATGAATTGGCGTAGGCACTTACACGCAAGCCATTGTCGTCTGACCTTCCAACTCGGAGGGAAAAGTAAGCCTTATTGGAATTAGACATGGTTTCCTCACGATGTTTTCCTTCACCGAAAAACGACTGGTAAATATGAAATGATATTTCGAGATGTGATATATGTATGATTTTCATAACTGGTACGAGCCGGGGTTTGAATCCGAGACCTCCAGATTGATAATCGGATGTCTTACTGATAGGCCTATAGACGGAGAGCTAGCTACATCAGATATGACATAATAATGAGAGCAACTAAACCCCCCTAGCCTAGTCCGTTTGCTATACTATGCTTATTCATAGACCTGGATATCTGGCAGGTATAAAGTGGTGGAGGTCAAAGAATATAACTAAAGACTCTGGCCGTTTTTACCTATTTTGGTAGTACTATTTTCCAATGGAAAGATTTTGCTAGTCTGTAATTCTAATCTCCACTCATTAAAAGCTGCGAGATGCCCGGATCGAGCAATAAGGATAGTACAGCAATCTAACTAGATTGGTTTTGTTACTTTTGTTGCTCTCATTATTGTGTCATATCTGACGTGGCCAGCTCTTAGTCCACTAGAACCAAGACATAATATACCGTTCAAAAAGTCAGCCGAAATAATTAAGTGAACCTGAATTAAAACATTGTATTACTTCATCAATGTTCTGTGAATTTATACTGGACCTAACGGAGCATGTAGATAATTAACCATAATTTTAGAGTTAAATATACTAGGTACTTAAATGTGGTATCTACAAATATAAGAGCCACGGGTATGTGTTAAATTTATCTAATCCTACCGATCGACTTCCATATTTGTACTATTTAGTACTGTAAAAACATATATTCTTTTAAAATTCCTAAAGACTCTAACCCGCCGAAACTATGCCTAGTGTATGTAATCCACATAGATAATTTAAGTCCATTTTAGCAGCCGGTTTGGATTTAAGACTATTTAAAATTCTGTCTTAAGTTTTATTTTTGAGGACCATTTCGAAATTCTTACATTACTTTTAAAAATATTATACTAACAGAACAATATTAAGTAAATTTTTTCAACAAAAAATAAGACCCTTCGGGCTAGTTTGGATTTTAAGACTGATTTTTAGAAATGGTTAGGTCATTCTGAAAACATCAATAGACGTCAGAGGGAAAAATATTATAACGGCATAAATAGTATACTAATATAATAATATTTAAAATCATAAAGCCTACGTCCTAAAGATGTGTATTAATTTCCTTTGACATAAACATCTCTCGGACGTCAATTAGTTAATTTGTGTTTGGTCCTTATTCATGGCCACTTTGACAGTTGTGTTTGTTAGAAAAAGGCAAAATATAAATTAAGTAATTGAAGCCTGAGAGACGTTTATATTCGACGCTGTACTAGAGGTCAAAACAAAAATTTTGATCCGCAGTTCTTTAAAAAAATTCCCTTAGGGGGGTGCTGATTTACATGGACATTTTTTTTCTCAAACTTATTGTGTGTGGTACCATATGAAAGGGCTAATAGAGGCAGTTCTAAAAATATACCACGTCATTACAATTCAGCCATTTTTTTTAAATTAAAACAAAAATAATTTTCAAAATAATAATAATGGCTAATATTTTTTAGCTATCGGCACATGCTGAGTGGCATCCTTTTTGGTGCTTTCTACTTTAGGATTAAGATGTAAATAGATTAAGTTTTATATTGTATTATTTTTCTGTACCACCAAATAAACGATTTCTATTCTATTCTATTCTATTCAAAACATACCAAGTTTGGGCTCCTCCAGATACGATATATGGCTGGTTTTTTTTTGGTACTTTATTTTCAAAATAGCTTTCTTGGGGTTAGATATGAGGATATCAAGTATCATTTGTGATATATTGTACCAAAAAAAAAACAGTCATGTCGTATCTGGAGGAGCTCAAACTTGGTATGTTTTGAAAATTAGTTTTGTTTTAATTAAAATAAAAATCTGAAATGTAAAGATGTGGTATATTTTTAGAACCGCCTCTATTAGCCCTTTCATATGATACCACACACGATAGGTTTTTTAAAAGATTTTTTTTCCCATACAAAAAAATATGAATCAGCACCCCCCTCCTAAGGGAATTTTTTCAAAGAACTGCGTGTCAAAAATTTGGTTGACCATACATTTGCGTTTTTTTGTGTACAAGGGGCACTATTATGAATAAGAGGGTAAGTCGTGAAATTGATAAGGCGACAGCTCCTAACTAAAGCATAACACTTCAAGTAGGTAAATGAATTGTGATCGTCAAGGATAAAATAGTGAAAAATTGTAGAGATAGTTTTCATTTTGCACGAAATATAAAATTATAAACAGGGAAAAATATATAATGGATTTCTATACACGTATGAATCCATATACATTTATAAGTATATATATAAAAAGTATTTTTAAAATGTTTTTTTTACTTTAACTGATATATGAAAATAATATCAAGCTCAAAAATATGTATAGCACGGACTAGACCTTTTTGAAGGGGGCGCTCATGTACCTTATATCTTAGCAAGGGAGCTTGATCAGCTTAATTGACACGAGGGACAACCATGCAAAGTGGCGTGGCCTGATGTAGCTGAAATGCAGATTCAAAGTTCTAAAACGCCTCCAGTATAGTAGGTAACCTATTTTGTCTTATCAAAGGGCGTTAAGGTGGCAGTGTTTCCATTTTAAAACCAGGTGAAATCCTTTATTACATTTTTACATCTGTCATTTATACTATTAGTCATACAAAATATTTTGAATATTTATGAATTAAAAACTTATAGTTTGGCCAGGGACTTTCTTAATTCGGGCATAGACAATGAAAATAATACTGCCATACTTCTAACGGTACTGCAGATTTAGTTTCCCAGACTATACATTTTCTTTAAGACCGTTCCAGTGACCTTTATAAATTAAATTTTACAAATTAGAAATCTCTTCTGCCAGCAAATCATTTGCATGAAACAATCACCAAATTCAAGACCGTTTAAAGGATTTGTACTCCATAAAGCCACCATTATTTAACCTAAGTAGGTAAGTAACAATAGCAGCTGAAAAACGTATCTAAGCTTAATTCAAGAATTATGTCACCAAAAAAACGTAAGTAGAGTTTCATATTTTTTTTACAAATTTAAATGAAATATTCAAAACATTATGTTTGGGCCATTTTATCATAATTAAAAACAATGTATTTGTTGACTTTAATAGGCCTTTAACTATGTGTAGCAAAAAATTGGTACAGCCGCCATCTGATGTATTAGAGCGGCCAAGGTGATCACAGATATCTGAACAATGCTTCTATTGTCAAGGCGATAAGTGCATGTACAGATATTTTGAGTACCTTAGCCGCTCCGATATATTCGATGGCGACTGTATAGCAGGCTCAAAATTAATTTGGAGCTAGTTCGTGAGTTCAACTGGTCTTTAAATTCAAATTGGCCAAAATATTGGTTTTATATTTGATATGTTGGTTATTGAATGTGTTCCATAGGTACCTTGTGCCAGAGTTTAGAGCGATGGGATGGGATGGGATCAAAGACATGTTCTAATTGTGCAGTTAACTTGACGCTTATCTATTTGCGGTTATAAACAACGGTTAGTTTTTTTTATAGGCATTACGCCCGCCTATGTCTTCAGTAATATTATTATATTCGATTTATTATGGTCTAAATTTTACGGGATATGTTATATCAATGTACTTAAATACGTATGAGTCTGAAAGTGTGTTTGTGCCATTTATATACATTTTTGTAAGGGATTTAAAGTCATTTGCTATTTATTCATATGAAATCAATTATTTCTTAAAATGGTCTTAAAATTTAAGCACCTACCGGGTCTTAAAGTTGGCATTTACTTATGTAGGTTATGTAAAGTGCACCATAGCATGTGCTAAACATTTGGAACGGTAGGCTTAAAGATAAATCAATGTAATTTTTGTATATTTTCAAATTGACTCAATACAATAATATGAGTGAATCAACTTTTAGAAAAGTTTTTTTTAATGAATACATTGTTTAAAATTCGGCTACCAGATGTTTGATAAGTCATGCAACCAAGCCAACACTTCAGTGTATAAATTTACGTGTTTTTATTTATATGTAACGCAGCAACGCTTCTATCATAAAAGATATTAAGTGTCTTAAAAGTTGATTTCCCCACTTCTTGATCTCCAAGATATCCTCTACATCTACAAAACTACTCGTTAAGAATTTTGATTTTACAGTATGGTGGGCTACATTACTAAAACTAAAATCATACGAAAGTATGCGAAACATTTACTTAGTAAATAAAATTAATATAATTGAATATGGGATAAAAGTTTGGATTTATTTGCATGAAAGTTTATAGAGATACCTACCGAAACAACTCTTAAAACGTTATTCAAACATTATTTCCGTTCATTTCTACCTAAGGTTGTTCGGCTAGTTAACTTTCCAAAACACGTATCTCGATAATGCATTGCCAAAGTCATTTAATCATTTTAAATCAAACATAATAGGTACGTCATGTGACGTAATCAGGATAGACAAGGAAAGCAAGATATGATATGTTATTTCTCTGTCTTCTGACAAAGGAAAACATTACAGTTTAAATTTCTTAAGTGACACCTCCTTTGAGTTGTTTCCTTTGGTTAGTATATCGAACTAATAATGGCAACCTATAAAAAATATTAACGGTCAATGACCTGGCCCCCAAAAGTGTGGTAGTGTGCGTGAAGTGTAGTTGTGTACGAATCAGGGTAATTTGACAGAATCTGAAAATTCTCCCACCTGTACCCGACCCTTAAATATAGACGCTCGCGCATAATATTATGGATAGATCGGGTCATGCGAGATCAAAGTGTTGCTTATCGGAACCCTTCGATTTCAGTGTCCCGTAGTAATGCTGCCCCGATAGTGTTGAGCGGAGCGTTTTATACTTATTGATAGCCTTCCCTTTTGGTCAATGAGTGTGGCCTTCGGAAGTTTCTGATCTACAATACCTATTAGGTGAAAGATCTTTCTTCAATTTAGGCTACAATTTTACAATGTAGATACTTATGAAGTAAAAAAACTTCAACCGGTTCTAAATCTAACTACACCTCTGACGCAAGAAGATTAGTACAAGAAACGCTGTTAGTCTTCTTGTTTCAAAATAAAAATTCAATGATACTTGATTTTTTATTTTATTTTTTAAGCACCTTTAGGGTTACACTTGCCCAAAATGTTGTGTACTCCCTGGTATATTCTATATCAGTCAGTTAGTATTAATAAATTATTAACCAGCTGCGTGAAACGTGAATACTTTTTTACGATGTCTTATTGAATCAATGTTGTAAATATAAAGGTGTTCGGAGTATTAACCATGACTTGCCATCTGTACTAAATGTATTTTATCTCTATGATGACGAAATAAAAAATGATTGATTGATTGAATGGCAAAGTCTTGATATATATATCTATTTGGCCTATCAAAGTCAACTTTAAAAATCGTTTAATAAAGTTATTACCTACTTGCTAGGAAACGCTACTCGCTCTTCCCATCACCCTCTACCGATCACCTATGTACTCATTGAATATGAAATCAGCCAGAGCGAAACAGACACCGATACAGTCCCTTGATCCTTGTAACAAAACGATGTGGACACTTCCTATTGGCAGACTTGTGTAATCAATAAGACACTTTATTTCAAAAGTATTAGGTTCAAACTGCTGTGAGTTCTGGCTGGATATGAGTCGTTTTGTGTTTAAATATATGATTTGTCCTTTACGAATTATGGATGTCAGGTTATAGCAGATCCGAGTATAGGAAATGTAGAATGCTTATCACTACTTACTGTCTCTGTCTATTTCTTATAAAAGAAGCGTTTAGGTAGTTCTTTTATAATAATATCTGGTGTTTGTTAATTCTACAAACGTATACCAAAATTACGAAAGCTGACCTAAAAGTGTGACTGAAAGAAAAATCTATCTATAAGTATAATTGGATCTCATTTCGATTGCGAGAGCACTGCATTCTTCGATTGCATCCTTAGGACGACCAGCTGTCTACGGCTATTAGTCTACCTGCGCGACGCCTTTTAAAGTAGTACCGCTTTTAGTGTGCTTATTGTGTTTCTCCATACAGGGTATTTTGCCAATAACTACCCATATTCTGAGAGGTGATTAGATAAGTCATATTAAACAACTTTTTCTATAGAACCCACCCCGAAATCCCAAAAAAAATGTTCGCCTCCCCATAGAAAATATCGACGTGTGATCGGCCGAAATATTTGAAACAGCCAAAAAATTTCTGAGATTTCGGTGTTCGACCCATACTAAAAGTTGTTTAGTATGATCTAGCAAATTACCTCTTACAATATGGCTACTTATAGAAAAAACTCCATGTGAGCCACTACTTCACATTTTGTCACTTGCAAATTCGGTGCCGAGTTAACGTATCCTGACTTTATTGGGTAAGATCATCAAGATAGTTGCACAGTAGTTCGGTCCCAATCAAAACATCAAAGGCTGCCAAAACATTCGTCAGCACTTTGAACAGAGTTCCGTACGCATTTGCATACGTATATTACTGTTATTTGGATGTATGTAGGTTGAGGATTGATTGGAGCAGCGGTAGGCTTACCTACAACACACAAAATAAGAAGCACCTGGCAGCTGTTCATCGCTGGAGGTAAGAGAATGCAAAACTTGGAGAACTCAAAAGAAATTAAAGCGTGCGTCAAACGCTCGAAGCATTTTTTTTTCGAAAATCTGGCATCAGATCTGTAAATATATCTCTATAAAACAGATCACATATCATATGATTTTAACTCCAACGAAAAACTGTAAAATAAATACATTTGTGCAATTTCTTTAGAAGGTTTCTCGAAGAGCACAACGATAGCTTCAAGTAGCACTACAATTCATTGTTTCCTCTGTCCCATTACCACAGCGGTGTGAATAAAGATGGTTCTTTATATACAAGTACATACAGGCTGGTCAAAAAAGAACTAAATTCCCGTTAGCTATAAGGTTTTAGGACGCTACCAATCCTCCCTAGATGGTTTTGGAACCTCTTAGATCGATTTGATTTTTTAGCCATTGAGCGACGGCGCGCGGCGGTTAGTAATGACCACACAAAAGTCCAAAAATCAAATCGATCTGAGAGGTTGCAGATTTGCAGAACCATCTATGGAGGATTGATAGCGTTCCAAAACCTTACAGCCAACGGGAATTTAGTTCTTTTTTGGTCATTCTAATTGGTAAATCACAACTAATTGGTACCGTATTTCGAGTAAGAAAAAGTATAGTTCGTTTTTATTAGATTAGAAAAAAGTTGAAAGGCGCATGTACAGGGTTCTTTATCAGGCACGATACGGCATGATACATGTCACAAGTGTCAAAGTGCCAATGCGGCCAATATAAAATATTTAAATATATTTGTATTTATAATAAAGCCATGCGTAGGTATTTGTAAATGTTAAATTGAATAATATTAATTATTTTACAGTATTGTAATAGTAGTCATTATTACGAAATATTTTTTTGTATGTCTTTCCCAACCACGGAACAATGGTGTTCCGGACCTTTGGGAGGCGTATGCGGAGCCGAAGCCAACGCGCAGAGGCCCTTTCGACAATTTAATGAAAAGTGAGGAGTACACTAATCGGATGCTGCCCCTGCCCGTGTCATGGGACGCACGCAGAGACAGCACCCGCCATGGTGTAAGGACTATTGAGTATTAATGGAGTCTAAAATGTACTAGGCTATTGGGTGAAAAGTAATGGACTGATTAATGGGCTATTGGATGAAGAACCGGACGCCTGCCTAATAAAACGGTATCCAATTTTACGATAATATAATATATTCTTATCATTGTTAATGTTTTAGTGAATGTTGCACAATAAAAAACCTGGAGATAAAGAGGTTCGAAACATATGGTTTTCGGTTTATAACGTATGCGTGTGTCACTGTCAGTTTTTCAATTGTCATGTGTCAACGTGATAATCAAAACGAAATTATGTTTTTATTGCTGTTATGGATTATAATCTGCAAGTTGTCATTATTTATTTACAAATGTGAACTCTTCATCATGTTAACTAATCGTTTGTTGGTGTGCTTGCAGTGTGTTTAAATTGAACATTCAAACAGAACAGGTTAGAACAGGTTGGCAACTTCTGTTTCTATGTTTACTGAATTTCTAATCTCAAAAAAAAACGAAATATAGGAGAAAAAAAAATTTGGACGCCTAAAAAATTTTTTTTTATGGGACCAGTCGTCACCTTTTTTTTAACGGTGTGAAAATGCATTAAGCATACCCTCCGGCCCGGGGAAGCCCTTTGGAGGGTTATGTGGGACTCTCTCCTCCAGCCGCCATCGGAGTGATGGTGACGGGAGGAGCATACCCACTAAAAACACACCGGCGTTACCCGCTCTGCCGTATTTGGGGGACGCCATGGGATCAAAATTATTCTACCAGGACACAAGTCGTCACCTAACCTAACCTAACCTAACCTAACCCTTCATGGCTTAATTTTTTTTGGCGAGAAAAAATATTTTTTTACTTTTTCATAATTAAAATAAGATGCCAATTATGCTCTTAAAAGGATCACATCAGCAATATCTTTCGCGTTTAATATATTTAACTATATTGCTATTTATAATTCGAAAAAACGCTTTTCCGCTATCCGGATATAATTATATATATATGGCAATATAGTATAATAAAACATCTAAGATATTGCGAATTAGTTGAAATTTTCTCGTAGTCAAGATTGCAGAGGCTCTTTGTGTCAATGTACAGTCAGCAGAAAAAATAGCTAAGCGGTTAGGGTGTTCAAAATGACCTGGACACGACTTTATTGTTAAGAGAATAAGAGCGTGTGTGTGTAGGTCATGTTGAACACCATACCCGCTTACTTTTGCTGCTGACTGTATATAATATATGATTTTAACTCATAATAAAAAACTCACATGGTAAATATCCCGTTTTAAATAGTTTTTGACTGTATATACCTAGTCATTTATTTATTGCTTTATCTAGCTCAAGTTTCGAATATAACATTTTAATACGAGCGATTTTGACTTGGTAAGGACATATTTACATGTAAACTTGCTTGGAATACTTAATCTGTGCCAAGCTTTAGATTTCTATGACTATCGTGTTCACAACATAAAAATGCTTTTACCTTTGAATGATATTTATTATTTCCTTTTTCTCTCCCGCATCTTACTTGGTTTATTCTTTATTTAGCGGGAAAGCATTAGAATTGGGGCGGAAAATAGACGCGAATGGTTTGACCTGATTGGAAGAGAGAATGTCACGAAAATGGCGAGAATTGTACGTTACGTAGCGTGTTAATAAATAATAATATTCGTACCTTATAAGTATATCATCATCTTCTCAGCCATAACACGTCCACTGCTGAATATAGGCCTCCCCTTTAAGGGGGCAATTGAATTTGTGGCCCCCCTTAAAGGGGAGTTTCATAAGTACAATTTTCTTATAACCTTATATTTGTTTAATAAGCAGAAATTTCCAAAGTTGGACCAAGGAGAAATTTCCAAAGTTGCGAAATTTTTCATACGGAATGTTCTTAGAACTTAAATTTCAGAAATAATGAAAATTATTCAGGGGGTCGCTGGACAACGCCGTTATTAATATTTTAACTGACTGTCTCATTAACGAATCTCTAAAAATAATACTGAAAATACATTTTTTGATAATTCCCATTGGGAATGTTCTCATTAGTAATTAAATTTAAATTCTCTTGTATGTTCCCGGAAATTTCCGAGAATGTTACTGAGTTTTTGAGAATGTTCTGCAACTTGTACATTGCTAAACACCTACCCAATTACTAGTACTTTTTAATGCATCTCATTAGCATCAATACTTTAAACAATAATGTTTGTGCAATCGTGACTGATAATGAGATTAACAATAATTTCCTAATGTCATTTTAATATGAATATATACCTACGTACTATAATAATAGGCCGCGAATATGTACGTCCATATTTCTCGTGTCAGCCTGCCATTTTTTATACGACACGCTCGAAACGTCAGGCAGAATAACAAAATTATTTTTATTACTCACCTACGCAATTGAGGCTATATTTTTCAAGCGTATACACACAAAAAATGCAATAGGATATTTATTTGACTTCTTTCAATGACATCACAAATTACGATGTTTGTTACTAATTTACTATTAACGAATTATGATAATTCAGTGCTTGTTACTCGTACACTTCCTATACCACCCAACAGAGTTCGTGCTTCACGGAGGCAGCTAAACCAACGCGGTATATCCGAACTAATTCCATCAATAAACAAACAGATATAAATGGCGTCCATAAATACTACGTTATTCGAGCTGAAAGCGTTTCTCTGTCACCAGTCAATTGTATAATTTGTATCGACTCTACGGTTCGCTATGCTATTAGGTTTAATTAAAATTTCAGGCGATTTTAGCTAGCAGGATTAGTCTTACTTATCGGTGACGGATTTTGTTAATTGGGGTAATAATTAACAAATAAACTAAAGTCTTGCTCCTAGCTTTTGTACCAGCTTTTTACTCTATTGGGGTCCACTCGATATAAACACGGAATAAATCGCATATTTTTCGGAGCTGCAAAAAGTTTAATAAACGGGAGCGAAGTAATGTTTACGAGCGATAATTAACGTGGTGTTAATCAATACACCTAAATGGACAAACTACGCCGTAAGATCCAAAACATGATCAAATTGATCTGCACATTCCTCATTATAATATATAGCAGGGTTTAGAGAAACTTAACACTTTTTTAGTCCAAAATTCTGCTAGATTTGGTATTTTAAAACTTCCCAGCTTCGTATAATATATTTTGATGTAAAATAAATGTTCAGTTAGATTTTATAACTTAAATGTATTCTATAGTACTTACCTATTATCTTGACTTAGAGGGGGAGGCCCTTGTAAGATGGTATGCCCAAATCATTAAATTGTACCTATGCAATTAAAACTGCAAAAATTCATGCGGTTAGCGAGGGATAGAAGCCTATGGAGGAACCTGGTCTTCAACAGAAGGACATGATGTCACGGTCCACAGCTCTGAATGATGATGATCTTACTAGACTAGTTTTTTATATGATATAGATTATTTTATTACATATTACGCGAAAATACACGAGGCGATGACAGATTGTAACAAATTCTAACGATAGCGTTATCCAAAAAACAATATGAGTAATACGAGTAAAATAATTAAATCTGAAAATGTTTCTTCTTGGCTTTGTAGTTATTAAAAAATAATTTCATAAAACGAGAGTCGTAAAATAAATTAAATTCCTAATTTACGACCTTCCAATCTCCAGGATGAAGTTAAATCAAGCCAAGTAATAAATTGGTAGAAATATCTAACGATCATATAGTACCTAGTACATATTTAATAGAAGTTTGCTTGAGCACAATGAATTAATTCAAAGAATTTCTCGATATGAGGGTTCTTTTTATTGTTGCCGTTGGTAAGATTTGATTTGTCCAATAATTACTTATCTGGTTATTTTTTATTAGGTATGATATAATTCTAACTGCATAATTAAAAATAAATATAGTATGCAACTTATTTAGGTCTATGTAGATTAGCCTCGAGTATTTTAGATAATGCGATCGTTTTTCTCCTCCTGTTTTAAGCAATTCATTTGATACATTTTAAAAAGCGCTAGGTTTAGTGTTCTTTGTCCTTTGATTTTAGCAGGTCAAATTATTCTAAATTTTTGGAAATATAATAAATACAACACCTATAATCATTCATATTTCAACAATGACATTATTAGACGAAATTCAAATTTTAACTACCATTTAAAGATGTTCTTATAATGCTCTTTACAGTGATTGCCATCGCAGCAAATGGACGCTCGTTTCCATACAAACCAAAGATACAAATATTTGAAATCCATGAAAACCCCACATGGAAGGATAGTCAACAATACCGTAGACCTAAAATACTTCCTTCCACACTTATACCAGGGATGAACCTAGATAACATTGACAGACCAAAAATTTTAGTCTACGAAATACTACAAAATAAAAATCAAATTTTATTAAAAGAACTTGGAAAGATGGTAACTGACAAAAATGAGGACAGTGATATAAGTAATAGTCATGAAGTCAGAAAGATGATAGCAAATAGGAATGAAGATACTAGTCACAATAATGAAGTTGAAGCATATCCTAAAAAACGTCAAGAGAATAGTAAATATGAAGATGATACGGATGCTGATTATTCGAGTAGTGATGATGCGGATAAATATTTCCTAGATGAAACACGTTTGAGACAAAAACTAGAAAAAAGAAAGAAACGTAGGCTTCGCTCGGGAAAAACTGATAGTGAGGTAGTGTTTGAGGTTTAAAATGGTTTGCTAATAAACTTTGTAAATTGCTTGAATAAAATTACATATGCAAGCCGACCATATATTAACCCGAAAATTTTGCTACAAGATCTGACTAATACCTGCTTGAAGAAGATAATTCGAATAGTCGTTTCTTTTGTGTAGAGTAATTCTTTTGAAAATAACACATAAAACACGGCTGCTTCAAGCGAATAAACTTATAAATACTCAAAACAGAATTATCTTGCAATAATCTTCTTTAAGCAGATTAAGGGCCACTTACAAATAGGATGTTAATATTCTTTGCACCATTTTTATTATCCAACCACACAATAAGATATACCTTTCATGAATATCAAAAGAATCCATTAAAACCAGCCAGTGTTTATAATGATGCATAATTGCTAGGCAACTATAGTTTGGCCAGAGTTTGTTTCACTTCAAGCATAGCCAGGGAGAATCATACTGTCTTTTTCTAATGCTAGTACTCTCACTACTAAAAACGGGATGGGTATAGCATGTTACTCTGACTGTTACTGCGTTTTTTGGTTTGCCAGACTATAGCAGAGGTATAATTTTCTAGCACGTTTTTCATTTCTCTCTTGCGTTAACCTTACTCAAGAGTAAACTTCACTCTTAATATTATAAGTCTGATCGGAATGTTGCCTTGCTTTTGCTTAAAATTATCGTAACCATGGTAAAACAACTTCTGCAAAGGTCATCATCATTACACATGTCTTAAGGGGCCCCGAGACGGGCTATATTTTTGATGAAATATGTGGCTATAAAATTGCCGACAGTATCCCAACAATACAAAAAACATTTTAATGCAGCATATTGCTGGAAAATGTATATATCGGCAATATTTCCGCAGCAGTATATGGCTCATTATTTTGCCTTTACATGGGCTACATACCTACACGGCTAGTATGGCTACAAAGGCTGACGAACTCATACGCGTTGCAGCAGCTTAGATTTAGAACCAAAAAACCCAAGAAAAAGGTGGATTCGACCTTATTTCAACAAGCGTGATACGTTGGATATTTTAAGTCTGGAAATAAGACTCGACGAGCAATTATTACGAACCAAACTAAACAGAAACAAACACGAACATAGCTGTGCTACTCGAACGAATCGCGGCAAACTTCACGTCGCATGAAAAAGGGACGCATTTATGCCGTATAAGCGAGATAACAATAAAAGTGGCTGAGAAATATTGCAGTATTTTCGATTGCAAAGCGATTATTCCAGCAATATGTTTGGGACCCTAGAACATTATCGGCTATACTAAAAATATGTGTCAATATATCCCGGCCATACCAAAACTATTGCCGAGTGTTGCATAGTCTGGCCGTAAATGCTGGCTGATGCTGCCAGCCACACTATTGCAGCTAGACATTTTCCTGAAAATATAGCCCGTCTGGGGGCTCCTTTATATCAGCAGCTACGCAAACCATGATAAAAGATATTTATTTTTTAATTTAGACACATTACAAAGCACTTATGAACGTCAGAGAGAAAAAAAAGAAACTACCACTGGTTCTAACCCTACACCTCTGACCCGAGTATTATGAGCGACGAGAAACTCGGCGGTACTTACTTTTTCAAAACAGTGATACATTGAACAATTTATTTCGAATTTAACTAAGACGGAATAAGCCAACTCCTATTATTCAAACCATGTTCCCGCGATACAAAAAAAAACAACAGACGCTGCACAATTAGAGCGTGCACAAAAAAATCCCGGAGCAAATCCGGACTAATGACGGCTGCTCTCCAGTCCCGGCACGCACGGCAAATGAACACCGGCCCGGGACTTTGCAGGTACTGTCCAGCGACGGAAAAAATATAGACATCATCATAGACTTAAATATAAATTAAAAGCTATCTTAAGTCAAAACACTAAACTAAAAAATCCCCCCGCGGCATGGTACCGTAGATACTGGCAGCATTTCCCCTTTGTATGGCAATTCCAATACGTTGGGCAAGGAAGCTGCCAGCTCTACGGTCACCAGTGGCATCCACTAACCTCTTAGAAAGGTCTCTGAAGAGAGCATGTGCGCTGGGACCCCACGGGCCAAAGGTCTCGACGCCGAACGGAACGAAGTTATATTCGACGCCGAGGCCCCTATATTTGTTTATTTTTGATTTTTCGGCAGCATCTGCAGCTGCTTAAGAGATCATAGACTTAAGAGCCAGGCTCTTGTCGTTGAAGTAATCACTATATACTCATTCTTAGCTCTCTCAGACTGCACGACGACGTCTACTATCTTATTCACTTTATCCGCATCGTGCCTTTGATTTCTCTCTTTCTTCTTATCTTTCTTTAAGGTCTTAGATGGAGTTAAAGAAAAGGGATGCCTACTAAGAACCATAAAAAAGTAAGAGGGCGTTTCCTCTATTTGGTACCAGTCACAATACGATGAATTCTTCAACACCATTATAAAAGAAAAAAGATAAATACGGCGGTGTCCTTACTACAAAAATGGCTACCGAAAACAATCCTGATATTCCCTTGACTTTTTTGTTTAAATTGGCTAAAATAGTATTTTAGATGTCAAACCCATTGATTTAGAACATAGTAGAAGTACGGTCTCCAACAAGTTTACCAAAAATACTACTCTTGAAAATGGGTAACTGACTAGTCCCATCACTGACTAAAGTCTAATAAAACTGACCGAGAAATTGCTGTACGAGTTGTTCTTACAGCTCTATTGTGGAGCCAATTTTTGGGGCTGGTTATGTAATGTGTATCCCTTTCTTTATTACATATTTTGGTATGCTTACTGCACATGAGGTTTGCCTCATGTGCAGTAAGTAGGTATCCTCATTATATGCGCCTGCCGCCTGGTAAATTTTGATCTGAACTCTCACCAATTTTTGAGGAGTCATTATTAGGGGATACTAAGACTTCTATAGTTTTAGCATTCGCTGTCACTATTACACTGTTGACTTATTCTTAAGCCTTATTATAATGCCATAAGGTACATAGTTAAGAGAAATGCTGTTAATACACGCGGTGCCTAATATCATATATGCCATTTCTTCCATACGATCGGTTTGATACGAATTTAAATCGCTTGACAATGTTTCACAAAATATAATATCTAAACCTTTCTCAACAGATTTTGTCGCATATATAGAATTGTTGGCAAATAAACATACAACTTGCTAGTCCTTGGTCTCCACTCGAGCACTTTTCTGCTCTGCGTGCAATGTGGCCTGCCCATTGCCACTTCAGCTTGCTAATCCTGCGAGCGCAGCGTAGGACGTCCACTCACAAGATGGACAGACGACCTTATAAAGGCCGCCGGAAGACGCTGGATGCAAGTCGCTTCCGATCGATACTTATGGAGGTCCAAAGGCTCCCCTCCCCTCAGTGAGCAAAATCGAATTTTGCTCACTGAATTTAGGCAGCAAAGAACCCTCGTTCGAGCTGCCGTGGTGAAAATGATATTTTTCAATGTTTACTCACTGAATTTAGGCAGCAAAGAACCCTCGTTCGAGCTGCCGTGGTGAAAATGATATTTTTCAATGTTTACTTGGTTGAATAATGAAAATGATATTTTTCAATGTTTACTTGGTTGAATATGAGTTTCTTTAATTATATGTATACCAACATTTTATTGATAATCCGAAAGACAAGTGTGATAATGATAATGCCTTTGAGAAATGTTCAAATCAGCAAAGAAGACATCCATAATAGATATTAGCCTCTGTCGACATTTGTGGTAGTCCAGGAAAAAAGGAACGACTTCATCGATATGGACTATCTATTACCTACTGAAATAATTAAATGTCCTTGTAAATCGACAAAGTGGTCCCTTGCACTAAAGTCGTCCACTTTTTTAGACATGGGTAAGATGGATTTTGGAAACTACAAGTCCTAATGAAGAAGAAAACTAGAAATCGTAAGTGCCTACGGCGTAGGAAAACTAAAGCCCGGCTTATACGTTTAAAGATTAGTGTTGTCAGGATAAAAAAATATACTTACAGAAAAATGTTATTTTTTATATAGTATGTTTATTCAAAAAAGCCTGACTGGATACATAACTGTTATGTTGGTTATTTTTTTAGACAAACAAAAATGAAAAATCGTTATTGACTCATATATGATCCGTCAGACAGATCTGTGGTTATATCTGTAGCTAAACCCGTGGCTCACGGAGAGCCGTTTTGCTGCATTGATCGTAGCAAATGGAAATCCGCGATCTCTGCCTACCCCTTTTGGAATATAGGCGTGATTGTATGTATGTATGTAAACCCGTCGCCGGATGCTTTCCCCTGAAGCCATGTACTTAGTGAGGTCATCATTTTTCCGCAGTATTATTTTTGCACAACATAAAATTCTACTAAAAGTATCAAATAACACATCACTACAGACCGTATGGGATTATCATTTCACCAAATATTCTATCAGTAGTACAGCCAAAGTAAAATAAAGGGAGTCCCTTTGTGGTTTCAAAGGTAATATTTGTAATGGCTCCTCTACATGATGGGCCATCATAGGGACGCAGCTATGCGTTAGAGGGAGCTAACGATATTGCGATCTCGTTCCGTCGTATAGCTGCGTCCCTATGATGGCCCATCATGTAGAGCCAGCCTAACAAAAGGCGCTGTTCGATTCGATATGTGCTGACCTACAGACTTTTCGGATTCACCAATCGGGGATGTCATTTTACGAGTATGATCAAGATAAACTGAATTTATTGAGATTTATATATATATATACAACATGAATATAACATTAGTAGCCCGCCTCGAATTGAGAACTCACGTTTTCCTTGCAAACGAGATGACCAATATAACAAGACCCATAATATTATTTTTCCATCTTCTAGCTCCATGACCCCTTGATGGATCCTGCTCATATACGAACTCTCAAATTATATGTATCCCTGCTACAACCCCATCAAATTTCATGAAGATCAGAAAAATATTACTTATGTTATCGTCGAACAAACTCTCAAAATCGAAATGCTGAGACGTCCCAGTAGCCAGAAGTTATTTGTAAGAACTCACTTCGCTTACGCTCCGCTCGTTCGATAAAATAGACTTGATGTACAATGAAGTGTTTCGTTTCGTTTTTACTGTATAAGGTAAAATAATTTTGCGTGTAGATGGGTTCTTAAACTCCAATCCAAGTACACTAAGCGTTCACAAAATTATCTTAGTAGTTTAACAACTTAAGCTTTTTATGAAGTAAAGCCGGTTTCGTAAGCTTTCTTTACTCCACTCAGCCATCTTCCTAAAGTAAACGAAAGCTGTAAAAACTCTAAAGCTGTTTTATACATACACTGGAAACTTCTAGAATTTCAAATAGAAAATTTATATCTTTGGTAAAACTTTTGCTTGTTGTTAACATGTGTAACGTTAGACAAAGTGTAAATATTATTTTAAGGCTTAAATTCAATTTAACTTTTTAGATAATGCTATGCATATATGACAAAGGAAAGAACAATACTGTGTGAAGATAATTAAATGAATTTATTCGGGGATAAACAGCGTGAAAAAAAATTGATATTCTAATATGACAAGGCTTTTTTCACTCTATTTATAAATTAATGGATATTAATATAAATGTGGTTTAAGTAAAAGCATTAGCTAAACCGGAGGAAAGCGAGCAGGAAAGCGGACCCTGGCAATAGCCGGGATAACGCTAGGTAGAAGAAGAAGTAAAAGCATTTAGCTAGGGATACACGCACAGATGTGTCCGCCGGATTTGTCCGACGGATATGCCCGGCGGACAAATCCGTGCGTGTATGGTGCTAATTCGACACGGATTTCTCTGCGGACACATGTCTGAATAGCGCCATACACGAACGGATATGTCCGCCGGGCACCTCTGTACATGTATCCCTAGCTATTGAATGATGCTTGTCTGCACCCGAGTATAAAGTATCCATTAATGTAATTAGGTATTTTCATTCCTTTCGAGAGCTTTTATTTCTGAAAAATAAAAAGTAAAGATAGAAAGTTTTTATTTCTGCCCACTCTAAATCCAATAAAATGCCATTCGTTTATCAAAAAGCCAACATTCTACTTGATACCCATAATAAAGCACAAAAAAGATAATCAATACCAAACAAAAACAAAGACTAACCTAATTCGGCTAACAAACACAGGCCGAATTCCATTATGAAATCTTTGGAAGTTGAAATAAAAATAAAATAAAACAATAGAGGAGACGTGGGAAACAAAGGGCGGCGCAATCAGGCCCGGGTATTTGCCGAGCCAGCCTAATTGATACCGGGGCGGTCCGGCCGGGCGGGCCACGGGAATGGCGGGCCTGTCATTGCCATCCTTAAAATATTTGCATTGTACGATATCTAGTTGTATGATACAGATAGTCACAGTCAACATTTGCTCGGCTCCCTTCGGCAAAAGGTGTCGTATTAGAACCCCTTTTTCTGTATCTTTTGTGTGCTGGCTGTACGATTAAATTGTATCCTCTGTAACACATTCATCTTTAATCTAAAAAGAGCTTATTGAAATATTTCCGTTTTTCGCAATTTTTTTTTAGGAAAAAGTCATGACTTATTAATATTTTTGCAAACAGCAACATTTCAAGGTCTATCAAAAAGCTGGCGATCCTTTTAAGGGCATAATTGGTACGGTATTCTAATAATGAAAAACGAAGAAAAAAATATTGGTATGGAGCGCTGGTCAGGCTGTGTCGCCAACGAGTCAATTTTTTTTCCGCGTCCATATACTTTTTATTACCCGCAATACGATACCAATTATGCCCTTAAACGGATCACTGGTATTTTAAAAAAAACCGACCAAGTGCGAGTCGGACTCGCGCACCGAGGGTTCCGTAAAAACCTAAAACAATTGCTATTTCTTATGATTGCGTGGACGTGAAAGTTTCGTTTTGCTACAGCAGAAAGATATTATAGAGCTGAGTATATGATATAAATTTCAATTTAATACCTCTACGCGTTTACGAGGAAACAGGTAGTAAGTTTAAAATAAAAAAAAAAAATTAAGTACTATTTTACTAAAAAGTCTACTTTTCGTAATTTTTCCTTTGTCTTTGCTATATGAAGTTTCATCGTGCCAAGTTTCAAGTTTCTGAGTTTACGGGAAATACCCTTTAGGTTTTGAGTTTCTTGCGAGTACTCGTCTCCAAAATATGCAACTTAAATTGCTATTTCTTTTGATTGCGTTGACATGAAAGTTTGTTTTTGTCACAGCTGAAAGATATAGTAGACCTGAGTATTTGATATTTTCAATTTAATACCTTTACGCGTTTACGAGGAAGAAGGTAGTAAGTTTAAAATTTAAAAAAATATTTTTTGTATGATTCTACTAAAAATGTCTACCTTTTATAATTTTTCCTTTGTCTGTGCTATATGACGTTGCTTTGTACCAAGTTTATAGATTCTGAGCTTGCGGGAAGTACCCTTTAGGTTTTGAGTTTCTCGCGAGTACTCAGTTTCAAAATATGCAACTTAAATTGCTATTCCTTTTGATTGCGTTGACTTAAAGATTTGGTTTTGCTACATCTGAAAGGTACTATAGCCCTGAGTATTTGACATGAATTTCAATTTAATAACTTCACGCGTTTACGAGGAAAATGGTAGTAAGTTTAAAATTTAAAATATATTTTTTGTATGATTTTACAAAAAAATTCTACTTTTCGTAATTTTTCCTTTGTCTGTGCTACATGAAGTTTCTTCGTGCCAAGTTTCAAGTTTCTGAGTTTACGGGAAGTACCCTTTAGGTTTTGAGTTTCTTGCGAGTACACAGTTTCAAAATATGCAACTTAAATTGCTATTTCTTTTGATTGCGTTGAAATAAAAATTTGGTTTTGCTACATCTGAAAAGTCCTATAGCCCTGAGTATTTGACATAAATTTCAACTTAATAACTTCACGCGTTTACGAGGAAAAAGGTAGTACGTTTAAAATTTTAAATATATATTTTTGTATGATTTTAATATAAATGTCTACTTTTTATAATTTTTCCTTTGTCTATGCTATATGACGTTGCTTCGTGCCAAATTTCAAGTTTCTGAGTTCATGGGAAGTACCCCGTAGGTTTTGCGAGCGCCGAAAACTCTAAAATTTGCAGCGTAAACGACTGCATCTTTTGATTGCGTTGGCTTTTAAGTTTGATTTTTTCACAGCTTCAAGGGACAATAGTAAACCTAAGTATTTGGTATAAATTTCAGCTTGATACCTCCACGCGTTCCTGAGAAAAATGGTCTTGACAGACAGACAGACAGACAGACAGACAGACAGACGGACAACAAAGTGATCCTATAAGGGTTCCGTTTTTTTTCCTTTTGAGGTACGGAACCCTAAAAATGAGTAAAACTCATAGCAAACCGTGCTATTGTTATTACCGTCAAAGGGGGTAACAAGAGACAAGTGAGATACCTATCTAAAGACTGTTGTCTTTGTCTTTAGAGATCCGCTCTTGTTTCGCTCAGAGCAAGCAGAGAAAAGTGTCGCGCGGTACCTCAGTGTGTCGGTTTCGCGGAGGAGATGTGCTAGATACCCTCGACAGATAATTTTTTGAGAAACCCCATAACTGGCCGCTTTCAAAATCATTCAAAAATTATTTGAGCCCCATTCACAGCCAGCCCCGCTCTTTCTCTAGCCCCAGCATGACATTTCAGTTCGTTAGATGCCGCATCATATCTATTTCAGCATAAACACACACACACACACATATACACACATATGTACATTGGAGCAGGGTATGTGACAACTATCCCGCTAACTGATGCAAATTGCATCACTGGGTCTATTGGCTCACTGGATTTGATTAATCATATAGCCACATACGTTCCGTGACAATAACGGCTATACTTGTTCTACGTACATCTAGCACTGGATAGAAAAAACAGGCCCGATTTGATTCGAAAATGTTCGTTTTGATTTTAGATTTTGTTCGTTCTAATGTAATATACAGTATGTGGCCCATAACCTGAGCAAAAATTTAAACGTAGATTGTACTCCTTAAACACTAGACTATTGTTCAACAAGTTTTTAAAAATATGTAGTTTTAGATTGTCTCTTTTTCATATAAACTAAATATTATTTTCAATGTACGTTAAAATCCGTCTTATTGACATTGCTTGTCAGTCTTGTCACCCTACAGATATCGCAATACATTGCGTGTTAAGGTAAACTTTAAAATGTACTAAAAATCAAACCGTAAGTTATTTTTAAAAGTCGCTGAACAATCATTGTTTAGTTTGGAGAGTAGAATCTACGTTTTATTTTTTTGCTCATGTTATGGGCCACACACTGTACTATATCATGTGTTGGACTAGTCTGTAAGTGATATGTATATTTGATTACTTTTAGAATTTTCGTATTTAAACCTATCAACCGTTAAACTAAGACCCCGTTCCCACTTGTCGGATGTCGGGCCCGGATTTTAATCTGGTGTCGGCGCCTCATACAAAATTGTGTCGTGCAAGTGGGAATAACTTCATATATTTAAAATGTTCAGCCACTGGAACATCCGATTTACCCCTCTTTTTCCGTTGGTGATTAATAATATCACTGGCCATTTGCCTTTCTAATAAGCTTGAAATTCTTTTGTAAACAAACTTATTGAATTCCGGCCCAGCTCCGTATCTTTTACAATAAGAATAAAACAATCCAATTGTGCTAAATCAATATTCCCTCGAAGTTTCATCTCGGTTACAGAAAAAGACAACGGCGTCGGCCGTGTGGCGTTTTCATTACTGTGCAAGTAACGAACTGGAGTTTATATTTCTTTTGAGCGCCAATGACGGCACATCACGGTAAAGGCCCGACCCTGACTCTGACGCCAGCAACGTCATATGACGTCCGTTCAACATATATGAATCCCAGTCCTATTAGAGGTCTGTTACCTATATGTATACTTACAATATTTTAGCGAACTCACAATAGTCTTAGCGCCATAGACCGTTATGACCCTTAAATCATTTGTACCAATTTCTACCATTTTGAATATTTTTCAAAATACGAAACAATAATAATCTACGTAACTATATAGAAGCTGCTCACAACATTCCACGGGAATTGATTGAAAAATCCGACCTGTACAGGACAACAGCCTCTGTTCTGAAGCCGTACGGACATATGAGAGCATTTTGTGCCCTGATATATGCAGACTTTCTATTGCTTCGGTCAATTATATATGTATCCAGGGTGTCCCAGAAATCGACGTCAAGCCGTGAATGGATGATAGACCAAGTTATAATAGTTATCAGAAAAATACAAAAAAATCTACATGTTCTTCAAAAATTATGGTCACTTTAAAAATTTACTAGAATATTCACGCCCTGGTCTCTTAACTTCTAGTAAATTTTTAAAGTGACCATATTTTTTGAAGAACATGTGATAGATTATTTTTGTATTTTTCTGATAACTGTTATAACTTGGTCTATCATCCATTCACGGCTTGAAGTCGATTTCTGGGACACCTTTATATTCATTTATTCATTTTCCTAAGAACTTCGTCATTAAAATAAAAGTCAACCTAAATGGTACACATTCATATAAGTACACATATTTTGGACTATGATTAAATAAATAAATAAATATTTGGAGACCATCTTACACTAATCAACCTAGTCCCAAACTAAGCAAAACTTGTACTATGGGTACTAGGCGACGATATACACACTTAAATACATAGAAAATACAGAAATAAATGCCCTTACCAGGATTCGTAGGCACCTCCTGCTTCGTAGGCAGGGTCACTACCAACTGGGCTAGGAGGCCGTTAAATTGATTGGAAGGTTTTTCATCTCAGCTATAATATAAGACGTTCACTGCTGAACATAGGCCTTCCCTTTAAGGGGGGGTTTACCATACGCGCCACTCTTGGCAGGCGGGTTGGCGCGCGCAGTTTTTTTTTGTTTATTGTTGTTTAGGCTTTCGGAAGATGCTGCTGCCCATCTCCCGGTATATTCCCTTAGCAGACTCCTACTGCAACCACGGGACGATATGGTGGGGGACAATTCTAAGGCCGAGCACCCCACGGCTGCTTTTAGTAACTTGTATAATGACTTCCAATTATTTTGATATTTTTTAGGGTGAATAGTTTTAAATTTCAAAATCAATTCCCAATATTCTTGATAAGCCAACTTGTTTAAAGTTAGTTTCCGTTTGACGCGATACCGTCTTGACTTCCGCTTCCGCCAGCCGGCGACTTCCGGCAAAATGGCGTCGCTTTAATGTGCGGAAGCGGCTGTCATTGTTGGGGTGAAATGAGTTAGAAATTATATGGGTCGTGTAGTTTTAAGAGGAAATTGTTGGTAAAAATTCCAAGCCGGAAGAGTTCCTCTCAACATCATCTTGGGACCTTTTAATTATTTTTATGTTTTTAAAGTGGTGCATTTCACTCAAACTAAAGTTTTTTTATTAAATAAATACAAACTTGGAAAACATTGAAAAAATAATCAACCCAGCACGACATGAACCTGCATCAATACGTCTTGCCGGGGCTCGATCGCTTTACCAATTAAGCTATGGGTTCAGTTACTAAGTTGACGAAATTTTCAATGCCTTGAAACGTCTTTTACAATGTTTTCAAAGTGTGTATTTATTTAATAACAAATTTTGGATGCCTTTTATTTGCTTTTTTCTGTGGAACATGGAAGAGATCTAAAAAGCAGAATCAGCAACGAGTTTCGCAAATTCAATACATACCTTATAAAGTTATAGAACTCCAAGGATGATTAAGCTTGACAAACTATATATAAAATCACATTCCTGCATTTAGGTTAAGGTAGTAACGCCATCTGTCGTTTTACAAACACAATAGCGCTCAGTTTCATACATTTTGTTCGACAATTGGAAGCTGCCAAAATAATCCAGCTTTGGAAAATGGCGCCTAGTAGCGAAAAAAGACTTTAAAGGCACGTGATTTTGTAAAGACATCAAACCAGTCTTATATCATCCTTGACTCAAAGTACTCAAACTAATCCAGTAGTGCCTGCAGCTAACTAGACAGATTTCACATTTGATCCATCACTTGTATTTAACTCAAGCAAAGCTACGGCGTCAGACACGTGTCGGAAGCTCAAGGCATCGCTTGTATAGCCGCCTGTAGCAAGCTTGGTAAACTTATCTACTTATGTAAAATAGGTACGTTTAGTGTAACGTATAGTCGGCGTCAATAGAAAAATATAATAATATAAACAGACGCATTTACCTTCATTTCTTCGCAATCACGCACTTTTAAAGAACAACCATGGTTTCATTGTCAGCTTTACACGCAAACTTGCTTCTTGTACTCGTTTTTAGTAAAATTATAAGTTAATAATTATATTTCAGTGAAGACAATTTATTAAATGGTATTTTCTCATTTGCCAAATGCTTTTTTGTTTAGAGAGGTCTTTGCCCAGTAGTTGATGTGTTTTAGTCAATAATAATGATAGCTAAGAATTACTGACGAAATTAAACTAAAAGTCGCTACCTAGTAGCTGGACGGTAAGCGTTCGTCTTTCAATCGAGGTCTCGTGTTCAAAACCCCCGCTTGTAGGGTCGACTACAAAGAGATGTATGTTGTATCCACTTTTTCACCTTATTGCGTTGTAATAAGGTCCAAAAGTGTATACATCTCTTTGTAGTCGACTGTACCACCTGAGTTTTTCGGAACTTAAGTATTAGGTACGAAATATTAGATATTTTGATTTCCTCTCTGGGTTGGGAAGTCAGATGGTAATTGCTGTTGTAAAACTTAGTACCTAGGTACTTCAATTCAGGGATGTCACGAATGTCGTTTTTCTCACATTCGCGAATGCGAATGCGAATATTCAGGATGCGAATGTCCGAATGCGAATGCGAATACGAATGTTACGGAGTAGATTCAAAAAACTTAATCTTGCTTATCATTTTTATGCTTCCATAGTTCAAAAATACAGAACATGACATGTAATGGAGTCCTATACAAGCTGTAACAAAAATGCTGGTGATCCTTTTAAGGGCATAATTGGTATCGTATTCTAATTACGAAAAAGTAAGAAAAAATATTTTTTTTGATGGGATGTGTTCTACCAACATTCGCATTCGAATAATATTCGCATCATTTAATGCAAATGCGAATGTTGATACGAATGTCAAAAATGATGCGAATATTATTTTTGTTGTAAAGAATATACACACATTCAAGAAGAATTCTGACATCCACAGCTATAACACTAGAAATAAAAACAAGCTTGCTACCAGACGATGTCGTGTCCGCAAAGCATATAAGTCATTTTTTGGCCAGGGTATTCATATTTATAACAAGTTACCCGTCGATGTTTTGAATCTATCATTTCCCGCTCTTAAGAAATACTTGAAAAAACTTTAATGTCAAAGGGTTATTACAGGGTCGAGGACTATATGACAGACATATATGCATGGCCCAAACCAGAATCTATAAAATCATCTAACATTTAGAGGACACAGTTCAAGTAAGAAAGAATATCAAACGTATTGCGAAGCAGTCAGATTTGGATTTTATTTTTCATTTTAATTACACAATAGGCAGGTACATGTCTGTCTCTCAAGCTGTTTTGATATGCCTTCTTGAAGAACTACGCATTATTGTATATAGTATCTTTAATGTATTTGTAGTACTGTTTTGAAAAAATAAGTCCCGCCGAGTTTCTTGCCGGTAATAAGTAATACTTCTCGGGTCAGAGGTGTAGGGTTAGAACCGGTGGTAGTTTCTTTTCTCTCTGACGTTCATAAGTGCATTGTAATGTGCCTAAATTGAAGAATAAATATCTTTTATCTTTTTTTTTATCTTTTTTTTTTTATATTCGCATTATACGAATGCGAGTGCGAATATTCGTGACATCCCTACTTCAATTCATGGGATTAACTTGTCGTGCGCAGCCCATGCTTGATTGAACCGTGGCAAAAAGCCAGGATAAACGCTTAAGATGATGATGAATTAATGATAGTAAGTAAAATAAGCTATAGGTACCTACTAAAGTCTTCCTTCTTAGGTATTAATTAATTATTAATCATATTTTAAGGATACATTAATGTAGTTTCAATATAGCACTCAGCGGCGCCGGGATTATGTCGCTATACAACGCGAACTATCATGTATATTGTAGATTCGTTATCGCTAAATTAGCGTCATATTAGCGGTAATGAAACCTCATATCTGCGTTGCAGCCTAATAATAGTAATAAATGGGGTAAACGGGGAAATAATGCTCTGGCTCTGAAATCGTTTAAAGAAATACATCTTTTGATCGATCCTGAATCCATTATTCACAGACTAAATCAAAATCTGTATGGACTTATGCAAGGTTCCAAAATATAACAATAGTCGTTTATGTAACTGTTACGTAATAGGGGTCCTTAAAACACGAGTGTGGTTTTATGAAACGAACGAAGTGAGCTTCATAATAAGATCACACGAGTGTTTTAAGGCCTAATATGTACAGTTGCATACACTGCTTTATCTACACACATATTATAAACCCGAAATGATGATTGAATGACTGCCATTGCACGGATTGCACGCCATCGCCATGGCCAACTCGATTGTGCCGGCGGTCGACGGAGCGCGTGCCAGCGGGTCGGAGCATCCCGGATTTTCATAATGATATCGAATTTTTGCTTATTATTTGAAAATAATAACATCGTTTGTTCTAACTTCTAACGAAACAGTCTATTTTTATGGTGGTTATAACGTGCGGTTTTTGAACGCATCATGGAGGGTTTAAGATATGGGTGTAGATAAACATAAATTAATTATAATACATTCATTATAATCGGTTTATCCTATCTCATTAGTTAGGTATACACTTACATATACTTACTCAACGGTATTTTTTATATGAGCTGGCTGTAACAAATGTTATTTGAATTGATTAGTTTAAGCCAAGAACCCTCAAAAACCTTTAAATTGAAAATCACACTCTTGAAACAAATTGTAGTTTAAAAGTCTTACTATTAACTTAAATACTGAAAATATTTTTATGGTGTTAGGGCCCATGTGAAGAACGTCTAGCTCTGATTTCAAAATGATCTTGACACGCCTTTTGCCCTTTAACACATTCACTGCTATGCTACGCGCGTAGCGCTACGCCGGAGCCGATAACATGGGTTTCCCGCTATGCAGCGAAAATACTTCGTAGAGCTTTGACGACAACGTGTCGTCATTAACACTGTTATGTTAATGTTAGATTCCGCTGCTCACTATATAAAGCTCCCGAATCTATACAAATATACTTCTACCTTATCTTCCGTTCGCGTCTACGTACAAGTTTAATCCACATTACGAGTAAGATATAAGTTAATAACGATAATTCTGCAGTTGCATTCGTACCGTCAGCAAGCTAGCGAAGTTCCTGAGAACTTGTTGAGTTCGAAATTTGCAGCTTTGCAAGCGTTAAACTGTTATAAGACAATACTCAGCTCAACTCTCAATTATGTAATTAGTACTTCGTAAACTGTATTATCTCTTAATAACTAATAGAAGAAATGCACGATAAAATATTATTATTACGCCTAATAAGGAATACAGAAATGTATTGATAGTGAATTAAAAGTGAACTTGGTTAAACAATACATTTGACATAGTACAATTACTATGCCAAATGTAGCAAATAAGAAAAAATAGTAGAACATTTTTTTACGCATTTTTATTTGTATACATGGGATCTGTCTTTGCCGGCCAACCCTCCATATAAAACCAAATTGTTTTTTCGCGTGTATTTTGTTTTCCTTAGTTTACCGTAAATAGAATACGATACCAATTATGCCCTTAAACGGATCACCAGCATTTTTGTTTCACCTTGTAGAGTCGTTTCTTTTATGTAAATGTTCGCGTTCGTGCCGCTGACAATGAAAAACACGTATGACCTAGCAGTCACGGAAAAAAAGCATAAATAAACTAAATTTTGCCTTCGACTTCGTCCATGAAACTGCAATCCCCTTCTCACCTAGCCCCTCCCGCTTATTAGTCCTTAGGGAGTTCATTCCGACATATAGTTTCTTATGTCCTAGTATTTGTGAGTTATATATTGTCTATCTATGCACATATTTACCTTTTCCACGCCAAAGACGTATATATCGGCAACACAGGTCCAACGCCAAAGACCGATATATCGGTCACCGACCACAGAGCAAAATAGACCTACATGCACACACATAAAGTTTAACTTCATTTTTGACATTTAGATGTCGTGGCGTCTGAGTGGTAGGTTTTACGTTTGACATGGCGTGGAAAAGGTTAATCTAAATCTGTAGAGGGCAAACAGCAGTATATAAAATATGTTTAAACACAAATTTTCGCATTTATTTATTATTTTTATGGAATCCGCTTAGATATAAGACTCTTTCCTTGAGATCATGCTACATCCACGCCCCCAAGTGCTTTGATTTCATCACAAAACGTACATAAAAACATCTCAATTTTACGTGTTTGGGTATCCCGTCGCCTTAACTCGCCGTTAAGTCTCAGTCTATCTAGATGCTAGCACAAATGTCTCCAAATCTGATCAGATCAGTAACGAACGACCGTCTGGAATGGAAGTCATTTAGATAAACGTATAAAGGTTTTTTATGTGGCCACATTATTTAAACTTCGAAGCCGAATAGCGTCATTTGGACGCGTTTCAAGTGCCGTGCATATTGCAATAGTTGGAGTGTTCTCAGAGATTCCTTTTGACATCGCGTGAAACGCGTTGTTTTGTTGACATTCTATATTTGAACAGAATCAGGTGTGCAGCCCGAAATATTTTAACTTATCCTGACACTTAATAATTTGATTCCTGCTGTATACTAGTAAACCTAGCATTACAAAAATACTTAAACATAACGTTTTTTTCTTGGAGATATGAAGGTGAAATTAACAGCGGAATTTAATTTGATTTTCAAAGTCTAATTGCCGGGTCTGGACATTCTATAACATTAAAAAGGGGTGATTTCACGTTAGACATCGCATTCTTCCAAATCAATTTAGGAATTTTGACGCTATAGTGGAACACCTCACAAGTTAAACTATAATAAAGTCGTTGTTCCTGCAATGGGATAAAAAAGGGAGTAAGGAAAATACCCTTCTTTTTTTAATCGTAGCGGGCAAAACGTCGCTGACTATACAAGTCACATTAATCAAAAAGAAACAATCAAAGCTCAGACCAAAAAGTTACTGAAACAAAAACAATTTGAACCTCTCTTCGAATTCCTTCAATACGGGAGACAATGGATCGGAACTGATAATCTCGCCGACCCTTTTCTTATCTTTTTCATTTTCGAAAAACTGTTGACCAAACATAAATAGAGGTTGAAATGGGTTTCATCCTACCAAAGATTGATAACTCCTCTCGAACACCCGCTGGGTGCGATTCAACCAGTCCACTTACACTTTTTTTCCTAATTTCCTTTCTTATAACTCAAAAATAGACCTTAGACTATACAACTAGAATTTATTTTCGTTTGAGCTTGGAACGGTCATGCGTGCTTATACGCAGTATCGGAAAATTGGTCCCATTTTAAAAGAATGATGGGACATTTTTTCGTAGAACGATCCGCGATTTCTTTCATTTTATCGCTTCGGTCGTAGGAATGCAATCGTGGGTTTAGGGTTGTTTTATTCGTGTTATGGTTCGATAATGTGGCCGTAGTGGTAGTTAAATGTGCGACTCGATGGTTCCGATTCGATGAATACTAACAACTTTGGATAGCATTTACTATGTGCTCAGAGTTTTACGACTTGGCATTACAGCGTCTGAAGATTGTGAATATGAATCAAGCAAAACGACATTTTGATATAAAAATGTTGTATTTATGGGAAATCAGGCTTTATATTTCGAGGAATTACTTAATTTCTGTTAAATTTTAAGTGATATTTTGTACTTGTAAATGTAACCTGCTAATTATAAGAATATTTCTTTTTATTTCATTATCTTATAAACTACCACATAATGTACACTCAAGAGCAAAAGTTTCGGGTCACTAGCATTTTCTTGAATATCTTTAAAATTAATATCTTTTGAGATATTCATGAAAATGCTAGTGACCCGAAACTTTTGCTCTCGAGTGTATCTTAATTTTAAAAGATTTACTTATATGTATAATATAAAACCATATGTATGTTGAGATGTTTATGATAGTTACGAAACAAATTTATGGGTTATTGTTATCCATATTTGTATTCGTACTTGCACGGCTTGCACCTAAACTCCGTTAATTCTAAAAAAAATTACGAAGTTAAACTTGATCGCAGAATTAAAACTTGAGAATAACTATAAAATCTATGATACGTACTTACCTTACATATTAACCTCTATCTCTCTACTACTCGACTCAATAACATTAATAAAATTAATAATACCCAGTCCAAAAAAAAGTCACACTGAGACTAAACCAATTCACGCGCGTCAGAAGCATATTCCCCGCGCCGCCATAAGTGGCAAAGTAATATTTCACCCTACGACACGAGCGTTTTACCTCGAGAAATGCATTTTATTCCGACACGTATGTACGAAGGGTTTCCAAGTGATTTAACCGCTCCGTACTGCCACAGTCGCCAGAATACAAACAGTAGGCCGCGACTCATCAGTTATCCAATAACCTCTCCAGATTTTTATTTGTACTTGCACCTAAGCTCCGTTTATCCTATAAAGAATTCATAATGCTAAGTACTTATAAGTTTCAAACATTTTCAATTCCAACCAAGTTGCATATCTTGTGTTTCATCCGATTTTAAAACAAAATAAATTTCATCTTTATTTTGTTCATTTAAAGATTCAAATTTCTCTGCCAATTTTTATTGTATGGTGGGCCGCTAGAGGATAATAAATATTGCCAGTTGATGGCAAATTGATGGTTAATTTTAACTTATTGGAAAGACGAGGTTCTGAAGGACCTCACCGCGCTGGGCGCCGTTGACTGAACAGAGACAGCTGTGAACAGAGAAGCCTGGCGACCTTTAGTGTCAGAGGCCAAGATCCACTTTGGGTCGCTGCGCCACTGCACTAAGTACGTAAGTATTAAGAGTAATAGATAACTGTCTAAAACGCTGATTTAACTTCTAACCTCCTTACCGATTAAGTGGTTCCTTTCCTGTTTCAGTATAGGTATTATCACATTAGGTATAGCATCGTTTCGACGCCGCGATGTGTCTCCCAGTTTTTAAAATGTATCAAGCCAAGCGCGGATCAAGGATTTCCTTCAGGGGGGCACTTTCCTTCCCAAAAAACGGTCCGCGCCTATGGCCCCCGTAATAAACAAAACTTGCGTGTCGGGGCGGCGGCTCGCGCTATCCGCGCCTGTATCAAGCAAAAGTCCGTGTTATATACGATAACAACTTTGCATACTGTTCTTGCACTGTGTACTTCGTGACTCGTACTCTGAATTTATAATGTTCGACTCGAGTTCCGGTCTGTTTCGTTCAGCATGCATGCCTGAAAAATAAACACCGCCACTCCGCTTTGTGGCGGTTCAATATTTTAGTTGAGCGGCTAGTTTTATCTCCTCTATAACTCAAAGTAGAGATGATTTGCGGTTTATATGGTTTTGTCACTGAAATAACTTCAAAAACTTTAGGTGGTAGGTAATTAAAATTTAAGGTATAATTTACAAATCATTTATAGACAGAATAATCATAATCGCTTCTGTATCGGTTATATGCAAACATGATAAACATCCTCTCAAACTAAAAATATTCACTTATCTCTGTTCATACGTTCATAATATAATAATAACAATTTCACGAATATTTAGAGGACACAGTTCAAGTAAGAAAGAATATCAAACGTATTGCGAAGCAGTCAGATTTGGATTTTATTTTTATTTTTCATTTTAATTACACAATAGGCAGGTACATGTCTGTCTCTCAAGCTGTTTTGATATGCCTTCTTGAAGAACTACGCATTATTGTATATAGTATCTTTAATGTATTTGTAGTACTGTTTTGAAAAAATAAGTCCCGCCGAGTTTCTTGCCGGTAATAAGTAATACTTCTCGGGTCAGAGGTGTAGGGTTAGAACCGGTGGTAGTTTCTTTTCTCTCTGACGTTCATAAGTGCATTGTAATGTGCCTAAATTGAAGAATAAATATCTTTTTTTTTTCTTTTATTTGGAAATAGGGATGATGACACATGTTGAATTAGGCAATGAAATTTAGTTGATAGGATGCAAAATGATCAAAATATACAAATAAAGTAAACATTAAAAAATCTATTGAAATGGTGCAAAGATATCAAGGCTTCAAAATTTCATTTTTATTCGAATTTTGAAAGTACAAAATTTATAAAAACCAATGATACCATTCGATTTCTAACATTTTACTGTGAAATAAATTGTATAGCAACCATATACATAAACGTACTATTTCACTGTAAAAATAGCAATTTCATAATTTTTCCATACTTTAAACAGGGCAACTATGAAGCCATGACGTCACGGCTTTATATCATTTTGTTAGGAGCGTTTTGAGAAACAAAAGCAAATCACAGACTTTAAGTCTCTTTTCTGTCTTTTATGTTGATTTAAGGCAATTGGCCCCATATAGACATTTGATCCTCACAACAAAACGAATCGAATGATACCACGCATCAAAAAAAAATCATCTAGCCTATTATCGGTTCTGCCAAGTAAGGGCAAGTAATTAACAATAGAGGTGACAACTGGGTTTCAGCTATTGGGCGTTAGGATGTCGAGCAGTAGAATATTTAGCTACCAGATTAAGAGCTGCTTACATGGGAAGGGCAAAATTTTAATTTTAGTTTTAACTGTTTAACTTAATTCTGTTGCAGTTTATTCATATCGTGTAGTTAATTTGTGTTATATCCAGTGAGATGAATTTAAGCCATACCATTAGTATACCTATATTATAATGGTTACCTCAGATTCAGCCTATTAATGGCCAGGTAGTCCGACAAGCAGTGTAATCAACACAGTAAATGGGGTCCCGTTCCCCCTTGATTTAGAAACTAAAACTGCGGCTAACTTAACCTAATTTTCATTACTATTTTAATACATATAAACTACAAACTCATGGTAATGAAATGTCATTAAAACACGGCGCAATTTAGCTCGTCCCGGTATCTTGCCTGCATTAGAAGACCACTAATGTCCCGGTCTACTGCGAACGGGCATGCACTCCGTATAATGCACAAACACAGGCTGTTTTACAAAAATAAATAATACAATTATTAAACAAGTAACTCCCAAAAAATATTTTTGGTACACCGTTTTATTGCTGACTGTACCTAGTAGCATTGTCATGTAAACTACGGAAGTATACCAAATTTCAGCTCAATCAGACACCGGGAAATGGTTGAAATTTAACTTACAAGATTTGATGCGAATATTTACACAAACTAATATACCTACGGGGTACGGGGTCAAGCTAAATAAAACTGTGTAAAAACCGGTGAAACCGTTTCAGAATTGACACGATTGTTCCTACTTCATGCACAGAAAAAAAAGATATCTTAAGAGTCGCCAGGACGCTCGCGTGAACTCGCGTCCCCATACAAACGTAGTTCAGCTCTCATTTTAAAACGACATGCTTTAGAACCACGAAATTTGGCAAAGGCATTCTAGTAGTAAAGATCTATGTCGGTAATTTGTTTTCGTTGCTAAATATTGTAATACAAATAAAATACAGCAAAAATAAGTTTTGTATGTAAATCTGTATCTGGCTGTATTTTCTTTGTATTACAATTTTTAGCAACGAAGACGAATTACCGACATAGATTTGTACTACTAGAATGCCCATGCCAAATTTCGTGGTTCTAAAGCATGTCGTTTTAAAATGAGAGCTGAACTACGTTTGTATGGGAACGCGAGCGTCCTGGCGACTCTTAATCCTAGATATTCATTCTTGTATATAAGGAAAATCGATAATTTCTTGAACCAAGTATGATTTTGTTGAACCAAGATTTTGTTGATCCAAGATAGAACTTACTTGGTTCAAGATATTTTTTACTTGATTTAAGAAATTATCGATTTTCCTTATATACAAGAATGAATATCTTGGATTAAGATATCTTTTTATCTGTGTGGTGGTGTTATATAAGTAACGTTATATAACACAGTATAACAAAGATGACATTTCTTGTATCATATATTTCACCATTAACTACGCGTCATTTTCGCACAAACTACTTAACTCCCATTAGTCACAACACACACACAACACACAACACAACCACAACAACAACACAACCACAACAACAACACAACAACATACAACTTATCTGCTTTGCCCGAAGGTTGACAGGTAGAGAATGCTCTATAGCATTAAGTCCGCCTGTTGTACAGTTGTATTTTTGTGCAATAAAGAATAATAAATAAATAAATTAGTCCTTATACCATGGTGGGTGCTAACTCTGCGTGCATCTACTGACGGACAGGGGCAGCATCCGCTTAGTGAACCCTTTTTCATTAAATTGTCGAAAGGGCCTCTGCGCGTTGGCTTCAGCTCCGCATACGCGTCCCAAGGGTCCGGAACACCATTATTCCGTGGCCGGGAAAGAGTACCTGCTATTTATATCTTCTCATAGCACTTAAATACGAATATTGTAATCTGTGAACATCCTGTGTTTAATGTATATGTGCAATGTAATTAAAGTTGTGCATGTTTAGACGGCGGTCTTCGCTATTGTTTAGGTTGTGGTCCAAGTTCCTACCTTCAAGCTTTCTTGTCAATATGAAATCACTTCCCTCCGGCCCGGTTTGATCCAATCTAGTCCGGTGCAGTCCAATCCGGTCTGGTTCGTTTCAGTCCAGTTATCATCGTCATCATCATCATCATACTATTACCACAAAATCAGAGTATAAAATACGTATAAAATTTGTATAGCTTATTTTTCCCCGCTCCCGAACACATGGTGTAATCAGTTATGTCAGTACAACAGTAATGCCAATAACAGAGCTCAAAGTATCTTCGACATCGTAGCTCTCTCAATTTTTTTTTAGGTGTACGGAAAAAAACTGCCAGGATATTCTCAATCCAAGACATTATTATTATCTTGGAAATATTTCCTCGTGACAAGTATTTATTTTCTTTACCAAAAATATGATTCTTCGCTTACTAAAACCACGTTGTCTTAAAATATAAATACAAAAATGTATTGTTTCAAGAGTATATTGAGTAAATACGTGAGATTGTACAGTCGACGTCAAAGATATCTTTACACTTTTGCCCCTTATTCCCTTGTAATAAGGTGCTAAAGTGTAAGCATATCTTTGACGTCGACTGTACTTTAATCAAACAAGTATTAATTTAGGTAAAATAAACTAGAAAATCTGTAAAAATATATTCGCTTCGTTATATTTAAAACTTTATTTTATTTTCATGAAAGGAAATAAATACTTACTTGTCACGAGGAAATATTTTCAACATAATAAAATAATGTCTTAGATTGAGACTATCCCGGAAGCTTTTTTTCCGTGTAGGTAGGAATTTCCTTAGGTTACCTTAAAATTTTGTTTACCGGCAATAGTATTCTATTAAACAATTATTTATTAGCGCCTAATACAATTAACATCACTCAAGTAAAATAACCCCTGAAACCAGTCAAAAGCTCCTTACATGGAGTCGGACCAGGTACTTGACGTTCGCCCTCTATTATTTGTCCCAGTTTGGTGAATTTCTAGAGACTGTTGAAGTGCCGGTACCTCCTAGTACAGAGCTGCATTCACTGCTGTGATAGTTGACCCCTTTACACACAAGGGTCTATCGCGAAGTTCGAAAATCGACAAAACGATGGTCCCGTCTCTATCGCTCTTGCATATACGAAAAAGAGTGATCCAAATAGACGATTCGATGAACGAAGTGCTTCGCGGTTATAGGCAAGTTACGAGGAGGCAAATCGTTGAATTTAAACCTAAAGCTTGTCCCAGAATAAAATGTCGTTTATTAATTTTCCCTAAAATATGGTAAATTAAAAGAAACTACCTTATTTTATGGACGTAATGTTATTATAAAGGCATTTAATACACAAAATTATGAATTTATTTTTTACAAAGTTTTATTCATCCAGAAATTTCTTAGTTTACGTTTCACCCCTGCCATCAAGACTTGTACATCTGAATTTGTGATTAATTTTGAAGCTTCGTTCCACTTTCGCTTGAAGTTATCTACTGAAGTTGCATTACTTTTATGTTTTAAGAGTTTTTGTTTCACGTAAGTCCAATATTTTTCGATGGGCCGCAACTCAGGGCAATTGGGAGGATTGAGGGTTTTATCCACATATTCAATGTTATTGGTCTGATACCACTCTATAGCTTTCTTTGTGTAGTGGCACGTGGCCAAATCAGGCCAAAACAGAACAGGCTTCTTGTGCTGTTTTATAAACGGTAACAGCCGTTTTTTCAGACACTCGTTCAGGTATATGTCGCCATTAACAGTACCCTTAGCAAAATATGGGGTACTGCGTTTGCCACATGAACAAATGGCCTGCCATACGAGAACTTTCTTGGCAAATTTATCAGTTTTGATAACCTTGTACATATCATCGATAGTTTTTCTGTCGGTCCCAGAATAAAAATGATGCCCAGGTAGTGACTTAAAGTCCAATTTGCAGTATGTTTCGTCATCCATAACAATACAGTAATTTTTTTTGGTTAGTTTTGAATATAATTTTCGTGATCTGGTTTTTGATTCCGTTTGCTGCTTGGCATTTCTATTAGGCACTTTAGTTTGTTTAAAACTCTTTATGTGACTATTTTTCTTCACTCGTTGTATTGTCGATTTAGATGTTTTAAATTTTTTTGCCAAATCTCTTACAGAGAGGGTTGGTTTTCTTTGCAAAGCAGCTATGACTTTCTTCTCAATTTTTTTATCTACAAACCCCCTCATACGACCACTTCCAGGCTGTCGCCGGATTCCACCAGTTTCCCTGAATCGTTTAAGCACCCTTTGAACGGTTCTTATAGATGTATTTAGCTCCAAAGCTACTTTTTTTGTTGAATTGTCTCCATATTGCACGTATTTGTACAATATATTTTCATGCAGCTTTTCTTGGGCAGACGACATCTTTGGAAATGTCTTTGATTTTAAGTTTTTTTTTATGTGATATTTATTAATGAAGGTCAGTATCTTCAAGGTCAAACGACAGTATTTTTAACATTTTTGATTGAATCTTTTTGCGTAATCGCTGCCTGTATAAACGACATTTTATTCTGGGACAAGCTTTATGTGAGCCGTACCAGGTTATTGACTGCTCAAAAAGCTTGTCAAAAAACTTGGTATATGTATTAAGAAGAGACTGCATGATTAAACAATCCAATAATGTTGTCAACTAAATCAAACGGATTAAATTTCAATGGGCAGACTGTCTAACAATGAGATTGTATCTATAAATAACATCATACCGAAAACGGATTCTCGCAACAATAACTTTTTATTAGTTCGCAATATAAGTTTCATATTTTACGCTCCAAAAATGTAATCAGAGCTCGAATTGAAATTCGGTACGCGGCTGCCTTAGGGACTAATAAATTCTGACGAAATATTATTTCTCTGTGGAAAAATCTGACTGGAGAACGCAGTTACTCAGTGGTTGATTAGATAGCTCGTGCGAGTCGTGCGAATTTGATAACCATAACCTACAACGTCTGAACGGGGATGGCAACTATCAAATGTTTTACCAGAGATATATATATTCCTCGACCGTTATTCCCATTTACTTGGGATCGGCCCTCCTTCTCCATCTTCTCCATTGTACACGATTTTGTGCGGTGTCTTTATTGACGTTTTACCAGATAGCGCCAGCATAGGTTTTAGGTAGGTATGTGTATCTGCCACTAGTTTTGTTCTATGGGATTTGGCCAATTGAAAAAAAAAACAAGAATTTGACACTATTGGTAGGATTGAGGCTCTCTACTGACCTCACAACTAATTACCTGCGATTTTCAATACATTGCGGTTTTTGATCCATCGATAGATTTCGTTACACCTATGTAGACGGCAACGTATCGAAATCGCCGGCAATTTTTGCATCAAAATTACGCCGAGTATAGAGACCTTTACAGATAAAACCTATGCTGGCTCTATCTCAAAGTAACTTGCCCTTGCCAACCCAGCTAGCAGCTAGAGCTTTAAACCAACCGGAGTGGCCATTGACAGACGTTCCCCTCTACCGAATATCTCTGTCATACTCATTGTATGGACTGACGTTTATCTGACGTTTCGCATACATTTGACGTTCCCCTCCCCTGCAAAAATCGGCAGACTTTTTTTGTATAGAAAATGACAGACATGGCTGGTCCGGCTGGTTGAATAGTCAAAGTGCCAACCCCATTGCTTTATATGCTTCGACATCATCATCCTAGCGTTTTGTTTCGACTTTATGCTACGTCTCTGTTGAGTCCAGGGTCCACTCGGCGACCTAATCCCATGGTTGGCGTAGGCACTAGATTTTCGAAAGCGACTGCTATCTGATATTGAGATTAGGTCCTTGTTCCTTTAGGTGCCGAAAAACGAGTGGTGATTGGCCGCTTTTATACTTGTGATGCTGATGTACCACGGGCGCCACGGCACGGTAAAACTATAGTTTCATTCATAAATAGACCACAGACACAGACCAGTAGCGGCCCGTCCATAGAACACCATTCCCGTGAGCAGTTTTCCTACAAGTCAGGAAGAAATTTTAAGCCAATTTAAGCTCCGGCTTGCCTAAAAAATGTTGACCCACCGCCACTGCCGCAGACTATATTAGACTTTACACTTTTTATAAATGAAACCATAGAGTTTTATCGCGCAGTGGAAGTCCACGGAACAGTATAAAATCGACCAATAACAAACGCTGTTTCGTACGTAATTTTCGAGATACTCAATGGTACGTAAGTCGACGTCAAAGATATCTTTACACTTTTGCACCTTACTCCGTTGTAACGCGGTGCCAAAGTGTAAACATATCTTTGACGTCGACTGTACAAGGCGGGGTTAGAACCCAGTACTTCCGGAATGAAAATAGTACATCTTACCGCCTGACCCTTACCAGTGCCTTTCAAATACACAATCTTCCTCCTAGCGTTTATCCCGGCTTGGGGTCCGCTTGACAACCTAATCCCATAAATTGGCGTAGACACTAGTTTTTACGAAAGCGACTGCCATCTGACCTTCCAACCCAGAGGGGAAACTAGGCCTTTTTGGGATTAGGTCCGGTTTCCTTACGATGTTTTTCTTCACCGAAAAGCGACTGGTAAATATCAAATGATACCGTACATAAGTTCCGAAAAACTCAGTGGTACGAGCCGGGGTTTGAACCCGAGACCTCCGGATTGAAAGTCGGACGTCTTTACCGCAAGGCTACCAGCGCTCAAAATCACAAAGCTTTCAAATACACAATGTAGACTTATAATGTTAAACATACCCACAGATAATTCCATATATATTTTACTAGCAGTTGCCCGCGGCTTCGCCCGCGTACTAAAAGTACTAAAAAGGAGATTATCAGTTTGACCCTCATTTCTGTATTGTATGTATGTTTGTCCGCGATTATCTCGCGTTTGGCTGAACCGATTTAGATGCGCTTTTCGGAAAAGTATTTGTTACTTTCTGGAGGTTTCGGTATATGACATTTTGATGAAGGCTTTCCCTTATTTATTTTTTTAATGAAATGGTTGCAATATTTCTTTTATTGTTACGCCATCGCCAGCAACGACTTGCTTGTAGTAACTTATTTACTAAGAGATTATGATTAATGCAGATTTCTACTCTAATGAATAAAAGTTTTTCCCCGCAACTTCCTCTGCGTGGAATTAGTAATAGATCCCCCTTTTTACCCTCTTAGGGAATGACTTCTGGAATAACAACTATTATGTATCCTTCCCCAGAACTCAAACTACCTCCATACCAAATCATCTAAATAGGTTAAGCGGTTATCAATTCCCGATACATACCTTCAACCTCCTTTTCACCTCTAAAAGGGTTGATTTTCCGGATAAAAGTGTCCTATGTCGTTTTCCGAGACTCAAACTATGTCTATACCAAATTTCATCTAAATCGGTTCAGCTGTAAATAATTCTCTATAAATTTCCAACCCCTTTACTTTGCACCCCGTAAGAGTTGTTTTTCGGAATAAATACTATTTTGTCGCTTCTCGGGATACAAACTATCTCTATACCGTCACCTCGGGGTACTTTGGCCAAATTCAGGATACTTTGGCCCATATAAAAAACACATATAGAAGAGTCTAATAAAAAAGATAAATGCGTTACCGGTTAGTGTTAATCAGCCTCATGGCAATTTGCCATTAATTCAATTCTTTTATGAAGCCTGAACCAAGTAAATTCCAAAGGCCAAAGTTACCCTCCAGGGCTAAAGTACCCCGAGGTTACGGTACCAAGTTTCATCTCAATCGGTTCAACGTTTAAAAAAGCCCCATTAAATCTTTCAACCCCCATTTCACCCCCTTAAGTAATGATTTTAGGAAATAAAAAAAACCCGGCAAGTGTGGGTCTTACTTGCGCCTCAAGAGTTTTTCTCAAGAGAACATTTTTTTTATTCCATTTTTTTAAAAGACGCTTTCAGCATGATATATTTTGTTTATATATTTTTTTATTGTATATTTTGGTTTGTAGTTCGCAGTGCCTTGGTTTTTACTGTAATGCTGTGTAACGAATAATTTGAATAAATAAATAAATAAATAAATGATTTCATGAGAATTTATCGCGGCTGAGTGCGAATCGGAGTCGGTACCCCGATTTTAACAAATCCCATAGAAACTTCCAAACCTCTTTTCACCCCTTTAAGGGTTACTTTTTTTTCAATGAAAACTACCCTTAGTCGTTTCCCGAAATTTAAACTATCTATTATACCATGTTTCATTTAAATCAGTTCAACGGTTAAAAATTATCCATACAACATTCCATTCCAATCACCTTTTCAGCCCCTTAAGGGCTGCCCTAATCTATGTCTTTTCCCGGGATTAAAACTATTTCTATACCAAAATTTCAAAATCGATGCCATTTTCGTAATTAACGTCCCAAAATACCATAAATCGACACCCATACTGATATTTAGCCATTTCAACCCTATCGCACCCTAACAGGGGGATGATATTTCACGCCCACCACGTTGTATTATAAAATCATTGTTTTTTTCGTAATCAGCTACCCAATAAACCATAGAAACGATACCCATGTTGATTTTCAGACTTTGTCACCCCCATTTCCCCCTTTATGGGGTTGAATTTAAAAAAACCTGTAACACGTGTTTACGCATTTATTGTTAGGAATAATCCTGTGAAGTTTCAAATAAAATAGTCTAACTAATCTTATTTCCCCATACAAACTTTGGACCCCCATTTCACCCCCTGGGGGATAATATTTCACGCTTGCCACATTGTATAATAAAATGGTTGTTGTTTTCTTAATCAGCGACCCGATAAACCATAGAAACGATACCCATATTGATTTTATATTTTTTCACCCCCATTTCCCCCTTAAAGAGGTTGAATTTTCAAAAAAGCTGAAACACGTTTTTACTCATTTATTGTTAGGAATATTTCGGTGAAGTTTCAAATTAGATAGTCAAACTAATCTTGTTTCCCCATACAAACTTTGGACCCCCATTTCAACCCCTGGAGGATGATATTTCACGCCTGCCACGTTGTATAATAAAATGGTTGTTGTGTTCTTAATCAGCGACCCGATAAACCATAGAAACGATACCCATATTGATTTTCAGATTTTTTCACCCCCATTTCCTCCTTAAAGGGGTTGAATTTTCAAAAAAGCTGACACACGTATTTACTAATTTATTGTTAGGAATAATTCGGTGAAGTTTCAAATAATATAGTCAAACTAATCTGGTTTCTCCATACAAACTTTGGACCCCCATTTTACCCCCTTACGGGGAGAATTTTGAAAAATCCTTTCTTAGTGCACCCCTAGACCTTATAAGGCACCTACGTGCCAAATTTGGAATCTCTAGAACCAGCGGTTTGGGCTGTGCGTTGATATGTCAGTCAGTCAGTCAGCTTCTTCTTTTATATATATAGACTAGCAGTTGCCCGCGGCTTCGCCCGCGTACATTATGATTAATGCAGATTTCTACTCTTGAATAAAAGTTTTTCCCCGCGACTTCCTTTGCGTAGAATTAGTAATTGACCCCCCTTTTTACCCTCTTAGAGAATGACTTCTGGGATAACTATTATGTATCCATCCCCAGAACTCAAACTATCTCTATACCAAATCATCTAAATAGGTTCAGCGGTTATCAATTCCCCATATAAACTTTCAACCCCCTTTTCACCTCTTAAAGGGTTGATTTTCGGGATAAAACTATCGTATGTCGTTTTTCGAGACTCAAACTTTCTCTATATCAAGTTTCATCTAAATCGGTTCAACTGAAAATAATTCTATATAAAACTTCCAACCCCTTTGCTATGCACCCCCGTAAGCTTTGTTTTTCGGGATAAATACAATTTTGCCCCTTCCCGGGACCCAAACTATCTCCATACCAAGTTTCATCTAAATCGGTTCAACATTTAAAAATGCCCCATACAAACGTTTAACCCCCATTTCACCACTTTAAGTAACGATTTTAGGAAAAAAAAAACACGCAAGTACGGGTCTTACTTGCGCTTCAAAGGTTTCGTACGAACAACTTTTTTATTATATGTATAAAACATGCCTACCTATATACATATATTTTTATGATAGAAAATGTAAAAATAAGTTTAAGATTGTTGTACAAAACCTATAAGGAAGAGCGGTGTCTCCCAACACAGGCATTTTTTTGCTTACCGGGAGGCCCCATCACCTGTATCAAAACCCTGTATGCTTAAATGAATAAAGAATTTTGTAATTTTGTAATTTGTAATTTTTGTAATTACATTTTTGAAAAAAGACGCTTTCAGCATGATTTCATGAGAATTAATAGGGCGGCTGAGTGCGAATCGGACACGTACCCCGATTTATTTATTTTTGTCTTAAGTCGGACTGGTGCTTGACTACACTCTTATTAGTTTTCCTGTAATTTATACGTAAATAACTATGATATCTGTAATTTTTGCAAAATTTTCTGTCGAACAGTTTCCGATATTGATTAATTTACACCTTTTTTTTAATAACTTCAAAGTTATGTATGTTAAAATTATACTAATTAGAGATCCTCACATTAAGGCCCTTTTATTTGATACGCCACACGATAAAGTTATTTGTTTTTTGATTTTTCATTTCTGATGGGCTGATTTTCGAGGTAAAAACAATTTTATGTTCCTTCTCGGGACTCAAACTATCTGTATGCTAATTAGCATTAAGTTTCATCTAAATCGGTCCAGGTGTTAAAAATTTCCTTATCAAAATTCCAATCCCTTTTTCCTTCAAGGGATGATTTTCGGAACGAAAACAACCCTTAGTCATTTACAGGGATTCACACTTACTATATATCAAGTTTCGTCTAAATCGGTTCAACGGTTTAAAATTCCCTATAAAAACCTGCAACCCCCGTTTCACCCTTAACTTTTTTACCTTTAAGGGTAGTTTTCGCGAAAAATTACTATTTTTTTTCCTCCCCGGGCCTCAAACTATCTGTATACCAAGTTTCATCTAAATCGGTTCAGCTATGAAAAAATCCTATATAAACTACCAACCCTCTTTTCACCCCTTTAAGGGTTAATTTTTTCAATGAAAATAACCCTTAGTCGTTTCCCGGGATTCAAACTATCTATTATATCAAGTTTTATTTAAATCGGTTCAACGGTAAAAAATTCTCTATACAACCTTCCAATCCCCTTTTCACCCCCTTAAGGGCTGATTTTCGGTATAGAAACTACCCTATGTCCTTTCCCGGAGGTAAAATTATTTCTTTAAGAAAAATTTCGATATTGATGCCATTTTCGTACTTAATTAACGTCCCAAAATACCATAAATCGACTCCCATCTCCCATATTGATTGATATTTAGTAATTTCAACCCTATCGCACCCCAACAGGGGGATGATATTTCACGCCCGCCACGTTATATCATAAAATCATTGGTGTTTTCGTAATCAGCGACCCGATAAACCATAGAAAAGATACCCATGTTGATTTTAAGACTTTTTCACCCCCATTTTCCCCTTTATGGGGTTGAATTTTCAAAAAACCTGGAACACGTGTTTACATATTTATTGTTAGGAATACTCCTGTGAAGTTTCAAATAAAACAGTCTAACTAATCTTGTTTCCCTATACAAACTTTGGACCCCCATTTCACCCCCTGGGGGATGATATTGTTACGAAGACGGGGTAAGGACGACATGAAAGGAACGTTTTTTTTATTTTTAACGGGTTACAGGCGTTTTCAGGCGGCTGAAATCCATTTTCAGGACGTTTCAGGGGAAGGCCTAACACATATCAGAGAATCGGAGATTACTCCCAGCTATCACCGTTTTCAGGCCGTTTCAGGGGAAGGCCTAACACATATCAGAGAATCGGAGATTACTCCCAGTTACCACCGTTTTCAGGCAGCTGAAACACGTTTTCAGGCCGTTTCAGAGGAAGCCCTAACACATACCAGAGATTCGGAAATTGCTCACGGTTACCACCGTTTTCAGGCGCCTGAAACATGCTTTCAGGCCGTTTCAGGCCACTAACGCTCATATGGCACTACTTCCTGAAAACCCGTTTTCAGGCCGTTTCAGGCCTAGTTACGCCCCTCTTGTCTCCGGAACATTCCAGAAGGTGTGCGAGCAGGATAGCCTGTACGTGGAAGCGAGAGATACGATTATAACCGAACAGACTCGAACGTGTTCCTGGAATATTCCAGAAGGGTGTGAAAGGGACGGCCTATACGCGCGGAGGCGACGACACTAATCGATCATGTCTCTGGAACAATCGAGAAATGTGTGAGAAGCATCGATATTCGATATACGCGCGTTAGACAGAGAGAACCATGTTCGAGTGCGACCCGGAATGATCTCGATAACTGCTGTTTACCAACCGTATAGGTACCTACTCTGAATGTTCTGGAAAAACTATCGCACGTATATAAAAGGAGACCGGTAGCGGACGGAGTCAGTTTCCATTGTGATACAGAGCGATAAACATCGGAGAGATTAAAGGAGTGAACCCAAGTTGTTTAAAAGCGAATAGTGTTTTAGTCAATTACATAGTGTTTATTGTTGAAGTCAATAGTGTTCCTAAGTGATTCCAGTGTTTAGTCGATTTCCTAGTGTTTACTGTTTAAGTCAATAGTGTTTCTAAGTGATTCCTTTTTGTTCAATAAATTTCTTTAACGTTACCTAACGGCTATTTTCTATCCAACGAACCCTACGGCTCGTAACATTTTGGTGTCAGAAGTGGGATAGAGAGATGCCTTTAACACCAAGAAAGGAACAGGAGGAGTCTGGAGGAGATACAGCGGGAGTCCAGACGCGAGCACAAGCAGCACGTGATGCCGCTCGTCGTCAAAGTTTTGACGCCAACCGCACCATCGACGAAGATCAAGAGCCTTCCAGTCTATTACTGGCTATGCAACGCATGTTTGAGGAACAGGCTCGCCGTCAGGAAGAACAAGCTCGCCGCCAAGACGAGAAAATGCGTGTTCTGTTGGAGGAACAAGCTCGCCGTCAAGAGGAGCAGGCTCGCCGTCAAGAAGAACAGGCTCACCGCCAAGAAGAGCAAACGCGTGCTCTGTTGGAGGAACAAGCTCGCCGCCAAGAGGAAAGCTTGAAAGTGATAGGCGGACAATTCAAGAAAAAAATAGAGAAGTTGGAAATAGAAGTGGATGATAGATTTTTAAAGCAAGAAAAACAAATACTGGGAATAGAAAAAGAAATAAAATATTTGAAAACGAATGGAGTGGTGACATCTGGAGCGCCAGCGGGTAAGCTGAAATTGCCTCCATTCGACGGTACTTCCTCCTGGGGGGCATATAAACTTCAGTTTGAGACCGTATCAAAAGCAAACGGTTGGACCGAGGAGCAGGCAGTAACTGCTCTTATGTTAGGGCTGCGGGATCAAGCCTTGACCGTTTTAGACACCATGGCGGAAGAGGTGACTTTGGAACGGCTCAAGAATGCCCTAGAGTCGCGTTATGGTGACTCACACCTGGAGCACGTTTACAGAGCTCAGTTGAAGGATCGAGTGCAGCGGGGTGGTGAGAGCCTGCAACAGTGGAGCTTAGAAATAGAAAAACTCGTCAGAAAGGCTTATTTATCCTCACCATCTCTGGTTGACAGCATGTTAGTGCAAGCATTTATAGATGGGATTCGAGACCGTGAGGTAAAGGCAACTGTCAGCCTTGGTCACCACAAGACCCTAAAGGATGCTCTAGCCCACGCGTTGGAAGTTGAGGCAGTCCGTAGAGATCCTCGGTCCTATCGCGTTCAAGCGGTGACGGATAAAGGAAAACCCAGAAGCGGACCCACTTGCTATGCATGTGGGGAAATAGGGCATATGCGATTTTCATGTCCTAAAAGAAACTCACGGAGTGATGCGCAGATTTGGCGCAGGGAACCGGGAGCAACGGATGTAGTGACGGACGCTGTCGCAGAAGAGCGGCAGGGAAACGAAAGTGCCAGGACCACGGGGCGGGTGCTGGCTGGTAATGTGAGGAAGGCCCCAAAAGTCATGATCACTCAGACTCAAGACGGGAATACCTTAGTCATCGACGGGGAAGTCAATGGGACCAAGTGTCAGTTAACCTTGGACACTGGAGCTTCGCGTACTGTAATCAGGTACCAACTTCTGAAGCGTTTTTATGAGAGACATCCACCCTTACATGGCAATATCCAGCTCCTGACAGCTACTGGCCAGCACATAACCGTTCGAGGAGAAGGTGTCGTTACTTTCAGAATTGGTAAAAACACCTACCGGCACAAAGTGGTAATTGCAGATATAGTAGATGACTGCATTATCGGGTTGGATTTTATGAAGAACTATAACTGCAAAATTGATTTGGAAAGCGGCATTTTCAAATGTGGAATAGAGGAAGTGTTCCTAAATTGTAGTTTGCCCAAAATTGATTACGAATTCCACAGAGCAATCGTTGCAGGTAGCTCACAGGCACATGACAGTGGCGAACGGCAAGTGGTGAAAAATGTGGGCAATTCTGAACCTTGTAGTGTAACTAAGGCTGTACTCGAGAATTGCAAAGAGACCTTGTCAACAGAAGAGCTGTTAAAAGCAAGGAAACTGATGCAGCAATTTTCGGACATCTTTGCCATGAACGATGGAGATCTAGGAAGGACCGGCATAGTTAAACATAGAATTGAGACCGGAACAGAAATACCGATACGTCTGCGACCACGTCGGGTTCCGGTTGCGTACGAAAGTGAAGTACAGAAGATGGTCATGGAAATGGAAAGAAACAACGTCATTGAGCCGTCATCCAGTCCTTGGTGTTCTCCAGTAGTTTTAGTGAAGAAAAAGGATGGCAGTCTGAGGTTTTGTGTCGACTATCGCCGTTTAAATGACGTCACAAAGAAGGATAGCTACCCACTGCCAAGAATCGACGACACTTTGGACACACTAAGTGGAGCAAAATGGTTTACCACGTTAGATTTGAAAAGTGGTTATTGGCAGGTGGAAATCGATGCTAGCCACAAAGAGAAGACGGCATTTTCTACTGGCAAAGGACTCTGGCAGTTTAAAGTTATGCCATTTGAGCTCAAATGTAACACCTGCCCTGGCCATGTACGGTAGGCAACTTCGATTGCCAGCAGATATGATCACTGGTGGGCCCCCAGATCCACCAGTGAGTATAACAGAGTATGCCGCGGAATTACGGGAAAAATTACATGAGATCCACGAACATGTTAGAACATCTGAAAGTAAAATCAGTGACAAAACGAAAACACGATATGACAGGAAGATGCATCACGTGGACTTTGAAGAAGGCTCACTCGTCTGGCTTCATAATCCGATAAGGCGTAAAGGAAAATCCCCAAAACTTCAAGCTGATTGGGAGGGTCCCTACACAGTAATTACGAAAATTAATGACGTGACTTATCGCATAAAGAAGATGGGAAGTGCGAGGAACCTGCCTAAGATTGTGCATGTAAATCGATTGGCACGATACAATGGATCTAATAATGCTCGGGACGAGCATGTCTAAGGGGGAGGCAGTGTTACGAAGACGGGGTAAGGACGACATGAAAGGAACGTTTTTTTTATTTTTAACGGGTTACAGGCGTTTTCAGGCGGCTGAAATCCATTTTCAGGACGTTTCAGGGGAAGGCCTAACACATATCAGAGAATCGGAGATTACTCCCAGCTATCACCGTTTTCAGGCAGCTGAAACACGTTTTCAGGCCGTTTCAGGGGAAGGCCTAACACATATCAGAGAATCGGAGATTACTCCCAGTTACCACCGTTTTCAGGCAGCTGAAACACGTTTTCAGGCCGTTTCAGAGGAAGCCCTAACACATACCAGAGATTCGGAAATTGCTCACGGTTACCACCGTTTTCAGGCGCCTGAAACATGCTTTCAGGCCGTTTCAGGCCACTAACGCTCATATGGCACTACTTCCTGAAAACCCGTTTTCAGGCCGTTTCAGGCCTAGTTACGCCCCTCTTGTCTCCGGAACATTCCAGAAGGTGTGCGAGCAGGATAGCCTGTACGTGGAAGCGAGAGATACGATTATAACCGAACAGACTCGAACGTGTTCCTGGAATATTCCAGAAGGGTGTGAAAGGGACGGCCTATACGCGCGGAGGCGACGACACTAATCGATCATGTCTCTGGAACAATCGAGAAATGTGTGAGAAGCATCGATATTCGATATACGCGCGTTAGACAGAGAGAACCATGTTCGAGTGCGACCCGGAATGATCTCGATAACTGCTGTTTACCAACCGTATAGGTACCTACTCTGAATGTTCTGGAAAAACTATCGCACGTATATAAAAGGAGACCGGTAGCGGACGGAGTCAGTTTCCATTGTGATACAGAGCGATAAACATCGGAGAGATTAAAGGAGTGAACCCAAGTTGTTTAAAAGCGAATAGTGTTTTAGTCAATTACATAGTGTTTATTGTTGAAGTCAATAGTGTTCCTAAGTGATTCCAGTGTTTAGTCGATTTCCTAGTGTTTACTGTTTAAGTCAATAGTGTTTCTAAGTGATTCCTTTTTGTTCAATAAATTTCTTTAACGTTACCTAACGGCTATTTTCTATCCAACGAACCCTACGGCTCGTAACAATATTTTACACCTGCCACGTTGTATAATAAAATGGTTGTTGTTTTCGTAATCAGCGACCCGATAAACCATAGAAACGATACCCATATTGATTTTCAGACTTTTTCACCCCCATTTCCCCCTTTAAGGAGTTGAATTTTCAAAAAACCTGAAACACGTGTTTACATATTTATTGTTAGAATTACTCCTGTGAAGTTTCAAATAAAACAGTCTAACTAATCTTGTTTCCCTATACAAACTTTGGACCCCCATTTCACCCCCTGGGGGATGATATTTTACACCTGCCACGTTGTATAATAAAATAGTTGTTGTTTTCTTAATCAGCGACCCGATAAACCATAGAAACGATACCCATATTGATTTTCATACTTTTTCACCCCCATTTCCCCCTTTAAGAAGTTGAATTTTCAAAAAAGCTGAAATACGTGTTTACTCATTTATTGTTAGAAATACTCCGGTGAAGTTTCAAATAAAATAGTCTAACTAATCTTGTTTCCCTATACAAACTTTGGATCCCCATTTCACCCCCTGGGGGATGATATTTTACACCTGCCACGTTGTATGATAATATGGTTGTTGTTTTCGTAATCAGCGACCCGATAAACCATAGGAACGATACCCATATTGATTTTCAGACTTTTTCACCCCCATTTCCCCCTTTAAGGAGTTAAATTTTCAAAAAAGCTGAAACACGTGTTTACTCATTTATCGTTAGGAATACTCCGGTGAAGTTTCAAATAAAATAGTCTAACAAATCTTGTTTCCCCATACAAACTTTGGACCCCCATTTCACCCCCTTACGGGGTGAATTTTGAAAAATCCTTTCTTAGTGCACCCCTAGACCTTATAAGGGACCTACATGCCAAATTTGGAAACTCTAGACCCAGCGGTTTAGGCTGTGCGTTGATATGTCAGTCAGTCAGTCAGTCAGTCAGTCAGTCAGTCAGTCAGTTTCTTCTTTTATATATTTAGATTTACTAAACACCACGCTGCCAACCCCCAAATAGCTTTTAAATCAACAACCACACAGTTGAAATTTCCACATTTGTTAATAATAGTACTTGATAATGCGAAAACAAGAGCATTTGCGTAACGGAAGCGGAGGCTCACATCCGGTTGGGAACTTCCTGCGGATAGAGTAACACAACGGAAGTGTAGCGGGATTACGGGATAAATAAGCGTAATTGTATTCAGTCAAATATTCAGTGGGTGCTGGTTTACGGTGTGTCCGCCATTTTGTTGTGAAGTGGGCAGTCAGGCAGTGGGCAATAGGCCCTTTTTTATACAACAACGGTGGCAAACGCATACGGCTCACCTGATGGTAGCAGCTACCGTAACCTATGGATGCCTGCAACTCCAGAGGTGTCACATGCGCGTTGCCGACCCTTTAAGACTTGAGGATTCACTGTGTTGACGGCTAAAGGAATAAGAAACGACGAATACGACCAAACGCGCTCTTTCTCCCTCTCGTGAGACAGCTGGTCGCCCGTATTGATAGCGAGGACCAGCTGTCTCAGTCACAGCTCAATAGTACTCCACCTGCACACTACAGCTCCAGCACACTAAACACGAAGCGGGGGAGGGTTCAGTCCGTAGGCGACTGGGACCCCAGTTGAGTCGGACATAACCAATTAGTACGGGCTAAATGGTATACATGAGTATTACCTCCCTCGCCGAAAAAAAAAAAGGAATAAGAGAGGTCCCTCGTCGTCAACACACTGGGTGGGGGCCACTCCATACATGAAAAGATTGTCAAAAAACATTTTTGCCAATATCAACATAATATACATCAATCGATAAGTCATCAAAAATAACATTGAGGTTTCTTTGATCATTTTTCAATTAAGTGGATAATTTCAGAAATAATGACTCCGAAAGTCAAAAAAATTGTGGCCCGACACGCACTGGGCCGGTTTTTTTTATATTTAGTAGTGACTATATACCTATTACGGTGAAGGAAAACATCGTGAGGAAACCTGCATACATCCGCGGAGAAATTCAAAGGTGTATGTGAAGTTCCCAACCCGCTTTGGGCCAGCGTGGGGACTATAGCCTGATCCCTCTCGTGCATGAGAGGAGGCCTGTGCCCAGCAGTGGGACGTATAGAGGCTAACATATTATTATTATATACCTTTTTATGTAAACTCCTGCAGACGCGACCCAACTCCCTAATAAATGACTTTTCGGGCACCAGAACCCTGACTTCTTTAACTGGATTATGTGAAATCAATTAGAAACTTCGCTACAATTGTATCGAAAGTTCACGTTTTCGCAACACTCAAGTCCCAGTTCAGCTTTTGACCAAGCGATGCCTTTTCAACTGTAATACTGTAAGAAAAACCAACGTTTATCAGAACCAGAGACAAGTACATAATAAAGACTTATTCCCACAGTTTATATTTTTTTACCACAGCACAATTACTTATATATAGTTCGAGAAATATAATTTGGTAACTTCTTATCTACTTTGCGATCTTTTGTTCGCCGTAAACACTTACCGGACAATGAGAAGTCGAGCACCCATATCTATTGTTCATAACAGCACTAATCCTTACTTGGGAGCCGGAGTGACTAAAGTGCATTTTATTACACGCGATTATACTACTTATTTTCAAAGTCGTATAGCCTTGACTATTGAAAACAAACGCTTAATTATGAGTCGCTCCGACACTCGGGTGCAGAAATGGCTACTACTCATGGATTGAAAAAATATTGATTGTGTTGTTTGAAGAACGGTGGCACTTTTACAACTAGCTTTTGTATTTACAAAAAGATTTTAGAGGAAAAAGTAAATGTTCAATTCATATTTCCTAGACTATACCTACGCTTCGTCTAATAAATGATTTAACTGCTGGTACTCCAAAAGTGTCACAGGCGCATTACGAACCCAATAACCACGAACCACTTCGTTCGTCCGATCCTCTATTTACATCACACTCTTTCGAATATCTAAGGGCGATAGAAACGAAGATAATGTAATTTCTATTTTCGAGGTTCGTGGTTCGTGCACTCTCCTTTCTAAAGAACTATTGACTATTTATGTATCAAACATTGTTTGACTATGTACCCAAGGTGGGCAAGTTGTAATAGACCTTCATGCGTTGCAAGAATTAAAAAACATTGTGTGGTTTTATGAAACCACAATGCAAGTGAAACTTCTCTATGTTAGCATGGCGCTTAGAAATTGGTGCCCAATTGGTACAGTGCTGGAATGACTTGCCAAATGTAATTCATTAAACATAATCAAAATATGTTTCTAAAATTTAGAAAAAAATAATTCGTCCCACGGGGTTTGAACCCTCGCCCATTCGATCGTAAGTCTCATGCCATACCACAGTGCCACCGCTGCAGTTACGCTAAGACGCGAAATATAGATTTGTATAGGTACCGCGGTTATCAGCGTTACAGCTTGTAACGCATGTCGCGCGGAAGACAGGCCTAAATTTTTGAGGCGATGGAATAAAAGTTTCACTTTAAAAACACTCAGTATAAACATTTTGGCAGACGAATTTTTGTATACACAAAGCATTCTGTATTATTTTCTCGTCTGTTTGTACTGAACCCTCCGAAACTAGCGAGGGTAATTCGGCGAGAGCGTTAAATCACTCGGAAACCGTTCGGGTACCATTTAAAATGGCTCTTTGACGAATAACTTACTGGTCGAGCGTTTTTATCGGATACAAGAGTGAATGCGAGTCAAATAGCGGTCCCGGGTTCGAATCCTGTTATCTTATCACGGATATCTGTTCCTGAGTTATGGACGTTTTCTATGTATTTACTCGTAAGTATTTCTTCCTTACGTGTCTATTATACACATCATGGCCTTAATGGCCTAGTATGGTTACTTGTATTGTGTTATATAGATATAAGTATTATTATAACTATAAGGTTAGCTAGGTTAATGACAAAAAACTTTGTTGTCACGCCGTTTACAAATAAATATTTTTTTTGAAAAAAAAAAATCAGTTTGAACTTACTGTGGGACTAGGGGCCGTATTCTAACTTTGAAACACGCATAGACACGATCCAACTTCAATGCAAATCCAATGCAATAACAACACAATACAGCTAACGCCTACACGTCTGAATAAAAAATGACGGAGTTTGCTTGAAAATTACTGCGTTGCAACTACAATACGACTTCAATATTGGTTGATTATTGGTTGAGTGTTGGAGTTATGTTTAAGACAGATTGTGTTGTTAATGTATTTGTTTATACATTTTAAAATTAGAATACGGCACTAGGTCGATTTTTGTAGAATTTTCATAAAATAATTTATTTATTTTATACTTCAGTACTCAGAACAAGTGCAGTAGCAGAGAATAAATTAAGAACTAGAAGTCGCCAGGTTGGCAATGCAAAGGGACGGTACAGTCGCCATCAGATACATCGGAGCGGGCAAGGTGGTCAAAAATATCTGAACAACGCCTCTATTATCAAGGCAATAACGTGCATGTTCCGATATTTTTGAGTACCCAGGCCGCTCCGATATATTTGATGGCGGTACCATTCTCAACTCAAAATACGCGCATTTATTTTACTCACAAATTATTTCAAACGTGCTTAAGTCCCGAATCTCTTAATGAGATTACGTCGTATAATTCTCTAAACGGCTCACATGATGAAATAATTTAATGAAACATTGTTAAATCTGCCTTTCAAAGCCAAAGTGCCATAATGACATAAGAATTTCATAGAAAGTTATGACATTTTAACATTAAATGGTAATGTATTTGTGCCTCGTTTAATTTTGTGTATTATCGCTATAATTAAATAAGGTTCTAATCGCTAACTCATTACGGAAATTTTTATTAGTCATGGAAAGCGGTGATTGTGTCTCGTATGTACAGTCGCCATCAAATATATCGGAGCGGCCAGGGTACTAAATAATATCTGAACAAATACTCTATCACCTTGACAATACATGCGTTGTTCAGATATTTGTAACCACCTTGACCACTCCGATACATTTGCTGGTGACTGTACTACACAATGTCACTTAATTGTAATACCGTATATAGACGGAGAGCTGGCCACGTCAGATATGACACAATAATGAGAGTTAATAACCAGTTAGATTGCATAACTGTCCTTATTGCTAGATCCGGCCATCTGGCAGCTTTTAATGGGTGGAGCTCTTAGACCAATAGTAAATTTTATTAGTCAGTCAAGGACCCGTACAGTATTAAGTATCTAAATAACCCGGATAGATAAGTACACTACTTTTTCAAAAAGGGTCCTAATTTTAATGACAAAAGTTTAATAAAGGTCAATCGCATTTTTTTTGTACACTCATCCAAAAAAGTGGTAGGCCTATTTCTTGGCTGACTGTAGGTACCATTATCTAATATGTCCTTAATTTTCTCAGTTTCTTTACCGAAATTATTAGCCATAGCCATAATTATATGGCTAATTATAGTTACGAAATTGAGGAAATGAAAAAAGATAAAATTAAGTTTAATCATTTTCTCAGTTTATATGGCTAATTATAGTACTTAACGAAATTGAGAGAATGAAAAAAATATAAAATTAAGTTTTCTTCATTTTCTAAGTTTATATGGCTAATTAAGTAATTACCTATAGTAGGTAACGAAATTGTGAAAATGAAAAAAAGATAAAATTAAGTTTAATCATTTTCTTAGTTTATATGGCTATTTATAGTAACGAAATTGAGAAAATGAAAAAAATATAAAATTAAGTTTAATCATTTTCTTAGTTTATATGGCTAATTATAGTTACGAAATTGAGAAAAAAAAAAAATTAAGTTTTCTTCATTTTCTCACTTTCATTACAAAAATTAGCCATACAATTATATAGTTAATAAATTTATAGCAACGAAACTGAGAAAATAAAATTAAGGACAGATAATAAGATAAAGTTAATAAAAGTCTTTGATTGACCCATAAATAAGTTTAATCTTTTGTTTACACCTTGAGAATTGTTTATTTTATATTGTTCAACCAATTACACTCGTTAGATACCTATACTAAAGCTATAATAAAATTAGGCACTCCTTATTCCCTAAGATGGTTTCTCGAACCCCCCGAAACAAAACCATTTTTAGTTTATAAAGTGTACGAAATACAAAACAGTATATAAGCATAATGTGACCAGTCAGCGTAATACAGTCAATGCAATATACGTAATCCGTTCGTGACGGGCCGAGCCCGGCCGGACTTAGCCGATGCTGTGAAAAGAAAAGCCAGCACACAGTAGTTATAGAAGCAGTAGGTAGACACGTACCTACGTACACTCAGCAGCATAAGTAGCTAAGCGGGTAGGGTGTTCAAAATGAGCTGGACACGACGTTATTGTTAAAAGAATAAGAGAGTGCGTGGGTCATTTTAAACACCACGCTTAGCTACTTCTGCTGCTGACTGTACAAAGACATTCAGTGTAGTGTAGTAAAACCCAGGCGCGATCCCAGGAGGGGGGTCACATGGGACATGACCCCCCCCCCCAAAATCCTACATTTCTAATAGAAAAAAAAATTTACAGACCCCCTCAAAAATTTGAAAAAAAAAACTACATTAGTGTCCCCCCCCCCCCAAAATTTTCGTCTGCGACCGCGCCTGGTTTACCAGGCAAGGCAGGAAGGTTTTAACCTTGCTTAGTTTGGGGCTAGATTGATCCGTTTTTATTATTAATGTTTCTATGCTTACAAGAACAAGCTATTTTTCAACAGACTTCAAGATTTCGAAGGAGGAGGTTCTCAATTCGTCTTGATCTTTGTTTTTTTTTTCGCTATTTTTTGTATGTATGTTCACTGAATATTTGAATACGACTGGACCAATTTGGAAAATTCTTTTTTGTTTGAAAGAGCACACAGAGCTTCACAGTTGGTCCCGTTTTCACCAGGTCCGGATCAAATGACGGGACCCTGGAGAAATCGAGAGAACTGTTCAACTATTATAGACACACCTATAGTGATTTCACTATTTTTTACAGCAACTCGGCCACTTATTCTTAGAATAGCGGATCCTAAGTGAAGTATGTTCTTTTTTTAAAATTATTTATTAATAATTAGCGCTACTGCTGCTGCTGTTCTGTGGCAGGGCTTAGGTCGCAAACATGACAAAATACGGAGACTTTGCGACCGATAACAGTACAACATGGCTCGGGTCGGGCAGGATACAACTAATATCTAAGCGGAATTACAATACTTTGTATCGATTTCCTTGCGACTTATTTATAACAAAAGCAATCATTATAACCAGTATCAATAGGAAGCAGAAACAGGGTTGCCAGTTGTCCGGCTTTAGGACATGTTTGGCTTTTTACGGGCGTGTCCGGCTAAATATTTGCTCTTCCGGCCTGTCCGGCTTTTGTTAAGCTTTTCGTCTGACTGCCAAGCGAGTGGTACGAGTCCAAACAAGTTAATAAAATTGTTAAATAAGTGTATTAAAATAGTTATCATTTGCCAAGAGGCAGAACTCTTTAATTTTAAGTGGTTAATTAAAGGTGTAAATATATATTTGACGTCAACTGTACTAACAATCACTGAATTAAGCCGCGGACAGAAGGACCAGGCGAAACTATTAGGGTTCCTAGTTCCTGGTTGACTAAATAACCCTAAAAATAAATAAGTAATCGTTTCTTTTGTTATAAAATGTTGTCGGGCTTTTCGAACAACTGTCCGGCTTTATAAAAAGCTAAAATTAGCGATCAAAAAAGTCATGTCCGGCTTTCAGGGTAAAATGTCCGGCTAAATTAAGCGCGAAGTCCGGCTTTTGTGTTTTTGGGCCTGGCAAACCTAAGCAGAAAGGGCTAATTGCTAAAGTATAATTACCTACTCAATTATTGTCATCCTCTTACTTAATGTATGTACAAGTTTTTAGGGGCTCACCCACTATCAGTCTGTTGGACGACATTGATCTGTCAGTTGTTCGGGGCTGTCCATTTTTTGTTCTAACTTACAGACCGATATCGTCCGACGGACTAATAGTGGGTAGGCCCCTTTATGCCATGGTTGAAGGGACCGTTAGGAAACTTGGTAACATAATCCAACAAATGGCACAAAGGTATGCCATTTCTTTTACGAAAGTTGCACTAGATTTTACGAAGGCGACTGCCATCTGAACTTCCTTTCCAAACAGGAAGCTAGGTCTTGATAACATTTTACTCGGCTTCGTTACGATGTTTTCTTTCACCGAATAGCGACTGGAAATAACACATGACATGTCGTACGTCCATTCATTACGAAATACATTACCGCAAGAAAAATATTTAAACTTTACGAATTAACATACCTACATCTAAAACACAAAAGAAAATTGAACCAAAATTTTTTACCACAGATTTATTGAATTTCAGTTTTAAAATGAAATATCTGATTTGAATAATACTTATTATCTACAACATAACAATTTATTTTAAGGATTCTTAATATGTAAATATTCAGTTGAATAGAAAATTTGGAATTCAATCCAAAATTATTCTTTCTTTTTAAAGATGTCTAAAGATCATTAGGTACCTACGTAACATTTGAAATAGAGTAAAAGCTCCAAATAAAACAGTTACAAAAGATTTCAACATCAAATGGACTGAAAAGAACAATGTAAAACAAAATGTAAAATGCAAAATCATACGCAAAGCATTTTTAAGACAAAAGCGTAATATCTACCGTCACGCGATGGCGGCCCTTCGTTGCTTACTACTTAATGACCCTCATTATGACAAAAATGTATCATTTTAAATGATGTCTTTTCTCCGCCAGAGAAAATTTGCGAGGGTTTTTTTCGATACCAATATTTAAAATGATAATTTTTTGACAAATTACTGAAACATAAATGTCTGCACATTGATTATGCATCATTTGATCTTCGATCTCTCAACTCACTGATTGTTGTATGCGACAAGTAGGTACCTACTTATTGTAGACCCATTGTCCAAAATGCGTCTCTAATTTAAATACAATTAAGACGACTATTGTTGTAGAATATTCATGTCTAGAATCGATTCTAGGCTTTACACAAATCAACAAAAAAATCTGCATAGAATCTTTACCAGAATCAAAATTGGATTGTTAAATAATAATTATTCTATCAAAAGACTATCCTGACTAGGTTATTTTAGAATTGAAATCCTTAGGGCTCCTAAATTACAAGTCATAATATATTCTCATCATTATTCATAATTTTCAGCCCTTTATCGCCCACTAACTGAGCACAGGCCTTTCTTCGTGTACTTACACGCCACTTGTCCAGGTCTTGAGCCAATCTCATCCAAAAGTAACATGTTTTCGACACGGATTCCTTTAGAAAATTAGAAAAGAATTTTATTACAATTTTCTTTTCACTAAGTTAATCGGCAAGCTGCCTTTAGGGCTCAGCACAGAGTTTGTCGGATCGAACTGGACATGCTGCGGCGTTTTCTCAGAAGGTTCGACTCGAAACTGGGAGAGAAGTTTTACTAGACATACCCGCGATAGCACTTGAGAAAAGGTCGTACCTGGAACAATATTACTAAGATGATATAGTTGTAATTATATGGACACATTAGGATACTCGATAGAGTTATACTCGTATCAAACGCCGATCCAATGGAGATCTTATGTGCGAACCGTTACAGTAAATATACAATGTTATGTGGTTAGTTGGATTTAGTTAATACAAATAATACTCTGAGATTAGTCAGACAAAGAAGAATTCGGCACCTTCTATTTACTACGGCATTCATAAAAAATTTAAGGACACACTATCAGCCATGCTGCTGATCAAAATGGCAAGCCCAGAAAAATACCGACTTGTTGTTACAGAAGATATTATTGAAAACATGGTCTCTTAAATAGAAGAAGCATAGTTAAATTATCATTAGAGATTTCAGTTATAGACAAACGCCAGTCAAAACAAAAGATAACTAATTCAAGATTAATTCACTGAGACGGAGATGTGTCAAAGATCATCATCATCATCATCATTTCAGCCGAAAGACGTCCACTGCTGGACATAGGCCTCCCCCACTGAACGCCACAATGACCGGTCCTGTGCCACCCGCATCCAGCGGACTCCAGCGACCTTCACCAGGTCATCAGTCCACCTTGTAGGGGGCCTACCAACTCTTCGCCTTCCGGTGTATGTCAAAGATAACAAACAACAACAAACAAATGCCATGCATAAATGGTATCGGACTCAATGTAAGGCACTTGCCGTGGTAACTGACAGTGGTCCGACTCTAAAAGTTGAAAGATTTAATTGTTATGAAGGTATTCCAGCGGCCTGAATCTGTAAGAAGGCATCACTTACCGATATAATGTCTATGACCAATTCCATAGGGCAAATAAGAGCATGCGTGTCTAGCCTCCACATGTTCAGGAGAGAACCTTTCTGGGTCAAACATATCAGGCTTCGGGTAAATCTTCTCATCATAATGAATACCGAGCACAGAAATTCTGATCCACTGATTCTCTTCTATCGTTAAATTGGTATCTGGTATGTTATAAGTATTTTTAGACTTTATCCTCAAATCAGGAATTACAGGATACATTCTTAAAGTCTCATCGATGACTTTTCCCGTGTAAGAAAGATCTAAAATATCTTGTACAGTAATCTCTCCGTTATGTCTTTCTAGCATTTCTTTTATTTCTGCTACCACTTTGTGTTGGATATCTGTATTCAGAGCAAGCTGGTACAATAAGAAAGCTAAGGTTGAGGCAGTGGTTTCGTAAGCTGCTGTATAAAAGTTATACGCTTGTGCTGATACGGTTTCATCAGTCATGTCTAAATTGTTAGTAGTATCATACCACCTTGGATCTAAATTATCCTCCTCTTTTCTTAATTTTAAAATAAAATCCATGAAACCATCTTTGTTTCCAGGGTCGCCAATTTTTTGTTTACGTTCGTTTTTGACCAAATTATACAAAAAAGGGATCCTCTTATACAAATAGTGTCCAAGTTTCTTTAAAACGCCAGGATACATCATTTCAAGCTCCCGACCAAAGTTAAAGGGCTTAAAGGCACATGCATTTCGGTCGATATTAAAACGCATTTCATCTTCTTTGGAAAAACTGTCGAGATTAACACCAAAGACACAGGCGGCAACAGTGGTTTGCGTGTACTTTTGAACTAAATCATGAATATCTTGCTCTTGTTTTAATTGTGTAACTCCATCCACATATTTAACAAAGGCTTCCCCCCGTTCATTTATAAGATGCATCATATTCTGTAGCTTTTCTACAGTACACAATGGAGAAAAAATACTCTGTGTTCGCCAGGTACCGTCTTCGTGTAAAAAATCGTCTTCAACCTCATTCTTTTCAACTTCACCATCACGATTCACGAAAACATTGCAATCTTCCATCAATATATTCTTCACAACATCGAGATCACGTACTAACAGTTCCGAATTCCTCATAACATACATTCCTAACACCTTTTCTTCTGGATACGCATCATAGATTTCTTTGGTAACTTCACCAATGTGTTTATTTCTGAGTACTACATCTTTTACATTTCCGAAAAAGAAGGTTGGTTCTGGTCCAGCAACTTCTTTGTCTATCCAGTCATCGTTGTGTTTTGTGAAGTGGATATACAACAGTGTCACTATAATATTAATACCGGCTACAAGTATAACAGGCATTGTACCTGTAGCTGACACGGAGCACCAAGTATCACTGAACAAATTTTAAGTAACCGCCTTTTGTCATAAACTAAGCATAGTATCGTTAATGTTATGTTAATGGTATGTAAATTTTAGTTGCGACTCGTTCAGCAATGTATTGTCCTATCACATTGTTTATACCTATGTCGTAACGTTTTATATGTGTGCAGATAAAGATACCTGACCACAACATTTTTGAATGTTATTTAATTTAACTGGGCGCTTCTCCAGGCACGCCGCACTCAATGACATCCTACGCCGGTCTCTTGCCAGCGTTAATGTACCGGCTCTTCTAGAGCCCACCGGCATTCTCAGAGACGATCGCAAGAGGCCGGACGGGATGTCGTTAGTTCCGTGGAAGATGGGTCGGGTGCTGGTGTGGGACGCCACATGTGTAGACACACTAGCCCCCTCCCATCTCCATGGAACTTCCACTAGAGCCGGCGCGGCTGCAGAAGCGGCTGAGAAACAGAAAAAAACTAAGTACGGGGGCCTCGGCGTCGAATACAACTTTGTTCCATTTGGCGTCGAGACCCTCGGCCCGTGGGGTCCTAATGCCCATGCTCTCTTCAAAAAGATTTCAAAGAGGTTAGTGGATTCCACTGGTGACCGTAGAGCTGGCAGCTTCCTGGCTCAACGTATTGGCATTGCCATACAGAGAGGGAATGCTGCCAGCATCTACGGCACCATGCCGCGGGGGGACTGGTTATTTTAGTATAATATATTTATTTAAGATTAGTTTTTATTTATACTTAAGTTTATTGTTTACTGTTATATTAATATATGAAATAAATTTTACTATTATAATAAAGGAAAAGTTTAATTTAAAGAAAAAGAGTATGGTTCATTTTTCTAATACCATTGGTTACAGGAATATTTACAATTCAAATAGATATTCTTTCCTGTATAGGTATGTGTATACTTAATTAAGTAATAATAATGGCTTCTAAATCTACTGTTTAAAATGGCAACATACATGCATTATACAAGAACAAGAGTACCTATACAGTTAGCTCCGTGATTAGAAAAATCTTTAATCAATCAATGAAACAGAAATTTAAATCTAAATTTAAATCCAGTCGGTCTGAGAAAATAATGCAACCCTATAATATTTAACAAAACTTGTCGTGCAGTTAGCCTGACTTAAAATTGTATAAAATGACGGTTGCTGCCACTTTCTTTGTTTATATGATAAATTATACCACCTTATCACGTTATCCACGTGATAATGACAAATCCATCATGCAACCATAGGATTCATAGGTATCGAGGGAAGTAATACTTACCAGTTTGTCATTTTCCATATAAAAAAAGTTTTGCGGGGGAGGGGAACGTCAATTGTATACGTAACGTAGAAATAGTCAGGTCAGATAAACGTGAGTCCATACAATAAGTATGACCACTGGTCATATGTTTTCCGCAGAGGGGAACGCCTGTCAATGTCCGCTCCGGTTGGTAAACAACCGGAGCGGGCATTGACTGTTGGTTGAATGCTCTAGGACGCGACAATTTTCAAAACTGTGCGGAAGGAAGTCTCGTAGAATTTACGAGTTCCCATATACCTAACTCACGATACTTCCCTTTCTGCGCTAGCTATATAAATGCAAACGGAGGAGTGGAAATTAGATTTGATTCGTCAGCCATTCTAAATTAAACACACCTTCATACATCATACATTTAAATTTTCTTGGTTGGATTCTAGTTGCTGATTATATTCCCGATATACTTCTTCAGGCACAATATTTATTTTCCTAAGAACTTCTCGGCCGCTCTCTCTGGCTCGACCTTAATTACGAGTTTTTGCAGATGAATTTTATTTTCCCATAATTGTCTGCTGAGATCGGAATAATTTTCCGTTGGGCATATTAAATAAAAGGACAAAAAATAATTGTATTAGGGAATAATTTCGACAGATAGGCAAATACGTACTTAATTAAATTATGATACGACAGATCAGTATGTATGTTTACGTCACTCTGGGCGGTAAGTGAGATATTACGCCCACGGGCGTACCGGCAAATCTCACTTCACACCCAGGAGAAGACGTAAAATTGTGTACGCACCACGGGCGGTAATAAAGAAGGCCCCAGATCGCTTGTCTATGGCCCTTACCTTCGGTTCGGGCCACAAATATCCGCGATCTGAGCCGTTCTTTATTTTACCGCCCTAGGTGCGTAATGTACTATAATTGGTGTCTTTATTGTAGAAAGTCTTTTGTTCAGTCTCGTAACTTTCATCATCATATTAGCAGAACTACATCCGCTGCTGAAACGCCTAATGGCCTCTACAATAGGCGCAATTTTGACACAAAACTCGCGCGCGATTTCGAGACATTGCCGTCTAGGTGCAACGAAATTAATCAATGAAAACCGCAGGTGACTAGTCGCTTACGTTTGTAGAGGCCTTAAAGGATCTTACTAACGACCGTTTGCGTACAGTCGCCATGAGATATATCGGAGTGGCCAAGGTGGTCACAAATATCTGAACAGCGCTTCTATTGTTAAGGCCATAAAGTGCAGGTTCAAATATTTTTCAGTACCGCCGCTTCGATATATTTGATGGCGTCTACATCCAATGATTCCCTGCTTTGGCGAGATTATCGCTTCACCTTTGCTGGCATTTTAGGTTTGCTGGTAGAAATACAGGATGTTTTTTCAATAACTAGCCATATTGTGCGAGGTGGTTTGGTAGGCCATACTGAACAACTTTTTCTATGGGAGCAACTACGAAATTCCAAAATAAATTTGGCTGTTTCATACATATCGGCCGATCAGAAACGTCGACTTTTTGTAATGGGACACCAATTTTTTTTTTTTTTTTTGAGATTTCGGGGTTGGTCCCATATAAATTTTAATCTATCTATAATTGTAGAGGCCTGGCCTTTAACCGCGAAGCATTTCGTTCATCGAATCGAATATTTCCATCAGTCTCTTTTGTATACGCAAGGGCGATAGAGACGGGACCATCGTTTAGTCGATTTTCGAACTTCGCGGTAGGCCCTCTGGTTCGTGGCACTCGTTGACAAGAAGCAAAAACGATCGCAATTCAATTCGAGGCAATTCAGAACCAACTTCAAATGAAATTTCTTTTCTCAGGCCTGCAGCAGTCATACCGCTATCGCATGGAAATCGGTGTCTCTTTAATTTTACACCATAAATCGTTTGCAAGAGACGTTGGGGCCAACGATGATGAGAGGAAGCCCGACAAGCCCGTGGAGATTGGAGACCATGGTGAGATATGAGGTGCTAGTATATTTGTGCAGGTGTATGATCGCACGCGGTGCACGTCCCGCACTAAGCTGCATTACGTGATCAACCCGCTGTACGGAACAGATATAATGTGTTTGCCGTCTCATACCTTACAGAGAGCTCAAGTCATGAGAGTGCCAACGTTATGAGGTTGACGTGATATATATGTATATAAAGGGAAAGCGGGGAAAAGGAAGAAGGAAGGTGAACTGGCTCGATAACATCAAAAAATGGACAAACATTGAGGACGCGGCCTAAAGACTTGTGCTATTTGGCTGTAGTTTGTTGTCCACAATCCTACGACAGCAGAATCCTAAGACATTGCAAATTACGCAAACATAAGTGTTGAATTGCTTTCGTGACACATATTAACACTATTATCACTGCATGTGGAACCAACAACTGCAACAACAACACTGGATGCCGCAACATCGGGTCGTGGATCGGTTCGCCTAGAACTCTTATTGCTTGAGGATGGAGACCTATATAAGCTCTGCGAAACATGTTGCGCGTAGTGACTAAACACAAGTGAGTACAGCCGCATGCAGTGATAATAAACATAAGTGTGAAGAGTCGCCAGGACGCTCGCGTTCCCATACAAACGTAGTTTAGCTCTCATTTTAAAACGACATGCTTTAGAACCACGAAATTTGGCATGGGCATTCTAGTAGTACAGATCTATGTTGGTAATTTGTTTTCGTTGCTAAAAATTGTAATACAAAGAAAATACAGCCAGATACAGATTTACATACAAAACTTATTTTTGCTATATTTTCTTTGTATTACAATTTTTAGCAACGAAAACTAATTACCGACATAGCTCTGTACTACTAAAATGTCCATGCCAAATTTCGTGATTCTAAAGCATGTCGTTTTAAAATGAGAGCTGAACTACGTTTGTATGGGGACGCGAGTTCACGCGAGCGTCCTGGCGACTCTTAAGTCTTTTAAGATTGAAAGGAAAAAAAAAAATTCAGTCGAATTGAGAACCTCCTCCTTTTTTGAAGTCGGTTAAAAAAAAAAATCAGTCGAATTGAGAACCTCCTCCTTTTTTGAAGTCGGTTAAAAATATTAAATCGGCAAAACTATACAGTGTAAATTGCAACTTGGACCACAAAAGATGAGCTATAACACCGAAGGAAAGCTCTTTAGACGGTGAGTTAGAGATTTCTGCGAAAAACGTGATCGCAATAGCAACTCGGCGACAATGGCGACGTGACAGTTTGGAAATTTTAAGAATGTCGAGTAATGGCTGTAATGTGTCACGTCGGGAAATCGTCGGGCGACGTGCATTCATGACGGGGCTGGTTTTGTGGAAATAATATCAACGTTATACAACTTATAACTCAATTATAATAATATTGCTTTGCTATTCCGCGGTATATGAACGTGCTAGTTAATTAGGGACAGCCCGTTATACTTATTTGCGTATTTTTGCATGTATTAAATCATGCATTAATATTCCCAACCTCCCACCGCAAAAATGAATACGCGAATAAATTCAACAAACCACCACCTTTAAACCAAAACTCGAGACGTGTTTCGCCTCTCTGCGAGGCATCCTCAGGAGCTGCTGGAGGTGTCTTATAACTAGATAAATATTATAAGGTACTTTAACACACTGAAAACATCCATAAATCAGGCAAAAATGTCTGTGATAAACACACAAATAAATGCCGTTGCCGGGATTCGAACCAAGCACCTCCTGCAGCGCCTGGTCACTATCAACTAGGTTAAGAGGCCTTTATTAACAAATTGTGACCATTACTATTATGACTGCCCGAATAATACTGGAGAGCCATTTAAAAATCCTACAGTTTGAACATCAAAATTCTAAATCAAACAGCTGAGAATTTAATTCCTATCAGGTAATTGACGGAAAAAACATCATGCTACCTGTGAAAAAATACCCTTTTCACCTCAGCAGTTCGAACAAGCCTACTTTCCTCACTCCCTGGAGTGACGAAAGCGCGACTTTCCTCACTCCCTGGAGTGACGAAAGCGCGACTTTCATCACTCCAGGGAGTGACGAAAGTTGCGGCTTTCCTCACTCCAGGGAGTGAAATTTTGTTTCTAAATAGAAGCTTTTCGTCATAATGTTGATGCCTTTCATTCAGGGATGTAAATAAATGTGTTTTGTTAACTTTAATATGTTCTCACTACTGAGGTGAAAAGTTGTATGTGTCACACGAGAGGAAAGTTTTTTTTACATCTCGTGTTCTTGAGATCCCTCGCTACGCTCAATATTCAAACTAAGAATCACTCGCTTCGCTCGTGATTCAATTATAGAATCTTTCTCTTGCTCGGGACTCAAAATAAACACTCGCAAGAACAACTTTCCTCTTTTGTTGCACAAATAACTATTATGTAGGTATACGCTGTTTCTTGCAGTTGCAGTTGCACTCGAGCAATTAAATTAAAACGTAGATTCTACCCTCAAATTTGACAACGTTTGTGGTTTGATTATTAAAGTTTATTCCAACACGCAATTTGTTGTGATGAATGAATGTATTGAAATGATGGCGGCAAATAAGTAGGTAATTCTCTCTTAGAAGTCACTATGTCGCTTTTTATCAACTTATGTTCCATAATGCTCCGTAAATAGACGAAGCTGTTTCACAGAACTCCAGCGTTGGCTTTATTATGCCGATACCAAAGATTTTCTTTAAATAGATGCCGCATGTTTAGCCTACGTGTTAGCAACTTTTCACGAGAGATATTATTTCGCCAATATAATTGGCTATATCTACTGGACCGAAAATAAAACCGAAATTTCCTTCTGATTACAACGTCAACTGCTACAACTTTGTTTACGATGCCTAACTTTGCCTGGCTTGAAAAAAATGGTTTTCTACACTAAACAGCTATTTATATTTTGTTTCTGAGATAGGAAAAAGGTGACCATCTGAGCATTCTCAGGAATAAGACATAAATAGCTGTTTGGTGAAGAAAAAACTATGTTTTTCAGTCAAGCAAAGATGAACATTGTAGAAAAAGTTGTAGCAGTTGACGATACTGCAATACTGCATCCCGCCCACACACAATACATACCTAATTGATTCAAAAGAGATGTATTGGAGAAATCAAGTTAACATTTTTAAGTTCGAAGTTGGCTCCTGCTTTGTAACAATATATTTTAACTATCTCAACTCGTACTGTTAAATAGGTTATGTCTAATAAAAGAACAACTATTAAAAAACAGCTCACCGCCAGGCAAAAAAGTTATTTCAATGATGTATAATGTTTATTATTGTATAGGTTTAATGTTACTGCCAAAAGGACAAAAATATCTTAACTTAAAAAGGTTCTAAAAAAATAATAATCTTTATGAATTTGAGCCATTTACATACAAAGTACCTAGTTAAAGCTAAATGGTGTCTTCTTAATCGTTAATTTTGTCACATATTTTTTCATAAAAATTGTGTAATACTTATGCTAAATTAGGCGTACAATGGTATGATGCCTGAGCATTTCATTTAGGTCTTCTGTTATCTAATTAACCTACCAAATAAACTGATGCCAAAGTTGTCTAAGGTGTATTCGATTAATTCAGATATTCAACCAAGAATCTATTCCATCATTTTATTCGGCATTTTTTATTTATTTAGATATCACCCGAATGTTGCGTCATCTATTGTCCGCAAGTCCTTGGCCCGAACATGATTTTATTAAGCAATTTCGGCGTCAAGAGCACATGAGCGTCAGCGCCAAATATATGGGACGCGTAGGTACGCGAGGGCCGAATCTAGTTCACGTCTCGTTCCATTAGGGCCATTTAGGGCCAGCGAACGGAAATGTTATACGAAATGTAACCAACAAGGGGGTGGGAGGGTTAAAAATCATAAAATTAGTATGACGTAATTTGAGAAATTTCAATTAAACATTCTACCGTTCGCTTTTTATAATACTTACGAGTATAGGTAAAAAGGATAATATAATTTATGCCACACCTGGCCATAAAGTGGCTTTTTCCGCACGCTGCGCGTACGGAAAAAGACGCTTTCTGGCCAAGTGTAGACATAAAATGATGTACACAACACGGGAGGTAATAAAGAAAGCCCTCGATCGCATATTTACGTCCCTCGCTTGCAGCTCGGGCCGTAAACTTCTGCGATCTCGGCCTTTCTTTGTTTTACCACCCTAGTTCTGTAATGTACTAATCTATGTATATTATTCTGTTTTGAGTAGGTACCTACTTTTTCTTTTTTTTTACCGACTTCATTTCCATAGAATAAGGAGGTTCTGCATTCGGTTTGGTGTTTTTTTTATGTATGTTCACCGATTACTGCGAGACCCGTGGTCCGATTTGAGTAATTCTTTTTTACATACCCGCTTGGAATTCCCTGTCATGCTTATGTATTGTGATTAAATTATTTAATAAATAAGTAGGAAGACTAAACAGTAGTCACCGTTATCGTTATATGAAGTCACTATAAACACTTTAATACGTTTGTTGAAATCGTGATAAACAAAAATATAAGATCCGATTATTTATTGGTAAATAAGCCATATTTAAACAAGTTAACTCCCAAAAATTATTTTATGTACACACTTTTATTGCTGACTGTACTATACCTAATACACAGCATTGTCATGTAAATTACGGAAGTATAAGTACCAAATTTCAGTTCAATCAGTCACCGGGAAGTGGTTGAAATTTAACTTACAAGATTTGAAGCACAAAAAGTGTAAAAAAGAAAAAAAAGTAAAACGTCCACTGTAAAAAGAGCTGTCAACACTAATATTGTAAATGAAAAAAGTTTCTCAGTTCCAATTACTGCTTTGTTGAGCATAGAACCCGGCGCACATAAAATTGTAACTGTTGAAGTTCTATAAGTAGGTAAATACTTTAAAATGTAACAAAAAACTCGTAATTCTTACAGCTGAACTAAAACCTTGTAAATTTACCTGAAACAAAATGGCGGAACGCAATAAAATCAGGAACACGGAAAACAGGAGCGAATAAATAAAATTTACCCGCCGTGGACTTTTTTTATTAAAACCCTAAAGAGCGCCATAAAGAAGGGGGGGTTAGACCGAAATTTATTCATTTCGGGACATAATTTGGGGCGTATTTTAATAAAAACCTTAGTAGTCGTGTTTGAATCTCATCTTGGCGAGGTGCTTGGCATCTTGGCCTTGAATGTTTTAAACATTAGCCTAAATCAATACGAGTAGCTTATTCGTGCTTAAGGGTACCAATTGAAAACTGAAGGTATAGGGATATTTCAGTGTAGGGTAGATATTCTTTTAATTTTAAATATATCTAGTTTATTAAGTACACATTGTTGCACTACGTTTAGAAAGAAACTGAATTACTTTTTACAAGTTATATACATTAATTTACATGACCATGAGAATGTTGATGCCAATAGTCTAATTGCCGTCACCTCGGGGTACTTTGGCCAAATTCAGGATACTTTGGCCCATATAAAAATCACATATCGAAGGGTCTAATCAAAAAGGTAAAAACGCTATCATCATCTCAGCCATAAGACGTCCACTGCTGAACATAGGCCTCCCCTTTAAGGGGGGGTTTGCCATACGCGCCACGCTTGGCAGGCAGATTGGCGCGCGCAGTTTTTTTTGTTTTTTTTTTTCAGGCTTTCGGAAGATGCTGCTGCCCATCTCCCGGTATATTCCCTTAGCAGACTCCTACTGCAACCACGGGACGATATATGGTGGGGGACAATTCTAAGGCCGGGCACCCCACGGCGACGCGAAAAACGCTATCGGTTAAATTGGTTATAATCAACCCCATGGAAATGTGCCATTCATTCAATTCGTTTTGAAAACCTGAACTAAGTAAATTCCAAAGGCCAAAGTTACCCTCCAAGGCTAAAGTACTCCATGGTTACGGTACTTGCTAAATACTGCGTTCAGTTAGTCATAAAGCATAAATTCTCTGAGTTAAACCCACAATGTTATGTAGAAGTTACCTACCTTAATTCTACAATCTTTGTTCACTCATTGTATTACAAGCAATAATCAATAAAACAAGAAATAATTCCACTTCGCAGCATTACTGGCGTCTGATTCAATAAATAAAAAATCCCCGCGACAAAATAAAATTTTCCGTTCATCAGACAAGTAATGTGATATAGAAATAGGCGAAGCATCAAATGAAGGCACAAAATCAATACGATATTCAAGAAAATAAATCCCCAAGCTTGGTAGAGGGGGGAAAATGGCTTCTAACATTAATGACGTCATTCCAAGGCCCGCAAAGATGCTGAGCAACGCTTGATAGTCGATGGAACGCCACTAAAGGGGGTTTAATGCGAATATTATTCAGTACCCACTTTAGCCGTTTACCATTTTGCCCCATCCTCCTGGCGCTAGTGTTTTAGTTGACTGTAAAAAAAAACTTTATCAAGATGTTTTATGGCTGAGCTTAGTTTGGGAGGTTTTCGGTGTAACTCGGGGACTTTACATGCATTCTATTACTTCGTCGCTCCATTGAAATGTATTCCGAGACGATTTGATTTGACAAATACCTAAGTGCAGAGTAACATCCCAAAATCTTGTACCGAACCTGATTTTCTTCACGACAGAATTTCGCATATTGAAGTTATTAAACTAATACAGAGTGTTTTTTCAATAACTAGCCACATTATGGGAGGCGATTAGGTAAGTCATACTGAACAACTTTTTCTATGGGACCAACACCGAAATCCCAAACAAAATTTTGGCCTCCTGATAGAAAACGTCAACGTCTGATCGGCCAAAAAAATTTTTGAGTTTTCGGAGTTGGCCCCATCGTAAAAGTTATTTAGTATGGCCTACCAAATCCCCTCGCACAATATGGCTACTATTTAGCTCTTCTAATAACTGCTAATTCTAATCTACTGAAGCTGCAGCTAAATCACTATCCCTACATAGTATAAAACAAAGTCGCTTCCTGCTGTCTGCCCCTATGTGTGCTTAGATCTTTAAAACTGCGCAACGGATTTTGATGCGGTTTTTTATAGATAGAGTGATTCAAGAGGAAGGTTTATAATATGTATAATTGCACCCGTGCGAAGCCGGGGCGGGTCGCTAGTATTATTATAAAGAGAAGCTCTGTAAGCGGTAGACTTGGCGAGGACACATAATTTATTTATCTATAGGTTTTATACGGATCAATGCCTAGTCTTTTCTCTAAGGCGAGTTTCTTTGTTCTGTATTCATTATCAGGCTCCGAATTTAAGGTTCCGTAGGAAAAGGTTGCATTTTTAAATCAGTAAGATATTTGTAATGAAATGAAAACAATTCGAATAAGGTAACTTCTACTCAACTTTTTATCAAATACTTCCGATCTTAGTAATGGTTGTGTAATACCTATATTTAAGTTCGTTACTTAATATCAAATAAGTCCAAGAATAATATTTAATTAGTTTCAAAACAGTTTTTGCTTTGAAATGTTAAAAGCCTTAAAAAAATCCGCATTAATTTATCTACATCGCTGTATCTCTATTTCAAATAAATAAATGCATAAATAAATAAATATTATGGGATAATCTTACACAAATCAACCTAGTTCCACAGTAAGCTCAATAAGGCTTGTGTTGATGGTACTAAGCGACGAAAATGTTGGTACAAAATTGGCCAAAAGTCGTATGACGTTTTTTGCTTCTTTTGGCCTCGGGAATACGTGGTTAAAACCTGTCGGGTTTAATCTGCCCACGGTGTATATAATAGATAGACATAGATAAACACACAAATAAATGCCCTGACCAGGATTCGAACCCGAGACCTCCAGCTTCATAGGCAGGGTCACTACCAACTAGGCTAGGAGGCCGTTAAAACGCTATTTAAAACGGTAGAAAGGTTTTTTAGTAGTAGACTCTACAGTACTGTACTACCTTATCGGCAACGTCACGCACTGTTTCCGTTTCTCGTTTCTCGTTTATAGGAGATATTTAACATCGTAGGAGCGGAACCGTTCAGCATTATTCTGGGCTGTCTTTTCCTAATAAATTAACATGCGACAGACACTGCATAGTAAATAAGACAGTTGCAAGATTTATTTCTTTCTGGATAGAATCCACTTAAAGACGGGCTTTGCATTTTAATGCCCTGTCCTTTAGCCGGGGGCTTTCGAGATTTTTCTAATAGTTGAGATAAGTTCATAATATGTAGTTCGAATTGCGGTTATTATCCAATATTAGATTTAAACTTATGCCCCGACCTTTTACAATCTTCAACGTTAATATCACGAGCTTACAAGTAAAATATTATAGAATGATTCATTACTTAAAAGAAGTATTTAAAAAAGTCTTATTAAATTAGACCTTTTTAGGGTTCCGTGGCCAATTGGCCATTGTACTACTAAAGTGTTGATTCTTGCCCTAGAAGGTATTTTCCACAGAAATCACTGAACATACACACAGGAAATGGTAATTCTAGAATATGTCAATTCCTATTTTGTTCTTCTTCTTAATATTTATACGGCCTCTATAGCCCAGTTGGTAGTGACCCTGCCTATGAAGCCGGAGGTACCGGGTTCGAATCCTGGTAAGGGCATTTATTTGTGTGCTAACCTCAAATATTTGTTCCTGAGTTATGGATGTTTTCTATGTATATAAGTATGTATTTATCTATATAAGTATGTATATCGTCGCCTAGCACCCATGGTACAAGCTTTGCTTAGTTTGGGGTTAGGTTGATTTGTGTAAGATTGTCCCCAAATATTTATTAATATATTTATTTATTTGCTTGATGGGTGGCGACATTTGCCCTTTAGTGTAAAGTTAGACGATACTCTGAACTAAGTCAACTAGTGGAAATGAAAATGTTTTGAAATTATTATGAACATAAAAACGTGCCCGTTACATACTGCAAGTGTCGTCCGCCGCTCCCTCAACTAAGATTTTTTATAAGCTATAATGCCCGGAATACACGAGGCTAGTTTTTCAAGCCAGTATAGTAAGCTAGTTAGTAAAGCTAGGAAGCTAGTAAATAGAACGGCAAGCTATTAAAACTTTCCTGGCTCCAGCACTAGCTTACTAGCCTGAAAGTTAAGCTAGTTTTGTATACACGAAGACAGACCCACTAGCTTGCTAGCTTACTAGCGCTAGCTTACTATACTGGCTTGAAAAACTAGCCTGGTGTATTCCGGGCATAAGTCCACCAAAATGTTACTCTGTGTGGCATCCTGCTTTTTCACGTGCCCTTATAAAATTTTTGTAATGAAATTGTAGTACGGTAATGGGGATCCGTTTAATTCCATTCATTATTTAAATGTCTATTGCTTTTGTCAATAAATTATTGACAATTCGCTAGGCCCTTTTGAGATGAGAGTGAGTCAATGATAAACCTCATTAAAGCTTTCACAAACAGATCGTAACAAACAATCCGACATTTTGATTTGGCATTTACAATCAACTCCCGTCAAATCGCGACAAACAATCTCAGACTAACTGCTGCAACATCGTATCACACTCCACGATACCATTGAAGAATCAACTTTGTAGCGTTACAAATAAGGTTTAAGTTCATAAAGTAAATAAAGGTAATTATGAGGTTAAGAAAGAAAGCCGAGTTACAACATTAGCCACGGATTGCAATTTCTACGAATGGCTTCCTTTTAACTGGAATTCCAATTCCGAACTCGGAAATATCAAACGACTCTTCGCGCGTCATAAAACCCAATATTATTATAGGTCAAGAGTTAGTCGCCAGTTTCTGCGTATATTATAGAATTGGAAAAATTTATAATATAAAATCTGAACCATTTTAGTTCAGTTCTTCAGCATTTTCTCGGAGTGTTGCTTGCAAAACAGTAGATTTGGATATATTTAGTAGTGACAACGATAATGCTATCTAGTATCTATCTATACTTAACGTCATTACGAGATTTAAACACATATATTAAAATAACGATAATTTTAATAGACAGTATGAACAACAATAATATTACACATTTGTGAAAAAAGCCTTGCTTACGTGCAAAGATTCTGAATCTCTCAACCTAACTACGACAAGTTTTTATCATTTATTACTTTTGTTTCTACTTTACTAGTACCTGTTAATCTCGAGTATGTATAAGAAAAAAACTTGTTTAAAAGTACAATTTTTCCGCACCTTCTCCTAGACTATGCCTCCACTCCACCCCCCATCAAAGTAACTGTCACTCTCATTTCTCACTTTATTAAAACTGCTCAATCGTTCTTCAAGCTCTTTTATTCATCAAAGTATTCGAAATAACCAAGCAAAGTAATTCCTTATTCAATAAAGTGAATATTCATGAATAAATCTGCTGGGTCAATTATTATTCCAAGTCAATTCATCAATTATTAATACAAATTACAAAGTTTTCTTTGTTCTTAATATAAGTTTGAGACTGTTTTTAATCAAATTTTAGAACGATTACTAGACTAGTTTGTATAAGTTTATAATAATATTTACATCTTGTAGACCAGCTAAAATAATGTATTTCTGAATGACCAGATTGGAAGATGATAAAAGAAACTGGACAACCATGGAGAGTCTAAAGAAAGCGTGGTAAATAGAAAAAAATAGCTCATGATTTCTAACCTTCAATTATCATTATCAGAGACTATAAAGATATAGACGGCCACAGCCTAAGAACTTTTTGAAGCTCAAGTCAATTGCGCCATCTATGTCAAAGACCCCTAAAGATACCGAAAATGTAAGAGAAATGTCTCCTGCACTGCTACTCCACCTAGTAGCTACTAGTGTACTACTAGTACGCTATCTCTATAGTCTCTGTCATTATCAAACAAGTTTTGTTAGACAGTTGAACATCTTTGCCAATTGTCTAAATTGTTTCTTTAGGCGTCCAAGCTAATATTATTATCAGCCCTCATGAAGTGAAAATATATTGAAAATTTCAACAACTTCGCAGACGAAACCGCAAACGGAGGCAAGTGATTTAAAAATTCTTCTCAAGGGGAAAACGGTTTTAACATTTTGACTTGTTATTTCAAGTTGCTAATATTTTGAAAGCATTTCGAAAGAGTTCAGCCGCTGGATCCTCCGCAAGTTCGTTGAGGACTCTCTGAAACTCGATAATTGGATTTATGTAGTTTAGTATTTCTTTTCTATAGTATAATCTCCTCATTTATCTTAAGTAGTACGTAACTCTTAAATATTAGGCTTATTAGCTGTCCATGAACATACTAGGTACCTGTATTACCTATTTTACCTGTTTTACCTATGCCACACAACATTATGCCCATGCTCTCTTCAAAGAGATTTCAAAGAGGTTAGTGGATTCCACCGGTGACCGTAGAGCTGGCAGCTTCCTGGCTCAACGTATTGGCATTGCCATACAGAGAGGGAATGCTGCCAGCATCTACGGCACCATGCCGCGGGGGACTGGTTATTTTAGTATAATATATTTATTTAAGATTAGTTTTTATTTATACTTAAGTTCATTGTTTACTGTTATATTAATATATTTTAGCTTCACAAGAAGACCCCGATATTAGTGTTTTTCGCAAATTACAAGTACTTAAAACTTAAACTAGGTATATACATTTTTTGAATACTTTTTTCCTAAGTTTTCTTTTTAGTTGTTTCCTTTTCTTTTCAAAATTGTTTCTAGCTCCGCGAATTAAGGAATACAATTTGAAGCGTGTTAATTTGTTAGCTATGGTCCATTATTAATTAACAATCTAACTTTAACAATCCCAAAGACTCAAAAGTAGCCAAAAGCCTCCAAAAACAATCCAGTATTTAACAAGAAAACACAATTACCACGAACGACTTTGACATTTCTTTGGAACAACAAACTGAATCCGTTTCGCCATTTCCGTTAGATAATTTTTCAATTAACTGTGTAAATATTTATGCAGGCGTCGGGCGACTAATTTGAGAGGAATTTAATTTATTTTATTATGAGTGCCCGGACGCAGATAATGTAATCAGTGGCTGGACTGCGTACCAAGGGAAGCTTTGATTATTAAACCAACCGGATGCGAGATGCGCTCTCATTTCTAAAAAAAGTCTGCCGTTTTTTGCGGGGGAGGGGAATGTCAAATGTATGCGAAACGTCAAAATAGCCACGTCAAATAAACGTCAGTCCATACAATGAGTATGACCACTGGTCATACTAATTCGGCAGAGGGGAACGCCTGTCAATGGCTACTCCGATTGGTTTAAAGCTCTAAAAACGGAAGAGTTTACTTGTGAACTTATTATTCCATCACGTCAAGTACGCAAACTTTTATGAGAAAATATCGTTGGTCAAAACAATGGCCACCTTCTGAACAACGGCATGTAATCCTCCGTTTGGTAATCAGCCGTTCGATCAATGACATAATTCCATACATGTAACAAATGGTTATGTTATAAAGTAAAATTGGGCCATTTTATTTAAAGTTGTCTATTCCACTTTCACAAATGTGTCCCAAATTTTCACACATTTTTTGTTCTTTCCATTCCATTACCGCCATAAGAAGTCGCCAGAAAAAATGGTAACGGAATGGGAAAAAAGATTGGGACACATTTTTTGTCCTAATAAAATCGAAATAGCTCGCGATGCTGAGTCGAATGAATTCGGCTGTCACAAAAGTATGATATCATAGTTGTCTCACTAGCGACTGTCAGTTTTGTCATGTGGAATAAGGGTCCAGATGGTAATATTCTAAACCAATGCATTGCAATTGTAAACAAAACACACTGCCGCTTCAATGGTCTTATAAAGGAATGGCTACGCGTAGCGGCCGTGCGGAATGTGAAGTGCCGTAGAATTCATTACTACCACTCTTTCCTCAAAATAATCTATGGTACAGTCGCCATCAAATATATCAGAGCGGCCAAGGTACTCAAAAATATCTGCCATGCACTTTATCGCCTTGAGAATAGAGGCGTTGTTCAGATATATGGTACAAAGTACAGTCATATTTCTGTATTTTTCTCTTCTCTATGAGCACGGACCGGGCTCGAGCCGGAGTTTGTTTGCCGAGACTTCGCCGTTAGGAACTTATCCGTCCATAGTATTTGTATGCGTAATAAATTAGTTAATAAACTTAGTTCAATACATGCGGCTTTAATAAGAATATTAACAAGTTGTGTCTATTAAAATCTTAATTTTATTTGCTTAGGTAAGAGGAGAAAAATAAGTGACACTGAAACTAATATTAAATACTCCACACCAAAAAATACTTGTATATTTTTTTATATCTGAATCTGGATTTTTAACTATTTGATTTTTTGACTCCAATTATAATATTTTATTCTATTTTATATTTGACATTTTTTTTTTATGAATTTGTAAGTTTTAATTACTATTAAGTATAATTAATCTTAATCTTAAATTTCTTAAGAAATCGTATGTGTAAAATTGTATTGGACCTATGTTGTCTGGAATGAATAAATGAAAAAAAAAAATTAGCCGCCGCGTCGTCATTGACTTGAATTCAACTACGCGAATCCGCATGCGTAGGACTACATTCGTCATATAGTTATGTGAATGACTTATGGTATTCATGTTTCTGGGAGGTGTCGGTTTTGTATCGAACATCAAAGGATTTGAACCTTGGCGTAGCCTCAGAGTGGACGAAAACTAGCACACTTACCCTACATTTTATTCGTGCACATGTATGGAGTCCATACTTATACATGCACAAATTAATGTAGCGTAATTGTGTTATGGACTACCCGTGCTCCCCATTCGCGAATGAATTCACATACCCTACCCTGAAATCTTCGCAAAGTTCACAAATTTTCGCGCTATAGTCAGTGACTGGCATTGGCATTCAGCCGTGGGGTGACCGGCCTTAGGTAGGCCTTCGGTGTAACAAAATACTGGTGATCCTTTTAAGGGCATAATTAATATCGTATTCTAATTATGAAAAATAAGGAAAAAAAATCCACCAAAAAAATGGTTTTGTATGGTTTGGCCGGCTGGGAAGACGTGTCCCATACAAAAAAAAGAAAAAAATTGCCAAAAAATTTTTATTCTACCCTTTCTTACTCGCAATATGATACGCCCTTAAACTTATGTTATATGTATGTATCATTGTATGTATGTATAACAAAGTAACCTGAACCTCCCTAAGTAACCTGTCCTTATGTACTTACGGAATATCATTTGATATTTACCAGTCGCTTTTCGGTGAAGGAAAACATCGTAAGGAAACCGGATCTAATCCCAAAAAGGCCTGGTTTCCCCTCTGGGTTGGAAGGTCAGATGGCAGTCGCTTTCGTAAAAACTATATAGTGTCTACGCCAAATCATGGGATTAGGTTGTCAAGCGGACCCCAAACCGGGATAAACGCTAGGATGATGATGATGATGATGTATAACAAAGTAACCTACCGTTTTTCCATTTCCAACTTTGCAACAGACACCACAGTCGTGTTGCTAGTAGAGCTATTTTAAAAATGTCAAGTGGAAATGTGTAAGTTTCCTTTCCAGAAGTTTAAAATTTGAGTAACTCCGGGCCGAAACTTGTTGCAACTTTGTACTGTCAAGTCTGAAGAATGCGTTCCTTTTAGAACATAGAAGTTTATATGAAACGTGGATATATGTAGATTTTTCTTAGGAGGTAAATATGTTTGAAAATATATCACAGTATTTTTAAATAACAATACCGCTTCAATACTTAATGAGGTGAGTTGGATCAAAATATACATTCAAACCTGAATAAAATATTGTAGGGGCCGTATTCTAACTTTAAAACACGCACAGACACCATCCAACTTCAATGCAAATCCAATGCAATAACAACACAACACAGCTAACGCCTACACGTTTGAATCAAAAATGACGAAATTTGCTTGAAAATTACTGCCATGCAACTACAATACGACTTCAATATTGGTTTATTATTGGTTGAGTGTTGGAGTTATGTTTAAGACAGATTGTGTTGTTAATGTATTGTTTATACATTTTAAAATTAGAATACGGCACTAGGTAGTTTTTAAATAGTTTTAGGTCATATTTTATTATATTATATAAAAGATTAGTTAAGATGTTTCTAGGTTTTAAAATAAAAGGAATAAAATATTGGTGGCACGTTGTTTTTTATATAAAAAATGTTCAGCCGTATAAATTTTAGTTTTGTAATGATTTTATATACCTTGATTTCATAATTTTCAGGATATACACAAAATCCAACCTCACCCCGTAGTCCCTCATCTACGAGGTGAGGTAGGATTTCCTATAAATGTGAGTTGGGGAAATTATTGGATCGACACTTATGAATACCTAATGAAAATTACAAAATTATGTTTCAAAATTAATATGTAAAAAAAGGATATTATTTTTGTAGCAGTAGCTTGTAAAAACTAACTCACCCTTTGTCATCCCTATCGTATTCATGACCCGACTACCCCCGCCATCCGTACCCGTATTCATGACCCGACTACCCCGCCATCCCTACTCGTATTCATGACCCGACTACCCCCGCCATCCCTACTCGTATTCATGACCCGACTACCCCGCCATCCCTACTCGTATTCATGACCCGACTACCCCGCCATTTTACGGTATACCATGTGTTCTTGTGATCATGTTAGCTTGCTACGAAACATGCTACGGCGTAGACCCTCTACAACGCCTCTACGTCTACCCATTTCATGGCTCACCCTGTACAGTCGCCATCAAATATATCGGAGCGGCCACAGTACTCAAAAATATCTGAACAAGCACCTTATCGCCTTGAAAATTAAGGTATTGCTCAGATATTTGGGTGGTTACAAATATCTGAAAAACGCCTCTATTGTTAAGTGCATGTCCAGATAATTTTGACTACCGTGGCTGCTCCGATAGATTTGATAGCGACTGTACAACCAGCAGAAGAAGCGTGTCTCTTGTATGATTAATAAGGTTGTGCCAAGTTCATTTTGACCACCTTGCCCATTGGCTACTTACTGCAGCTCAACTCTTTCTCGTTAAAACCTTCGCATTTTCCTTCAGAAACTCCAATATAGACGGGATAAAGGAATTTCACATTCTCCCAGTAGGTATTGTTATAGTTTGTTTCGTGCTATAGATAACCTGCCACGCGATAGCGCATAAAAAGATAAAAAAACCGGCCAAGTGCGAGTCGGACTCGCGCACCGAGGGTTCCGTAAAAACCTAAAACAATTGCTATTTCTTATGATTGCGTGGACATGAAAGTTTCGTTTTGCTACAGCAGAAAGATATTATAGAGCTGAGTATATGATATGAATTTCAATTCAATACCTCTACGCGTTTACGAGGAAACAGGTAGTAAGTTTAAAATTAAAAAAAATATTTTAAGTACTATTTTACTAAAAATGTCTACTTTTCGTAATTTTTCCTTTGTCTTTGCTATATAAAGTTTCTTCGTGCCAAGTTTCAAGTTTCTGAGTTTACGGGAAGTACCCTTTAGGTTTTGAGTTTCTTGCGAGTACTCATCTCCAAAATATGCAACTTAAATTGTTATTTCTTTTGATTGCGTTGACATGAAAGTTTGTTTTTGCCACACCTGAAAGGTATAATAGACCTGAGTATTTGATATGAATTTCAATTTAATACCTTTACGCGTTTACGAAGTAAGTTTAAAATTTAAAAAAATATTTTTTGTATGATTCTACTAAAAATGTCTACTTTTTATATTTTTTCCTTTGTCTCTGCTATATGACGTTGCTTCGTGCCAAGTTTAAAGGTTCTGAGCTTGCGGGAAGTACCCTTTAGGTTTTGAGTATCTCGCGAGTACTCAGTTTCAAAATATGCAACTTAAATTGCTATTTCTTTTGATTGCGTTGACATAAAGATTTGGTTTTGCTACATCTAAGAGGTACTATAGCCCTGAGTATTTGACATTAATTTCAATTGAATAACTTCACGCGTTTACGAGGAAAATGGTAGTAAGTTAAAAATTTAAAATATATTTTTTTGTATGATTTTACAAAAAAAATCTACTTTTCGTAATTTTTCCTTTGTCTGTGCTACATAAAGTTTCTTCGTGCCAAGTTTCAAGTTTCTGAGTTTACGGGAAGTACCCTTTAGGTTTTGAGTTTCTTGCGAGTACTCAGTTTCAAAATATGGAACTTCAATTGCTATTTCTTTTGATTGCGTTGACATAAAAGTTTGGTTTTGCTACATCTGGAAAGTCCTATAGCCCTGAGTATTTCACATGAATTTCAACTTAAGACGAGGACTCAAAAGAACATGTACCTCGATTTGGGCGGAGCAATCATCGCGTAGCCCCACCTCCTTGCGAACTCGGTCACTACGCACTTCGCTCAGATAGAGGTTCGCAGAAAGTTCACTCGGAACAAATTAGATCTCGATATTTTTTGCAGTAGGAGAATCTGCTTTGCGAGACGGTAATTTTTAAACTGAATTTGATTTAGTTTTTGTGAACGATGTTACTTTTTATTGTAAATTACGTACAGTCGACATCAGATATATTATATGGGAGCGGCCAAGGTGGTCAGAAATATATGTACAACGCCTGTATTGTCAAGGCGATAAAGTGCATGTACAAATATTTTTGAGTACACTGGCCGCTTCTATACATTTGATGGCGACTGTACCTCCTAAGTGAAAGGTACAAATGAGCACATTTTATAATCATAACATGTCGAGCCATGCTCAATGTAAATAAAGGTTCCATAATAACCGGTACGTCACAAAACTCACAAAACACCCAATCAAAAGGTCGTTTTATATATGATATTTTGCGGCACTTAAGTCCTTTTAACATGAGTTTTTGAGCTAGAATTCAAAAACGGCTTAACCGTTTTTATGCAATATAACTATACTTTATATCCAAACATGTACTTTATCGCCTTTAATTTTGAGGTCTTGTTCAGATATTAGTGACTACCTTGGCCGATTTCATATATTTGATGGCGACTGTACTATTCAAGTAATATGCAATGATTGCGTAAGGGCCGACCGCCAAATGGTACCTTTGCCAAAATAATGTCAGAAATATAGTACTAATCGAACGAGCGGAGCGCAAGCGAAGCGAGTTCTTACAAACCACTTCTAGCTACTTATACTGAGACGTCTCGGCATTTCGATGGCTTTTTGATTTTGAGAGTTTGTTCGACGATGACTAGTACCATTTTTCTGATCTTCATGAAATTTGATGGGGTTGTAGCAGAGATACACATAATTTGAGAGTTAAGTAATGGACATTGGCTTAGCATAGCTTGCACACCGTCGCCGCATGCGGTTCTCTCCCTTTATCTATCTACCCACTAATTACTCAAAAGCAAGTAGGTATCTCTAGTTAAAACTCGCCTTTGCCCAGAGACAGACAACACGCAACGCGACTAATTTTAAAATAATTATGTTCTAAAATGGTAGGCACTAGACAGCCAGTGATCGGAATAGGTAGCGTATATTATTTACCTATTCATACATTTTGGGGCCGTCCAGAAATCATGTGATCGTATTTAGCCTATTATTGACCACCATCTATAATTTCTTTGTTTTTCATCCGTTCGTGTTGAAAATCGATATCCGAGAATCTTAAAGGCCTCTCAATACAAAACTGAAGTTAGAATTGAAAACAATGGACGCCATCTTGAATTTCTTCATTTTTTTATCCGATCGGTTTGAAATTCGACATCTAAAGTAAAAATTCGAATCTGAAGTAAAAATTCCAGAAATTGGGCGCCATCTTGATTTTCTTCATTTTTTATCCGATCAATTTGAAACTCGATAGCAGAGGATCTTTCTTTAAAGCCCCTTACGAATCTGAAGTCAAAATTGCAAAAACTAGCCGCCATATTGTTTCATTATTTTCGATCTGTTCGTGATGAAAATCGATATCTGAGGATCTTAAAGGACTTTCAATATAAGACTGAAGTCGAAATTGCAAAAATGGCCATCTTGCTTTTTTTTCATTTAAATAAATAAATATTTGGGGACAATCTTACACAAATCAACTTATACTAAGCTAATCTTGTACTATAGGTACTAGGCGACGATATACCTACTTATATAGATAAATATACACGGTGCTCGTGAGGATTGCGAGAGATTTTAACAGTGTATTCTTGATCGTAATTGGAGACTAAAATGTCGTACAAACTTTTCTGGAATTCGCCTAGTTTCAGAGTTATTACCAACTAAATAAAAAACCATTTTTTTTGTAACTCAGTGCAAAAAGTTTTTTTGATGGTGATTTCTCTTTATGGGGTCTAGTCTAGACATTCATATTGTCAGATATCAAAATGCCAAAGAATAGTTTGCGTAAACCATTTTTTACGGATAAAAATGCACCAATTTATTTTAGTCAATAGTTTTACCAATAACATATTTTTTTATGTTCAAAAGCATTCAAAAAATCTAAAAAAAAGCACAAAAAAATTTTTTTTTTACGAATTCGACATAAGTTCATATAACATTTATTACTTATGACCCGAGCACCCTCTATACTTAGATACATAGAAAACACCCATAACTCAGGAACAAATATTCGTGATAAACACACAAATAAATGCCCTTACCAGGATTCGAACCCGGGATCTCCTGCTTCGTAGGCAGGGTCACTACTAACTGGGCTAGGAGGCTATTAAATATTATTATTTTTATCCGATCGGTTTAAAACTCGATATATGAGGATCTATAAGGCCCCTTGACACGAAACAGAAGTCAAAATATGAAAATAGGCGCCATTTTAAATTTATTTATTCTTGATGCGATCAAGCTTGAATCCAATATCTGAGGATTCGCCAGGCCCCGTAATACGAATCTGAAAAAGCTGGCAGCCATCTTGAATTTATTTCTTTTCGATCCGTTCTTTTTGGAACTTGATATCTGAGGATCTTTAGGGCCCCTTTTCTTCATTTTATTGATTTTTTGCCTGATCGGTTTTAAACTCGATATTTGAGAATCTTTAAGGCCCCTTAATATAAACTGAAGTCAAAATAAGAAGAAACGGTTGCCATCTTGAATTTCTTTATTTTTGATCAGATCAAGTTATAAACCGATATCTGAGGATCCGCCAGGCCCTTTAATACGAAACTTCGTATTAAGTTAAGAGGCCTATTATAGATCCTCAGACATCGAGTTTCAAATCGATCGGATCAAAAGTGAAGAAAATCAAGATGGCGCCCATTTTTGCAATTTTGACTTCAGTTTTGTATTGAGAGGCCTTTAAGGTCATCAGATATCGATTTTCATCACGAACGGATCGAAAATAACGAATATCAAGATGGCGGTTCGTTTTTGCAATATTGACTTCAGATTCGTATTAAGGGGCCTTAAGGATCCTCTGATACCGATTTTCAAACCGATCGGATAAAAAATTAAGAAAATCAAGATGGCGCCCATTTTTTGAATATTTGTCTTCAGATTCATATTAAGGGGCCTGGCATATCCTTAGATATCGATTTTCAACATGATCGGATCAAAAATGAATAAACTCAATCTGGCGCCCAATTTTTAAAAAAATATTTCAGATTCATAATAAGAGGCCCTAAATGTCCTCAAGTATCGGGTTTCAAACCGATCGGATAAAAAGTGAAGAAAGTCAAGATGGCGCCCTTTTTTTAGAATTTTGACTTCAGATTCATATTAAGGGGCCTGGCGGATCCTTAGATATCGATTTTCAACATGATCGGATCAAAAATGAACAAACTCAAGATCGCGCCCGATTCTTAATTTTTTTTACTTCAGATTCGTAATAAGAGGCCCTAAATATCCTCAAGTATCGGGTTTCAATTCTAGATGGTGGTCAAAAATAGGCCAAATACGATCACATGATTTCTGGACGACCCCAAAGTTTAGGTAAATAATATACGCTACCAATTCCGATCACTGACTGGAACGTATTTTAAAATTAGTCGCGTTGCGTGTTGTCTGTGTCTGGGCAAATACGAGTTTCAATTATACCTACCTACTTGCTTTGAGTAACTAGTGGGTAGATAGAGGAAGAGAACCGCCTGCGGCTACGGTGTGCAAGCGTGACCGCTTGTTAGGTATAATTGTACCTACTTACCTATAGAAACTTAACTCGCGTCAAAGAAGTTGTCCATTACGCAAATAATCATCTTGTAATTAATACTATTTCTGACATTATTTTGGCAAAGGTACAGTCGACGTCAAAAATATGTTTACACTTTTGCACCTTACTCCTTTGTAATAAAGTTCAAAAGTGTAAACATATTTTTAACGTCGACTGTACCATTAGGCGGTCGGCGCTTATTACGCATTCATTGCATTATTGCTTGAATACAATATTAAATCGGTACAAGAGATATACGACGTAAGCACTGACCGCCAAATGGTATCTATTTGATTAGTACCTACAAAACTGGCGTGTCTCGCCGTGTGCGCAAGTATAGTGGAAGTGAACTTACTGATGTTTACTCTGTTGTTGAAACGACTAGTCTATAACTAAAATAAATATTACACGAGTATTTTTGTATGGAGGTACAAGCTCGATGAACGCAAAAAACATTTTGGTAACCAGATCTACAAATAGAGTGTAATAAAACTAAAAAATAATTAAAGGCACCTTATTTTCGTAAAAATAAGCGCTGACGCCGACAAACAAGAACCCGTCGTTGGCAGTGGCCGCTGACAGACTGATCAAATGTAGTAAAGGATAGCGCTAAGCTAATTCGTGTCGCCGGGAAGGAGCGCGAGCTAGTCTGGAAGCGCGTTTATGAAATGTCGTAAGCGTCATTTCACATTATGCCATCTCGAGGTAAAAGTAAGCAACGAATTAAATTTTCAATCTACAATTCCCTAAAACTAGTTAATGGCTTTATCATACTCCAATTATATCCTTATATTCTTCATAATTGAGCAACAACATCAGTTTTAGGGTAAAAGAAGACCTGACTTTGAAAAATAAAACTATCGAGGAAATTGTAACCAATCGTGTTGTCCTTCTACAAATCCCTCGGCCATATAGTCGTAAATCATTCTTGAAAGTATCAATCTCGTAAATCTAATATGCTTCGAGAAAATTTACATCTGCTGAACACAACTTTAGTTTTGTATCACCTTAATAACTTTACGCGTTTACGAGGAAAAAGGTAGTAAATTAAAAATTTTAAATATATATTTTTGTACGATTTTACTAAAATTTTCTACTTTTTATAATTTTTCCTTTGTCTATGCTATATGACGTTGCTTCGTGCCAAATTTCAAGTTTCTTAGTTCATGGGAAGTACCCCGTAGGTTTTGCGAGTGGCGAAAACTCTAAAATTTGCAGCATAGACGACTGTATCTTTTGATTGCGTTGGCTTTTAAGTTTGATTTTTTCACAGCTTCAAGGGACAATCGACCTGAGTATTTGGTATAAATTCAGCTCGATACCTCTACGCGTTCCTGAGAAAAATGGTCTTGACAGACAAACAGACAAACAGACAGACAGACGGACAACAAAGTGATCCTATAAGGGTTCCGTTTTTTTTCCTTTTGAGGTACGGAACCCTAAAAAAGATAAAAGATATTTATTCTTCAATTTAGGCACATTACAATGCACTTATGAACGTCAGAGAGAAAAAGAAACTACCACCGGTTCTCACCCAACACCTCTGACCCGAGAAGTATTACTTATTACCGGCAAGAAACTCGGCGGGACTTATTTTTTCAAAACAGTAATACTAATACATTAAAGATACTATATACAATAATGCGTAGTTCTTCAAGAAGGCATATCAAAACAGCTTGAGAGACAGACATGTCCCTGCCTATTGTGTAATTTTTTTTTATTTCGCGTCCAAAAAAGTTTTTTTCTACTTTTTCTTACTCGCAATACGATACCAATAATGCCCTTAAACGGATCACCAGTATTTTTGTTACACCCTGTATGAGAACTCTATGCTTTACATCTATCACACACATGCCAACGTGGTTGTTAGCTAGTTCCAACAGCTTGATGTAAATTTAACACCGTTAGATTTTTATTGTTTAAATTTAAGATCTCAGGTAAGAGTTTTTTTAAGATGTCCCAATCGTAGGAAGAAATCTCTAGTAAGATTCGGACACCTTAAAAAATTACTATCATACATATTTTATAGATATATGGCATTCCATAACCATACCTAAAGGGCCCTAATGTTAATTTTTGGTTGGGGTATTTTTTTCTTTTTGTGTTAAGTAGCGTATAGCGTATACTTGCTACAAATGTTTAGTGTGTAAGTTAGTGTATAAGATGATTATGTAGGTAGTTCACAGCATACCGTATTAACATAGGTACTTAACAATTACATGATATTGTTAAATGTTTTGTGCTTTTGATAAATAAATTTAAAAAAAAACGAAATCGAAATTGAAGGGCCCGTTAGTTATGGAACGCCACTTATACATTTCGTATCTGTTCTACTTACACTGCAAAAATACTTACTTCGATTAAGTACATAGATTCATAAGAAATATTTTATAAATACGCGCGTACTGGCGCGACAAGCTCAAGTCGTTTTTCGCTCTATCTTGTGGAAGTCATCTTTAAGTTCATGTTTTTCAATTTTAGCTCTTATTATTATACTTTTAGAATATTTTTAGCAACACCATTCGCTTCCACGAGGTGCGACAACTTACCTTTAGAGTTATCTTCAGAGATCGAAGGAAATATTGCATTATCTACGTGTCACGCATATATTCGCGGTTTGCGTCGGGAATCTTTGATCTATGTGACTATGTAGAATGCAGTTTATGCAGTCAGAGGGTAGGGAAGATATAATACAATATGTTCGAAACCCCAAAAATTTAGGGTTCCGACTGTCATGGAAACAAACAAGTCCGTTGACTATAAATATAAACTTTTAGCCCAATATCTATCTGGCCAACGGGTCCGCCGGATATCTGGTATCCAGTCAAACAAGTATCCGTTGCGTTGCATTTCTAAATTTAAATATGTACATACAATGTACGTCTTATAGGTAAACGTTTATCCTCATTGACTTTTTATTAAATACCTTCATTCATATAACTTTACAGTTCGTACAGTCAAGTCCAATTAGGTATTATTAGGTCCAATTAAAATACCAAAAGATCTAGAGATCAATTCAATTCAGGTGAGAAGCTTAATGAGAAAATAACTTTAGCAGAGCGAAAGCTATAAATAACGCGTGCAATTAACGCGTTAAAACAAGTCATAAGTACACAACGCCTCCTAATTACGCTCAAACTAAGTAAAGAAGTAATTGCCATGGATCTACAAAATCATTGCGGATACCGCGCCGCTGAGACAAGACTGTGATACTTATGCTGGTTTCGGACTCCTCCTCCTCGAAATTGGGCCAATCAGCGCACAACATGTGAACACATTTGCCCGTGGTGACCCGCAAATGGTGTTGGCCGGTCGAAAGTCTTTACAGATGGCGCCAGCATGGCTTGTACCTTGTACCTGTCAGTCCTACTAATAGTGTAACATTTTTGTTTTTTATTTATATTCTGACCTGGATGTTTCTAGATGCCCTTTAAGCCAAATCCCATACAACAATACTAGTAGTACAAGCTATGCTGGCGCCATCTGGTCAAACCGTTGACAGTTGCCAACCCCATTCAATGCGAAGCGGTGTGAAGCGGCTGCCTTGTCCTTAGAGCGTGTGAACCGCCCCGCAAAACGACACTCGGACAACCGCCACCGCGCCCAGATCGCGCGAAAATATCAAACCGCAAACAGGGGGCCGATTTTTGACAGCCAAACGCTCGAATTCAAAAAATTCAAGCTCGAAAATAATCGCACACAAATGTTTGTCGCCAATTTTTTCGCGTGGAATTAATAGTTTAAATAATCATTATTTTAAATTTCTATAGCTTTTATTTTTAAAATATAATTTCATCGTTTTATTCAGCGTTTTAAATGTTACTTTCGAGTGCTCGGATCTCAAAAATCACCCCCCTGATCGCGAACGTTCACTTCGCGATCGCGTGTAGTTTGGCACAATAGTCAATCGCTGTCGACTGTTTTCTTTCGTGTCTCTACGCTAAACGTGGAATTCGCTCACGACACAGCGTGAGTGTGTGCGGTTCGCGTATAATGCGCATAGTGGCGCCGGGCGCGGTATGCGTAATTATTTTATAGATCCAGGTCATTCTTATTGTTCGAGCTAAAAGAGATCAAGTCTCATTATAACACAAGAGAGTTACACTTTTTTCCTTCCATCCAGTATTCTAACCCCAACCCAACTCAAACACTTAATGAGAAAGCAATAACCACTCAAAGAAACGAGTGAGCAATTAACTCACTACAATTAGGCCGAGTTTCGCGTGCACGCCGCAATAGCGTCGACTCGTTAAATTTGACAACACTTCAAAGCAAACTCACCTTTGTCGCCCGAACGCTTTGATCTCGGAATGAATCGATGGAATTTTAGCTTTCTTGTAATTAAAACTGAGCAACTATCCGGGAGAGTTTCATTTTGAATTGCGTTGGAGGACAAATAAAGTTGGTAAACGAAAAATTTTCACCGAAATATTAATAAGGGAACCAAGCTCGAAAATTAAGGCCCCACTGTGTTTACGCTCAGGTCTAAATTTATTTATTAATTAATATATAAGTAGGTAAAAAGCCTACACGGAAAAAATTGAGTGTTAGCAAAGTACCAATTTGGCTCGGTTAAGATATTTTTGGTTGCATACAACCAAGACATATTTAAAACACGGAATAAAGCTTTGTTAATGACAAACAAGCAATTATTGCTAAATATTCTTGGTTATTTTTACCAAGCACTCATTTAAATCCAAATAAGTGTCCTAGTAAATATAACCCATACCTGATTCTCTTATTTTTTTTTAACTAATTTAATGGTATAGTTTCACATACGTACGTTAGCCAAGTTGACTTCTTTGATTTTAGCAACGAACTTTGCAGGCTCCGTGCGAAGCGAGTCACTCGGTTGTAAATAGCAAAAACTTATTTATTTCTAGCTGTTTCGTTTTCTCAGTGTACATGTTTGTAGAATACCTACCTACAGAGTTGTAGGGTGGTTTAGTTGCCACAACCCCAATCTTGTAAACATTCAGAACATAAGGTACCTGTACAAGGTAAGTAAGGTATAAGGTACCGCTAGTGACTTGTGTCACTATTACAGGGACTATATTCGCTGTGAGGAAGGATGGTGTTATTGAAAGCACAGAGGAAGCAGGTTCGAATCCTGCGGGTTTCCGGGGTTCTTCGCAGTTATCTTTTTCATTTGTAATGGACATCTGTGGTACATTAAAAATGTTATTATTCCTTTGGCCAACAGTGTAGCCGCTAGTTAAAATGCTCTGCAAAATTACTCCAATTCGTTACTAGAGCCCAGATCATCGGAGCAGATCGACTCAGATCGTTTATTTGCTAGATTGTCTCTGACGCTCGTTCGTGGAAATTGGGTTCGAGTACGCCGACTAATTATTAGAATTTTGGTTTTGACAACAGTTACCGAGTTCTATCTATTCTGATTCCATGAGTAAAACTACCTAGTTTATAAAGTCTAAGTGAGGTCAACATTGTTATTTTTGTCATTTGAAATAAAAAAAGATACAAATTATGGGAAAGCAACAGGCGTTCATTTAGCTTAATCTTTTTGGTTTTATAATTGAAAGGAAAAATGGAAAGAACAATAATTATTACAATAAAACAATTAAGGAATTGAAGTCGGTTAAAAATCGCTTGCAGACGTTTCTGCTTGATACAAGAAATAATTAATTAATCTTTTTAATTAGGTACTGATGAGTATTGGAGGTTCTATATCGAAATCTTAAGCTACCTACTTCACACTAATAGCAGACCAGATAGCAGACTATTTAGTTAGTAAATAGATGCTACCCTTTACAGTGTTCGCATCCACCCTTATGCGTTTAGTGCCATCTAGTGGACTAACTTAGTAACTTCTGCATGACATCAATAAACTGGGAGTCCGGTGTTGTCTCCTCAGTTCACGCACGCGCCCTTATGCAAATATGTAACTAACAAAATCTGTTACATATTTACATACAGCGTGTTTGGCACATGTACCGACAAAAATTTTGGGTGGTTTGTGGTGTCATTTCCTTCCCTTTCTTCCTTGGAACCTTGGTCCTAGGAGCCACGGATCTGGAGATACGATTTTTTTATTTTTTTTCATCAATCACCCAAAATCAGATTTTCGAAGCCCCATGATTTTTTTTATGGTCTTAGGCTAACCCCACACTAGCGTCTTCCGAGCGTCGTCGTCGCCCGAGCGCCGACGCAGCGGCGACGCGGCGACGACGCAGCTTCGACACGGCGTCGACGCGGCTTCGACGCGACGTCGAGTCGACGTCGCCCGTCGCACGAATGTAAGAATAAAATCCAATTTGTACCTGCTACAGGATAGCACAAATAAATTGTAAAGGCATTGTAAACTAGGGACGCGAGGCGCAGTCCGCGTCACCTCTATTAACGGCCTTTAAAATATGTAGGTTTGCGCAAACAGTTGAATATTTGATGTCTTCAGATTAACTCGTTCGTCGGCAAACACAAATAGCACTAGCGATTCACTAAGCCTCTATTCGACTGTATTTTATATATTTTATTCTCTTCAAAACCTTATACATATTAGATTGAATTAAGTAGATTAAATTTGTACAATGTCAATACAGGGTGTTTTTTCAATAACTAGCAACATTATGAGAGGTGATTACACTGATTACGTAAGTCATATCAAACTATTTTTCTATGGGCCAACCCCGAAATCCAAAAAAAAACTTTGGCCACCCCATAGAAAACCGTGACGTCGACGTCCGATCGGCCGAAATGTATGAAACAGATAAAAATATTTTTTTCTGTTTTCGTAATTGGTCCCATAGTAAAAGTTGTTCAGTACGGCCTACCAAATTACATCCTGTATACCTAACCTCCGTAGTTAAGGGGCGAAAGAGAAATCGAGGTGTTTTTGTGGAGATTTTTTGATAATAGCAGAAGCGTCGTTGTTGCAAATTCTGGAGAGCCATTTTAATAAGTTTGGTTTTGGTTAATTTGAATGGTATACTGTAATCGTTAGGTTACCTATAGCTAACCTACGTTGGTGTAATGTGTTTTTTTATCAGTTAGTAGAGAACTTATCTACTAGATCCCAAGCCGCTGCGAGATAATGGTCTATGAAGCCTACGCTACGCTATCTTTTTACGCTATGTAATAATTTCTATTTGATATGTTTTGTAAGAATGTACACTCGTAACCATCTGATAAAGTTGGTCCGAATTGGTCGATATGGTATAACACAATGTGAACTGAACAGCACAGTTTGCCAACAGGAATAGAACAGATCGATCGGGCGCTATTAGATTGTATACCTGTGCCGTTTACTGTCCCAGTCTAGAAGGTGCTTTATCGACTCAAGGAGGGTCTCCTGAATCCTAGGTGGTGGCACGACGAGAGGTATTTTTGACAGCAGCTGTCAAAATCCACCAATAAAAAAAAAAGATTAAGTAAGTATAGTAAACAATAAACATTGGCTGATGATTTTGAACAATTTGACTACGGGTAGCCCAAATAAGCAAAAATGAGATAGCCGCCCCGAAAAAAACTTTTAATTAATTAATAGGGCAGATGCCCCGGTTTTGGCCACTTTAAGGAGAGTTTGACTGTTCAGATGTCCGTCATTTTGTGTCAATAAGGAATTATGACACTCTTTATGTGCATAATCATTGAGAATTAATTACTATATTTATATGAATCTCCGCTGTTAAGATTCTGTCATTGCATCTAATTTTTTATTTAATGAAATGTCAGAGAGGGGCCCAGGAGCCACTTTTGGCCAGTTTTGACCCAGTTGTGGCCACACCTATTGTTCCAGTTTTGGCCACATTTAAAAATATGAATGCTTCCAATGATATATCATAAAATATAATCAGACGGTAAGTTTACATTTCAGTACAACTTACCGTCTGCTAAAACTGAACAAAAAAACCGGCCACGTGCGTGTCGGCCAACGCATAATGGAGGGTTCTGTATAAAGTAGTTTTTTGAACATAACTCAAAAACAAGGTAAACCGACAATGTTCCAAAAGACAGCAGCCGCACCTTCTACAAAATGGATTTTTTTAAATAAAAATACACATATTTCCTTACTAACTTAAGTATTCATCGTTAGAATTGGAACAAATGTGTTTTTTAACCGACTTCAAAAAAGGAGGAGGTTCTCAATTCGACTGAATTTTTTTTTTTTTTTTTTTTTATCATAATTTTTTTTTTGTATGTATGTTACTCCATATCTCCGTGAATCGTGAACCGATTTTCAAAATTTTTTTTTGAATCGAACAGGTATAACCCCTAGATGGTCCCATTGTCACCAAGTCGGGATCTGATAATGGGATCCTGGAGAAATCGAGGGAACTCTTCAACTATTATAGGCACACCTATAGTGATTTCACTATTTTTTACAGCAACTCGGCCACTTCCTCTTGGAATAGCGGATCCTAAGTGAAGTCGGTTCTTTTTTTGTTTAAAATTATTATTAAACGACTTCAAAAAAGGAGGTTATTCTCAAGCGCTGGTAGCCTTGCGGTAAGACGTCCGACTTTCAATCCGGAGGTCTCGGGTTCAAACCCCGGCTCCGTACCACTGAGTTTTTCGGAACGTATGTACGGAATATCATTTGATATTTACCAGTCGCCTTTCGGTGAAGGAAAACATCGTAAGGAAACCGGACCTAATCCCAAAAAGGCCTAGTTTCCCCCCTGGATTGGAAGGTCTGATGGCAGTCGCTTTCGTAAAAATTAAGTGTCTATGCCAATTCATGGGATTAGGTTGTCAAGCGGACCCCAAGCCGGGATAAACGCTAGGAAGAAGAAAAAAGGAGGTTATTCTCAGTTTGACCCGTATATTTGTTGACGATTATCTCGCGTTTGCCTGTACCGAATTTGATGCGGTTTTCAAAAAAGTATTAGTTAAACTCTGGAGAAGGTATTAGTATAGACAAAGGGGTCATCCATTTATAACGTAAGTAAATTTTTGCCACTTTTTGACGCCCTTCCGCCCTACGTAAGAAAAAATTCTCCTATTGTAAGTAGAAGTAAGGCATGGTCAATCCCCTCCCCGCCTAAATTGTCTTGCGTAATAAATTAATGGCACCCAAAAGGATATCCGTGCCGTCGTACGCGTGGATCCGTTATTAAGCGATATATTAGTTCCATTCGACCGATTTTTGACCGCATTAATAACTATAATAGCAAAGCAAAGTAATATTCATCTTCTCCTTTTTCTTCTTCTTCTGCTTCTTCTTCTTATCATCATCATCTTCTTATTAATCTTCTGCATACTTAGTCTTCTTCTGTATATTCTTCATCGCAGTTTTCTGCATTTTCTTTATCTTGATCTTCATCATTATCTAATTCTTCGTTATTCTTCTTCTTTACCTTCATCAACATTTTCACATTTTTCATCGTCTTCTTTATTATCTTATTCTTGTTCTTCATTTTCTGAACCTCATCTGTTACTCATCATCTTCTTCGACGTCATCATCATTTTATTCTTCTTCTTCACCTTCACCTCCTTCACCTTCTTCATCGACTTTTTCTTCATCAACTTCTATTTCATCTTCATCTTCGTATTTTTCTTAATATTGTTCATTTGATTATTCTTCATTTTCTTCTTCTTCTTTATCGTCATTATCACTTTATACTCCTTTTTTATATTCTTCGAATTCTTGTTCTTCTTAATCTACATATGCATCTTATTCATCATAATCATTGTCTTCTTATTCGTCACTTCATCATCTTCTTCTTCATTGTGTTATTGTTCGTCGTGTTCTTGTTTTTCATCACCATATTATTCTTTGTCTAGCCTTTTTTCTTCTATAGCATACAATCTTCCGCTTATGAGTATGTTAGTGTTGCCCTGTTATCAATGCAGGTCATGACATACAGTTTCTGAACTATTTTATAGAGTATATGATGATGATGCCATTGATAATGAAGATGATGAAGAAGAATATGAAGAAGAATCAAATGAACAAGATGAAGAAAAATACGAAGAGGAAGATGAAATAGAAAGGAGATGAAGAAAAAGGCGATGTAGAAGGTGGCGTTGAAGAAGAAGAATATAATGATGATGACGACGAAGAAGATGATGAAGAAGCAGATGAAGACGGAGAAAATGAGGAATAAGGAGAAGGTAAAGAAGAAGACAATGAAAATTATGAAGATGTTGATGAAGGTAAGGAAGAAGAATACGAAGACTTAGATAAAGATATTGAATAAGATGTTGGAGTTGCAGAAGATTAATAAGAAGAAGATGATGATAAAGAAGAAGAAGAAAAGGAAGGAGAAGATGATAAAGATTTTGAAGCTAATTTGAATTTTGCGTATAGTAATTAATGCGGTTAAAAATCGGTCGAGTTGAACTATATCGCTTACTAACGGATCCACGCGGACGACGTCACGGATATCCTTTTGGGTGCCATTCATTTCTTACGCAAAACAATTTAGGCGGGGAGGGGATTGACCATGCCTTATTTCTACTTACAAGAGGAAGGTGGTCAAAACTGGCAAAAATTGTCTTACGTAATAAATGGATGACCCCTTTGTCTACAATAAACTCTCTCCAGAGTGTAACAAATACTTTTCTGAAAACAGCATCAAATTCGGTACAGTCAACCGCGAGATAATCGTGAACAAACATACATACAAACAAACATACGGGTCAAAATGAGAACCTCCTTTTTTTAAGTCGGTTAAAAATATACTTTTATGTATGCCAAAAAGACGTATACGATTTTCTATGAGGGCGTCTATAATCCATTTGGTCTTAACCCAACGCACTTGAATAATTGCGAACATATTGGAGAAAAGAAAATTGTAATAATATTAAAAATTAGGACCAATACTAGGTGGCCAAAACTGGGTTAGTATGTGAGCCAGTTATGGTCATAGACATGGCCACAATTGGTGAAATTACGAAATCAAGGTGCCAGTTTTGGCCATTAGGCATACCTCAATTTCTGAAAGGCGCGCCAAGAAAGTAACCTAACATATCCTTAGACAACACTTTTGACATGTACATTAAACAATAAGCTCATAGAAATACAAAAGGGTTTCCAAAATAATGGCAGATTACGGAGCTTCCAACCTTATTGTGTTGGTTAACAAATAGCATGTACCACGCAACCTGACACAGCATAGCTCCTGACAACTGAATGACAACTGACACATGACAGATGACAGTGTCATCTGTATTGCTATAATTTTCTCTTGTATTTAGTATAAGCCATAGACTTATAAAGTTGTCTATACCTTAGTTAACCCAATTCAAAATTGAAAGTGGCCAAAACCGGCACAGTGGCCACAACCGGGGCATCTGCCCTATTACTTTTGAATAGTAAAGCAGCCAAAACTTTTAGGGCGTATCCAATGTGACCGTAGGTGATACATAAAACGTAACGTAACGCATTACGTTTATGTACTTAGTATTTCTGGGTTTATTTTAAACTAGAAATGTTACTTAATATTCTTAGAAATATCTATCGCCCGCCTAAAGGGACGGTTGTAACTTTTTATGACTAAGCGGATAATATCGAACTGACATAGGAATAACATTGTCGTAAAAAATAAGTAGGAATAATCTTATTCTGAATTGGTCCGCTGCATTCAGTTCACATTTTTAACCGTTTTCAAGTAGTTTTCCTGGCTTTTATAGTTGCTTAGATCGGTTCTGGTATTTGAAGAAAATAAAGTTAGTTGCACTGCATCATAATGCTAACACAACTGTTTCGATGTGTACTAGTGCCGGTAGCACTGCCTCGATAATGGTAAGTAGTAGTAGATACAAAGTGGTAATTCTGGCTTACTTTTAGTTTTTGAGATTTCACAGTTCTTTGATCTTACAGTTGACGCTTGTAGTCTTAACGTTATACAGTCACCATTAAATATATCGGAGTGGCCACGGTACTCGAAAATATCTGAACAAGCAGCTTATCGCCTCGACAATAAATGCGTTGTTCAGATATTTGTGACTACCTTTGGCGCTCCGATATATCTGATGGCGACTGTAGGATAAAAACTAAATAGAAATGAAAATAAACTGTGCGAATATTAAATAATATGTAATTGTAAGGCTGAGTCATTTACTTACCCAGTATATTATTTTATGCCACACCTGGCCATAAAGTGACTTTTCCCGCACGCTGCGCCTACGGAAAAAGACGCTTTCTGGCCAAGTGTAGACATAAAATGATGTACACAACACGGGAGGTAATAAAGAAAGCCCTCGATGGCATATTTACGTCCCTCGCTTGCAGCTCGGGCCGCAAACTTCTGCGATCTCGGGCTTTCTTTGTTTTACCACCCTAGTTGTGTAATGTACTATTATAATTAATGCCATTTCTGTCGCACTGTACCTATTGTTTACCCACATTCTCAGTTTATCAAGATCCTAAATACTAAATTTATCGCTAATCATTATTTAAAAAAATATAGTTATTGTATTGTATAGGCTTCTATACCACCCATATATAACAGTATTAGGGCCATAACCCCTTTACCCTCCGGCTCTCAAGTTGCGATAAGTAAGGTACTTCAAGCCCAAATATCTTCGGACCCTTCATATCGGATGATGGATGTGATTGACGTTTTATGTAACTTGTTCTGGCCTTGGCCGTACGATAAACTAAGAGGGCTTTATTGATTGGACTATCGTAATGCCCGCTCGTATTACTATAGTCCAATCTTGATTTGGTTCGCTTTTATTATAATTTGTAACAAAAACTGGCTGGACCCTATTTTTGAAGTGAAAACTTCTTTAGCCGCGTTAAGCATGTTTTGGCAGAGGGAAATCTTATGAGTTCGCGTCACCGAAACCGTCACGAAAACAAAATCGCATCACAAGATTTTCCTCGGGTTGGAAGGCTCATTCGATAGTTAAACTTATTATATAACCATTCAAATTAGTTTTGTTAGTAGTATTTTTCTTTTATGCTGTTAATATATTAATCATAAGAAATCACCATTGTAAATTGCCTGTAGGTACATATTAAGTTTTATATAAACCTTAGGTCAATCCGTGGTCTGAAAACTGTTAAAGATAGGTCTACTAAATAATTATGCCGTAATCTCGAGGGTCTGTTTAGTGGACTATTTGGTTCTCAGTTTCTAGTTAGCTATAGTTTCTGAAAAAAAGGCTGGGACAGAGCCGTAATTTTAGTATGAAACATTGCATTGTTGAATGCGTTTTTTATCGAAACTACTCCACGTAAAATGAAGTCAAAATCAGTCAGCTGTCCTAATTTTTTGCAAGCTTTCTATTGGTATTAGTACCCCACACGTGTCATACAAATGAAAAATTTAATTCATTTCCCCCTTAAAATATAATGAATAATGAACTTTTGGAGTAAATTGGCTGTAACAGACGGACGGACAGACAAACGAGTGATCCTATAAGGGTTCCGTTTTTATTTTTTAATGTACGAAACCCTAAAAACCATATAAACATGCATAAGTATAATAGTTGCTCGGAATGTCAGTAGGTAGATGTGAAAACCAGATTGATGTTGATAATTTTAATTCAAACATTATGAAATTTCAAATTTGAATACTAAATGTTCTAAGTTTTCACTTCTATCGGCAGTCCCTATAACTGCCTTTTTTATAGTGCCACAACTTTGCTGTTTCGATCTATAAGTAAATATGGTTTTTATATATAAGTACAACTCTAGTTACAGGGACTCAAACTCTAGTTACAGGCGCCCAATGCCAATCGCGCTGTACCGTAGAGTATTCAGATTTTAAACCCTAGATATGTTATGGATATTTTTTTGATCGCTTATAAACTCGCGCGAGATGTATTGCGAGTTGTGTCAAGTCAAGGTATCAATAACAAAACCATATCATTTTGTAAAGATAAAATCGACCTGCTGGGCAAGCATCTGCTGCAATGGCGGCGCGTGCAAAGAACACGATTCTCGTCAGCTTAAGTAATTTTTCCGCACCTGAGCAGTTTTCCTACAGTTCATGAAGAAATTTAAAGCCAAATTAAACGGCTTGCCTATGAAGATTTTTGACCCACCGCCACTGGTCTTCTTTCTTCTTCCTACCGTTTATCCCGGCTTGGGGTCCGCTGGACAACCTAATCCCATGAATTGGCATAGACACTAGTTTTTACGAAAGCGACTGCCATCAGACCTTCCAACCCAGAGGGGAAACTAGGCCGTTTTTTGGGATTAGGTCCGGTTTCCTTAGAATGTTTTCCTTCACCGAAAAGCGAATGGTAAATATCAAATGATATTCCGTACATAAGTTCCGAAAAACTCAGTGGTACGAGCCGGGGTTTGAACCCGAGACCTCCGGATTGAAAGTCGGACGTCTTACCGCAAGGCTACCAGCGCTTCCGCCGCAAGGCTACCACCGCCACTGGTCTGCTGTGAATAATATTAATTATGATTGATGTAGAATGAATGTGAAATTGATTAAAACCTCTAAATATTTTTTATCCATTTATTATAATTCTTTGTAAACTCATACACTTGATCTATTCAACCACTTATCCTCGTTATACACGCCGTTACATCACGAAATAAGACTTACTTATAAAAACCTACGCAAGATAATGTATTAGATTAAATACCTTATTACATGGCATTTAGAGCTTATTTTCCCTGTTTTAAATGTAAAATGTTAAAAATGAAAAAAAAAAAACGACCAACTACATTTTCGTTTTACGCTTTTCTCGACGTTTCAACTTCAGTCGAAATATCTAAAACGCAAAAAATATTGTTAATTAAACATCGGATTAATAATTAGGTATATTTCGTTTGCCAATAAAAAAAGAATAGAAAACCCAAGAGAAGGTTCTTTTCTCGTAAACTTAACTTGTGGTTTAACATTTTCTTGTTGTACAGTCGCCATCAAATATATCTGAGCGGCCACGGTACTCCAAAATATCTGAATAACACCTTTTTCGCCTTAACAATAAAGGTGTTGAGATATTTGTGACAACTTTCGCCGCTCCGATATATCTGATGGTGACTGTACCTACGGGTTAGACATTGATTTTTTTTAAATTATGAAACTGACCGACGAATGACCCTCTCACATCATCTGACGAAATTGAAGACAGAGAATGAAGTATATACTGTAAATCTGATGATGTTTAATATTATTAAAAGTTACAATATTTTAATAAACTGCTTCTAATACATTACAATGCGTAGGATAAATACATAGTTTATAGAGTATCGAGCGCACCATAATTGACTTGAAAAAGCAAACAAACGCCTCGAAGCGTGAACTAAAAAGAAATAACCAACTTTACTTAATCAGATTAATTTTCAGTAATAAATTATATGCACAATCATCCAAAGAGATTTTCAAGGAATCAACAAAAATATGGCACTCAATTTTAAAGACATCGGCAGTGTCGTTTTAATTATTACAATGCAAATAAATGTACTATGGTAACTATTAATAGAGTCGGAACGCGCTAACTCGGCAACGACTTTGCAAGCGCAAATGTGTAGTCAGCATAAACGTATTCACTTGAAAAATTACGTTTATGGAGGCAGGACCACATTTTGTCATTGCAAAGTCCTAGCTGAGTCATCGTGTTTTTAGATAGTCTGTGCCGAAAGAGAAGTGTGACAGATATATCGGAGCGGCCAAGTTGGTCACAAATATCTGCCCAACGCCTCTATTGTCAAGGCGATAAAGAGCATGCTCAGATATTTTTGAGTACCCTGGCCGCTCCAATATATTTGATGGCGACTGTACGTATTAGTTCTCATACAAACCACGACATTTCTCATTCCGCACACTCTAGTTTCAATGTGGTCATAAATCCTTTATGGGACAGTCGCCATCAAATATATCGGAGTTGCCAAGGTACTCTAACTAAAATATCTGAACATGCACTTTATCGCCTTGACAATAGAGGCGTTGTTCAGATATTCGTGATCACCTTGGTCGCTCCGATATATCTGATGGCAACTGGTATTTTAATACAAAAAAATATAAAAGAAAACTAGTAACAAATATTACAACTATTTTATAAGATAGTTAGTGTGATAAACATTGTGCAGTAATTACATTGAAACGGTGTAACTTATCAGATAGGTAATTTATTGCATTCAGATCCTACAGAATGCTTAGATTATGCTCGACAGTCGCTTTTAGAAACAAAAGTATGATTATAATTTAACGTATTTTATAAAGCAAATTTTTAAGCCTAATATCTAATTGTTAGTTTTCTCGCCAGGGTTAATTATATTAAATCGAGAACTTTATAGACCATGTCTGTAAATATTCTTGACAGGATGGATTCAGGATGATTCGAGACAAATTGGTTTTTCTATATGACGTATGACGTTCAAAGGGTTGAAGACCAACTAGTTACGGTACTTATTCGAAAGGTTTATTCATGTGAGACAGTTAGTAATGGCACTTCAATTTATAGTGTGTTCCGGTAGTGAAAATTAAATTAAATCCTTTAATAAATAAACAATTTAACTCATATATTATACAATTAAATCAACCATGCCTACGACTGTCGTCATAATCTTAGAATGTCAACAAGATTTCCAGCTTGTTGCAAAAACACCAGCCTGCCAGATTAGAAAAAAATAAATAAAAAGAACAGCCAGATCATAAAATCAACAAAAGGTAAAATCATAGACAATCAGTTTTAACAGGATAGTATTTTTGAAACGAACCGCACAAAATCCATTAATGTCTGAAATATGTCAAAGACGGCCATAACGAATGAAAACCAATGTTGTGAAAAAAAGAAAAATGCGATATGACCGTCCTCAAACCTATATTTTAAGCTTAATCTTAATTCTTAGCACTAATTAAATTAAATTATGCATTATCTTTGGCGAATACACTCTGCTTGCGGTACCGTGAAACTTATAAAAAAAAGTTTTTAAAAATGTACTAAACTCGTTGTAAAGTCTCACAAAATTCGCTATTAATACTGAAGTACAAAACATTCCCGCTCTGCACGTGGTACCTTTACACTTACAACTACACTTTTATAATAGCTAGTAAGACTATTTTTATACATCAGAAAGGTGACCAGGAAATTGGCTTTAGATTAAGTATAAATTATACAAAACATGCTTTTGACCGATTTTTATATCGCGCCATATTTTTTACAGTGTACTTATCTAACATAGGTTACTTTTAATTTACTTTCTATGAGTAGGTATTTTCTATCTTTACAGTATAGTAAAGAGAAAATGCACCAAAAGTGTCTAAGACATTACTATAAGTCACCAGATAATCAGAAATGAAAAATAATAACTTAAACGCCTTATAAATTAAGACACATCAAAAATGATCGTCAAAATTGTCCTAGCATCTCATTTTCATGATCACATTTCTTTAAATATTATAGTTATATTAATTGTGGTGTTACAGCGATAGCAGTACGTTCATTATCTTACTATATTAAATATCATCCAATCCAACTACTTTGTCACATAACAGTTCATTTTGAACCTTATTTACAGAAGGTCAAACTTGAAATTCCAATACCCTCGTAATGGAATGTTCATTCAGTTAGATTAAATATTAAATTAAAAAGTCTACGTTATTTAAGATTAAGAAGACTACATCTATATACAAAAGGTTTGCTACGTTTCCAGTCCTTATTGAGCTGACTTATTTTTCCAATCTGCTATTCATTTGACTATGAACATTATTTTGCTTACAGCAAAGTTGCTACGATATTGCAAAAGCAACGTTGCTGCAAGCTTGGAAAGCGGATGTTGGACAACGGAGCATCATAGGAGGTTCTAGGTTATCCGTTCAAATATACAAGTCAATAAAACGTTCACACACACTACAGCAACTTGGAGTCGTATATTACAGTTATATACATGTTAAGACAGGTTCCTACAGGCTTCAAGCCTTGCTAATGCTGCTACGGAATTATAAGACGAATTCCAAATGTTATCGAAAATCGAATATCGTTCAATACTTTATACATTTGAAATTCATTAAGACGATTCCGATTTCAGCCACTATGAGTTGCCAAGTGAAACTCTACTATTTGGCATCTTTCTAGCACTTCCGCTAAAAAGCGTCTAATTAACAAACAGATAAGATTCAATATCCATCGTCTTAGCCAGAGTTACTTACGTCTATTGAGCGAAAACCGATTCAAAAACACACAGTCAGACAAGAGAGGACTCTTGAGAAATTTTTGTATTTTTACACTTTTTTTTAATAAGAAAGATTTCAAAAAATTATGTTATTGGTCGTTAAACATTTACTGGCACAGCCTTCTTGTGGACATGATCAAATGATACGAGAAAAAGTAACGTCACAAATTTTCCAAAATCAATCTAAGCTATGGAAAACCAGTAAAATCGTTCATAGGCCTTTTCCAAAGTGGTCAAAAACCGCATCAAAATTTTGTTAAATATTTGTGCTATTAAAAATGTCTTAACTAACATTTGAATAAATTAACGCCGTTCAGAAACACACATTAGACCAAGTACATTTATTATTCCTTGAGATTTGAGCATCCTTACTTAATAGTCTCATTTTCAACAACACAAATTATACATTATTGCATGCTTATGGCAAGAAAAACCGCTTCACTATGGTTCTAATAAGATATCCTTTATAATTAATCACTCTACTAAACGTTTTTTAAAATTTAGCTAAAAACGGACGTCACAAATGTGACGAAAAGAATACTGACCGTTTACGAACAGTTAGATAAAAATGTCACATCTATTTCGAAAATTCATTAAGTATCGCTTATTATGACTACCGCATTTATTCTAAAAAAACACGGGGTCGTTTCAAAGTCTTTTCTCGAATTAATTTAGTACCAACCTTTTTTTACTCTTAGCACTTTGACGCTTCCCGAACGGAGGCGATCGAAATTTAAAATCGAATCGAAACACTGCACTTTGAGAAGGTAATATGCGTCGTTTGCATTGCGCTGGAGATTGCACCTTGCGGGTTTAAGGATAGACTTTAGAGTTCAATGACGTCATATATATCGCGGCAGCATCGGTGTAGAGAGGTTACAGCCATTAGCGCCGACGCTTGACAGTGAGAAGATCATATGCACCGTTAGCGTCGCATTCATGTTTCCACCTTATGCGTTGAGGATAGGGTTTAGAGTTCGGTGACGGCGTAGAGGTCGCGGTGGTCGTGCTGCGGGCGGTCGGGGCGGCGGCGGTGCGTGGTGCCCGTGTTGGGGGTCGGCTGCTGCTGCCGCCGCGGGCGCTGGAGCGATCTGCATGAACACGAATAATTAGGTACCTAATTTTAATTTTGTTGAGACATCCTTACAATATAATTATAAAAGTCTGCGGTTTATTAAATTGCACGTGGTTTACGTCACTACATGCCTATACCTTAATTTTAATTCCTGTGCGTTTCTTATTTTATTTTAATGTGTAATTATTGGACGAGCAAGCGTACAGAAGTATTATTCTTAGAGACAATTTTGGACACAACAGAATTATTAGCTGGCAACTGCTAAGACATTCACGATTTCGATGCCTTTTTGATATTGAGTAGTAGTTTTACGTGATAACGTCAGTAATATTTCTTTTTATAAAATTGTCTAGGGTTGCAGTTAAGTAGTAGAGATAAATAAGTTTTTATATGAGCAGGATCCATCAAGGGGTTATGGAGCTAGATGGCACAAAAGCGATCTTCATAAGAGTATTGTTATATTAGTTCACTCTTTTGTAAGTAAATCGCGAGTTCTCAGTTCGAGGCGGACTATTAATAATCGGTTTCTGAACGGATAAATCTCAAGATTCCTCACCTATACTCCAGCGCGGCCGCCGACAGCGGCTGCGGCTCTGTCCGCCGCGGCGGCCGCACCGTCGCGTATTTATCCTGCTCCCTCGGCTCCCTGGGCAGCTCGCGGGGCTCCCTGGGCTCGCGGGGCTCCCGGGGCTCGCGGGGCAGGTCGCGGGGCTCGCGGGGGGGCTGCGGGCGCGGCGCGGGGTGCGGGCGGACGTGGGGCGGCGCGGGGTGTGCGGGGTGTGCGGGGTGTGCGGGGTGTGCGGGGTGTGCGGGGTGTGCGGGGTGTGCGGGGTGGGGGTGCGGGTGGGGGTGGGGGGAGGGCGCGGAGAAGGTGGCGAGCGGCGGCGCGGGCGCGGCGGGGCGCAGGCGCGGCGCGCGCGGCCCGAACGACGCGTACTTAGGGTCGAAGCGGTTCAGGGCGGTGCGGCTGGCCTGACCTGCGTAATCCAAAAGAAGAAATAAATTACTCGAATCATCGAGAAGCATTATATCAATTGATATATGTATATATATATATAGCCCAAGTTTTGAATTAAAGAGTTGGTGCTTTGACGGCCTTTTATTACGGTGCCACAATTAAATAACTTTCTAAAGAATCTATCTAAACACATATTTTGGCCACATGGAGTTTACTACACGAAAATAAGGTTCAAACGAACGAAATCGCTCCCATGAGAGGCGCTCGAGCCTTAGCGTGCGATCTAATATCAACCTTACTGCACCACAATAAGACTCACCCTTGTTAAGTTCGGTGTTGAGCGCGCCACCGGGCCTATCTCAGTAGAAGTCGTTGCTCTCGAGGGTCTTGCACTGCTTGCTGAGGGTGGCGTATTTGCCGTTGTGTGGCGCGCGGCCTAGTGTGCGAGCCAATATCAACCTTACAGCACCACAATAAGACTCACACTTGTTAAGTTCGGTGTTGAGCGCGCCACCGGGCCTATCTCAGTAGAAGTCGTTGCTCTCGAGGGTCTTGTACTGCTTGCTGAGGGTGGCGTATTTGCCGTTGTGTGGCGCGCGGCCTAGTGTGCGAGCCAATATCAACCTTACAGCACCACAATAAGACTCACCCTTGTTAAGTTCGGTGTTGAGCGCGCTGCCGGGCCTATCTCAGTAGAAGTCGTTGCTCTCGAGGGTCTTGCACTGCTTGCTGAGGGTGGCGTATTTGCCGTTGTGTGGCGCGCGGCCTAGTGTGCGAGCCAATATCAACCTTACAGCACCACAATAAGACTCACCCTTGTTAAGTTCGGTGTTGAGCGCGCCGCCGGGCCTATCTCAGTAGAAGTCGTTGCTCTCGAGGGTCTTGCACTGCTTGCTGAGGGTGGCGTATTTGCCGTTGTGTGGCGCGCGGCCTAGTGTGCGAGCCAATATCAACCTTACAGCACCACAATAAGACTCACACTTGTTAAGTTCGGTGTTGAGCGCGCCGCCGGGCCTATCTCAGTAGAAGTCGTTGCTCTCGAGGGTCTTGCACTGCTTGCTGAGGGTGGCGTATTTGCCGTTGTGTGGCGCGCGGCCTAGTGTGCGAGCCAATATCAACCTTACAGCACCACAATAAGACTCACACTTGTTAAGTTCGGTGTTGAGCGCGCCGCCGGGCCTATCTCAGTAGAAGTCGTTGCTCTCGAGGGTCTTGTACTGCTTGCTGAGGGTGGCGTATTTGCCGTTGTGTGGCGCGCGGCCTAGTGTGCGAGCCAATATCAACCTTACAGCACCACAATAAGACTCACCCTTGTTAAGTTCGGTGTTGAGCGCGCCGCCGGGCCTATCTCAGTAGAAGTCGTTGCTCTCGAGGGTCTTGCACTGCTTGCTGAGGGTGGCGTATTTGCCGTTGTGTGGCGCGCGGCCTAGTGTGCGAGCCAATATCAACCTTACAGCACCACAATAAGACTCACACTTGTTAAGTTCGGTGTTGAGCGCGCCACCGGGCCTATCTCAGTAGAAGTCGTTGCTCTCGAGGGTCTTGTACTGCTTGCTGAGGGTGGCGTATTTGCCGTTGTGTGGCGCGCGGCCTAGTGTGCGAGCCAATATCAACCTTACAGCACCACAATAAGACTCACCCTTGTTAAGTTCGGTGTTGAGCGCGCTGCCGGGCCTATCTCAGTAGAAGTCGTTGCTCTCGAGGGTCTTGCACTGCTTGCTGAGGGTGGCGTATTTGCCGTTGTGTGGCGCGCGGCCTAGTGTGCGAGCCAATATCAACCTTACAGCACCACAATAAGACTCACACTTGTTAAGTTCGGTGTTGAGCGCGCCGCCGGGCCTATCTCAGTAGAAGTCGTTGCTCTCGAGGGTCTTGCACTGCTTGCTGAGGGTGGCGTATTTGCCGTTGTGTGGCGCGCGGCCTAGTGTGCGAGCCAATATCAACCTTACAGCACCACAATAAGACTCACCCTTGTTAAGTTCGGTGTTGAGCGCGCCGCCGGGCCTATCTCAGTAGAAGTCGTTGCTCTCGAGGGTCTTGCACTGCTTGCTGAGGGTGGCGTATTTGCCGTTGTGTGGCGCGCGGCCTAGTGTGCGAGCCAATATCAACCTTACGGCACCACAATAAGACTCACCCTTGTTAATTTCGGTGTTGAGCGCGCCGCCGGGCCTATCTCAGTAGAAGTCGTTGCTCTCGAGGGTCTTGCACTGCTTGCTGAGGGTGGCGTATTTGCCGTTGTGTGGCGCGCGGCCTAGTGTGCGAGCCAATATCAACCTTACAGCACCACAATAAGACTCACCCTTGTTAAGTTCGGTGTTGAGCGCGCCGCCGGGCCTATCTCAGTAGAAGTCGTTGCTCTCGAGGGTCTTGCACTGCTTGCTGAGGGTGGCGTATTTGCCGTTGTGTGGCGCGCGGCCTAGTGTGCGAGCCAATATCAACCTTACGGCACCACAATAAGACTCACCCTTGTTAAGTTCGGTGTTGAGCGCGCCGCCGGGCCTATCTCAGTAGAAGTCGTTGCTCTCGAGGGTCTTGCACTGCTTGCTGAGGGTGGCGTATTTGCCGTTGTGTGGCGCGCGGCCTAGTGTGCGAGCCAATATCAACCTTACGGCACCACAATAAGACTCACCCTTGTTAAGTTCGGTGTTGAGCGCGCCGCCGGGCCTATCTCAGTAGAAGTCGTTGCTCTCGAGGGTCTTGCACTGCTTGCTGAGGGTGGCGTATTTGCCGTTGTGTGGCGCGCGGCCTAGTGTGCGAGCCAATATCAACCTTACGGCACCACAATAAGACTCACCCTTGTTAAGTTCGGTGTTGAGCGCGCCGCCGGGCCTATCTCAGTAGAAGTCGTTGCTCTCGAGGGTCTTGCACTGCTTGCTGAGGGTGGCGTATTTGCCGTTGTGTGGCGCGCGGCCTAGTGTGCGAGCCAATATCAACCTTACGGCACCACAATAAGACTCACCCTTGTTAAGTTCGGTGTTGAGCGCGCCGCCGGGCCTATCTCAGTAGAAGTCGTTGCTCTCGAGGGTCTTGCACTGCTTGCTGAGGGTGGCGTATTTGCCGTTGTGTGGCGCGCGGCCTAGTGTGCGAGCCAATATCAACCTTACGGCACCACAATAAGACTCACCCTTGTTAAGTTCGGTGTTGAGCGCGCCGCCGGGCCTATCTCAGTAGAAGTCGTTGCTCTCGAGGGTCTTGCACTGCTTGCTGAGGGTGGCGTATTTGCCGTTGTGTGGCGCGCGGCCTAGTGTGCGAGCCAATATCAACCTTACGGCACCACAATAAGACTCACCCTTGTTAAGTTCGGTGTTGAGCGCGCCGCCGGGCCTATCTCAGTAGAAGTCGTTGCTCTCGAGGGTCTTGCACTGCTTGCTGAGGGTGGCGTATTTGCCGTTGTGTGGCGCGCGGCCTAGTGTGCGAGCCAATATCAACCTTACGGCACCACAATAAGACTCACCCTTGTTAAGTTCGGTGTTGAGCGCGCCGCCGGGCCTATCTCAGTAGAAGTCGTTGCTCTCGAGGGTCTTGCACTGCTTGCTGAGGGTGGCGTATTTGCCGTTGTGTGGCGCGCGGCCTAGTGTGCGAGCCAATATCAACCTTACGGCACCACAATAAGACTCACCCTTGTTAAGTTCGGTGTTGAGCGCGCCGCCGGGCCTATCTCAGTAGAAGTCGTTGCTCTCGAGGGTCTTGCACTGCTTGCTGAGGGTGGCGTATTTGCCGTTGTGTGGCGCGCGGCCTAGTGTGCGAGCCAATATCAACCTTACGGCACCACAATAAGACTCACCCTTGTTAAGTTCGGTGTTGAGCGCGCCGCCGGGCCTATCTCAGTAGAAGTCGTTGCTCTCGAGGGTCTTGCACTGCTTGCTGAGGGTGGCGTATTTGCCGTTGTGTGGCGCGCGGCCTAGTGTGCGAGCCAATATCAACCTTACGGCACCACAATAAGACTCACCCTTGTTAAGTTCGGTGTTGAGCGCGCCGCCGGGCCTATCTCAGTAGAAGTCGTTGCTCTCGAGGGTCTTGCACTGCTTGCTGAGGGTGGCGTATTTGCCGTTGTGTGGCGCGCGGCCTAGTGTGCGAGCCAATATCAACCTTACGGCACCACAATAAGACTCACCCTTGTTAAGTTCGGTGTTGAGCGCGCCGCCGGGCCTATCTCAGTAGAAGTCGTTGCTCTCGAGGGTCTTGCACTGCTTGCTGAGGGTGGCGTATTTGCCGTTGTGTGGCGCGCGGCCTAGAGTGCGAGCCAATATCAACCTTACGGCACCACAATAAGACTCACCCTTGTTAAGTTCGGTGTTGAGCGCGCCGCCGGGCCTATCTCAGTAGAAGTCGTTGCTCTCGAGGGTCTTGCACTGCTTGCTGAGGGTGGCGTATTTGCCGTTGTGTGGCGCGCGGCCTAGTGTGCGAGCCAATATCAACCTTACGGCACCACAATAAGACTCACCCTTGTTAAGTTCGGTGTTGAGCGCGCCGCCGGGCCTATCTCAGTAGAAGTCGTTGCTCTCGAGGGTCTTGCACTGCTTGCTGAGGGTGGCGTATTTGCCGTTGTGTGGCGCGCGGCCGAGCGTGTGCGAGCCGCCGAGCGAGTCCGCGCCCAGGGAGCTGGTGGCGCCGCGGCCCAGCGTGGCGCTGCCTGACATGCGTGATCTGCTGTTGAGAATAAAGAATACATTGAAAACGTCTTGTTATACAAGAAAACTTCTTCCGGCTTTTAAACTCGTATTAGCCGACTTAGAATCGACTTTATGCTGTTTTTCGTTATTTACTTGTTGAAAGTTACATATCATACGCAACAGACAAGACTAACGACGACTTCTTTAAAAAATGTTATCTTTAGCATTGGCAGCAGCGTACTGGCCAGTACTGGCTCGTCTGTAGACGTACCTGGGTCGCTCGCGGTCGCCCAGGTCGCACAGCTGCACGGCCGCGCTGTAGCTAGGCGGCTTGCCGTTGAGGAAAGGTGCCGGGCGCGGTAACGTGCGGCTGCAAGCACTAGCCACTAGACAACAGAGCCTACTGGCCAGTACTGGCTCGTCTGTAGACGTACCTGGGTCGCTCGCGGTCGCCCAGGTCGTACAGCTGCACGGCCGCGCTGTAGCTAGGCGGCTTGCCGTTGAGGAAAGGTGCCGGGCGCGGTAACGTGCGGCTGCAAGCACTAGCCACTAGACAACAGAGCCTACTGGCCAGTACTGGCTCGTCTGTAGACGTACCTGGGTCGCTCGCGGTCGCCCAGGTCGCACAGCTGCACGGCCGCGCTGTAGCTAGGCGGCTTGCCGTTGGGGAAAGGTGCCGGGCGCGGTAACGCGCGGCTGCAAGCACTAGCCACTAGACAACAGAGCCTACTGGCCAGTACTGGCTCGTCTGTAGACGTACCTGGGTCGCTCGCGGTCTCCCAGGTCGCACAGCTGCACGGCCGCGCTGTAGCTAGGCGGCTTGCCGTTGAGGAAAGGTGCCGGGCGCGGTAACGTGCGGCTGCAAGCACTAGCCACTAGACAACAGAGCCTACTGGCCAGTACTGGCTCGTCTGTAGACGTACCTGGGTCGCTCGCGGTCTCCCAGGTCGCACAGCTGCACGGCCGCGCTGTAGCTAGGCGGCTTGCCGTTGGGGAAAGGTGCCGGGCGCGGTAACGTGCGGCTGCAAGCACTAGCCACTAGACAACAGAGCCTACTGGCCAGTACTGGCTCGTCTGTAGACGTACCTGGGTCGCTCGCGGTCTCCCAGGTCGCACAGCTGCACGGCCGCGCTGTAGCTAGGCGGCTTGCCGTTGGGGAAAGGTGCCGGGCGCGGTAACGTGCGGCTGCAAGCACTAGCCACTAGACAACAGAGCCTACTGGCCAGTACTGGCTCGTCTGTAGACGTACCTGGGTCGCTCGCGGTCTCCCAGGTCGCACAGCTGCACGGCCGCGCTGTAGCTAGGCGGCTTGCCGTTGGGGAAAGGTGCCGGGCGCGGTAACGTGCGGCTGCAAGCGCTGCTTCCGCCGCTGGATAGGAACGGAGCCTGTTCTTCACCGGTGCCGGCTCGCCTGTGGAAATTAACAAGCGTTAGTATTTTTAAAGGTTATAACAACAATAATATTAAAAAGTGTTGTAGCAGCAAGTTTGATATGGAACTGAAGTAAACGCTGTAGTCTCGTGAATAAGTTTAGTGATAACTGAATTCGCAGACAGCGCCTAACAACTTATTTATTTACCGAATGGTGTCAGTGTAACATTATTTAATTTAAAAGACGCGCATGGCTCACACACGATCTTTAGCGGCTACTTCCAGCTCTTTCCATCTGACATCAGTTGAGCCATCCTCCTCAACTGATCGCCTTCACGTAGTTTCGTTATCGTTGTCCCCCGTCCCACTGTCTACCCCGGGAAAATTGCCAAAAGAGACCCCCCGACCCCGACTGTCTACTGCGGGTAGATTGCCAAAAGAGACTGCTTGGAAGTCACCTTCAATAGTATCTTTAACAACGAAGGCCGCAATGACACAATCTTACAGCCATAACAAGTGTCACATATTGTTGCAGCCTTCGTTATACAAGTGGAGCACTTTCGGTTATCGGTGTGTGTCCGATTCATCGCTATTTACTTTCTAGGATGTTTTTACATTTGCTATAGCCTTATGATCATACTTACTTGGTGTTGATGTAGATCCAAGCGTGCGAGTCCACAAGCACGATGGCAGTGAAGAGGAAGCCTGCCGCGATGGCCGCCAGCAGCTGCAGTGACAACGCCTGGAAGTAAACGTTCATACTTAACCTCATTTTCGTGACAACAATAACAGACTTAACCTCATTTTCGTGACAACAATAACAGACTTAACCACATTTTCGTGACAACAATATTAGAATTTTTCGGTTAGCATTTGGACCTGGGGTATGTCCTTAAACTACGTCCAAAAGAGAGGTATGGGTACCGCGAATGTCTTCTCGCTACGTGTGGTAGGGCACTGCACAGCGAATGTCATCTCGCTCAAATCTGGAGCAGAGCCCGACTGGGGAAGTACCTCCACCTTACAGAAAACCACAGCTAAATAGCACTAGACCCTACTCATAGCGTTGTGTTCCTGCTGGTGAGTAAGGTTGCCAAAGAGCTCAAAGAGGACCCAGTGTGTTGACGACAAGGGACCTCTCTTGTTCCTTTAGCCGTCAACACAGTGAATCCTCCTGTTGTTAAAGGGTCGGCAACGCGCAGCTCCGGAGTTGCAGGCGTCCATAGGCTACGGTAGCTGCTTACCATCAGGTGGGCCGTATGCTTGTTTGCCACCGACGTTGTAGTAAAAAAAAAGCATTCATTATAGTGTCAGTGACATTTATCGTCTTCACCCAATAGTCCACACGCGAGTTCTCAGCAATGCTTAAGAAGCGTGCTGGTTTGCGTTGCGATTCAAAAAGGAATGTCGGAAGACAAGCGCAAGTTCTCTACAAATTTTCGATGACGAACCATCCAAAATCGAGTTTTCTCCATACTTTGTCTAGCGATTCTAGAAGTCGTTTTAGGGCTTTACTGATCATAATTAATGTCCGTTTCATCGGGTAAGCGCACGGCTTCAGTGGTATGATGCGAGCAGCCGATGCGACGAGCTTTAAAGGGATTTCAGCATAAACGTGCACTAAGGTCACTCCAATACGATTTCATTCTTTACTACAGACGCTTTGCCAGCCGCCAGTCCAGCGGCCACTAGGTTTGCAACCTATATTTAGTGTTATACATATCAAACTTCTTTTTATCCGTAGGTACCACGTGCACGAAATGAAGCACGTTGACAACCCTATTTTACTTTTTGCACAGATAACATTTTCATCTCTGTAGCTAAATGTCAAATTCAGGAAGGTTCTCCTTCGGTATTTGTACTATTAAATAATTCCGTGGTGTTACCTGCAGCCCCGCGTCGCAGGCGGCCCGGGCGCCGGCCACGAAGTACGCGCGCGCCATGCGGCACTCCAGCGCGCCGCTCAGCGACACCAGCGCGCGCTCGGCTTCCCCCGTGCCCGCGCCCAGTGCGCCCAGGGCCGGCTGCAAAGCTGGAATTAAATAACATGTCGATTTTACTATACGTACATAACCGAACCATAATTCTGCGCCGAATTCGCGAAATTATGTAACGCAATTCACTACGCACTTAAATACAAAACCATTTAACATATAGTCCAATAGAATATATCCTATACCATAGTTCATATCTTGCGACTTTAAAATCAGTCTGTCATAAAATTTTAACATGAATATGACAATTTTTTTTTTCATTTTCCTTCACGGAATTGTCCCTATGTATTTTCCGGGGTCGTAAAAAAATTGCTTAAGAGGCGCTCGAGCCTTACCCTCATATTCATACACATCTCTCAGGCCTCAATAAGTACCTAAATTTATGGTTTGTCCTCATTAACAGATTTTCGACGATTGTTTTTGTAGAAATAGACAGAACATAATACATAGTACATTACTTCAGAGGCCGTGAAGTAAGCGAGTCCTGCAATCCCTCTTCCGGACAAGAATTGTATAGTGCTTTTCTCAAACGTTGTAAGAAAATATTATAAAATAACTACTAAATAATCAAGTAAAATGTTTACATTGCGCCTTTTTATTTTTTAAACTTGACTTGACATTTGAAAAAGCTTAGCACCATTATTAACTGCTTAATAAATATAGTTATTTTTTAATTTTAATGTCGCAAGTATGCTTTCATAGAGAGTGGTCGTTGGCTGTATGTGATATTTCCTTTGTCAGTGTAACCTTAGGCCTGAGGCCAAGAAGTAATGTATGGAGTTAGTATGAAGCGTACATTATTGTCCGCTGCTCTAACTTTTTAAATTTGCTTACTAAGAAGTAATGCAAGGAGCCTTAAACGAGCAACTTCATGTCTTCATTTCGTGAAATTAACGCATACATTTCGGAGTATGTTCGAGAAAATTAACTTATTGAGGCCTGAGAGATGTTTATAAATAAGGGGTTTAGTATGCGAGCTAAAATCAACCTTAAACTATTAGAATAAGATCCCCCCCAAAACAATAAATCCAATGAACTTATTTAACAAAAGAGTACATTTTCCTTGTCAGAACTATACATATATTTACCAGGGTCGTTAAAGAGTTGCGGCGCCCCTCGAGACAGAATGGCCAGAGCTTGGCGCACTGCCACCACTGCGCGTTGTGCGTTGCGCAGTTCGGCCGTCAGGATGTTCTCCCGCGACACCTTGCACGACAAGTAGTAGTGCACCATCTGGAATATAAAAAAGTTTGTGAGAATTTCTTTAGGATTTTTTTTATTTATTTAAATACATACTTTCTTCTTCTGAACACGTAATTACTTCCTTCATCTAGGCTTCAGAGATAGCTTATTCAGAGATAGGGGTTATTTTTTTTTTCATATAGCGGTTTTATCTAGGAGTTTAGTCAAGTGATAATCGTTTATATAGTTTGGCCAGAGTTTGTTCCACTTCAAGCATAGACGGGGAGAATCATACTGTCTTTTTCTAATGCTAGTACTCTCACTACTAAAAAAGGGATGGGTATAGCATGTTACTCTGACTGTTACTGCGCTTTTGGTTTGCCAGACTATAGATTACTTTCGTTCACTTCTGTCATTTCGAGATATTTTTTTAGTTTTAACGTAGTCGATAAACAATTGTCATCTCGGTTACGGCGCTAATGCTAATGTTGTGACATAATATGTAGCTAGATCAGTATTCGGCTATCATGGCATGAGGGATCGGCGATTTGAATGCCACACTGTACAAGCATATCACGTAGAAATGATACCGATAACGATTAAACTGGTCGAAAAAGTGTTATTTAAATAAATGTAGGTAGTGTATTTTTAAAATCTATCTATTTAGCCCTTTATTCTGAATTAGAGTATGTCCCTAATTTCAGTGTGCCGCTTGGCAAAGGCCTCCTCTAGCTCTTTCCAGTGAAGTCTGTCCTAGTTCATCAGTAGATAAATGATCGGTAATCATAACTCACGTCTAGCGGCAGCCTGTGCGGCGCGTAGTTGGCGAGCGCGGCGGCGGGGTCCTGGCACGCGTCCGCCGCCGCCACCGCGCCCGCCGTCAGCAGCGCGCCCGCCAGCCAGCACGCCACCAGCGCGCCCAGCGCCCCCACCTGCAAACATAAGCATTGGTTATGAAACAGAACAAGTGCAGAGGGCCCGAATACTTGCGAAGGCCAGCCATCATAGAGGAACGACCACAGCAATATGTCTGCTAAAACAATCTTCGAACATCGCATCGAAATAGTGAGCATCCAGCAAGTGAGTGTCTTTTATATTCTGCTGCCAATTTCAATGATCTACAGGTATTATAGATAATTGAGAATCAACGTGTACGCACGATACGTTAAATATAACATTAAAACTATACTTACGCAGAGAAGTAGCAAAGCACGCCGCGACCGTCTTGCGGCAGCGGCCAAAAGCGCCACGCAGACCGCGCCCCCGCAGCACCAGCCCGCCATGCCGCCGGCCCAGCGCGCCGCCTCCCACACCCACGCGCGCTGGAAACAAATATAACAAAACTGTATTGTGATTACTGTGGTAGATAAGTACTATACTTTACCTAAAACGTGACGTGTGAACTCTATAAGATACAATAACCGGCAATAAACAACTTCAACGTCCACATTGTACTTTGTTGTAATCGCGGCGATACCTACACTATCCTTAAGTCATCTGATCTGCTATTTCTAAACGTAATTAGGCTAATATGTAGTTCCATATTTTATTTATTTTGTTCCATATTAAATAGCCAAGAATACAATTCAACAGCCGGGCAACCGGTAGCACATGCGTTCCTCGATCTTTTCAACAGACTTCAAGATTTCGAGGGATGACTCATTTTGTCGGGATCTTTGTTTTTGCAACTTTGTTTTTTTTTTATGTATGTTCACTGATTATTCGAAGACGGCTGAACGGATTTGGAAAATTCTTTTTTGTTTGAAAATGTATACTTGACAGTTGGTCCCATTTACTCTTGGAAGTGTTATAGGTGGAGCCTGATTGAAGTCGGTTCTTTTTGTTATCATTATATACCTTCATAAATGCATCCAGGTTGAGTTGCGCCAGCGGCCTCCTCAGATTATCAGCCGCCGACGCCGCAGCGGACGCGTTGTTCCTCAACGTAAACAGAGCTCGCAGCAATGTTTCGAGTGCTATCTGATTGGACACGGACAGATACATCGCGTCCACCAGGCAGGGAAGATAGTTTCTGCGACTAAAGCATACCTTCATAAAAGCGTCCAGATTGAGCTGCGCCAGCGGCCTCCTCAGATTATCAGCCGCCGACGCCGCAGCGGACGCGTTGTTCCTCAACGTAAACAGCGCTCGCAGCAATATTTCGAGTGCTATCTGATTGGGCACGGACAGATACATCGCGTCCACCAGGTGGAGGATATAGTTTCTGCGACCTTTACAAGGCATACCTTCATAAAAGCGTTCAGATTGAGTTGCGCCAGCGGCCTCCTCAGATTATCAGCCGCCGACGCCGCAGCGGACGCGTTGTTCCTCAACGTAAACAGAGCTCGCAGCAATGTTTCGAGTGCTATCTGATTGGACACGGACAGATACATCGCGTCCACCAGGCAGGGAAGATAGTTTCTGCGACTAAAGCATACCTTCATAAACGCGTCCAGATTGAGTTGCGCCAGCGGCCTCCTCAGATTGTCAGCCGCCGACGCCGCAGCGGACGCGTTGTTCCTCAATGTAGAGAGGGCTCGCAGCAACGTCCCGAGTGCGGTCTGGTTGGACACGGGCAGGTCCAGCGCGTCCGCGAGGCGGGCGAGCGGGGCGCGCGCGCGGGAGCCCATGGCTTCTTCGAGAATGCTCGACTGGAGAAAAAAAAAACATATTGAAAACCATTGAGTAATAGGAGATGACATTCCTAAGAAATTCTTTGTCACAAAAGTTATAGTGAAAATCACTACAAGCCTATATACATAGGCTTTGATTCCATTACAGCTGTCAACCGCCAAACATGGCGCATAAAGGATACATAATAAATCAATGTTGAAAACATCAAATCTTGATGAACACTGAGATGTGCAAATGAATTCCGTCACCATTGTTCGAGAGATACATTTGCTACGATCAATGCTGCAAAACGGCTCTCCGTGAGCCACTTCTCGCCCCCGTGAAGAACGAGACGTGATGGGTGGCGAACCGCGTCGCCGCCTTGCGGATGACTATTAATTAAATAAATCATCACAGCGTTCTCACGAGCAGTAGAGATCAGAGATTCCCTTATCCCTTAGTCGCCTCTTACGACACCCGCGGGAAGAGACGGGGTGGCACTATTCTAAAGCCGGGGCCACGCAGCAAAGAGCAACAGCGAGAGATTCAGTATGAAATTAAGACAAGCACATAATTAGGCAGCATATAATAGGTACTGTATTTCTCTATGCAAGGTACTCGAACCATTTAATAATCCACATAGAACCATAGAAGATAATATTGCCCATGTCGATGCAAACCCTAATACTCTCCAACTGCTATAGAATTGACGCTCTCAGAGAATATGTGATTCAGTCATACATACGTGGTTCATCATACTAGACATGGTATTTACCTGATTCTTAACGGTATTAACCAGAGCAGCGAGCTGGTTGCCAGCCTGGATGCTCTGCAGCATGGCATTGTGGAGGTCATCGTTGCCGAAGAGGCCCACGCCAATTGCGCCGCAGCACAGCACTGACAGGATCATGAGGGTTATCTGAAAGATAACAAAAAAATTGGATTAGAAGACGCAAGAAATGGCAGTAGAGTTGTTTATACTATACAACATAATCGTGATGAATGCATATCACAATTGCTCATGTATTGATATGAATTAGCCGTGGGGTGCCCAGCCTTAGATTTGTCCCCCACCATATCGTCCCGTGGTTGCAGTAGGAGTCTGCTACGGGAATATACCGGGAGATGGGAAGCAGCGTCTTCCGAAAGCCTAAACAACAATAAACAAAAAAAACTGCGCGCGCCAACCCGCCAGCCAAGCGTGGCGCGTATGGCAACCCCCCCCCCCCCCCCCCCTTAAAGGGAAGGCCTATGTTCAGCAGTGGACGTCTTATAGCTGAGATGATGATGATGATCCTGTCAGGCAGAACGCAATTTCTACGGTTCTTTTTTTTCCCTTATTGTTTTTATTTTTATTTACGTTGTCAGAGATAAATAAATAAGGGGATACTCTAAGCTGATTTATATATCTGTCTTCAAGGAGTTTAGATAACGTAAAAATAATAACGAAACATTAAAGTTCTACTCTTATTCGTTTTATGTATTTCCATCGAGACTGTTAATCATTTTTTCATCCCCATGAAACATCAAATCAAAGTCTATCTGACTTAACATATATTATTTAACCCCACTGATACTGTGTTAATCGTTTATTCGCTCTAACTTTTACAGGCAAACATGGGAAAGTTCCATCAAGCCGAACTCTAACCTAAACCACATCACCATGTTAATGTTTATACCAAGCATTTAATGAGTTCAGACAGATCGCTGACACATTGAGGGCCATTAAATAGAACATAAGCCTTGAGCGATCCGATACTGTAAAACGAAAACATACTTACCGTATCTACAATTGAAAATTCATTCGATTTTGTGACTTAATATTAGTCAACAAGGTATATAATCGAATGAATTTTTAAAGCAGTTACGACCGCTTGGTGTTTTAATGCGGCATATGGCGACCGTGCTGTGTGAAGTCCGATTGTTCACAGTATTAATAGAGTGTTATTCTTATTACTTTGATTGTTCCAGCGTGCCTCGGATCTATGTCAACCAACAGATTGAAGAGTGTTACTAAAATAAGTATTTCTAACTGACTTTGAGAATGAGCTAGAGGAATACTCACTAATCTATGTTCCAAATCTTTAAAATTAATAATAAATTTAGATAGATATATGCGTTGCGCAGACACTTATAGTCATTACTACGCAAACCCCCGCATTAACTTTAAAATGATATGAAAATATGACACATGGTGGTAATTTTTCCCGCTGCAAAGTGCTTCCAGAGTTTTAGAGCCATATTAAAGGCCATTTAGGTAGTTTCCTCTTTCCAGAGTGGAATACTCTTTTTCGCTGGTCTTTCAGACTTTTGACCCAACTTGCATGAACTTAGGCTTGAAGAGCGTTGGTAGTAGAAATCATCGCCTCCTAAGTTATGAGAAAGAAGAACTGACCTTCAGGGCGGTGATGCTTCTGGGCGGGCGCTGCTTCCTGTCGCAGCACCTCGTCAGCAGGTAGATGAGCAGCACGGTCAGGGTCAGGATAAGCCATGCTCCGGGGATGGAGCCGAGGATGCCCAGGCTCTGAAAAAGAAAAAACGAAAATCAATAAATAATTTAATAGCAGCTTTGATAGACGCCCTAAAATTCTTATATAAAAAAATGGTTTCTTTCCGAAAAAACGCCTCTTGCGAATACGCCCGAAACGCTGGGAGCGTCGAACGAGAAAACAAATCTATGACGTTTCTTTTGAGATGACTGCCATGACCTGTAAAAACACATTGCATATTGCATGCCGATATTCGCTCCTAGCGTTTCTTGACAATTAGCTTAGGTTATGTGGACGTTTAAGTAAGGTACTTCGAAGCATACGGTCTCTGAAACCATTTTTATGAAGAATTTCAGACAAGTTTATGATGCCGCAAGCGAGTCGTGTTATGTGTGAGTGGCAATGGCGTAGCAATATTACTTTTTAGCTGCAACAAAAGTGGATATCAAATCAACAGTTACGCAAGTATCTTAAGCTACAGCATTCTTTGTATGTATACAAAGAAGGAAGTCATACAAACAGGGTGGCAGCAAGCACTCGTCCACACAAATTGACAGCGCGTAAGCAATCAATAACACCTTTGGAGTGCGTATGGCAAGTGCACTTGACACCAGACCCAACCACTTGACATCGGAGAGTTGAGTCGACATCTGATAGCACAGTAACAGTGGTTGTTCAGAACAGGCCACAGGGACACAGTATGGAGAAAGGGATTTTTAGAACAGAAGTCTATGTTTGAACATTTTTAAGTTTACGTTTACACAGAAAAAAAAGATATCTTAATCCAAGATATTCATTCTTGTATATAAGGAAAATCGATAATTTCTTGAACCAAGTATGATTTTGTTGAACCAAGCATGATTTTGTTGATCCAAGATAGAACTTACTTGGTTCAAGATATTTTTTACTTGATTTAAGAAATTATCGATTTTCCTTATATACAAGAATGAATATCTTGGATTAAGATATCCTTTTATCTGTGATACGCAAATTAGAAATCATTTCTGTATGTTAGACTTTTTAAGTGTTTTAGTTCGCGAAACGCCATTATGAGACACTTAAATCACGCATTTGAGCCAAGAAGAAGGGCTGTATACAATTTGGCACCTATGGCTTTCACATATAGTCAGCAGCAAGTAAACTAAGTGGGTGAGTTGATCTAAAGTGAGTGAAGACCTTTTAGCACAATTCTGTTAAGTAATCGAAATGAATTTATGTTTGATGTATTAGTTTAGTTTTTGTGCTAATAAATATTTCTTATTCTTATTCTTATTCTAAAGTGGTGGTGGGTCAAAATTTTTCTAAGGCAAGCTTTATTTGGTTTAAAATTTATTTATGAGCTGTAGGAAAACTGCTCAAATCTAGAAATTAGGCAAGCCGACGGGAATCATATTCTATGGACGCGCAGCCACTGTAATAAACTAATGAACTTAAATATTACAACTATACTGTAAGAATCAGAGCGTATTCAGTGGTCAATTTGAAATCCCAACTACTTAAACTTATGTAGATGGCATATACAAAGCGCAAATAAACAAATCAACATACACTCGAGAGCAAAAGTTTCGGGTCACTAGAATTTTCTTGAATATCTCAAAAGATATTAATTTTAAATATATTCATTCTAAAGATATTAAAGTTTACTGACCCGAAATTTTTGCTCTCGAGTGTATTTATTAAAAATAATTAGATTTGTTCTTCATTAGTTCTCACCTACTTAGCTACTATATACTGGTACTGGTACATATCAATGCATGTTAATCATTAGGATCCTATAGCTACCGATACCAGATCGATACAAAGCTATGAAGGTACATACTTCCTAACTCGATAGATAATGAGGAAGCCGATTATGGTGTCGTTGACTTTGCCCCTGATAATGAGCCTAATGATCAAAATTGTATTTTTTTTTACTAATACTAAAAGCTTACTCCGCATATCTACTGACGTTCTTTTATTAACCCTTTGATTTCTTGTTTCACGCACAAGTTTCTTGTATGTGCAACAAGAGCAATTAAATTAAATCAATATGATTGCATGGTGTTAAGTTTGCGTGGAAAATTAATCCTCCGCGACTACACTATGAGTCAGCTTGGTCTGGGTCAGTGTAGATCAAGCTGATGGCAATTTGTGGTGGTCAAGATCATAAGGTAAGTAGGTACAGTCACGAGCTTTAATTTGTGACCCATTTCCGTTAAATGTTGTTAGAACAATCATAATGCAATAAGGTCGAAACTTTAGTGCAATAATGTTGAATGTCAAGTTAAGACATAAAATGTCTTATCTAATCGACCTATGAAATGATAACCTCTTTGCAAAAAGCTATCATTACGATTTTCTAATTACGACTTTTTTATTTGTTTGTTTTTTTCTTATGGGACCACAGGACCAAAAAGTTATTAACCAAGTTATTGACGAACCCCTAGAAACGTAAAGTTGTCGATGGTAAACATTATCGTCACGAATCATGCTGTCCCTTCTTCACGCATGACAAGTTCTCTTTCGCACTTATGCAAACGTATCGGATATGTTGTGTCAAACTCAAATTTTATGACAGATTTACACTGAGTTGCACCCCCCTGACATTACGACGTTTATTGTTTATTTCAGTGACAGCGTTAACATAATAGCTCTAAATGGCGAAAGTTTGCTAGACGATATTCAACCTTAGGTGGGTCCCAAATTAAAGCTCGTGACTGTACCATACGGCGGCTGGCACTTAAGCTTATCTATTGCTTGAATACCATATTAAATAGCTATCTATCTGGTAAAGCTTGTCCGTACGCGGTATAGCGATGTTATCAAAGTATGGTAAAATTAATATGTCTACCTCATCATTCCCTCCGGTCATCTTGTCGTTGAGAGCGCAAGACCATGATTGTTGGCTGGTTCATAGACATTGCTCGAAAGATCGGAGCGCAGTATATCTCTTCACCGATGGTCGTTACTCGCCGCTGCCACCACCGCGCGAATTTGTGAATGACGTCCTCTTCGGAGACATGACCCACGATTTCTAGTTCGTACTGACCTCGAGGTAGACGGGGGAGTCAGGAGCGAACGTGTCATTGACCCGGTGCAGCGTGACGTTTATATGAGGGAGGGCGTGCAGCAGCCGCGAGAGCCGTGGGGGGTGGTACTCGTCCGAGACGCCCGACGCGCCCATGGTGGCTGTCTCACACCTGGAAAAAGAGAGACATCGTTTTAAGCTTTTAACAGAGACTTACTCGTGCATAGTTCGGGTATACGTAGTGTGAAATCTAGGAATCTATACGACCGAACGAGATCGCAATATCATTAGTTCCCTCTAACGCATAGCTGCATCCCCATGATGGCCCATGGTGGAATTGGTGGAGTATAAGCCTGTTTCGGAAATACATGTTAATAACGAATGCTTACTGGTCGAGCCCAATAAACTCATTATTTTACAGCCAGTAATAGCGGGCTCGCGTGAGATATTCAACTACTAGTCCAGTCAACGAGAATTATTACTTACTCTTTGTTGGTTGTGCAACGAGCAGGGTTTCTGTGGATTCTGGGACTGAGGAAGCGAGAAATAGTGCTAAATTTGTAATTTTTATACATACACAGCTTTTGGTATCCCAATGATTGTCAGTCTGTCCCCGTTAAGTATCCAAATGCGTTGGATATTGGAGATATTTAAAAAGATGATAACATTTTTCAGTGAATTTTCATTAGTGCACTGTGATTAGTTTGCGAATTTTCAAAGTTTGTTTTACACAAAATCATGTGTTACAGGCATATTTATAAGTACCGTGTGTGGCCTGTAACATGAACAAAAAAGGAAAGTGTAGATTTTACTCCTCAACGCAACGCTAGGCAACATTTATTTAGCGACTTTTAAAAATAGCTTGAGGTTTGATTTTCAGTACACTCTAAAGTTTATTCGAACACGCAATGTATTGCAAAATTGATTACGTCTGTAGGGTGACAATGACAAGACTGACAAGCAATATCAATTAGATGGATTTTAACGTACATTGAAAATACTATTTAGTTTGTATGGGAAAGAGACAATCTAAAGACTTCTTATTTTTTTAAATATTGTCAAGGAACAGTTTTATTGTTTGAGGAGTAGAATCTACGTTTTAATGTTTTGCTCGTGTCACAGGCCACACACGGTATAATAAAGATATACGAGCTTTAAACATTCACCTTCTTTGACTGGGGTAAATGAACTAATCACAGCATTCACAGCGACAAAGTCACGTCCTTTGGTCGGTCTATTTTTAATTCTCAACTAGTTAAGAAAGTAGGGCAATGTGTCTATGTCGCTATCAGCCGAGATCGATTAAAACGAAGATCTTTCGGCGATCGGTTTTGCCAAGCATAATGGTGTTGAAGTGAGAAAGTAATCTTACAAACAGCAAATTAGTACCCAAATTAAACGGTATTTTATGTGACAGTTAACATTTAGTTTATTTACACATATGAAAATATCTAACTCCTTCTTATGTCTATTATTAATATTAACAAGCTAATAATATCAAGTTTCAAAATTTATTAGCTAGGGATACACGCACAGATTTGCCCGCTGATTCAGATGTGTCCGGAGACAAATCCGTGTCCAATTCGTGCAATACATGGACGGATCTGTCCGCCGGGCATATGCGCCAGACAAGTCCGGCAGGCAGATCTGTGCTTATATCCCTAGCTTTTGGGTACCGTACCATTACTGGCGCATCAGATACATTAGTCGGCAGACGGAGCTAATTTGGCTTTCCTTATTTTCGTGACCGGTAGTAAATTGCTTAAGTTCATGAGATGCAAAGCTGGAATCGAGTTCTATGGACGCCCCAATTGCGGCTCATATAGATGACCAATGTGATGTTATGTTACTGGTGTTTTACCAATATTTTTTTTTATAAAGCCGAGCGCATACCTATTACATTACGAGCATTACATACCTACTGAGCGTCCTATAGATAACTGTGTCCCTTTTCGGCTAGCCATCGCGATGTTTACTGTAGGACCTCTTACAATTTAAACAATCTGCCAATGAATTTGACCTCTTAACTCGACACCATCAATTTAAATGTCAGTTTAAATAACATCGCGGCGACATTCAAAATACGCATTTAAGTAAAGACGAATATTTTATCTAAAGTTACATAATGGTGGAGGGAAGTGCCAACTTGGAAAATAAGGAGCGACGGCCGATGTCAGGAGTGAAACGAACGAAGCTGGCACTTGGTCGTAAGCAATTTGCTTTTATTTATTTTTGTGTAATATTTTATAAAAGGAAGTTTTATTAGTTAAGATTGACAAAACACAATACATGTCATGAGAAGCAATTTACAGCAGAACATTCTCTAAAAGTCAGTAGGTAGCATTCTCAGAATTTTCCGGAAATTTACACGAAAATTTAAATTTTTCCAATGAGAACATTCCTTGTGGGAATTATAAAAAAATCTATTATTAGTAGTATTTTTAAAAACTCGTAAATGAGCCAGTCAGTTAAAATAAATGATAACGGCGATGTCCAGCGACTTCCTGAATAATTTTTATTGTTCATAAAATTTCAGTTCTGAGAACATCCCGCACGGAAAATTTCGTAACTTTGGAAACTTGTATTGAGACACTTGACACTTGACACTTGTATCTAGACATGAGGCAGATATTATCTTTTGTTAATAGGATAATATAGGTATTCTTGTGTTTAAATCTGTATCCTTTTGACGAAGCCAGCGTTGCTGGCATTTAATTATCAAGTACGTTCAATATATTTTACATAAGAACAGGAAAAAATAGAGCTACACGCTACCACGATATAGAATTTTAGTTAGTTACTTTATTTATTGGTCATTTTTATTTCATATTTAAAAGACTGAGCTGGGGCCTAAATGATACTTCCACAAAATAGGGTAATTAAAATTAAAACTGTTTGCATACGGTATCCTTATTTAATTTGGTGTTAATGCGCCAGCGGTCTGCCATTAGCTATCAATTAAGATGAGAGATAAGACAGGTATCGCTTCATGATTAATTAACCCAACCAACAACATTATCACAGTATAAGGAAGGTGGTCTTTTAGACCAGTAACCCATCTACGAACAAATAAAAACTCACGTTCGCAATTCAAACTCCGGACGCAGGGCTGCAAGCATGTTTCTAGGGCTGCCATCCGTCCGGGTTTCCCCGGAGTTGTCCTAGTTTGGAGGCCGTCCGGGGTGCGTCCGGGGGGTTTTCAATAAGTGTCCGGAAACTTTTTATGTGAGGAAACAACCCATTGAATTTAATTATTTAGTGCTGATTTGGACACGCCCTGGGAAAAAATGCCATTTACGCCAACTGTCCGGGTTTTTTAAATTATTGTCCGGGTTCGGCGAAACTAGAGATGGCAGCCCTACGCGCAACCACATCCCATGTCTAATCATGTCTATTTCGGTCGCGTAACTCGCGTCGTCATTTGTTTTTTTGCCCGAGGCCCGCTCAGTTTTTTGTTAGTAGTTGGATTACTTGTTGTGTACTCTGACATTATGTTAGAAATATGAGGTACTTTAGGTACCTATCTCGTTTTTTGTGGATTAAGGCGATCAGACAACACTGCAGGTTAAGGTCTGAGCGAGCCGCACTTGTCTTTCTTAACCCTTTCCTGTGTCGGTATTTGAAATGTTTTTATCCTAAGGTTTTCTACCTATTGCCACTCCGCCTTTCGCTCGACATTTTGTTGAAATCGTTCAAGCCGTTATCAAGACAAGAATTAGGCGTAGAATCATGAGCAACATCTACATCATATACGTGTAGGTAACTAATGTTTTGTAGCATCCATTAGCAAGGAAACATAATACGTATGTCAAATCAAAGACACACAAATCCAATAGCATTTAATTGAAAGATGTAAATACATATGTAGTTATATAGTACCTACAGTAATGTATACAAAGTGTACTTACTCGGTAAAAGGTAGGTAAAGTATACTTTGTAATGTCTGTAAGTGTACTAGAAAATCAGGTATAACGAGTGAGAACGAGAAAACTAATTCGCGGTTAGTTTTATTTTTATCCACACCAGACGTCGCATAAAATAACCACAAGCCACAGGCTTAGAATAAACCTGTGTTAAATGTATGTTATCTGTGACAATAATAACCAACCGTTTAGTTATTGATTACATAAATAAAAAAAGCATGAATCAATCACACAAAATACAGCCAATATTAAAAAATATTATTTGCCGCAAGCGAAATTGAAGCACGCATCACTAAAGTTGTAAAGTTTCACAAATACGGCCAGTAAAATGTGTCAGTAAATAATGATATAAATATAATATTCATTTTATAGGATGTGCATAGTACAGTCAGATACTATAGAGATATAGACCGCCACAGCCTAAGAACTTTTTGAAGCTCAAGTAAATTGCGCCATCTATGTCAAAGACCCCTAAAGATACCGAAAATGTAAGAGAAATGTCACCTGCACTGCTACTCCACCTAGTAACAAATAGCGTACTAGTCTATATCTCTATAGTCTCTGGTACAGTCTAAGAAAAATTGTGCCTCAGGTTTGACAGCAAACTCGATACGCTGTGATCCACATTTAAATTGTCTTTGGTAATAAATAAGTATTTTTGTAGGTAGGTGTAGGTAGGTATTATTTTCTTTAGCTTATTAAAATTGCGTTAGAGTTACATGTAGGGTAGTTATTAGTGTATCTTATAACCAAATGTAAAAAAATATAATTAGGAAACCATCCTTTACCAGATGAATACAAGGAAAGAATTGGCCGAAGCCCGAGGATGACTTGCAAGTCAACATTGTGTCACTCCCACCTCAAATGAACTGCCGTATTACTCTGTCGCATGTTACACTGTATATAGCTATACTCGAGGGGAATGAAAACGGGTCACTTGCTATATAAATTTCAATTCAAAATGACCCGTTACCTTTGTCATCGCGTGTATATTATCGGGAGATCAGAATGCCGAGCGTGTCCCGCTAGAGGGTAAAGGCATTATGTGTTATTATTATTAACCTTTTGACCGCCGTCGTCTGATATACGAGACAAGCATGTTACACTGTATATAGCTATACTCGAGGGGAATGAAAACGGGTCACTTGCTATATAAATTTCAATTCAAAATGACCCGTTACCTTTGTCATCGCGTGTATATTATCGGGAGATCAGAATGCCGAGCGTGTCCCGCTAGAGGGTAAAGGCATTATGTGTTATTATTATTAACCTTTTGACCGCCGTCGTCTGATATACGAGACAAAGTGACAACGTGAATGACATGACACCTTCAAAAATTATGACATAGTTCAAAATTGAAAGTTAGAATTTTGACGTAAGTTCATATAAGGTTAAAGAGGGTTTGTCCATCTAAATATGTAAAAAAATCTTTTGAACCAAAACCAAACCACGAAAATACGAGTAAGTCATCACATGAGACCCAACAATTAAAGGGTTGCTAACAGCTGTGTCCATTATTACCAGCATTATTGCTATCCAAACACAGTTTCTCGGAACTGCACATCAAATTAGCATGGTGGCGCGAAGTGCGCGAACATCCCAAACATCTGGGGCTCTGGGCCCACCGCAGCCACCAGCCACCGCGTGGCACCCACGTGGCGATGTTATCTGATGGACAGCTGTCGTACGTCTCTCTCGCTCTACCGTGTAGAAAGAGATGGGTTTATCGCGTGACAAGGAGTGGCGAAGTTAGCCCTTCTAAGTCTCAAGTTTTTGTAAAAAAAAAATATGTACCGATATGTGAACTACACAGAATCCAGTTTTAAGGGCAATGTAAAAGGACCTTCCTTTTACAGTTTTTAGTACGTTTCAGCGAATATGTACCTATATTAAAAATTGTTTCGAGATTCGCTATTCGCAAATATGTAGACGTCGCATTTAAGAAAATTGTAGCAAAACTTGAAAGGCACTTTAGGTGTTCTCAGACCTATCAATCCTATCATTTACAGTCGCCATCAGATATATCGGAGCGACCAAGGTGGTCACAAATATCTAAACAACGCCTTTATTGTCAAGGCGATAAGGTGCTTGTTTAGATATTTTTGAGTACCGTGGCCGCTCCCATATATTTGATGGCGACCGTACAATTCTTAGAACAGTTTCTTAAATTGGGGGTGTTTTACTCGATCGCACGTCTTGATGGATATCATGTACCCATATTTTGACCCGAGAGGTATTTAGTATTGAAATGATTAATGACCTTTTTGTTAGTAGACCTTCACCTTGCCTATGAAGCTCGAGGTTCTGGGTTGGAATACCGGATATTTGCTGTATGTATTCAATTGTACCAATCTATATAGTTAGATGTGTATTACTCGTATATATATCTCCAATCTCCAACTAGTATCCTACCCTACTACATGTTTTGGTATAGTTTGGAGCTAGGTTGGTCTGTGTAAGATTGTTCCCGAATGTTTGTTTAATATTTATTAATTAATTTACAATATAAACTTACCAGAAGAAGCAAGAAATTTTCGGCTACGTCGACATGGCAGCAACGGTCGCGAGTCACGCCCTCATTGAGGACATCTGTGAACAATAAAAACATAGAATTAAATGTTGGGTTTTTTTTATTTTGATACAAGCTTTAAAACCACAGTGAGATGACATATTTTTTATACCACAAGCTTACGGCCCGCCTGATTGTAAGGCAACCTTCAAACTAGCGTCTTCCGAGCGTCGACGTCGCCCGAGCGCCCGCGCAGCGTTAAGCCTAAGCGTCTACCGTACACCGTACTACCGTAGTCGTAGCAATTCTCACATTGCGCGTTACCGACGTGTGAGGGGCTGAGGGGGTGGCATGGGCTGTGAAAGAGGGATTGAACTATAATCCCCCGCTGACCCAAAGCAGAACTTTAACTTGTTATATTTCTTCACTGAAGCATGCATGTTTCCGCAAAATGTTTTTCGTCACCGAAAAACGACTGGTACTGAGTGGCAAATAAGTAATATTTCGTACATTCATTTCGAAAAACTCATAAAAACTACGACGAGCTCCAGATTGAAATTCGGACGTCTTACCTCTAGGCTATAACTCTTTTTCTGTAAACAACGTCAATTTATCAAACTGGCCGTCTTGAAGGTATACCTTAAATGGGGTAATTACGACTGCCCCATTAAGAATAGACGGTTATTAACACAACTAATTGGCTAATTATGAAACGCTTTTGTATCGACAACATGACAGACAATAGATCATACGCGCAAAAACTTCATCATCGCTAATCTTGTCGACATTGTGAACGACTACATTAAATAAACAACCCAAATGGAGGAATTTGCTTGCAATATACACCTTCATCATCATCATCATCATCTCAGCCATAAGATGTCCACTGCTGAACATAGGCCTCCCACGGTTACAATTGTAATTTTCTGACATATCCTAATTACTGACGTCACAGGCATCCATAGGCTACGGAAACCGCTTACCATTGAGCGGTCTGCACGCTTGTTTGCCACCAGTGTAGTATTTAAGGAAAAACTTCATTTATTATCACTAAAACGACTACTTTTCTAAACAGGGGTTTTTACATATGTATCGAAAAACTCGACAATTGTCACGAAATTCCGACACAAGCCCAATCTTATGTCGAGAAATATTTACAATTCTCTAAGTACTATGGTTTTTCGTGACAATTGTCGTGAGCACTTCAGCAAACTTAGTACCTATTTATTGACGATATAATATAAATATGTAGAATTTTATTTAAAATATTATGGTAGTAGCAAACAAGTATGTAGCCCGCCTGCTGGTAAGCGGTTACCGTAGCCTGTGGATGCCTGTGACGTCAGTAATTTGGATATGTTAGAAATTGTGACAATTGTCACCGTGGTGAAACAGGGGCCAGAGATGTGCGAGTAATGTATTTTGAAAACCAATAGAATCACTTCATATGTTTATCCCCGCACAACGCAGCTCTAGGATTAGTTCTTAACAAACACATTCGCAACGCATCCTCGCTCATCTCTGGTGGAAACGCAACCAGAGTAGTTTTATCCACCCAATGAACATATACTTGATTGTCTTTTGTTTTGCACGTATTCATCAAAAACATTTATTATACCCGATTAACATTAAAAACGTTGGCCAATGTAAAGGACGCATTTATGCGTTAGAGAGAGCAAGACATATCGCGATCTCGTTCTGCCGTAGATTGGCCGACGTTGGCCCAATGTGTACTAAAGTCCTATTTGCAACTGCACGAATTCCAAAAAGAGAAAATGCCCGATTTTCTCTTGTTTTCCGCACCTTTCATAAGTTCCTATCAAACTAAATAACATTGAAACGTGCACTTTAAACTCTTTAAATATAAGGTCGTATTTAGAACTTTCGTCCAGGACGTGTCCCTTCTCAAACTGTTTCGCACATGACCCTCGTCATACTTGGCCTACATAATACTGATAAACAAATAATGTAAGGGGTTTGTGTGGAAGCGTAATGATGTACGAGGTTTCCGTAGCCTCTGAACGTAGAGTGATATAGTTGGAAGGACTTCTAAACAAATATGAGAATTAATGGCATTTACCTAAACGGGAACAAAGATTTGATGCTGATTGGGCTGGCGATACGTCGGATTAATAAACTGATTTTTTCCAACCAATTTGAACTGATTTTTAGGACCCAACTAATCGCGCAACGCGTTGGTATATAGAGTAACTTAAGCAAGCTAATGCCTTAATATGACACTTAATGGGTTTCTAGTTTGTTCCTGGAAGGTTCTATGAGTATATTTACAATAAACAGTGCGTTAAATAAAGCCTCCCACTCACGGTTCATTGCTCTGACAACAATTGCACTCCCGTTAACCGGTTGTGTCAGATGTCAGATGGAATCGTATAGGGCACTAGGGCAAGTTGATACATTAGGCGTTAGTAAATATTAACACTTTTATTGGTTCTTTAATTATGCTTTCCTTAAAAGCTATTTCCTAATACCTAATTAACTAAACAGAGAAAAAAGTCTCGTCCATGATACCAAAATACTGTAATCTGAACGAGAAAATCTAAAAAATTCTAGGACAATTGTTCACATACCTAGTATAAATAACTAAACCAATGTGCATATTAATGTTTGAATATAAATAAAATAAAGTTTTTTTCAGAAATCGCAAAGCGTCTGGTTGATGTAACTGGTGACCGAAGAGCTGGCGGTTTCCTCGCACAGCGTATCAGCATTGCGATACAACGAGGAAATGCCGCCAGCATCCTTGGTACAATGCCGCAAGGGCCTAGTTTAGATTTGAGCTAGTTATTAATTTAGTTTAGTATTTGTACTGTAGTACCTCTGTATATTTAGTTATGTAAATAAATGTTTTATAATAAAATAGAATAGTTCTATTGAATTCACGATACAGAAAATTTTAAAAAACGAGTAGTTTTCCTTACAAGATTCGGTTACATCGGTTACAAAAATGGATTTTACTAATCGTTCTGGTAGTATAGTTGTACTTACCTACTTACTGCAGTGACGTAGCGACCCAAAGGGGATTTTGGCCTCGGACATTAAGAGATTTATAGTGAGTACAGTTGTAATTTTTTATTTCCATTTCCATTAAACATTTAATTCAGTAGAAAGTACTTCTCCGTATCTACTTGATAGTCTTGATATCGACTCGTCCCATACCGATTGTATGACTCAATCCAACTATAGTCGTAACACCATAAAACCACTTCTGTATTTGTACCGGTCGATCCACGCTTTCATTGCCAAGCGCAAAGAATACTAACGTCAAAAGATTGTATAAACATTAAACATTAATGTTTGTTGCATTTACATCATTCTGGATTTTAACTGAGTTAGGTTATTATATCTAAAGTTTACTGAGCTACTTATTTTAGGCGTTTTACACACAACTCACAGATTTCCACTCATTAAGTCATTATTTAATAAAACTAAGTACCTCATAAAAGAAAGTGCATGTCCACGAATAAGTTCAGTTTTTACTTTAAATGTATTAGGTACACTTAAGAGCCATAAAATTTACTTTTAATGCGAAATTATACTGTTACGAGCCGTAGGGTTCGTTGGATAGAAAATAGCCGTAACGTTAAAGAAATTTATTGAACAAAAAGGAATCACTTAGGAACACTATTGACTTAAACAGTAAACACTAGGAAATCGACTAAACACTGGAATCACTTAGGAACACTATTGACTTAAACAATAAACACTATGTAATCGACTAAAACACTATTCGCTTTTAAACAACTTGGGTTCACTCTTTTAATCTCTCCGATGTTTATCGCTCTGTATCACAATGGAAACTGACTGCGTCCGCTACCGGTCTCCTTTTATATACGTGCGATAGTTTTTCCAGAACATTCACAGTAGGTACCTATACGGTTGGTAAACAGCAGGTATCGAGATCATTCCGGGCCGCACTCGAACATGGTTCTCTCTGTCTAACGCGCGTATAGCGAATATCGATGCTTCTCACACATTTCTCGATTGTTCCAGAGACATGATCGATTAGTGTCGTCGCCTCCGCGCGTATAGGCCGTCCCTTTCACTCCCTTCTGGAATATTCCAGGAACACGTTCGAGTCTGTTCGGTTATAATCGTATCTCTCGCTTCCTCGTACAGGCTATCCTGCTCGCACACCTTCTGGAATGTTCCGGAGACAAGAGGGGTGTAACTAGGCCTGAAACGGCCTGAAAACGGGTTTTCAGGAAGTAGTGCCATATGAGTGTTAGTGGCCTGAAACGGCCTGAAAGCATGTTTCAGGCGCCTGAAAACGATGGTAACCGGGAGTAATCTCCGATTCTCTGATATGTGTTAGGCCTTCCCCTGAAACGGCCTGAAAACGTGTTTCAGCTGCCTGAAAACGGTGGTAACTGGGAGTAATCTCCGATTCTCTGATATGTGTTAGGCCTTCCCCTGAAACGGCCTGAAAATGGATTTCAGCCGCCTGAAAACGCCTGTAACCCGTTAAAAACAAAAAAAAATTAAAAAAAACGTTCCTTTCATGTCGTCTTTACCCCGTCTCCGTAACACTGCCTCCTCCTTAGACATGCTCGTCCCGAGCATTATTAGATCCATTGTATCGTGCCAATCGATTCACATGCACAATCTTAGGCAGGTTCCTCGCACTTCCCATCTTCTTTATGCGATAAGTCACGTCATTAATTTTCGTAATTACTGTGTAGGGACCCTCCCAATCAGCTTGAAGTTTTGGGGATTTTCCTTTACGCCTTATCGGATTATGAAGCCAGACGAGTGAGCCTTCTTCAAAGTCCACGTGATGCATCTTCCTGTCATATCGTGTTTTCGTTTTGTCACTGATTTTACTTTCAGATGTTCTAACATGTTCGTGGATCTCATGTAATTTTTCCCGTAATTCCGCGGCATACTCTGTTATACTAACTGGTGGATCTGGGGGCCCACCAGTGATCATATCTGCTGGCAATCGAAGTTGCCTACCGTACATGGCCAGGGCAGGTGTTACATTCGAGCTCTCGTGTACCGCAGATCGATATGACAGTAGAAATAATGGGATATACTTGTCCCAGTCCTTTTGGTGACTATCTACTAACTTAGCTAGGTGTCTTTCCAAAGTTTGATTAAACCGTTCGACCATTCCATCTGACTGTGGGTGGTAAGGCGTAGTCCTCGTTTTATGAATTCCCATTATTCGACACATTTCTTGAAAGAGTTGGGACTCGAAGTTTCTTCCTTGATCACTGTGTATCTCTAAGGGTACCCCAACTCTACAGAATACCTCGTTCACCAGTACTTCGGCAACTGTAATTGCCTCCTGATTAGGAATGGCGAATACTTCTGGCCACTTGGTGAAATAGTCCATTACCACCATTATGTACTTGTTTCCTCTTTCTGATAGCGGAAAAGGTCCAGCTATATCAACTGCAATCCTTTCCCATGGAGCACCGACGTTATATTGCTTCATTCCGGCTCTACTTCTGGTCTGCGGTCCTTTCACGGCTGCACACGCTGTACATTTCCGGCACCAATCTTCTACATCCTCGCGGCAGTGTATCCAATAAAATCTTTCTTTGATTTTCATCAGGGTTCTTTTTACCCCCAAATGTCCACCTGATGAACCATCATGAAACATTTCCAATACATCACGGATCTTGGATCTTGGTACAACTAACTGTAAATGGGATTCGTCACCACGAGCATTTTCCCATTTCCGGCACAAAACTTCGTTGTGCAGAACTAAACTGTCCCATTGAGCCCAATAACTCTTAGTTGTGGTGCTTGTGGAGGCGATATCACTCCACCGTGGCTTAGTACCCGACGATCTCATCCAATCCAAAATGGGCTTGATGTCGCTATCTTGTTGTTGTGCTTCTTGAATCGCTTTCCCACACCAATCTGGGCTAATGGTGTCTGTACGAAGTAACCTCACGTGAACGAGTTCTTTTTCTTCATGCCTCACGCAATATTTGCACTCGTCATGACATGGCCTTCTGGATAAAGCATCTGCGTTTCCGTGGGATCTGCCTTTGCGATGTTCGATTGTAAAATCGTACTCTTGCAGTTGTTCAATCCATCGAGCCACTTGTCCTTCCGGGTTCTTGAATTGAAGTAGCCACTTCAGTGCAGCGTGATCAGTTCTAAGACGGAACTTACGTCCAAGCAGATACTTGCTAAAATGTTGTAACGTCTTTACAACAGCTAATAGCTCCCTCCGAGTGACACAGTAGTTCCGTTCCGGTTTTGACAATGACTTACTGAAGTAGGCTATTACTTCCTCACTTTCACCTTTAACCTGGGATAGCACTCCCCCAATGCCAGTTCCACTGGCATCTGTGTCCACTACGAATTCGCACTCTTGATCAGGGTAGCCTAGTATTGGAGTTTTACACAGACGGTTCTTCAGTTCTGCAAATGCAGCTTCACATTCTTCGTCCCACATAAATTGCCTCTTTTCTTCGGTAAGTCTGTGCAAGGGTTTTGCAATATCAGCGAAATTTTTCACAAATCTTCGGTAATAGGAACACAGTCCTAAGAAAGCGCGTACTTGTGTTTTATCATTAGGTACTGGCCAATCTTGAACAGCAACAATCTTTTCAGGATCAGTTCGAACTCCATTTTCAGATATCAGGTGGCCCAAGTAACTAACTTTGTCGCATGTAGCTTAGAAATACTTTGATTTGTGTAACTAGATATAAGTAAATCACTCTACTGTATTATTTCTATGTCAAATGATTAATAAACGTGTAACTTGCTATATACAAAATGTCTAGTTTTAAGTACTATTGTTTGCTCCGTGTTTGATATTTTATGTGTAAATGATAAGAAATTGTATTAATTATAAAACTAAATGTCCTAAATTAAAGTTACCCATCCCTACTCTCATGTAATTAGCCGTAAGATTATTGGTCAATAAAAGTTTGGCATATTCGGCGCATAACGGTCACTAGTTCGGTCACCCCATTGCGTCCATAAAAGAGACCGGGCGACCCAGCTTGTCACTGATTCTACAACCTTCACTACTGCAACTACTCCAGTCTGCAGCCAGCCGCCGCCGCGGCAACACGCCACTATAAAACATAAATAAAATGTTTTATTTACCACCGCTGCCCTAGACACCCGATGATCCTGAGTGCGCCCCTTTCTTCGTGGTGATCACCGTCTGCACCTCACAGCTGGTCCTTCGAGCACCGGATGAAAGAACTATGAAGAAAGAATAAAGTACGCGCTGAGACAGAAATTTATTTCACGCTCAGAATCATCATCATCATTTGGTGTCCATACACCCGCCCGCTTTAGCGGTAGAGCCTACGGCTATAACCAGCTTGCTGGACGGACCGTTCGTGTTGAGGCCATACTCCGCGTTCGTGTCCTGGCAACTTTCGTTGCAACGTCACATGGTTGACGTCTTCACACTGCTTTCGGACGCTCTGGCACTTGCACTTAGCCTTTGCGCGAGAATCAGTGCATCAAGGGATTTACGCCCACAAGTGAGTTAGTTGTAAGTTAGGGTCGCTGGCGCTGCACTAGGCAGTGTCAGCCAATAGGTTTTAGGTAGGTAAGGTTAGGGACCCCCACGTGCGTCATTTGCGTAAAAAGAAGCCAGAAAAAAGAAGAAGATGTCCGAACACACGCTGAAGAGGTCTCTTCGCCCACGCAAGCCGCAGGGGGAGCCTGCCGCCACCATGACGCCGCCGTCTGGTAAGACAACCTCCGGCGAAACCAATACATGGGACAAAGGCACCAGCAGCAACCTAGATGACGGTCATAGTGCGTACCCGCCGCCGTCGGCAACAGCGCCGCCGCCGGCGCCCGAATATTCGGACATTTCATACGATGAAAACGAGAAAACGGTAGTGAATCCCCCGGGGGCTTTGTGTAAATCAAACACGCCAACGGGCGAAAAAACCCGCGATTCTCAGTGCCGCGATCGCGATAGTGAAAAAGTGCGCGAAAATAAGTGTATTAGTGTAAGTTGTGACGAAAAGTTGGCTTTGTTGATGGCCGAGTTGGAAGTTCAGAAAGCCACTCTCGCCGTTGCTAATAAACAGGCGGAAACTGCCAAATTACGGCTACAGGTCGCCCAGTATGAGGCGCGATCTGCTAGCGGCAAGACCGTAACTGAAGTCGAATTAGACGAGCAACGAGTGAAGAAGTGGGTCGAACACCAGTCTCAGCTTGACCAAAGTTTTAAATTCCGACCTGGAGTCACAACAGCCCCACGTACTTTCGTGCATAGTGAGCCCGCCGCTCTCGGTAGGCCCGCGCCCCGCGAGTCGCACATAAGCACACATCGTCCGCCGCGAGATGTTTTGAATCATTACGCACCCGTTATGCATAGGCCGCCCGAATTGCCCACTTTCGACGGTAATATTACGGAGTGGATCGCGTTTCGGGCTGAATTCGAGGATACCGCGCCGATGTTTAGTTATGTGAATAACGTCAGCCGAATCCGTAAGGCTTTGAAAGGAGAGGCCAGAATAGCTGTAAAGTCCATAATGTACACCGTACAGGATCCATACGAAATTATGGAAGCCTTAGAAAGGCAATTCGGGGATCCAGAGGAAATCGTGTTGACAGAGCTACACAACGTAAAGCGCATGCCGAGATTAGCCGAAGACAATAGCAATATAGTCTCTTTTGCGGCCCATGTAGCTAACGCCGTAGCTACGATTAAATCCTTAAAACAAGAAAAGTACCTTTACGCGCCAGAACTAGTTAACAAGATTGTTGACAAATTGAACCTCATCGTGAGGTACGAATGGGGTAAATTCAAGCAAGCAAATCGGGACTCGCCCGATTTAGTAGCAATTTCAGAGTTTTTGCTTGAAATTAGTTCTGCCGCGAAAAGAACCAGTCGTCATAGATGGCCGAAGTCGCGAAATACTGTAAACACGGTTTCTTTTGAGCCGGAGAGCCGGTCGGAGCGCTATAACGCCCCCGCCCGCACTCCCGCACCCGCCTTTACTCGCGACTATTCGAGCGACTCTGATGAAAGCTGCCGAGGCACTCGCCCGCGAAGTAACGCAAGTAGGTCTCATACGAGTCATACCGGAGAGTATAGGTCGCCTACGGTAGCACAAACGAAGCCTCGAGAGGCTAAAAAACCCGCGTATACGGGAACCAAACCCAAGCATTCGACACCGGCGCAAGTTACGTCACACAATAAGTGCGTAGTATGTAAAAACGGTGAGCATAAAATTGAAAAGTGTCACAAATTTGTAGCCGCGACCGTTGCCGAACGTTGGGATTGGGCAAAAAATGAAAAACTGTGTTATAGATGTCTAGGCGCGTCGCACAGAAATCGCTTTAAGTGTAAGTACGTGGCTTGTGGCGAACAACAGTGCGAAGCGGGGCATCATAAATTATTACACGGTTTGAACGCATCTAACGCGCCCGTGGAAGTAAAAAAAAGTAGTAACGTTAACGCGATTCGGATAGCGCCCACATATTTGAAAATGGTGCCCGTGGAAGTCACGGGACCGTTGGGTACTACGCAAGCCTTAGCTCTGTTAGACGAAGGGGCCGCGCTCAGCCTGATTTTACACGAAACGGCTGACCAAATTTTACCCCGAGAGCGGGGTGAAACGCTTGATATTGAGGGAATCGGGGGAGTAGTTAGCGACCCTGATTCATGCAACGTGCGTTTCGCAATCCGCGGTTATTGTAGTAGGCATCTAGAGATGATGGACGCGCTTACCATTAATCGCATGAACGTAGGAGCGCAGGGCGTCTCCAAAGAAATAGTTGAACAGTGCGACCACTTAACCAGCATTGCCGACGAGCTGTGTTACGATTCCGCCGCGCCTACGATAATTATAGGTCAGGATAATTGGCATTTGATAGTTACGCGTCAAATTATCAGCGGCAAATCGCACCTCCCGGTAGCCAGTTTAACGCGGTTAGGATGGTCATTGCACGGACCACACAAGTCACCACAGGCAACCGTAGCGTTCGTGGGCCACATGGGGCCTCGAACGGCCGATGATGACGCCTTAGCTCTCATGAAAGAACATTTCGACATCGAGTCATTAGGAGTAGTTAAGAAATTGCCTCGGGCCGATCCCGACCAAAGAGCATTAGAGATACTGGAGGCGACATGTGAAAAAATACCCGGGGAAAATAGGTACCGCGCGGGCTTGTTATGGCGTACCGATAACGAAGAATTGCCGAATAATAGAGCGCACGCGTTACGGCGGCTATACAGCCTAGAAAACAAATTGGATCGCGACCCTATTTTGAAAACCGAGTATACCAAGCACATAAATAACCTGCTCGATAAAGGTTACGCCGAAAAAGTAGACTCGCCGCCGCCACAGGACTCGCTTAGGTCGTGGTATTTACCCCATTTCCCGACGTTTCATCCCCAGAGGGGGAAAATGCGTCTGGTTTTCGACGCCGCAGCCACCGCGTACGGAAGGTCGCTGAACACCGCGCTGTTAGCGGGACCCGACCTATTAGAGTCATTGTTCGGCGTGCTAGTACGTTTTAGAGAAGGCAAAATCGCGGTCATTGCCGATGTCAAGGAAATGTTCCTTCAAGTAGAAATAATAGATAGCGATCGTGATGCGTTACGTTTTGTTTGGCGGGGGGAGGACCGCTCAGCCTCTCCGCAAGAATATAGAATGAAAAGGTTAATATTCGGGTCAGCGGCTTCGCCGACGACGGCTTTGTACGTCAAAAACAAAAACGCAAACGAACACGCGGAAGAGTTTCCGATCGCTGCTGAGAAAACGATAAAAAATACGTATATGGATGACATGTTGACAGCTTTTGACGAGAGCGAAAGCGACGTTAGGCGTATAGTAAATGAAATTTACGAACTTAATTTGCGCGCGTCGTTCGAGCTCCGTGGGTTCGCCTCTAACAACCCAAACGTAATTTCAGACGTAGTACCTAGCAAAGAGGACACGTCCCTGATCGGGGGAGGCGAATGCGAGCGCACATTAGGTTTGAAATGGAACCATAAACGTGACACGTTAGGGTTTAACGTAAATTTACGCAATACGCCCGAAGAAGTGCTCAACGGTATACAGTTGCCCACGAAGCGACAAGTGACGAGTAGCGCAATGTCCATATTCGATCCCATAGGCTATGTTAGTCCGATTTCTGTCCTAGGGAAGGCATTGATGCAGGAAGTCTGGCGAACAGGGATAGGCTGGGATACCACTATACCCGCCTCGCTCGCACCTGCGTGGCAGTCATTCGTGAGCAATATACAGCAACTTAGGGAGCTAGAAATACCGCGATACGTACCTGCGAACAGTAGAGAGGTCGATATGCACGTTTTCTGTGACGCTAGCGAAAAGATATACGCCGCCGCGATATATTTAGTTAGCGAAGGCCCGGACGGCCAAAAGGTCTCAGCCTTAGTAGCCGCCAAGGCGCGAGTCGCACCGTTGCGTGTTGTGAGTATCCCGAGGTTAGAATTGCAAAGTTGTGTGCTAGCGACACGGCTAGCCGACACCGTAGTTAAGGAGTCCGATTACGTCGTTAAAAACCGGTATTTTTGGAGCGACGCGCGAACGCCGCTCTCTTGGATACGGTCGGATCCACGTCGGTACAAAAGCTTTGTCGCACATAGAGTAGCCGAAATAGAAGACACAACTAAGCGCACCGATTGGCGCTGGGTGCCTAGCGCGCTGAACGTCGCCGACGACGCTACTAAGGGCGTTCCGGCCCAGTTCGGAGCTAACCACCGGTGGTTTATAGGCCCTGATTTTATACGTCAAAACGAGGAGCATTGGCCGCGCGAAAAACCGGTAGAGTCCGTCGTCGAAACGGGCGAAGAACGCACGCAAAAACCAATCTGCTCCGTTAGTACCGTGAAAAGTAAGTTCGCGTACTTACCCGATGTAAGTAGGTTCTCGAAATTCACTAGACTTGTCCGCGCTACGGCCAGAGTCTTGGTTGCTGCCGAGGTATTCAAAGCCAAATTGTCTGTTAATAAGAATCCAGAAACAGAGATGAACAATAGACACATAAGTCTGGCAGAAATACTACTGATCCGACGGAGCCAAAATGAGTCGTATGCTGAAGAGATACGATTGCTGGAAGCCGGGCGAGCCCTACCGAAGAAGTCTTCACTACACCGAGTCGCCATGAAGTTAGACAAGAACGGCATTATAGTGCTAGATGCTCGAATAGACAGAGACGGCGCCCATATACCCGTCCTGCACGCTAGAGAAGCATTTACCAAGCTATTGATCTACCATTTCCACGCTCTTTACAACCATGGAAATCATGCGACGGTGATCAACGAGTTGAAGCAAAGATATTACATAATCGGACTGCGCGGTACGATTCGCTATATAACGAATAAGTGCCAATGGTGTCGGACCTATAAAGGAACTACCCTCAAGGTTCCTGTAGGCGACCTACCGCCAGAGAGGCTCAAGGCGAATCAACCGCCATTTACCGCAGCAGCCGTAGATTTGTTCGGTCCCATGCAAATTGTAATAGGCCGCCGACGAGAAAAGCGATGGGGCGTACTTTATACGTGCCTCACCACTAGAGCCGTACATCTAGAGCTAGCCGCCTCCTTATCGGCAGCCTCTATGATCCTATCGCTACGAAGAATGATATCTCGGCGCGGCGCACCGTCCGTTTTATACTCAGACAACGGAACAAATTTTATCGGTGCAGAACGCGAGCTATCAGAGGCCAAAAACTCTCTGCCCGATAGTCTCAAACAATTTATGACCGAACGACGCATGATCTGGAAAAAGATCCCGCCTGGCAACCCCTCCGCCGGCGGGGCCTGGGAGCGTCTAGTTGGTAGCGTGAAAACAGCTCTGAAAGTCACTCTAAAAGACAGAGCACCCCACGAGGAAGTTCTACACACGCTACTTCTGGAAGCCGAACACCTGGTAAACTCCAGACCATTGACACCAGTGAACCCAGACTTGAATGCCGAAGCGCTCACGCCGAATCACTTTCTCATCGGCCGCTCGAACGCTATGTCACCACTGGGAGTCTTTTCCGACGAGAACCTGAGTCTATCGTCGTGGAAAACAGCTCAAGCACTAGCCGACAACTTCTGGAAACGCTGGATAAAAGAATATCGCCCGAACCTGATGCCGCGATCCAGCGCACACCAGAACGCGCAGAAACTGCACGTAGGCGACGTAGTTATCATAGCCGATGGAACTATGCCGCGAGGTACTTGGCCTAGAGGCGTTATCGCACAACTCTTTCCCGGTCCTGATGGCCACGTAAGAGTAGCCATTGTACGCACTCGCGCAGGAGACGTCCGCCGCCCGGTTTCCAGACTCGTCCTCATTTGCTCCACACCAACAGACGGTGCTGACGCACGTGGGGGAGAATTGTCGCATGTAGCTTAGAAATACTTTGATTTGTGTAACTAGATATAAGTAAATCACTCTACTGTATTATTTCTATGTCAAATGATTAATAAACGTGTAACTTGCTATATACAAAATGTCTAGTTTTAAGTACTATTGTTTGCTCCGTGTTTGATATTTTATGTGTAAATGATAAGAAATTGTATTAATTATAAAACTAAATGTCCTAAATTAAAGTTACCCATCCCTACTCTCATCTAATTAGCCGTAAGATTATTGGTCAATAAAAGTTTGGCATATTCGGCGCATAACGGTCACTAGTTCGGTCACCCCATTGCGTCCATAAAAGAGACCGGGCGACCCAGCTTGTCACTGATTCTACAACCTTCACTACTGCAACTACTCCAGTCTGCAGCCAGCCGCCGCCGCGGCAACACGCCACTATAAAACATAAATAAAATGTTTTATTTACCACCGCTGCCCTAGACACCCGATGATCCTGAGTGCGCCCCTTTCTTCGTGGTGATCACCGTCTGCACCTCACAAACTTCCTTTTTGAAGAACGAACACTTATTTGGGCTTAGTTTTAGATTAGCCATGCGCAATCTTGTAAGCACTCGTTGCAGGTTCCGGATATGATCATCAAAATCCCTTCCAATAATAATCACATCATCCAAGTATACTAGACAGGCTTCCCCAATTAGTCCAGACAGCACTCTTTCCATTAATCTTTCGAAGGTGGCAGGAGCGTTACAGAGCCCAAATGGCATAACTTTAAACTGCCAGAGTCCTTTGCCAGTAGAAAATGCCGTCTTCTCTTTGTGGCTAGCATCGATTTCCACCTGCCAATAACCACTTTTCAAATCTAACGTGGTAAACCATTTTGCTCCACTTAGTGTGTCCAAAGTGTCGTCGATTCTTGGCAGTGGGTAGCTATCCTTCTTTGTGACGTCATTTAAACGGCGGTAGTCGACACAAAACCTCAGACTGCCATCTTTTTTCTTCACTAAAACTACTGGAGAACACCAAGGACTGGATGACGGCTCAATGACGTTGTTTCTTTCCATTTCCATGACCATCTTCTGTACTTCACTTTCGTACGCAACCGGAACCCGACGTGGTCGCAGACGTATCGGTATTTCTGTTCCGGTCTCAATTCTATGTTTAACTATGCCGGTCCTTCCTAGATCTCCATCGTTCATGGCAAAGATGTCCGAAAATTGCTGCATCAGTTTCCTTGCTTTTAACAGCTCTTCTGTTGACAAGGTCTCTTTGCAATTCTCGAGTACAGCCTTAGTTACACTACAAGGTTCAGAATTGCCCACATTTTTCACCACTTGCCGTTCGCCACTGTCATGTGCCTGTGAGCTTCCTGCAACGATTGCTCTGTGGAATTCGTAATCACTTTTGGGCAAACTACAATTTAGGAACACTTCCTCTATTCCACATTTGAAAATGCCGCTTTCCAAATCAATTTTGCAGTTATAGTTCTTCATAAAATCCAACCCGATAATGCAGTCATCTACTATATCTGCAATTACCACTTTGTGCCGGTAGGTGTTTTTACCAATTTTGAAAGTAACGACACCTTCTCCTCGAACGGTTATGTGCTGGCCAGTAGCTGTCAGGAGCTGGATATTGCCATGTAAGGGTGGATGTCTCTCATAAAAACGCTTCAGAAGTTGGTACCTGATTACAGTACGCGAAGCTCCAGTGTCCAAGGTTAACTGACACTTGGTCCCATTGACTTCCCCGTCGATGACTAAGGTATTCCCGTCTTGAGTCTGAGTGATCATGACTTTTGGGGCCTTCCTCATATTACCAGCCAGCACCCGCCCCGTGGTCCTGGCCCTTACTCGTTTCCCTGCCGCTTTTCTGCGGCAGCGTCCGTCACTACATCCGCTGCTCCTGGTTCACTGCGCCGAATCTGCGCATCACTCCGTGAGTTTCTTTTAGGACATGAAAATCGCATATGCCCTGTTTCCCCACATGCATAGCAAGTGGGTCCGCTTCTGGGTTTTCCTTTATCCGTCACCGCTTGAACGCGATAGGACCGAGGATCTCTACGGACTGCCTCAACTTCCAACGCGTGGGCTAGAGCATCCTTTAGGGTCTTGTGGTGACCAAGGCTGACAGTTGCCTTTACCTCACGGTCTCGAATCCCATCTATAAATGCTTGTACTAACATGCCGTCAACCAGAGATGGTGAGGATAAATAAGCCTTTCTGACGAGTTTTTCTATTTCTAAGCTCCACTGTTGCAGGCTCTCACCACCCCGCTGCACTCGATCCTTCAACTGAGCTCTGTAAACGTGCTCCAGGTGTGAGTCACCATAACGCGACTCTAGGGCATTCTTGAGCCGTTCCAAAGTCACCTCTCCCGCCATGGTGTCTAAAACGGTCAAGGCTTGATCCCGCAGCCCTAACATAAGAGCAGTTACTGCCTGCTCATCGGTCCAACCGTTTGCTTTTGATACGGTCTCAAACTGAAGTTTATATGCCCCCCAGGAGGAAGTACCGTCGAATGGGGGCAACTTCAGTTTACCCGCTGGCGCACCAGATGTCACTACTCCATTCGTTTTCAAATATTTTATTTCCTTTTCTATTCCCAGTATTTGTTTTTCTTGCTTTAAAAATCTGTCATCCACTTCTATTTCCAACTTCTCTATTTTTTTCTTGAATTGGCCGCCTATCACTTTCAAGCTTTCCTCTTGGCGGCGAGCTTGTTCCTCCAACAGAGCACGCATTTGCTCTTCTTGGCGGCAAGCCTGTTCTTCTTGACGGCGAGCCTGTTCTTCCTGACGGCGAGCCTGTTCCTCCCACAGAACACGCGTTTGCTCCTCCAACATGCGTTGCATAGCCAGTAATAGACTGGAAGGCTCTTGATCTTCGTCGATGGTGCGGTTAGCGTCAAAACTTTGACGACGAGCGGCGACACGTGCTGCTTGTGCTCGCGTCTGGACTCCGGCTGTATCTCCTCCAGACTCCTCCTGTTCCTTCTTTGGTGTTAAAGACATCTCTCTATCTCACTTCTGACACCAAAATGTTACGAGCCGTAGGGTTCGTTGGATAGAAAATAGCCGTAACGTTAAAGAAATTTATTGAACAAAAAGGAATCACTTAGGAACACTATTGACTTAAACAGTAAACACTAGGAAATCGACTAAACACTGGAATCACTTAGGAACACTATTGACTTAAACAATAAACACTATGTAATCGACTAAAACACTATTCGCTTTTAAACAACTTGGGTTCACTCTTTTAATCTCTCCGATGTTTATCGCTCTGTATCACAATGGAAACTGACTGCGTCCGCTACCGGTCTCCTTTTATATACGTGCGATAGTTTTTCCAGAACATTCACAGTAGGTACCTATACGGTTGGTAAACAGCAGGTATCGAGATCATTCCGGGCCGCACTCGAACATGGTTCTCTCTGTCTAACGCGCGTATAGCGAATATCGATGCTTCTCACACATTTCTCGATTGTTCCAGAGACATGATCGATTAGTGTCGTCGCCTCCGCGCGTATAGGCCGTCCCTTTCACTCCCTTCTGGAATATTCCAGGAACACGTTCGAGTCTGTTCGGTTATAATCGTATCTCTCGCTTCCTCGTACAGGCTATCCTGCTCGCACACCTTCTGGAATGTTCCGGAGACAAGAGGGGTGTAACTAGGCCTGAAACGGCCTGAAAACGGGTTTTCAGGAAGTAGTGCCATATGAGTGTTAGTGGCCTGAAACGGCCTGAAAGCATGTTTCAGGCGCCTGAAAACGATGGTAACCGGGAGTAATCTCCGATTCTCTGATATGTGTTAGGCCTTCCCCTGAAACGGCCTGAAAACGTGTTTCAGCTGCCTGAAAACGGTGGTAACTGGGAGTAATCTCCGATTCTCTGATATGTGTTAGGCCTTCCCCTGAAACGGCCTGAAAATGGATTTCAGCCGCCTGAAAACGCCTGTAACCCGTTAAAAACAAAAAAAAATTAAAAAAAACGTTCCTTTCATGTCGTCTTTACCCCGTCTCCGTAACAATACATTTTCATTACACTAGCTAGTCACCAATAAATACATTTCTCTAATTCCTGCTATATTTTGTCCCTCTTAACACTCATTAATGCTCTAATTAGTGTATGAAAGAGACTAAAAATGCCAAGGAATGACTGGAGGATAAAATCTTTAAGTGTGAAATTAAAAAACATGGTCCAAAATAATAACGGAGCCACGAAGTTACGTCGCCTAGATCGAACTAGTATTAAGTTATCTTATATGTTTTATTTTGTAGTTCGCAGTGCCTTGGTTTTTACTGTAATGCTGTGTAACTCATTTGAATAAATAAATAAAATACGAAGATGTAACATCTTACGAATACTCACGTTAGTTATAAGTTAACATGTTATCACAATCGATCCTAATATTGAAAGATTATCTGTACAGAATTCTTCATCGCGAGCCCGACTCGTTCTTGACCATTTTGATTGTGCCATCGTTGTCGTACGTAATTTTATTTGCTGTTTTTAGACTTATACATAAACATGTCCAGTTTTTGCCCTTTGCACAGTAGACGACGATATTGGAATAGAACTACAGATGTGCAAGTTGCGGAAACTTTCCCAATAATTGGAAATATCTCGGATATTTCTAGGAAGTTTCTTAAGAAATATAGGAAGTAGGAAATTTAAGAAATATAAAATTTCTATTCATCATCATATGTTTAAGAGCTCTTGTCGGTGGAGCAATTTCCATGCCTGTCTGTCATTTGCCTTCTCCTTTACAGCCTGATACGACAACTTTATTTTTCCTTTATTTGATCCATGTATGCTCTCCTTGGCTTTCCTGACTTCCTTTCTGCTTCAACTCTACCTTCTATGATGTTAAAATATAAAATTTCAATTCCCATACAAAAATGTGAGAATTGTCCAAAATTTACATATGTGGAATATTTTGTAATTTTGGAAACTTTCCGAACAACAGTTCCGCACATCAGTAAATAGAGCAACTGCCAGCCACTCAGCTTCGTACAATTCACAAATCTTCGCAGTAATGTATATGGCCTGCATTACACTGTACGGCTCATTTCACCTGTGGGTGAAATGAACTCAGAAACAAGTACTTCACGTTCCGTTACACAATAAACCTAAATTAAAATACGAAATCAATATTTCCGACAACGTTAAAATACCTATCAATCACGACCAGCTAATGGTCTCCCACCAACATCATCCATTCAAAACCACAATAGCCAGTGTTCTCTTTCGCACGCGTTTCATTCTGTCCTCATAGAACGAGACAGTAATACGTAATGTTTTTTAAAATAAACTGGACGAACGTCTTTTGTTATTTTTAATTTGACGCGAGTTGAAAAGTTAAGTGTTAAAGTGGGCCAACGACAACTAAACGGAGGTGTTAATTTGTTTTTCTTTAGTATAATGATAGTGATTACCGGTATTGTTTATTTAATTAACTGAAATTCCGTTGGCAACACGCGTGACAAGGGATTGCAACCGGTAAACAGTATGGGAATTACCGGTAATTTAGGGATTTAATTGCTATACATTTTTTTTACCCATTTGCATTCGCTATCGTAAAGTGCTACAACATTGCCTACGATGCTGAACTTTGCCTAGCTTGAAAAATATGGTGTTTTTCACCAAACAGCTATTTATATCTTATTCCTGAGATGAGATGGGAGAAATGCGGCCATTATGAGGAATTAAATATATATTCGGTATGAATTAGGGATAGATAAACACTGTTTTTCAACCGAGGCAAAGTTGAGCATCGTAGGCAAAGTTGTAGCCGTTGACGGTACTTTACACGGTGCACATATTACTATACCAACTCTAAAGCAGAAATGCGTACCTACTTTCTTTAAAAAAATGGTATTAAAAGCACTAAAGGCACCTATGCCTAGCATTAAACATCTACTCTGTAAAGAGATCCGTCAATAGTACTAACTACTTCATGAATTAATTATCGACCAAATTATCAAGTCAATTTTATTTCACACGTTACTGTCCGTGAGCTTTAAGAACCTTCGGGAATCGACGATGACACACGAAGGTAATATTGCTGTTCTACTTTTTCATGTGTCACTGTTGATACCCGACGTCTCTTTCTAAAACCCGAAGGTCGGACTGTATTTCTATAAATAGAATTTCTAAAAAAACCTACCCAAGTTTGGCATGAACATTACCACTTACCACAGATAAATTTACATAATTATGTTGTTTAGGTACGTAATTACATCAGTCCAATTATTTTAGATTGCATCCTCACCGGAAAGACCAACAAATCGCGATACCTACTCTACATTACTGGTTAGGGATCATCCATTAATTACATCACACCTCAAGGGGCGGGGAGGGGGTCCACAAAATGTGACATATCGTGACAGGGGGGAGGAGTTCCATGTTTGTGACCTCACAATCCTCACATACAATTTTTTTACAAAATCTAAGTTTAAAAAAAATCATTTGTTAGCAAACATTGTACTTAACAAATTTTCTACATACTCGGATTCGTTTGAATACTTTCGTTCCCTATAAATTTGATACTATTTTTCTGGCAATCCTCATTAAAAGTTAGTTTCAAAGTGATGTTGTAATTTTTACCTTACTAAACTAAAAATCTAAATGTGACGTCACACTAAGGGGGGAGGGTGCAGTTAATTGTGACGAAGTGTGACATCATGTGGAGGGAGGGGTCAAAAAATCATGAAATTGGTGTGACGTAATTAATGGATGATCCCTTATAGGTAAATTACAAAAACTCATATTATGTTTTTATAGCATGCTACGGATATAAGCAATATTCATGAATCGTTATCTGAACGTTATTGGTCCTTTCCGCAAAATGAGTACACCTGTACAGCACCGCAGTATCCACGAGATCAAGGTCGATCAAGGATAGTTATAAGGCACTGAAACTGTAAGCATATTGCATTTTTATATAAGGACTGTAAACCTTAATTTATAGCGTGTGACCATTAAATCATTTAACTTTGTTGTTTAATTATTACCTAGGAAACCTAGACACATAGGTAGGGAACCTTTCTATTGTCGATTGTGCGACAATAACCCCGGCTGAGACTCACTAGTGAGAAAGAGACGACGCCATCACTCTGCGCTCATGTGTAAAAGAGACAGGTGATACCCCGTAGTTGAAATGTCCTACAAATTATTTTTCCCCATAATACCTATGTACCACCTAGTATAAATGCCTAGTAAATAAGTTATAACAACATTGTAATATATTAGCGGTAGAGAAATGCTTGTAATTCTGTTATATTCTGTGTTAATATCAATAAAGATAGACACGTTCACTGATTGGCTCACACGCGCTCATCCCCTCCCGGGATATATTAGTCACTAGTTGACAGCCCAAAAGTTGGCATATAAGAAAGGCCATTGCGGCCGTAAATTCGTTCCGTCAAGTGAGTTCCAGTGGAGGTGCCTTAACCTGAAGAAGTACGAAGGAAGTTTTATTTCCAATAACCTTGCCTCCCTACAAGTCCACTAGTCTCTACATCGGCGCTGAGCTGTCGCGCCGCTACGGGCGTCGCCTAACCTTGGCCACCGTCCCGTACATTGGTCCTTCAGGAGCCGGATATGGAAGACCGGGGTTATCGCCAGTCGACTCAGGAAGTCGACCTTCAAAACCAAGGCCACACTGGGACTGCCTTGGCGGAAACACAAGGCCGTGACGGCACAAGGCCGTCCGACCGAGCGCCCACGCTTCGCCGGAACAAGAGGGCGCACGTCATCCACAAGGACGCTGCACAACAGGTGGACACGCAGCGATCCGAGATGACACCACTTCAGACAGAGCAGTCTGGCTCGCCGTCGGTCAAGGTCACCACGGCGCATTCGCCAGCTGCCACGTCACCCGCAACCGCCGTGATTCCTCAAGGACACCAGGCGACTGCGGCTCCACCCAAGGCGCATGCTACGCTAAGCGTCAGTGACCTCGAATCTCCGTGGCATTGGGAGGTAGCTGCGCCAACCGACGCCCAAGGACGTCAAGAATAAAGTTCCCGCTCTTCAGTCGCAGCAACAAAGGGGAGCGTTCGTTCACCGCATCTCGATTCAAGTTCCGTATTAAAAGAACAAACGCCGCGAGTGAATAACAACTCTGTGAAATCGCCAGTTAAAGAACGATCTCCGCGAGTGCCTAATAAATCCGATTTTAATAATAACGCGAGTGCGCGAGTAGAATCAAAATCGCCGCCGCGTTGCCGCGTTAATCAAATTCTTCAAGGTCAACATCGAGGTCAAGGCCGTCTTCAAGGTCAAAATCAACAAAACGGAAAAAGGAGAATAGCACCGTCAACGGAGCCACTACGTCGCAACCTTGTGACCAGTTCCTGCCGATGGAGCGTTCGATGCAGTACCCTGTGCCCAAGCAAGGACCCGTGGTCAACTCATTAATGCAGAACCCTGTGCCCAAGCAAGGACCCGTGGTCAACTCATTAATGCAGAACCCTGTGCCCAAGCAAGGACCCGTGGTCAACTCATCACAGCCTCCCAATGAAGAAATAGACGTTGTAACGACTCAAAATAATGACCGCGATCGACACCTGACCTTCATTTCCAATCATCGAGTGAACGAGCCGACCTCATCAAAGTTGATTCTTCTCTACCGTTCCTGATCAATGGAGCGAACATAAATCAAGACGATTATATACTGCGTCGCTTACCCGAAGTTTTGTGGTGCTTAGTCGTGAAAGCCTAAGCAAAGGGGAGCATGTACAGCACCGCAGTATCCACGAGATCAAGGTCGATCAAGGATAGTTATAAGGCACTGAAACTGTAAGCATATTGCATTTTTATATAAGGACTGTAAACCTTAATTTATAGCGTGTGACCATTAAATCATTTAACCTTGTTGTTTAATTATTACCTAGGAAACCTAGACACATAGGTAGGGAACCTTTCTATTGTCGATTGTGCGACAATAACCCCGGCTGAGACTCACTAGTGAGAAAGAGACGACGCCATCACTCTGCGCTCATGTGTAAAAGAGACAGGTGATACCCCGTAGTTGAAATGTCCTACAAATTATTTTTCCCTATAATACCTATGTACCACCTAGTATAAATGCCTAGTAAATAAGTTATAACAACATTGTAATATATTAGCAGTAGAGAAATGCTTGTAATTCTGTTATATTCTGTGTTAATATCAATAAAGATAGACACGTTCACTGATTGGCTCACACGCGCTCATCCCCTCCCGGGATATATTAGTCACTAGTTGACAGCCCAAAAGTTGGCATATAAGAAAGGCCATTGCGGCCGTAAATTCGTTCCGTCAAGTGAGTTCCAGTGGAGGTGCCTTAACCTGAAGAAGTACGAAGGAAGTTTTATTTCCAATAACCTTGCCTCCCTACAAGTCCACTAGTCTCTACATCGGCGCTGAGCTGTCGCGCCGCTACGGGCGTCGCCTAACCTTGGCCACCGTCCCGTACAACACCGTTACCTATTAAGGTGTGAAATCTAGAGATTATCTCATTTAGATATAATCATGCGGAGAAGATTCTTAATAATGGGCTTGCAGTAAACGTTATATCAAGTGGGTAGGACTCATCCTTCCGTCCTGATTTTTTTTCTCGTTTGTAGCCTTTTTGGGAGCATCTAGAATACTCAGAATACTTTTTCTATTAGGGGTCAAACAATTGTACCTACAGACTATTTTATTTCATTAAAAAAAAATCTGGCAAAAAATGCCGCAAAGTGGCAAGTATTATTAAGCTACTGTTACACATTCTGATTCCTAGCCCGAAAGCCTGCCACTATTGAGCAGTCTATTAGATCAGTCTAAACTTAAGCATGCTCATTTTGAGTTTGCTCAAAAACGGCGGTCGTTCGATTTTTGGGCATGCTTCTTTAGCATGCTACTCTAGAACATGTGTAACAGTAGCCTAATGTTAGATTTGTGTTATCGAAATATAAAATCGTAAAAAGTTTAGTTTTCGAAAAATACGATTTCTTTCGACAAGCCCTGCCTTTTCCTACGTTTATCAGCGCTTCTACTTACTTATGCACTAACCACTTCTTAACAAAACCAACGTTTATGATTTCACACTAACCTACAACCCAATAAACCCCAACAAACAGGGAACCGAAAGAGCCGCGATAGCCAGATCCGGCATCCGGTCAGCATCCGACATCCGGCGTCCGGGCTCACTTGATCGACTAAGCGGCGCGGCGAAGTAATTCCCACCGGACTCAAATCTCAACACATACTTACACGTAGTTCGGTATAGCATGTGCATATAAGCACAATCACTTTTAACAAACAACTTTTACAAAACAACATATTAATATTATCACAATAATATTCCAGCATTAGAGCTTTTGCACGTCTTCTCGCAATGTGGATTCAGCCGCGGAGATGTTCAGAACCCTTTAACTAGAATATCTTTTATAAAATTAAAATAAATAAATATCTATGGATTATTTAACTAAACCTTGATATAAAGGCTCCTGCTTTTTTATTTTATTATAATTTGATCACGTTTTTTACATGGATTGTGTTGTCAAACAACAAAATTATACTCGTAACATAAAATCTGGTCTAGATTTACATGGCTGTTGTTAAAACTAGTAATTGATTGCGTAATCAAACTTAAAAACGTGACCAAATTTGTTGTATCTAATAAGGTTAAACACTGAAAAAAAAAACATTACTTCCAGGGTTCTATTTCGATACTGCGCTTCTAGACCTTATATGAGTTATATGTGTTAGTTTGTGTCGATATAAAACAGAGCTGGAATTAGAGCACGGCCCAGTGGCCGCGGACGTTCCGGGCGCCGGATGCCGGCCGGATGTCGGATCTCCGCTGTGCGTCGCTATCGCAGCTCTATTCATTCCCGTTCCATTGATTTATTGAGTTTTGGTTTCGCGTGAAATTGCAAATATTGTTTTCACGGTGAGAGTTAGGTATCAATATTACTATGCACAGCTCAATTATACCTGATGATGTTCCATATTTTAAATTTGACGTATGCAGCATTAAAAAAGAAAACTGTTTTAACTTATTGAAATAAAAGAACAAGATTTTTCCTTTAAACGATCACAGAAAGTATCAGTCTCCAGGTTTTCACACAAGTTGAATCAATTAAAGTTCCTTAATCTCGCTTCAGATTAAATTCCTTGTCAACTTGTCACCAAGTTTTACACTTCGCTCCGGTCTGGAGGCGAATTCAGATTTGAAATATGTTATATTGATTTTTCTTCAATCTCGTAGCATTCCTATAGTACCAACTTTATATTTTAATTCTGATACTTAACTCTTAATCAATTCCTTTAAAAAAATCCAACAAACGCAAGTGTGTTATTAAAACTGAACCTTTACGTACCATTCCATAGTATTTAATTATTTACCAATCAATCAAACTCCAAATGCTAGCTGATTACCCTAGTTCCTTAGCCCTTTGTTCAAAAGTAGAACGGACCAAATTAAAAATAAATAAATTAGGCGTTTTTCAGTTCACACTTCCCAACGACTGCAATACTGGCCGGCAAGAGAAAAGGCTCTAATTAAGAAACACTGGCAACACTGCTAATATATCAAGGGCCGTTAAAATTAATAGCCCCCTCGGACGCATGCGCGGCGGGCAAAGGAAACTGTGTCGTGTTAAAAAGAAAAACAAACGAAGGTTCAACTTTCGCGGGGAGTTACAGCGTTATTTTTCTCTATTATGAGTTTGTAAAGAACCAATCGAGGCTTTAATTTGTCCAATGATGTTTTATTTATAATTATTTACATCCAATGTCTTTTTCACTGTTGTTGAAAGAAACTGTAACTATATACTCGTACGAAGAGGATGATAAGAGCTAAATTCCCTCCCTATCTTTTTCAGCGCGAGTGAAAGAGAAACACTGCGTTACGATTAGTATGGGAGCTCATTGCAAATTTTGCAAAATGATGAATTAAAAAAAAACTATACATTAATTGAGAAATTTAAGGGAACGAAGTTTTTAGTATTAGTGTGGTGGAATGTTGTCCTTAATTACAGACATATAAGCGAAGAAACTAAAGACGTGCAATTGTTTTAAGCTAATTTTAGATGTAACTTTGGAATTATTTTCTATCGAGCCGATTTCGTCCAATCGTGTATTGGAATTAACCAAGTTCTTTTGAATATAATGAATATTAACATATTTTTTTATTACTTTTCCAAAACAAGTAGTTATAGCTATATGACTGTTTAAGTAGAGTCAATTTGAAGGTCATCGGGTCTTATCAGCCTCTATAGGCGTATTTACAGTTTCATAGTATGTATTTTATTTGTGATTTTAAAAGAGAAATGTCACCTATATCCCTGATATTATTACGACACCTCATCTTTCAAAATTGGCATTTTCGACACGCTAACTACATGAAGATATTCTTAATTTATCTAGTAATCGTTAATATACCGCTCCGATCCATTTTTATTGACTAATAATGTTATGTTTTATGCTTACCAACTAAGTTTTCAAGTATTGGTCGAGACGACAATCGTGATTTATATAATACTTACTCGTAAGTACGTGCCTTTATGTGACCTGAAGGCCATCCATGGTTGCCATTTTATCACTTATCGCGCTATGCGTCACTTTCACACTTACATACTTGTTAGAACGTGACAGCTATGGTGACAGGCGATAAAAACCCGACCATAGTAGCTGGTCAGGAAATATTGAGTTTAGGTTGCCGTGAAAATCAGCGTTGTGCGTACTCTGTCATGACTCATGACTCATGCTGAGTGGCAACCATTATGATGTAAACTTTTTTATTTTATGTATAGTCCTTGCTATTGTTATGCTTATCTGTACACCAAATAAACATTTTTCATTTCAATTCATTTCATCGAGTCGTATAATACCTAGATTTACGAGTACCTATGATTTGTCTGACGGTAGCAACCAGACGCTACAAAACCGGCCGAGAACCCTAATAGACGTTATCCTAATTCAGCCAAGGCCAAAACCGTAAACAATACCTAGCTCAATTAGGTATTCAAGCATCGGTCGCGATTTATTGACCACTTCCTTGCGATGCTAACTACGGGGTTCCTTCGAACATAAGGTTGCAAATGCAAGGAAAAGATTGGTTCTACCTTCCACCTAAACTCGACAGGATGGGCACCTATTAGATTCTAATGGCATTAGATATTTATAAACGTCTGTCAAATCTAAAACGCAGTTGATAATCGATTGCCCATATCTGACATTTTGAGATTTGCGATTGTTAGAAACATTCTTTGGAACACCATAAAAGTCAGTGTGTAGGTGTGTATTACTGAATCGCGACGAGAATGGGTTTGAGTTAGCTGTCAACCCATACAAATTTTGACGTAACCATATGGAATATCTGTCAACTCTAATCCCATTCTAATCGCGGTCCAGTAATACCTTATAATCGTAAGTATCGTAACTACGGCATGCAATACCCATACAAGCAATACCGGTAATGTTTGTGCAATACCGGAATTCCGGTATTAGGCCATACAAGTAATACCGGTATTGCATGCCCTAATCGTAACCCGTTATGAAGTAGGTATACCTAAATAGCATTATGTACATGTACTTCTTTCCGTTTCCGTTGTTTGTCTACGTCTATCTTTGATAAATTATGAATCTGTTTCTTACAAATGAATTCCGAAGACATCACTCTATATTTAGACAGATAATCCCTTCTTCAACGAAATTCGATTATAAACTTATCAATTATTCGAAACTTCGCGGACTCGAAGCGTTGATCGGATCCCTTTTAGGACTAAGTACATTAGTAATGAGCCAATTCGGGGCTATCTATTTGAAGACTGTTTTTTATTATTTTGACTAAGAATCAAACGGATATTTACAAATTAATTTATCTGTGACATCTCGGCTTATATAACTAGACTGCTTAGAAGCCTCCAATTATCCGGATATTATCTGAATAATATGGATATTTAGAATAGTTTCCATACAAATTATTATTCGAAATATCCGGATTGCAAGCCCTAACTGTTTATCATCATCATTGGCCATTTAAAATATTTAATATGTAATAGCATTATGTTTAAAAAAGCAGCTAAAAGTCCATTTGCACATTCGACTTATTTTCTTAGTAGATGAGTAATAAGTGTATTCATAATTAATTTGTCATATTCAAATGTAGTGAGTAATTGAGTATGACAGTATGGTACAAAACTATTTAGGATTAAATAATGTTACTGAGTGGGTAAATCCTATCTATTCCGGTCTCATATAAATGACATCTAATACACGAAAGTAGTATATCAAACACGAGTGTTTGAAATAAGCTATTAACTTATAGTCTATAAAATTTTATAGGCCTCGTTGGGCGCCAGCTTTAACTACATGCAGTAGCTACGCAATTATCGACTTTACAACCAGATCATATCAAAGACGAATTGTATCTGTAACTGTCGTCAATCTTTTACGGTACGGTTCAATTCGACATGTGCCGATAAAACTTTAGAAGTCGATTCTTTCGCACGTCGTGGTAAATGTTATCGCTACCAACTAGAACTAGTCGAACGAGTCGAACGTTCAAGTCAACCAGTGTAAATAAGTGTTGGTAATGCTGGAAGCTGGAATCGAATATGGGTATTCGCCGAAAAACAAATAGAAAACACGAAAATTAACCCGAATAAGTCGAGAAATCGCTGATGTGAGTTCTAACTAAAACGGCAGTTCAAGTTAACGAAAAAGATAACATTATAGATTTCTAAGAACGTCAAAAACAACACTTGTTCTCTTTGAGCTTCCTACTTAGTAGTCCGCCTCGCACTGAAAACTCGCGATTTATCCTTATGATTTTACAACTTTTAGCTCAATAACCTTTGATTGATCATTAATATAAGATTCTCTACTTATATTTATCTTTGCATTCTCTGCTACAACCCCAACAAACATAAAGATCAGATCAGAAAAACGTTACTTAAGATATCGCGGGACAAACTTTAAAACTCAAAAAGTCATCGAAATGCATGGACATCCCAGTAGCCAGCTGAGCTAAGTTGCGTTCGAAGTTGTCTTTAAGAGAATTACTGTTATTTTTGGCTCAAATATTTGACAACCCCTTTTCTAACTTATCTCCAGAACACAATAACAGTGCTGGTTCTGCTCTGCGGTCGACTCACCATAATTCAGTAAGCAATGATCCACGACCACTTTTATAGTTGTTTTTATGCATGCAATGCATTTTACTGCTGTTCGGAATATAACCGCGGATTGAAGATTGGGAAGACATCTCGTGAAGACTTGAAAGTTAACCGGATTTATCGTTTCTTTGCTTTATTGGGTAACGGGATATTTTAATCCATAAAAATTTAAGGTATAAGTGTCTCTCGGACATAACTATAACAATCTATAGATAACTGAATTGTTTCTGAAAAACATAACCTCGATCTTGGAAGCTCCGTACTCAGCTTCTGTGGTTGTTACAGGACCAGTGTGTTTGCTGTGTTACAACTGTTAAACTTACCACAATTACCTTTACCTACTACTAATTGGTAGGAAAAAGTATATCCCTTCTAAAATGTGAGTTTGAAGCCTAACACTACATAGTCTGGTTTTTTTTTTCAAGAAATCGTTGTCGAGAAGCAAACGATATTACTTTTGGGCAACCGGGCTTTTTACCTGGTTTAGACCCTGCTGTATCTGAATTGCCGGTTGCCATCAAAGAAACTACAACCAGAAGTGAGATACGGCCAAAAAAAGGACCCGTTTTTTAGCTTTTCTTAAATAACTCGAAAACAGTAGCACCTACCAAAAAATGTTCTTCCACTTAAGTAATCTACATAAAATTCTCTATAAAAAAGGTTCTATACAGTTTTTTGCTGGGATCAATGTTTAATGAGATATTAAGGGACTAAGATAGACAATAAACATATATACTAGTAGTTAGATAATGGGAGTTGAACCCCACTCCAGGGCTAAGGGACGCTCCGCTGACGCTCCGCTTACCCTAAGCGGTCGTGGGGTAGCAACTCCCATTATCTAAAAATAACTCCAGAGCAATGGGGCAGAATCCAACCTATTTAGTTAGTTTGCGATGCGAAAGTTTGATCGCCTGCAGCCTTTTATCCTGGCGGTGTTCCGATATGTTCCGTTACTGTGCCTAGTAAAGTAAGAATCTTAAAATCCCTAAAGTAAAGATCGAATTAATTAATATATACTCTAAAGCTCTTAAAATATACTATTTACATATTGTCTTTCAAATTCGTTGCACGTGTCAATTCGTAAAACATGAAATTCATAAAACAGCCTCAAAAATTGCAGTTGGATGTTGTTTGTGCCTCACACAATGAACGCCATTTCCGCCATGGATTACTTTTACCCGACACGATTCGCTGTATAATATGCGGTCCTTCTAACTGTGGGAAAACTAATTTAGTTGTTGGTTTACTGCTACATGAACAAGGACTACGCTTCCAAAATGTATATGTATATTCGAAAACCTTGTTCCAACCCATGTACCAATTTCTGGAGCAAGTTTTAAATTTGGTTCCATCAGTTTCTTTTCAAAAATATAGTGAAAATGATGAGGTTCTAAGTCCTCATGCGGCTATCAAGAATTCAATAATGATATTTGACGATGTTGCGTGCGAAAACCAAAATAATATACGGGATTACTTTGCAATGGGAAGACATAAAAATATAGATAGCTTCTATTTGAATCAAACGTATAGTAAAATACCTAAACAACTGATAAGAGATAACGCAAATTTAATCATTCTTTTTAAGCAAGATGATGTTAACTTACGCCATGTTTATGATGAACATGTAGGAAGTGATATGTCGTGGTCTCAATTCCGCGAAATGTGTGGTCAAGTATGGAACGAACCATTCAACTACTTAGTTATAAATAAAGACTGTAATAGAAACTCTGGATGTTACAGGAAAGGTTTTGATACATTCATTATAGTGGATTAACTATAGTACATAAATAAAATATTTATATAACAATCTTATTACTTAAAATGAAACCACCTAGATCGGACATGGATCTTAAAATGGACAACGAGAAAATATTTAAACAAAAGGTACTTCGATCTGCTGAAGCAGTAAGAAAAAAAGTCAAGCTTCTTCGTGATGTTAAATCTAGCAATAATATGATGTTGGAAACAATGCTAAAACCAGTCACAGATCCTCTAAATGAAATGTTAAAAAATAATGATAACAACTTGATTAATAGCGACACAGATTTTGATAACAATAGATTTAAGTGGAATAATTCAGTAAAAAAATTAAAATATAGTCCTTCTGAAGATGAAAAGAGGGAAAGCCTAGCCAATAAAACGTTACTGAGAAAAACATTGGAATCTGATGGTAATAGTAGTGACTATGTATTAAATGATGGTGATTCTATAACAGATGAGGATGTCAACCAAAACGATTCTGATACAACAAATAATGATTCATTTAGAACATTAGATTCATATGCTTCTCCTCGCGAAGATCCTGCGTGGCAAAAGCAATATTCAAACATATACATCCCTTTTGGTGTACGAACGGAGCGTGGTAAGCTAATGCTGGGATCTCATTCAATTACTGTAAATGATAAAACACTAATAATAGGCGGAAAAACTTATTGCTTAACACAAGGTTTAAACGATTTGTTGTTTAAGAAAATACCCGACTTTGATGTGGTTACCGAAGACGATAAACGGGTGTATAAAACCTTGTTATTAAAAACAAATGCTCATAGACGTGATTTTGATCCAAATAAGCCTATAAAAAGTAATAAGGGTATGAAATATTTATACATCATAAAACCACTTTTTAAATTATCCAAACAACGCTCATTTAGTGAAGAGATGCATGTATCCGGCGATGGTTTGCCAACAATGAAGAAAGTGAAAGCAGACGTTTCTTATGTGTATTGGGACGATCCAAACGAACTAGTTGAAAGATTGAAACTGCTAATAGCTTCGCGTGACGCTGGCAATACAGGATTAGATAACGAAATCATATCTGTCATTGAAGAATTACGCGAAGCAGGCTTAGTTAATAATATATAAATAAAATAATCTCGATTCTTATCAGTTTTAGTTTGACTCTCAGCAAAACACAATAAAAATGAACATTGACAAATTTGGTCACCATGTTCATAAACGCTTGCGTTCTAGTGCGATTTCTGATCTTAAGTATAAGGCTTTGCTTCGAACAGATGCAGGACATTATTTTGAAGGGAGTTTACAATTGAAGGGAGTTGCGAAACCTTTATCACCTGATGATGCAGTAAACAAGGAGTACGTCGACCAATATGTTCAAAACATGTATGATAAGAAGTATATAGATTCTATGGTTGATACAATAAATAAGCAAATTCATCAACTTGTATCTCAGTTAAAACTAAACTTTTATACAAAGAAGGAGACAGATAATATTTTAAAAAATTTAAATAATGGCAAAACAACAAATAGTGAACGAGATCCATCGGTCAGCACGAAAAAATTTTAAGCGACGATCAGTTGTATTAAAAGGAATTGACGATTTATGGCAAGCTGATCTGATCGATTTACAGAAACTACACACGTTTAATAAAGGAAACAAATATATATTAACTGTTATTGATACATTTTCAAAGTATGCATGGTGCACACCTATTAAGTCTAAAACTAAAACGGAAGTCAAAGATGCGTTCAACCTCATTATAAACACAACTAAACGAAAACCTACAAACTTGCAGACAGACTTAGGAAAAGAATTCTATAATAATGAATTGGATTGGTATTTAAAATCTTTAAAAATAAATCATTACTCGACGTATTCAACTAAAAAGGCGTCTATTGTCGAAAGGCTGATAAAAACACTCAAGTCTAAACTTTACAAATATTTTAGTCTCGTTGGTAACTATAAATGGGTTGGTAAACCGTTGGACGATATTGTAAAATCGTATAATCAAACTGTACATCGCACAACAAAATTTAAACCAGTTGATGTAAGTTTAGATAATGAAAACATAGTTAAACAGAACATTGCAAACTCGCAACCTAATGTGCGTTATAAATTGAATAAATTTAAAATTGGAGATCATGTACGTATAAGCAAGTATAAAAGTGATTTTTGTAAAGGTTATACACCTAATTGGTCTACAGAACTTTTTACAATAAAACGTGTTAACCATACTCGTCCTGTAACATATTATATTGAAGACCAACGGAAAAACTTGATACTAGGCACATTTTATGAAGAAGAACTTCAAAAAACTAAGTATCCGGATGTTTATCTAATAGAGAAGGTGATCAAAAAAAAGGGTAAAAAGCTATACGTTAAGTGGTTGGGACTTAGTGATAGCGAAAATAGTTGGGTCGATAGAAAAGCTATTGTTTAATATATGTAATAAATTCGCTTTCCTAATATTAAATTTGTCATTATGATTCGATATACGAAAGGAAGAGGACTTTTAAACAGTGCTATTAATAACTTACCTTTCGAATTACACTTACCTGGTTATAATTATTGCGGTCCAGGCACAAAGTTGCACAAAAGGTTACAACGAGGTGATAAAGGAATTAATGCGCTGGATAACGCGTGCATGAAACACGATATAGCTTATGATAAATATTCTGATTTACCTAATAGACACCTTGCTGATTTAGAACTCTACAAAATGGCAAAACAAAGAACCAAGTCGAAACATGCAGGAATAGGAGAAAAGATAGGCTCATGGATAGTGAGTAAAGTAATGAAATCTAAAATAAAAGCTGGTGCAGGTATTAAATCATTCAAACGTTTTGTGTCCAAGATACGCACCGAATTAAAAAAGAACCCTAAAATAAAAGGTCATAATATAAAGGATCGTGCACTTCTTGTCGCAAAAAAAGTTTTTGCCAACAACACTAAGGTACGGTTACCTCGCGTAATACCGATCCCGAAAACAGGAGGTTTCTTACCTCTGATACCTATTTTTGCTGGACTTTCGGCGTTAGGGTCATTAGCAGGAGGAGCTGCTGGAATTGCTAAAGCTGTAGGTGATTACAAAGCTGCAAAAAAGAACTTAGCTGAATCTGAGCGACATAACAAAATGATGGAATCTATTGCATTAGGCAAAGGATTACATATTATACCATATAAAAATGGTAAAGGATTATGCATAAAAACATCAAAAAACTAAATAAGAGGTTACCCAGACGTGCTCTTTCAAATATTGACATTCTAAATCACTCATCGGACATTCCACATTTTCGGGGAGTTTATATGAGAGATAGTTTACCAAAGCATCCTAAAAGATTAGAATGTGGAATTGTTAACTTGGACAGTTCTAAGAACAATGGAACTCACTGGGTAGCCTATGTCAAAGATAACAGCTATTGTGAATATTTTAATAGTTATGGCGACCTTCCCCCTCCTCTGGAATTAAAGAAGTATTTGAAGAACTATGATATTTACTATAATTATAACACGTACCAAAAATTTAACACTGTAAATTGTGGTCATTTATGTCTTAAATACTTAAAACAATATTGGTATAATCGTTTAAATACTTACGTTTAATAAACAGCTTATCATTCTTACAATGTCTTTCACTTTGTCTATAACTGGATCCTCTTCAACTCTTATTACAAACCTTTCACCAGCTCTACAATTGGATGGGGAATACGAGTGTGGTCTGTTGTATATATCGACTTTTAATTCAATACCCAATATAGACTACAGAAACAATAAGTTCTATTATGGTAATAACAAAGTTATTGAAATTCCTGAAGGGTCCTACGAACTTCAAGATATTGATGACTACCTAAAAGATCGCCTCCAAGGATGTTCGTTTTCACTAACTTGCAATAATAATACCTTAAAAACATCTATTTTATGTTCTGAAAGTATTCATTTTGATAAAGAGAGATCTGTTGCAAAATTACTTGGTTTCGGACCAGACTCTATTCAAGCTAATATATTAACAGAATCTCCTTATCCTGTTTCCATTCTGTCTACAACTATAGTCCGCATTGAATGTGACATAGTGAGCGGTTCATTTGTTAATGGAAAACCTAGCCATATAATTCACGAATTTGTGCCTAATGTACCCCCTGGTTATCGGATTATAGAAACACCAAAAAACGTTATCTATTTCCCGGTTACTCAAAACAGTTTAAGTTCAATTACAATAAGAATATTAGACGTTAACAATCATTTGGTTAATTTACGAGGCGAAGAGATTCAGATATATTTACACTTGAGAAAAAAATGATAGATTTCAATAAAACATCAGTCACAATCAAAAACAGTACTAGTACTCATCAGGCAATCAAGAAAAGAAGACCTAAAGTGCGACTTACGAAGCAAAACAAACAGTTCCTTCAAAGCATAGGGCTATTAAAATGAGTATATTAAATTTAACAGAATCCGTTACAGTCGACAACTCTATCGAGAGCTTTGAATACCATTCGTATAAGCCGTATGTAACGAGCTTTAATTTTAATGATGAAATACGTATACCTATAAACCAGCAAGATCTTTACGTACTACCATCAGCAAGTACTTTATACATAGAAGGTACTATAACCATATTCAATAGAGAAACGAAACAAGAAGTAAAGAGCGTTCTTTTCACCAATAACCCCATACTCCATTTATTTCAAGATATTCGTTACGAACTAAATGGAATCGAAATAGATAGAATTAAAAATGCGGGGGTGACAACAACTATGAAATCTCTGGTATCTATGAATGAACTCGAAGCATCGATGTCTAAGGCATGGGGTTGGGATATCAACGGTACAAAACAATCGCATAGTGCATTTTCTGCATCTATACCTTTAAACAAAATTCTTGGGTTTGCCGAGGATTATAACAAAATAATAATTAATTCCAAGCATGAACTTATACTTTTAAGATCGAACACAAATTTAAATAGCGTTAAATTAAATGCGCATGAATACATAGAAAATTTAACTATATCTAAAATTGTGTGGCGTATGCCTCATATTAAGGTGTCTGATCGAGAAAGATTGGCCTTACTCAAATGTTTAGAAAGAGATCGTGGTATTCTTGTACCATTTAGAAACTGGGATTTGTATGAATATCCGCTCTTGCCTGAAACCTCTAAACATTCTTGGACTATTAAAACTTCATCTCAAATTGAAAAGCCTCGTTACATTATAATTGGGTTACAAACAGAGCGAAAAAATGTCGCTGATAAAGACGTAACACACTTTGATCACTGTAATCTGAGAGATGTTAAGGTGTTTTTAAATTCAAACTACTTTCCGTACGAAAGTTTTGATGTTAGTTTTTCGGCACAAAGGTATGCTATATTATATGAGAAGTATGCAAAATTTCAACAGTCTTATTATAACCGTGTTCAGGCACCATTGCTAAGCCCGCAAGATTTTAAAAAGATTGCACCTTTATTTGTCATCGACTGTTCTCGTCAAAATGAAACTTTAAAAACCGGTTCGGTTGATGTGCGAGTTGAATTAGAGTGTGAATCATCAATACCTAAGCAAACCTCAGCTTACTGTTTGATTTTGAATGATAGTATAGTTCAATATAATCCACTAAGTAATATTACAAAAAAAATATCATAATGTCTGACTACATGTTCGTTGATCTTCAAGGATTTAAAACAGATAAAAACGAATTTATTGTCAAAGAATTTGCATACGCCACCTTAGAGTACACTCAATTGTTTTTAATTAAACCTCCTTTTCCATTTTCTAAATTAACCGAAAGTGAAAAAAGACGAACAAGGTGGTTAGAAATACATTTTGGTGTAATGTGGCATGAGGGGTACGTCGACTTTAGGGAATTTAGAAGGGTTATTGGTAACCACATAAAAGATAAAACAATCTATGTGAAGGGTATGGAAAAAATAAAATGGGTAAAAGAATTATATCCAAACTGTACTGTTATAGATTTGGGTGAAAAAAATGTACCTAATTTACGAGAGCTGTATCATAAATATTGTTCCAATGAATTTATGTTTAATTGTGTGTATCATAAAAAGTGTTGTGCATTAAAAAATGTTTTATGTATAAAAAAATGGTATTTAGACAATCAGCTATGCTTCTAATGTTAATATGATAATTAATTTTTTGGAATAAATGCTATTCAATAAATTTGATTATATTTTTATTTCCAACCTTTTGTAATGCATATTTCAATAAGTATGATTTAATAATTATAATGAATATTACGAAAATAATAAAACATCAAATAACTTACATAAAATTTATTCAACCATAATAATAATACAATAACTATAGTGCAAACAGTATTAAATTAGTAATAAAAACAATTTTATAAACTAACACTGTACCCACACAGTTTTTTTGAAATTTTATTTATGACACCTTCAGTACAGTCAATTATTTCATCATAATTGTCATTCGCCACATACTGAGCACTCAGAATCACCTTTTCATCAGGGTCGTTTAGTTCAGGAACGCCATCTCTGATGTCCATTATTTGAATTCTTACAAGTTTAGTACCTTTGCTTGCTTCGTTGTTAATAACAAAACTTGGCGGATGTCCCAGGTCTCGTTTAATGATCTTGTTGTTAACTTTTGCTGGACGTTTCTTCACTTTTGGGTTGTAGATAGCATTCCTGACTTTTTTATATAAATCGCTATCATCAAATTTTTCCGGAAGTTGGAACGGATCCTGTGCGTACTGAGACAAATCAATCGGTACATCTTCGGTATCAGCCATTTTTAGAAAATCTAAAACAACGAGAAAATACTAACTCAGATAAATATAGTAAAAATGACTTTTTTTGAAAATATAAGCACACATTTTAAATTTAATAATATGAGTCACTAGTTAAATTTAAATCAGAATCAGTTATGATAAACATAAATTATATACATAAGTGAAAAAGTGATTAGTCAAAAAGCAACTTACCAAGGTCTATTGTCGCGAGTAGATTATGAAGAAGCGTTTGTCGTAGTCGAATGTGAGTAAATACAACTTGATATGCGCTTATAAATGTTAGCTACTGCTTGTTCAGCAAAATGTAAGCACATACGTGTTATACGATAACTTTACACGTGGACCAGTATATACCTAAAACAAGTCACAACGTGTTTCTAATTCACCACATCATGTAATTTAATCAGGATATGTATATGTAAACTATCAGCAAAATGTAAATGCACATAAGTGTTATATTATATCTTTACACGTGGACTAGAGTATAACTAAAACAAGTCACAACGTGTTTCTAATTCACCACATCATGTGATTTAATAAGAAAATGTTCATATTAATAGGGAAAAAGTTTAGGGTTAATCATAAGGAAAACAACCAAATAATAAGTTTATACATTTAATTATCATAAATCAGTTGTAAATACAATTATAACATAATACATATAAAAGAGAAAGAAATATTTAATTAATTTATAATATATAATTAGGACGTATAGTTGATACGTTAGTTCTGTTTTACTTGAATTTGTACTTTTTAAATCTAAATATCGTTTCAATTATATGTCCTGTAGATTTACTAACAATCAACCTCTTAAAGTTTAATCTATGCTTATGACAATCAATGATCAATTTAAACATTAAGTATTGAGGTATGTCCCCAAGCTTTTGTGGATTTTTGGTTATCCGATATCAGCCGCTTGTCATCTTTACCTGATAGAGCAACTTTATTTACACTTTGGGTAAATATTTCGTGTTTAATCGATTTAAATAATATGTTTTTTCTCTTAATTACATCTCCTCGAAATAATGATTTTGCATATTGCGAAAACTTTAAATTTAGTACAACGGATTTCTTCACTCCTTTAGCTTTTTTAATAACAGGTATTTTATCTCTGGTGGTTTTAATACAATAAACTTTTGAACGCAGTCCTACAAACTCTTTAACCATGTCTCCTTTCATTTCATCTTTAAAAAGCCCGGGAACTTTTTTATTTTGAACTGGTAACAAATGTTTATTACCAACATCGTAACAACTAGTATCGAAATAAGACAAAAAATGCATTCTTAAATCTTCAAAATAGTCTTTTGTTTGTATATGATAAACAAAACTATCTGTATCCGTGTAGCACATTTGAAGACGAGTATCATAAAAACGTTTAAATACCGAATAATGAAAATCATACATATGACTTTTAGATAATTCTAGTACGGTGAAACCGATGTAAATTGGTTTGTCTAAAATAATGAGATCTGGTTTCAATTGAACTGCTACCAAATTTTCCGTAAAAACTGATGCACTGTGAAAATTGGGTCTAGCTATTAATCTATCGGCTGTAATTCGCTTTTTTGTTTTGTTGTCATTGTCAGACCACTGATTAACCAAGCGCACATTGACCCTTTTCTCAGTATTTTCTAAAGTCTTACCAAAGATACTATTATTCATCAATTTACAAAAATCTTGTTCAAAGACAGACGTTGCTTCTTGACGTAGCCTCGTATTCATATCAATGTATTGTTTCAAGTAAGGAGACTGTTTGAATGTGATTACCCTATGTATCTTTTTTAATTGTAAACCATGTTTAAGACACGTTTTCAAATGTATATAATGAATCACATACGAGTATTTATCATATAGATTAGGCACAAGTTTATTATGCGTTCCACCTGGCGGAATAAATTTTTCAGGACAAAATGGTAAATCATTATGTTTAAAATGTAATTTTTTTGGGTAAGTAATATCCACTTCTAAAATAAATCCGTAATCCGAATCATCAGGGATTTTAGTGATATTTAAAGCATTTATTTCGTGGTTTTCTAGAAATCTAAAGCCAGATAGAGGCATATACTGACACATGCTGTAACCATATAAATTATTACAGTCGATATAAATTAGGAATGAGTCTATCTCGGATGGATCATAGTGAGGTAAGTATATATTATTAGCCTTAGCGTGCCGTAGAGAGGTCATACAGACCCCACCTCTAATTCCAGATTGGATCATTCTGTGCATGTTAAAGTCATCTATAAGCTCTAATTCAATACCAGTTTTCAAAAGCATGGCATCAAATGATAAGCTAGGTGCAGTTAAATAAAAAGCAGGATCCAAGTCATAGTGTCGTTTGCAAGTAGCGCGAAACTTTTCAAATATATCGGTTAATAGAAGAACATCAGTTTGCAAATAAAGGTCTGTGTATTCACCTAAATTACTTATTTTGAACTGTTTCCACACTGATTGCGCATGATCATAATCTGTTTCAGAAATTTCCTCATTAGTAAGCGAATTATAAAAATCGTTAATAGATGGAAGATATTTTTCTTCGAAACATTGCCATTTATTCATATACTCATAGGGAAACACTCCTTTTCGTGTAAGTAATTTAAACTCCGCATCGTTACAAAAATATTTACGTAAATGAACAAAGTCTGATTTTTGCATAGTTTTAGCAAGTTCCTCTAAACTTGTACCTAAAAATTTTAACGAATCTACGAAACGAAGCTGAAAATACTCGTTCTCAATTGGAATAAATTTAGTAAACGAGATGTAGTTTTCCTTGGTTTTAGGTATAACTTTCACGTTTCCAGGTGCTTCGCCTAGCTTTTTTATAAATAGATGGCAATCATAACCAGACAGGTTGTGAAAAAAAATAGGCACAAAACAAGGACGTTGATATTGCAAGTTGCACAGGCTATGTGCTGCTCCACGATAGCTTCCTGTAATGTGACAGTGATCCCGAACCCGATCAGAAAATAGAAAATGGTTGCAAATATGACAACGTTTAGCGTTCAAAAAGTTTAGCTCGTCATTCTTGTTGAATATGATTGGGGTGTTTCTTTTCAAAACTTTATAAATTTTAGCAACATCTTCATAAATTGCGTCAATAAATTTATCCACACAATCAGAACCGCGATAAGAGAAATAACGATTATGACTTGGATCCGCATTACAAACAATATAATAACCAAAGGCAGCTGGTATATGATGATGTAAAGTTGTAGTGTTAGGGACATAGCTGTCAGAAGTATCAGTAGTATTAGTAGCATCCGTATCAGAGTCACTAGTTTCAGTTGGTTGTAATAACGATTCAAAATCTGCATATATAACGAATGGAACATTTTGTTTACGATCGTAATGCTGGAATTTAATTACTGTCCCCTTTTCAGGTAAAACAGTAACTACTCCAGTACATAAGTGATTTGCAAGTTTCTCCTGTGTCGGAAAAAATACCAGACATGTTTCGCAAAAGTATATCTTACCATTATGTTTCGTTACTTGACTACGCACAAGACGACTCAAGTCTTTGATTAGAACATAATGCGGTGGGTGGCTGCCATCGTCTATTAAAAGTAATTTTATATTTATTTTACTTTTCTGATCACTAGATACTTCAGACTTGTAAAGGGGGCCCACAATGATTTTATTATTTTTTATACCAAAAATCGTAATCGAAATCGTTGGATTGTTTTTTTCGAATATTCTAATGTCATCAAATGTGACTGGAAAAGAAATTTGAGAAACATCTAAAACGTCACGAAAATTAGGATAAGATGATACTCTTTCAGGGTGTTTAATAGAAGGATGCAAAGCCGCAGTTACACACCACAAAAAACAGCATTGATCGGTGTTTTGTATATTTATACATGCTTTTTTGTTTTTTATGAACTTTGGAAGGTCAACATAACTTGAACCTCGTAATGGTTCATACTTGTTTATGTTAATCTCTATGTGTGAGTTACTGACAAAAGCCCATCCACTATCACGGTCTTGAAACTCTTCAATTTTTTTCTTTAGACAGTTTACGATCTCGCAAAACAGTGCCTCAAAATCATAGCTTAAGTATAAAATTTTATTTTTAGTTCCAAATGATTTTATTGATTGGCTATTATCTTTAAACATTAAAAACAATCCAAAGAGTTCGAAATTTACTTTAACGCATGTATGTTTCGTAAGAGAATTATCTAAAAGTCGTTTTATTTTGTCTCGGATAGAGTTCATAAATGCATCGATAGATCCCAGACTTTGATCGTTGCTTGCAGATATACGATAAGTGGCTATGCGCATACGAAATGCTGACTCTACTACTTCAACACCGTCACTCAATATGTTGTTAGAATTTACAATTGTTTTATGTGCAGTGCTTCGCAGATGACCTATCCATTTATTTTTTTCAACAGACGTACTGCACGGAACACAAAAAGGCATGATGACTTATTGTCATACAAAAAAATATACAAAACTTACTAGACTATTTTGAAACAGAATTTAATACGCTATTTACTAAACCACCGTTATATGTTTACTTTTAGAATACGTTGAATTAATCAAAACGGCTTACTCGGATAACCTTAATTAAGAATGCAACTGGTGGTGATATGATCACTATGCAAAGTATGGATATGTCTATAAATAAATATCAAATAAAGTCACGGAGTTCAATTGCTACATTTGAAATTATTCTTTAAACATACAACCGAAACCTTTATTTTATTAGGAATTTAATTAAAATATTTTATACGCTATACTTTTTTTGCACAAAAAATATACACAAACAAATAAAAATAAAAATACCTAAAAAGCCTACAATATTTATATATACTTCGGTAAACAAAATATTCAAAGAACGGTACTATGTATTATATTTAATGAAAAAACTATTTTCGAAATTTAATAATAGGCTTATCCATACTTTGCTGTCACAACTTGCTATTATGAACAACGTAAAAAATGCGAATGTATTGCAATAACAACTTTTGAGTAAAAACGAACAAAATCAAGTTTAAAAATATTAATAGAATTAAATGAATCAAATGTTAATAGTATTATTTTTTAAAATTATTAAAATAAACGGGTTCGCAATTTTCGAAAATATTAAAAGCTTGCGCTAAAAACTTTTGCATTTGATTCCACTCAGAGGAATTCTCTTTACACTGTAATTTGACGGATGCTAACGCTTTTTTATAACGTTCTTCAGGCTCAGTCTTCTGATAATCATCAACATTATACACTTTTAAATCAATAAAAAAGTTACCGTCTGTTATCAAGGAACGCCGAGTGGAACCCGTAGATAAGCGACTGGTAAACGATGATGGGGTCTTGACGGTTTTCAAATTGTGCTCGTCGGTGATTTTCTCTTCTTCTCTTATGATTTTGAAGATGTCCGTTTCAGCTGCTTTTTTTGAACAACTAGAAAAAATAAAAATAGAAACTTAGTATATATAACCTTAGTATTTCTATCGAGAGTATATTACATAAACTAAATAATTTTCATAAAAAAAACTAGTAAATTTGGTACCTTGAGCCCGAGTTCTTGTTTATACTGGTTGATGCACGCACTTTGGTGCTTGCTTTTTTCTTTTGCGTACAAGGTGCTGGTGATGGTGTACGCAACCGCTGATTTGCTGTTTCAAACTCAAGCCTGAAAAAATAAGAAAAAAATATTATATATTTAAATAAGGGTAAAATAAAATAATATTTGAAGCACTTTAAAGAGATTTATCTAGCACTTAACTAAAAAATTTTATTTATACGACTAGACTATGGGGGGCATTAAATATAATTATGAAAAGGATGATATAGTAATAATAAATAAAATACCTAGATGCTGAGGACGATTTTCTTTTCTTAATATTCTTCGTAGATTTCTTGACCTCGGGTGATGGTGTACGCGCATACGTTGAATATTCGGAGTCAGACCTTAAAAGAAAAATTAAAAAGATAAAATAAGAAAATAATGTTTTAAACAATGTTTTAAAGAAATTTCATAAATAAGGCACTTACTTACATTTCAAATGAAGATTGTAGTTGCAGGTGTTTCACTTAACAAAAATAACGAGCGGCTTCAAGACACAAAGCGGAATGGTAAAGAAATAGATCCAAAAATCCGCTATGTTTTATAGTAAAATATTTGATGAGTTGCTATTTAACCGAAATAAGAATATAAGACCAAACGACCAAGTTCGAGCATCCAACATTAAACCTAATTGGTATCACATTAGAAAACAATATATATCGCATTAGTAACAGTACCTAAATCGTATTCAAAATATGTTTATTTCCTGTTTGACTCAAAGCGCCGACAAAATAGGTATCGAATTATCAAAAAATACTGCCGATTGCAAACTCAGCTACACGTGTAAAACGCCTGTTACCACGATTGGTTGTCTATTTAAAAGATAAACATTATTATTTTTTCTCTATAGATTATCTTTAAACATATATAAAACAACTAAAAAACAAACCTTAGGAATCGATCAAAAGTTTAATTGAAAATCAAACCCTATATATTTTAACCATAGCATACATATTTTAACATACACAAATCTAAATTTATACATAAATGTATAAACTTCATCATATATTAAAGTCACAAAAGAAAACATCTTGTTTCAATAAACAACAAAATAGTACTAAAACATTGATGATGATGATGATGATGATGAAAGTTGGTTAAAATATATTTAATCCAAGTCTCATAGTACATGCTAAAAAACAGAAGTCAGCATTTATTGAATCCCACGGTCGTTCGGTCACGTAGGTAGCCTTTGTTATGAAATATGAACCAATATGCAGAGACCATAGAAAACAGAACCGACATTTCTACTACTAGTTGTTGCTATGCAGGAAAACATTTTTAACTCTTGTTATTGCTTGGAAATATAATTAAGTGGAATTCAGTGCAATCATACTCATACCCTTTCTGTAAATATTTTAAAAATATAGGGTTTGAGTCAAAATTTTAGTTGGTTTAGTAATTGAAATAATTCTAAAATAAAGGGTTTTAAGCAGATTTTTGGTTTAGTATTTGGAATAAAATGTCGTTTCTACACAACTCTACGCGAAAACATAAACAGAGCTTACGCACATACCATTGACAATTGTCCGCAGGAAAGATAATTTTAGTTTTCTATTAGTGTTACTCTGGATACATTAACATTATGATGCGAGATTAATTAGAGATCATATACATAAATTACATTAATATTTTAGAGGGTTCATCTAACATAGATATAAACTAACCGTCAGTCTATTATTAATTTTGGTCTTTGACTTGTTTCAAAACCAGAGTGTTAATACGTACGGTACTTCACATTTAGTACTTTGTCATAGGGGACTAAATGGGTTGGATTAACATTCCTTGACCGTAAGCACTGTTTTGTTTTGCGTTAACATATACCTATGATACTTTAGATTCAAATAAAATAGATCTTTATGTTCGATCAGTAAGACTGATGTTATTGTAACCTAAGTGAACATTTAGTCTGTTTTACTTTTATAATATCAAGTTTACACATGGCTTGAAATTGCATACTCTCACTTAATGTATTTTGAACTTTAATGCGAGCGGACTATGATCGAAATGGGTCGGGTGGGTGGGTCATCGAATGGGGTGGGATCGGAATGGGTGATAGACAAATCAAATATCATTAATCGTAAGTACTGTTTTATCTGACACTCACATGTACTCTATAAAACTTTAGATTCAAATAAAATAGATCTTTATGTTCGATCGGTAAGACTGATTTTATTGTAACCTAAGTGAACATTTAGTCTGTTTTACTTTTATAATATCAAGTTTACACATGGCTTGAAATTGCATACTCTTACATAATGTATTTTGAACTTTAATGCGAGCGGACTATGATCGAAATGGGTCGGGTGGGTGGGTGGATCGAATGGGGTGGGATCGGAATGGGTGATAGACAAATCAAATATCATTAATCGTAAGTACTGTTTTATCTGACACTCACATGTACCTATAAAACTTTAGATTCAAATAAAATAGATCTTTATGTTCGATCAGTAAGACTGATTTTATTGTAACCTAACTAAACGTTTAGGCTGTTTTATACCACGCTACAGAATTTATGTATGGTTCGACATTATACCTCACATATGAATATTAGTTTTAAACTTTAATACGTTTGGATATGCTCGAAATTGGATAATAATGCATATGCAAAACATAATGCGGTGTGTGGCTGCCATCGTCACATGAATTATCCAATCAAATCGTCGGGTCTGCATCGCGCTAATGAAGTTTTTAAGATCGGTTCATATATATAAAATTTACGTTGTTAAACTGCCGGAGCATCTGTACATACGCAGACCGGTATTTACTATGCTCTTTACCACTTAACGTTATCCAAGGGTCTGGCCAACCCTGCGATTTCGACTTGGTAAACGCGGTAGCGTATGCAGTATTAAATTCCTGCTTGGTTTTAATAATCCGACCCATGGACAGGGCAGGTACTGCATGATACAACGTGGTGACGGTTATACACAACGTGGTGACGGTTAAACACATTACGCGGTGGCGTGTACAGTATAAAATTCCTGCTTGGTTTTAATAATCCGACCCATGGACAGGGCAGGTACTGTATGACACACGGGTGAATCATTTACTATGCGGTCGATAGTAATTTGAGGATCCCATCCATACTCTTCACGTCAAAGTTTCTGGCCAATTCTGCGATGTGTTTAGTGTGACAAACACCGTGATAAACCTAGCCCGGCAAATCTCTATCCGTTGCAAATCTGGGCTATGGTGCGTTACGAGATCTGGTTCTCAAGCAGAACGAGATCTGGTGGGTGCAATGCTAGCTTGTACCCATTGTGTTAAGCCTTTTGCAGTTTAAAAAAACAAACTGTACCCAGCCTTTTGCACTTTAAAAAACAAACTTAAACGAAAGCCTTTAATGAAATATCCTGTTCGGATTACTCCACTATCGGGAACTAACCCAAATTGCGATTCGGATTCTAATAATTCGGTAAGATTGGAACACCATCAAGATAAAAGACAGCAGGAGATCAAAGTTTTGCATCGCAAACTAACCTAAATAGGTCGGATTCTGCCCCATTGCTCTGGAGTTATTTTTAGATAATGGGAGTTGCTACCCCACGACCGCTTAGGGTAAGCGGAGCGTCAGCGGAGCGTCCCTTAGCCCTGGAGTGGGGTTCAACTCCCATTATCTAACTACTTATACTAATTAGCTTTTTCCCGCGAGTTTGTCTACGTGGGATTAACATTCGCTATAATAAATTAATGAAATGCCGTAGTATAATCTTACAGCAAAAATAAATTTAACGTATAAGCTTTTTTACGTCTACAGTAAGCAACAATTCCATACCAACTTCAACCCCCCGTTTCATCCCTTTAAAAGATGATTACTGGGATAAAAACTATCTTATATCCTTCCCCACAACTCAAACTATCATCACACCAAATTTCATCTAAATTGGTTCAGCGGTTTAAGCGTGAAGAGGTAAGAGACCCGCTGACTAGTCCAAAATTATTAAACTCTCTCTCCTTCTCGATGCGACAGGCAAAGCATATTACTATTTGTTTACACGGATTTTTACCCTATTTGGACCCTTCTGAGTTCGAAATTTAAATATTTTTTTACCGGAAGTGGAATATTTAAGATGGCGGCCAGTATAAACCTAAGCGACGAAAAATCTATGTTCCTCGTATGGATACCCCCATTGATTATACTTTATTTTTAACGATTGTTATTTTTGGGAATAACAGTTGTAATGACACGTATTTAAAAAAAAAGATTACCTATTTGCAATGGTTCCAAATATACTGGTCTTTAAAGTTATAAATCGCCGTCAACACTGTATTCCACCACGCGCTTTGTGGACGGGGTTTTGGGAACACGTCTGCAGACCTCCGGTACCCCGTCGTCGTTGCTCTTACGGGCCCATTGTAATTCTGCTCGTGCAATCTCCTCCGCTGACGGCACCTCGGAATACTTGAGGGCCTTCTAGCTCGGAACCTTTCAGGCGAATGATGGAGCTGTTGTAAAGGTGTAAAGAGTGGGTGTAAAGAATGTAACATTATTTGATGGCAATTGCAAAATATTATAATTACAACTGTTATTCCCAAAAATAACAATCGTTAAAAATAAAGCATAATGAATGGGGGGTATCCATACGAGGAACATAGATTTTTCGACGCTTAGGTTTATACTGGCCGCCACCTTCAATATTTCACTTCCGGTAAAAAAATATTTTAAATTTCGAACTCAGAAGGGTCCAAATAGATTTTTACCCTATTTGGACCCTTCTGTAAACCAAAAGTAATATGCTTTGCCTGTCGCATCGAGAAGGAGAGAGAGTTTAATAATTTTGGACTAGTCAGTGGGTCTCTTACCTCTTCACGCTTAAACCGCTGAACCAATTTAGATGAAATTTGGTGTGATGATAGTTTGAGTTGTGGGGAAGGATATAAGATAGTTTTTATCCCAGTAATCATCTTTTAAAGGGATGAAACGGGGGGTTGAAGTTGGTATGGAATTGTTGCTTACTGTAGACGTAAAAAAGCTTATACGTTAAATTTATTTTTGCTGTAAGATTATACTACGGCATTTCATTAATTTATTATAGCGAATGTTAATCCCACGCAGACAAACTCGCGGGAAAAAGCTAATTAGTATATATGTTTATTGTCTATCTTAGTCCCTTAATATCTCATTAAACATTGATCCCAGCAAAAAACTGTATAGAACCTTTTTTATAGAGAATTTTATGTACATTACTTAAGTGGAAGAACATTTTTTGGTAGGTGCTACTGTTTTCGAGTTATTTAAGAAAAGCTAAAAAACGGGTCCTTTTTTTGGCCGTATCTCACTTCTGGTTGTAGTTTCTTTGATGGCAACCGGCGATTCGGATACAGCAGGGTCTAAACCACGTAAAAAGCCCGGTTGCCCAAAAGTAATATCATTTGCCTGTCGCATGGAGAAGGAGAGCGAATTTGAGATTTTGCTCCCAGTCTAACAGTAGTAGCAGTAAAGTGTAGTGCAGTTCCAATTTATCTGCTTAATGGAAGTGCCTCGCGGGATTAACGCAACTGAAACCCGCACCGCACCCCATTGCACCAGCACTACTCGGACTTTATGGTACAGTCGACTACGAAGAAGTGTATGCACTTTTTCACCTTACGTAGGCCGCTAGAAAAGTTTTGGGATTAAGGACCTTAACATGACGTTTTTTCAAAATAATTTCCAGCATTAGCAATACATTTCTCCATACGCCGAAACCAGTCATTAAATATATGCTCCCATGTTTCGTTTGGGATTTCTGCACAAGCCTTGTTCCAAGCCGCAATTAAGTCCGCGTCGCTGGAAAAATGTCTTCCTTTTATAGCCTCCTTCGCAATGGGCAGCAAACCAAAGTCACAGGGCGCAAGATCAGGGCTGTATGGAGGATGTTCTAGCAGCGTCAGCCCCGATTTCTTTATAAATGTTTGTGTTGTCTCAGCCCGATGTGCCGGTGCGTTGTCATGGTGCAAGCGCCATGTGTCCAACCGCGAATTCGGACGTCGTTTTCTAAGCTCTACAATTAGTTGAGGCAGACAAACTTCTGTGTACCATTGAGCGGTGACTGTCTTCTGCTCATCTAGGGTGATACTCTTAATAACACCTCTTTTACAAAAAAATACCACCACCATTTTCTTCTTCACTGATCGTGACCGTTTTACTGTTGTTGGCATTTCTTCATTTTCAAACATCCATAGTTTGTTTTTAGATTTACTTTTTATATCGTAATAGTATAGCCAAGACTCGTCACCTGTTACTATACTATTTACATACTGTGACTTTCCGTGATCAAACATTTTTAGCATATTTTTGCACCATTTGATGCGACACTCTTTTTGGGCGTCAGTCAAATTGTGGGGTACCCAAAGCATACACAGCTTCCTTACTTTAAGGTGGTCATGAAGAATACTGCGAATGGCTGGTGCATTAAGGTGCAAGGTTTCCTCTATCTGCCTGTAGGTTATATGTCTGTCTTCTATAATTAGTTTCTTTACAGCGGCTATGTTTTCTGGAGTAACCACATCGCGTGGCCGCCCTGAACGTGGGTCATCATTCAGGTTAAAGTCCTTACGTTCGAATTGTTTGTACCACCGATATACACTGCTACGGCTTGGTGCTGTCTCGTGGAATACAGACTGCATTTCAGTAATACAATCATCAACAGTTAAACCGCGCTTGAAATTATACATGATTATCACACGTAAGTCGCGACGCGTCAACTCCGTCATCTTGGGGTAAACTAAAATTATTTAAAACAAATATAGCAAACGCACGAGATGTTTCCTGTTACCATTGAACATGTTAAGACATGCGCTATAAAATGACAGAGTATTGTGCAGTTCGACTAACTTGCATGAACAAGTCTCAAAACTTTCCTAGCGGGCTACGTATTTCGTTGTAATAAGGTCCAGAAAGGAGTACTTGGACTGTACATGTTTATATAAAGAAAGAAAATGAGCGTATGTGTATCTGCATAATATGCATTTCCTGATGTTTTCAAAAATTTTAAACATTTTTCTACAAATTGCAGTCAAGAAATAATGCCATATAGCATCGCTAGCAGCTAATAACAACACTCAATTTCGGGTATTTAATTGTGTAAGTGAGAAAGAACGATTCATGTCACTCATGTGTTATGAAGGGACATCATGTTTTGTGGGAAGTCTATGTGGTTCTTTATTTACTCTGTGCTTGTGCTATGACAATAATAACATAATACGGAGCGTCGTATTACTACGACGACCCTCCACTGTATCTCGCTCACACTAATTTCTGTATAACTACAGAAAATAGTACGGGCGATATCAAAAAATACATCTTCCTATTCTAAAAAAAATGTCATCATTTTGTGAATTCAAATCTCCCAATGCTGGTGTAGTCCGGGAGCCGGCCGGCAGCGGCGGCACGTGGTCCGTGAATGAAGCACGTGGTGGGCGCGGTCGCTCGATAGCGCGGAGGCTGCGCGGCAGGGTTGGCAGCCGGCGTGGGACCGGGACGTAATCACACGTAATCCGAAGGGCTAGTAGGATACGAGCCAGATCCGATACTATTATCCCGTTTTCACTTACGCATGCCTTATTTTTAGAACGATTCAACTTCACTTTTGATCAATTGGCTGTATATTTATATTGCATTTCCGCTTATTTGGAAGATATCCAGATATCCGGATAAACGGAGACTGCGCGCTGTACGCAGGGTCAGCAGTCGGCGTGGGTAAGCGTAATGAAACGTAATCCGAGGGGCTAGTAGGATCCGGATTCGATACCATTATCCCGTTTTCACTTATGCGACAATTTTCGAGCGTTTCAACGGCCAGATTTTCCTGGACACATTTGTGTTGAACTGATGATCAATCGGCTATAGATTTCTATTGAAAATCCGGTTATTTCCTCGTAAATGAAGAAGATTTGTAATATCTTTAGTGTGAGATTGCGTCCAGAATGAGAACGAAACTTTGAACAGTTAAAGTCAACGAGAAAATGAAAGTTCTTAGACTTCTTTGGAAATCTTTTTGGCTAATAGATGAGCCCATAATGAAAGGACATACCTATTGGCAAAAACCCAAATCTTAGCCTTAGACAGTCAGTTTTTTCCTTCTCACACTAAGTCCCTATGGATGTCATGTTCTTAGAACTATGTCATTGCAAAAGTGTGAAATCATCCTATCCCTTCTGGTTTACTTGTAACACTTGGTTAGTCCAAAAACATGACACACAATTCATGTTGCTGTCTCATTATTCTTATTAAATGGATCCATTCTGAATAGTGTACGCTGGAAGGAAAACACAAAAACACTTCACAACCACTTCGCTACTCGCTACATAAAATGTAATTAGTAAAACAAAAGACGCGACATCCCTACGTTCACTATCGATAGTAAAGAGACGGCTCAGCGCGCGAGGAAAGGAGCCTTCACAACTCTGACATATGCACTATCTCAACTGCACAGGGGTTATTTTAACTTGACATCAGACTATATTAGGAGCTATACAAGGGCTGCAAGTGGTTAGTTGCACTAATGATGTGTCGCATCAATGTCTTGGAAGCATCTGTTGCAGATGCTTGGAAGTCCGAAGTAATTTATGTTATGTGCCTCGGGAGTCTGAAGTCAGAGTTCGGGTTATACATACTATCTAAGCTAGTCTAACCTTATTTAGCTTGAAGATTAATTACTGTACACAAACATAGTATGATTCTAAACACAAAACTTCCGTGAGAATCAGACATATTAAATAAATCACGGGTTACTCACGTATTTTAAGTCGAGTCCTCGTTATGGAGCGAAACATGTCGAGCAATATTCGACTTAAAATATGTGAGTAACCCGTGATTTATTTAATATAGTATGATTCTCCATCTAAGTCTGATGTTAGTCGGAGTTAGTCCGAAAAGGACCGAAGGTTGTGATAAATGCAGTCTTGCATAAGGCAGGTTATCCAGAGCATTATGAAAAAGGGGATGTTCTGTACTACCAAAATACCAAATCAAGTAAGTACAATTTCAATGACGTCTCAAATGATGGTAACGAAAATTTATTTTGATACTTAATTTATAGGTACTTCCGAAATATTTTCTTCTGTTACAATAATTTACATAAATTTCGCGTCACCATGCCATTAATGAGGTGATTCGCAGGGCTTTGGTCTCCGCCAATGTACCTTGTGTTCTGGAGCCTCCGGGGCTGTGCCGATCAGATGGTAAAAGGCCAGATGGTCTTACTTTGGTTCCTTGGCAGAAGGGTCGGTGTCTCTTATGGGACGCAACGTGTGTAAGCACTTTTGCACCGTCCCATCTGGGTCACACCCTTAGAGCTGCTGGCTCGGCTGCGGAATATGCGGCTAAGCAGAAGCATGCAAAGTACTCTGCCTTGGAACCAATGTATGACTTTGTACCGGTTGCGGTGGAGGTTGCAGGGCCTTGGGGTACGGAGGCTAAGGAGTTTGTGTGGGAACTGGGTCGCCGACTTAGAGATAGGGGTTGCGATCCCCGCTCCGGATCGTTTCTGGTTCAACAGATCTCCTTAGCGGTTCAGCGCGGCAACGCGGCCAGTGTCATGGGGACGTTTGAGCCAGCTTCGGTCCGGGGTGGTCCGTGTAACTAAGGTTTAGTGTGTAGCTACTACTGACAAAGCCTGTGGCGGATTTCTTCTTGTAAATATTGGTTGTTGTGTGACGAAGCTATTTTTGTATCCTCCTGACGAAGCCTGCGATGCGGATTTGAAAATTTGTGGACTAAGTAATTATTATTGAATGAAATAAAGGATCATTCAATTTACATAAATACATCACATATTTACGCAGAAATTCGACTTATTATGCATCATACATAATGCAACAGTCAGCAAAATGCAAAGCAGATATGAAGCTGCCAAATGACTAACATTCACAGTATTCATACGTCACACATAAAACTACATGATGAATGCGATCGTGACAGATAACTTATAGCAAGAGGATTTAGCCGCTCTATTCACTGGTGATTCATGCAAGATATGCCAAAGGTCTGATGGTATGTCCACAGTTCAAACGAAATGGCTTCCAAGTGTTCTAACGAAAATACTCAATCAAAAAATATCAGGATAGACGTAGTAACGAAAATAACAATAAATAAATCATAATTACAGGCTACTGGCTAAAACGTGATTCTTAAAAACACTTTTGTTGTTATATTCGTGAAACTAAATATAAAAACTAAAAACAGAGGTGACAATAGACATGAAACAAACTAACTGAGTGATAATGAGCTTACTTATGAAACACAACTCACGAGTATTTGTAATTGAATCATATAACTTACCATAAAACTCGCCATAAAATAGATCAGATAAAGGTGATGGGCAATATCAAAGCTAAGGGATTCTGTTATCTGAAACACCGATCTCTAAATCACCTCTTTATTTTTTTGTTAAAAATACAACAGAATTTACTTATCATTTGAATTTGGTAAACACAAGAGTAACCACGTTTTAACCGACTCGTTAAAAACCGAATGTGGCAAAGCCAAAAAAAGTAAAAAATTATGTGGAATTCTGAAAAGATCGATTGCTAGTCTATGTCACAAATCACGCCGAGGGCAACGCACGGCACTTGGGTATCAGGACTCGTGCATCGGTTAAATTAAATACGGCAGGGAATTATTTTATCACTGCGTGCGTACTTGCGCAAATCTAAAAGGTCATAACCGTAAGAAAATAATCACGGGATTAAGCTTTATGGTTCTAAATGACGGTGGTAAAATGGTGTAAGTTTATGGCTTCAACTGCAAGTATTTATCGATGCACGTTGATCTATAAAAGCTCACGCATTTATAATGTGCGAATAGGAAAACCAAAAGCATTTTCTATTAAATATACGTCTATTTTCTGTCCGCGTATTCCGTATAATTCACATAAATCGTCCAACCACTCATCACAAAACGTGTTAAGTGTAGAAAGTATAAATTGTCTTATGTCGTTTTAATTCGGTAAAGTGGAATGGAAAGATGTATGAGTAATGTTGCTAAGTAAGCGGAAACAGAAAGCAATGAACCGTTTTCAAAGGATTTGCCGTGAGGTACGCAGGGTATTGGGGAAGAAATAACGTTTCCTTACGAAGTACTTGAATACGTGTTCGGCCCCACGTTGGGCGCCATTTAAGGATCTCTGTTTTCATATGAGTCATAATAACTCGTGAAATACTTACGCGGAATATGAAAAAGCATCTATTTAAAATAACGTCTTCTCCTTCGCATATAATATCGATATAAAAATAAGCACTTTGAGATAACGATTGCTTATTTATTTTTATGAAAAATGTTTATCTATCTACCTAAAAATCTAAAGTTGAATACTTTCCTTCAAAACTCCTTATAATATGATAATTCAATTCAATTCAAATAGTTTATTTCAGACCAGATGTCCATAGAATTAAGTACATAATAAATAAATAAATAATAATTAAATTACATTTGCGATAATGCCGCTTAGTACAACCAATACAGCTATCAAAAGACTTTTATGTTCACAGAATGCTGTATCAGTTGTATCACCAACGAAATTGGACATCGAATTTTTCTTTTGATCAAAGAATCATTTTACCAATATTCGATACTCTACGCTGGATGTCCATTGAAGCCTAAAAATCTGCAATATGAACGAGTACATACAATTTAATCGAAAATGAAATCAACTTTATAAAACCGGCTGGACATGTATATTAAAAGTTGATTTATGCAAGTATCTAGATATTTTTTACATTTCAGGAAACATTGGTCGATCAAACGATAAGCCAATAATTGACGCCCCCACAAGCCATTACTCACTGGCCTGTATGGAACCGCTGACTTATAGCCAGGATTCCGATTTGAACATGTTTATTCAGTGTCAGAAATGGGAATCCGGATATATGACTGTTCGGAATTCATTGTTGAGCGGATAGCAAAACATTGTGAAATTACTGTGAAGCATTTTTTATTTAAGCTGATCAATTTGTTTGGCGATATCGTTTTAGAATAAGATTCCTGTTAAAATGTAGTGCTAACTCCTTCCCTCGTCAGATATCTAGTCTACGTCAAATATCTAGGTACTTGACGTAGATGCTGCGTTGCTCTTGTTTCTGATTCTAATGTACGTCATCATCATCAGTATTTAAGAGCTATGCTCTTGTCGGTGGAGTAATCGCCACTCTTCTTTTTGCTGGGCCAGCCTTTTAACTCCCTCGTACGACACGACAGAAACTTTTTCTTTTATTTGGCTGAGATATGTGAGCCATGCTCAAGACCTCTTCGTTCGTCTTCCTTTCTGTCCAGCTAATCCTTAGCATCCTCCGCCAACACCACATTTCAAAGGCCTCCAATCGCTCTCTGTCCCGTTGTGTTAGCGTCCACGTCTCACACGCATATAAAGCAATGCTCCAGATATACACCTTAACTAAGCGTTTTTTGACATTCTTCGAGATGTGTGCTTTGAGCAGGTGTTTTTTGCTATTGAATGCTTTTTTAGCCATTGCAATCCTCTGCTTGATGTCCGCCGTGCATCTGGAGTCATTGGTAATAATACTTCCTAGGTATTTGTATTGTTGGACTTGTTCTATTGCTGTGTTCTGTAGTAATATTGAATTGTGTAAAGATTGGTGTTTAGAGATGGTCAGAATTTTGGTTTTCTTACAGTTTATTTTGAGTCCGAATTGTGTGAAAATATCATAATGTACTAATGTACGTCATACGATTAAATAATAAATAAATCTACTAGGCGCAGTTGATTGGAAAATGAGCAGGAAAAGTTGATATTCAGGGTCTCGTATTGCGATGGCTGCTCTACATGACGAGCCATCATAGGGACGCAGCTATACGACGGAACGAGATCGCGATATCGTTAGCTCCCTCGAACGCATAGCTGCGTCCCTATGATGACCCATCATGTAGAAAAGCCATGACGCTTACCGCTTACCAGAAAACTCTTCTTTGCAATCCAGGAACGTAAAACAAAACATTTAACTTTTCAAATGAAGACCGCGCAGTATAATATCGGACTATTTGCCAGCCGAGCTGTAAACTGAAATAGTAATAACATTCGATTCTCTTAAAATATTCGATTCGCATTAATTATTTGTTTCCAATTCATAACCTAAATGTATTACGTTTAGCTGAGTTCGAGGTCCAGGATTCAAAAGCTGAGCTCTTTAAATAAATTGATAAAAGTACGTTCGAGCGAACCACTGAACCGAATGAGATAAAGCCGTAACCAATATGCGGAGGTTAGTAAATGCTTCGTATAAATACAGAGGTATTTTTAACTCATGTATGAACTTAGAACACGTTTTCTAAAGTTGTCAGAACAAGAACATCGTCTAATCGTCTAGTTTCGGATTATAAACCTAAACTTGATGGGGATAATTTTATTGCTTATTGCAGAAATTAAAAAAAAAAACCCATAAATACGATCTCAATTTTGAAGACAATAATATTTACTTATAATTGCAGACTTTCAATGCATCCGACTCATTATCTGATTTATGCCTGTATTCCTGGCCTAAATGGACTATGCACTATGCCAAATCCAATTCATTCTCTTGCATCACTTTGCCAAATCCGATACATTCTCTAGCGAATATACAAGATTATTGTCAACTAGCGACCCGCCCCTGCTTCGCACGGGTGCAATTATACATATAAACCTTCCTCTTGAATCTCTCTATCTATTAAAAAAAACCGCATCACAATCTGTTGTGTAGTTTTAAAGATCTAAGCATACATAGGGACAGACAGCAGGAAGCGACTTTGTTTTATACTATGTAGTGATTACCATCTCCGTGATCAGGATCACTTTGGACACTTCCCCGAACTGAAAGCCATCAGCCGTATACTAAGCTGGTTATGCCTCTACAGACTGCCGCGTGGAGAGTCGCCCAGCTATATTCACTTTGATGCCTAAGGGAATCAGTTTTGTTAGTTGTGTATTGGGTACACTTCTCGTCATCTAATATTAATAGCATTATTGTACACTTCAGATCAATAAAATTAGACCACTAAAAGCAAGTTTAAATACAAAGTGACTATATAGACTCCCTTTTCATTAATCTTGTGTGCAGTTTTTCTGTCCTAACGGCAATATTGCAAATCACGTCCCTTCTCTAGTAGATACATACTACACATTATTGTATTACCATCTGTGTGATCACTTCAAGCACTTACGATCGCCATCGACCATAAACTGTGTTCTTTATGGCCTCTACAGACTATCACGTTGAGATGCGGCGCTCAGAGAGTTTTGATAACTGGGTTTCGGACACCATTCTCCTCATAAAATACGTCATATTTTCTGCAAGAAAATTAACATTACTTTTCAACACAGGAGGATTCCACCTAACATTTCAGTAAACAAATTCATAAAACAGTACGCTACTCCAACCCCAATAACAACCCGTATCCGTGACACCGTGAATGATCGGCCATATGCAACTGAAACGAAGCCAGCTGTTAAAACACTTTACTTGTCAATTCAAAAACGACATTACACTTAGTCAGATTTTACGAACACCACTCTTTAATGATCAGTTATAGATCTTATCTAGTTGCAATAAGGTTTAATACGTACAGTGAACAGTCAAAATACTATTGACCACGTTAAGTAAATGAAAACCAACATACTTCAAAGCAATGACCTCCAATAACCCAAACTTAGAGCTTGCCAAATGGGATATCAGAGTTCAAATCTCGACAAAAAAGGAAAGTCGTGTTCCATTTTCCAACGGCTTTTGGCATTAAAGGCGCCGTTCCAAATATCAATGCCAAAAGCTTAAACACGACATCGACACGACGATCGCTATGTTTATTGTTGCATTGTTCTTACTATCGGAGCTATGGATGCGTTGCAACTGTTGCCAGCCAATCAGATACGAAAGAGGGTCAAAGAGCCATAGATATAATAAATGGAATGTAAAATATTTGATAAATAATGTGATTGATCCGTATTTGTTTCTCCACTTCCAAATAGGTAAATTTCTTGCAGGTAATTTTCCTTGGTCAATCTTTTTTTTGTCTATGGAAAGCCAGGGTGTTTTTTTAGCTTAGCATAAATAGTACATTGTTGTAGAGGCTGGAAAGTAAGCTATAGGTGGATCGAGTTAGTTCGAGGGCCGACCCGCCAGGGGAGGCCCTCGAAGATACGAGTCCACCTATAGCGCTTTCGGCCGAGACATTACATAGTGCTTTTCACGACTACTGTGAGGAAATAAAAAAAAAATTAATTGGCATAAACAAACACTTTAATAGATACTATTTATAGGTATATTGACGGTTCATATGCTTTTCACAAGCACGATAAAGTAAACGAGCATGTAACATTCTGCAAATAAATGCTTCTTTTCGCCATCCTTCCATAATATGAATTGTTCGTCGGATATTATATTGTATACAAAATATCACTGTTCACGGGCCTTCTTATTTAGGACGCGATTTCACTGGTAACAAATTAAATTTCTACGCCTGTGCAGTTTCTTGAATTTCGGTGGGCGCCAGCGTATTAATAACATTTTCTACACTTATTGAACTCATTTTTACTGCATAAATACAACTTTATTGTTTTTCAGTCAAACATTATCCAATTCAATATGTATTTTTCTCGCTCCACCTTTATTACTTTTTTTTTCACTTTTAAGAAGCGTTTTACGATGTTTGCTTCAATCCGACTCAAACGGCTATTAGACATTGCAACCTGCAGGGCCCAATCTGTCAGGTTGGTAGGTATAATTAAAGGTAGGGCCCGTAGGGAGCTGAAGGAGGGAGAGGGAAAGGCAGGGTACACAACAGATTGGGCCCTGCAAGTTGCCATGTCTAATAGCCGGTTCACTCCTTACCCACTTTTTGATAGAAAACCACAAACGGTTAAAAACGTAAAAACGCCTTAAGGGTGATCTGAATGATTTTGACGTTTCTTTTTTTTAAACAAGTAAATTGGTTCGATAAACAACCTTATTTTATTTTAGAATGAAAAAGTGGTGCCAAAAAAAGACCTTTTTAATGTTTTAAATGATTCTCATTGGCGGGTCCAATGCAATGACATCTGGATTTTACTTTTCTACTATGACATTTCATTGCTGCAAAATAGCAATTCTTGTAGTGGTAGTTCAGATGCTACAGCAATTGCATACTTTCCAGCTTGGCTTTTGATCTTCTTTTGCAACATTTCCGAGCAGGTGGCGTGAAATAGTACATTGTTGTAGAGGCTGGAAAGTAAGCTATAGGTGGATCGAGTTAGTTCGAGGGCCGACCCGCCAGGGGAGGCCCTCGAAGATACTAGTCCACCTATAGCGCTTTCGGCCGAGACATTACATAGTGCTTTTCACGACTACTGTGAGGAAATAAAATAAAAAAATCATTGGGATATACAAACACTTTAATAGATACTATTTATAGGTATATTGACGGTTCATATGCTTTTCACAAGCACGATAAAGTAAACGAGCATGTAACTTTCTGCAAATAAATGCTTCTTTTCGCCATCCTTCCATAATATGAATTGTTCGTCGGATATTATATTGTATACAAAATATCACTGTTCATGGGCCTTCTTATTTAGGACGCGATTTCACTGGTAACAAATTTCTACGCCTGTGCAGTTTCTTGAATTTCGGTGGGCGCCAGCGTATTAATAACATTTTCTACACTTATTGAACTCATTTTTACTGCATAAATACAACTTTCTTGTTTTTCAGTCAAACATTATCCAATTTAATTATGTATTTTTCTCGCTCCACCTTTATTACTTTTTTTTCACTTTTAAGAAGCGTTTTACGATGTTTGCTTCAATCCGACTCAAACGGCTATTAGACATTGCAACCTGCAGGGCCCAATCTGTCAGGTTGGTAGGTGTAATTAAAGGTAGGGCCCGTAGGGAGCTGAAGGAGGGAGAGGGAGAGGCAGGGTACACAACAGATTAGGCCCTGCAAGTTGCCATGTCTGATAGCCGGTTCACTCCTTACCCACTTTTTGATAGAAAACCACAAACGGTTAAAAAGGTAAAAACGCCTTAAGGGTGATGTGAAAGATTTTGACGTTTCTTTTTTTTTAAACAAGTAAATTGGTTCGATAAACAACCTTATTTTATTTTAGAATGAAAAAGTGGTGCCAAAAAAAGACCTTTTTAATGTTTTAAATGATTCTCATTGGCGGGTCCAATGCAATGACATTTCATTGCTGCAAAATAGCAATTCTTGTAGTGGTAGTTCAGATGCTACAGCAATTGCTTACTTTCCACCTTGGATTTTGATCTTCTTTTGCCATATTTCCGAGCAGGTGGCGTGAAAAGATAATTTTAGCATCGCATTTGTTTTGGCAGTACTTGTAGCATCAGCATCCTGAACAAATTTGCGGTTATAGATTGTAAGACGGTATGGTTATATGGTATGGTATATCTTAAAGCTAAAGTTATAAAAAAAATTAATTATGACAAGAGAACTAGTAAAATATACAGATAATCCCAACCCAACAATCAATTAATTTCATTACTAATATAACTATCAGTAGGTATATCGAGAAATGTACTCGTATATAATTAATAATTTTTGGGTTTCCTCCTGAAAGATTATTTTCCAGACAATTATTATATCAAAGTCTTCAGCTAATCAATACAACATTTTCCAAAATATTATTATCAATAAGTGACCCAAATCCAGAGAAACTCTTATAGTACTCTTAAGTTCCAACTATAAGTTGCGAAGTTACAAAGTGATAACTGGGAATGGTCGACACTAAGTTAGCTGTCCGACTTCAGGGAGTTTAGGGTACCAAGAGTTGCATCGAATTAGCCTCTTGCCGAACTTTAGTCCTCGGGGTACTTGACAGGCAATAAACTCCTTGTATTTCAATGCAATTCTGCATTATTCATTGGCCGTGTTATAAATTAAATACTAATACTTTATTAGGCTGTAATATTTTAAAGCCGCGTATCCACTAGAGGCAGCCTCAGGTCGAGTGGCTGCCTCACTCCGAGGCCGCGCAAGTGGAGACGCTGCCTCAACCTGAGGCAGGCCGCGGCACGAGGCAAATTCGTTGCCGCGAGCCGAGCCATATTTTGTCGGTTTTTTTGCCGTGCTCAAAGGAGCCTCAGTCCGAGCCGTGCATTTGATGGAGACGGGCGTGTCGCCTCGGATCGCAATGGACAACGAAACTGCTATTAAGCTGATAAAATTATATTGAACTGGATCAAGCTGAGGCAACTCGCCTCGAGCTGATCCGCAACGTGCTCAAGCCCTTGCCTCAGAGCGAGCAGCCTCACACTGAGGCTGTTTGCTTCAAGTTGAGGCTGCTCAACCTGAGTTTGCCTCTAGTGGATACGCGGCTTAATAATTTCATGCCTAAATCTTTTGATCATTCACATCAAAATCATATTATAATCATTTTTTATGTTTCTTATAGCTGCTCTATTACACTAGGTACATGATGGGCCATCATAGGGACCCACCTTTACGACGGAACGAGATCGGAATATCGTTAGCTCCCTCTAACGCATAGCTGCGTCTCTACGATGGCCCATCATGTAGAGGAGCCATGAAAAGCTTCTCACCAAATATCGACATCTGTGTTGAACTCGCAGCTTTATGCTTACCTGAAAAATAATAACAAACATAATTTTATCCACCAATCTGAAAAGTCACTTCCACAAATACACAGTGCTCGTGAGCATTGCTAGAGATTTTAACCACGAATTCCTGAGGCCATAAGGAGTAAAAAATGTTATATGAAGTTTTGAATGCTTTGGAACATAAAAAAAAATATGATTGATAAAACTAACGACTAAAATAAATTGGTACATTTTTATTCGTAAAAAATGGTTCACGAAAAGTATTCGTTCGCATTTTGATATCTGTCAATAAGGATGTCTAGACTAGACTAGACCCCATAAAAATATGAAATCTCTATCAAAAAAGCGTTATTCACTGAATTACAATAATCAAAGTTTTTTTATTTAATTGGTAATAACTCTGAAACTAGGCAAAATCCAGAAAAGTTTGTACGACATTTTAGTCTCCAATTACAATCAGGAATACGCTGTTAAACCTCGCAATGCTCACGAGCACCCTGTATAGTCAGCGGCTAAAATGCTAAGCAGGCGAGATGTTGAGGCGAGATAAAGAATATTTTGATTTGATTTGATTTTGATGTTCATAATGAGCTGGACACGAGTTTATTGTTTATTGTTAAAGTTATTTTTTCCATTTTTATCAACATAGAAATTAGTCTACTAAATAGAACATATTAACGTCTGACTTATGAAAGTCTAGAACCTAGCCGTCTGCCAATAATCCGGGTATTAATTTCCCGGCCGTTGACCTTTGAGTTACGATCCGGCTCGAAGGACCACGGGGCGGTAAAACGGGGAATGTCATCTGATCCCGTGATTTTATGTGATACTGGGGTTGTTTCTTTTTATATTGATTACGAGACACCTCTTCCACTTCCTTTTTTTATCCAACGACGGCAAGCAAACGTTTGGCCGGGTAAGCGGCGATTGCAGCCTAAGGACGCTTGTAACGACACAAAGTAGGACTTAGCTACGAACAGTGAATCCTCCTTCTAACATAATTTTGAAGTGGACTGCGCCCTCCTGAAGTAAGAAGCTCCTACAAGGTTATTGCTTGCAGAGTTCCGCCTGAATTCGCCGGGATTCGATCATAAAAGTTACTGAGATGTTGTTTGTGCTTGTTTGTAAATCAAACACATTATCTTTGCACAATATCCTAAAACAGTAAGCACAGCAAAAACCCACGTACTTTTTGTCCACGATTTCAGTTGCATTATATTTAATGCAATCTGGCTCCACTTTCTCCCAATTACTTTCTTTTGAATTTTTTATCTTCATCCATTTTGTCACGTCGCAGCCGATTTGGCAAAAACAACGTTTGACATTTAACGTTTTTATATTTCAGATTCTTGTGCGGAGAAAGTTATATTTAGAACGGATAAATTGGATAACATGAAGATTCGTGAAAGTATAACCAACTCTTTGCTGACTACACAAAGGGATAAGTGGAAGAAAGAGATGGAGGGGGTTGCCAAACAGTGGGACACTCTTAGTGGTGTACCTAAATAATTCCGATCAGCAATTGGTTTATATAGCCATCGCAGTCGATGTAGACTACCACGTCAAAATACCTCCTAGACGCTGCAACTGTCATCTGTAAAGATGCTGTGGCCAATGATGACATAGTTAATAGTTATTATACTTAAGTTATTAACATTTGCATGTAAATGCACAATTAGATGAGCGGACGAGATGTTCAAATAGAGCTTGACATGACTACACAAAATTCGCAGGAACCTATTCAAGTTTTTCTATAACAATGAGGGTTTCCTGGATCGATTTTTGATGATGGCAGCACCGTGGCGAGAGGTCCAGCTGTCATAATCCACCAATCATGTTTGATCACATTTTTTTTGATTGATGGATTTTGACAGCTGCTGTCAAAAAGACCTCTCGTCACAATACCGCCACCTGGATTTCAGGAAACCCCCATTCAAAAAACGCCAGAAGAATAAATTAATATTATAGACTTATTTACCGTGTATAATTTTATTTTTTGCGTTACCTACTCCATTACTGCCAACTGTATTATAACAACTGGATCCAACATAGCAAAATGGCTCTCTTAGATATCCGAAAAACTATTCGTCTTTTATTGTACTATCCGGAACTGCGAATCGCCTTTATCGCCGAAGCAGGAATGACCTGGAGACCTATTAAACCTTTAACCATTTTAACTTGATTTGACATAACCAGCAGTGCATCTCACGCGAACTGTAAAGTGCGAGCCAGATCTACCGCAAAAAAATCAGATCAAGTTGAGATTTTGAAGCCGAAATGTGGCCGAAATATGATCGTTATCGGGTAACGATAGTGGCCTTTTTATTCAAATTTCCACAATATTTAAAGGGTATTTCTGAGAATGGACTTGCTATTGTAGATAATAAATTTTCTTTGTTCGTTTTCTTATGATATTAGTGGAACGATTAACTCCAAAAAATACGGAAATGAGAAAATAATAGCGTCTATGCCTTCTATTATCGAGCATTCTGAAACCACAATTTGTTCTTTGTAAATAAGAAGATATCTTTCATATAACGATATGGACGCTTTCCTCAGCACCTGGCCGGAAAAAGCGTCGGACCGAGAGTTGTGGAAGTCAGCGGGAGAGGCCTTTGCCCAGCAGTGGGACACTACTTTCGGCTGATAAAAAAAAAATCTTTCATATATTGTTCTATATATATGCGTATCTTAACTATACATATTGGGTACTCAACAAATTTAATGGCGCCTCTACATGATGGGCCATCATAGGGACGCACACGCAGCTATGCGTTAGAGGGAGCTAACGATATTGCCATCTCGTTCCGTCGTATAGCTGCGTCCCTATGGGCTCATCATGTAGAGCCAGCCTAAGGATTGAATGACCATCAGGTATCCGATATGAGTTTTCAAATTTCCAAATGGGTATATTAAGCCGGTATACATTAGGTAAACGAATGGTTATTCCTATTTTACTTTCTAGGTTTCATTTTGTATAAAACTTGCTGACATTTTTCGTCATGTTATTACCAGGAGAACATACAAAGGTGAGAGGTTTGATAGCGCTATTTGCGTCCCGTCTCTCGTAATATTTCCTGCCAAGAGACGACAGTTACTGCTCTCCATGAGGCACGCTACCTACTTTCCCATTTTTACCGAAACATGCTGGTATCTCGTCTATTTTACGTTCAGAAAACTAAAACATAGATACTTCCTAGTATAACGAAGAGTAGCTATATATTTTAGAAGCACCAGTGTCCCGGATTAAAATTGAGAAACAAAAACCAATTTCCGAACGTACCAACAATTCTTACTGGCCAGCATCCGCCGTTCAAAAATCTGTCCAATATACCGCATTCTGAATTCAAATCGGTGCGTTCCGAAACGTGACGCTTTCAGATATTGGCGGCACGTCTCTTATTGTCGAACAGAACAGCTTCCCTATTCAGTGAGTTCTCCAATATAATATGACCTCGGTATTTATACAGTCGGAATCATAGAAGCAATCAATATCTACTAACGGAAGTTCTATCAATGTAAAAGTACCCTAAGCGGGAGACATGTTCTAAAATGGTTCAACATGAGTCTGACACTTCATTGTCAAAAAACAAGACCGTGTCTAGTTTGTTATGGACATTTTGCCCATTTAGCCACTTCTTCTGACTGTACCAATTATTACGATATAAGGATAAGGTATTATCTTTTTCATAGGTACGCAAAGACGATACAGGATCGTCTGATATACTACTTGCAAATGACCTGACCGGTTACTATTTATCTAAGGTCTTGCATAATCCACTACATTACATTTTACTTGGCCACTGTTTCAATCCACCAACGGAGCGGCAGCTAACGTTGACGAGGCTTCTTGATACATCCTTCCAACTACTGTACGAGGTATCTCCCGCAGAGATTTTTTTACTGGTTCTATGACACGACATACGATAAGCTTTGCGAACAGCATTACAGACAGACGAAGCGCGACCGAGACAATCGGAGTGCTCAGGTTCCCAGTCGATTGTGACTCGATTCTTTATCGATGATTGACGATAATGAATTTATGTGCCCGGCAATAATAGAATCGTTTTCGGACCAATTATTATTTAAGGATTTTAACTATTTTAAGGTCAATATCTTTTTATTTAGCTTTTCCTGGTGCGTAAAATGTAAGAATCCAACTTAGCGTTTCTTTGTGAGAACAGGGAAACATGTCCTCATCGTGTTAAATATGACCAGTAACACCATGGTAACGCCGCAGTCACGATTAATAAGTTGCGAAGTGAGAACATGCGGTAGCCCACGAAGTGATGACTCAAGATCCTTTATATTTATTATCATAGACTTAAATATATAATAGACGGCCATTGTTTAAGAACTTTTTGAGGCTCCAAGTCTTTAGCGCCATCTAGTTGAGATCGACCCAAAGAGAAAATGTCACCTGCTCTGCTACTCCATCTAGTAACGACTAGCATACTGGCGCAGGTGACACTTCCTCTTACATTTTGGCTATCTTTAGGTCGCTCTCAACTAGATGGCGCTAAAGACTTGGAGCCTCAAAAAGTTCTTTTTTTATTTTTATAAGATAAGATAAAGATTTATTTTCCACATCAATTACAAATTTTGCAAATTTAATCTTAAACTATGGCCGTCTATTATATCTTTAAATCTATGGTATTATCTAGACTATTTGTCAACCTCCTCTACATTATTTTCATTATTTTGTTTTGTAAATCACGCTTACTATACAACGAAGTCTATTTTAATATACGAGCTTGTGAAAATAAGTTAAATATAATGCAACACGAGAATGTAATTAATTTTATTGAATTTTTACGCTCAGTGCCCTTTTCTTTGTTACATATTCCTTATTAAGAACTCCTGGAGTGACTTTAATTTGCAACCAGGTCCTAAACAAAGACCGTTTGTCTGTTTTGTTCATGGCATTTTATGCTTCATATAATATTTCAATAAATGTAAAAAGCAAGACAAAAGTGTGCAAACTGAGTAAGCGCTCTTAGAACTTAAAACTCGACTTATTGGTATTAATAAGTGTACATAAATCAAGTTAATTAAAAAAAAAAAACAAATGCATTGTCAACAAGTACAAAAAAGTCACACATGCCTTAAGAGATGTTATCGTAGCCATTCAAGTTACGATTATAGGCGGCTCGCGTGGACAGCTAAATTACAAAGTATCAAAAATTAACTAACCAATAGTGGATCTTACTTCCTTGTAATAAGGATCACGAATCAGTGTCAACTAAAGTGCTGAGTAAAGAGTACAAGAAAAGCGGGCATATCAAAGCGCGTGTGCGACTGACAATTGACGACTGCGAATCGCCGGCGATTTTTATCTGCAACGACGCATTGCAATCGCGCTTAGTCACAAAAGCAATTTGTGACGGATGTTTATAAGTCGCCTTCAGTAGGTATCTTAGCGATCTAAAGTGAACAGACATCAAGTTTTAGCTGTTTAGTTTTTTAATTATTAAAGGGTGGAAAATGGGTCAGTGAGGGCAGGTATTCAGATCCATTAGTGTTACGCCAGAATGATCTTGAAAATCTTCCTAACTTTTTAATTAACGAAGACATCCAAGATTCTCGAAAAAAAATTAGAGTCCGCGCCAAAAACGTCAATTTTAAGAAAAATTCATAGTGGACGTCATTGTTAGTATGTTCCAATTAACATTATATTCTTACAATACAGATTACCATAATTGCACCTACTCAAAATTTTCGAACGCTCGGAATTTGTAGTTTTTCGGCCATTCTACTTAACTTGCTTAAGGACTTCACAACAAGATTTTTTACATGAAAAACACTTAACTAATTATCCTCATTTAAATTACTAATTTCGCATGAACTTCCAATTTTTTTTTTTTCGTGTTCTCATGCAACCATGCTGAGTCAGAGAACAACGTGGACGTAAAATGTAATTTGGATTCCGTCGCGTGACTCACAAAGTTTTTGTGAAGCTTAAAGTTCTAAGTTACTATAAAATTTGTATGGAGATAGGACTGTTTCCTCAAAAACGTAGGGGTCATTTTTTACAGATTAGTCACGACTGGGGCCTAATGATGTTATTTTCTGAAGATATTGAAGAATTAGATTTTTTCCTGTCACTCTCACCTAATCATCGTTCCCACCTTATTGTTATAGGTAATGAAAAGACAGCTTTCGCTGTCTTGGACATATCACCGTCCACTGTACCACGACGTACCAAGCAATTCGGGACATACACTTAGGTATGTGATACATTGCACTTACTTATGTCATGTCATATTATACTTAGTGACATTAGGAACTCGCAGAATCATACGTCATACCTGCGCCCTACGCCATTTTTGTTTGAAGGCTTATTTTTCTTGTATGTCTTTCCCGACCACGGAACAATGGTGTTCCGGACCTTTGTGAGGCGTATGCGGAGCCGAAGTCAACGCGCAGAGGCCCTTTCCACAATTTAATGAAAAGTGAGGGGTACACTATTATTATTACGGAAGTTTATTTCAAGCAGATCTTTTTAAATATATTTTGCTTATTTCACTTTACATAATAACTAACGGCAGAATTTAAAATGCAACGGTATATTTAACGAGCAACGCCTAAATTTTGGCATCGCGTACGCGATATGGTATCACTAAGTACTTGCTGAGTCTGAAATGGGCTATAAAACTCCGCTATTTAATAAACTTACCTCGATTTAGTTCTGAGAAGTTCTTTGACGATTCAGTTACTGTTATTCTTGGACTTTATCATATAAACTTCCTTAATTATATTTTGACTCGCGCTGTCGTTTCTCCGAATGTGAATTATGCTTAATTATCATTGCAAGAGGCTTTTCCTATACTATTTTTCTTAAGTTCGACGTATTATTTTCTCGAGCGGACCCCAGGGTCACTCAAGGAGCCGTGGCAAAAATCTGAAGCAACATTAGGATGACGATGATGAGGTTAGGTTTTGTGTTAGAAATATTTAAGACCTGGAATATTTCAAAGTCCAAAAAAACTCGTTTGGCAAATATTAGTTCCATGTAGGGTAAATCGCTAGTAACTGGCCACCGTTCAGTAACTGGCCACCTCATACTAATTATGAATTCTGTGAACCTATAAACATAATTCATTTTAGTATAAGGTTTAATTACTTGTCACCTTTCAACAACAGGTTAAGTTATAATAAAATGAATTCTGTCTGTAGGTAAATAGAGTTCATTTTATTGTATCAGTGGCCAGTTACTGAACGGTGGCCAGTTACTGGCGATTTACCCTATACGATTACGATTGAGTGGTATATGATGATTCTGGCATATTTAGAAACATTTGTGAAATAATTACGATCTTAAAATAGTTAATTAATCCATCGCAATATTTGAGCAAATTACCTTTTAAATGAGTAAGTAAATTAATTATCGCTTGTTAACCCAAACCTTTATGAAAACAAGTTCGGTAAAAGTTAATTCTGACCATAGACAGCTCAGCTATCAACCAAAGCTCATATTTACTCAACAGTGCACTTGAAAACTAGACCTTAAATCCACAGAATGAAAGTAGAAAGTCAATAGACGGTTGAATATGACGTGTGCGGCTAATGTGAGTAATGCGACAGACAGTTCCATTAGCGGGACGATTATGGCACATGGAACTAGTGGGTAGACAACTGGAAAGCGCTCTTAAAGATAATAATAATTTTAGACAAAAAAAGAACCGTCTTCACTTAAGGCGGCCACCGACTATCAGTCCGCCTGCAGTACGCCTGACGATCTCGGCCATCATTTAGAACAAAAATTTGCTGGTTCCGAACAACTGACAGGCCGATATTGTCAGGCGGACAGATAGTCGGTGGCCGCCCTTAGGATCCGCTCTTCCAAGTGGAAATGCCCGAGTTACTTACTGCAAAAAATACTGAAATCACTCAAGGTGTGCCTATAATATAATAGTTGAAGAGTTCTATCGATTTCTCCAGGATCCCATCATCAGATCTGGACCTGGTGGCAATGGGAACAACTGTGAGCATACATAAAAAAATAGCAAAAAAAAAAAACAAACAAAGATCCCGACGAATTGAGAACCTCCTACTTCGAAATCTTGAAGTCGGTTGACAAGGTGATTTCAATGTCAAAATTGTCGAAAGGTTTTTGAAGTAATCGTGCAGCACAATACTACAGATAATAAAAGTTTGCAATGCGGATCCGAAATGTCAGAATGTAAGATCCGAAGAATCTCATAAATATATTGCATATTCCAAATCATAGTTGTACAAGGTTTTGGCTATAAATATACATGGTCAAATATTCACTTTCTTTGGAGATGTAGAAAAACATCACTGAGAGCAACTGTCATGAAATGTCATTTCTTGTCCATCCCGAAAACCTAAATAGAACGAGCTGAGGCTCGAGTGAGAACCTTCCATTTGGAATTGGAAGCAGTATTTTTCTTAACAGCTTAAAAAACGGTTTCATCTCCACTGCCTTTCTTTCTTTATTTTATATTGTTTTTATTGGCAATAGGTTTCAATTAATATGTTAGACTGTCATAGATAAAAATGCGCTTTCTAGTTGCCCGTAGAGCATGATAACTCCATGTGATATCGCTGTTTGTCTAAACGAGCTTTGATTACGTCCACAATTAGGGAAAGATTTGTGGCACTGGTTTAAACACTTTAAACGCTATCAGGGCCCTAAATAATAAACATTACAATCCACAATTACAAATCACAAATACAATTCAAAAATCTGTTCATTAAAAATTACAATCTACCCACAAATATGTCATTGTCACACTTGACAAATTTGTTTAATTGTAACTACAGTTGGACATAATCGTGTTTAATAAAGCGTTGTAATTGTTATATGTAATTGAATATTGGCTCATTTTCTATAGAAATTTTTTGAATTGTAGTTCACAATGACAATTTTGTAGCCGTCAGAATTTTATTAAACAAAATTCACCAGCTACATTGACAAGAGTTCACCTGTCACCCTGTGACAAATCTGTAAAGTTTATTGAACGCAATATGAGCACAATTGGACAAATTTGTCGTTTTTTGACATATTTGTCGGGTTGTAATGTTTATTAAATAGGGCCCAGAACGGTTATTGCCTGTTTTCTATGCTTCTGTTGTTTCCTCCTCATGAACGTCAGAGCTGTTAGCAATCATCATATCATCACTGCAGAGGATAAGAGGGGTTGACGAGCTATAATATATGTAGACTCAACTGCAGAGGTAACCACCCCTATAGCTGTGCGGTTCCCTATAGTTGTTCTTTCTTATTTAAACGGAGAACGTTCTCGAAAACTATAGAAGCTTTCAGTCACAACAGTGCATCCGCATTCTGCACCCACAGAACTATACTTTCTACTTGTCACGCCATCGCCAATGCAGAACCGACTAAAACTGATTACGCGACAAATGTCAGTGTAACCCAGAACTGCCAGGATCCGACTTTCCTCGATTTGCCTCTCAAATGGCCGTATACTTTACAACAGACCTAATGCGTGATTTATGAGCATTGGCACTAGCACACCCGGATACGGCTTTAGGAGCAATGGGTTTCTCCTTAGAGGATTAAACCAACCGGAGTGGCCATGTCTGTCATTATCTATACAAAAATAGTCTGCAGATAAAAATTTTCGGCAAAGGGAACGCCTGTCAATGGCCGCTCCGGTTGGTTGAATCGTCTAAGGGTTTCTCCGAACTCGATATTTGCTAATATTATAGATACATACGAAAGTAACCCTGTCTGTCTGTTGCCTCTTCAGGCTTAAAGCGTAAACCGAACCGAAAACGCACCCAGTCGAATTCGAATGAAATGATTTGGGTGCAATTTGACAAGGACACATTTTTAATCCTGGTCACTCGGGGAAGGACAGGATAAATTTTATCACTGAATACTCCTAAGGAGGTGAGGAATCTAATATGCAATGGAAATGCTAATTGTACGCATACAAAAGTAATATATAGTATTTTATACAATAGTGACATAATCAAGAGCTTTTGTGGCCTTATTAAGGTACGAGATTGAAAAGCTTAATTATGTCACTATTGTATACAATACTTTTTCTACGAGTATTAAGTAAGAATGGATTTTCTGTAATCCTTTCTAAATTTTTCCCAATCAAACGTCAAACACTATTTTTCAAACCGGAAGTAATTGTATCTGGGCCTATTCGGTGGTACGGACACCACCGAAAAGAGATATACATATGATTGTGTGCGCAGTAGAAAGAGATGGATAGAATAAACTGTGTCTAAACTTACTTCCAAGATGTCGTTGTAGTTGTGATTGGTCTTTTTATAATCCAATCACAACGTAGAACGTAGAAGCAAGTTTAAGTAGAACAAGTAGAAGAAAATTTGACAGATTAAGTACATTCAGAAATTATAAAGTTGATGAGTCTGCCCGAAAAGAAAAGTGTCGTACAATGTATGAGCTCCCAATGCTCCCATATAAACCATGACACTTTTCTTTCCGGACAAACTCTACACATTTTACCGAGATGTGAATGACATTCTCTTTTCAAAATTATTTTAGTTTAGAGTAGGGAATGCAACCCGGGTACCCGAAAACCCGGGTACCCGGGTACCCGTCTATATTTGGAGTCGGGTAAAACCCGGGTTTTTAACTCATAACCCGGGTTTTACCCGTAATTTTGAAATCGGTAGAAAAATAGGGAAAACGTGAATAAACTTAAAACAAAATGTTCTATTACTTCTGTAACTGGATCCTTACCTTACTGTGTGTGTTATAAACTATTAAATTAAAATTAAAAGGCATAGCATAAATGGTCCGAACATATTTTACACTTCAATTCTAACTATCGCTTGATAGCTTTAATCAATCATTCCAGTAAAATTTTACTGCACAACCTAAATGAGAGACAAAAGGCGTATATCAGCAAATAAATCGCACCAGAACAAGCCGGATTTGTTAGAGGAAAAGAAACTAGAGAACAGATTCTCATATTGCGCCAGATAATAGAGAAAGCCAGAGAGTTCGACAGACCAACGTACATATGTTTTGTTGACTTTCAGAAGGCATTTCACTCAGTTAAATGGCCGCTGCTGTGGGATGTTCTCTTACGAATGGGCGCTCCCAACAATCTCGTCCATATATTAAGAGGGCTGTATGAGAACAACTCCTCGTCAGTAAAAGTGGACAATACAATGTCAAAGCCACTCCATCCTTCGGCTGGGGTACGTCAAGGGTGCATACTATCGCCCTTGCTCTTTTCTGTAATCTATACTGAGCACATAATGAGGATAACGCTTGAAGGCTGGACGGATGGTGTTCCAATAGGTAGGAAGAATATCTCCAATCTGCGTTACGCTGACGACATCGACACCACACTCACAGCAACAAGCGAAGATTGTTTAGCAGCGCTATTGCGTCGCGTTGAAACAGTTAGTCTCGAATTCGGTTTGAAGATCAACCGACTAAAAACCAAGATGATGGTCGTGGACCGTAACAACAGCAATAAGGCAAAAACTATTGGAAACTGTGGAGTTGTATAATCATACTATATGTATTGGGGTCACTGGTCTCAAACGGTGGAGGCTCCGAAGATGAAATCAAGCGACGCATAGCAACAACTAGGTCTGCAATGGAGAAACTCTCGAAGATCTGGAGAGACCGCAATATCACAAGGGTAACTAAGACTCGCCTCGTAAGATCTCTCGTTTTCCCAGTGTTATTTTACGGTGCAGAAACGTGGACAGTAAGAGAAAGTGAACGAAAACGCATTGATGCTTTGGAAATGTGGTGGTGGAGGAGAATGCTGCGGATATCGTGGACTCAGCGCCGCACTAATATATCTATACTCCAAGAGCTCAAGGTTAAGCAAAGGCTTTCAGCAATCGTGCACTCTCGCATTCTTAGTTACTTCGGCCACGTGACGCGCAAGGAAGACTAGAGTGGATGGTACAAGACCCAGATTACGCCCCTCAATGCGATGGACTGATCAAGTGAAGGCCCTCACCGGATCACGCTTAAATCTGTGCGTGCGAAATGCACTAAGTAGAGAAGGATGGCGGAGAACTACACAAAATGCCGTACAACGACCTCAATGACCACGACTACTCTGACAAGAGTATACGACTAAGAAGAAGAAGAAGATCTATTGTTACATTTGAATATTCCATATTTCCCGTTAACTTTGATATTTCTGAGTAATAAACAGAAAGATTAAGTATACCTAACCTAACGTCTTATGCTCTCTAAATTAATATTGTGATTTACAGTTGTTTTAATAGTATAAGTTGTTAAATTTATATATTTCATGTACGAAATCATTGTTTGTCAATTAATAAATGCAAACTCAGCAATCAAAAGTGCATTTTATTACTAAATACCCGTAAAACCGATGAAAACCAATAATTTATTAAAAAAATGTTCAAAACCGGGTATTACCCGGGTACCCGGGTTTTTGAAAATCAAAGTCGGGTAATACCCGGGTACCAAAAATGGCCGGGTATTGCATTCCCTAGTTTAGAGGCGGGTTATTTAATAAATATATTTAATGATCCCGGAAGTGCCATAGACTATCCAACATTTAAATGTGTAAGGTTTAAGTCTGGTCTATAAAGTCCTAATACACAGATTAAAGTCGACGAATAGAAAAAATATATAAAAAACTGGCCTACCAAAAATAGCTGTTTAAAATTTCTAATTTTTTTACACAAATAAGTTGCAACTTTAGCAATATCTAACTAGTATCTAGATACTAACCCATGCTAAAATGATATAAACTTTTTATGGAAGTTGCAGCAATTTTTGTCGTTGATATGATAATGTCAACCACCTTGTCACCTTATCTACTGACATTTATGTAATTCGTGATAATGACAAATTCGTCATAGGCCTGCACTTACAAGCTTGACGGTGAGTATAGCCATTTGGGTGGTAAGTACGTTTAACCAGTTAAAGTTATACGATAGTGATAGTGATAGCAGAAACACGTAGGCGCAAGGTGGGCGGTTATTAATTGTTGCATTTACCCCAACTGCCGGACAGACAGATTAAAGGCCAATGCACATCGAGAGCGCGGGGCGGTAGCGGCGCGGCGGCGGAGCATGCGCGGCGCGCTGTATAGCATTGAATTAAATACGGTGATTCACTCCGCCAGCGCGGCGGGCCCGCGCGTGGCGCGCGCGGGTCGGTGTGAATCACCGTTTTAATTCAATGTTATACAGCGCGCCGCGCACGCTCCGCCGCCGCGCCGCTACCGCCCCGCGCTCTCGATTTGCAATGGCCTTAAGATTATTGACTGAGGACCCGAGCGTAGCGAGGCGACGAACGCCTCTGTTTTAACTCACAAGGAGAGGCCGCACGGGCGCGCGGGTGCGTGTTGGGTCTGGTCTGGGGTCTCTCACTGGTACGACGATTTGGCAGGTTGATGTGTGTATATTGATTGGTTGGTTGGTTTTTCAGTGTCGGTCTAGAGGTTTCATTTTTCATCCGACTTCGATGAAACTTGGCATGTACGTTCCTTGATTTATTTGCCAAAAATTATACAGGCATTTTTAGACTGGGGGGAAAAGGAGGAAGAAAAGGGGGGAAGTTTGCTGTCGCGTTATTTATGGACGGATTTCAATCATTTTCGAGTAAAAGGTCTAGCCCACACTTCCTTAGAGGTTGTTGTAAGAAGTTTCGAGGGAGGGGGAAAGGGTGGAAAAAGGGGGAAATGCTCCGAAGTCTACGGTTCACAGAACTACTAGTATATAGTTTGGCCAGGGAGTTTTTCACTTACACGTGTTAGAGAATGGGCAGCGAAAACTATCTTTTTCTTACGCCAGTACCTACTACCACTAATGAACTAGTTTACTAGAAAAAGATGAGTTCAGCTTTTTTTTCCTGTACTTAATTTTTTTTGTCAGACTATATCGGTACTGCACGCCTAGCACATGAGTGACGCGACAGTTTCTCGCGCGCGAGATAGTCTACCCGTCTCTTTTTAATTGATACAGTCAGAAAAGAACGGATAGACTATCTCGCGCGCGAGATACTGTCGCGTCACTCATGTGCTAGGCGTGCTGAACTAGAATTGGATGCCATGGATGGATGGTAGTCATGGTAGTATACTTACAACCTATTCTGGCGCCATCTGTAAAAATAGTTTTACGATGGCGTTCCGTGAACGTTAAATTAAATGGTAGTGATACTGATAGTAGTTCGTGGGCTCAATGTGGGCGGTTATGGATGCCGCGATCGGTGCGTTTACCCTAATGGCCGGGTAAAGTTATTGGCGGTACTGTTACTGGACACACAATAGTTACAGTCTCTATTACAGACGTATTGTACCTATTATATGACAATAAATTAGAAGTGTCAACCGTAAATGATAGACAAAGTGGAGGCTACTAAATTAGTAACGTGTATCGTGAGTGATATTACAGACGAGACTTGATAGAACCCGGATGGCAATGGGAAGGCCGAGAGCTTTTATGGATCGGACTTGCAATTAATCTTACGCTGCAAATTACACCATGATTGTCATTGCTTTTTTGAAAAATAATAATATTTAATACAATACCTACAATGTTAAAATCGGTTCAAGTTCAAAGGTCTCTATTCCACTAATACTAAATACATTATTAATAATAATAAATACATTATTAATTCCTGCAACGTCTCGTTATTTCCCTAATTGAGACCAAAGTCGCGGGCTAAGGTAGATTTTGAATTGCGAAAAGAAATACTTTGACATACCTACACGGAGAGAAATTTTTACTAGAAACAAGTAAAAAATAGTAATTCCCAGGACAAGTAAATAATTTACTAAAAACAAGTAAACGTTTACTAAAAACAAGTAGACGCTTCCCTGTTTTTAGTAAAGTTTACTTGTTTTTAGTAAACGTGTACTTGTTTTTAGTAAAAGTTTCCTTGTTTTTAGTAAACGTTTACTTGTCCTGGGAATGACTATTTTTTACTTATTTCTAGTAAATTTTTTCTCTCCGTGTACTTACACTTTGACATAACTCAGGCACCGCAGAAGTCTCAAAGACACCCTTTCTTCTTACTCAGCGATGAAAAAGTATTTAAAAAAATCGATTTGGTATTGAAGATTTTCGTAGTAAGGTAACCCAATTTGTCTTATCAACATTCTCATGCTAGCCATAGCCTCGACAGCCTCGTACCCGTAACTCTAGCAATTTCTCAAAAGTGATAGAACGAACAAGTGGGCGTTTATTTATGCGCCGGGCGGGCCGGTGAACGGCGCGTTCACCCTAATGCCCGGTATTGAGTTATCGGTAGGTATAGTTGGATGCCATGGATTGTATGGTTAGACTTATAGTGACGAGACGAAGTACTCATGCTTTACCTATGACCTTTTACCTTTTTTATCTATGACTGGCCTGGCTTCGAACTCGATTTCCATCGGCTTGCCTAGGTTCTAGGTGAGCTACGTATGGATATTTCAAATTCATAAGTACTCAATAGACAAGTGTTTGCAAACAGCTGAATGGGTTCAAAACAAAACACACTTTTTTCCCTCGTTTTTATTTCGTAGTCAAGTTATCTTTTATTGCAGCAGTTCTCTTTTTTTAAAGCGAACCCTTTTGGAAAGCGAAATATTTGACGGAGCCCTAACAAAAAAAAGTGCTAGACAGATTTTTTTTTAAAGTATTCTTGCGGAGCCCCTACAGAGGCCTTAGGGCTCCGCGGAACACACTTTGAGAATAGCTGTCTTAGAGTTATTATAGTACTTGTCAAATAAGCTGTGAACTGCGAAGCAGTATGTACACTACTACTCACTGTATTTAATCTGTGTTCTGCTTGTGTATTCAGACGAAAACAAACGGAAACGAGTGGGATCACGATCCGGCATCAGCTGTAATCTATTTCCGTCGGGTGAACGCCCCGGCCTTGCCTGAGTCCAGCGCTGGCCTTGGCCGTTGACACTGCTACCGTACGGTAATATGCTAACCTATACCATACCTATTACCGAGGATTGTGTGTGACCAGTAAGTAGCAGTAAGTGCAGCTCTCTTGATTTCTCACCATCTGTCTTGATCTCTTGCAGCCCTTGGAGTCTCAGATGGCTTTTGAATTTGAGCAGACCATCTACTTGGTCTGGGACCCTTAGGCCTTCCGTTTTCCTGAATACGGCTACGATTTACCTCACGATCACGTTTTATGCTAACCGTACACTATTCACATTCGAAAGGCTGGGTATTACTTTTGGATGACACCGGCTCAAACCGGGACAATTGGCGTACACGAAGAGAAGACTCAGCAGTGGGCGATAAAAGGCTTAAATAATGGTGAACGTGTCCGATCACAGCCTCCTTAAAAAAACTACCCATTTTCAGGCAGGCACAGGCTTTCCCTAAAGATATCTAAAGGGCTCAAGGGTCGGGTAATTTTTTTGTGAGCTGCCCTTTTTAACGGGTTCATGCGATCTTGACCAGTCTACCGTATTAGGGAAATCAGTCTTGTATATATATTTTCTTACCCGGACGAATAAAAATTTCAGCGCTTAATTTACCAGTAAAATCTGCCTGACAGTCGTATCAGACAGAGGATGTCTGACAGGAGAAATGGCATATATTTACATGCCGGATGCCCTTCCGTTTATTATTACCTTTACCTTGAGAACAATAATAATACATAGCATTCTCTGTCCTTCTCACCAAAAAGTATCCGACAAAAAGGTAGATATAACAAGACTAATAAGCGCTCGTTCCTCGCCATACCATAGAAAATCTAAGTAAGCTTATGTGCCATACATGAACAGTTTTAGTCGCGCCAAGCATCAATGTCAGGAAAGATAACACCGATGAGTATGTATTTCTTGGCTAATTTCACGTGTCACATAGAAGCCCCAAAGCACGAGGAAGGAGGGTCGATGTACACTCACCGTAACAATAGCAGGAAATCCGCGGTGTCACGGCCTGTAACAAGAAACGCATAAGTTACACACGAATGTGCGATATGGCCAACTTTACTCAGACACAATGTAACAATCTATTGAAAACCTTGTTCATAATTGATAGAGAGTGCGCTATTCTTTTATACCTAAAGATCCTAAAATATAGAAGACCAAACCTGAAAATAGTTGGCAATACATAATTACAATTAAAAACAATTAATAATTATTAAGATGTGTAATTACTAACACCATATGGATTGAAATGAATTGAAATCTGAAATAAATACAATACAATACAATAATTTTCAAAAATAAGAAAGGGAAATCCTTTTATTTAGCCGACCGACTTAAAAATCTTAAAATACTACCAACTTAAATTATCACATAATGATTGGCTGTCTGTGCATGTATGTTTTCAGTTAGATCAATACCAAGATCATATCAATATCACGATATAAGGGAGACAATCGCCGCGTCAGCGTAATTTAAGCTCTAGCGCGGAGAACCCTTTTAGCACGGCTAACAAGACATCAAGATGAAAAATTGTATAAAACAGAAAATGGAGAACGATGGCTAGCTCTGACCTAAATAAACCCCAAAACTTACTAAAAATAAAATAAAATTGGATGATTAAAAATGTATAAAAAATGACAATGGCATACATATTTAAGATGAAGGAGCGCATTTGTTTAATGGTATTGAATTATTAGTTCACAAATTCCGTGGCAACACACTTAATTCTAATACCTTTTAAGAAATGGACCCCGAGTTCAATTCCAACTTTATAAGAATTTCAACGAAGATAGCTAAGACAATAAAATTCTGCTAAGCGCGGTCGCTTTAAATGCTACGCTTTCCTAACAATCTTAGGTGGATTATGCAATTTACGCATCTGATGGCTGCTCTACACGATAGGCCATCATAGGGATGGAGCTATACGACGGAATGAACGCAATATCGTTAGCTCCCTCTAACGCATAGCAGCGTCCCTATGATAGCCCATCATGTAGAGGACCCATGAGGTAATTCGGCCTTTAGTGATTGCAATACCTATGAAACTAGGACGTAAACCTACATTTCCAAGAAATCCTAGCAGAGTACTGCATCTTTAATGCACTGCATCGATCGAATAATGATTACGTGGTTGCGACCTGAAGCTTGACCAACTCGGTTTCAACTTTCACGAGGATTCGCTTAGATCATGTGAAATCTTTGCAAATTTTTTAAATTTTGCACACGTTTTGCCGAATATTAGTCGCTTCGGGCGAAAGAGCATTACTATTATCACACTTGTGATTTGCGAGCGAGTTTTGTATGGGAGGGGAGCGAACACGCCGCGAGTTCGCTGCGCACGAGCGCACGCTCAAGTATGATAAGCCCTTATAGTAACGATGCCACGAATACGGATAATATTCAGCCTCCTCTCTTTGGCCCTTATCACACTCTGGAGTGATTTGAAAGCAATTTCTATACAAAACTAGCTCGCAAAGCAAATCGCAAGTGTGATAACGCTCTAACACGTCCAAATCACGTAAAAGACAGTAAAATTTATAAACAAATACAGTAAGAATATATGTATCTATCTATAGAAGTACAATGACCTCTGGCACACTTAAACACGTAGGTGTAACAGAACCACAAATCGGAGATAATAGATGTTTAGTAGTGTTGATATAATACTAGCCAATTGAAAAAGGGGTAAAGCTAAACTTAACTGAGTAGGCGTTTAATACTTTTGTATTTTATAGAGTAATATCCTCATATGGCAATGGATGTAGGTAACTAACTATATACGACTGTATGCACCTACTTTGTGTCTAGAATAGGATGTATATTAAGGCCAAGCCAAGTTATATAACTTCAAGAGTTCAAACTAAACGGGAAAATTGCGTCAGTTGGGATAAATACACTTTTTCTAAAATCAGAAAGATGGATATAGTTAGACGCAATTTTACCAAGAGTTCGATTAGGCCATCACATTGATGATTTCACGAAAGATCCTCTAAAGCGTAACTGCATTAACACTTACCATTTTCTTACAATCATATTTAGAACCTATCGTAATAGAACCTTGACTTACGACGTTACAACTATCTGCATATATGAGCTAAGGCCGTTCTCGTATAATAATCTACCAATCAGTGTTCTTTCGAAATAGACGTCGGTTCCCTTACATTTTGCTACAGTATTCACTGTAGCTGGAACTGGCCGTAGAACCTGGCCTTAACAGTGAATTTTGGTGACTTATGACTTGCTGCATATGGGACGCAGAGCGATTATCCCGAACAATAACATAAGTAAATAACATGTTCTCAAGATATACGAGCAAGCACCTGGAAAAAGGGGTAAAGGTCGCCCTCGTACCACCTGGAGGCGCACAGTTGAAACGGAGGCTGCATCAACTGGCCTCGGTTGGACGGAGTTGGAGGAGGCCGCACAGGACCGAGAACAATGGAAATCCCTTCTGAGAGCCCTATGTCCCTGATGAGGGATAACAGGATACCATCATCATCATCATCATCAAGATATACGAGTAGACATTGGTTTCCTTGCATTTTGCAACAGTTCTCGCTAAGTAACTAGTTACTTTTATTGGCCGTAGAACTTCGCCTTAACAGGGAATTCTGGTGACTTACGACCATCTGCATATGGAAGGCAAGGCTATTTTCCGGAACAATAATCTAGCAACCATTGTCTTCCCGATATAGACACCGTAGTTTCCTTACATTTTGCAACTGTATTTGGCATCTACCCGTGGAACGGTATTCAAACCGAATGTCAACTATGTAGCTAGTTTTAAAGTTGCCCGAAGACAACATTGAATCTGTAAAAGGTACGACGTAAGCTCCCTCCACCAAATGGTACATTTCAGGTAGACTGTCACATTTACTCGGAACGTCTCTGAACATAAAGTTCGAAAAGTTATGTAACTTTCAAACTCAGAGGAAAATAATGCCGTCTTAAAGGCGAACGTCGTGTGTCGATTCCTGACACTCTTAGGGGGCCCACCGACTATCAGTACGCCTGTCGATATCGGCCTGTCATCAGTTAGAACAAAAAATTTGACAGCTCCGAACTGACAGGCCAATATCGTCAGGCCGACTGATAGTCGGTGGGCCCCCTTAGTGCTTGAATATGGAAATCTAGCTAGACCTACGTCCATGTATGTGCGAAACACTGACTCGTGAGTTAACCTTTTGACCGCCAAGCAACGGGAAAAATCGTGCGACTCACGCCAGAACGCACATATTTTGACGTGATATCACGCGCTGGCGCTTAGTACGACATTCCGTGCGCGTGATTTAACGTCTTTGGCGGTCAAAAAGTTAAACCATAAACTTTTGTATTTTTTGTATGAACTTTAAATACATTACCCGCAAATCATATTCAGAAATTTGTTTTTAAGATATCCCCCTATATGATTTTCATTACATAAGATATAATATGAAAATGTCACTTATTTATATAAATGAACAACTCGTTCGACAGGAATGTAAGAAACGAAGAATATTTAAAAACCACTGGTTGAAGAAAGAGAAAATACATTTCCTCAAGTAACGTCGATGAACAACAGCAGCTAGCAGCACTTCATCAACGCTCATCCCTCTTCAACTTAACCCATCTCTCCTCAAATCCTATATTGGCTTTAGGCTGCATAGCCGGTCGATTGTGGGTTACGGCTGCGGTGGTAACTCGTCCTTTCCCATCCCAGAGCGTGTCTCCTTACAAATTTGTGCCCCCCGGTATGCCGGCTTGCCCGGAGCAGACATGTCCCTGGCTGGGTGTGGTACCTATGTTCATGTTCATGTTCAATTAATAAACATCCGCAACACAGGCTTCGTCTGATGGCTACAAATATTCATCCGCAACAGGCTTCGTCCCATACAAACCAATGATGAAATCCGCAACAGGCAATCGTCATACTTATCCACTAACAGGAGCTAGCTAAAGGATCCGTCTCGAATCGTACCTGGCTCAAAAGTCCCCATCACGCTTGCAGCGTTGCCACGCTGAATGGCTAGCGAGATCTGTTGAACCAGATACGATCCAGACCGCGGGTCACAGCCCCTATCCCTCAGCCGCCGACCCAAATCCCTCACAAATTCTTTGGCCTCCAAGGCCCAAGGTCCTGCAGTTTCGACTGCAACTGGCACAATATGAAGATACATACATACATACAATCACGCCTATGTCCCAAAAGGGGTAGGCAGAGATCACGGATTTCCATTTGCTATGATCAATGCAGCAAAACGGCTCTTCGTGAGCCACTTCTCGCCCCCATGAAGAACGAGACGTGATGGGTGGCGAACCGCATCGCCGCCATGCGGATGACCATTAATTAAATAAATCACCACAGCGTTATATGAAGATAATAAATATATAATCTTAAAAATCAACACCGACTTAAAGCAGGCTACCATAGAGCTTGTATTTTTTTATTTCCAATCGCACTCATTTGAATTGCTCGCCGTGTGTACTGTTCAATAGCTCGTGCCAGTTTCTTTCATTTCTTGCCGCGCGTATACAAGGGCGACATAAAATATGCAAATCAGATTGGGCAAGTCCAACAACCTACATACAAGCCAAGTGTGAAATACGCAACCCTTCCCGACCTGACTATAACAACGACCATTATGGCAATCTTTCAGAATAAGCTACAAAAGAAAACGTCAAGTAATGCGAAGTTGTACAACAAAAGGTACGCACGTGCCGTGGGCACATTTTACCGAAACCAGCATGAATTATAACAAAGAGTCACATACACAATGGAATATTAACCTTAATCTTTCAAAGCTAAGGTGTATTTTTCAATATGTAAAGACCTCCGAAAAACGTCAACGTCGAGTCAAAGTTCAAACTGGGACGCAATGTGTGCAAAGATTAAAAACGCATTAGGCAATTCCTGCTTTATAACTACCAGTTCAGAGTTCAATTCCGAACGTACGGGTTATGGATTAGGGTAGGTTTTTTACGCGGTCGTGTGTCATATTTTAAGCACAGTTACATAACGACGTATGTTGTTAGGAAAAGTGTTAGCGTTACGCCGTTAAAATGAATATGAGCAGGGTTGTTGGCATTGTTGCCATCGCTCACCTAGCGTAATATGAAACTAACCGGTATTAGTGTAACTTCGATTACGAATAGTTTTTACGGATCCCGAGGTCTAACTTTATTGGGCCAGACGAGTCGTTACGGAAAGCTAGAATAACATGACCGCATTGTTCCCCGGCAAGATTGTGATGTCGGAAATGCATCTTACGCGCGGGTTTACCCGATGGTTCATTTTTGCCGTTTCTGCAGCGCACAGCAAAAAGTGCAGTTTTTCAACGGCTTTTAGGTAAAGATCCGAAAAGGTCAGGTCGGGCCAGGTAGCAGAGGGTTTTAGGGGATGTTTTACGATGCGATATGTTGATCGTTAAAACATGACATGTGTGTTAATATTTTTTATTGTTGCATAGAGCATAATACGAGGGGTGGTAGTTTTATAAGCATTTCCTCATTACTATCTTAGAGTTCACGCTGTCTCTAAATTCTGGTTTATTCTTTACATAATATGATTAGAACAAAGTCGATTTAAAAAAAATCCACAGCATAATTTCGACAATTAAACATAAAAGGACGGCTATCAAAAAGGTCGTCAACTTCTCCCCCAATCATTGTCATTGTGAAATTGTGAGTAATCGTTAATTTGACCCCTGAGTAATCAGCCGTCGCCGTCTTTATTGCTGTCTATTGTCGTAGTATAGTAAGACGATTACCCCTGTGTTACTAATTGAGCCAGAGAAAACACTTCTTCAATGCAAAATCTAACTTTGACAATATATTTCGTAATCGATCATTTCGTCTATATTTTTTAAGGATTTGAGTCTCTCTCTACAGATGTCTCAAGTCTCTAACAAGTTATTATTGATTTTTTAATGATTTCCGAATGATAGGAATAGCTCTTTAGTATATAGGTACCTATCATTCAGACATCCTAAAAATATTACGCATGACTAGGGCCGGATTTCCCCGGATTTGTCCTAGTTTGGAGGCCGTCCGGGTGCGTCCGGGGGGGTTTTCAATAAGTGTCCGGGGAAAACCCGGACACTTTTTATGTGAGGAAACAACCCATTGAATTTAATTATTTAGTGCCATTATATTGATTTGGAAACGTCCGGGGAAAAAATGCGATTAACGCCAAATGTCCGGGTTTTTTCAATTGTTGTTCGGGTTCGGCGAATTTAGAGATGGCAGCCCTACGCATGACACATATCATACTCAAGTTCCGACTGAACGGATAGAGTCTGGAGAACTAAATTGAATCGTAAATACACGGTCTCTTAAGATTAATAGTACTGTGAACCGTCACCCAAAAACAGAAGCGGAAGGCGTCCAAAGTCGAAACCGGTTTATCTTCTCCAAACAAACGTGGAGCTTGTAAATAACTTTGATGATTAATATGTTGACTTGTTGACACGAGGCCTTGACATCGTTACTGAGTCAAAGTTCAACTGCTAATTAGTTACTATGCTGTAATACGATTACGAGTGACAGAGAGCGTTGAATCGGAATCGGGTTTGAATATTCGCCATTAATTATATCGGTGCAATTTATGTGCTCTCAAATATCTGAAAGAGGAGAACATTGGTCCCACTTCTGATGAAGAAGATTTTTGCGACAATATCAATAGAAGGTCAAGATCACACAGAAAAACAAAGTATCGACTTGTTATTCCATCCACACCTTCATTTCAATCTCCCGAAACGTAATACTAACCTTTTTCAATCGAAGAATTAACATAAGAATCGAAAGAATTTCTGGAGCCCGAGTTCAATAACCCGCCTTATCTCGGACACCAACTTTATCTATCCACGATCTACATCTAACTCGCTCTAAAAACCCAAGCAAAACGCAAGCTTAGCACGTTAATAATAGAGTGCTTTTTCGTCTCGCAGCATAAGGGTTTGAGGTAAATAATTTTCGGATAAAAATCCACGATTGTGAAGTATAAGGCCTAGTTTTTGGCGATGAAATCAGTGCCAATATTTGTCAAGACGTCAAGATTAGCTGAGGGTCGAAACAGACTCGATTGTGCTGCGTCTGATAAAAGATTAACGATAATCTCTGAATAATCATTTCAGTGTTTGAACAGTGCGGCCGTAATCAAGCCAAAAGGTAGGTTTTGGGATTGTAGCAGTGATTTCTTGTTTGTTTTCCGAGTGGTGTAGACTGTCCTATTTTCAACCCCCTCCAAGACGGTTCTCTGCGAACATAAAACCGTATTGCGAGGAAATCTTTACCGGCACAGAAATTTTTGTCACCAAAAGGGATTCAACACTCGTTTTACGACTTCCACGCTCAGAATCACGGGCAGAATCTAGCTCATAACTACTCATAAGCTACTTATTTAAAGATCAGCTATAGCTACGATGTTTTTTTATTGGATGACATTGGCGAATAATGGCCTCGCCCCCCAGCGGAACCACTTCCCTGCAGGATAACCTAAAAATAAAACAGGCCAACGCCACACGAGAAATTTCTATCATTCAATTTCGTCAAAACAGCTTCATCACGTACCAATTGCGACGGCTCACACGCCTTTTTAATATTGTGGTATTTGTAAAAAAGCCTAACTGCATGAAGTTTACGTTAGCTACGACTTTAGGAAACATTTTTAAGCACTGCTCCCGATTGAATTTCTTTTGGATGAGAACCCGATGTGCATAACTATTTAAACAGAGCTCCTTTCGCAAATTGCATTAAAGTAACACTATCATCAGTCAGAAAATAGAAGCATTTGAAATGTGGCTATATCGGCGCATGCTGAAAATCTCCTGGACCGATAGGGTTACGAATGTGGAAGTCAGAGGCGTATTTAGAAATTAGGCGCCCCGGGCCAGAAAAATTTGCCGCCCCTGTTACTTTACCAAGCAGACTATTAAAATTTTCTTGAAACTTTCTGAACCCTTAGTGTACGGTCAAACGTTGAAAAAACACCCTGCTGACGCCGTATGCACATCTGCATAGCTTTTTTTTTCTTTTTATATGTTTTGAAAATCCAGACCCCGCGAAGGGTACGGGCGGCTGGATTCGTTTAAGGCTATAATTGCTTATTTCTTATAAAAAAATAGATAGCTGCATAGCTGGATTGATACCGCAGTACAGCGCTACACGTTACGGCGCGTAACTTCAGCGGATCGAGAGCGAAACAAGTGCGAATTCGTGCGGCGAGGTGCCTCGGTTTTGATTCGCTCTCGACTCGCTCTGGTTTCATAAAACTTTATAGTCAAATATCTTATTTTTGTTTCCCGTCCCGTAGCCTAAACCTACTGTGTCCCACTGCTGGGTAAAGGCCTCCCCTCGCTTCTGCTACTCGTCACGGCCTAGTGCATACTATCGCCACTCTCTACAAAATGCGTCTAGATCGTTTCGCCATTTCCTTTTTCAATTGGTCTGCCTCTGCCCCGGCCGATTTGTGGGGTCGATTTAGTTGTTAATTTAGCCCATCGTTCCGGGTACTTGCGGCAAACATATCCAGCCCAATCCCACTTGAGCTTGGCGGTCTTGACTCTTGACACCCACATCACTTCCGAGATACCTGTCCTGGAGCGGAGTTCGGTGTTCCTAATCTGATCGGTTCTACGAACTGCTAGTATGCTGCGCTTCATGGCTCGCTGGCAAAATTTGAGTCGGGACTTTTCAGCCTTTGTTAATGACCATGTTTGTGCGCCGTAGGTTAGGAAAGGCAGGAATGGCAGGATACACAACACATATCGATGAGTTTGTGCTTTAGTATCAGTGGATGGATTGATTACCCTTCATAAGCGCTGTCATGGGCCAGATTTGAAGCTCTTCCAGGTGTTCTCGATGCGTCGATCGATTTCGTTGGTCTGCCTTTTATCCAAGGATGCTATCTGGCCCAAATAGGTGTATTGACCCTACGTTTCACGCCGCTGGACATTAATTTAGTTTTGTCCCTGTTCATTGTGTGTCCGACATCAAAACTTGCAGAGAAGGTCTTGCAGCATTTGCTCTAGATGGGATGCAGTTACAATAGTTACTTGTATGATGTGAACCCTTAATAATGTTCTTAAAAACAATTCTTGTGCTCCAAATTATGGCGAGTTATAAAAACCACTCACATACCAAATTTGATTAATGTAGGGCCTTACATTTCAGCTAATACAGACGGAAAAAGCACCTCTAAAATTGCACCACTAAAAGTGTCCGAAAACGGAACGGACCAAGCTGCCGGCTGTCCGCCCAAACATATTGAAAGAGCATCACTTTAGCTATCAAATGAACTTGGTTTCATTCTGTTACTCGATGAGGTAAAAAACACCCCGAAAATTGCACCATTAAAAGTGTCCGAAAACTGCACCAGGCTGAGGGCTGTGTCCGACAAAGTGATTTAATGACCTATTAAACTTTTTTTCTTTTCGATGAATAAAGTTCCAAACAGTTCCTCGATGAGGTGGCCGCCCGGTCCAATAGGCTTGTAGTCGTAGCCTATACATCTTTCCCAACCATTACCCATACCGAAACTATCATTCCCAGTAACTTGACGACTGAGTCTCTGGAGGGTGCAAACTTTATTCCCTCATCTACAATTAAAAGCTTTGCAATTAAAAGCTGAGTTTGGTTTTCGGTCTCTTCGCGAACTCCAAAATTAAGCCCCGCAAGCATTGATATATACGACTAGATCTGCAGTAAGAGGCCATATGCGTGTAACTCGATAGAAGCCTGTAGGCTCGTCAGAGGCTTACGTCAACTCAGTTGACAATTTGACGGTGACAGTGATTCTGGTCCGTGAAAATGGAAAAATGTACCATAAAATCTTGCACGTCGCGATCCGAAACCCACACCAAATAACACGGAATAACCTTTCACAAGTGAGTTTACTGTTTCTGCACTCAAATTGTCGTAAATAGCACGAAAAAATACGAAAATCAACTAGCGGCATTTTCTAGACTTAGTGTTGCCAGTAAAACATTATTTGATTTCTCGTATTTTTGGGAAATTCTGATTTGTTTGAATGCTATACTATATTATATCTTATAAAGAGGTTTTAAAGTTCGCGATTTTTAATTTCGATTTCATTTCGACCTTATTAAAAAAATAAAGAACTGATTACTTCCATAGTTGATATATGCGGGTTCGTGTAGTTATCCAATATGAAAATGTTATTAAAATTGGAAAAAGTAGTGTTACATAGCGGTGTTTAATTTCTTTGTAATTTTACAAATTTCTTATTGCGCAGTTAGGTTTATACCTCGGACTGAACAATTACAATACAATACGGTAGTTAGGGTGTTGTTTATTTTCACGAATTTCAATTATTCTAGCTCTCCCCCCCTTAACCTATTCTCTGACATGAAAAAATAGGTGTGAATTATTTTTTTTAATTTTTAAACAAGTTTTAGGGGTCGCTACCGCGATTTGAAAATTGGGTATCCCCATACAAAGCTAAAAAAATTTTTTTTTTTGTTATTTTTTATTTTTCTATAAAATTGTAAGTCATGATATAAATAATGTCTTCCTAGAAGATAAGGAACATCTATGTCTTTTAAAATATTTTTTTCACATGTTTTGTTGGTACTTAGTACGGAAGGGACTGATAATGTCAGATTACTTAGCGACACCGAACTAAAACCTCAACAAAAATGATTTTAAATGGCAATAATGTTCTCAAATTTCAATTAACGTATTAACACGCCATAATTTATCATTATTCATAGAAAAAAATAAAAAAGGAAAATATTTTTTTTTAGCTTTGTATGGGGATACCCAATTTTCGAAGCGCGGTAGCGACCCCTAAAACTTGCTTAAAAATTAAAAAAAAAAATCTACACCTATTTTTTCACGTCAGAGAATTGGTTGACGGGGTGAGAGCTAGAAAAAATGAAATTCGTGAAAATAAGCAACACCCTAACGGTAGTACACTTAATATTATATTATTATTAAATGTAAATATTATTTTATTATTATTATTATATAAATATAAATTTAATATGAAGTTTTATTCAGAACTCCTACGAAGTGCTTAGGCTCGTTATAAAAGTATAAAAACACATGACACAGAACCTCAGATACCTATCAAGATTGAAAGCAATCCGTCCAGAAACAAGGGTTTCAAGATGGTAGCCACTTTTTAAATTTTCACAATTGTTTCATGTTTAAAGAGCACCGGTAACAATTTTGATAGCAATTAACGAAAAAGTTCTAAGTGGAGACACTTTTTTCATTTTACTTTAAGAAATTACACATTTTAACATAGATAACTGATGTCATTTTATTATATTTGAAAATATTTATCGATTATTTCTAGGAAATATTTTCATGTTGTAGCAACACCGAACTGTACGAAACAGCGAATATCACGATATCCATGACAGACAAAGATGGCAATATTGCCTTGCGCAATCGTAATACCCTAGCGGAAAAGAGATAAATATACTTCGATAGTTCATTTTAGAATATAAACACTCCGTTTTTGTCGGTACGTCGTGATACGAGACGCGTGGCACGCTTCTAACGTTGTGTTGATATGAAGTTTTCTCCTCTTGTATATTTACCTCAATGCCCGCAAGGCAAAACAAATAAATAGAGTCTTGGCGCCTTTGCCGAGATCCTGTCGAGACGGTGTTTACGTCATCCTATCACCATTTTTGGGCAGGACCAACCTTGCCTGCAAGTCTGTGCACTTGCTGTATAACGAACGAGGCACTGCTGGTAAGGGCCCCTTCCCTTTTGTGTTGAGAAGTAAGACCGCAGTCGCTTTAATAAAAGTCAAAAACATGCAATTCTAACATAGGTACAAGGTTCCAGAAAAAAAGACAAGGGATGTGACGCCGTCACAAAACGGCATTCAGGAGCTCCGCCCGACACCTGTTAATGTGAGCCAATGAGCTTTCTATATAGGATGCCGAAATCGGTGCGAAGTCGATGAAAAAATATACTAGATCGGACCCTAGGCTTCGATACAGTACTTATGGATGCAACCAAGATCAACGCTAAGATCAGGAAAGATTATAAACCCGGATCGCGGATTCTCAACGATCAGCTTTTACTGACTTGATTAAGTTTACTGACTGAAAACTTAGTTGAATAACCAGGCATGGTTATATCGTCCTCCCATTTAGGAAATATTGCCGTTTACTTTATGTGATGTGATACATGGTAATGGCAGATATGGAAAGGCGGCATAAATACAAAAAAACGCCCTTCATGTTTACTATTTACAAAACCAGATCGTGGCGTTTCGAAATTGTTACTCTTTCTTAGGCCTTATGGGATGGGCCGGTACCTAACTGAAGTTCAGCATCGAAAAAGGGGCCCAGAACCAAGCATGCGGGGCGGCTCGCGCCGCCCCTGGCAGCCTGCCGCCCCGGGCCATGGCCCTCTTGGCCGTAGGGTAAATACGCCTCTGGTGGAAGTACTTAAAAGAATGAAGAAAAAGTTAGAAGTTTTGATCACGGTAAAAAGAAGGAAAATATCAGATTTTGGACACATATACAGAAACGACAAATATAATATACTACAACTAATATTGGAGGGAAAAATTGATGGCAGGAGGGGAAGGGAAGAAGGAGGGTCACCTGGCTTGACAACATTTTAAAATGGACGAACGTGGATAACGCAGCCAGACTGGGAGAATGGCTAAAAGCAGGAGAGAGATGGCAAAGGTGGTCGCCGACGTCCGTTAGGGCATGGCAAATAAAGAAGAACACTATCAGTGTGTTTTCATCACAGAAGTAGTTAAAAATATTTATAACGGGTTACTCACGTAATTTTTGTCGATTTTTGCTCGACATGTTTCGATCAATTTACGATGATCATTCTCACGAGCGGCCTTCCCCCGGTAACCCGTTATAAATATTTTTAATATGTTAGAGTCTCACGAAAGTTTTACAGAAGTAGTTGTCATTCTTTGTAGCTCATGCCCTTTGACTTTGTCAATTCATTGGCTAGTATTAGGGGACCCACCGACTATCAGTCCGCCTGACGATATCGGCCTGTCAGAACAAAAATTTGACAGCTCCGAACAACTGACAGGCCAATATCGTCAGGCCGACTGATAGTGGGTGGGCCCCATTAGTAATATTAGTCTAAGATAACATTCGCGAAATGGGACTCTGAGAATCAGAAAATTCTGAACGGATATGATCGAGGGGTTTTTGTCTTCTGCCTTGTTATGTTGGCTGTAAATCCCCAAGGAAAGAGGAAACGTTGCCGTCCAAAGCAGACCTGGCGCCGGACTATTGTTGCAAAGGCGAAGGCTATTGGTAAGACTTGGAACGAAGTCAAGCACGAAGCTCAAGACCGATCCAGATGGCGGCGCTCTGTGGACGCCCTCTGCCCCATCCAGGGGACATAGGACAGTAAGTCAAAGCCTTGTTATGTTTCTTCCTCACACTTACATATCTGATAGAACGTGACAGCTGCGATTACGATTACAGAAGGGCTTGCAATATCAGTGTGTATTCTGGAACTGATATTCGATATTGGACCCCAATTCCGGAATTATTTCAGGAATTGGGGTTTACCATTGTGTTCATTCGATTTATTTACCTCAATTCCGATTCCGGAATTTCCGATATTCAGTGGAATGAATTCCGGAACTGTAATATCGGAAAGTTTGGACTAAATTCCAGAATTCAAGATTCCGAAATTCCAGAATGCAGTCTTATTCTTATTTCACAGGCAATAAAATTAAAAGCACGATCGTAGGGCCGCTGGTTTAAGCAACATATTTTAAGGCATGTGACAGAAACAAAAGAAAAAAGCTTTCGCCAAGTTTTGTTCTACGAGCAAAGTTCTTATTTATACCGGAGAATCCTAAAAATATTCCTTGCGATTTACTAACGAAAACCGTAATCGTAAATCATGGAAGCCGTCATGACGTGCCATCGTTGAAACATTTAACTCACCCATCTTGAGTCTTATTGCAACGATATAAGGTCCAGCAGTGTTTCGGTTAAGACGCTCAGTACTGGGAGTTCCATCCATCCAAATTATGTAGATCTATCGCAACATAGGAATATACTAACTCAGTGGGTTATGTGTAAATGGGCAAGGCACCAAGGCAGCTAGCTGACCAGTCAAAGAAGGAACGCTGATATTGGGTTCCTGAGGATGGTCTTGGGAGTTACGAAGCAAGTATTACCAGATCAAAGTTTAAAATTTGTAAAAGTTTGTGCTAAACCTACAATCAGAATACATATATTTTAACTTACAATTAAAACAAATCACAGTAGACAAATAAGTACCCATACATTTACATAACCCCAGAAATAATATTAAATATTATTTTGTGGAGTGGAGAATCTAAAAATTATGAAAAATTGCCCTTAATTACTATACTCCTATGTCCTAGTGCCAAAATCATTAAGTAGCTCTCCAGAATTTCGCGCGTCACTGGCCACCCTGAAGCCGAGGGAGGTCAGGGTAAGTTGGCGCGCGGAGTTTCCGGGCGAAGCTTAGCGCGCAGCCTCCGCAGTATCGAGCGGCGGGGCGCCCCACGTGCTCCATTCACCGGCACACCACGTGAGGGAACCAAAAATTTCATAATACAGCCCCCCATGAGGTATGGGAAAAGCAAGGTACTCACATCACACTTGACTGCGTTAAAATGCCCTTTTATTTTAAGCACCTTGGTAGCTCCTATTTATTTGATGGCGACTGTACCGCTTCGACGAAGTAAACTTTTTAATTTAAATTGGCGCCCAAACGTGGGGATGCATTGACCCGTCCTGTCAAAATAAACGACTTCTAAGTCAATGAATAATGGATTTAAATTTTAACAAAAATCATAATAATCATAAATTATCTAAAATTACAAAAAAAACACACTAAATGATTTTTATGACCGAGCTTCGAAACAGTAGAAATCGAAACAGCGAAGGTATGTAGTAAGTACCTGCTTTGCTTTGGTATTGCGGTATATAATGTGCTTGAAACACCAGTTCACAATATCTATCTTTCATTCAAGCGACGTTTTAGCAACGCGGCACTTTATGTAATCCAGCAATCACGGCGTTTCTGTCAAACGGTCAGGCCAGCTTAGATTGCATTTGGCTTCCGCTACGTCTTCTAAATCAAAGTTAATCCCCTTATCCTCACTTGATTCGTTATATAAGTAATTAATAGCTACCTTAGTGCTTCATTTACCTACAACTTGCCCCAAATTCAAGCTAAAACTTCTCGACTTTAGGTATTAAATTAATTCACGAAATCCCGTCCGAGCTACCTGCAGCACCAACTCCTGTGAATTAATTAATTAAGAAGTTCTGAAGCTGATTTAACCAGAGTAAATAGATTTATGTAGTACATCTTATATTTATACTACGGTATAGGGCCGCCCACAAAAAACTTAAATCAGTGTTGATATAGACAGATGGCATATTACACAGTTAACATTAAGTACCAAATTTACAGAAGCAGTAGTTAAGAATTTATTGATTGAGCATCATGTACAACGAACCGTTTTACAAAGGAAATCCCAGCGTAGGCAACGTATTTAAAATGTATCAAACTGGAAATTTGATCATAGCCCTTTGGAACATATTACGGTCGTATAGTAGCTATTGGTTGTAGGAACACACTACTGATGAATAATTAAACAAACATGTTAAATGACAATGATAAACATCACATTAAAATAACATTTTACTATGGTATGAACGATGGGAAGACGTTGCATTCATTCACTTCACTCACGTCGATCGGAAATCTCACAGAATAGTTTACTGTTTATTCCTTAAACAGTGATACATGAATGTTCGCAGTTCCGTTGGCAATTTATGCGTTATCGGGCCGACACACATAAAGGGCGTAAGCTTCGACAGATAACGCCCCGTCAGACCAATCGGCAAATTGGTGATAGCAATTTCGTGTCGCTTTTAATTATTCCGCTGCACCAATTTATTGACGATTCGGGTCACTAAATTGATATGTTTGATTACTGAATTTTCGGGCCTACAGGGGCATAGATAAAATATACGTGTAATAATTATATTGCGCGAAAAGGAACGCACTGTTAGCTTTATACATTGAAAATTGAAGCAAAATTGTTGTTCACTCGAGGTTAGAACTATTGAGGCATAAGCAAGCAGTTTTGAGCATAGCAAACGAGTATATCAAAATGAAGAAGTGCTTGAAACACCACGAGTAGCAAAAATCATGGCTTAAGTGTCCATCCCACCAGTTAAGGAAAGTATTTCGGTGCAATTTTGAGTTTATAAACAGCTCAACTTAAGTAAGATTGTTTTATTTTGACGCATTTCGTTGAGCAAGATAATGTAACAGTTAACACTAACTCCTAAAATGAAATGCCTGATATATTTTGAATGGAATCTAAAATAAAATGTAATTGATATAGACAAACATAATTAGAATAAAACCGACATTTAGACATTCCAATTTCTCGGCCCCAATCTGTGTGCCCTAACTTTTATTACGCCTCTCAATCTGACAGATTTAACCCGAATAATTGCAATATCTAATACCAGTCAATGTTTGACTACTAGTGTAGTAACCAACAGTATGCCACTGTTGGTGTGTGTTTCGGTTCGTAGCTGGTCGAGTTGTCGGTCTGCCGACTTCCAATCATGGCCCCGTTTGGAAGAGCAGCTGCAATCAAATGTGTTTGATAGGATTACGGTTAGACCAATCAGCTTTGTCATTTGATATATCCGACCAGAAAATTACTATTACAGAAATGATGTTTTCGACTACAGGTTGAAATGATTATATTACAACAGTGGAAGTTATAGTTCAGTCATTATAGATTTTGACCCATGAATAATTAGTTCTTGGATTTTTTTTTCGTAGGTCCCTCGGGCGGGTCACTGGGAGAGTAAATTAAAAAACTAGACCGAATCAGGCAGGTATATTCGAAAAACGGTTTTTCTTGAATAACTCGGCCATTTTTGATTTTACAGTAATACCGTGAGGACAAAAATTGTAGGAAATTTGATTCTCTACAAGTTTGGTGCTCACAATTTTTCTTCTAGGATCGATATTTTTGGAGAAAAAAAGGTGGGAACCAAACTATTATATTTGTGAACTATTATATATATGTAAACTTTAACATGCTTTCTTGTAGCTACAATAATTAATAATTTTTGTTTTGAATTACAAAAACTAACTCGACGAACTACGAGATGCCACGTTAAAACATACAAATAAACATACGGGTGTGGATCAAACTGAGAACCTCGAAGTCGAAGTCTTTGAAGTCGGTTAAAAAGTATCAGCTTCGCCTAATTACTTATTTAAGTATTTGCAAATCTGTATATTGCTATTCAAAAGGTAGGTAACTAAATAATAACCCTTTCTCAGTAATCGTATTAAACATGAGCCCACTTTAATTTACAGCAGACAGGAGGCGTCTATAGAGATTTACCTTGATGACCAGTCACTGGAAAACCCGCTCAAAACTCCTCTAAAATATATAATTCTGCAATTCACTTGACTGGCTCTTTAATTATTTAGATTACTGTGACTTCATCCTAAAATAGTCTGCCTAGACTTGTGGACTCCACTAATAGAAATTATGTAACCGTTTTTAACGCTAGTTTATTTTTACCGAGTTGACGACTGTCATTGATCGAGAACACATGACATGAGTATGACATACGCTATTAAAGAATTTGTAAAAAAACATTGATGTTTAAGTCAATTACGCAATATGCTAAATATGGCTGTGATAAACTAGTATTGGAAATAGTAATATGCTCTTATACAGCCTGACCTTATCGTCCTTAAAAGCTACGACCTGTATAAGTACGCTCTTGTACAGCCTGATCTTATCGTCCTTAAAAGCTGCTACCTGTGTATGTATGGTCGTATATAGCCTGCCTCTGACTGTGGAGCTTTAAATGCGACGACCGATTGTGCGCCTCAAACTGAGCTTTTTTTAGGCTACAATTACTTTAAAGTATTTTTTCATTCTTCAGTTAATGTTCTATCGATGGATTATATTAATTGTTTACATGATCTTGATCTAGCCACTACCACGTAGCGAGTCTTTCAAAATGTTGGTCGGGACTCTTCGCTTCGAGACCATTGTCTGAAACATTTATCGGTAGTTGACTAGTTGCCGAATCAACCTCCCACATGGCGGTTACCTCCTCCCTCAGTCAATTCTACATACTAGCTAATTTATTTTATACCACTAATAAAGATAACTTCAGCGTTTCTATGTGTGTTGCAGGTGGAAAACTGAAATACGGAATGGGTATTGGCTGAAATTGGCCGGAAGTTAAAACCGCTCATTTTTATTTTGCCTTCTTATCAAAATGTGTATCAATAGTAATATTATTTACATTTGAATACAAAAGAATCAAGTCGAAGTCACACGTTTCGTATTGAGTAGACTCAGTTTTTCAACAAACGCGGGGCAGAAGTAAGTAGACTCCGTGGAACTTGCGCAGACGAATGGGTAATGTCGTATAACGCGGCACAAGTCAAATATAACGTTCGACTTTGACAGTCTCGGAATAATGAAAACTTAACGCCCGTTTCACTTCTTCACTGGAAATTCTATTCTGAAGATTTTAAGAGCACTAAATCAATTTGGCAGTGTATTTCAAGATATTTAAATTAGTATGGTGGTTATTTAGAATGTTAATTTATTTCCAATTCATTTATTTTGGTTCTATTGCTACAAAACAATGTAAGGGCATGTACAGTCGCCATCAGAGATATCGGAGCGGCCAAGGTGGTCACAAATATCTGAACAACGCCTCTATTGTCAAGGCGCTAAAGTTCATGTTCAGATATTTTTGAGTAGCCTGGCCGCTCCGCTGTATTTGATGGCGACTGTACCTAAGCTTGCATCCGTGTTTAAACCAATACACTTTATATTTATAGGTATACCATGATTTTCCAAATTTCTAAACAGTTCATTTTGTCATTCCCTTTGCAATTTGTGGTCAAATTACTCCTCTATTTCCGTCAGGGGTTATAATTATAATACCTATAAAAATGAATGCTTTACCTAGCTTACCAACATAAGTCTTGAGTAAAATCTGTAAACCCGTGCGACTCGTCGTATGACTGAAATATGGGCAGGGACGGATGCTGCACTGCATTCTGCATTAAATTTCAAAGATGCACATACGGTTACAAATTTATCGGAATTCTTACTGGAATTTACTGAAACCTACGTATCGAGGCAAGTTTCGGAACAACACAACTCTTAGCGTACAGCTTTCTAATGGAATTGATAGGCTCAATGAGGCCACTTCCAAACGTTTTCATTTGTTTGTTATGAACGCAGCGCCTGACGCGCAGTCGATCGCTGTCGCTCGAGCAGCACTCGATTGCACCATTACAGCAATTACTCAGCAACATAAATAGCTAAGAGGCTAATCTATTCATAATGATTTTAGCACGATCTTGTGCTAACTATACTCAATTTAACGGTGTCGTAAGTAATTGGATATGCAGTGCAATCCATTCTCCCACAAATCATTGTCCTATTCCAAAGAAAAGAGCCACTTTATCTTGCATTGTGTTGTGTGCTTTTAAAAATAAACATTCAAATAAATCTTATTATGGCAGCGTACAGGCAAAACAGTTCAGGGTTCAGTTCAAGCTTATTTCATATTTTATATTCTTAATCAGAATTAAGTCACGCACTACACAAGTGAAGTTCTCCTTACACAAATCCGAAGACAGCTATTGAGAAACGTTAAGAGTCGCCAGGACGCTCGCGTGAACTCGCGTCCCCATACAAACGTAGTTCAGCTCTCATTTTAAATCTGTATCTGGCTGTATTTTCTTTGTATTACAATTTTTAGCAACGAAAACGAATTACCGACATAGATCTGTACTACTAGAATGCCCATGCAAAATTTTGTGGTTCTAAAGCATGTCGTTTTAAAATGAGAGCTAAACCACGTTTGTATGGAAACGCGAGCGTCCTGGCGACTCTTAAAAAAAATCACTGCTAATGTAAACCAAACGTGATTAAGGCCATTAAATAGCCGCAATTCGCGCTTCATATGTTGCTTCTACATGCAGACTCTATAGATTTTAATTTTCACTTCAAATTCGTAATTTCTCTCCTCTACCGCATCTCCAAGATATTCCAACTTCCACCACACCGCGTGATTATTCCACCTCGTAGGAGGCCTACCCACACTACAACTTCCGGTAGGTACCTACCTACATAATCGCCATTCCGAAACTTTTCGGTCTCGATCATTCATTTTACTGTATATTAATGCTCTGGCGACTAGTTACATGATCATCTAACATATATTTCGGATGAAGAAGACTTGTAAGTACTAATTTCCCACTGGATGAAAATCAAGCAAACATAGTTTTCAGTTAGTCCAGTCAAGAAACTCCAAATCATCTCAGTTTCCATTTTAGACACGACGCAACTGCTAGCTAAATACTTATCTTTCTCTAAAAGATTTACAATAATAATCTCGATTAAAGAGGCAAGCCAACTAGTCTCTTTGGATACCAAGCGACTGCTGAAGTGCTGACTATTAATCTCAATAGTTACGGAACCCTAAAAATCGACGCATCCACCCACTCGGGCGATAATTTATTAGCCATTACTTTGCTGGTCTATTAGACAATGGCCGGGAATGTTAACTGTCTGCAGCCAATTATATACGTATTTAAATGGTATTCGATATTAGACGAGAATATTCTATTTCCATCTTAATCATTGCATTTCCGGTCCTCGACTGCCTAATGACGTGACGTTTTCAGGAAAATGGTACTTCATCATTTAGTAATAAAGGTGATTTCTGATTGTATTTTTATATGTAGCACTTTGTTGACAAAAGACAAATTGATATAGATGAATCATTTACGTTAATGTTATAATACTTTAGGCCAATAGTCAGATAACTTTTCAAAAGAAAAGTTATTTGTAAAATAAAACATAGGATGATGAGGATAAAATTAAATAGTCATAGACTGTGGACTGTGGATATTCAAATCTCATTACCACTACTTACTACTACTACTACACTACTACTACTTACTTACTACTACTACTACTACTATTACTACTATACATATACTACTTACCCACTTACTTTTTGGTATTACTTTAATTTCATTGTTTTGGGAAATTGTAAAAAAGAACGATCAAAACAAAACGCGATAACTGTTCAAGTCATCTACTTGGCTCTATAACCAACCAAGTATAAATTACCGATTCGGAAATCGGAACTATTCACGAATTGAACTCAAATCTCAATCATCTCCATACGAATCCCATCGCAATATGTTTAGATCAAGACTACTTCCGCTATTCTACATATATCGTCAATTTAAAGCCCACTAAACTATCAGTCAAAACCAAAAGGTCACATCATCATATGAATTTTATGGTAACATACAGCTTTTCGGACGGCAGCGTACAACTTGTGAGTTTATTTGAAAACATCGACCCATTCAAATAAACAGGATTTTGTGCTTTATACGCTTTCCAATAAGGTACAATATGGATCGGCAAATTCCTAGTGTAAAATACCAAATTGGCGAATCATTCCTCTGAGGATGACACGAATCAATTAATTTAATGAATCCGATGGAGCGAATCTTTTCGAGTGGCTGCCGGTGCTTTTAGACCGCGATTAACAAATCGTTCTAGGTAATTTCATCGTGATTTGCTAGCATTATATTATCGGAATAAGTGTAATCGAATTTTAAAATATCAATGTGATTTTTGTACAAAAAGATGTGTTTACCACTTTGTTACGGGATTAAAGTCGTATAGGTACCACGAAGAACCGTATTTGACCGGTTGGTGGTCCCTGACATCGAAAAAAAAATTCCACGGGTCGCTCACCCCTAAAAGGTTAAGAACCACTGACTTACACATCATTTTGTCCCAATAATCGCATCGAAACTTCAGTATGAAGAAAATAGTCAGCTGCTGCTTGCTAGGCAGCGACGTGTTCGAATAAAAATCGAATCAAAGGATACGATTCCCTTATCTAACTTATCTTATCTTATGTGTATCTTATTTTGTTTGAGCTACCGCTACTATTGATTTTGCAATCAGTGGGTCGTGGCTTCGAATCCGAGCTTGAAAGTATTGCTGCAATATGTACGTTTACATATAGTGTTTTGATAATAAGGGTCGGTTGCACCAAACTGTCTGTGAACGTAAACGTATGTATGTATATGTATATATCACTTTATTGCACATAAACAAGTTTAACAACAGTAAAATAAAAATAAAAAGATATGCACAAAGGCGAGCTTATCCCTAAAAGGGATCTCTTCCAGCCAACCCATGAGAGAATGAGAAAGAGAAACGTAATCGTAAAAAAAATCTTGTATGAAAAATTTGACAGTTTTCTATGGGATGACAGCTCCGTCGCCATATTTAACGTTGATGAGTCTGTTAATTGTGCGTGGTGCAACCCACCCTAAGTCTGCGTTTCCACCAGAGATGTGCGAGGATGTGTTGTGCTGTGAGAAATGTGTTTTTAAACATTTACTTATCCTCGCACAGCGCAGCTGCTGGATTCACAAATACATTCCTAGCGACACATCCTCGGTCATCTTTGGTCGAAACGCGGCCTTACTAGTTTTATTTCCCAATACATTATATACGTCTGATATGAGCCTTATTGTGCCGAGCGATTGAGCTCATCGGTGACGCGGGCTCATACTGAACAAGGCCTTTGGCCATTTGATGAGGTCATTTGATCATTACGCACTTTTGTCAATCAGAGGTGGTAATGAATTGGTTACACTGGTGCGATGATCATTTATTTAGTTTAGGTGCGTATTCGTGCGATGTGAGATCAAGAGGACATTTTGGAGAAATAGGCGAATTAACTAGAGTCTTGAACTCTAGCCTAGACCGACACCTTCCACGTATCGTATTACCAAAAATGTCTGTGGTTTTTTTTAAAACTTAATATGCAGTGCGTTTAAAACGGTAAGATAATATAATTGCTAATTGCAAACCCATATTATTGTTGGTTATTGGTTAAGTAATAAAATAAATCAATAATATAATTATTTTCCGCTTTTGATAAGAAAGAAATCAATATATATATGTAGTACGATTTAATTTACTTGTTTATTTATGCAATAAAATAAAATATAAAAAAATATATAAATAAGTTACATATACATATAATTATGTCAAATATTTAGTTACTCGTGCGGCTGATAAGGCCGGAGTCCAAAGTCTAAGTACAACTTTTCCTTATTCAACATTAAGTAAATAATGTTCAATTACATAGAATCATAGGGTTAAATACTTACAAACTTTACCAACACTTTGATGAGGACAAAATGCAGCATCTCACCGCTTACAGCATTTATTGCAATAATTGAATCATAACATGACCAATTACGTGACATCATAATTATATAGCTCTCGTATTATATACCTGCGTGAACAGACAGACTCACCCGTAATAAGATTCCTGCGTACGGGAATATCCCTACTACCCCATGGGACTGTCTGGAGGATATTGATTATTGATCAATGCATCAGTGGAATGAGGCTTCAAGAGCCGTTGTGCACTGCTGTTTGTGCGCAATATTTGGAACCTCGTAAACATTTAAATTCGTAGATCGTCTAACCTAACATATCTACAGATATTTTCAAAGTTCGCGGTAAGTCCCCTGTATTTGTATAGTCCTTCGATATACCTACCGTAGAGTTTCAGCTCTGCCACAAAATAATATTAAGACACCAAGGCACCCTAGCATGTCATCTAGCAGGTAAGTTTGATTAAGTAAATATTTGTTATATTTTTCTAGAAAACTGTTATGTTGCTATTTCCTGTCCGTCGGAACAGAATGAGAAGAAATAGTTGATTTAGAAAGGCTGCGCCCAGCTCACGAAGTTTTTTATCACCATCAGCATCATCTCAGCCATAAGACGTCCACTGCTGAACATAGGCCTCCCCTTTATGGAACTTAATTATCATTAACCCCCCACACCCCCCCTGGGTTTGCCATACGCGCCACGCTTGGCAGGCGAATTGGCGCACGCAGTATTTTTTTTTTGTTTATTGTTGTTTAGGCTTTCGGAAGATGCTGCTGCCCATCTCCCGGTATATTCTCTTAGCAGACTCCTACTGCAACCACGGGACGATATGGTGGGGGACAATTCTAAGGCCGGGCACCCCACGGCAAGATTTTTATAATCTTTATCAATTGGGGCATTGGAAACTTCATATGTACCTGCAACAAAGAAATAAAATTAGTTATACCTAGTGTATTGTGCAATTAGTGAGACACGAATTTTATAATATTGATTTTATGTTACAGCAAAGATGCAACCACTTTTGTTTTTACCATCCAAATACCATACTTAGGCTGCGTTTCCACCAGCGACGAGCAAGGATGTGTTGCGAGTAATGTGATTTTGAAAACCAATAGAATCTCTTTATTTGTTTATCCTCGCGCAACGCAGCTCTAGGATTGGTCCTTCACAAACACATCAATCGCAACGCATCTTCGCTCATCTCTGGTGGAAACGCAGCCTTTATAGAATCTTCTTCTTCTTCCTAGCGTTTATCCCGGCTTAGGGTCCGCTTGACAACCTAATCCCATGAATTGGCATAGACACTAGTTTTTATGAAAGCGACTGCCATCAGACCTTCCAACCCAGAGGGGAAACTAGGCCTTTTTGGGATTCGGTCCCGTTTCCTTACGATGTTTTCCTTCACCGAAAAGCGACTGGTAAATATCAAATGATATTCCATACATAAGTTCCGAAAAACTCAGTGGTACGAGCCGGGGTTTGAACCCGAGACCTCCGGATTGAAAGTCGGACGTCTTACCGCAAGGCTACCAGCGCTTTATAGAATACATAACATTTTATGTCTATAGATATCGATAAAGCTTGTGTATTTATTTCTAAGGCATAAGATTCAAATCTGTATTCCAGGAGTACAGTCAGCAGCAAAAGTACCTAAACGGGTAGGGCGTTCAAAATGGACACGACTTTATTGTTAAGAGAATAAGAGCGTGTGTAGATCATTTTGAACACTCTACCAGCTTAGCTACTTCTGCTGCTGGTTGTACCTACAGATAATTTAACACCTGAACGCGTGTCATATCATCCGACAACACTCAAACAATGTTTAGAAATCGTATGTAAATGATATGCGTGTTATATGTACTTATTGTAATAATAGTATTTGTCTAGTCACCAGTTCGATATCATGTCAATATAACGGGGATGTACTTGTACAATCGACGTCAAAGATATGTTTACACTTTTGCCCCTTACTCCTTTGTAATAAGGTGCAATAGTGTGATCATATCTTTGACGTCGACTGTACATATTATCAATTATGACTGTTTGTATATAGGCATGCTTTGTATGGCGCTCACGGACGCAAGCAAGACAATGAATCATATCATCGCTTTATGGTCGTGGTTTATTAAAAGTTTATTGTTCTTAGTACACAGTTCTATACGCGCTTTCCAGCTTTAGGCTTTGGTCTCCTATTTTATGCTACACGCGACGTCTGACTTCAGCGTCAACGTTCCTATACAAAAAAGACGCCAACGTCGACGTCTGAAACAGACCACAACAGTACATCTTTATAGTATTATAGCGCGGTGCTAATGCTCCCACTGCTAGAGCAAGAACGGTCCTAAACCATATTTTAATACAGGCTAAAGACGTGGACATCTTTGCTGACAGTATTGGAGTCTTTAGCAAAAAAGTTTTAGCAGTAATATATTAGTTAGTACACTGTAATTACCTAGTACAATAATGAAAATTGATTTATTTTGTTGAATGTGTTAATTTTATATTTTGTTTATTGTTATAATGTCTTGTTTATACTAAAATTGTCATTTTCGAATTTTATAACAATTGTTGTATTAATGCATAAGTGTTTTGGTGTAAGTACTGTGAACTTATGTGTTGTTTTTGAATAAATGATGATAATAGTAACCATCGTGACGCAGACGCTGTAAGCGGCCGATGGCGTTTATAGGTGACCATAGCCTAAGAGTAGTCAGTAATAAAAATATAGAAGCTAAACGGACACATGGCAGTGTTCTAAAACATCTAATAAATGTGAGTCTTAATTGTTAGAAATGTGCTTCGAAAACGCAAATATCTTGTTTAGTAGCTAGGTAAATGGGGATGGAATCAAAGGTTTGAATATAATATGTCTTGTTAGGTTAGGTCACTCTTCTTTTGGCCTCCGAACAGACCAATTATATTCAGTGTTTCGCTTATCCATCTTCCATAGTTTCATTTTACGCGCTAAAGACTTGTTAATATAGGTATCTTCTAAAGCCTATAGAAATAAAATGTACAGCATTATTTTTACCATTGGCAATGGCTGGCAACTTTGGTGTCCTCATCTCGATACAGTTTCTCAATAAGTAAGTTTGTTTGCCAATGACCTACAGGCTATAACTTAAACAAAACACGTGAAAAGGATTACTCAGCACATCAGTGAAGACAACTTATACAAACACCGGATTAGGTATAACATAATTCACTCAACCAATTCTATCTTCGCACTGAAATACTTCCATAAGCTGAACGTATTTATTTGGTCAGCGGATATTAACGAGACTTACGCAAACTCTTATCTTACTAAATAGTTTCAATTAAAATCGAACCCTTATTCAAACCCCATAAAGCTCAGTTCTTCATGAAACGCAATAGATAAATGCGAGATACGTATTTGGCGGACGGATATAAATCTTAATTTTGCAAACTCTTATCTTACTAAATCGTATAAACACAAATAGAACCTTAGCTTGTATTTAATAAAGCTCAGCTTTCAATACCACGCGAAGAGAAGATGGGATGGCATAGGTTTAAGTCGCGTTTCAATGCACCCTGCGTCCGGTAGATTTAGGAGACTTGGCTATGTTTGTTTGTCTATAACTTCCTGCTGCCCGTCGATTCCTGTTGAATACCAAAATAAGGGATCTAATGTTTGGTCGTCATCCGGTGGACAGACACCTGGTTGCAACGTGGCATTTCAATCAGCGCATAAAATTGGTTGCAGACAGAATAAAACAAAACCAGAGACTATAGATAGACGGCCACAGCCTAAGAACTTTTTGAAGCTCAAATCTATCACGCCGTCTATCCGAGAGCCACTTAAAGATACCCAAAATGTAAGAGGAAATATATACAGCTCCATCTAGTAACGACTAGTGTACTACTAGTACGCTATTCGTTACTAGATGGAGATGACATCACTATTTTTGTTACACCTTGTAGGGTTAGGTTGAATCCTAACCCTATTACAACCCCCATTACGTCGCCGAATATTTTGATTGTCGCTGAATATTTAAGAGGCCTTAGTCCCGTGAACGTTCCTAAATTTCACGATTTCTTACTCGATAGATGGCGTTAGCGCTCAATACACGGCCGCCGGCAATAACAACGACGATACGCACGCTTCAATAGTCTTGATCGTTTTCAACTTCAATTACAAGCAAAATTATTTTTACGCATAAGTTGTACAGACTTTTTATTTTCTTTTACATGGAAGAGAGAATTAAATACGCAACTAAAATCAATAGGCCTGTTGGAGGTACAGTCGCCATCAGATAGATCGGAACGGTGAAGGTGGTTATAAATATCTGAACAACGCCTCTATTGTCAAGGCGATAAAGTGCACGTTCAGATATTTTTGAGTACCTTGGCTGCTCCGATATATTTGATGGCAACTGTACCTTACAGAGTGCATGTACAGTCGCCATCAAATATATCGGAGCGGCCACGGTACTCAAAAATATCTGAACATGCACTTTATTGCCTTGACAATAGAGGCGTTGTTCAGATATTTGTGACCACCTTGGCCGCTCCGATATATCTGATGGCGACTGTACTGTCACCATCAGATATTTTGAAGCGGCCCGACCGGTCATTTGCATTTTACCTAAGTTCGCCATTATATCTGGAGTAGATTTTTTTATATATGGTGGCAAACTAGCGCACGGCCTGCCTTATGGTAAGAGATGAGGGTAGAGGGTAAGGTCTGGTAGTTGTTTTAGGCTAAGGTGAAGGGTGAGGGTGTGAATTTTAAAAATTATATCTGTTTTAAAATTCAAGATGGCGGCCGTATACTTTTTTCGTAAAAATCGTCATGGTAGTCGTTTTCGACTAATTCGGGTGTGCAGATTACGAAAATAATGTCTGTTTTAAAATCCAAGATGGCGGCCGTATACTTTTTTCGTAAAAATCGTCATGGTAGTCGTTTTCGACTAATTTGGGTGTGCAGATTTCGAAAATAATGTCTGTTTTAAAATCCAAGATGGCGGCCGTATAATTTTTTTGGTAAAAATCGTCATGGTAGTCGTTTTCGACTAATTGATGGGTGCAGATTTCAAAAATAATGTCTGTTTTCAAATCCAAGATGGCGGTCATACATTTTTTGTGAAAAATCGTCATGGTAGTAATTTTCTGATAATTGATGGGTGCAGATTTCGAAAATAATGTCTGTTTTCAAATCCAAGATGGCGGTCATACACTTTTTGTGAAAAATCGTCATGGTAGTCGTTTTCGGCTAATTAGGGGCTCTAGATTTCAAAAATCATGTCCGTTTCAAAATCGAAGATGGCGGTCAAACACTTTTTGTGAAAAATCGTCATGGTAGTCATTTTCTGCTAATTGATGGGTGCAGATTTCGAAAAAATGTCTGTTTTCAAATCCAAGATGGCGGTCATACACTTTTTGTGAAAAAATCGTCATGGTAGTCATTTTCTGCTAATTGATGGGTGCGAAAATAATGTCTGTTTTCAATTCCAAGATGGCGGTCATACACTTTTTGTGAAAAAATCGTCATGGTAGTCATTTTCTGCTAATTGATGGGAGCAGCTTTCGAAAATAATGTCCGTTTTCAATTCCAAGATGGCGGTTATACACTTTTTGTGAAAAATCGTCATGGTAGTCGTTTTCGGCTAATTAGGGGCTCTAGATTTCAAAAATCATGTCCGTTTCAAAATCGAAGATGGCGGTCATACACTTTTTGTGAAAAATCGTCATGGTAGTCATTTTCTGCTAATTGATGGGTGCAGATTTCGAAAATAATGTCTGTTTTCAAATCAAAGATGGCGGTCATACACTTTTTGTGAAAAATCGTCATGGTAGTCGTTTTCGGCTAATTAGGAGCTCTAGATTTAAAAAATTATGTCTGTTTAAAAATGCAAGATGGCGGTCATACAGTTTTGGAAAAAATCATCATGGTAGTCATTTTCTGCTAATTGATGGGTGCAGATTTCGAAAATAATGTCTGTTTTCAAATCCAAGATGACGGTCATACACTTTTTGTGAAGAATCGTCATGGTAGTCGTTTTCGGCTAATTAGGGGCTCTAGATTTCAAAAATCATGTCCGTTTCAAAATCCAAGATGGCGGTCTTACACTTTTTGTGAAAAATCGTCATGGTAGTCGTTTTCGGCTAATTAGGGGCTCTAGATTAAAAAAAATCCGTCCCCGCAAGGGGAACGCACAGGTAGATTTCGCATCTTGTCCTTGTGGATAAATGGATAAGGGCGCTGCATGGTACCGCATGGGATACCAGTTCAAAGTTTTTTTTTACAATTTTTTTTCGTACGACCTATGTAATATTTAACATGAATTTAACAGTAAAACTCGGGCACAAGAATTTTGACCTGCTAAACAAGGCCAAAATCCGCCCTTTCAGATTTTTTTTTTTTCGAAAACTTCATTTTTCCGACAGACATACCTAGTTTTTGAATATTTTAGAAAAAAAAATGTCCTTTCGATAAAAAATATTGCTGACATAAAATTATTCACGGTTTAGGAGTTAAGAATTTTCTCCAGAAAAAAATAGGTTTTTTTTTTAATTTCGACTAAAATTAACGATATTTTCTTAAAGATATGATTAAAAGAGTTATAGATATTCAGATCCCACGCCATATAAAAGAAAAACGGATGGTATATTTTCCATAGGAAAAAAGTTATTTCCGAAAAACTGATTTCATAAAAAGTGAGGCCTTGTCCTAGGTATCAACCAGGGCGATTTTTGTACCAAGTTTCAAAAGCAATCGGAGCAAAGATGCGACCGCTATCGTGATGACAGAATCGGGCTGCGGATATATACATCCATACATACATAATTTATATATATATAAACTTTTGAACCAGTGGTCATTTTGGAATCTGGGGGTCATAACTAGACCTTCTGTAAAGATTTTTTTTCAAAATTAGATTGTGTCGAAGAAATGAATAGGTAGACTCGATTTTCGAAATCTACCTAAAATTATGTCCGTTTCAAAATCCAAGATGGCGGGCATACACTTTTGTGAAAAATCGTCATGGTAGTCGTTTTCGGATAATTAGGGGCTCTAGATTTCAAAAATTATGTCTGTTTCAAAATGACTGACTCCATCATAAGACCTTGAACTTCATCTCAAGCGGAAGTGCTCGTCAAGCTTAATCTAATGAGCCCAAACACGATGGAGTTGTGATGAGTAGATAGGCAGTTCTAGTGACCAACTCCTGACTCCATCATGAGACCCTGGACCTCATCTCAAGCGGAAGTGCTCGTCAAGCTAAGTCTAATGAGCCCAAACACGATGGAGTTGTGATGAGTATATAGGCAGTTCTAGTGACCAAGCCCTGACTCCATCATGAGACCTTGGACCCGATCTCAAGTGAAAGTGCTCGTCAAGCTAAGGCTAATGAGCCCAAACACGATGGAGTTGTGATGGGTATATAGCCAGTTCTGGTGACCAACTCCTGACTCCATCATGAGACCCTGGACCCGATCTCAAGTGAAAGTGCTCGTCAAGCTAAGGCTAATGAGCCCAAACACGATGGAGTTGTGATGAGTAGATAGGCAGTTCTAGTGACCAACTCCTGACTCCATCATGAGACCCTGGACCTCATCTCAAGCGGAAGTGCTCGTCAATCTAAGTCTAATGAGCCCAAACACGATGGAGTTGTGATGAGTATATAGGCAGTTCTAGTGACCAAGCCCTGACTCCATCATGAGACCCTGGACCCGATCTCAAGTGAAAGTGCTCGTCAAGCTAAGGCTAATGAGCCCAAACACGATGGAGTTGTGATGGGTATATAGGCAGTTCTGGTGACCAACTCCTGACTCCATCATGAGACCCTGGACCTCATCTAAAGCGGGAGTGCTCGTCAAGCTAAGTGTAACGAGCCCAAACACGATGGAGTTGTGATGAGTATATAGGCAGTTCCGGTGACCAACTCCTGGCTCCATCATGAGACCCTGGACCTCATGTAAAGTGGGAGTGCTCGTCAAGCTAAGTATTACGAGCCCAAACACAATGGATTTGTGATGAGTATAAAGGCAGTTCCGGTGACCAACTCCTGGCTCCATCATGAGACCCTGGACCTCATGTAAAGCGGGAGTGCTCGTCAAGCTAAGTGTAACGAGCCCAAACACGATGGAGTTGTGATGAGTAGATAGGCAGTTCCGGTGACCAACTCCAGACTCCATCATGAGACCCTGGACCTCATCTCAAGTGGGAGTGCTCGTCAAGCTAAGTGTAACGAGCCCAAACACGATGGAGTTGTGATGAGTAGATAGGCAGTTCCGGTGACCAACTCCTGACTCCATCATGAGACCCTGTGCCTCATCTCAAGTGGGAGCGCTCGTCAAGCTAAGTCTAACGAGCCCAAACACGATGGAGTTGTGATGAGTAGATAGGCAGTTCCGGTGACCAACACCTGACTTCATCATGAGACCCTGGACCTCATCTTACGTGATGCTGCTTCTCAAGCTAAGTCTAAGAACCTCAAACACGGTTGAGTTATGCCTAGTAGATAAGGAGTTCCGGTAACCAACTTCTTTCATCAGACCCTGGACTACATCAGGGCTCAAAGTAATAATAAAAAAGTAAACTAAACATAATCAGTGATCAACTAAACCTCAATAAATAAAGTAATAATAAAATAAAGAAAGTAAGGATCTTGGTAATTCATTCGCAGTGCTGCATACTTCTCGCAACTATAGGGCAATGGAAGCAGGTCACTACGTGTTGCCAATACCATAGAAGATTACCCGATTTAGGTGACCTCTGAGTGTAGCTATGTGGCAAACTTACGTAATGCGCGCGGGACGATTTAACACAGGTCCGTCGTCTACGAGCTCTCGTTCCATACTGAGCCAGAGACGGCGGCGCGGTGTGTTTTGTCAAGTTTTGAGGGGATTTAGAGTCATCTTTAAAAAATTCTACCATAAGTAAATTTAGGGTTACAGTAATGATTTTTTTTTTCTTGGTAGATGCATAGTTGAACTTTGCTATGTTTATATTTTTAAGGCAGAATAATAATAGGACTTCCGTGAAAAAAATTTAATGTAACCCTGTTTTAATCAAAAAATTACAAGTATTCAGAAAGTATTTTCTCTATTATCCAAGATGAAATTTGAAATTTTTTTGCGGTGGCCGTCTTAAAAATTTTGTGCTGAATGAAATTGTATTCAAATTTTATAAGAAATGTTCTCTATGTTTAAGTTATCCTAAAACAAAACGACATGTTATCTGCAAATTCCGGAAAGGCCTTCCAAGAGAAGCCATGTTTTTCCAAATTTTTGTTCAAAAATGGTATTTTTTTTCCGGTGGCCGTCTAGATAAAGGTACGGACTATCATATACATAAAAAGTTAAGTTAAAAGCACTAAGTATTTTTGCCATATCCTCAAAAGAAAATTAAGGTTTTCGCAAAATATGCGCGTATAGGGAATAAGGCCTCTTAAGGCTTTGTCGAAACATCGCTTACTTTCACAAGCTCTTATCTCGTTCAACTCTCGCCTCGTTATTTTAAATCCAACCTTGTCTTCAACAGAATAGAGTAGAAATTAAAAAGCGTCAGGAAAATGTGTAAGCTGTTGGTGTTGTTTAAAATTTTACCCAACGCAAAATCGTATTTCTCTAAACTAAGCTATTTTAAAACCAACTCAATCGTCGACGGAATAGAGTACAAATTACAGCGTGGTGCAAGATGTAATAAGCGAGTTCAAAGGGTTAGTTAATGGAAAGGGCAAAGGTGACGGAGTAATCTAGTTTTTACGAGTCGTTTGAACTTGATATTGTACCGTGGTGGTTTAATTTGCGATATTAAGACAATTTAATGCCTGAACCGTTTCTTGTCTTAATTTGGTTGTCTAATTGCGATCGTTTTCTATCAATTCAGCGAGATTACATAGATATTTCAATTTATTGGTTTCTTTTAGGGGGCCCACCGACTATCAGTCCACCTGATATCGGCCTGGCAGTTAGAACAAAAATTTGACAGCTCCGAACAACTGACAGGCCAATATCGTCAGGCCGACTGATAGTGGGTGGGCCCCATTACTGTTGGGTTTGGAGTTAATGAAATTATTCTTTAGAAAAATATGGAAAACAAACACTTTCGTTGTGACTTGTGACGGTAAAGTAAAGAAGCATAATTCGGTTGGACCGATTTGCCAACACAACCTAACAATGTATGAGAGCAACATACTTACCTACGCCATATTTTTTAATACTTTGTAATACAGAGATAATAAGTAAGCAGTGAGCAAACAATCCGCTATCGGCTATCGGCGGACACAGCACAACCCCGGACGCCGCCCGCGCACCACAGATAAGATAAACGTTCGCGAAACTACTACAAAGTCCCGCGGGATAAACGGATATATGCACTGCATGAGGCACGGCTAGTAACCACAGTCACAGACTATCTACTTAGAAGGAGAAGCCTGTCGGAGCCTTTATTCAACAGTTCAATATCGCTTTAGACTTTAGACCGAGTCAAAGGGCCTTAGCTGATATCCCGGTGCCTAAGGTGACAGCAGTAGTAGTGCTCCATATGCTGGCTTCACTGGCTTGTGAGTTATAGCAATAAATATTTGCCTCGGCGTAAAGTATCGTTTCACTCTATTAAGCCCATACACCGAGCTTTCTTGATACCAGCGCTCATCCGTCTAGTTGGCTACAGAATTGGATGTCATTGAAGATGTCGACACCAGGAATCCTAAACCAGCCCGACATGGAGTTTGAAGCTGTTGAGTCATCGTAAATAGGGTTCTTTAAGGTAGGTAAACGCGCAAACTAGTGTCACGGTGGGATTGGATACGCACTAAATTTACTTGAATCGTCTCACTCCGAAACTCTAGAACTCTAGACAGTGTTTTCGATATTCGACACAAGCGTTTTACGACGATCTAGCATCAAAGTAGGTTTGTAAAGGTCAAATATCAAATTTTAATTGGTACTTTTGTGTGTGTGTATGTGTGTGCGTGTTACTGGCCGGAGGTAAGTTGTATATATTTTTTTTTTCTACTGATAATAAGGTTTTGTCCTGTTTTTATGAACAATATTTTCTTTTCCTGAAACTAGTATTTTGACATTTTCACCTTGATCTTCGAGTACGGTATGTGGTCCCATGTAAACTGGGTCCATTTTATCTCTATCTTCCTTTTTTATTAGTATTAAATCCCCTACATTGTATGTACATGAATTAATATTTTTGTCGTATTTTTGCTTTCTAATATGTTTCGTTATAACTAGATTATTTCTTGCATCCTCTTGTGATTTTTGCAATCTGTACTTAAGTTCTACGGGATATGAATTAAAATTATAAACTGGTTCTACTTCACTTACAATATTACTCGGTAAACGGCACAGTTTACCGAACACTAATTCGTATGGTGTATATTTAGTTGATGAGTGTATCGTTGTGTTGTATGAAAAACACCAATATTGCAACCAGTCGGACCATTCGTGAGCCTGATTATTTGTTTGTATTCTTAGGAATGCTCCTAATGCTTTATGTGAATTTTCTAAGGAGCCAAGGCTTTCGTGATGGTAGGCTGTTGATTGCAATTGATTGATGGTTAAAATATTACAAACTGCTCGCATGGTTGATGAAATAAATTCGCTTCCTCGGTCTGTTGCGATTTCGCGTGGTATTCCATAGCGTAATATGAAATTATTTACAAAAGCTCGTGCGACTGTATCTGTTTCCTTATTTGGAATTGGGTATGCTTCTACATATTTTGTGAGTTCGCATTGTAATGTTAGTATATAACTGTATCCATTTGTATCTTTTGTTAGTGGACCCACCAAGTCCAAATATATTTTGTCGAAAGCGGATGCTGCTGTGGAAGTAACGCACAGTGGTTGTTTTATATATTTGTGAAATTTTTGCTTTTGGCATTTATCACAGCGTTTTACGAACTGGAGGATATCGTTATCCATTCCTGGCCAGTAGTAATGGCGTTTGATGTTATTTGTCATTCTGCGAATGCCTGCATGCCCGCTTGTAGGTAGTATATGGAAATCGTTTAATATGACTCGCCTGTCATCGTTATCGTTTATTTTTGTGACACCTTTAATTATACATATTCGGGGTCCGGCCCCTATATTGTATTTTTTCATATTTTGAGTCAGCTGTTTAATAATTAATGCTGTCTCATGTTTGTATAGTATACATACTTCTTTTATTTGGTGTGCCTCGCAAAAAGTACCTAATTCCCTCGCGGGGAAAGCTCGTTCCGTACGCGATTGAGAATTTAGTTTGAGACACAGTGTCATTAAGGATGGCGAGTATATTATGTTTTTATTTTTGCTGGTGATACAATCGGTTTGTTTGGATGTTTTGTTGTAATCCTGTGCATTAAAAGTTAATTCGGGCATATTTGTTGGTTTTTTAAGGATTTCCACTATTTTTGGGTAATCAGTTTCATCGCAGTGGTCTGGATTATGTACTAAATTTTTGTTTTGGTTTTGTCGTTCCACTCGTTTCGTTTGTGCTCGCGTCATGACCGCTATCTCGTGTTTATTCATGCTTTTAAGTTGTTCACTTGTAATTTCAATCCTGGATAATGCGTCTGCCGCTGCATTATCTTTTCCTTTTAAATATTCTACCGTGAAGTCATATTCCTCTAGGCATAGGCGAAATTTAGTGAGACGGCTTGATGGATTTTTCATACCGAATAAATAAATTAGTGGGCGGTGATCTGTTATAATCTTAAATTTGCGTCCGTATAAATATGGTCTGTAGTATCTCACTGCCCATACAATTGCTAGCAATTCTTTATCTGTTGTGGGGTAGTTTTTTTCTGCCTTATTTAATGGTCGGCTTGCGTATGCTACTGGTAACCCATTTTTGTTTGATAACACGCATCCTAAGGCCGTGCCCGATGCGTCCGTGTGTATAATGAACTCATTGTCATTTGAGAAATCTGGGTATTGTAACAAAGGTGGGTTAGTTATAGCTGTTTTAAGTTTTTCGAATGCTGTGTTACATGGTTGTGTCCAATTAAATTCTGTATTTTTTTTTAATAAATTATTTAGTGGTTGTGTAGTTTCCGAGAAATGAGGAATACATTTCCTATAGTAATTTATAAATGCGACGAAACGTCTGACTTCGTCGGCATTTTTTGGTATTGGATAATTTTGTACTATTGTAATCTTTTTTGGGTCTGGTTTTATCCCTTCCGGTGTTACTATATGTCCTAAATACAGTATTTCCTTTTGCAAGAAGTTACATTTTAGCGGATTTAATTTAAAATTTACTTTCCTTAGTCGCGTAAAGACATCTATTAAATTTTTATTATGTTGATCTAAATTTCGCCCCATAACGATGATGTCATCTAGGTAAACTATACATTTTATATAATTAAGGCCTGACATGGCTATGGTCATTGCTCTGCTAAATGCATTTGGGCTAGTTTTCAACCCCATTGGTAGTCTCTTCATGTGGTAGTGTTTATCTGCTATAAACGCGGTATATTTTCTGCTCTCCGGGTCTAATTTAATTTGATAATATCCTTGATTTAGATCTAGTGTGCTGAAGTACATTGCACCTGTTAGAGAATCTAATATTTCGTTTATATTTGGTAATGGGAATTTGTCATTTTCTATTTTTTCATTTACTTTTCTGTAGTCTATTACTAGTCTCCATTTTTTCTCTCCATTTTGGTCTGTTTTCTTTGGTACTAGTAATATTGGACTTGCCCATTCTGATTGTGATTCCTCTATTATGTCATTGTCTAACATTTGTTTTATTTGTTTGTTAATTTCTTCCTTTTGTGAATGTGGTAACCGGTAGGGTTTGGTGTACACGGGTGATGTGTTTGGTTTTAGTTGGATTTTTTGCTCATATAGATTTGTAGTATTTAATGAGTCACCCGGCAGCTGGAAAATGTCTGCATATTTTGCGCAAATGCTGGAAATGTTAGTTTTTTCTTCCTTATTTAGGTTATTTAAATTCAGTAAAGAGAACAGTAACTTTACTCTGTCTGCATTTTTGTTGCATTTTTCAAAGGAGAAGCAGTTGTAGTTTCGTAAGGGTTTTATTTGTGGTGTAAATTTGTTAATAGTTACGTCGTAGCTACGAGTGTTTAATACTTTCACTAGTATTTTTCCGTTTTTATTTCGCGTTATTGTGTTTGCTATTAAAATTCCTTTCCCGATTTCGCTTGATAAAATGACGCAATCTCCCTTGTAGTTTGTTGATATTTCTACTATGGATTCACTGCGCGCGGGTAACTTGGTCTGATTTGAATTTATACTCTCTTCGGTTTTTTTGTTTAAATTTAGCGGTATGTTGTGTAAGTGGTTATTGTTATTTATGGTTATAATTTCCTTTTCAAAGTCTATGAGACATTTGTATCTAATTAAGAAATCCTGTCCGATGATTCCATCAACTGTTATGGGTAAATTGTAAAGTACATGGAATTTATGTTGAAAATTTTGGTTTGTTTTACTGCATAGGTTTAAACGAATTGTGCCCCATGACATAATTTTTCCACCTATCCCATTTATTTGTGTATATTTTTGATAATAGTATTGCCTGATGATGATGCAATGTTGTATTTAACAGCACTGAGTGACGCTCCTGTGTCTATCAACCAGTTATATACCTTGCCATTTATTGCGAACTGTACTGAATTTAAATTGTTATAAGTTAAAATGTATTTGTTATTATAGAAAAAACTGCATTGCATTATCTTCTTTTTCGTCATTTTCTTGTTCTAATGCGTTTATTTGCGGTTTATTAAATCTATTGTTGTATTGTCGTCGTGCTTGGGTAAAGCTTGGGTATTTTGGTTTGTACGTACCCCGTGTTTTATTTTGATTATACGGTATTTTGTTCCTAGTAAATGTTTTGCTATACTGGTTCTGAGGGTTGACTTGATGTTCCCTATATTTGTTGTAGGTACCCCTATTGGATCTTGTGTAATTTAATTTATTAGGAATGTGGAATAGTTGTTCCGACGTGGGGGATGACGTTGATGCCATTGATACTTCCACATCCTTGGCACCTTGTATTGCGTCTTTTAGCGTGGTGTAATTTTGGGCTGATACTATAGTGCTGAGTTTTTCGTTTCCTACGTTCAGGTCCTAGCTTCCTAATATGCTCTTGTAATTTTTGCAACTGTTCATACAAGTTTTTAATTTCGGTCATAATTCATACTAAGGTAGATTAAGTAGAATTTGTCTAGTGTACATGATAATATGAGTTGTTAGTTACGATATAATTGATGTAGAATAATACCATGGTCCATAGAGTGAACGGCTTCCCCTGCTGGGCTGGGATGATGATGATGATGATGTCTTGCGATGATGCTGTTGCGTTGACGTTGATCCGGTTCAGACGGCGCTGGGCTTACGCATTGCCACTGCTACCGCTTGTCTCTCGATCTTCTTTGTCAGGCATTTGTGAATTTTCTTCCAAACGACGTAGAGTAACACGATTGCGATCAGCACCAGTACAGTTGTGGTCACGTAGATTACTACCTTGTTGCTGTCTGCCTGGGTGGTTGATGCACTATTGGCGGCACCGTTCTGCGCTATGATTATTTCTTCTTTCTTGTCCTGCTTCGTGCACTGGCTGCCCATGATATTGATAGTTGGTGGTGATAATTATGGATGATCTTGAGCCCGAAGAACGAAGTTGTTGATACGCGGAACGCGGCGCGGTCTATTTAGCGCGGAATTGGCCAATACCAGGACTGCTGGGAAGCAGTACGACTGGCAGGGTCGCCATGAAAAGTGGTAGTTACCGGGGTAAATAATAAGACGAAAGTCTATTGAATACTGAACATTTATTGTTGGTAATACAGGGTTTTTATACTAGTGAAATGACGTAGATTAACCTTTATAGTGTATCTGACATTTAGAGAAAAGAATAGAATAATTATTATATTTTCTATTTAGGAAATGCCACATGACGTTGCAGAGTACACGTCGCATTTCCTTGATGGAAAATAAGAGCCTTTTACTAGATAGTACGTGCTTGACATTTAGCTGACATTTAATATAAAACTAATGTTATTATGATTACCTTATTCGGATCTTAACTGATATTCCATATTAAATTATCTTAATGTTATTTTCCTTTACATACGTAAAATGCCTACGTCATACCCACACTACACCTCGTTCTATTCCGAACATTCATCAGTATTTCAACACCTCAACATTAAATATAAATAATATATGATTAATCAATAATGACGCAGATCAATAATAAATCTCAAGAATACAAACCTTGCTCAGCGCGTACCATAGACATAAATAATGTTCGATTTCGCTCGTCTATAAAGAGGGCAAAGGCATCGGAGGGTCGATTACCGAGTTACGGTCGTGAGTGTATCGACAATATTGAACCTTAAGAGTCTTAAGACGAGGTAATAAGTTCGCATATGTGAGACGCGACTATTTACGCCGAGTCAGTATTTCAACGTATTTAGTACCGATGCCGGTGTAGGCATTATGAACTTTACTTCGTTTGTTTTGTATCAAACTTTATACAATTAATATGTGCTACCTTGGTTCAACAGTTGCCAATTCCATCAATCTTTTTTTGCATGAAAGCTAAATACGCCTATACAGACTTTGGTAATGACAATGTATAAGACCAGGGGACTCCAAACTACGGCCTGCGAGCCTGATAATCGGGTCGGAGGAAAGTGCTAACTTCTATACAACCTGGCCCGTGAAATGGAATGGAAGCGGAAGCCCGCCTTGGCTCTCTGGTAAAAGAAGTTTTAACCACAGATTATACCATAGAGACCGCCATACTTGGCGGGGCACTTGGCGTGAAAACGTAGTGTGGTCACACTCACAGTTTCATGATATAAAGGAAATCTAACCCCTATTCCACCTATCCCTACCACGGTATCCCCCCTAGTGGGCATATTCGGAATATTTTTCCATCTATTTCTACTGGTAGTGATATATGGAATCAAGTCGTCCATCTATCCCCCTAATTTTTAATGGTAGGGCCAGATGGAATTTATTCCGCTTTTCCCAACTACTTTCCCCCCGGTAGATATTGGTGGATTTTTTTCCACGTTAACCTCTTTTTTCCCCCCCTGGTGGGGACAGGTGGATTTTTTTTTTCCTATCCCTACTGGCTTCCTGTTTGGTAGGGATATATGGACTTTGTTCCACTCGTCCCTGTTACTTAGCTGTGTGGTAGGGATATATGGAATTTATTCCGCCTTTTTCTACTACCGTATACCCCTAATTGGATTTTTTTTTCAGTTACTAGCTAGTTTGGGGTTTTTGGTAGGAACATATGGTTTTTTTCCATGTTTAGATGTTTCAGATATCAATTATAATTATAAATAGACTTAACTGACTATGACGCGATGTAAGTACTCTAAGTGCCGATAAAGAAATAATGGCCAGTAATAAATATACAAGTACCTACCTCTTTTGAAAGCAAACAAATAATAATATAATTGACATACTGATAGATGTCATATCGTTCAAAGATATCGTTTGAAGAATAATTGTACTAATAAAACACGCATTTTATGTACAATGCCTAGGGAAATAATAATAATACAAAGGGGTCGGGGCGAAGTATTACTTTGCGATGGTTACCAATATCACCGTAAAAAAATATACAAAAACGCAGAATACTGGAAGTGCGCAAAGACTAAAAGTACAAAATGTATCGGATCGGTAACAATTAAAGTTAGTTTTTATGAACTCTGTTTTATCTTATTTCGTTATGGCTTTTTATTGTTTGTTTGTTTGACTCAATAAGTCAATTTGTAAGCTTATTTTAATACTAAAGTAATGTTTACTTTTTTATTGTAGGAGCGGACTATTTTAAAAGAAGTAGCTCATTCGTCATGGTGTTTAAAAGACGTAGCGAAAAATGAAATTGACATACGCCTAAGTAATTGTAAAAAAGAAATTGCTGCAAACCCTGAGATTCCGGTTCCGACAATATTTGAAAACATCGTCGCAGGGATTGAAAACGATGGGTTAGACTTGGTAGGTAATATTCCGCAATTCCAAAATGTTAAATCAGCAATGTACACCCTCAGAAATAAAGCTGCAGGAACAAAGAAAATGTTTTTCAAGAACTTGAAAGAATTAGAAATACCTCCTGTATATCACAAATTCTTGATTGCTGATTATCATCACAATGGCGTACGAATAATTATATTTGGGGGTGAGTGGGCAAAAGATTTGTTGCAGAAGGGTAAAGTTTTTTTTGTAGACGGAACATTCAAAATATGCCCTAAACCGTTTATCCAACTGGTAACAATGCATTGCGATTTTGGAAGTTCTATGAAGTCAACGGTAATAATTCCGACGGTATATGCATTATTGCCCGACAAGAAGACAAAAACATATAAAACCATGTTTAAACTTCTTAAATCTGCAATCCCAGATTGGAATCCTACGCAAATAATGGCAGATTTTGAACCAGCTATTACCAAGGCCATAGGGTACGTACTTCCAGGCGTGAAAAAAGACGGATGTTATTATCATTTTACAAAAGCTGTATGGAAAAGGGGCAGGGAGCTAAAATTAACTAAAAATAAAGAAATGAGACGTATAATATCACTATCAGCAGCGTTACCATTGCTGCCCTTTCACAAAATCAAGGAAGGGTGGTTATATATTGAATCGCAAATGAGAAGCGAACTGAAAATGGACGAATTCCAAAATTATTTTAATACATTTTGGCTCAAGAATGATGACTTCATCGCACAGTGGTGCGTATACAGATATAGACATAGAACCAATAACTACGCAGAAGCGTGGCATTTTAAGATAAACGATAAAAATAATAGAAAAATTAGTTTGTATGCCGTATTGAAAAAACTATACAAAAATTCTGTTGTTAATAGAAACACGTATATGGCAATTACCAAAAAATTTAAGGCACCTAAAAACAGAGGGATACAATACATACTCAGAGATCAATTCATTGAGAATGCTCAAAACCAATTGGTGGCAGGAAACATAACAGTGGGCCATTTCTTAGATATGTTAAGGTAACTGAGGTAATATGTTTAGGTAACCGTGTAATTTTTTGTTTGGTTTACAAATAAAAACGATGTTTTTGGTTTTGCTTCTATTATTTCGTTACTTATAGATGCCTGTAAATATAAATAAAATAAAAATATAAATAAAATAAAATATAAATAACTAGTTGGAAATAATGCCACGAGTCCCCGCCAGGTGGGCAGTCAGTATAGATGGTTGGAAATAATTCCACGAATCCCCACCAGAGAGGAAGCCAGTATAGATAGTTGGAAATAATTCCACGAGTCCCCACCAGTTGGGCAGTCAGTATAGAGGGTTGGAAATAATTCCACGAGTCCCCACCAGGGGGGAAGCCAGTATAGATAGTTGGAAATAATGCCACGAGTCCCCACCAGTTGGGCAGTCAGTATAGAGGGTTGGAAATAATTCCACGAGTCCCCACCAGGGGGGAAGCCAGTATAGATAGTTGGAAATAATGCCACGAGTCCCCGCCAGGTGGGCAGTCAGTATAGATGGTTGGAAATAATTCCACGAATCCCCACCAGAGAGGAAGCCAGTATAGATAGTTGGAAATAATTCCACGAGTCCCCACCAGTTGGGCAGTCAGTATAGAGGGTTGGAAATAATTCCACGAGTCCCCACCAGGGGGGAAGCCAGTATAGATAGTTGGAAATAATTCCACGAATCCCCACCAGAGAGGAAGCCAATGTAGATAGTTGGAAATAATTCCACGAGTCCCCACTAGGGGGGAAACCAGTACAGATGGTTGGAAATAATTCCACGAGTCCCCACTAGGGGGGAAACCAGTATAGATGGTTGGAAATAATTCCACGAGTCCCCACTAGGGGGGAAACCAGTATAGATGGTTGGAAATAATTCCACGAGTCCCTACCGCAGTGGATTTCAGTAGAGATAAATGGAATAATATCCCTACCGGTGGAGAAGAAAGGAAAAATATTCCGAATATGCCCACTAGGGGGGATACCGTGGTAGGGATAGGTGGAATAGGGGCAATACTACACCGATATTAAATTACCAACCCATTTGAATCCCGAAAAGAACATATTTTATTCGTGTTACGGCGAAAGTAACAATGACCCGGGTCGGGAGGAATGTGCTTTAAAATTCGAGGTGTATTTTCGGGGTTGCGCGAAGAAAACCTTTGTCGGTGTCGCATCTAATATTTACGATGCTTAATGCTTAATTGACAATGCGTTTCTCGAGTTTAGTACATAACATAATATATCAAATCTTTAAGATTCAAAGAAAATTTTTAGTAACATTTTTCTACTCGTCGACTTTAATCTGTGTATTAGGACTTCATAGACCAGACTTAAACCTTATACATTTAAATGTTGGATAGTCTATGGCACTTCCGGGATCATTAAATAGATTTATTAAACAACCCGCCACTAAACTAAAATAATTTTGAAAAGAGAATGTCATTCACATCTCGGTAAAATGTGTAAAGTTCGTCCGGAAAGAAAAGTGTCATGGTTTATATGGGAGCTCATACATTGTACGACACTTTTCTTTTCGGACAGACTTATCTTTATAATTTCCGAATTTTCTTCTACTTAAACTTGCTTCTACATTGTGATTGAGTGAAAGAATTAAAGAAAATAAATTCTTACTTAATACTCGTAGAAAAAGTATTGTATACAATAGTGACATAATTAAGCTTTTCAATCTCGTACCTTAATTAGGCCAATCAGCAAGCTTCGTGGCCTAAACGCGGTACTCGACTGAAAAGCTCTTGATTATGTCACTATACTCACTATTGTATAAAATACTATTTCGGAATTGTGTGTGCACTTTATATGCAGTCCTTGTTTCAAGAATTAATAGATCTTGAAATTATCCTTTATCAGTTATTTAATTGATTTTAATCTTGAGCCACTAAAAGTATATATGTAGTAAATCACAGTAGAGTCCCTAAAACGAAAAGGTAAACAGACTCCCTCTTTCTGTAATAAAAACACTCTTTAACACAATGAAGTTCTGTCTCTTGAAATTGGTTATAAAGAGTTTACACCGAATTATATTACTAGTCGGTACTTAAAGCTCCTGCAAACTTTAGCACGTTACTGCTTACGTTATTAAATAATTTACGTCAAAGGAGTTAAAACGACACGGTTCTAACGATGTTTATGACGCTATTTGTGGCTAGCTACGGCTACAAAACGACTGTTAGAAAATATAAATGAGACGGAACGGACATAGCACGTGAACGGATGCTTCGATGAAAATAAATGTACAATATGCTGAAGGAGAACAAAATTAGGTTTAGACAATAAAACTAATGGCTGAGCTCAACAGTATAGTAGTTAACTTAAGTCAAATAATATTAAATTAGGGGGTTACTAAACTTCGACATTTTCTAATTTCCTACGTCCCACGGAATTAGAGAATTCATATGACCGGTAATTTATGTACAATTTTTACCAGGTTGCATTCCATACACTGAACCTTCATCCCACAATCCCGATCCCTCTTCTGATTTTTTATCTGGAGATAAAAATTCAGAAGTGGGATCGGAATGTAATGATGTAATGACCATGTAATGAAATAAGCGTGGTCTCGTAGCTTTGCTCGTGCAAGTCTCGTTAGTCGTTAGCCAGTGGAGTGCGAGACTGGCGTTATCGCGAGTTGACCGAGGTCGACCTTAATTTACTTGTTTGGAATTTGTTTACAAAAACTTGAGGAAAAATGTGTCTATTGTTTGCTTTTCTTTTGTTCCATTACTACACTGAAGCGACCTCATTGCCACAAGAATGCGACAAGTCTACTAAATATTCCTTAAATGTGTCTATTAACTAGAACAGTAGGTTCCTAGAGATTAAAATCATGCAGCCACCATCAAATATATCGGAGAGGCCACGGTACTTAAAATTATCTGAACATGCAGTTTATCGCCTTGACAATAGGGACGTGTTCAGATATTTGTGACCAAGGTGGTCACAAATATCTCTGATATATCTGATGGCGACTGTACCTACATACACCACAGCGTGACGACTATTACTTATCGTAAGTTATTATGATGTACGCTTGTTTGCCATTTGTAGGGTAAACACTGCTCATCATCAAGTTAAGTAATTTTTTTTATGCGCAGTGAACTTTAAGTTAGGTAAGGTTAGGCATTTGTAAAGCACACAATAGAGATTTATGCCGTCGCCTTATCTGAGTAAAGTTCGCTTAACTACAAGTATATTGACTTGATCTAATTAGATTGCCTAAGCAAACTAATTAGGATAGCATGCTGTTTTGTAAGAACCGGAGTTCGAGGGAGTACACATCAATGTTTTCTTTTCTCGCATGATTCTTCAATTTTCCATAAGAGTTTCCAATTATTCATACTTACCGTGACGTAGCCAGTATTCTGGTTTAAAAATAAAGCTCTTTATGTCATGTATCAGTACGTGGAAAATAATAACAATTATGTCCAACAGAAATCACTTCAAAACGATTTACAATACTATACTTTATCTCGTTACAATATAGTTTACAAATCACTTGGCTGACACTACCACCCAGGATACTGGAGTGATTTATTTTATAGCTTGATAAGATATAGTAGCTTATTTTGCAAGGGCTTGTGTCAATAGACAAATCGTTACTTACGACATTCTAGACAGAAAGTCTTGCATAAATGCATCGTTCGTTATTATCATGGCATTTGAACCGCCAGACACCAGACTTTCTTACCAGTTTTCTTTTTTAATGTTTCACAATACAAATTGATAATTTGTATTAAAAAATAAGAGATAGGTACTACGAAATAGTCAAGTTATTATGATATTGGCTGTCTTTTTGATCCCTAAATGTTATATAATTTTACCACGGAACATACTAGTCATGGAAATTCGCCAGCATGCTAAGAACCGTTTCTCTGATCACCATATGCCCGATTCAAACGATAAACGAGCGTAGATCAGTCTTCGATGAGTATAGTCGATATGTTAATAGCTGGAAATGATCGAGTTGATTGAACTAGACTAGCTAACTAATGGAATTATTGACGGATGAAGTCTCTGAAATTGATTTATCTAGACTAGAACATTAGACCCGCCCCGATCTAGATGCCGTTAAGATTACTCGAATTAAGATCGTATCTTGGATGATTGAATGAATAACGTTAATTTAAACGTGTTGTAAAATAAGTAACATCGCCCACACTGTTAACTGCCTATCGGTGGACCTTATGCATTTTGTAATAAGATCCACCGATGTACAGTTAAGAGCGTTGCTGTTTGTACTGTACGACTGTACCTATAATTTATTTATAGTGATCGTGCGGTCCGGTTGTAAATACCGGTATAGTATTTAACTACATAGGTACCGTTCATTTTAAGGGTTTTAAGTATTGTTTCGGTAATAACTTAATTAAGTATATTCGATTCGCCGTAATAAATAATTTACTTTAAGTAACTTATTGGCTAATTTCCTTTAATTTAGTGTAGCAAATAAATATTCAGCTACCGCATTAAGCAAACAGGCAAATACAATATTACCCATATGTTAGACATTCTTTAAAATTAGCAATACTGTTTAGATATTGAGATTTTGATATGTACTTTCCTTTGCCAGTTTACCGTAAACCCTGCTGAAATATTGCAGTCTATTTAAAAACAAAATCGTTTATAGCATGCTTATATTTTTTTGTAGCTTGATGTACCCAGTCTACAATCCAGACGACAGTATTCACTCTTCGCAACCTAGCTACCTACAGAATCAGGGCATCAAAAAAGCGCAGGCTCGCGCGGCGCGCCATTTCGTAACGGCTGGCGTCTGGCTGCTACTCACTAAGCTTACAGACGTGTTATTTATACATGACCAGTATAATTGTGACTCCTCATCACCGTGTTTAGTATACAGTCAACGGTTTATACTACTGAGTCTGGTGCTGCTTTTTTCAGTGTAAATCTTCGACGAAACGCAAATAACGTTTAAAATTTTGCGAATCATTGCCCGAACTAAATTTTATTGAGATATAGACGTGGAAAGAAAAATACAGAAGTGGGATCGGGCTGTGTAGTTGTGCACTCTTTAGCCCACAGCAGTGAACTAAAAATTCCGTAGGTACTTACATATATGTAACACCTACTTGTAAATTGATCCTAGATTAAACTTGACTTTTTAGTCAGACCGAACCCAAGAACTAGGTACCTAACCAGTACCTACTTACATAAACATACGAATCACATCAATCGATGCCACTGCAAACTAAGGTCCGCTCAGAAACCTAATCTCAAGATTGACGTACATTCATTGACTAGTCTTTACAAGTTTTATTGAAATCAGGTGCGTATTCTCACGAGTCTCACGACGTTGCCGAAGTACCAAAACATGAATCGGTCAATTTATACCAGCTGCGTTCTCACAATATACCTAAATAAGAGCCTTTTGTAAATGCGTGGAAGGTATTCTGTTTTTACGCAACCACTCTGAAGTGCTTAAAGTGTTTTAGTTTCGGATTAATTGCTTAAAGGGCTTAAGTTGAGTTGTGAAACTTTTAATCGCAGGTTTATTATGCGTCATAAATGTTGTTTGAGTTGGGTTAATGCAAAGACTAATAAAAAATAAAGATTGCTAGCGTATTATTCGCGAGGCCTGTTTTCTTTCATTTGTATTTTGCTTAGCGCCTCCCGAATAGATTGCTGGACACAATACATGCACATCAAAGTCCGAAAATCTAAATTTCATTATCTGCGTCCCTTTTGCTCGTATAAGGAAGTGCGGTAGAGAGGAAGATAACATCAATTTTCGACGTCCGCGGTAGGTCCACACAGGCGCGGTCCCAGGGGGGGGGGGTCACAGGGGGACATAACCCCCCCCCCCCCCCCCCCAAATCATACGTGTCCAATTGAAAAAAGACCCACTCAAAAATTGAAAATTTTTTTTTTGCTTTCGTGACCCCCCCGCCCCCCCTAAATTTCAGGCTGCGACCGCGCCTGGGTCCACAGCACCGTAGTCCAAAACGGGCGAAGAACGCAATTTTAGACGTAGAAATAAATAACAACGAAAGTCTGTATAATTTATTTGTCTTTGTGTAAAAGCTGTTTTTTACAGTAAGTACCTCGTTTAGTGTTACTGTGTAGGTGTAGTGCAGTCAGCTTAAGTCGCTGGACGATTTAAGCAGTTTTTAAAATATCCGTTAGGTCTTATGCCGGATAGTATCGTCATCGTCAAAGTCTCTGGATTCAAAGTTGCGTTTATAAAAAAACAATGCCAACGTTAAGTCTTCAAATTAGTTGCTTTAGCCACAGAATTAAATTTATTTGTCTATTCGTTTAACAATCTTGTTAGCGAGTTAAAGCTACTAATTATTACCTAGTTTAGCTGCCACTTTTAAATGCATCGGGCACAAGGTTACGACGAACAACGTGAAGATAACCTTTACCGAGGATGACATAACGATATTAACGATAACCTGAACCACAAGAAAATATGAATTGTGCTATGAATCTTATTTTGACACTTGATGGTTGCAGCTACTTTTTACTGTTGTACAGTCGACGTCAAAGATATGTTTACACTTTTGCACTTTACTCCTTTGTAATAAGGTGCAAAAGTGTAAACATATCTTTGACGTCGACTGTACATACCGCTTGACTTCGGCAGGCGTTTGTTCTTGCACCAGGGACGGCGCACTGCATGATTTCGTCCCACCCTCACTCGCAAGTACCTACGTGATGCTGCTGAGGCCGGCGGCCCGTAATTAGGGGCCGGTTGTTAGTTATAATTAGGGCACTTGCAAATATCTGGATATTATAGCTACTATCCGGTTAATTCCATACAAATTACTATTTGAAATATCCAAATTGCAAGGCCGAGTTAGGTATAATGCGACAGAGACGGCCGCGTTTAGGGACGATGGGCATCAATGGCGATGGCACAATTTTTTTCTTAAGCAAGCCGCTGCTGAATTTAGCTTAAAATTTCTTCATGAGCTGTGGGAAAACTGCTCAGGCGCCTGAAACTTGGCAAACCGACGGGAATCGTGTTCTAAGGACGCGCCGCCACTGATGGACATAAAGATTTTTAAAGAAACTACAATATTGGGGTTGTTTTTAAGACAAGTGTACAGATATTTAAAGAACTGGCAACCGGCCCCAATTTTGCCACTATGAAAACTAGAGTGTTGCCAACATTATACCATTAATATGTTAATTAAAATGCCAATAATGGCAACCCCGTAGCCATAAAGCGGGCCACGTGTCACCAGGGGAGCAACCCTCGCGGGGGTGGAAACCTACTTAACTCGAAAAGGTTGTAAGTGGTTAAGAAGTGTTGTGAAGATACGACTTTGTCACGGCAACGGAAGTGTGGCCTTGGGCTTCCCCTGTAATTAACGCGAATTGGGTTTACGTACAACTGTGGGGCTTGATCGTATTATTGGGTACCGCGTTGTAGTCGGCAGCAATCAAATGGCGTAGTTTGTTTAGAACTTATTTACATATTTAGGTACCGTCAACCAATTTCACTCCTAGACCATAGAACCTTGTCATACCGGCATTTGCCCGTGGTGGATACGGGCGTTTATGATCTAGGACCTAGGAATCAAATTGGATGACATGACTGTAACTCTATCTCTAAGTAGGTAGGTATAGATAGGTATCAGTTCAGTGGCCTAAGTGCAATAATACCTATTTGATTAGATTACTAGACGCATTCTGCAAAATCAAACTTATATATTTTAATCTTGTTTTTATGATGATAACATCTAAATTTTACACATATGGCAATATTGTTTTAAAGTAGGTATAAAGATTTTTATCTTTATACTTACCTACTTAAAAACAACATTGTCTTGATTAGATATTTAAAAAAAATATTTAGCCTGGAAGGTAAAGTAACATAGTGCGCACATGCTCTTTAATTCTCTTAAAAATTAATGTGTCCCAAAATTATTTCGAAAACCTTTACTGCTTAGCTAGTTTGGCTACCTGATTTGTTTGAATTGTAACATAAGTAATGTAAAAAATATTCTTTAATAATGAATTAAACTAAAACCTTTTTACACCTAATAAATTTTATTCAGAACTAAACTTGTATGACGGTGAACGCACATGTGCGTTGGGGGCAGAGAATGTGTTAAATAAATGGATACATCCTCTTCAACAAGTAACAATGGAGAAAAATGTGATATTGCACATTTCGTACAAACAGCGACACACCTAAGCAACCATTGATAGACCTTATGCCGTTGCAATAGAGATTACAAAAATGGTCACTTAACAGTGTTAAGGATTGTACATTATTTATCAAATTGTTATTGTTCCATCATTTAGAATTATTTTTGACAAGGTTAGTTAAACTAGTGCGGTCTAGGGCTTACAGAATCACTTGTAAATAAATAGAATTCTCAACTTATAGCGATTTTAGAACAACTTGAGAAGTCACTAGACTTCAATATTAAGAAGTGTTTTGACTGTCTAAAATTAAATTATCAATTCAGTGTCAGTAAGAAGTGGGGCATGATTCATGATACATACAAAACAGCGAACATTTGCATATCGCTGGGAGTGTAGCGGCACTTAGTATGCAGAATGTTGCCGCATGGTAATAGCCGTGGAGATGAACATAGCATTGTGTATTTGATTGGTGTGTGTGATACTCCATGTTTATGTGTTGCCAGTTCAATGAAGATTGCCGATTGAAGTTACAGCTAGGATTACCAAATTTTTCAATAATATTTAGTTTTTATGGTTCCGTACCTCAAAGGGAAAAAACGGAACCCTTATAGGATCACTTTGTTGTCCGTCTGTCTGTCTGTTTTAAGTGAATAAGCTATAACATTAATCTCTTGATATGATCTAAGATTGACTGCTTATAACAAATTTGAGACTTGAATTTCCTTTATTATTTGAATCATTCAACTGCAATAGTTTATTTATTACCTAAATTCTTTCATTACTAACATTTAACATAATTTTCAAACATCTGAGTAAACATAAAATTGATAAGTTTCTTTAATCTTATACAATTTATGATAAGTAAAATGTACAATATTAAATATTAATAAATTAATAAGTTTGTTTGATCTTATACAATTTCTGATAAGTCAAATTTATAATACCTAATACATACTAATTATTAAATTACAAGAGGAGGACTATCTTTTTCTATGTTGTGTAAACATCATTTATTACATACTATAATTATGCATCTAAGGTATCTACAAATTCTACAATTCTACAAAGTTAGATTATCCTACACTGATAGAACTTGTAAAAATGGTAAATATAATGGTTTATTCTCAGAACAGTATTGGTAGTCCTTTCTCTTGACCTGTTCCCTATCTTTATCGTGCTTTCTATTCTTCTTCTAATTTGAATATGGAATTTTATCTTAGTCTCTCTCTCTATTCTTCTATCTTCAAATAAAACCTGGCAAAGATTCAGTTCAATTAAACATTTGAATAAAAATATTAAATAATATTAGACCAATGTTATTCAGTGAATCAGTATAGATCCCCAGGACCCAGAACTAAACGAAATAAGGCGGAGGTTAAGACATCGTGACGAATCCCGAGAAAACGTAACGTGAGCTTTAAGAATATAAATATTGAAGGGTAAAAGAATACTTCGCAGTTTATAGAGTCATTGCGAGATCGCCCTCAGCCGGGCTTAACAAGGGGTGGGTCGGTAGTCGGGAGTCGCCCGATCCCGGCGATCCCGATACTACGAGACCCGCATTTATTACGCCCGCGCCACAGGACGTGTTTACTACACGCCGCCTTCTACGATCACCATCAACAATTTATATCAATAATCTAATACAGCATTACCTCAGAATCCTGCAACGCAGACCGCCGCGAGCCGAAGTCGAGAACAAAATCCTTGCACAACCACAAAATGAACTCAACTACGCAAAAGAAATACACTTGCACGCGCGAAACACTTTCTATTCTACGGAAAATGAACACATAAAACAATATCACAAACAAATTATGTCATAAAACGTCCAATAATCCTGTGTGTATTGAGAAAAATAATTCATTTCCTAATAAGAATACCGGTTCGCAAACTACACAGCCGCCACTACAAAAATCTTTACAAAACTGAAGAATTTTTAATTTGACCACAGCACAGCGGCGCCACAGTCGCCGCGCAGGCGCTGTCAAAATTAGGGCTTCACATACAATGAAAAAATCCAACTTGCTTATAAATATAAAAAAGAGAACATTATCAAATCCTATTACATATAATTATTTTGTTTTATTTTATATGTTATTGCAAGATTTTTATACAATATCATTTGTATTTTTTAATGCAAGAAAGCTTACGTGTAATGGAACGGGAAAGTAATAGGCGTTTTTTGCTTTTTATCTTTAGGAAGTGTTTGCACGGCCGTAGATAAGGAAAAAAATCGCGCTTGAAACTATTTAACTGTCAAAAAACGCCTCTGTAGTGTTATTATTTGCTGCAAGTTAAAGTTTCGATTTATATTTATTTTATTATTTTCACTATGTTAGACGACGTGAAACGTGTTATATTAGTTTTGTCGGGAAAAGGTGGCGTCGGAAAATCTACTGTAAGCACACAGTTAGCTTTAACATTAAAGGAAAGAGGTTATAAGGTAAGAACTTTACTTTTATTCTAATTATTTTTTTAAATTTGTATACATAATTTCTTCAACAGTTTACTATAAGGATTACTATGAACCAGCTATTTTACCACACTAATAACTTGCACCACATTTCACCAGGTTGGTCTTCTAGACGTCGATTTATGCGGCCCCAGTGTGCCTTATCTTCTGAACTTAGAGAATCAAAACGTGCACCAAGGCCCGCAGGGATGGGTCCCAGTGTACACAGACGCAGAACAGAGGCTGGGGGTCATGTCCATAGGCTTTCTGTTGAGTTCGCGTAACGATGCAGTGGTGTGGAGAGGGCCGAAGAAAACATCAATGATTAAGCAGTTTTTGGAGGATGTACAATGGCAGGAGCTTGATTATCTGGTTATTGATACTCCACCAGGTAATGCGATAAAGAGTATTTAACACATTCAGCACCGAGAACCCGACAGTCGGGTTCTCTGTTCGTAGCTATTACGCGCTACATACAAGGAATACCTGGCTACACGCTACGAACGAAGGGCTTAGCGCTACGCGGTTGCGAAAGTGTTAATACATTACACCAATGTGTACTGTATTAAAAACTTGTATTTTGTTAAACTTGAGAATGAAGAAAATCATACACTTGAAAGAATTTTCTCTCAAGAGTATGTTTTTTATATAAATAATTTACATAGCATGATGAACCGATGTGCAATTAATAATAAAACAAATTTAGAGGTAACATGGTTGTTTAATAGGTAAATAATTATTGTACCGTGTAAAAAAAAAATTCTTAGATCATTTGCAACACTTCAGTAATATGAGAATTCACCACCAAAACTTTTATGATTTCAATGACTACTATTTTTGAAAGTAGTACTTAACATTTTTTTTTTACTGAGTGTTTGTGAGTTAGTTTGTTGCTTAGGTAAAATCTTGCAACCCAGATTTGAACCAGTTTGTGGACAGATACCGTCTGACTAAGTGGTGCCACTACAATGTTTTGGTACCATCAATTTGATAATGGGGACCGAAGGTGGTCAGTCATAAGAACTATGTGATAAAACAGTGGACGTCCATTCTGTTCGGGGGTTAGTTAGAATCATCTTGTTGAGCCGTAGATGACTTTTACAAGAAAAGTAGAGGGCCCTGGTGAAAAAGGGCACAGTCAACCAAGACAGTGGTTTCCCAGTTTTGACAAAAGTTTCTGCAAGATATAACAATCGCCAAGGTTGACTTTTCTAAGGGAGTTTAAAACATGCACGACCTTGTTGTCTCATGACGTTCAAACGAACCTCAACCGCAGGGTGGTAGACCACTTTTTTAGCCGACTGTACAAGTCAAAATGGCTCAGCGAATAAGTGCACAAGTCCTATAAAATGTACTGGCACTTGTACCTTTATTCGCTGAGCCATTTAGACTTGTAACCCTTTTCACTAGAGGCACAATGTTCGACAAAAACATATTCATACCATGTTACAGGCACCTCAGATGAGCACATAACAGTGATGGAGAATCTGAGGCAAGTGCCGCAGTGCTCGGCCATTTTGGTAACCACCCCGCAGCAAGTGGCCATTGAGGATGTGCGGAAGGAGATCACCTTCTGCAGGAAGACTGGCATCCCCATTATGGGGATCATTGAAAATATGAGTGGGTGAGTTCGGTTAGCTATTGCTAGGTTGGGGCTTCAAGGTTCAGTAGTTTATATGTACAGGTTGTTTTTTTAATAGCCATATTATGCGAGGTAGGCCATACGAGACAACTTTTACTATGGGGCCAAGTCCAAAATCTCAAAAATTTTTTTGGCTGTTTCATACATTTCAGCCTATCAGACGTTGACGATGGGAACACCAAAAATTTTTTGTGATTTGGTTGGTCATCTTGGACTAAAGCTTTGGAACAAAATGGCCTAAGAATTAGCAGGAGCAAAACTGAGTACATGCAATGCAAATTTTCTACCGAAGCCCAAGACGATAGAGACGTGTGCATCGGAGAACTTCCTCTACCTAAAGTAACTAAGTTTAAATACCTAGGATCTGTCATTACGTCTGATGCAAATATAGATGCAGACGTCTCTCATCGAGCGCAAACCGCATGGCTTAAATAGCGAAGCCTATCCGGAGTTCTATGTGACAGCCGTATGCCCATAAAAGTAAAAGGAAACGTCTACAAAACGGCAGTGAGACCCGCCATGCTATATGGCTCTGAGTACTGGGCTATACAGAAATGTCACGAGCAAATCCTACATGTAAATGAGATGAAGATGTTACGCTGGGCTGGCGGTGTCACAAGACTGGACCGGATCAGAAACGAGTATGTCCGCAGAAGTTTCAAAGTAGCTCCAATTCAAGACAAGCTTCTTGAAACTCGTCTACGATGGTACGGCCATATTCAAAGAAGAGGAGAAGACCATATCGTTAACATTACATTAAAACTTCCCGAACACCCTAGAGGAAGAGGCAGGCCAAAATCCTCGTGGTGGGCCAATATTAGAAACGACCTGAAGAACCTGAACATCGAAGAAGAGACAGCCCAGAATCGATCACTCTGGCGCAAACTGACAAGGAGACCCGACCCCACGTAGGTGGGACAAGGGAAGGAAGAAGAAGAAGAAGAAGAAGGTTGGTCCCATAGAAAGAGTTGCGCAGTATGACTTACCTAATCACCTCGACAATATGGCTAGTTATTGAAAAAACAGCCTGTATATCTCACCGTAAAACTGTATATATTGTTAGGTTATATATTATCCCACGAAATTGTATACTATTGAAATATTGTGAATGGTTACATATTGTTTACAATTTATTGCATTACTTATGGGACATTACAATCTATTGATGTGAATCCGTCATATTGTAAAATTTAAGGCGTCTCGCGCGCTGATTGGTCGGTCTTACTATGATTATATTAACCTTTTAAACGCCAAGCAAACGGAAAAATCGTGCCCTCGGCGCCTGCGCGCTGAGCGCGCAAGGCAAAAAGGTTATATTTTACGTCCTGGCGCTGACGGCACGACTTTCCGTGCGCGTGATATGACGGCTCTGGCGGTCAAAGGGTTACTTAAGCATCATATTCATTTCCAGGTACGAATGTCCAAACTGCAGCGAGTGCACAAACATCTTCTCCAGCGGTGGCGGCAAGTCCCTAGCCGAGTACGCCAAGATCCCGTTCCTGGGCAGCGTGCCCATCGACCCTCGCGTGGGCAAGCTGGCCGGGCAGGGCTTGGCTGCCGTCACGGAGCTCCCCGACTCTAGTACTAGTAAAGTGTTTGATGAGCTGGTGAGGGTGCTAGCACAGACTGGTGACAGTGCGTGAGACTTCACTGTACACTCACGTATTTTAATTGTTGAGCCATTTACGGTTCAAGCTACTTTCTTTTGTTTAGTACTCATTCTATGAAATGTCCAATGTAAAGTGAAACCTAAATGGCTCAACAATTAAAGTCCCTCGTGGACTACGTTCTTCATGTCAGTCTAAGTACTCGTACTTGTATAATTATGTGAGTATAGTGACATGATGCCGAGTTTAACGGGCGATTTCTTTCCAATTGTTTCATAGTAAAGTCCTGTTTAAACATGTTACAAGTGATGTTAAAAATGTAAATAGAGGGTCTTCTTTTTAGTGTATCATTAACAGTGTTGATAGTTTATACTTAAAATTGTGGGTTTTAAGTTAAATCAAAAAAAAAGTAATCAAATTAAATACATATCAGTGGCGGTGCGTCCATAGAACGCGATTTCCTTGGGCTTGCCTAAGTTTCAGGCGTCTGAGCAGTTTTCCTACAGCTCATGAATAAATTTTAAGCCAAATTCAGCACCTAAGAAAAGTTTTGACCCACCGCCATTGATACATATAATATATCCTTACCAATAAGCGTAATTATATGTATGATTGTATGAATATACGTGTATGTACAAAAAGTACTTAAAGTTTGTATGATAGAATATTGCTAATCAGAACAAATAACTTTCATGACCATTCCTTTAGTGTATATAATTGGAATAAAACCAGCTTTTATAACACTAATGACATTTATTACCAAACTACTAAAGTTTACAATTATGTAAATAAATATAACATTACATGTATATAGACTATAAAATGCATTACCATTCTCTAACACCAATATCTTTATAAAATATTTTCTTGTATAAAATGCATACAAAATATCGTACACATGAAGACCCATCTTAAATAGACCTTAGCTCATTGAAATAAGGTTTTCTTTGGCACGTCATATTTAAAAAATTGCGTCTTCATAGGTACAGTCAGCAGAAGTAGCTAAGCGGGTAGGGAATTCAAAATGACCTCCACAATTCTCTTGACAATAAAGTCATGTCCAGCTCATTTTGAACGCCTACCTAGCTACTTTTGCTGCTGACTGTACCGTACTTTTACCCTGATTTTGTTTGATTGGTTAATTCAAAATTGACTAATAAAACTGTTGTCATTTGATCACCATTGTTTTTATAATACCTATCTACCCTACCTTAGTAAAATCTGACTATATTCGATATTTAGCTTTTTAGGTACACACAACGCCTCACTAGGTATACACTTTTGAACCTTATTCCGCTGTAATAACGTTCAAAAGTGTATACCTAGTGAGGCGTTGTGTGTACCAAAACTTCGCCGTAATATTTTAACGTTCCTTTTCAACCTTCATGGAAAGTTGTTTGCCAGTAAATTCGGTTTTTTAGACTTAGAGTTAAACACTTCTACACATTGATCCCTAAAATTAATCACTGAACCAAGTCCAGTTTGAAATTATACCTAAACACCACGGTCTGATAGACCCATTCCTAAATATGATTGTCATATAGACATAAATTTCTCTAAAATTAACATTCATTTTAAAAGTGCTACTGTCGCGCGCGAGTTCTTAACCGTTTTACCGCTGACATGTATATCAACAATACACTCAACGCCAAAAATATGTATGAAACTGTATAAAAAGCCTTTAGTAAAAACGCCGATTTAAAAAAATCGGTAAGCGGTCCAGACACTGTCAGTAATAATGACATTATTTCTGAACTCGTCCTTTTCTATGTACCTATATGATGCTTAAGACTATTCAACCATCCGGACCGGCCATGTGTGTCATTTTCTGTACAAAAAAAGCCTGCCGATTTTTGCGGGGGAGGGGAACGTCAAATGCATGCGAAACGTCAAAATAGCCACGTCAGATAAACGTCAGTCCATACCATGAGTATGACCACTGGCCACATATTTTCGGCAGAGGGGAACGCCTGTCAATGGCTCCGCTTGGTTAAATGCTCTAAGGAAGAATAAGAAGGATAAGTATAGAAATAACGTCATTATTACTATCTGGTCAGCTTTAAAGTTTTTTAGAACAAGTAGTTTTTCATGCTTTACTCATAGACAACAGTAACACGGGTTAAAATATTAAACTGTAAAGTTATTGAAATCGCGCGCGTAAAGTTAGCACTTACATTCGAGATTTCTATCAATTAACATAGACACAACAACAAGCACACATGCCTTAAACATTAAAATAATGCTAATACATTATTCTAATAAAAATATATAGTATAAAATCGCAGCCATTTTAATTTTAATAAAATTATGATTTTGCTAGTTAGGTTTTTATAGTCTGTCACGTTTTCTAACAAGTGCGAAAGTGACGCATGACGTGATATGAGATAAATCATCATTATCATTAACCATCTTCCGTTCGGATCCAAAAAAAATTAGACTAAATAAAATATTCTAATGTTAACTTTTTAGGGTCAAATCAAAACAGACCTAGCGGAATTCCTCGCGGATTTAAGCCAATTCATAGACAAAATGCTTAATTTTGTCTATGGTAGCGGAAATTTGTCTATGGCTTCCATACAAAAAATCAGCTACCATAGACAAATTTAAGCATTTTGTCTATGAATTGGCTTAATTCCGCTGTGATTCCTACTAGGTGTGTTTTGACCCTTAGCCGTGGTCTCCTGTTGAGACTAGACGCACAACGTGACGCTGTGAGCTGCCTCCAGCGTCAACCGTAAACCACGGTCGTAGTCAATCAAATATGTCTGACAATGAGATCTACATACAATCACTATTGGATTGGCTACCGCAGTATTCTACAAACCGCGTTCAAACAATGCGGTTCTTTTGAGATACATTTACCTTCCACACTTCAGGGTGTGTTCAAAGGAGACATGACCCCCCCCCCCCAATCATACGTGTCGAATTGAAAAAAGACCCACCCAAAAAAATTATTTTTGCTTTAGTGACCCCCCCCCCCCCCCCCCCCCACAAATTTCAGGTTGCGACCGCGCCTGATGGAGCTAGCCTCGTGCCGTCAAAATATGTACACTAGCATGTACATTTTACTTGAATTAAATTTAATCCATGTTCAAACTCTACAAAGTATAATTTAATTGTTTCTTTCAATTTTAAGGCAAAGAAAAATCGGCTCTATTTTCACGCAATCTGGTTCAAATTTGTTCAAACTTTTGTTTGGTGGACGGCACGAGGCTAGGCAACTCTTTGCCACGCGATTTAGGACCTTATGTGTTGGTATTAAGCAGTGCTGGCCTGAACGATGGTGTCATCAGGCAGCCACATGAACTGGCGGATTTCCTCCTCGGACGACGGGCAGCAGTGCGGCGGCGCCTTTTGCAGCATTTGACGGAGCTCCTGCGAAATTATAACGGCTATTTTAATACCTATCTATAAGAATTTGAAGTCTAAAAAGGATGGAGTCCAGTACACAGTAGTGGTAGTGCTTACGCTCCGCTTGTTCGGAAAGTTAAACACTCCCTTCGCTTACACTCTGCTCGTTCGATAAATCGAATCTACAATAGTTCGTATTTCAGCTAGGGTGCGTTGGGGTAAGATAGAAAGGTATTTTTTTAGGGATAAGACAAAAAATCGTCCATATTGCGGAGCATTACAGACTACTTTTTATCTTACCCCTAAAAAAAACCTTTCTATCTTACCCCAACGCACCCTACGTTAAGCGCGACACACAATCACTGAAGTGGAAGTGGGCAGGACCACAATACGTGGTAAGGGAAAATGGTCAAATTTAATAATGCATTGGTTTACGAAACATATAAAAAGAAGGAAAGGAAAACCATCCCCAAGATGGGTTGACGAGATTAAAGCCATTGCTGGCGGCACATGGGCAAAAGTAGCAAAAGACCGAGAAAAATGGTCACAACTGGAGGAGGCCTTTGTCGAAAGAGGCACACAGACAGTGAGGCGAAAGGAGTCTAAGTTATTGATATATTTGTTTGTATAAACTGTCTGAAATAAAGGCTTTTATTATTATTATTTATTATTAAGCGCGACAAGTTGTTAATTCACTACGCCCTTTGCACACAGCTAACAAGTAGCGTTGTCTTAGCTTACTGCAACCGTACAGATCTAATCATATTTACTCATATTTATTCATGTTATTCATGTTTACATGCACTGACTACATATTAATATTTATAGAGTCAGGTTTACCATTTAACTAAGACGTCGGAAAACGCGCGGGTCGCAGAACGGCTAATAGAAATAAATATATAATCTGGAGACCGAAAAGGGCGAAAAGCGGGCACGTTATGCAATAAGGGGACCAAAAATATAACTTTAACCCTTTGACGGCCAAAAGCCGTCAAATCACGCGCACGGAAACTCGTGCCCTCAGCGCCAGGACGTGATAACACGTCTAAAATTAAACCGGTTTGCCTTGCGCGCTCGGCTGAGTGCACGGTTTTTCCGTCCGATGCCTGGCGTTCAAAAGGTTAAAATTGTAATTTATTTCACGTCACGACATTTTTCTTATTCCAAAAGTATTTTTGTTTACCTAACTTTCTATTGCCCACATGCCCGCTTTTTGCCCTATTTTTTCATAACCGTCTGTGTAATTTCGAACCATTAAGAGTCGCCAGGACGCTCGCGTCAACTCGCGTCCCCATACAAACGTAGTTCAGCTCTCATTTTAAAACGACATGCTTTAGAACCACGAAATTTAGCATGGGCATTCTAGCAGTACAGATCTATGTCGGTAATTCGTTTTTGTTGCTCAAAATTGTAATACAAAGAAAATATACCAAAAATAAGTTTTGTATGTAAATCTGTATCTGGCTGTATTTTCTTTGTATTACAATTTTTTGCAACGAAAACGAATTACCGACATAGATCTGTACTACTAGAATGCCCATGCCAAATTTCGTGGTTCTAAAGCATGTCCTTTTAAAATGAGAGCTAAACTACGTTTGTATGGGAACGCGAGCGTCCTGGCGACTCTTAAATGAGGTAAAAGTATAAAAAGGCCAATACCGCGCACCACACGAAATGTCTCAGTTCAAGGGTAGGCCTTCAGTACCTGGCCTGCGTGTTTGTTCAGAACATTATGATGTGGACAGCCCACATCTCGTTCTTTATAGCTCGCTTGGCAGACTGTTGCGAGGTACTGCGTTCCGGACAAATATAATTTTGTAACTTCTCAATGTACTTCGAGTAAATTATTTACACATTAATTACGAGTAATATTGCAACACAGTGTTATTTAAGTGATTCCGGCTTGTTAGAGAAGAATGATGTCGAGTGTGGACTATGCAAGGAAAACGTCCAGGCCACAAGTTACATTATGTCCTGATATATTAATGCTGGACTTCATACGTTTTTCATGCGATTTTCGCAATTTTACTATCGCCAAGATATTTTTCTGGGTCTTTGCCAAGAAAACTTGACGTTTTCTGTCGATCAGACCAAACAGCTCACTAATTATAATTGGATCCAACCTTCTCTTGTTACACACTGTACATAATTTTATGTTGCACTCGCAATAAACTGCATTCAAATAAAAAAACGCATTTAAATCGGTTCAACCGTTTTAGAGCAACTGTGCCACAATAGCCACTCGGTCAAACTTATAATATAACTCTTTTTACGTCGGAGGTTAAAAAAGACCAAACCCGTAATCCTAGAGCAGCCAGCGATGTCGATGTCTGCTTTTGCAATCTAAACTTTAATTGCAGCTGATTTAATCCCGCTTTAGTTAATCATAATTCATTCATAAATTGGTAATGCAATTCTGAACACGATGGTACAGGTACTGAGGCGAGGTACATATAACATATACCTGCATAGCGTTCCGGTTGCGTCTCGCCGCGGCAAGATGGTTGACGATGGGCGCGGGGTAGTGCTGCCCGATTATGCACTTCGCTCGCTCCTGGACATCGATGGGCGCCTTCCATGGCTCGTAGCTGGAATACAAGTGGAAACTGCTAATTAATTGACTCCTGTTTAATGCTTAGATCAATCCTACCATAACTTTTTTATTTTATTTTTATTGACTTGACACTCTAGAAGATAATTTAAAAAATAAGACTTCCAGTAAAAACTAACCTAAAACCTAAATTTAAATCTTGAGTGTGTGCCATTACTGAGGTAGGCAACAGGAGGAGGCCCTCAAAAATATGTACAGTAGCCATCAAATATATCGGAGCGGCCAAGGTACTCAAAAATATCTGAACATGCATTTATCGCCTTGACAATAGAGGCGTTGTTCAGATATTTGACCACCTTGGCCGCTCCGATATATCTGATGGCGACTGTACACGTCGGTGGAAAACATCATACGACCTGTCTGATCGTAAGCTGCTACCGTAGGCTATGGACCCCTGTGCAGAGGATTCACATGCGCGTTGCCTACTCTTTAAGAACCTTAAACTTTTTTGAAGAATGTATATTGTATTTATTATCTGTAGGTACTCACATATAAAGCGGCGGCATGTTGGTCAGTTCGGGTACGTAGCGACGCACATACTCGCCGCTCGGGTCCAGGCGCTGGCCTAGTCTCACTGGGCAAACGCATTCTCCGGAGTCGAGTAAGGCTTCGAACGCGCTGGAGGAGACCCACATCCAGTTACCAGCACACACGGACCTGGGAATAAGTCCTGGTTGTATCAACACAACGTATGCCTAATTTGATTTTGTGAAATGTCGCATTTTTGAAGTTGTACTCTGTAAGTACTGTAAGTAATGTAATTTTTTGAATAAGGATGTCCATTTATTTATGGACCAACAACTATTAAACCGAGCGAATATTATAGATGAGAAACTTAACTCTGCCATCTTCTGTGGGTATTGACTTTGAAAGACCATCAATATACAAGCTCTCTATACTGAATAGGAATGGAATCGATTGGCATAAAAAATTGCATGTGAAAAATAAAAGTTTTTATTTTCATACAAAATGTATGGGAAAAGTATTCCTCGATTTGTGGCTTTTGTAGCCGAATTTTTTTGTTCCCATACAAGCTTTTGATCCTGGGTAGGAACGGGATCGAATGGCATCAAATGAAAAGTTTGGCAAAAATGACCCATTTCTCGCACCATGTATGTTTTTTCAAAAATCTGCAAACGCGAATCTTCATTTATTTGAAATCGAGGGAAGGTCTTCTAAGACCATTTTTGCGTAGCAGCACGGGATCTGGTAGCTGCCCTCACTGACCCAAAAAGAAAATCCATCCTGTATAGTGTGCTTGCTTACCAATCAGCATCCAGCAGATACTTGAGGAAGTGGTTGAGGCCATGCTCCCAGGATAGCCAGAGGGTCCCTCGCGTTAGGAACGACGCAACTGTATTGCGCACTGCGTGGTGCAACCAGCCTTCTATGCGAAGTTGGCGCATGGCTGCATCGATGAACGGGAAACCGGTGCGACCTTCGATCCAGCTGTGAAACATGATAAAAGGTAAACCCCTCTGGCAAAATGTATGATTCCCACTGAACGGGCGGAGTTGGTGCGCGTTTTAATAGCTAGCAGTACAGTCCGTGAGCTTTAAGAAGAACCTTCGAGAATCGGCGATGACACACGAAGGTAATATTGCTGTTCTGCTTTTTCATGTGTCACTGATGATTGATACCCGACGTCTCTTTGTAAAACCCGAACCCTCCATTCATTAGTTACGTTTCATGTTCCAATGGCAGTGTAATGGTCGCGAGCACGTCGCGTGGCGCGGAGCTGTCATTCAAACATGGAACGTAACTCCTTATAGATGAATTATCGAGAGCGTGGAATTGCATATGTAGTAGTATTGTTTGTGTACAGGCATTCTATATTTGAATCCGCACACAAAGAGGCACAACACGGTACAACCACTACATATGCAATTCCACGCTCTCGATAATTCAACTATACATGAAAGGTTAAATTTTCTTTGGTTATAGTAAAATGCACGCCGACTCCGCTCGTTCGGTGGAAAAAGTACATAAGAAGCCAAAACGTTTCGCTAAAAAAAAGCATTCGTAATAGTTAAAGTAAGTCGAACAGTCACCTTCACAAAAAAATTACATCTCCATGATTGTACAGCTAAATTTAGAAATGAAATAAGTAATATTTATTAGTAGAAATGATTTTATATTACAGCGACTTTTCAGTGAAATTTCTGAAATATTCCCTTACCATTTAAGTTCGTCTCCGCTCGGCTCTTTCCACGGGATGTCCAAGCAAATAGGGTTGCCAGCCATCTGCCCGTATTTAGGGTTGTTCACGCTCATAGTGTAGAAGTACTCTCGCCAGATAAGTTGCCCTGTACAACAGGAATAAGTCTGTATCAAACCAAGAAGATAACATCTATGGAGTTTGCACGTAGATGCCAAAGGAGCGCGAAATGAGGACACTTAATTTTACTTTGGAATTGCCGACCCTTTCAGGGTTCATAATTGAAGGGATGTTTACAAAAACAACATAACTGCTTAGAGCGGTTGACACTTTTTTAAGAACATTGTTAATCGTTTCAGGTGTCAACCAGTGTAGTCAGTTATGTTGTTTTTGTAAATATCCCTTCAATTATTTGTATATGTTTTTAAAGTGGTGCATTATTTCAGGGTTATTCTCTTGTCCGTAACTCAACAGCTGTCAAACGAATTCAACGTTACCCCGCTACTTTCGATAGAATCACCCTGCAGACCATGAAGCGTAGGCGAAAAACCTACCTTCAACCGAATAAAGAAGTTGAGTGTGGGCGTAAATTAACGAAGTTTATAAAAAGTAAAACGCAAAAATAAAATTTCAAGGCACGAAGTTTATCGTTATTCACAAGCCTTCAAAAATAAGACTGATTATTGTTCATGAACACAAAAGTAAAAGTTCCGAAGTTAGGTCCGAAACTTTCCCGAAACTTCTGTGGCTTGAAAAGGAAGCCACAAGCAAGCAACCTTCAACTCGGGTCAAAAGGCATTGAAATAACTCATTTAGATCTTTTTTGTACCACGACGGTAGCAACAACAGCCCACCTGATGTTTAAGGAGCTACTGTAGCCCATGGACGCCAGCAACTCACGACTTGTCACATGTGCGTTGCTGGCCATTTATAAAAAGGAGGATTCACTGTGTTGACGGCTAAAAGGACAAGAGGGTCTCGTCCTCAACACACTGGATTCTCTTAGAGCAATCTGACAAACTTACTCACCAGTAGGAACACAAAACACAATGAGTACGGTCTAGTGCTATTTAGCTGTGGTTTTCTGTAAGGTGGAGGTACTTCCCCAGTCAGGCTCAGCGAATGTCATCTCGCTCAAATCAGTGCAAGGAATATTTAGGTAGATAAAAGTTATATACCTAAGTCCTCTTCTTCTTAGTCGTATACTCTTGTCAGAGTAGTCGTGGTCATTTAGGTCGTTGTACGGCATTTTTTATAGTTTTCCGCCATCCTTCTCTACTTAGTGCATTGCGCACGCACAGATTTAAGCGTGATCCTACCTAAGTCCATACAACCATTTATTACTTACCTGTTATAAATTGGTTGGGAGGAAGTCGGCCTTGGTGCACTTGACGGTACAGGTCTTGGACGGCCCAGTAGAACCTAAAAAAAACGCAACATTGGAAAAGGGAATGCTAAAAGATAAACCAAACGAACAGTTAAAATATTCGTATAATATACGAAGGCTTTCAGAACGCATAGTTTCTTAAAAAAAATTAAATTCTCCAAAATCGAAATATAATTACTAATTACACTCTGTTAACAGAAAATTATCACAAAAGTGCGACATATCCAACACTTTTGTGTCATGTCATACATCGTACGTTTATTCATCAAAAGTTGATATGGCAATAATAAACATGCTTTTATTTCATCATTAGTCATTACCACTATATTCAAAATATTGGTATGTACTATAAATAGTAAAAGTATGTGTTTAAATGATAAATAAGTTCAATATTTCCTAAATGTAAAACTTTTCGAATAATATTTCTCTCCTGCAAACCAATGTAAGTAGCGTATGGCACAATTCTCAACCAAAGGTTTATAACCTAATGTTGCCAGGATCGTTAGTTTATTGTCCCATGTACTTAATACATATTGCATATAAGCATAATGAAACCAGCCTAACCACATGTATTCAGCGCACTCACGGCTGTGATGGCGATGCATAAAGATCAACAACGATTGGCGATTTCCTGAATGAATTATACATCACTACAGCTGAATACCCAATTTTTTAATACTTTTGAAAAATATCTGATGTGTCTCTTGTTCCTTATAGTTAATCAATCCAGTATTGCTAACCGCTATTTATTTATCAGGTATTTGAATTTAAATGAACGAATAATAGGGCTCTCTAAAGCATCTTTTATTTTTTCATGATTAATTCTATTTTTGTTCTATTTATTATTGATTGTTCTATTTAGTAAAGAATTTTTTGCTTGTGCAATAAAAAAATCCAAATTAAGTTTTTTATTCTTATTTTACATGTTTTTGATTCGGAATGGTGTTAAAATCATATCTAAAATGTATTTGGCATCCCCGTTTTATACGAAAACGATACCAAACTTGGCCTAGTAGCTTAACAGATGTAGGTATCAAGATAAAGTTGAGAGCCTCTCCCTCCAAAAAATTACATAAAAAATCTTTGTGGCTCCGCTTCTCAAATCCACCCTTGAGACCTAAGGAATAATCATGGCAAGGGAAATCTTTTGTTCACGAAAAGCCGTATTTGACTTTTTTATGTCGTGTGCAAGCGCAACTAGTAAACAAAGTTGAATGTTTTACCGAAAGAGTGCAGTCTGTAAAATTAAACCAGCTTAACGGGAAAAGTAGATCTACCCACTTACCTCCTCACAGACAGGCAACCGAACCGCAAAGCCGGACTTAATGATATGGGTGGCCCGAGCAGGTCCGGGCTGCCGTGGGTCGGCAAGTACGAGCCCCTTCAAACATATACATACATTAGTAATTATCTAGTTTTTTTTGTTTATCCATAACAAAATTATAAATGAACCCAGCCAATAACCAACATCGCATTTAAAGATTTTGGAAAAAACATGCAGGGTGCGAGAAAAAGGTCATTTATGTTTTTTCCAATATCTGTAAACGCGAATCTTCATTAATTTGAAATCGAGGGAAGGTCTTCTAAGACTATTTTCGCGTAGCAGCACGGGGTCTGGTAGCTGCCCTCATTGACCCAAAAAGGAAATCCACGCTGTATATAATTTATTTTAATCAAGGTAACATGTATTTTATTTAAGATCTACTTCCACAATTTAAAATATGAACGCACATTGGCGCAGTCGCTAGGATGCTTGAATCAGTAGCTAAAATTCCATGGAATTTTTCATGAAAACATGATTGTTTCAACAATAAAAAGCTAGCGGTAACCACCCTTCCGATTTCGTCTAAGCTATACTAGTAGGTTATATTATACCTGCAAAACGTCTCGTACTCCACACTTAAGCGTTGGTTCATTTGCTTAAGAGCGGTGGTCTCCCCTCCCACCCAGCGGATCATCCGAATGTCTTCGTTTTCCAAATTCACACCAAAATCTTCCGGTTTAGGAATCTGCAAACACATTGGTCGTCACAAAAACTAGAACCTTTACGCTTTGTGATAAAATTCAAAATTAAATATAAAAAAATGAGCCACTAAAGTCCACTAAAGTGAAGCGAAGCTACCACGAACATCAAAAATTTCATCTCTCTGTCGCTCTTGCTCAAATACTTGAACGATAGAGTGAGAGATGGAACTTCAATGTTCGTAATGTCAGATACCTTATCGAAGACAGTGAACTCGCTGTAGAAGCGTTCCGGCAGGGTACCGAACTTGACGCCTGTCAGGTCCAGATCGCCGACCGGCCGCGGTGGGTCGCCAATCGTGGCCACGGTGTGCTATAACGTAAGTTGTGTTACAATTGTTTTTATGTCTCTCTGGGCGGTAAGTGAGATTTGCCGCCCACGGGCGCTGCGGCAAATCTCACTTCACACCCAGGAGAAGACGTAAAATTGTGTACGCACCATGGGCGGTAATAAAGAAGGCCTCATATCGCTTGTTTCCACAAATACACGCGATCTGAGCCGTTCTTTATTTTACCGCCCTAGGTGCGTAATGTACTATGTATTTGGCATTCATTCCAAAGTTTGGACAGTAATATAAAATGCTTGGAAAGCAGGCTTTAAACACAGTGAAGGGGGGAAAGACTGGAACGCGAAATAACTTAATCCTCTAGCTCAGATGTCTCCAAACTTTTTTCCCCGATGGCCTGGCCAGGCTCCCGCATCCTTTACGCGAACCGCATTATATGAAAAGCTTTTATCTCCCGATTATTTGACCGCGGACCGTAGTTTGAAGATGCCTCATGCTCTAGCTTATAGTCTTCACTAATATTCAATTGGATAACTTACGAGAAACATCTGATAGGTGAGCGGTGGAATGCCGCCATTAGCCTTGATAACAGTGTCCGGCTCCCAAAGCGTATGCGATACATGCTCGTGACATGTAACGCCGACTTCGCGACATGCTTGCTTGACGCTCTGGTCTCGAGCGCGCCACACCGGCTCGCAATCTTGCTCGAAGCAGACCTTGCGGATGCCTGAAGAGGGAAGCAGAGAAGATTATAATATAATAATCTGTTTCTCAAACCAAATAGGATGCCCTCAATCCTGGGGATCCGAAAACCGAACAAAACATCCATATTCCTACGCTACAGAATATTATAGACAATTTTGGACTCACCAAACTCTTCCCAGAGTCTCCGGAACACCACATTAGGCTGGCCCTTGAGTAAGATCAGCCGCCCGCCGTGCCGCTTGAACTGCTGGTCCAGGTCATCCAGGGCCTCCAGGAGGTACCGCATACGGTTGTAGCCCACCATCTTGGTTCCTAGATAATAACATTTGTCTCATCAACCGCCTACTCTTATCTCAACGTTAAGGACTATGACAGCTTTTGAACGTATCGACCGATATTTTTGAGGGTCTTCCTTCCATTTCATAAAATTTCATTTCTAGCGCGGCGTGCAAAGGCCGCATTGTCTCGCAACCGCAAGCCATGGCGAAACCAGATAACGCTGCCGACTAATATTCTACTTGATCCAGGAGATAGCTGGTATGAACCAGCACGTACCTGCAGTCTCCCCGTCGAAGATGAATATGGGGTAGAACGGCATAGTTCTATCCTCCAGCGCGGCATGCAAGGCCGGGTTGTCGTGCAGCCGCAAGCCATGACGGAACCAGAGCACGCTGCCACCCAACATTCTTCAGCAGTTTCTGCTTCTGAAGGAAAATAACTATTAAAAGTACACACATAACACCATCTTAAATAATACCTATTTAGATACCCATTTGCGACGACCGAATGCCCCTTCCATTGAAGGGGAAATTTTATAAATCCATAATAAGACCTGTCGTCATGTATGGATCAGAGTGTTGGGATAAAGGTGACGGATGAGAAGAGGTTGCATGTAACGGAGATGAGAATGCTAAGATGATTGAGTGACGAGAATGGATCGAATAAGGAATGAAAATATACACGTTACACGATTTTGATTTCCGAAGTATAAGCGTAAGAACTGCTTGAAATTGGAAATTGAAAGATGGTTTCGCATCATCTTTAGTAATAGTTAAAGCAATGGCGCGTATATGTACAGTGTCCGCGAGGCAACCGGATGGCTCGCGGTATTTAAGGTCCTTACGTGTTGTGGAACCTGTTTTTCATCTCCCCCTCATTTTTCTGACGGCTTCCAACTCTGACGGATGTTTAACCGACTAGCCGGTGTGAATGGAAAGTTACATGTTCGTTCTTATTTATTCACATACATATACTGCAAATTGATGGAGGGGGAAGATAAAAAACCAATTCCAACGTGGGTCAGTTCGATTTGCACGGGGTGGTCCCAAAACACGTACGGAGCTTAAATACCGCGAGCCATCCGGTTGCCTCGCGGACACTGAAACTACGCGTCATTGCTCTGAATATAACGGGTATCGATCGTATATCGCTATGAGTAGTTAAATGTGTAACAGGTCACAATGAATAAACAATAAATCTGTGAATATAACCAGTGATATAATCTGTTAAAGTCTTACCTAACATTTAACCGATAATAGTAGGTACTTTGTTTCTGTAACAAGCATTGTACGGTACGACTTGTACGAGTTGTCAAGCCACATAAATCTCATAATATTACCTAACGTATTTTAAGTACCTAATGCTTACTAATCTCTTACGTAACAGGTAATCCTGTGGTTCGAGGTTCGAGAGGTACCATTTCCATCGATTTATCATTTGTTTTACACCAGAAAACTAAACTTACATAGTACATACATACATACATACATACAAACACGCCTATATCCCAAAAGGGGTAGGCAGAGATCACGGATTTCCATTTGCTACGATCATTGCAGCAAAACGGCTGAACGGTTTGCAAAGAACGAGACATGTTGGGTGGCGAGCCGTTGTGGAGATTTATTTAATTAATATTAGTCACCCGCATGGCGGCGACTAAACTTACTGCATACATATTAGTGCGTCCACTACAATATTCGTCACATTTAGATTTCCGAAAGGTGTTGAAACCTGAAGGCTGTTTATAAAATATGGTTACCTGCAATAATGCTTGATAATCATGAAGATTACAGAGAATAACAATGACGAATAGGCGACGATTGGGTGGGTGCCTAATCTGAAAACATTTGATTTGCGAATAGGAAAATTAGGAAACCATTTTGATAATTTAGTTACGTTATTTAATTTGGTTATGTAAGTTGGCCGTGTAAGTAAATTTAATGGGCGTGTCCTTTGTACAATACATAAGTAATATATCTCACAAAACGAAGCTCTACAAGAGTTTGTGCAGAAAAATAAGAGTCGTGGTTTATGTAGAATATAGACAATGTAGTGAATTCTACAACACTTCTTTATCCGCACACTCTATCTTAGCTACAGTATTGCTGCTGTTCTACACTTTTAAGTATTTTTATTTAACACTTTATCTACACACATATCATAAACCCTCCATGATGCGTTCAAAAACCGCACGTTATAACCACCATAAAAATAGATTGTTTCGTTAGTAATTAAAACAAATGTCTTATCTGTAACGATGTTATTATTATCAAATAATAAGCAAAAATTCGATATCATTATGAAAATCCGGGTGGGCCCCGCCCGCCGGCACGCGCCTCTCGACCGCCGGCACAATCGAGTTGGCCATAGCGATGGCAGTGCAATCCGTGCAATGGCAGTCATTCAATCATCATTTCGGGTTTATAATATGTGTGTAGATAAAGCAGTGTATGCAACTGTACGTAATTAGGCCTTAAAACACTCGTGTGATCTTATTATGAAACTCACTTCGTTCGTAAAAAAACCACACTCGTGTTTTAAGGACCCCTATTACGTAACAGTTACATAAACTACTATTGCGATTACTTGAATAACGTACGAACACACTATAACAGGTAAACTATCTACGTAGATAACTATTATGTGATTGCACCTAGGAAGAAGGTTGAAGGTAAGTACCTAGTACCTTCACTAGGTACTTACCTCACAATCAAAATCAAAATCATTTATTAAAAGACAACACGGTCCACACATTACATAATAATAAGATACAATACGCGCGATTAAGCACTAAAGAAGGACGCCAGTTTTATTGACCGAGAAGCTGAATGAAAACACTTGCGAAAAAGCAGTTTTATCAGAAAATATACTACATCGCCTGATGTTGAATTGATTACCAATTAAATAGGTTTCATTCTCAGAGGTCAGTAACGACCTAGGTATACTGAACCAACAGCAGTTAAGGATACAGCGGGTCACTTGATATTGACCACTAAAGAGACTGAGTCACTAAAAAGGTATGAAGGAATTTGAGATTTCTAAAATTAATAAAGTTTCGTCATTCGTGGGCTGTACAAGGTTGTACTTAAATTTAAACAGGTTGCAGGTACCACAATTAACATGAAATATAATTATAACTATTTTAATTAAATATTTATTTAGGAATACCCCCGGGACGGCCATACCAATTTTGATATTTGTCGATAATGCTTTATTGATGCTTAAAACTAGGTAAAATTACCTTACCTTACAACGTAGGTTATATGGAAACAACGATAAGAAAATCTACAAATCGGGAAAATCTACGATCCACGAAACACTGCTTACCGCTATTCAGGTATTCACAAAATTCGAAATCAAATTGCAAATGATTAATTAGAATTTAAGAATCATTTACTTATCCAACTGATGGGACCAAGCACTGGATTTGGATTGGAGTGATAACCGAAGCACGACTGGTCGGCGCAAGCTCCGCGGGTACAGTGAAAAGGCCACGGGAATTTTCCAGCATTTTCGCGAAAGTTCTGGAACCTTCGAGAACTTTAGTTCGCGACATTGATACTTGACTATTTATAGGACAATGGACTAAGAAAGAGCTGGGGCCCATTTCTCAAACGCTTGTAACTTGTAATACAAGCGTAAGTCTCTTTCTTGCAAAAGATGTCGAAAAGTGACATCCGCTTGTATTAAAAGTTACAAGCTTTTGAGAAACGGGCCCCTGGCCACTTCAGATAGATCCGGGCATCTGACAGCTTTTAATGTGGAGGTCAGAGTAACAGACTAGCCAAATTTTTAAGTTGGAAAAATGTAATACCAGAATAGGTAAAAAGTGTAAAAACTGCCGAAGTTGTCTTATTTAGAGGATAGGCCTATATTTTAACATTACAACAAAAAAATCATTACGTATAATTTTGGAAAAAGAAACTTTAGTCGACAAACTATGAATTAAGTATATTATCCGTCGTTTTGGACTAAGTACTTTCTCCCCATCACAAAGTTTTGGAAATTACATAATCTAATTTTTTATATAATTTCTCATAATCCGGCATCAAAATCAGAACTCTAGGATTTGTATTCTTAAAGTTGGTTTGCATTCTTTGACCTCCGGAATTTCCGGATCTAGAAATAAGCATACCGTAAAACGGGGTAAATAGGTCCAATGTTCACTTTCAACTGGAATTTTAACCATCTTCCGTAAGTCATAGAATATTTTATAGTACCACATAAACATGTATGGTAAGCTCTTTTAGATGCTGAGTAGCCTTAAATTCCCGACTTATTGCCATATTTTGATATATTTAACAAAAACCCTATCGGATTCCAATTTACCCCTGACGGGGTAAATAGGTTCGATAGTGAGGTTAATTGGAATTTTCACTAGGGTTGTCACTCAATCTATTCAAAGATATAGATATATAGATAGGTACCATCATAATCATCATCATCATCATCAGGTAATTTCTAAACTAGTCTAAAAAAATCATTACAATAGGTACTAAATTAAAAATGCTTCGTGAGACCATATTTTTATTGAATTAAATATTTTTAATTTTTGACAACCCTATTAGGTAATGCCAATTTTCCCCATTAACAAACCAAATAACCCCCACGTTGTTCCAATTATACCTGTTGACGTGCCAATTTCCCCCTTCACCGTTCCTATTAATCCCAAAAATAACCTAAAAACAAGTGGTTACAGAAAAACTAAGATTTCTAATGAAATATTAAAATTATTTACTTACTTTTTTATTTATCTAAACCACAATACACTATTATGATTGATATTACACAAATTTTAACACTTTTCACAATATTACTTACCTAAAACTTGAAGTTAAAACGCACTATGCACATGTGTTGAAGACTACCCTAACTTTAAATGTGTTTTTCTTACTGAAACGCCTGCTTCAGAACCGAAATGCTTAGTTTAGCCAGTAGCAAAAAATACCATGTTTGTTCAGAAATTAATAAGTTGACCTCCTGTCTGGTTGTAATGGAACTAACAGACCAGTTTAGAAAAGCAGACTTTTATTCCAATTTACCCCGCGATTCCTATTTTCCCCGTTTTACGGTAGTATAGCAAACTAACGAGAGGGGTTTCGTCGCTCTCATTATTGTGTCATATCTGACGTGGCTAGCTCTCCGTCTATAAGTACAAGGTATATAGGTACTTAGGTAAAAGTATTTACACAGGCAAATAGTCTCCCCTCCCGGTTAGTTTGTACAGACAAAGGGGCTTTAGTTCCAAACTGATTATTTTTAAACCACGACAAACAAGCCTACGGCCCACCTGATGGTAAGTAGCTACCTGTGGCGGCGGGTCAAAATTTTAAATTTTAAGCCGGAGCTTAATTTGGCTTAAAATTTCTTCATGAGCTGTAGGAAAATTACTCAGGTGCCTGAAAATTACACAACCCGTCGGGAATCGTGTTCTATGAGCCCGCCGCCACTGGTAGCTACAATTGCCTATGGGGGCATTTCACGCCAAACCAGCCACTAAAAAAAGTTGACCTCTCCGATTTGAGTAATTTTTGGATATGTTATACACACATATGGTGTCTGCTCAGACACGAATTATTTTTGCAATATGTAACATAATGTCAGAATTACAGGCCTGTAAAATTTTGAGTAGCCGGCAGGCACGCACAACTTAGAACGGCATTATCCAGTTTTTTGAAGTATTAATTAAATAAAAAAAGTATAAGGTTTTTTATGTCATTAAATAACCGTTTTAACGGCATTTATTAAATAATAAAAAAATATTTTTTTCTTATAAAAAAATGAGATGAAATTTTTTAATTCGAATTTTAACAAAGTTGGACCATTTTTATTTTTTTTATTTTTTTTTCAAATATGGCTTATAGCCTATAGATTATGCTTGCCAAGTTTGAAAATGGGCGTGAAAGTAGTTTAGGAGCTATATCTGTTACAATGCTAAAGCGCGTCACCGAGACGCAACGTAGACGCGCCTGGCGCCAACGAGCGCAAGACAACTGGCTACATAATCCTTTATTCATTTTGGTGTACTTGAAAAAAAAAACAGTATACCTAGTTATATTATTTACAGATTTATTTACACATTCATATCAGATTTATTTATACATACACATTTATTTACATACTTTTACAATTTTATGGGATTCACTATTGCTTGTTCGTTTTATTACGATACCACCAGCAGTAGGAATAAACGCATGGTATTTCATTTTCACGCCACTTCACATGGCAAAGGGCCGTGTGATGGCATTGGTAGAAATTTGAAACGCTTGGCGACCCGGGCAAGTTTACAGGCTGCACCCGATAAGGCAATCACCACACCCGAGGCCTTATATAAATGGGCGAAATCAGCAATGCCTCAAACATCTTTATATTACGCTCGAAGAGAATAAATTGAAGAAAACAGGGTTTTTCTAAAAAAAACAGATTTGACTCAGCAGTTACTATACCTGGTACAAAAAAATACCATGCGTTTATTCCTACTGCTGGTGGTATCGTAATAAAACGAACAAGCAATAATGAATCCCATAAAATTGTAAAAGTATGTAAATAAATGTGTATGTATAAATAAATCTGAAATGAATGTGTAAATAAATCTGTAAATAATATAACTAGGTATACTGTTTTTTTTTTTCAAGTACACCAAAATGAATAAAGGATTAATGAAATACCATGCGTTTATTCCTACTGCTGGTGGTATCGTAATAAAACGAACAAGCAATAGTGAATCCCATAAAATTGTAAAAGTATGTAAATAAATGTGTATGTATAAATAAATCTGAAATGAATGTGTAAATAAATCTGTAAATAATATAACTAGGTATACTGTTTTTTTTTTCAAGTACACCAAAATGAATAAAGGATTAATGAAATACCATGCGTTTATTCCTACTGCTGGTGGTATCGTAATAAAACGAACAAGCAATAGTGAATCCCATAAAATTGTAAAAGTATGTAAATAAATGTGTATGTATAAATAAATCTGAAATGAATGTGTAAATAAATCTGTAAATAATATAACTAGGTATACTGTTTTTTTTTTCAAGTACACCAAAATGAATAAAGGATTATGTAGCCAGTTGTCTTGCGCTCGTTGGCGCCAGGCGCGTCTACGTTGCGTCTCGGTGACGCGCTTTAGCATTGTAACAGATATAGCTCCTAAACTACTTTCACGCCCATTTTCAAACTTGGCAAGCATAATCTATAGGCTATAAGCCATATTTGAAAAAAAAATAAAAAAAATAAAAATGGTCCAACTTTGTTAAAATTCGAATTAAAAAATTTCATCTCATTTTTTTATAAGAAAAAAATATTTTTTTATTATTTAATAAATGCCGTTAAAACGGTTATTTAATGACATAAAAAACCTTATACTTTTTTTATTTAATTAATACTGCAAAAAACTGGATAATGACGTTCTAAGTTGTGCGTGCCTGCCGGTTACTCAAAACTTTACAGGCCTGTAATTCTGACATTATGCAACATATTGCAAAAATAATTCGTGTCTGAGCAGACACCATATGTGTGTATAACATATCCAAAAATTACTCAAATCAGAGAGGTCAACTTTTTTTAGTGGCTGGTTTGACGTGAAATGTCCCTATGGAGAACTAAAACTCCATAGGTGCGACATGCGCTCTACCGACCCTATATACAGGAGGATTCTGGACACTTTTACACCTTGTTTCTTTGTAATAAAGATAGAAAAGTGTAAATATACAGTAATATTTTTAACATCGACTGTACCAGAGATAAATGTGATGAGAGAGTGAATGTGATATAACTTGGATTATATAACCAGGTGGGTCTGGAATCAGATCTAAAAGAGTTTTGTTAAGAGGTCCTGTTATACTGGGTAACCCTTTCAAGAATCGCGAGTTCTTACGTTCTTAGTTCAAGGCGGACTACAGGGACAACTAGTTAATAATATTGCGACAATTGTAAGAATTATGGTACTGATAGAAGCTTCCTTCTTCTTTAACAGTTACGCAATCACTTTTATATAACATGGAGCTTAGCGACCGTTTACGTAAAGCTTCAGAAATAAATCCATTTCAATATAAAAAAACATTGAGCTTTTTTATTTTATTCTGTTACGTGATCCTTATAAAGTTCGTTTAGTTCGTGAACGGACGATATACCTATAGGTAAGGTATTTTTGGAAATACTGCTGAAAATTGAGAAATAGTAGTTGAGAAGTTATTTGTTTAGCGACAATCACGTAACTATTTGAATTACTTTCAGTTTTAAGGGTGGTTTTATATAACAATGAGAATGAACTCAAACCTCTTTTAAATCATCTCCCTAATGTACAGTACCTACAGTCAACGCCAGAAATATGTTTACACTTTTCCACCTTACTCCTTAGCAACAAGGTCCAAAAAAGTGACAAAGGACATATTTTTGGCGTTACTGTACCTACAATTAAGAATAATAATGAACATGCGAAGTATGCGAACACAAACCCAATTTACCTACATCTGAAGTTACCCCATTGCAACTGCTAGTCAAAGAATGCCTTTTAGGGTTCCGTACCCGAAGGGTAAAAACGGGACACTATACCCTACTACGTCCGACTGGCTGTCACCAGGCTGTACCTCATGAACCATAATAGTTAGAAAGGCTCCCATACAAAAAACATGTTTTTAGGTTTCCGTACCTCGAAAGGAAAAAACGGAACTCTTATAGGATCACTTTGTTGTCCGTCTGTCTGTCTGTCTGTCAAGACCATTTTTCTCAGAAACGTGTGGAGGTATCAAGCTGAAATTTATATCAAATACTCAGGTCTATTGTCCCTTGGAGCTGTGAAAAAATCAAACTTAAAAGCCAACGCAATCAAAAGATACAGTCGTTTATGCTGCAAATTTTAGAGTTTTCAGCACTCGCTAAACTTGAACTTGAAACTTGAAATTTGGCACGAAGCAACGTCATATAGCATAGACAATGGAAAAATTACAAAAAGTAGACATTTCTAGTAAAATCATACATCAGAAAAATATATTTTAAATTTTACACTTACTACCTTTTTTCTCGTAAACGCGTGAAGTTATTAAATTGAAATTCATGTCAAATACTCAAGGCTATAGAACCTTTTAGATGTAGCAAAACCAAACTTTCATGTCAACGCAATCATAAGAAATAGCAATTTAAGTTGAATATTTGAAACCGAGTACTCGCAAGAAACTCAAAACCTAAAGGGTACTTTCCATAAACTCAGAAACTTGAAACTTGGCACGAAGAAACTTCATATAGCACAGACAAAGGAAAAATTACGAAAAGTAGAAAATTTTAGTAGAATCATACAAAAATATATATTTGAAATTTTAAACTCACTACCTTTTTCCTCGTAAACGCGTGAAGTTATTAAATTGAAATTCATGTCAAATACTCAGGGCTATAGGACCTTTCAGATGTAGCAAAACCAAACTTTCATGTCAACGCAATCCAAAGAAATAGCAATTTAAGTTGCATATTTGAAACTGAGTACTCGTAAGAAACTCAAAACCTAAAGGGTACTTTCCGTAAACTCAGAAACTTGAAACTTGGCACGAAAAAACGTCATATAGCACAGACAAAGGAAAAATTACGAAAAGTAGATTTTTTTTGTAAAATCATACAAAATTATATATTTTAAATTTTAAACTTACTACCTTTTTCCTCATAAACGCGTGAAGTTATCAAATTGAAATTCATGTCAAATACTCAGGGCTATAGTACCTTTCAGATGTATCAAAACCACATCTTTATGTTAACGCAATCAAAAGAAATAGCAATTTAAGTTGCATAACTTGCATATTTTGAAACTGAGTACCTACTCGCAAGAAACTCAAAACCTAAAGGGTACTTCCCATAAACTCAGAAACTTGAAACTTGGCACGAAGAAACTTCATATAGCATAAACAAAGGAAAAATTACGAAAAGTAGAAATTTTTAGTAGAATCATACATATTTTTTTTTTTTTAACTTACTACCTTTTACCTCGTAAACACGTTGAGGTATTAAACTGAAATTCATATCAAATACTCAGGGCTATAATACCTTTGAGCTGTAGCAAAACGAAACTTTTATGTCACGGATTTCATTTCCATTTAGTAATAAACATACTAAAACTTTTATTTGTTATAGGTTTGTACGGAACCCTCGGTGCGCGAGTCCGACTCGCACTTGGTCGGTTTTTTTTAGTCATTTTTAATAGCACAGAACTATTCGTGCGCGAGTCCGTCTCTTTATAGTTTTGCATGTAAGATTCAAAACACTATTACGTACTTAAAAAGGCAAAGAAAACACGCAAAGTTTCAGTAAACTGATTTCCATTGAAACACGTGTAACGTATTCAGTGCACTCGACATTGCAATCTAACCAGGAAAGTCGTATTACAAGGAATTGGACTCTAATCCGTTGGAAAACGGATCCGGTTGGCTGCACGATCGGTTTTGCGAGAACCAGGTCACGTTGTTGCTAGTTGCTAGGAGTTCGAAAGTCGACAAAACGTTGGCCCCGTCCCTATCACTCTTGCATATACGAAAGAGAGTGATGCAAATAGACGATTCGATGAACAAAGTGGTTCGCGGTTATAGGCCAGGTCACGTTGTTGCTAGGATGGGGGATTGAGCTAGAACTAGGTCTAAGTAAGTAAGTGTATTTGTAGTACTCATTGGTTTAGTACAGTCGCCACAAAAGGTGGTCACAAATATCTGAACAACCCCTCTATTTTCAAGGCGATAAAGTGCATGTTCAGATATCTTTGAATAGGTACCTAATACGTTGGCCGCTCCGATATATATTATTTCGGTGCGACTGTTCTCTTGCAGGTTGCGAGTGTTAGGAGTAAACATTTTTAACTGAATGTCGGAAAAGGCAGGATATTGGGATAGGCTACATTATTTCTGCATTAAGTGGTAGGTATTTTGGAACAGCATAGGCATACGAGCACTACAACCCTTCACATGTATAGTATATCTGTACATGCACTTTATCGCATTGACAATAGAGGCGTTGCTCAGATATTTGTGACCACCTTGGCCGCTTAAATATTTCTGAAGGCGACTGTACGAATACTACTCTAAGTAGGGTGACCAGATGTCCCGTATTTTACGGGTTGTCCCGTATTTCAGGTACGAATTTTTGACTGTCCCGTAATTTGGCGAAACCAATACGGGACAGTCTGGACAGTACATTGCCCCCTGTCCTGTATTTTAACCTCGAATCCCGCATTGTCCCGTAAAACCGGAAATCAGATCTGGTCACCCTAACTCTAAGTGACGTAGGTCATGTCATAAAATTATCGATGCTTGTTTTTTTTTAAATTACCATTGTTGTTTGATTGAAATGTAGAACTCAGCAAGTTCCATGTTTGTAAACCAGAGATTGGTATGAAAAGCTCACTTTTTAGCTAGCAGTCCCCGTTGCATAGTGCCCAACGTGTTCAAACCTTATTTGCATACACTTTAGGTTGATTTTTGGCTGCAAGATGATTTTGTTTTTTCATGATTTCCAAGGACAATATATTCTGCAGGCTTCACCTGAGGGCTTCACGATCCAATTAAAGTTTAACAACCTTTCTGTTTGGGATTTAATTTGAAAGAAGCAACTGAAATATTTTCAATGGTAATATAATAACCAATTTAACCATTCAATGATAGATCCATAATGACTGAACTGAGAGGAGTCTCAAAGAGAATTAATATGAAATATGAAAACTGTTTACGCAGAGAGGATGACTATTTAAAAATTAAATATACTTTCTAGAGATGGGCCGACTAGGGTTTTTGCCGACTACACAATCGGCCGACTAATCGGTTTTCAAATTGCCGATTAATCGGCCGACTAATCGGCAATGCCGATCGTAGGTTTTAGCTAAGTTCGGGTGCAATCGAAAACGCTCGTTTCACTTCGTCCGCCGTGCCATTGTCTATCACGCGTTCATGACCAGCGCTGGCGTGTTTGAAGGCAAAAGGAAAACAAACACTATAATAAGATTTAGATATTCATAACTAAGAAAAGGGTTAAACCTCCGCCAAGTTCTTATTTTCCTGTAGGTATTAAAGTGCCGAATAATCGGCATTTTTTGCCGACTGTCGCCGACTAATCGCCGACTACAAATGATGCCGAATAGTCGGCTTTCCCGACTAGTCGGCGACTAGTCGGCCCATCTCTAATACTTTCCTCATGTTATTTTCATTTGACCACTACTCAAGAATCTCAAGCTTAAGAGACGCCAGGACGCTGGCGTTTCCATACAAACGTAGTTTAGCTCTCATTTTAAAACGACATGCTTTAGAACCACGAAATTTGGCATGGGCATTCTAGTAGTACAGATCTATGTCGGTAATTCGTTTTCGTTGCTAAAAATTGTAATACAAAGAAAATACAGCCAGATACAGATTTACATACAAAACTTATTTTTGCTATATTTTCTTTGTATTACAATTTTTAGCAACGAAAACGAATTACTGACATAGATCTGTACTGCTAGAATGTCCATGCCAAATTTCGTGGTTCTAAAGGATGTCGTTTTAAAATGAGAGCTGAACTACGTTTGTATGGGGACGCGAGTTCACGCGAGCGTCCTGGCGACTCTTAAGAATGGGCAGCTGGTTTTTTTATGTGATTGTGTGACTATTAGGATAGGATGTGATCCTTCTTACAATAAGCTGCATTGCTCTATAAGCATTGATTAACAAAAATTTAATTGTAATTGTATTGTGTTATGATAAACTAATATATAAAAAAAAAACTCCCAACAAAATTGAAACTGCGCCATTTATCTAGTTCAAACTTATGTAAGATAAACCATTGCAGGTATATTACCTTTAAAGACCCAGGCGTGGATAAAGGGGGAGTGGGGTTACAACAGGGGCAATTGGCACCCCTGACACGCAAGTTTTGTATACTACGGGGGCCATAGGACAGCAAAATTTTTTGTGAAAAAAAGTGTCCTCCTCCCCTGAACGAAATCCTGGATCCGCCCCTATAAAGACCACCACACGGACAAACCATTCTGGAGAAAAATGGCAACATTTATTTTAAAGCTTGATTAACATTATAGCTACTATTAGAATAAAAGGCTAATTTGCTATGTAAATTTGTTTTAAGTAACAAACAGGCGGCCGATCAGGCATTTAAATTCAGGCATATTGTGAAACGTGAAAATCTTTGACTCATACCCGCATAAAGTGGGGCTCCTATTACTGGGCAGTTTGCCCTTCGGGCATCTGAAGCAACCTAACGAACCTAACCTACCTATACATTGGTTTAATGTGACTATCGTTAAAACATTACACAGGAACATTACGATCTGCCTGATTTTATGATCGGCCGCCAACACATATACTGTATCTGTCCCATTGAAGGTTAGAGCACCTGTACTCATCCTATTCATATTCCAAATGGTTGTGATATAGGTAATAAACAGAGAGATGAATAAAACTGTGAAAACAAAGTTATTCTGCATATTACAATTGAAACAACATAAATTTTGATGCATGCACCAGTACAGTCAACGCCATAAATATGTGAACACTGTTACACCTTACTCCATTGAAATAAGGTTTAAAAGTGTATACATATTTTAGGCGTTGACTGTACAGGGAATAATTTTTACAACATTATAATATGTTTAATATTTGTGCATAAATAAAACTGGTAAACCTGATGAGAGAAACTTCTAGAACAGGTCGACAATTAGTATAACATAAATCAATATACATACCTTTTCTTAAACTGATGACCAACTTGATTTTAATTATATAGTATGGATTTAGTGTTTCCTACTGGACAAACATTTTACAGAAGCGCCTAATTAAATCAAATTATTCCAAAGTCACTAAACCACCTTCAGATAAAGTTAAACACATGCTAAATGGCATAAACTAGGCCGTAACATACAATATTTACGATCTGCAAAACAGCAAAACAACATAAAACCAAGATTTAGATTTTGCAAGATTCGCAATTAAGGACTTGTGAGAAAACCGTCTTTAAAGTGATAAGAATAAGGTCGAGATTGATTTAACAAGTTGAAGGAAAATTGTGTTCAAATGACATTGACAGCAGTAGACAGTATTCTGTTAATGTCAATCATTCTAAGATTATTTAAAGCTCGTTTAAAAACGTTATCATTTAAGCAAACACAAAATTCTGGCACTTCCATCTTACTTAGATTAAATTCTCATTTTGGGATAGTTTCATTAAATATTTTTGACGTATGTAAGGTAAAAAAATTATAAATTTCTAACTTGATTTAAATTATCATTATCATTCAGTTAGCAATAAAAACGCTAGACTAAGTTTTCTTATTGACATTTCCAAATGACATATCGTGACAGAGTTGACATTGACAGTTCATGCCTTATTATTATTTCTCTTATTTCTACAGCTGATTTGTCCGGTGCGCACAGCACCAAAACAATAATCATAAACTTTTAAAAACGTAGCAAGTAACTTCTCAACCGCCTGCCACCGCGGTGGTCATTTACGCACTCGCTTTAAAGTTTTCCGCTAGCAAACTTGTGGTTTTTGCTCTGTGTTTGTGTCCTACAAAATGAATAACGTTACTCGTTCGTTGCGGTCAAAATGCTTTCACTCTGGATGGCACAGGTCATTTTCTGTTACGGCGCCAAATAGCGATACCCATTCGTGAGTACTACTTATTAAATAGAAGATATATTTGCTTTGAGCATGTACACAATTTTATTTAAGAAGAATCTGAAGTCATACCTGTATATAACTATTGAGCTATTAAAGCCAGTGAAATTTATGACTACCTAGTAACACGAACTTGAATGTTATGGCTTTTGCTGACATTGTATGAGTAATAGTCATTAATATCTTTTTATAGTTCTGAAATGGTTTTGTATTTTTGCACACTGTGGAACAATCATTAATACTTTTTATGTTTATGAATATGGTTCTGTATTTTTGCACACTAGTTTGTTAGAATTTTCATCAATGCTGCCTATTTGCTGGAGGGATAGCAGAAATTACTTATCAACTTCCAGATTCACAGGATTTTCGTCAACTCGGTGAAGACCGTCAGTTGGTGAATATCAGATAACAAGTAACACCGTTTTTTAACATAATGGTAACCGTTCTAGAACAGTTCTACAACAATTTTACCATTTCACAAAAATAGCTATCCAGAATTTGCTGTAATTGGTTGCTATCCAACTGATGGTCTTCGCCAAATTGATCTTACCTACTATAATGTTATCTCACATACTCTCACAAATGTACAGCTTTTTACATACTCAGATTGACTTGCAGTACAACTAAGACCCATTTTCGAGTTGAGCTGATGTCAGTACTCAATTATTTTATAGTCTCATAATGGTAAATAAATAAAATTATATTCATGACATAAATTAATTAATATTTGATCTTAACTGTCTCAATTTGACATGAAAGTATGTAAGAATTGTGGTTATACTAGTTTCCTGAACAGTGCCAGTTTACCGTCCTCCTAATTAGACTGCTATACTTAATAAAATATATGGGAAAAACTTTTAAGGGCAACAATTTTTCTATTTATAGTTTATCATTTAGTAGTTTTTTCAATTTTAAACTTTTTTTTATATGTATATCAATAAGTATGGACGGAAAACTGACAAGTGTGGACGAAACTTAGCACAATTACCCTAACTGTATATTGAGATAAGGCCTTTAGGGGGACCCCATTGAAGTGCTAGTGAGTCATTGGTATAGTAGTGCAACATGTTATAAGTGCTAATAGTAATGACATCATCTGTGATAATATTGACATTTTGCTTATGAACTTATGCTGCAACATTATTGTTATGATTTCATAACTAAATAAAACATACTATTTACACAAATGTGGCGTTCCATACCTAAAGGGCCCTTATGCTTGATTTTGAGTTAAGCATAGATCCTAAATCTGTGTTAAATAAGCTACCTAACAACATTCCCCGACAAAAAATTAGCATAAGCAATTAAGGACCCTTTAGGTATGGAACACCACAAATGTCATTTCTATAGCTCCACTTTTTAAGGTTCCGTAGCCAAAGTGGCAAAAACGGAACCCAATTCTAGTTTCGCCATGTCCGTCCGTCCGTCCGTCCGTCCGCGGTCTAGCTCAGTGATCGTTAGCACTAGAAAGCTGAAAGGGTCTGGCCGGACCGCCATACCAAAATCGCCCCTGGCTGAATTTGAGATATTGTTATGCACGATTATTTGTTTTATTATTACATATACTTTTGGTGAATATTATGCCTTAAATGATTCCCGTTTGCGAAAAAATTAAAAAAAAAAGAAATTTACTTTTTATTTTTTTTCTTTAAAACCACGTATTCGATTGACTTGTTCTTTGGATATTTTATAGATATATTAGGGATACATCAAAGAAAAAAAAATTAACTTCCTTACTTTATTTTAAGTACATAATTTTTTGAGTTTTTTTTTTTAATATTTTTTTAATACTACATATGAGTTAGCGACACCTACCATATTTTCATATAATATGCGCATTTTTATACTCTATTACATATATTTTTATCAAAAATATTGGTTTGGATCAACAACTTGAAAAAAAAAATTTTTCATAAACAGAGTGGACAAAATTATTCCCCGACTGCGCGACGCAAAAGAGGGGATAGTGTTTAACAGTCTATATATGTATGTTTGTTCCTTTGTGGCACTCTAGAAGCAAAACGAGTGGGCCGATTTAGATGATTCGTACGTCAATCGATTCGTCTTGATTGCGCGAGTGCCACTAAAGACAAAATAGCAATCCAAATTCAATATGACGGCAGTCAGACGTCATATTGTAAAAAATTCAAAAATGAAAATTGACGTACTATGCCGAGTAGGGTATCATTGTTTAGAACTTTGAAAAGTATTATGAGGTCTCATTCATCATTTTTGATTTTGAATGACCGTTTAGGAATTATTATAATTTAAAATTGTTTAGCAACCATCTTACTTACATTTCCATTTTATTAGGTACTAGCGACCCGGTTTTGCACGGGTGCTATTATACATATAAACCTTCCTCTTCAATCACTCTATCTATTTAAAAAAACCGCATTAAAATCCGTTGCGTAGTTTTAAAAATCTAAGCATACATAGGGACAGACAGCAGGAAGCGACTTTCTTTTATACTATGTAGTGATTTAGTTATAACAAAAATACGACGAACATATTATAAAGGTTGTTATTATTAACGTGAACATAATAATATGTGAATTTCAAGTAAAAGGTACCGTCGACATCAAAAATATGTTTACACTTTTGCACCTTACTCCTTTCTAATAAGGTCCAAAAGTATAAACATTTTATGTGAATTTCAAGTAATAGGTACGGTCGACGTCAAAAATATGTTTACACTTTTGCATTTTACTCCTTTCTAATAAGGTCCAAAAGTGTAAACATTTTTTTGACGTCGACTGTACATCAAGTTAATATTTTGTTCAACTAAGAGTGAAGGAGCTGGTATGTATCCTCTGATATGGAGACTATGACTTGTCGATGATTAATCAATGACGTGCGTCAGAAAATTGTCATATCTATACATATAATAAAGGTGAAGAGGGTCAAAAATCTGTACATTGGAGATATTAGTAAAAAAAAGAGTTAGTAGCTCTTAAAATCGATAACAGAACACGTTTCGGCGATTTTTAGAATTTTTGTCTGTTTGTCTGTTTGGATGGGGAGAGTTGGCGTCAAAACGCGTGAACCGATTTCGATAAAAACTTCACTAGCCGGTTCAACAGACCTCTGGTCAGGACATAGGCTATAAAAATTACGAACTTTTTGTATTTAAGGGGGTTTAAACTTTGTATGGGAAATAAATACTTATGCCTTTGTATTTCCACTATATAATTTTATACCACGGCGGTGGCAAACATTCATACAACGCGCCTGATGGTAAGCAGTTAGGGTTAGCCAATGGACGCCTGTAATTCCAGAGGTTTCACATGCGCGTTGCCTCCCTATAAGAATCTTTTTTTTTATTTCAACTATAGTGCACGAAATACAAAACTGTGAGACCTAATGGTGGACATCATACCAAATGGTATTTTCTATCAGTCAACCATGGGGCCTATACAATAAACATGTACAAAAGCAAAAGGTGCAAAAATAAAATACACCGTACTATTGCTAATTATATCAAAAACTGTTACTACTACTACTACTGTGTAAAAATTTTTAGGTTGGACATTTAAGATGGGAGAAAAAGAGGTTTGAAAGAGTCTAGTACGTAATGGACGGTAAAAAGGGGGGCTCGGGGGGCGGAGCCCCCCGCATAAAGAAATAACACACCGTACTATTGCTAATTATACCAAAAATTGTGAAGTGGAACATTCAAGATGGGAGAAAAAGAGTTTTGATAGAGGTTACAAAATGACGGGCGGGAAAAAAGGGGGGCTCGGGGGGCGGAGCCCCCCGCATAAAGAAATAACACACCGTACTATTGCTTATTATACCAAAAATTGTTACGTCGAACATTTGAGATGGGAGAAAAAGAGTTTTGATAGAGTTTGCCGCGTGATGGGCTGCAAAGAAAGGGGGGCTCGGGGGGCGGAGCCCCCCGCACAGACAAAAAACACCGTGTACTATTGCTAATTATACCAAAAATTTTTACGTTGAATATTTGAGATGGGAGAAGTAGAGTTTTGATAGAGTTAATCACGTGATGGGCGGCAAAAAAAAGGGGGGCTCGGGGGGCGGAGCCCCCCGCATAAAGAAAAAACACACCGTACTATTGCTTATTATACCAAAAATTGTTACGTCGAACCCTTGAGATGGGAGAAAAAGAGTTTTGATAGAGTTTGCCGCGCGACGGGCTGTAAAGAAAGGGGGGCTCGGGGGGCGGAGCCCCCCGCATAAAGAAAAAACACACCGTACTATTGCTTATTATACCAAAAATTGTTACGTCGAACATTTGAGATGGGAGAAAAAGAGTTTTGATAGAGTTTGCCGCGTGACGGGGGTGCAAAGAAAGGGGGGCTCGGGGGGCGGAGCCCCCCGCATAAAGAAAAAACACACCGTACTATTGCTTATTATATCAAAAATTGTTACGTCGAACATTTGAAATGGGAGGAAAAGAGTTTTGATAGAGTTCACTACGTGATGGGCCGCAAAGAAAGGGGGCTCGGGGGGCGGAGCCCCCTGCATAATGAAAAAACACACTGTACTATTGCTTATTATACCAAAAATTGTTACGTTGAACATTTGAGATGGGAGAAATAGAGTTTTGATAGAGTTTACTACGTGATGGGCCGAAAAGAAAGGGGGGCTCGGGGGGCGGAGCCCCCCGCATAAAGAAAAAACACACCGTACTATTGCTTATTATACCAAAAATTGTTACGTCGAACATTTGAGATGGGAGAAAAAGAGTTTTGATAGAGTTTGCCGCATGATGGGCTGCAAAGAAAGGGGGGCTCGGGGGGCGGAGCCCCCCGCACAAACAAACAAACACAGTGTACTATTGCTAATTATACCAAAAATTTTTACGTTGAATATTTGAGATGGGAGAAGAAGAGTTTTGATAGAGTTAATCACGTGATGGGCGGCAAAAAAAGGGGGGCTCGGGGGGCGGAGCCCCCCGCATAAAGAAAAAACACACCGTACTATTGCTTATTATACCAAAAATTGTTACGTCGAACCCTTGAGACGGGAGAAAAAGAGTTTTGATAGAGTTTGCCGCGCGACGGACTGTAAAGAAAGGGGGGCTCGGGGGGCGGAGCCCCCCGCATAAAGAAAAAACACACCGTACTATTGCTTATTATACCAAAAATTGTTACGTCGAACATTTGAGATGGGAGAAAAAGAGTTTTGATAGTTTGCCGCGTGACGGGGGTGCAAAGAAAGGGGGGTTCGGGGGGCGGAGCCCCCCGCATAAAGAAAAAACACACCGTACTATTGCTTATTATACCAAAAATTGTTACGTCGAACATTTGAGATGGGAGAAAAAGAGTTTTGATAGAGTTCACTACGTGATGGGCCGCAAAGAAAGGGGGGCCGCATAATGAAAAAACACACTGTACTATTGCTTATTATACCAAAAATTGTTACGTCGAACATTTGAGATGGGAGAAAAAGAGTTTTGATAGAGTTGACTACGTGATGAGCCGCAAAGAAAGAGGGGCGGAGCCCCCCGCATAATCAAAAAACACACCGTACTATTGCTTATTATACCAAAAATTGTTACGTCGAACATTTGAGATGGGAGAAAAAGAGTTTTGATAGAGTTCACTACGTGATGGGCCGCAAAGAAAGGGGGGCCGCATAATGAAAAAACACACTGTACTATTGCTTATTATACCAAAAATTATTACGTCGAACATTTGAGATGGGAGAAAAACAGTTTTGATAGAGTTCACTACGTGATGGGCCGCAAATAAAGGGGGGCTCGGGCGGCGGAGCCCCCCGCATAAAGAAAAAACACACCGTACTATTGCTTATTATACCAACAATTGTTACGTCGAACATTTGAGATGGGAGAAAAAGAGTTTTGATAGAGTTGACTACGTGATGAGCCGCAAAGAAAGGGGGGCGGAGCCCCCCGCATAATCAAAAAACACACCGTACTATTGCTTATTATACCAAAAATTGTTACGTCGAACATTTGAGATGGGAGAAAAAGAGTTTTGATAGAGTTTGCCGCGTGATGGGCTGCAAAGAAAGGGGGGCTAGGGGGGCGGAACCCGCAAAAAGAAAAAAAATCACCATACTATAGCTAATTATACCGAAAATTGTTGCATTGAACATTTGAAATGGGAGAAGAAGAGTTTTGATAGAGTTTACTACGTGAAGGGCGGTAACGAAAAGGGGTTCGGGGGGCGGGAATAAAGAAAAAACACACCGTACTATTGCTTATTATACCAAAAATGGTTACGTTGAACATTTGAAATGGGAGAAAAAGAGTTTTGATAGAGTTAACCACGTTATGGGCGGCAAAGAGTAGGGGGCTCAGGGGGCTCCTCCCCCCGCATACAGAAGAAACACACCGTACTATTGCTTATTATACCAAAAATTGTTAGGTTAGACATTTGAGATGGGAGAAAAAGAGTTTTGATAAAGATTACCATGTGATGGGCGGCATAGAAAGGGGGGCCAAGAAAGAAAAAACACACCGCACTATTGCTTATCATACCAAAAATTTCTAGGTTGGACATTTGAGATGGGAGAAGAAGAGTTTTGAGAGAGTTTACTACGTGATGGGCGGTAAAGAACGGGGGGCAAATATAATACTGCAAATTATACCAAAAACTGATACGTTGAACATTTGAGATGGGAGAAAAAGAGTTTTGATAGAGTTTACCACGTGATGGGCTGTAAAGAAAGGGGTGCTCGGGGGGCAGAGCCCCCCGCATAAACAAAAAACACACTGTACTATTGCTAATTATACCAAAAATTGTTACGGTGAATATTTGAAATGGGAGAAGAAGAGTTTTGATAGACTTGATCACGTGATGAGCGGCAAAAAACGGGGGGCTCGGGGGGCGGAGCCCCCTGCATAAACAAAAAACACACTGTACTATTGCTAATTTGCCATGGCTGACACAGTCAAATCTCAGACGCTTTCAGTCGATCTTTTGGGATGTCGAAGTTATATGCAAGAAGTCAATTTTAGTTAAACTGCTGTAGCGACACATGCATGATGCAATCGTAGCATCAGCATTTTTGTATTCGTACAGTAAACCCGGCGAGGCCCAGTCAGTCGCCTACAGGGCATGAACTAATTAACACGTAACGTTGCTATAAGCAAATACCGCGGTCCCGCCTGGTCTTACGTACTTTATATGTTTTTAGTGTTAAACGTGTAAACGTGTTTCTCATACCTAAATTTATGAATTAAATAATCAGTGTTAATTGGAGTCAGTTCTTACGATAAATAAATTAATGTAGAGACTTTTGATTTTCATTTCAACACCACCTTCAGGGAACTCTACACTGCTAAACATACTGTATGAAATATGACATGTAGAAAGCGTTTAGCAATGGACTGTTGAGGGTAACGAAAAGTGACAGAACCTACTGCAACGCACGCGAGCGAAGCCGCGCGGGTACAGCTAGTAGAGTATAAAAATGCGCATATTATATGAAAATATGGTAGGTGTCGCTAACTCATATGTAGTATTAAAAAAATATTTAAAAAAAAAAGTCAAAAAATTATGTACTTAAAATAAAGTCAGGAAGTTAATTTTTTTTTCTTTGATGTATCCCTAATATATCTATAAAATATCCAAAGAACAAGTCAATCGAATACGTGGTTTTAAAGAAAAAAAATAAAAACGAAATTTCTTTTTTTTTAATTTTTTCGCAAACGGGAATCATTTAAGGCATAATATTCACCAAAAGTATATGTAATAATAAAACGAATAATCGTGCATAACAATATTTCAAATTCAGCCAGGGGCGATTTTGGTATGGCGGTCCGGCCAGACCCTTTGGTTTGAATATGTGCACCAAGCCGACAAAACGGTAGAATCAAAAACGCGAAAAATATATTTTGTTAGGGTACCTCCCGTACACGTGAAGTGGGGGGCGAAATTTTTTTTCGTTCCAACCAAGTTGTGTAGGATATCGTTGGATAGGTCTTTAAAAAAAAATTAGGTCTTCTAAAACAGTTTTTGGATAAAACTAATACTCTCGGAAATAATGGCTCCGAAAGTTTAAAACAAGGCGTCCCCCCCATCTAACTTTTGAATCGTGGGTCCTAAAATTTTGAAAAAATTCATGAAACTGAGGCCTAATGAGTACCTTCAATGAAAACTATATTGAAATAAATCGGTTGAGACGTTTTTGAGTTATCATTCAAAATCGCATAGTGAAAAGACGTTTTAAGTAAAAATGACGTAAGCGCCGCCAAATTTCCCCAAAGAAACGACCTTTTGAATTAATAGTCTCAGTTTACGGAACCCTACACTAAGCATGGCCTGACATGCTCTTGGCCGGTTTTTTAGGGTTCCGTAGCCAAAATGGCAAAAACGGAACCCTTATAGTTTCGCCATGTCCGTCCGTCCGTCCGTCCGCGGTCTAGCTCAGTGACCGTTAGCACTAGAAAGCTGAAATTTGGTTTGAATATGCGCATTAACCAAGCCGACAAAATGGTACAATAAAAACTGGAAAAATATATTTTGTTAGGGTACCTCCCGTACACGTGAAGTGGGGGCCGAAATTTTTTTTCGTTGCAACCCAGTTGTGTGGGGTATCGTTGGATAGGTCTTTCAAAAATAGTACAGGTGTTCTAAAACACTTTTTGGATAAACCGAACAGTTTCGTAAATAATAGCTGTGAAATTTCAAAATGGGGCGTCCCCCCCCCCATCTAACTTTTGAACCGTGGGTCCAAAAAATTTGAAAAAAATCATGAAAGTGAGGCTTAATATGTACTTTCAATGAAAACTATAAAATCGGTTGAGCCGTTTTTGAGTTATCACTCAAAAACGCAAAGCGAAAGGTCGTGAGTGAAATGACTTAAGCGCCGCCAAGTATCCCTTAACAAATGACCTTTTTGAATGGAAGTATGGTAACCGGCCGGCAACTACGGAACCCTACACTGAGCATGGCCCGACATGCTCTTGGCCGGTTTTTTAAATATAATTGAACCATAGATATGGGTCAATATTTCTGCTTAAGGTTGACTAAAAGAAAATGCCGAATTAAGTCTACTTTGTGTTTCCTTGGTTTGTTGCAGATGTAAACTACTAGTGGTGGGGGGAGGGACTGGGGGGTGCACTATCGCGGCCAAGTTCGCGAGGAGGCTTGGGAAAGATGCCGTCATTGTTCTAGAGCCAAGCTGCGTAAGTACCCTAAAACAGCCATTCTCAAAGTGTGCTCCGAGAATACTGCTAGTATTGAGAAAAAAATCCTCTTCTATCTGTCTAGAACCATAGAGTAACTTATATAGTAGAGCAGCACAGCCTAAGAACTTTTTGAAGTTCAAGTCAATCGCGCCATCTCTACTATATAAGTTACTTGCATTTTTTATCGACGCGCTGCCAACCAGACCGATTAACCTACTAATTTCCTACCAATCAGCCGCCGCGGGGTGAGGTAATTCGATTGAGGCGGAGCGTAGGGTGTCCGTTCTGCATGAAATACAAATACTATTATTTATTCTGAGTGCAGAAGACGATAGGTACCAAACTTTAAAACCTTACTCCTTTTTAATAATGCAAAAGTTTATTCATATGGAATTACGAACGTGTTGTCTTTCTATGCAGAATCATTACTACCAACCCCTTTGGACGCTAGTCGGCGCCGGTATAACCAGTGTGGCCAGCACTCGCCGAAGCGAAGGCAGCGTCCTACCAACCGGTGCTAGATGGCTCCAAGACTCAGCAATCAATATCAATCCTAAGAACCAGGCCGTGACTACTCAAAAAGGCGATCAGATAAATTATGAATATATTGTAATTGCTGTAGGGCTGGAGAATGACTATTGCAAGGTTGGTACTTGTTTGGAAATATTTATTTAATTGGACCGATAACTGTACCTATAGCACTAGATATAACCTAGGTAGCGGTTTATTAGATTGATATACGAAGTATGACCTGACATAATCAGTGGTGCCAAATGATTGAATGACTCAGCAAGCTAGTTAATTGAGTTGGTTTATATTTGAAGAATTAATAGACATTTGCGAATTCATACGGGATATTATTAAATATCTACAGGTCCCAGGTCTTTTCGAAGCGCTGCGCCGTAAAGACAGTGGCGTATCGACGATATTTTCCCCGGACTACTGCGAGAAAACATGGGCGGACATGCGCCAGTTCAAAGGGGGCGAGGCAATATTCACGTACCCCGACACTCCTATCAAGTGCCCGGGCGCGCCGCAGAAGATCGCCTACCTTGCTGACTCTTGGTTTAATAAGGTGAGTATTCTCCTGCCGGCAATGGGCTTAGTTTGTAGTTAATTTATGAAAAGGTAATCTACAGAATTTTTATTGCAGTAGGTATAGATAGAAAGATGAAAGGACCTAAGATAGATCCCTGAGGCACTCTACTTAATTAACTACAGTTCTACAAGAATGGGTTCCATTTACTACGACCCTTTAATATCTCTTAAGACAGGAAATGAAAACAAAATTATTCTAATTTATATTAGTGTTATGGAACTCTACTAAACTATGAAGTTTTCAATATTAATAATTTTCCGCAACCTAAAGCTTTTAAAACGTTTAAATCTATGGTGATCCGAGTAGTATCTAGAGTACATACATATCTAAAAATAATTGCAATGGCATGGGCATTCTAGTAGTACAGATCTATGTTGGTCAGAAAAAAAAAAGTTTTGTATGTAAATCTGTAACTGGCTGTATTTTATTTGTATTAATTTTTTTAGCAACGAAAACGAATGTCCGACATAGATCTGTATTATTCAAATGCCCATACAAAATTTCGTGGTTCTAAAGCATGTCGTTTTAAAATGAGAGCTGAACTACGTTTGTGTGGGAACGCGAGCGTCCTGGCGACTCTTAATGTGGGAAAGCGAATAATATCTTTGTAAGTTTGTTGATGCTATAATATAAATCGTGTGACGTTAAAATCCATTATATACTGTTTAATAAAAGTCTCAAATCAATCAAAACGTTTTATGCTATTGTTTCATGTTGAAAGATCAGGCCACCTGAAGTTTATCAACTCACTTAGTGATAACAGCGGTGGACTACAGACCTAATCTGTGCAATCGGAATTGCCGTTGACAACAGATGTATTTTGTCTGCAATGATTGTTGTGGAGATACTGGAGATTGATGACCAACACGTAACGTTTTGTTGAAAATGAGATGTGGAGCTAATCGTGCTTATTCAGCTAAACAAAATAAAGTCCCTTTAAGGACACAAGACGAGCATTTTATGGCAGAATCAGACTAGATGGAAACTTGTAAATTAAACGTACAAATTGTGCCGTCACAAGAAACGAAAAGATGGCATATATCGTCCGTATGCCATGGAAATAAAAATAAATGTCCGGTTCAGTTCACACAATAATAAGACATTCTTGTTTTTCGCTGAGAAATACAATTGTCGATAAATGTTGATATGTATGTATGAGTGCATTTGTCAATCAACTTAACGATAACAAGCCTCCTCGTTCAAAACAATTAATATAAACCTTTGTTTCAAATCCTCAACAATCACTTTTGTCTTAAAATATTACGTAATCCTTACAACACCTATACAAATTATACAACCATGGTTCGTTTGAAAACAGTGCAGCTATCGGCTTTGCGTCTTGAAATTTGACACGGGTTACTAAGCAAATAAAAATATTTTTTCACCCCTACTATTCGAAAAAGGGTAATTTGTAGCCCATTTACAGGGAGCAAAAGTGACTTTTGTCCCCTTTGCGATTACAGGGAGCAAAAATGACTTTTGCTCCCTCTGCGATTTGTTGCCCATTTACAGAGGGAGCAAAAGTGACTTTTGCTCCCTCTGCGTTTTTTTTTCTATTTTCCTTGTCTTTACAACCAATTAAAATGAGACAACATTATATAACTTCTCTTTCTAGCAGATAGCTAGTTTAGTACCTTTGTTTTCGTTTTTCTCATAGAAGGTTATTAATTTCCTTCACTTACTCATATTTGTTGATTCACTTGCCCTTTCTCCACAACGAAAGAGATCAGTTTTAGCGATAGAACCTCCTTTATCTACAGCCTTGGCCAGAAGTGTTGAGCATAGGTGTTTTTTGTTTACAATTTTGATGTTAAGCATTATTTCCCTATCCTAACAATGTACGGTAACGGTAAATGTTATATTTTATTTATAAATATAGAAAACTTCACTTAATAACACTTTCAAGGTACTTAAAAAATATGAAAACAGAAGGTACCAAAAATGTAAATTTAAGTCGGTGCGACATATTGCAAATATTCTATGCAGTTACTTTACTACTAACTTCAACAAAACATGCCTATTAGTTTAAATTAATTGACAAAATAACTTAAACAAAGATGGAAACGATGGACTAAACTTTCCAGTTTTGTATGAAAATCGCATTGGTGCTCAACACTTCTGGCCAAGGCTGTACTAATCTTACTATTGAGTTTCAGTTGTCTTTTGTTTTATTTATTATTCTATTTAATCCTATCGCGCGTATTCCTATTCCAGGCCAACGTCCGTTCAAAAACCAACATAACTTACAACACATGCTTGCCCTTCATATTCGGCGTGAAGAAATACGCGGACGTTCTTCTGAAGGTGGTAGAACGAAAGAAGATCAACGTCAACTATACCACGGTTCTAAAAGAGATCAACGTGGACAAGAAGGAGGGAGTGTTTTTTAACACCAAGGACCAGAGTAAGGTATCGTCAGTTTGTTATTACTTGATATATTAAATTCTAGTACAATTCCGCAATACCTGTCTATAGGCTAGATCAGGTACGTTTATTGATTTTTCTTTTCTTAGACATTTGTCCAACCCTACGACATGCTCCATGTGACACCTCCAATGAAGACCCCCGACTTCCTGAAAAACACCAAGAGCATAGTAGACGATAGCGGCTTCCTAGATGTCAACAAGTTCACTCTACAACACACTAAATACCCTAACATGTACGGGATCGGAGACTGCACTAATACACCGAACAGCAAAACTGCTGCTGCTATTGGTAAGTTGATTTTGAAAAGGCTTTTGACAATGAAACACTAGTACACACAACAGAGGTACCTAAAGGCTCAGTATTGGGGCCAGTGTTGTACATAATCCACAGAGTTGACCTATTGCTTCCGTGACGTCGGCAAGTTCACTCTATAACACACTAAATACCCCAATATACACGAGATCGGAGACTGCTTTAATACTCCGAATAGCAAAACTGTTGCTGCTATCGGTAAGTTTTAGATTTTGATCAAGCCTTTGACAGCATAATACGGCACAAAGAAGTACTTTGCACGATTTGAATATAAACCGACCATAAATCTACTGCAATCTGATGAATTACTAGGTGTGAGACCATTTTACACTTTAAGGTAACCGATAAGACTTTAAGCTCTTTGGAATAATGGCTGGAGTACTTCAAGGGTCAGTATTGGGGTCCATGTTCTACACAATGAACTAGAAACTTGACAAGCATAGTGGTTTATTTCGTGGTAAGTTGAGTAGGTGACTGCTAGCGGTAATATATTTTTACCTTTTATTTTCCATATTACAGCGAAACAGTGCTACGTGTTAGAACACAACCTCCTATCGACGATGGCGAAGGACAACCCCAAACATAAGTATGACGGCTACGGCGCCTGCCCGCTCGTGACGTCATATAACACGTGCATACTGGCAGAGTTCTTGTATGATGGGGTTGTGCATGAGACCATGCCGTTCAACCAGGTAGTAAGTTGACAATTAGGTAGCCGCCTAGAGGTATTTAGTAAGTAAACTACATTAGGTATTAAAGTATTTTTTAAAGACATTTACAATTAAGTATGTTATATTTTTTTAGTTTCTTTAATGTGACGACGACGGAACAGACGAAAGTAGTGACATCGTTAAATTGTTCATATTTATATTAATTGGAGTTCGTAGAGGATTTTGGTTTATAGTTTTTCTCATCAGTTCTTTATTTTAAAAAATTAAACTTTTGCTAATTTTTTTTTTGTTTTTGTGGTATAAGGAAGCCATCTAAAAATTAAAAAAAATACATCTTAACAATTCTATGCTGATCTCCACAAATAAAACTACATACATACATACAATCAGGCCTATATCCCAAAAGGGGTAGGCAGAGATCACGGATTTCCATTTGCTACGATCAATGCAGCAAAACGGCTCTCCGTGAGCCGTTTCTCGCCCCCGTGAAGAATGAACACAAATATTTCGAGTTTAAACCTCTCTACTCTACTCTCTACTTTTCCTAATATTTGTCTTCAACTCCCACAGGCAACGGAAAGTCGGATATCGTACCAAATGAAGCGTCACCTCTTCCCGTTCATATACTGGAACTTGATGCTCAAAGGCTACTACCACGGGCCCGAGTTCGTCAGAAAGATCGTCAACCCCTTCGCCAAGTAACTTCTAGTGCCTCTTACGTTTCGAGGCTTTCGGGTAAGATTAACATAAGCGCAATTTAGTGGTCGCTGGTTGTAAGGTTCAATTTTGGTACGTCCGCGTATATATTTTATGATACTATTTTTAGAATGAACTATTTTTGTGAAAGAGTATTTTTTTCGATGAAAATAGCTGGACAGGAGATCAGTGTGCGACTTTAAGTTTAGTATTTTGGTGGATCTTATTGGAGTTTTCTAAAGAGTTTGCAGTTCTTAGTTTTAAAAAGAATTTCTGTATAAGCTTGATTACGAAACATTACATCTCAGAGCAACAAAATGTTAAACTTATAGCGTTATTCCGTCAATTACAAGACGTAGTTGATAATTGTTTATCTTGGGAATTAGAAAGAAAAATAGGCCAAACAGGTTTGCTAGGTGTAGTGAAAAAATAGTTAAATCGTTATTATTGGCGTAATGTACTGTTTTAAGTAGTGCTCAAATAGTATAAAATGTATCGGTTATATTGTTAGTCATTAGGAGAATTGCATTGTGAGTTAAGAATGAAAAAGTCGGAACGAGCATACTTGGTTATTAGATGTCGTCACTTTCTTGCTAAATTACTAATGGTGCCATTTGTTATTTAATATTCCCACATATCATTATATTTTTCTACAAACCGTGTAGGTACATATTTTTAAATATATTTTTTTGTTGGGTTTTTAAAGATCAAATTGTTACAAACTATTATTTTATTTACTTTTGTTATTTTTGTTCTTATTTAATCATTGTGTACTATTTATTAGTGTACGTACGTGGCTAACTTCTAATGTTCGAGATTAACTTTACTCATATTTAAGTGTCATATCACAAATTAATAAATTATAATACAAATTTAACTTTAAGATATACCTACACCGTTTACAGTGAGTCTGCACTGACAGTGACACAGAAGGTATGTCCGTGCCATAGTTGACCTAGCGTGTGCAGATTTAACGTAGACGGACGGATAAATTTAAAGTATCACTGTTATGTAAATAATCAGATGCTCTATCAAAATAAATATTTTTATAAAGAGCCGTCGTTTTATTACAAACAACTTCTGGCTACTCTACTGGGACGTTTCGGCATTTTGATGTTGAGAGTTTGTTCGACGATAACGTTAGTAACATGTTTCTGATCTCTATGACATTTTTTGGGGTTGTAGCCAGGGCTCCTAGCGGGTTATCGGTTAAATCAAACCCGAAATAACCCAATACATTTTATTATTTTATGGTTTTTATGTAAAACCCAATATTGTATTTAGGTTCACTTCATGTTATAGGATTTTCCGATTAAATATGAAACAGTAACGAAAGAACGAAAAAAAGAACCGGTTTTTACATGGAGCAAATTCCGGTTTCCGAGCCCTGGCTGTAGCAGAGATACATAAAATTTGAGAGTTCGTTTATGAGTGATGAGGAAAAAAATCTTCACATGGGTCTTATTTTATTGGTCAACTCGTTAGCAAGTAAACCGGCAGTTCTCAGTTCGAGGTGGAATACTAGTTAGCTTTAATAAAGTCGAGGTCGCATGCTCTGTCATAAAACCTACCTATATTAATGAAGATCATGAATCTAGTTGGCTTCACCGTCAAAATCCCAGTTAAACAATCAAAGATGATTTAAAAAACAAATTACTTGTAAGCAATATTGCCGATGCAATGTTTACATGCCCATCGTTCCATGCAAATGGCCATCGTTCTGAACAAGCCGAGTGTTTACCGGCATTTGACGTCACAGTTGCACTTGTCACGGCTTGCTTCGACCTCTACTCACAATAAATATAAGTAAGTATCCACTTTACTAACGTAAACCAAATTTGGCAATATAAATTATCACCACAAAAATAAATTTAATGAGCAAGTGTAGGTACTTTTTGTCTTCTACAGCTTATTTATCTCGATACCTACATCGAGATAAATAAGCTGTAGAAGACAAAAAGTACCTACACTTGCTCATTAAATTTATTTTTGTGGTGATAATACTCGTATTACTTAGCCTAAGAAAAAGACGGTACATATTATTTATTCTCTCTATCTATGCTCTAAACACTTATAAACTAGGTAGTTATTCATGATTTTCATGAAACGTATCAGCTTCTTGTCACGTTCACAAAAAAGTCATAGTTAGGTACAGTCGACCAAGAAAGTGGTCTACCAGTTTTGACAAAAGTTTCTGCGAGATCTAACGATCGCTAAGGTAGAACGAGCCTCGACCGTAGGGTGGTAGAGCACATTTTTGGCCGACTGTGCCATGTAGGTACAGTTAAGCTACTTCTTCTGCTGACTACCTAGTTCTACTTTACTCTGCTTTTAGGTGTAAGTTACTGATAGTGGGGGGAGGTACGGGCGGCTGCAGCGTCGCATGGCGGTTCTCCAATAAACTGAAGAACAGTGACATTTGTGTCTTAGATCCAGCAGAAGTAAGTTCAAAATCATTTGATTTTAAAGAATGCTATAGGGGCGGAGCTCATATCGTACGAGTATATGTCCATGCCACCATGTGGTCTTATAAGAAAAATTAAACTTGACAAACCAGCAGGTGTGCAGGATTCGCTTTGGTGGGTTTGTTATCTTGAGGCCTAATTATAAATAAATAAATAAATATCATGGGGACAATCTTACACAAATCATGCCCTGACAATAGGATTCGAATTATTCAATAATATATAAGAGCCGAGGGTGTCCCACTGATGGGCAAAGGCCTCCCTCGTCTTTTTCCACGTGCAACTTTTCATGGAGTTTGCTGCGTCGACTGCCATTGCATATAGCCGTCACTTTTTCATATGAATTTGACGTTTGTGATGCTGGCTCTCTCTACGCTTTGTCGTCTTTCATCGCGATTTGATGGTCTGTACCTACATTGAAGTCACCTGCAACCTTAATATTTTTACTTAAACCAGTTCCACTACTACCAACCCCTCTTCCCCCTGGTGGCGGCCGGCATCAAAACCTTCGAACAGAGCAAGAAGCCGCTCCGCTCCGTATTGCCTCCCGAAGTGTGCTGCGTCAAAGACTACGCGTGGCATTTCGATCCGTGCAACAACGTGGTGCTTACGCATGGTGGGGATGAAATTTATTATGACTTCCTGGTTGTGGCCGTGGGACTTATCAATGATTATTATAAGGTAAGACGGCAATTTTATCTCTTAAATAAAAACATTATAAACATATATACCCTAACAATCTAAACTACTTAAAACTAGAGACAAAAAATTTGGCCCAGATCACTGTCAATTCTTAAATTAAATAGGGAGATCAACTAAGAACCCTGTCTCTAGAAAATAGCAGTTATAAAACATAGGTACGTTTTGGTCTGTCTACGTAGGAAGTTGTACCTATTTAAGAATCAAGAACATTGTTAAAATTGTGTGATACAGAACCCTTGGGGCAGGTGCCCAACCCAACTGCCACTTCGCCGGGTTTTTTCTTCTTGTTCCAGGAACTACGTATGTACGAGTATAGGTACTCGTACATCTGTCTGTGGTACCTACCTAAGTAATTAACTGTTGCTAATACGAACTTCTCTTCAGATACCCGGCCTAAAGGCAGCGCTAGACGACCCCTGCAGCTGCGTCACCACAATATACTCTCCCGAACACTGCCAAAAGACATGGGCGGCTATTCAACGCACGCGCGGCGGACACGCCATCTTTACATTCCCTCGCGACGGCGCGAAATGCTCCGGCGCCGCACAGAAGATCATGTACCTCACTGATGACTACTTCAGAAAGGTTCGTTAACATATTAGTTAACATGCCATTAAACTTAAATAATTTTAAACAAAAAAGAACCGACTTCACTTAGGATCCGCTATTCCAAGAGGAAGTGGCCGAGTTGCTGTAAGAAAATAGTGAAATCACTGTAGGTGTGCCTATAATAGTCGAAGAGTTCCCTCGATTTATCCAGGATCCCATCATCAGATCTGGACCTGGACCTGGTGGCAATGGGACTAACTGTGAAGTATATTATTTCAAACAAAAAAAAAATCCGAATCGGTCCAGCCGTCTTCAAATAATCGATGAACATACATAAAAACAAAGATCCCGACGAATTGATAACCTCCTCCTACGAAATCTTGAAGTCGCTTGAAATCTCTACTAGCTTTTAAGGAACGCCGAATGGACGGAGAAAATTGCCGCGCGAAGCAGCTCGAGCGTGCCAGCCATTGCTTACGTCGTTGATTATCGTCGTCATGTAATTAATAAAAAAGATTCTAATTTACAGGACAAAACCCGCGACCTTGTAAACATAACGTACAACACTGGATCCGACGCTATCTTCGGCGTGCCCAAGTACGCCAAAGCGCTGACACGCGTAGCCAGCGCCCGCGCAGTGGCAGTCAACACTTGCTGCGAGTTAGTGGAGGTCACGCCGAAACACGCTGTGTTTCTGGACGCTTGTGGAACGGTATAATCTTCCCTCTTGGTTTCTGAGTTGTAGAGGTTGAATATCAATAAGTCACATCAATATCAACAGCGTTTCCTATTTAAGCCTAAAGCTAAATTATGACATTCTGATCAATAGTTTGTCAAATTGTAGAATCTCCATTGATCGATTTGAACTAGGTTTGAGTATGACTGTGGAATATACGTCGCAGTCAGATCGTATAATCTGCCGTATTACACTACGGCTAGCCGTTATCAAAAACAGGGCCATTTCGAAATGGTGCAGTTTAACGATTACCGATAATATTATGATATACTTTCGTTTTTGAAAGTCATAGTCCTTATGTCCATAAAATCCAATTATTTATTTATTTATTTATTTCACAAGAACGGTTTACACCAGTTACACTTGGTAAGTATTATATTTTACATCTAAAATCTAAACATCTACTATATAACATCTACTGTCACATATAAAATCTAAACATTACACAGCTTAGGATGTAATTAAGTATTCTACTAATAAGCCATCTACGCAGTCATGCATTCATCATTCTCACAGTAAGTGAGGCATCTGGATATCAGCTTCGACCATGTATCAGCAAAGATATCCACTTGTTGATCAGTCCGCAAGAGCCCGTTGAGCGAGTTAAGCATGTCGCACATTGGTGAGTTGCGGCGCGCCGAGGTCGCGCGCGGGCCATAGCCGTTCCACAGTTGTAAGTATGCTCGCCTACGAGACTTGTTAGGAGGCACGACTATGCAGCTAAGAGTGTTGTGAATTTCTGTGCTGTTCATTTTATGGCGAAGCACCTTGCATGCGGTGACTAACCGTTCGTAGCCTCTACGCACCTCTAGAGAATTGAAGCCTAGGACGCCAAGTAAATACTTAGTTGGATACATAAATGGGTAGTATCCATGTAGCTTTTTGTAGAGGAAGCGTAAAAACGCTTTTTGGACTCTTTCCAACATAAGCTTGTACTTGGCCTCACTAGGGCTCCAGATGCAGGCACTGGTCTCAAGTTTGCTTCGAACAAGAGCCGTATACAGGAGTTTGATGACGGCGGAATTGTGGAAGTCCCTAGCGTTTCTCATCACGAAGCCTAATCTCCTATATGATTCCTTTGAGAGGCTTATGATATGGTCATGGAAAGTTAACTCGGGATCAAAAATCACACCAAGGTCTTTAACAGAGGTTACACGATTTATTGTCTCGCCATTCATGATGTAGTTAAAGTTGACGGGACATTGGCGACGTGTAAAAGTCAGCACTTGGCATTTGCTGATATTAAAGTACAGTTTGTTCACGACGCTCCAATGACGTATCCGGTCGAGGTCCTCTTGAAGTTTTAAGCAGTCTGACTCTTGCTCGATGTCCAACACCAGTTTGAGGTCATCTGCGTATAATAGGCACTGTACGTTTTTGAGAGCGCTCACAAGGTCGTTAACCATGATCACGAAGAGCAGAGGACCAAGACTTGATCCCTGACTTACTCCCGAACGGGTAAGATAAGGGGATGAGATAAAGGATCCAAATTTTACATGTTGCGTCCTGTCTCTCAGATAATTTGCAAAAAACGCGAGTAGTTTATTGTTAAACCCCATATTTCTGAGTTTAAGCAGAAGTACGTCATTGTCCACAGTATCAAATGCCTTACGGAAATCTAGATATATTACGTCGGCCTGTGTCCCTTTATCAAGACACTTGCTGACGTAGTGACTATCCAATATAGTGACTATTCTTTTTTCTACAGCCTATAACGCTTCCATACAACTTCCTCCACGTGACGCCGCCCATGTCGCCACCGACCGGCCTGGTTCAGTCACAACTCGCAGACGGAACCGGCTACCTGGATGTAGACCAGTACACGCTGCAGCACCGACAATTCCCCAATGTCTACGGCTTGGGAGACTGCACCAATACGCCTAACAGCAAGACAGCTGCCGCTGTTGGTAAGTTGTAGATATTGAACAGGCTTTTGACAGAGTGACATGGTATAAAGAACTATTTTGCAGGATACTAACATACCTGCTCTTTGGTTTCCTTAACTCGCCTATATTCTAACTGTCAAGCCGCCTATTTTAAGATCAGGAAGTTGAAAAGACTTCTAAGCTCTACAGAATATAGGCTGAAGTAGCGCAAGGCTTAGTATTGGGACCCATTATCTACATACCAAATATTATTACTTACCTTGATGATTTATATCGATGTACTTAAATCAGTACATACTTTGTATTCTACGGCTTTAGGGACTATTCACCAATACCTAATGCCTGCACCGAAACAGGCCCCCTGACCAATTTGATGGTCTAAAGCCAGTATTTAGAGTAAAAGTAGCTCTCATAAACCTTATTTACTTACTACGTCCCGTTTACTTTGCTCGATATAATTATTCTTGCCGCTCGCCACTGGTTTCACGCGAGGTGTCAATATGTATAATGACCTAAAAACAATAAAAACTTCACATAATTATTATTTATGCTTGTAGCTCGCCAAAGCCACGTGGTAGAACAAAACTTGTGGGCCACCATGCAAGGTCAACAGCCTTCTGCCAGATACGACGGCTACGGCGCGTGCGCGATGATGACGTCATACCGCACCGGCATCCTGGCTGAGTTCCGCTACGACAAGCAGCCCTGGGAAACCTTCCCGTTTGACCAGGTAAACTAGATCTTAATATTAGTACCATAAAGTTCACCGTCGTCAGCCGTCCGCAATACGATGGCTTCGGTGCCTGCGCCATGATGACTGGCTGAGGTCGGCTACAAACAGCCTAGACCTACCCGTTTGACCAGGTAGACCTTAATACTAGCACGATAAAGTTCAAAGCCGCCTGGCAGAACACAACCTTTTGCCAGATATGTATACTGGTGCGTGGTGCATGCCTGCACGATGACGACGTATTACCGCATAGCCTTACCCCGCGTTCCCACTTGTCGGATGACGGGCCCGGATTGTAATGGGATGTTCCAGTGGCAGAACATCTTATATGAAGCTATTCCCACTTGCACGACACAATTTTGTATGAGACGTCGATACCCGATTAAAATCCAGGCCCGACATCGGACAAGTGGGAACGGGATCTTACGAGAACGAGACCTTCCCGTTTAACCAGAGGTCAGTTTTATAAAGCTACAATTTACAAGCGGAACTCTCTTTCTAACCTTGTGTGTTAAAAAGAGACTTCCGCTTGTAAATTGTAACTTGTAGCTTTATAAAACTGGCCTCAGGTGAAGTAAAATGGAATATATGTAATATTAACACGTTAAAGTTAAAAGTCACTGGCAGAGGTTTCGTAAATGGACTATTAATTTCAGAGAACTATCTGTAATTGATACTCGACCTAGTAGACTTTCACTGCATACGTAATTAAGGGTACAGTCGCCATCAAATATATCGGAGTGGCCAAGGTACTCAAAAATATCTGAACATGCACTTTATCGCATTGATAATAGAGGCGTTGTTCAGATATTTGTGACCACCTTTGCCGCTCTGATATATCTGATGGCGACTATACAAATACGTGAGACAAGAATACCGAATCGAAGCACAACTTTCATTTCATAACGAGAAGGTCCCGTAACAAGTTTAACCCTTTATAGGGCACCGGTCTCAAAAAAGACCACCTGTAACATCATCTTTTTGTATTTTTTTCTTGTACAGAATTTTTAGGACTAAAGATTGGCGATGAGGCTAGAATCGAGGATTTTTTTCAGTCTTGCCCGTTAAAGGGTTAAGTTGATTTATTTTTATCGTTGCATTTCAGAGTAAAGAGCGAAAACTGTTCTACTACCTGAAACGAGACTACTTTCCATATCTCTACTGGAATAAAGTAATCAAAGGAAAATGGAACGGTCCTAAGAAATTACCCACTTTGAGTCTCCCTTGGCGAAAGAAATGAATCCACTGTATATAAGTTTTTAAAGATCTATATTTAAAATTTGTTTACAAAATATTTAAAGTGTTCTTTCTACTTACCTTTGTACCTATATGTGTACCTATTTAGGTAAACGGTTCTATTTTTAGTCATGTGTCACATAATGTAAACCTAATACCTCGCAACCAACTCTCAAGCATGATAATGATCTTGGTATGATAATTATCTCTTATAATACTTGTAAGTTTTATACCTAAACGCTTTCTATATTTACAAAAAATATCTATAGAAAAATAAATATCGCTCGCACATTTAGTTTATTTACTACAACTTACTTATTTACAAACTACTCATATATTCGTACCTATGATTTATTTCGGCATTAAACCTATCATAAAATTTGATGGATGGATTTTTAAATTATAACGCCAATACTATTACGGCGAGGTAAAACATTTTATATAACTATGGCACCATTCGACATTTCGATATCAAAGTAAAAAAAACTATTGAAATAAAAAAATATGAAGATAATAACCAAGAGGTGGTAATATATAACACTGTTTTATAAAATAAAAAAACTTTATAATATTGATAAGACATCTCAGCACCTCCATCATCTGTTCAGTTACGCTTTGTTCAACGCAAACATTACAAACAAATTAATAATTATGGACGTGAACATTGTTGAATAATTATAATTATGCTAACAAACCAGAAAATCATCCCAGCATTTCCACCAAAGCCATCTAAGCAGATAGGTACACCTTATTTGGCACCTCTTTTTCTTGAATGACGCCTGTCCTTCTTGCTCTCTCTTCCTACCAAGGATGCTTATAATGGACAAAAAATTCATGAAACTGACATAACAACCTTTTTAGGATTAAATCTAGATGATAAGCTGACATGGGAATATCAAATTGACTCTATATGTAAAAAATTAAGTCAATATTCTTATGCCTTAAAAAATTTAAGAAAAAGAGTAAATCCATCAGCGGTGCTCACTGCATACCATGCTTTTGTAACCTCAACATTGAGGTACGGTGTAATATTTTGGGGTAACTCCACAGATCGAGAAAGTGCATTTCTAGCTCAAAGAAAATGTGTTAGGTCACTATGCGGACTTGGCTATTTCGACTGCTGCAGGCTTCATTTTCAAAATCTTAAAATTCTAACGCTTCCATGTTTGTATATATACGAAATGTGTGTCTTTGTAAAATGTAACTCCCACCTATTCCTAAGATTTAGAAGCGTACGTTTACGTGGGAGAATATTAGATCCTTTCGTACCCGATACGGCGCTGTTTAATAAGAATGTAGTTGGAATGGCACCTAGACTATATAATAAATTGCCAGAATATATTAAATCTCAGCATCTAAATAAATTTAAAAGTATGTTAAAATTATTCTTAGTTCGAAAAAACTACTATTCTGTAAATGAATTTTTAGATGATAATGACATGTAAATATGAGTATTATATAATTGTGACTTAAATTTTAGACCTGAAGCTGACCCAAACTCTCAAAATTTGTATGCCGTAAGGCGCCACATAGTGAAACTGATTTAATTGTAACATCCTGTAACCTATGCTGGACAAATAAATGATTTTGATTTTGATGCTGATAAACTTATACTAGTCTGTTGCATGATTTTGTTAACAAAACATAAGAAAATACTATAGATGTATAAAATACTGTCACATCATCCCAGCTTCTCCACCATCTCAAAACTAAGCCTTATTCAAAGCAGAGAACTGTTCCTTGCTATTCCTCGCGTCATACGCGCTCTGTCTCTTCCTCTTCAACGCCGCCTGTCTCACTCGGTATCTCTTCCTACTCTTCACCAAGTATACTGAAAGCGCGATGGCTATAAGTAGGGAAACTATGACGCAGCATCCTAGGATGATGCCGAGGCGGCTGATGGTTGGGACTTGTTCGGTGGATGGTTGGAGCTGGAAAGAAAAAAATAGGTTAAATAACTGTACAATAGGTAAGGGATATGACATTTTTCGTATCTGGAAAACGTCTCTCTATTTGTCGGCATATTAGCTACATGCTAATATAGAAGCGAATCTATGCTAAACTGTCTTGCGTACGCGCAATTTTAAAAGAGTATACCTTCAGTCGGTAATAAATAAGGTAAGATCGACACGACTTCATTGACGAGAAAAGAAGAGCCTGTCAAGACCATTTGACCACCTCGCCTATTTATTCACTTTTGCTGCTGATTGTACAGTTGCTATAAAATACAATATCGGAGCGGCCAGGGTACTCAAAAATATCTGAACATGCACTTTATCGCCTTGACAATAGTCGCGTATCGTGTTGTTCAGATATTTGTGACCACCTTGGCAGCTCCGATGTATCTGATGGCAACTACATGTATTTTCCGTTTATTTATAGAATTTTCTTAACGACAGTCTTACAAAGGAAAAACATGCTTTATGTCATGTATTGAATACGAAATGAAACTTAACTACATGTTTGAAGGGTGAAGCGTGATTTTTAATCTGTCGCTAGGACCAAATTGTAGACTGACGATTTTGCTAGAAATTGTAGAAGAAACAAGAGCTTTCTTTAAATTGATTGCTCCATATTATCAGGCTGGACCCAAATGATATTGAAGACTATATGTGGACAAGCTTAGTGCAGTGGACCACTGTCGATTTACAAGGACCCTTTTTTCTTTTACTAATAGATAGTGCATATTACGTAGTTTTAGAAGGTACTAGTAACTCCATATCGACAAAGTGGTCCCTTTGTCCGTACACTGACACATATATTAATTGAAGGTTGCTAAAATGTTTTGTTACTGTTAGACTTACGAAATAAGTGCTGTGCATATAGTTTTCCCCACAAAAGGCCTTCTCGGTCCAGTTGTACCAGTGCACCAATCGGAGCCCCTCTAGCGCTCGAGGAGATGCACATCTGAAATTATTATCATTGTTAAGTTAGTAAGTTTCGTGAACAATATCAATACCAATCATATAAGTACTAATAGCCAAATTTCGTAACATAACCGAGATCCAGTTCGAAGAACCAATTTAGTAGTGAGCGTCTTCGTTAAAACGGAACACTCGACTAATGAATGCACCTGGGTCGAAGCACTCACCTAAGTTCTGCTAACAGCCTGGAATGCTTCACATACATCTGCGGCAACACATCGTCGAGGAACCACTGAAGGTCGCAGGCGCAGTCCCACGGGTTGTGCTGGAGGTCAATGCCCTCGGTGACCGTGGACCACTCTAGAAGGTCCTTCGAGAGATGCGTGAGGTTGTTCTTGCTTACGTCCAACTGGGGAGGAAAATAGTTCTTTGTATTATAAGTTATGGAGTTTCATTCAAAAATACCCAATGGTATAGATATTGATATTATGTGCGATGTTAAAATTGGATCAAACATCGCGCGTGGCCTTTAAGGAGGTAAAGATTTGCCTCAGACAGGGAGCAGGATTCGAATCTATCACTTTTCTGCCATAGCGATGCAGTCGCTTTAATAGCCAACCAAGCTATAAAAGATCCATTATAACATTAATTTTCTTATCAAATATAAGTCGTTCTGCCATACAACAACGGCAATGGCGATAGAGAATAAGAAAATGCAGATTCATTTTAAATGAAAAGATAGTCACTTACCATACACAACGACGTAGCATCAAACGCTCCATCTCTTATCTCACTCAAATACTTGCAGTTAGACAAAAAGAGAGAGAAGCAGTTCTCATCGCTCCCGTCCAAACCGCGACCAACCACATTACTGAACGCCTTGTCATCCAGAACTACCAACTTAGCCATTTCATTCATGTACAAACTTTTTAAAGCTATTATATTTTTAAAATAAACGGTTTCTAAAGGGTTGCCATCTAAGCGAAGTTCCTCTAAATTGGGGAAATTTTGGCTGTTTAAACTCTTTGGTATTTCGGTGAATTGATTATAGGCTATATCTAAGCTGAATAGTTTTGGTAGTTTCTTCTCTATGGTGAAATCTTTTATTTGGTTGCCAGCAATGTTTAAAACCTGAAATAAAATATTGATCAATTAATTTATTATTTTAGCTTGTGCCTACGGACGGAGCATCACCCTATCACCCAGTTGGTAACTAAATATTACTTAGGTACAAATTCATTAAACTTGGAAAACTAAGGATCTTATCAGAACAATAAACTAAGTACAGATTTTATTGTGTTCTTAAATGTCCCAGTGTGATAGAAATTTTTCATAATTCATTACTTATAGGAAACTCTAAATCATTGTTTCATGAAGACATTGGTCATTCAAAGATATGTCATACAAATGTACTAAGCTACGGAAGATGTAAAATAAATTGGACTTATTGGACCAGCGTTTTCAATTTCAAAATAGACTAACCTCTAAATGGTCGAATTTGGCTTCAATCTCATCATACATATCCGATAGTCTGTTATAAGAGAGGTCTATGTACGTGATCCCGCTAGGGAACGTCGGCCAATGGTACAACGTGTTGATCTTAAAGATGGCGATCTGGAGCGACGGCGGCAGTGCGAACGTGAACGTTATGTTGTTCTGCGCAAGGTTTAGTTCACGAAGGCTCGTGCAGGTTGAGAATGCCTCTGGTTCTACAATCTCGATTACGTTGTTGGATAAGTCCAGGAGTTCGCTGTAAAAAGAGAAAATAAATTAAAATAAATGTTTTCATTGACGTAATTTTTTTAGATAATTCATTAGGTAAATAGTTACTTGTGCAACAAGAGAGGAAAGTTGGTTTTTCTTGCGAGTGTTGATTTTGAGTCCCAAGTAAGCAAAAAAGTTAGAATCTTGAGCGTAGCGAAGGACTCAAAAACACGAGATGTATTAAAATAACTTTCTCTCGTGTGACACATACAACTTTTCACACATACACTCAGTAGTGAGAACATATTAAAGGTAAAAAAAATCAACATCAAGTAAAGTTAACCACATTTATTTTCACCTCAGCAGCTCGAAAAGTTAAAAAGTTTTTTTCCTGCGAAAAACTTTTCACTCCAGGGAGTGATGAAAGTTGCACTTTCGTCACTGTTTTTTCACAGGGGAGTAGGTTTTTTCGAGCTGCTGAGGTGAAAATATACTTACATGCTGTTATCACTGGGGAAGGAATCTCTCACAATAGATCTTATTCGGTTCCCGTTCAGACTGAGCCGCTTCAAACCTTTCATAGTATTCCCATCGGCCCTCTGAAGCAAAGCGTCGAATATACCATTTTTACTCAAATCCAAGTCTTCTAATGCAGACATCGGCTCCAAAGCGCGAATTGGTATCTTCTTCAATTGGTTACTTTGCAAATTTAACCTTCTGACGTGGACTAAAGGTTTAAAATCCAGTGTGTTAAAAGCAGCTAATTTGTTATAGGATAAATCTAAGTCTTCTAAAGCTGGTATCTTGGTGAAGAGATCGGGAGTAATTTCCGTGAGGTCGTTTTGGGATAACGACAGCTTTTTCAAATTTGGGACCTCACTGAAGGGGTCGGGCCAGTATGTTTGAATTGCATTGTTGCTGAAACGTAGGGTTTCCACTTGCGTGTTTGGTGGTAGCCTGAAATAAATTCGTAGTTATTTTAAATGCTTAGGTTATGAAGGCTGGGTTAAAATACTATACGGCCAAGATACCGATATCTAATAGATAATTTTAACGTAAACTATGTCTAAAGATAAATCGAACGTAGTCGGACGTGGTCAGTTGCGTTATAAACCAAGCAACTTCTTTCAAAGATAATCTACTAATCAAGAACACTAAAGCAAGCATTACTATTAGCAAGCACCTAAAATAATGTACCTATAAGATACGTGTGTGCGAGGGAATGCCATTTTATAGAGTCTCATCCCAATCAAATACCCAACCGTATCGTCCGTAGACTAGACCGTGCAGGCGACTCTGTGGTACTAGGAAGAGTATATCACAACATATATTTATAAAATGACACCCACCCTGGGTGCCCGTTTAATACTTTAGGTATGTGCCGTAGGTACAGTCGCCATCAGATATATCAGAGCGGCCAAGGTGGTCACTAATATCTGAACAACGTCTTTATTGTCAGAGCGATATGGTGCTCGTTCAGATATTTTTTAGTATCATGGCCGTTCCGATATATTCGATGGCGACACCTCGTCATAGGTGATGAGAACAGATAATAAATTAATTGGAATGTGGCAAGGTAACGCAGCTAAATAGCTAAATACAACTTCGAAAACTTTATATTTACTTACCTAAATGTGCCTGAAACGTATTGGCATATAGGTAATCTAGCATGCCTTTGCGCACTAAAGCCTGTATCGCAAAAAATCAGAACAAAATTAGCATTAAACACAGGCATTAGCATTGACACTAGGTTAATCCAACCGGCATTCTTTCTCATTGACTGTAAGTGCATGAGCTATTGAAAAACGCCCTCGTCTAGTTTAAAATACCTAACGAGTATATCATTGGATAATCTCGGTCATTTCCGGCAAAATGACGCGTGATTCGCGAGCTAAGACGGATCGCTCGCTTTATGTCAAATTTTAATTTACAATACCTACTAGTATGTTGTAAGACTAGATAGGTACCTATTTAACAAAGTTAGATATATGGTTTATGGGAACTTGGAAAATTGGTTTAAGTACCTACAGTGTTTTTGTTTGCTTGAATTTCTGCATATAGTTAGGTACGATTAAGGGAACGAATTGACATAATTAGTTAAAAAAAATTGTTATATAGGTCACTGATGTATTAGGATACCTATTATGATTAAATCAACCAAACAATTGAAAATTTAATACTCCGGGATACAAAGGAAGCATTACTTATTGACGTATTACACACAGGTGCATCATTTATTGCGGTCTCTCAGAGTACAAAAATAATTTTATGGAGGTTTACATAATCGTTAAGATAGAATTAACTATCTCAGAACTGGAGCTAATTAGGACACTGCATGGTGTCTTTGAGAACCTATACTCAATTTAAGCTCAGGAATGCACCCTTACAATTAAGGCAGATTAAAAAAAAACTCGTCGTATAAGGTTCTTTTGGTGCTGATTCCAATTATTTTGATTCAGAAATTTCTGTATGTAGGACGTAGGTAGGTATTTACCTACTTACTGTAGATTTTTTTATTGAAGACAATTGCTTAACCAAGTTGATTCTAAGATAAACGAGAGAAGGCTAGAAATCGATATACCTAATAGAATTATTTGTTCATAAAAACATAGTCATATTTTCAATAATAATGACTGGTAGAGAATGCGTTATAGCATTAAGTCCGCCTTTTGTACTTTAAGATTTTCGTTTGAGCAATAAAGGTTAAATAAATAAAGATACGTTTATAGATAAAAAATACAGATGCGGTTAACCGCAAAAATAATACGGTAACCACCTGATGTGATTGATGAAAGACAGGAGAGCAAACACGCCAGTACAAGATAACGTCAAATAACGTGGGACATTCACCTTGCCTCTAAAATAATGAGGAAATTTGCTAAGATTAACATTAGAGGCAGAGCAAAGATTCTAACGCACAGTTTTAAACTTTCCGAATTAAAAAGGTCCTTCGAGCCGGATTTCATTCCACAATGCAATGCTACTTACACACGAAGTTAGTAGGTATACCTACCTATTTGAATAAAAAGTTAGGGACACCACACACCTGATCTGAATTCAGCAAATTCATAGAATAAATGCGGGTCATTCCATGTGATTTCAACAAACTTGAATTAAAAAGTGTGCCGCATGATTTTTGATTAGCATAAAAAAAATTGAGGATATATTTCATGGTGGCAGAAGTGCTGAACCAGCACCAGTTTTTTTTATCTTTTAATTTCCAAGTTTTGCCCATTCGAAGTCAGCAGTGGGGTCAAATTCTTGCTTGTACAAAATCAGACCTAACTTTTTTTTCTATAAAAGTTAACGAAATAATTATTACTTTTTTTGATTAGGAAAGAAATGTGGGTATTATACTGTATGACAAAATTTATCTGAATTAACTACAAAAAAAAATAGGTAGGTCAATTATTGCAATTTTAAAATGGTTCTTGTGCCAACCCTGGTGCATATCAAATATTACTTTTTTCTGAAATATAATGTACTTGCCGTGTTCATCTTGTAAAATAAATATAATTGTGTTAGATCAATTACTTCTAATAGAAAAATATAATTGAAAATTGAGAAATTCGAAAAATGCTCGTGTTTGACTCTAAAAAAATCGATGTGGAAGAGAAAATAAAAATTTGATTGTAGTCAGAAAATATATAGCTGATAATTTCGTTAATTAGATTTAGAAAAAAAAGTTTTGTTATTTTGCCTATTTTTTGAAACATGATGCTTAAATTTGGCTATGGTAGCTGATTATTTGTATGGAGGGCATAGACAAATTGAAGCATTTTGTCTGTGACTTGCTGAATTCAGATCAGGTGTGTGGTGCCCCTTAAATTAAAATGATACAAATCCAGCGCGCAGGTTAAGACTGTATCGAGGAGGGTAAATTTTCAGAATCTGTCAAATTACCCCGATGCACACATGTCCAGACTTCACGCACACTACCACACTTTTGGGGGGACAGGTCATTCACCTCTATTTTTTTTAAGTTGGCATAATAAGTTTGACTACACCTCCTTTGAGAAACTGAACCCGTAGGTTGCATTCCAAGAAGACAGAGAAATAATAAATTTTATCTTGCTTTCCTTGTTGGTCCTGTTTATGTCACATATGACGTATTGAAATGTGATTTGATTTGGTTTGATAATGATTTGATGAAATGATTAGTACTTTTTTATTGCGGTTTGAGGTTTGAGATACGACTTTTGTAAAGCTACCTATAAAAGTCACTTAATCAGATTGACAATGCCAATAACCACTCTATACAGCTCTCTATAAGGCGTAAAATCAAATGAAGGGTACCTATACCTGTAATAGGAATAGGACGGATTGGGCAGTCGCCATGTCGGATATATCGGAGCAGCCAAGGTGGTCACAAGTATCTGAACAAATCCTCTATTATCAAGGCAATAAAGTGCACGTTCAGATATTTTGAGTACGTTGATCGCTCAGACATATTTTACGGCGACTCTACGTAATATCTACAGCTACGGTTTTTATTTTTCTATGCAATATTTTAAAAATGTTTATTTTAATTTATACATATTCGTTATTGGTTATTTGGCACTGCATGTCGAACTACACGCAGTACGCAACATGAAATAAACAATAATTCGACTTTCAATAAATTCAAATTTTATTTTGAACTAACGTTTCATATACCGCCAACTGTTACAAGTTTGCCTACGATGCACAACTTTGTCTGGCTTGTAAAATATGGTTTTCTTCCCCAAACAGATTTATATTTTATTCCTAATGAGATACAAATAGCTGTTTGGTGAAGAAAACCGTGTTTTTCAAGCCAGGAAAAGTTGTGCATCATAGCCAAAGTTGTAGCGAGTGACGGTACTTCTTTCGTGTGGATTTATTTTAGTACAATATTGAAGCCACGGTTGTTTAAATTTATCATATTTCTCAGCGATTTTCTCCCATACAGTGTTGGGGTTTGGGGTGGGGGCGTCTCAGACCGGATATATTATAAAATTATAGTCTTAAATTGTCTGGATTGACCTTACTCGCCGAAAGAATCAGGGACTGTATAATCGAAAAATAAAGGTACAATTTTAAAACGGGATGTAACTCATACTGTTTACTTTGGTATATGGTTTCAGTAGTGAAACCAAAATTTTCTGAACTGAAATATATCGATACCGCTCTTTTTTGCGAAACCTTGAACGTTTTCATAAAGGTATCCTTTGAGCAGGAGTATGCACTACGCGCCGGCTACTACATAGTAAAAGCTACGACCGAAGTTTTTGGTATTTTAACAGTAAGAGTAGAAATAGAAACAAGTCATCATGTGATTGTTCACCCTGCTTTCCCCGCTTCTGTATCCAGATTTGTAAATTTTCACATTTTTATCAGAAATGGTTGAGTTCACAACAAATCTTCCAATGAACGAAATAATCTTTATTAAATTCTCTACAGTATTAAAAAAAAAGTATATTGTTAGGACGTACAGTTTCCAGTTATTTGTCGCGCATTTTGTGGTACGGTGATATTTAATGCTATAATATAAATCATACAAGACAGTACTAGCCACATGAGCAATATGAGAGACATTGGTCAATCAAAAAATGTTTAATAAGTCAAATTAAGGGCTATAAATAGGCCACCTTTTGGTACTCTTTTATGGACATAGCTCGTCCATAGCCAACATCCTCACATTATCTTACTAGGTTTATGATTTTCTTGATTTGCGCGACAAATAAATCGAAAACCATAATGAATACATAGTTACCTTTATTTACCACTCAATATACCCTAAACTAATAAAGATACTGTAAATTCATATGACTTTATTGTTACTGTTATTTATTTGGGTGACAAGCAGTTGGTTGGCTATACATCGGAACAAGGGCAAAGATAAGTTTGCATTCACCAATTTATTTTGGAAATTTAACTGGTAATAAAAGTAGTGGCAGACAAAACACACCTTCGGTCAAAATATTATTTAAATACGCTTTGTAATTCAAGAATACAATGTCTGCAACATACGGACTCATGGACCGATGACTGATGAGCTAACGAAAAGAAAGGTATGAAGCAACTATAAAAGCTTCCTTTAGCCATTTTGGTTGGTTAACCATGAAAAATATTTATATCACCTCTATTTTGCTTTCGGTTACGCGATCATTCATAGCAAATATGGATATATCCTATAAAGAGAAGAGAGAGGAAAAATATTCCCGGGAACATTAGGAATAAGCCTAGGGAATTTACTCGGGAATATTAGGAATTAACATTTTAGGTGGAGTTACCTGTACTTGATGTTCCAGTAAAGAGTTTTGTGGTCTTAGTTTTAAAATACAATTTGTATTCATTCAATAATTTCAAAATTCACGAATATTCCATCGAGGTACCACCTGGGGAATATTCCCGAGAACAGCATATCACTACTACACCACAGAGATGGGCTTTACAACGCCATAAAGAAGCCAACCGGTAAGATGATTGATAAATTTACGGTATGGCTAGCTCCGGAACTAAATAGTTGCCTTTTAAAATTTTAGTTGTAAGTATACTTACTTCGTTCAGTCCAGTAAATATGTCGATTTTCACCGAATATTGATGAAATAAAAACTTAATTTTTCGTACAGTCGACCACAAAGAGATGTAGGTATCTAATTTTTCAACTTATTGCGCTGTAATAAAGGTCCAAAAGTGGATACATCTCTTTGTAGTCGACTGTACACTTAGGTGCCTACCTACTTTTATTATTTCGCCTGTTCCGAATGCGACGTTAGTTTCTTGCTCATAGCTATGACTAAATTGTCCCGTAGAGTCTGTCCGGAAAGAAATGTGTCGTAGAATGTATGAGCTTCCATATAAACCACGACACTTCTGTTTCCTGACAAACTCTATAAACTTTATGTAAGTTACAATCAGAAAACAACAATGTTTATTGTTTTATTTTTTATAAATAGGTACTTTGTATAAAGGTAATAGATTTCAGATAGTTTAGCAGGCACACAATCCGCCGGGATGAAAACTATCACGTAATTCACTGCTCTCAACGGGGTCCTACCAGGAGACGAACTTAGATCTCGTCTTCCGCAGCACTCTGTTAAGAATAAACTATTCAGACGACCTGGAGTGATGTTATGAGCGCTCCAGATGATCGAGAGGCATGGCGTAACTGGCGTGAGCTCATGAAGCCCCTCTGTCCATAAGAACGACCATCGATTCACGTGTCTCTCAATTTGTTTGTGCTACAGGCGGAGACATTCTTCATTACGCATGTGGTGTACAAAGACTCGGTAGATTTTATTTTCTTATCTCATCACATGTGCACTCAATCTTTTATATTCTTACAGCAAATTTAGCAAAAAATAAGTCGGTAAAACGGCCAATAAATAATAGGTAACACATTTTTCAAATACTGCGGAAACATTGTATACCTACAGGTAGGTAATTATTTCGGATATACTGAGAAAAATAATTAAAATTGTTAATAAAAAATACAAAATTTGTGTCATAAGAAAATTGTCAATCAAGTTTATTGACATTCTTACATTTTTTAATGTCGTAATATTATGACCAGCATAATAAACATAAACTCCAGTAAATAAAAGGTAATCCTAAAACTCTTTTCGCATTAAATAGCTTGCGACGAAACGAATTATGAGGATTCGGTAGAAAAATTTTTTTTATTCAATCGTTAGTTGTATTTTTCTAATATTACGACATGTAAACATCAAAAAATATAATTTAATATGACACACGGTCTCTATTTGTTTTCCCTATTCATTTGGAATACATTCTGGCTACTGGTATCCCTTTTCGTGTACATATATGATTTTCTGTCAGAATAATTGTCAAAATGAAATGTCACAGGACGAAATTTGACGACACGTGTGCTTCCAATGAGGCCCACCGGCCATCTGAGTCAAAAACATTATTTGACTGATGTGGCGAATGTATGGGAATTTCACGAAAGCTTATGTTTATGATTGAATTTCATCGTTGCATTTATAAGGAAAAATATGAATAACACTTTATTCTCTAGTCCATTTATCTGGCTTTCAAAATATCGTTACTATTTAATAAGAATATGCATTTTTAATTCATGTTTTTCCTAAACCGCACAAGCGTATTTTTCAGTTTTTGTACAACTTTACTTCATTGTATTGAAGAAACTACAAATGATAATCGAGTACTAATTACTTTAAATTGTAGACACACTCTTTGTTATAACAATGATATAAATTGTATAGATTTTTGTAAAGAATTGTGAACTCAGGAACCTAAACGGCGATTGCTGTTTTGCTGATTTTGGACGACGCCCTCTTAAGGTAAATCCCGCCTGACGAGAAATAATTACAAAAAAAAATCCTATTGTCAATCAGTTCAGTTGAACTTATAAATAATATCAGACCATCAGACTTACACTATCAGGGCTATTAGATTATCAGGTATCAGTGCTCGTATAGAGTGTCTGTTTATTAATTCATGAAGGCTTATATACCTACTCGGCAGTTAACTTTAAAGGGAATTCATTAATACGGTTTTAATGGCGGATACGTCTTTATAAATACGACATTTTTGAAAGATACGTTTTTAATCTAGATGCATTGTGAAACGTTTACTTCGTTCCAGTACAGTGATTATTGTACATATACGAGTATAACAAGACTTAGTAAATAAATTGAAATCAATGAATTATAATAATATTTATATTATACGTGTACAGGCAACTCCATATTTGCAATCAAACTAGGTATATGTAATACCTAAAAACAGAGATGATTTAGGTTCTAGCCGCCGTGGCTGATATTAGACTAGTAAATCGTACCTATTATTCTTATTCGTGACAGAATAGGTACTTACATTTGCTAATGTACTTACATACTGTGTTTGGTACAATTTATTTAGCCCGTTAAACGAAGGAAAACTTAGGGGAAATAATTCGTGTATAGCTGAATTTTGGCATAGTTGTAGATAAAGGTGTCTTACACAACATACTAAAAGTACTCATGGTTAGAGGCGCCGCTAACGGGGAGAGGGGGGTGTAAAGGTCCCTATTTTTGGCTTTTCATAAATAATTCAGTAGCGGTGGCTCATACGAAAAAATGTTCTTCTACTTAATTAATCCACAAATAATTTTCTACAAAAAAGGTTCTTTACACTTTTTTGCTGGGATCAATGTATAATGAGATTTCGAGGAAATACGATAATCACTTTTTGAAACTTTCGGACCTATTATTTACGAAACTATTAGTTTTGTCTACACATTGCTTTAGAAAACCCATATTTATATTAAAAGACCTATCCAACAACACCCCACACATTAGGGGTGAATTAAAAAAAAGAATTTACCCCCACTTTATGTGTTCGGGAGGTACCCTAAAAAATAATATTTTTTCAGATTTTGTTTTAAAACTTTGTCGGCGTGTTCAAAACACATACTCATACGAAGTTTAACTATTCTAGTACTAACCATCACTGAGAAGGTTGAAAAGGGTATTTTTTTATTTTTTATGCCACGAGGGTGGCAAACAAGCATACGACCCGTCTCATGATAAGCAGTTCCCGTAGCCTATGGATGCCTGCAATCAACTTCCTACCCTTATAGTTTCGCTGTCCGTTTGTCCCCGTCTTTCCGTTCACGGCTTTGTGCAGTGGTGGTTAGTACTAGAATAGTTAAAACTTCGTATGAGTATGTGTTTTGAACACGCAGATAAAGTTTTAAAACAAAATCTGAAAAAATACTATTGTTTAGGGTACCTCCCGAACACATGAAGTGGGAGGTAAATGCTGTTTTTTAATCCACCCCTAATGTGTGGGGTGTCGTTGGATAGGTCTTTTAATATAAATATGGGTTTTCTAAAACAATGTGTAGACAAAACTAATAGTTTCGTAAATAATAGCTCCGAAAGTTTCAAAAAGTGATTATCGTATTTCCTCGAAATCTCATTATACATTGATCCCAGCAAAAAAGTGTAAAGAACCTTTTTTGTAGAAAATTATTTGAGGATTAATGAAGTAGAAGAACATTTTTTCGTATGAGCCACCGCTATTGAGTTATTTACGAAAAGCCAAAAAAAGGGACCTTTACACCCCCCTCTCCCCGTTAGCGGCGCCCCTATCCATGGGTACTTTTAGTATGTTGTGTAAGATACCTTTATCTACAACTTCACCAAAATTCAGCTATACACGAATTATTTCCCCTATCGAGCAGTTAGTGGGCTTCCTTCGGTGAGCTAATTTTGCGTATGCGTACTTTGGTCTTACAACTATCTGGCCTGTTATTAAAGCTTACAATGAAATATATCTACCGCTGCGATGCGAACCAATTAAACCTTTTTTGTTCAAAAGCCGCAAAAAATACGGCCCGGCACATACCTACAGCTAAGTACCTATTGTCTAATGATAAAGCAAAAAACATAAGCAAAAACCCCAATAAGTATAACGGACAAATAATGAAATTGGTAAATCATGAGTGAAAATATTATACGATTGGTAAATGTCTTCATAAACGTTATCGTCGAGTAAACAACGAAACTAGCCCTAAAGGGCTTGTAAATAAAGATAAGCGACCAAGGCAAATTAAGTGACAGTTACAAGTGATTAAAAAATAATGTTATTTACTTTTTAAATTCTACTTACTTGCTTAGAGTCGAAAGTCCTAAACCCTCGAATGCAGCAGACACTTTCAGCCCGTTGGGATTATCTGGCCACTCGATTTTGTCCAAATCCGGGACATTTTCGATTGTATCCAACTCTGAACATTGTATATTGAACACCAAATCAGTTCCATCTATTTCAGGTATCTCACTGCACGTGCAAACCGCACACAATTTGATTAAATTCTCTTTTTCCGTAACAGCATCCTGGCCACTCGTAAATTTAAAAATAAAAAAGTAAAACGTCAAATATATTTTGGCGCGCATTGTTTTTTTAATTCGCGGCGCGGCATGCGTGTTCGACTTTCGATCGAGGTGGAATGATAAGGTTCTTTATCGTGGCCTTATCTCTGTATCGGGTGTGTACATTGCTGAAAATGACGCAGAGGACAGATAATGTTGGATTAAGGGGAACTGGTGAGTCTTCGGTACACATATACACAAACATGATCCATTTAAGTTAAGCAAATTCCGGAAGCTGAACTAAAACACTGCCAAGATATTGATGAGAAATTCTAAACAATAACAGAACCGGCCCGCGTCAGCCGGATAGATTCAATGACCATGTATCGAAGGAATCGTAGGCTACCGTCCAATAGCCGGTCAAGTTCTATAACATGTATACGTTTGTGAACCTTAGTTCAACGCACTAAGGTGTACAACTGTGTACATGTTTGTGGCAGTGTGTGGTAAGACGAGCCGTGTAACGCGAGCCGCGGCGAGTGCCGGGATCTAATGACAACATTACGAATTGCCGTCATTAGCTATTGGTAAATAGGTTGAATTCCACCGATAACGCGAAAGCTTGCACCTGGCGCTTCCGTAGGTATACAGTAGCTGGTACGGGTTCACTTTATATTGGACATTCATAGAGTAAACTAAACAAAAGCAAATAACTTGAACCAAGTCCGTGATTGTACTAATCACGTAAGCATAGGCATTGATCCTATATTAACATTTGTCGCAAAATGATAACGACCTTAGTCTTACTTTATTAAATTACTTCTTATTTTAGTAGTCAAATTTTAATCAAGTGATTATTTTTTTCTTGACACTCGATCTTTGTCATAGTTACATCTCATAAGACTCTCTTTAAAACCATGATTTTATAGGAATTCAAATTCATTTAAATACGCATTTAAAACATGCAATTTGTAGATAAAACGAATATTTCCTGAAGATAAATCGGTCTTGTTAACTTTGCGAGGATCCCGCTAGAACGCAATGGGAACCACGGCCACGCTCAATTGAGGTAATCGGCTTAACCGCGTTCAACATGGTTGTAGATTCAACGCGATTATCACACTACTGCGGATTCCGCATGCAGCGCCGGTGTGCGAGCGAGATGCTCAGCTCTGCATGTTTATAGCGCTATCTCGTTCACCGGAACGGGACGCGGCGGAAAATTTCTTTGAACCTACAATCATGTTTTGAACTACCACAAAACTTGCACAGAAAAAGGTTACGAAAGGGGATCGAACTAAAAAAAATATTTGAGAAAATAAATATATATTCAATAACATTTTTGAAAACAAATGTTTAATTAATACACATTCACTTACTCTTATAGATTATTGTCTTTAACAACTATTCCTATAGTTTATGAAGCATCGACCAACTTTTTATATAAGTAGGAAGACTAAGCACATTTTTTATACCTACTTATTAGCAAACCAAAACTTGGAAGACATATTTATTAATCCAATTAATAAAACCCTGTACAATTTTTATAACTTTTCACATCACATCAGCCAAACTTTATAAGTTAACATAATTTTTGGAATGTTAACTAGAATAAGTACCTTTTAATACATTCATTTTAACAAGTGCAAATTTATACGAAATATTAAAAAATCAACAAAAACTACTACTTATAATTGATATCTGTAAGTCTGTTGCGACTAGCTTATTAGTACATAAAGAATACTAACGTTCTAAAGATACGATTACGTACTAGAGGTGTAACGAATGTTGTTTCTTGAACATTCGCGAATGCGAATATTTGACGCTATATTCGCGAATGCGAATATGGGGTCAATAAGTACCTTGGCACAAGGAAAGTTGTGGTATAGTTGAATGATTCAGCTGTGATATTTTCTAACCAAATGTAAAAAAAATATTGCTGGAAACTTACAATCATGGCAAATGTGTCTTTTAAGTATCTTCATGAATTATATATTTTAGTTGTTTCATGATTTTGAAAATATTCCGGTTAACATAACATAGAAGTTTGATGGTACGTAATAAAAATCGTATTCTTAATATATGAAAGACACATTGGCCATGACTGTAAGTTTCCAGCAATATTTTTTCTTAGATATAGTTCAGTAAAATTCGTAAATATTCGCATTGAATTTTGCGAATGCGATTATCCAAAAACGTGCGTATATTCGCGAATGCGAATACTAATATTCGTTCCATCCCTATTACATACTAACACCCTTCTTCAAGCAACCCCCAACATTTTGTAAGGTGAATCAATGTATACGTAAAATAATGGACCTTACCTAAAGGAATAAATGCAAGCTTACAAGTATTTTAGTAAAATTACACCTTTTTAGGTAGTGTTAACCCTTTGACCGCCAAAGACGTCAAATCACGCGCACGTAAAAATCGTGCCCTCAGCGCCAGCACGTGATATCACGTCCAAAATATAATCGGTTTATCTTGCGCGCTCGCGAGCGCTTGCGCTGGGGGACGATTTTTACGTTCGATGCTTGGAGTTCAAAAGGTTAATGAAAATCATTTAATAGTTTGACACTTACAACATATGAATTCAAACCCACTTTCAATATAAGGCGGCTATCGCACCAATGCAGATTTCGCATGCGCCGACGGTGTGTGAGCGAGATACCGTTCTACATGTGTATAGGCTATACAGTATAGCTCTGTCTCGCACACCCATCCGGTTGCGGCGCCTTTGTGATAACCGCGTAAGGTTGAATATTCACCATTTTATCCGTCACTGTTGTCTCAGCTGGTATCACAGAGCCAAAGCTGGTGCTCAGAATTCACTTTTTAAGTACCTATTACAATATTAGATAAAACTCACTGGGACTTGTCTATCCAATGCATTGCAGTAACAATGTAACGACAACCCGAGCAGTTAAAACACTCGGTCACGAAGTTTTTGCTGAATTCCATTAAAAATAAAACTACGCATAGTTTAACTCCCATGTTGATAGATAATGTGTAGTTTTACCAGGGACTATTTTCCTTCAAGCATAGGCAGATAGAAGCATACTGTCTCTAATAGTCTCTATGCTACGCTAATACCCTCGGTACTTAAAAGGTATGAGTATAAGCTTATTACTTCCACTGTTACTGCACTTTTTAACCAGCCAGACTGTACAAAGACAGTTATAAATTTTTAATAGCACAGTTTACGCGTATGTTTGGGATTCATTTCTATAGAGCGAATATGTTAAACTCATATTTTGAATCGCGTTAGTCCAAAGAAAGAATGAAATTTAAGATTGTTATTAATATTTTTGCTACCATATTATTATGTACAAACGTGCTACGAATTAAAAAACCGCGTTACAACTGAAAACACTGCAAGCGGGCGAGTAATACGCCGTGCCTCTGACGTCAGAGCCAAAAAGAGATAAGCTATACGTAATAATGCCAACCATCATGAACAAAATCTAAAAGTATTTCATAGTTTTAAAACGGACGTCTATTGACGTCTGTGGCGTCAGTGGCCTTGCCGATGACGTGACTAGCCGTCATTGGCGTTCGGAAGGTTAGAATGGGGGTTACCGACTGCATCAGAGCGCGTCGTGCTCCTTAAGCAGGAAGTGTCCGACGAGACGCTTCTGGATGTCCGTGACGCCGCCGTAGATCTGAGTGCCGCGGGCGTCCCTGAGAAGTACACACTCTTGTTAATAACAGTTTCCAACTTGAGAAATAATGTTATAGGAATATATTACAGCAGAGGCCGGGAATCTATTTTCACGCCTTGAGGAGGAGTTGAGGTGTGTTTTTCTCAAACATGCAATGAAATAAAGAAAGAATAATAGGTTACGTTCACACGGAATTAGTCTAGGTACTTGTAAATTACTATTATTACTCTCGCCTTAGATACGATAACCACTAACCATCTTGTCACGAGAAAAAGTAAAAATATCAAAATCTGCTGTTCGCATAACCTGCCGCCATCTTTGAAGTTACTTTGCCGGAAAAGTTTCTATGAAGTCCCATTACCTCGCTATAGAACTGTTCTTGGTACTGACGCCAACAGATATATCGGAGCGGCCAAGGTGGTCACAAATATCTGCATAACGCCTCTATTGTCAAGGCGATAAAGTGCATGTTCAGATATTTTTGGTTACCCTGGCCGCTCCGATATATTTGATGGCGACTGTACATACCTGAAGTGTCGCTCCGCGTCATAGTCGGTGGACAGCCCTCGGCCGCCCAGGATCTGCACGCAGTGGTCGGCCACGGCGGCGGCGTTGCGGCCGGCCACGTACTTGGCCATAGAACTGTTCTTGGTGCTGACGTCGGTCGCGGCGCGGTACGTCAGGAGACGCGCGCTCTCGACGAGTATGCACATGTCCGTGAGACGGTCCTGAAAGGAATGAACCCATTAGAAATAAACACTAACTAACTAACAACGCGAGTGGCGGCGCGTCCATAGGACACGATTCTCGTCGGCTTGCCTAAGTTTTAGGCGCCTGAGTAAGAAGTTCCTACAGCTTATAAAGAAATTTTAAGCCAATTTCAGCACCGGCTTGCTAAGAAAAATTTTGACCCACCGCCATTGCTAACTAATAGCCTCAAACAAACTCCCTCTACTTTGACAAAAACAGATGCATAGAGATTTAACCCTTTGACCGCCAAAAACGTCAAATCACGCGCACGGATTCGTGCCCTCAGCGCCAGCGCATGATATCACTAGCGCAAATTTTGCTCTGCTGTCAGTGGCCCTATTTTTCTGTCCGATGTTTGGCGGTAAAATAAAAGCGTTTTTTTATAGCTTCGTGTTAGACACTAGTATACATATCAAAAAAGACCTCAGGTGTTTGAAAATTTTGAGTGGTTTTCGACGTCAAAGAACATGTGAATTAATCGATTATCGTGTATGATCAAGTAAATATTTGGCGTACCTTTACTGAAGGGAGTCGCGTAAGATTTTTGCTAAACGCGACCCTTTCCTTAGCGTAGTTAATGGCCGTATCTAAAGCGGCTTGGGCAATACCTGTAAAATAATACAATTTTTAAAAATAACTCGTAACTAGAAAATATTAAATTAATTAACAAGTTCAGATTTCTTTTTTGTCATCCCAGCATCTCCACCAAGTCTATGGTAATTAACTAATCTACTAATAAATAATGAAGTAAGACTGTCATTATTAGTCACACCTTCAGCATGTCCCGCGTTACCAATCCCGCCTTGATGCAACGGCACTTATGAAGCTATAGAGAACTTCGGTTTAGTCTACGATCCGATATTCCACTTCAAGCGGGTACCATTTTAAAGATGTTGTCTGAATATCTGTGAATCTATTAGACTTACCAACAGCATGCTCCGCGATACCAATCCTGCCCTGGTCCAGCTGCGCCATGGCTATCTTGAACCCCTCCCCCGCCTCCCCCACGAGGCTGGACGCGGGGAGCCGCACGTCTTCTAGCGTGAGGTCGCAGTATTCAACTCACCAACAGCATGCGCCGCGATACCAATCCTGCCCTGGTCCAGCTGCGCCATGGCTATCTTGAACCCCTCCCCCGCCTCCCCCACGAGGCTGGACGCAGGGAGCCGCACGTCTTCTAGCGTGAGGTCGCAGTATTCAACTCACCAACAGCATGCGCCGCGATACCAATCCTGCCCTGGTCCAGCTGCGCCATGGCTATCTTGAACCCCTCCCCCGCCTCCCCCACGAGGCTGGACGCAGGGAGCCGCACGTCTTCTAGCGTGAGGTCGCAGTATTCAACTCACCAACAGCATGCGCCGCGATACCAATCCTGCCCTGGTCCAGCTGCGCCATGGCTATCTTGAAGCCCTCCCCCGCCTCCCCCACGAGGCTGGACGCGGGGAGCCGCACGTCGTCTAGCGTGAGGTCGCAGTATTCAACTCACCAACAGCATGCGCCGCGATACCAATCCTGCCCTGGTCCAGCTGCGCCATGGCTATCTTGAACCCCTCCCCCGCCTCCCCCACGAGGCTGGACGCAGGGAGCCGCACGTCTTCTAGCGTGAGGTCGCAGTATTCAACTCACCAACAGCATGCGCCGCGATACCAATCCTGCCCTGGTCCAGCTGCGCCATGGCTATCTTGAACCCCTCCCCCGCCTCCCCCACGAGGCTGGACGCAGGGAGCCGCACGTCTTCTAGCGTGAGGTCGCAGTATTCAACTCACCAACAGCATGCGCCGCGATACCAATCCTGCCCTGGTCCAGCTGCGCCATGGCTATCTTGAACCCCTCCCCCGCCTCCCCCACGAGGCTGGACGCAGGGAGCCGCACGTCTTCTAGCGTGAGGTCGCAGTATTCAACTCACCAACAGCATGCGCCGCGATACCAATCCTGCCCTGGTCCAGCTGCGCCATGGCTATCTTGAACCCCTCCCCCGCCTCCCCCACGAGGCTGGACGCAGGGAGCCGCACGTCTTCTAGCGTGAGGTCGCAGTATTCAACTCACCAACAGCATGCGCCGCGATACCAATCCTGCCCTGGTCCAGCTGCGCCATGGCTATCTTGAACCCCTCCCCCGCCTCCCCCACGAGGCTGGACGCAGGGAGCCGCACGTCTTCTAGCGTGAGGTCGCAGTATTCAACTCATCAACAGCATGCGCCGCGATACCAATCCTGCCCTGGTCCAGCTGCGCCATGGCTATCTTGAACCCCTCCCCCGCCTCCCCCACGAGGCTGGACGCAGGGAGCCGCACGTCTTCTAGCGTGAGGTCGCAGTATTCAACTCACCAACAGCATGCGCCGCGATACCAATCCTGCCCTGGTCCAGCTGCGCCATGGCTATCTTGAAGCCCTCCCCCGCCTCCCCCACGAGGCTGGACGCGGGGAGCCGCACGTCGTCTAGCGTGAGGTCGCAGTATTCAACTCACCAACAGCATGCGCCGCGATACCAATCCTGCCCTGGTCCAGCTGCGCCATGGCTATCTTGAACCCCTCCCCCGCCTCCCCCACGAGGCTGGACGCAGGGAGCCGCACGTCTTCTAGCGTGAGGTCGCAGTATTCAACTCACCAACAGCATGCGCCGCGATACCAATCCTGCCCTGGTCCAGCTGCGCCATGGCTATCTTGAACCCCTCCCCCGCCTCCCCCACGAGGCTGGACGCGGGGAGCCGCACGTCTTCCAGCGTGAGGTCGCAGGCCGTCGCCGCCCTGTGGCACACGCTTTACTAATGTTTTATAAGCTCCTTTTGCGTGTAGGATTGGGGCCAATACAAAAGAAGAAAACAATCATTGTAAACCTGTCCATATTACCTAATTACCTATGTAGACATGCCCTTAAAATATATCTCTCGAATCAATGTTAAAACTAAAATAGTAGTTTATGTAACTGTTACGTAATAGGGGTCCTTAAAACACGAGTGTGGTTTTATGAAACGAACGAAGTGAGTTTCATAATAAGATCACACGAGTGTTTTAAGGCCTAATTACGTACAGTTGCATACACTGCTTTATCTACACACATATTATTAACCCGAAATGATGATTGAATGACTGCAATTGCACGGATTGCATGCCATCGCCATCGCCATCTCGATTGTGTCGGCGGTCGGGCGGCGCATGCCCGCACCCGGATTTTCGGAGATAATAATAACATCGTTACAGATAACACATTTGTTCTAACTACTAAGAAGACGTTCGAAATTTGAACGTAATTAAGGTATCGGTTACCGATACTAAAATGTAAACATTAAGATGCAGCCACAGATACTTATATCTAAATATAGGGCGTTTGCTCATCGATCCTGACCATAAAATAGACATATTAGGGTATGGGTGTAGATAAAATATTTTTTGTGATCCCTGTGTATCGAAAAATAAGAGATGACAGATATATGGATAGCCACAGAAAATAGTACCAAAATCAAGAATTTAATAACAAGATCTTTTTTGCAGGTCTAAGTGAGATTTATTGAAGTGGAGACAAACATAGCTTTAAATTATTTAAGCTTATATAGTTTGTAAAAAGTTTGGCTAGGGTAATAATTCAATTATAGAAGAAGGTTAGATAAACGTAGAACACGTGTGCGGAACAACTACGACATACCTGACGCCAATAAGGGATTCCTTGTTGCCTTTGAATACACCTTCCGCATCCAAGGGCACCAGGAAACCTGACAAACATTTGGTATCATCAGTATCCTTCTTATACCTAGAAGTATGATGATTGTTTTATATAAGTCTTCTTTTTCAAAGTCAAAACATCAATCATTGATGGCGGGTCAGAGCGGGTCTAAGGACGACATATAAACGGACTCTTGCTCTGCATGGTCCTGCTCGAATCATGATGCTGCCCACCGTTTGGTTTTTCGGACAGTAGGCAATAGACCGGCAACGTGAGTAGAAATTTATTCTTCAATTTAGGCACATTACAATGCACTTATGAACGTCAGAAGTAGCAGAGGCAAGATCAGTGTGTGTCTAGCTAGAATTTGCCAGTAACAGCAACATACATACGCGGCATCACCGTACGGGAACGGTTTTCTAAACACTTGTATGCCAACCTCTTATGCCTCAGCTCCGGGTCGAAGGTAGCGAAGATGGCGGTGGCTTGACCCCCTATGGCGGAGGTGACCCAGCTTTTCCTGCCGTTGAGTAAGATTTTCTAATACTGTTCGGATCCCTGACATAACCTTATAAAATGTATATAAACTCACAAGCCAGCCCCTTATGCCTCAGCTCCGGGTCGAAGGTAGCAAAGACGGCGGTGGCTTGGCCCTCTATGGCAGATGTGACCCAGCTCTTCCTGCCATTGAGAATCCAGTGATCACCATCTCGGCGAGCCGTGGTTTTGATGCTCGCTACGTCGCTGCCTGCCCCTGAAATAAAAATATAAGAATCTTTAAGCAAATCAAATTATTTTGTTGAATATTTGGTTCTATTTCAATTTATAATAATATTATTTTATTTTATTAGGTACACTTAACAGATATCATACAAACTCTAATAGTATAGTAGGCGTTAAACGTGTTATAACTAGCACGATATCCAAAGCAAGTATACACCGCATGTTTTACAAGTAAGCGCAGAATTTTACAGTTACAATATCTAGGAGCGATCGTTGAGTAATAAAACATATTGTTTTTGAAGGAAAAACTAACTAACTAAAGTAACATTTGCATTCACAGAATAAATACAACACGAACTCATATTAAGGTTAAAACTAAACAAAATATATCTCAGCGTTTAACATTCAACCACTGAAGAGGAGGAGGAGGAGGATTGAGAGAAACGAGGGAAAAGGATGTCGGCCAAGCCCTTCCTAAACCTAGCAAAGTGGGGGTCAAAAATATCTATCCGAACACTATTATTACCGTCAGCCACAGCGTTATTAGGTTAGCATTTCATAGGAAAATGAAATACCCGTAAAAAAATTATGTTAATAAAAGATTATGTCACAATAACAATGAGACAAAAATATTTAGGTACTTTTACTGCAGTAAATATATATCCTAAACCTCAATTTAGTATCAGTAAAGGAAAGTGGCTAGACGCCCTTCCACCAAATTCCAAAAGTGTGGTCATCCTAAAGGTTGTCAAACATATTTAGGACACAAAGTACACATAGTTTATTATTCAGCTAGATATTTTCGTTTTCAAAGATTCTTATATACCAACCTGGCTCACTCAGTGCAAAGCAACCAATAGACCCTGAAGTATAGTCCTTCAGAAACATTTCTTTCTGCTCTTCCGTGCCCCTCTCATTAACCAGGTTCGCGTACAGGAAGTTATGTATAGAGAGTATCATGCCAGTGCTGGCGCAGCCCCGCGAGACCTCTTCTACTGCGAGTGCTAAGGACAGGTAGTCGAGGCCTAGGCCTCCGTATTCTGTGTCCACACAGGCCCCCATGAGGCCTAAATCTGTTAATTGCTTTATCTGAAAATTTAAAAAGTGAATTTTCAACTGAGATGGGGCATTCCACGAGGTGTCCCGTATAAACGTCTGTGTATCTCTGTCGTTAGAGATATCTTACCAATTTTAATTGGAATATTATAATTCTGATCATAATTTGACTCTATTGTCGCAGAAAAAGGAACTCCAAAACCTACCAATTTTCAAAAAAATCGTGTTCGTATGGGACAACGGTGGACTTTTCCGTGGAATGCTCCAGATACTCTTCTCTTTTTGGATTCATTTTATATAGGTCTAGATTTTCGTCAAGTCTACTCTCTAGTCTCTCTACCAGCGGCGGTGGGTCAAAATTTTTCTTAGGCAAACCGGTGCTGAAATTTGCTTAAAATTTCTTCATGAACTGTAGGAAAACTACGCAGGCGCCTGAAACTTAGGCAAGCCGACGGGAATCGTGTTCTATGGAAGCGCCGCCACTGCTCTCTACTCTACTGGATAAGTGGATTAAGGGCTTATATAATAAACACGACAATGCGCATACTGATCTCAATCATACTGCTTAAGAAGCCCTCATAGAAAAAATTACGGCAAAATATCATATATACTACAAATGTACATAACATATAATTTAAAACAAAAAAAGAACAGACTTCACTTAGGATCCGCTATTCCAAGAGGAAGTGGCCGAGTTGCTGTAAAAAATAGTGAAATCACTATAGGTGTGCCTATAATAGTTGAAGAGTTCCCTCGATTTCTCCAGGATCCCATCATCAGACCCTGACTTGGTGACAATGGGACCATCTAGGGGTTATACCTGTTCGATTAAAAAAAAATTTTGAAAATCGGTTCACGATTCACGGAGATATGGAGTAACATACATACAAAAAAAAAACATAATAATGATGATAAAAAAAAAAAAAAAAAAAACAGTCGAATTGAGAACCTCCTTTTTTGAAGTCGGTTAAAAATAGATTTGATTACACAGATATTTTCAACTTTTAAAATAAATAAATGTAATGTAGTGTACTGTGTATATTCGGCGTCAATAGAAAAATTCTGCGTTACTAGGCAAAAAAAAAATTTGACACAAGGAAAAACATTATTAAAGAAAAATTTAACAAATAGCAGATATTTTTACTAAAGTTGAACCAAGGTTGTACTTTAAAAGTGCGTGATTGCGAAGCACTGAAGGTAAATGTGTTTGTTTACATAATTTAACTTTTCTTGTTTTCGAACAAGGTTTACGTCAACTTATAAGTGACATTGTTTTGTGATTTTATCGAAAAATTACCCTTCCATGGCATGAAATGTTTTTTTAAGATAAATTGGCACAGACAGACAGACTTTTTAACGTTGGGGTTTAAAAAAAAGCAGCAGTACTTACTGGACCAAATGGGAACCTGGCTTTGATATCAAGCTTGGAGGCTTGTGGCTTGAGGTGCTGCTTGGAGAAGGTTCGAGCCAGGTCCTGGATCTCCTGCTGCTGCTCCGTCAGCTGGGTCGTGAAGGTGCGGCATTGTGCTACCGCAGTCTTGGCAGACTGGAGAGAACTTACTGGAAATAAAACTTTAGCATCACGAGTATGTTCCACTGTTGGGCAATTATTTTACCCTGATGCCACTAATAGTACATTTCAACAGTGTTGCTGACATAATGCTACTATTTAATACTTCTGAAATATTAGATAGGTAACTGATTTTGGTGATAATATTTAATACCTTTTTACAAAAAAAAATTACAATGCCAGATCAAAAATTGGGTTTCCATAATCTTTAGAAGTGTAGCAAGTTAGATTCTGAAGAAAAACCTTCAAAAACATTTCTATTAAGAACTTTTTAGTTATGAATTACCCCCTTAATAAAGGGGAGGCCTATGTTCAGCAGTGGACGTCTTATGGCTGAGATGATGATGATGATGATGAGTTATGAATTTAGTTTAAATGTGTTCTAACAACTTTACTCTTGCAAAATAAATATTGTTTTCAATTTTTACTACTACCAATAACACAAAGCACTAAAATATGTAAAAAAAATTAAAACAATATACATTTTGCAAGAGTAATGTTGATAGGACACATTTTAACTAAATTCAAAACTAAAAAATTCTTAATAATGGAATGCTTTTGTCAACATTTGTGAATAGACAGCGTTTTGTAAAATATTTACAAATTGCTAGTTAACTAATAGACCAAGTAATCATTTCCAGAGATCGGAATAGGTAGAGTATATTTACCTAAACTTTGTAGAACAGTGACGAGAGTCGGAGACTCCCTTAGGTCTATATTTTTTGTGCGGGATATCCCGTATTTGTATCCCGCATGTTTTAAAAACACAATGGTAAACTATCTTATTCATAAAAAAATTATTAAAAAGGTACATGGAATGTTATGAATAAGTTAGTTAACCAGTGTGTTTTTTTTAAACATGCGGGATACAAATGTAGTACGGAAACAAATGTACTACTTTACACGTACCCCGTTTTGTGACCCGTCCCGGTAGCCCGGTACGTGTTTTATCGGAAACGTATTAATATCCGAGTATCCGTGTAGACATACGTACCTGCCACAAATGGCCGCCATCTTGAATTACTTTGTTTTTCATCCGTTCGCGTTGAAAATTGATATTTGAGGACCTTTAATTAAGGCTTCTTAATACAAAACTTTATCCGATCGGTTAGAAAATCGATATCCGAGGATCTTTAAGGCCCCTTAATACGAATTTGAAGTAGAAATTGCAGAAACTGGCCGCCATCTTGAATTTCTTTGTTTTTGATCCGATCAAGTTAAAAATTGATATCTGAGGATCCGCCAGGCCTCCTAATACGAATCTGAGGTCAAAATTGCAAAAACTGGACGCCATTTTGAATTTCGTTGTTTTTGATCGGTTCGTGTTGAAAATCGATATTTGAGGATCGGCCATGTCCATATCTTCTTCTTCTTCTTCAGGTGCCTCTCCATTACTGAAGGTTGGCAGTCAGCTTCTTAAAATTATCTTTGTCGAGTGCTAATCTGAACAGTTCTTCAACGGTCTTTATCCCCGTCCATTCCCTGATATTACGGAGCCAAGACATCTTGCGTCCTCCAGGTTTACGCTTTCCGGGTACTTGTCCCATCATTATGGTCTGCAAAAGAGAATACTGGTCGTGACGCACTATGTGTCCGAGATAAGCCACCTTTCTTTGCTTTATGGTACGGACAAGTTCTAGATTTTTTCGCATTCGGCGTAGAACCTCCACATTCGTCACTTTGTCCGTCCAACTAAAACGAAGCATGAATATACATGAATCTAAAGTCAAAATTGCAAAAAATGGGCGCCATCTTGAATTTCTTTGTTTTTGATCCGATAAAGTTAAAAATCGATATCAGAGGATCCATCAGTCCCTTTAATACGAATCTGAAGCCAAAATTGCAAAAACTGGCCGCCATCTTGAATTTAGATTCGTATGATATCGATTTTCAACACAAACGCATCAAAAACAAAGAAATACAAGTTGGCCCAATCCAAAGATATCAGTATTAAGAGGCTTTTAATATACTCAGATATCGATTTGCAAAACGAACGGATCAGAAACAAAGAAATTCAAGTTGGCACCCAGGTTTAGCAATTTTAACTTCAGATTCTTGTTAAAGAGCCCAGTGGATTCTCAGATATCGATTTCCAACACAAACGCATCAAAAACAAAGAAATACAAGATGGCCGCTATTTTTTTCAATTTTGACCTTAGATTCGAATTAAGGGACGCGGCGGATCCAAAGATATCGAATTTTAACTTGATCAAATAAAAAATTAAGAAATTCAAGATGGCGCTCAGTTTATGCAATTTTGACTTCAGTTTCGCATTAAGAGGCCTTTAAGAGACTCAGATATTTATTTTCAATACGAACGGATCAGAAACAAAGAAATTCAAGATGGCGCACATTTTAAGCAATTTTGACTTCAGATTCATGTATATGGACCTGGCCGATCTTCAGATATCGATTTTCAACACGAACGGATCAAAAACAACGGAATTCAAAATGGCGTCCAGTTTTTGCAATTTTGACCTCAGATTCGTATTAGGGGGCCTGGTGGATCCACTGATATCGATTTTTAACTTGATCGGATCAAAAACAAAGAGATTCAAGATGGCGCCCATTTTTTGCAATTTTGACTTTAGATTCATGTATATGGACCTGGCCGATCCTCAAATATCGATTTTCAACACGAACCGATCAAAAACAACGAAATTCAAAATGGCGTCCAGTTTTTGCAATTTTGACCTCAGATTCGTATTAGGAGGCCTGGCGGATCCTCAGATATCAATTTTTAACTTGATCGGATCAAAAACAAAGAAATTCAAGATGGCGGCCAGTTTCTGCAATTTCTACTGCAAATTCGTATTAAGGGGCCTTAAAGATCCTCGAATATCGAGTTTCGAACCGATCGGATCAAGTTTTGTATTAAGAAGCCTTAATTAAAGGTCTTCCAATATCAATTTTCAACGCGAACGGATGAAAAACAAAGAAATTCAAGATGGCGGCCATTTGTGGCAGGTACGTACGTCTACACGGATACTCGGATATTAATACGTTTCCGAAAAAACACGTACCGGGACGGGTCACAAAACGGGGTACGTGTAAAGTAGTACATTTGTTTCCGTACTACATTTGTATCCCGCATGTTTAAAAAAAAACACACTGGTTAACTAAGTTATTCATAACATTCCATGTACCTTTTTAATAATTTTTTTATGAATAAGTTAATTTACCAGTGTGTGGATATCCCGTATTTGTATCCCGCATGTTTTGAAACATGCGGGATACAAATACGGGATATCCCGCACAAAAATATATAGACCTAAGGGAGTCTCCGACTCTCGTCACTGTTCTACAAAGTTTAGGTAAATATACTCTACCTATTCCGATCTCTGATCATTTCAAATAACTAGGCATCTGCTTATTATGTTCTGTATACATAATAGTGTTTATGTATGTTAGGCATTAAAACAGTTCACAGTTTTGCACTTTATACTTTTGTAATAAAGTACAAATTGTACACATATATAGTTGCCATTGACTGTACTTGTTTACTGCCATAACAGATAATGAGATAACAATCGGAAACCAGTCACAATGGTTAACAGTAAACTGAAGTATGCAGAAACAATTTCAACAGAGCTATTATTAAAAGCTTAACTCTCGAGTAATGAAAGTAAATATTTAATATTATCTCATCATGCCCATATGTTCACACAATTTATTGTACCTTTACCTAAATCACTTGTGTCCACAGTTACTATGGTATAAATGATCTGGATTAGTAATGAATAACAAATTCTATATGGATTTAAGTTCACTCAATGGAACTTTAGGTCCAAGTAATTTATTATACTACACCAGGGGTTTGGCCATTTTGGTAGAACCCTATAAAGCTTAAAATAAACAAAAAACGAACTAAGCAAATGCTATTAACATTTTTAACTGAACTCTAAAACATGTTAATTAATTTCATGAACTTGTCTTCTTTAAGTATCAATTTAAGCTCCAATGACATTCAGAATTAATAAGTATGTATGTCATGATTATTATGCGCCCTTCTGACATAACCGGCTTTGTATTCAATGTGTATACGTGACAACTTGGCTTATTTAACTTAGGTTATCAAGTATTTGTTCAAGCTGATTTTAAATCAGTGATATAGAAAAATTAAACTATGTTAAATATGTGAATGTAATTACAATGAAGCTTATTTATTTACAGAATGTTATAACGTTGAGGAGGAAAAATGCCATTTTAAAATATACTTACAAGTTAGTTTTGTAGATTTTAAGAGCCCGCCTGCTGCCATGTTTCTTAAAGATAAAACACAGTATATCGGACAACAGACGAATCTGATACGGAATAACAGTTGTCACTAAAATATACGATAAGTATGATAATGACCAAGGTCGCAGCCTACACTAAAACTTCAAAAAGTTGTTTTCCCCACTGCTCCACCGGTTGGCCACAGAGAGGATTTCGTATAATTCATATAAATACAGATATACATATATGTAACCTATATTGTAAATTATCCTTAAGAAACCATAAATATGACTACAAGTTTAAATATTTAAATTTGATACTAAAAGTAAGTACCCAGAAAAAGGACGCAAATTACTAATAAATAAAGGTGCCGCGAGTTTGGTTTGCTTGACAGCACTTGACAGCAGACAGTGACAGTATATAGGCGTTTTTTAAATACCTTACTCACCTGATGTCTAGTCTTGTGAACACTTCTTCGTGCTTTGTTAACTTATTCTTTCGTTGCTTTTTACCAGTGCGTGGCTTTTATTTGCCGTATCATAAAGATATAAAAAATATTGGGGCAAAAAAAGCTGCAATATTGATAAACATCTTAACATCTACCAAAAATTGAGTCCGTGGATAAAAACATTGTGAAAACGTCTTTAGCCTTAGGACGTTTTTTTCTGTATTTAACTCGAGACATGCTTATTGTAGGGTCGCCACACACCTAGCGGTTTTCCTCGCGGAATTACCGGAAGTAGCGGAAATTTGTCTATGGTAGCGGAAATTTGTCTATGGCTTCCATACAAAAAATCTGCTACCATAGACAAATTTCCGCTACCATAGACAAATTTCCGCTACTTCCGGTAATTCCGCGAGGAAAACCGCTAGGTGTGTGGCGACCCGTAAAGCTGTGTAAAAGCGATATTAGACATTGCAACCTGCAGGGCCCAATCTGTTGTGTACCCTGCCTCTCCCTTCCCTCCTTCAGCACCCTACAGGCCCTACCTTTAATTACACCTTCCAACCTGACAGATTGGGCCCTGCAGGTTGTAATGTCTAATACCGCTTTAAAGCTGACACCCTTTCTCAGTTAAGTAGGAGTAAGTAATGCCTTTTAACTGTCATTGTCATTTAGCAAATAAATAGAGGTGTTTCTTTTGTAGTGCAAAATAATCCAATAATTTTAGTAAATTAGCGGTTATTCGTCATTGCAAATTAGTATTTCAATACTTTAACAAAGTACTTTTAAATATCTTGTTACTCATCTGAATCTATAATTATTAATTAACAAGGGGGCGTATAAACCTAAGACAGAAGTGCCTCGACAAAATGACTTCGATAATTGATCAAATGGAGCAGCACTCCCAAGCTTCATCGAGGTTCCCGGTGCCGGAGCCCATGACGTCCTCGGGCTTCATCAACATGCAGCTGGAGGACAACACGCCCATGTTCTCCAAACAGAAGATGAAGTTCAACCCCACCGATGCCATCACCCACGTTGCTGTGGCCAGCGACTACCTGGTGTTGGCCATGGCCAACGGGAAGCTGTTTCGCATGGATTTAAAAAGGCCTGATCAAAATGAGGGTATGTGTAGCCTTTTTTTTTAATGTAGTTGACTAAAAGTCGCAAATTTGTGTTATTCTATCTGATCTGCTGCTTATGTAGAGCAATACTAGTTGTTATTTATGTACAACAAATATACAATTTTAATACATGAATATACTTGAATATTTGGCTAGAAAACATATAAAGTAGGTACACACAACGCCTTACTAGGTATACACTTTTGAACGTTATTACAGCGGAATAAGGTTCAAAAGTGTATACTTAGTGAGGCGTTGTGTGTACATACACCACACCACACTGGCAGCCAATCAATGACAATTGAGATAAAAAAAAGTATAATGGTGATTAATTAATTATGTGAAACAGCAAAGCAGATCTAATTATTATAACACTTTAAGTAACAGCTAGTAATTCTGTACATTTGTTTTTTGTAGTGGTTACAGTTGTTACATTTTTTCCTGTTGTAATTTGTACCAAACATTTCCACTGTTAACTATCAACATATTTCACTGATCAACTTATGTTTGATATGAGGAAAACATACCTTAATATTGCTGGAATAAATGTTTTTAAAATTTTAAAACATTTGTGATAAGGGATATTGGTTTGAACATAATCATGTTTAAATTAATGTTTAAGTGTGATTCAACTTTTTAACGTTGTTCACTCAATCCCCATTATGAAAAGCACATGATCATATTGTACCATAGAAAATGTTTTGGCAATAAAAATTTGATAGATCAATCTCATAGAAATAACAAGAAATACAACACATTTTTTCAGAACTACAATATTCAAAGTTTGTCCAACCAAACACAAGACTAACGGGAATATTCCTGGACCCGCTGGGTTACCACCTGCTCCTAGCCTTCGCCGCCAGAAACAAAGATGGCAACCCAGAGCTCGTCTATTTACACCGGAAGAGCTCCAAACTCAAATCCGTAACAAAATCCAGGAACTATGAAGTGACTGAAGTCTGCTGGAACAATGAGAATACTTCTGAGGTTACCACTGGTCCCATTTTGCTGGGAACGTCACAGGGACACATCCTGGAGACTGAGTTGGAAGCAGATAGTGATAAAATGTTTACAGCTAATCAACAATATTGGAGACAGGTAATTTCTCTTAGAATAATTATTTAAATCTAAAATGCAATGTATTTACACCTATTCCTATATAAATATTTCAAAGTGCCCAAAATTTATAAATTAATAAATTTGTATAATGATGCTACTGGTGGGAACCTTTAATTGGCTCTCTGTTACTTACCCATATAGCTACAATATTAGTACTAGCTGTTGGTTCCCCGAATAAATAAATAAATAAATAAATTACATTTTCTTTAAGATTCAGAGCAATGACGCGTCTGAAACTACGCGACGGGCGGTTCCAAAACACGTAGGGAGCTTAAATACCGCAACTATAACTACGCGCCATTGCTTTGACTATAAGGGCTTGTAAATAATTATTATCTATGTTGATAGACCAACAAGAATTACGCTCAAGTCTTGTTGATGAATTTTTCTTATTTTCTATTTTGCTTGATTGCTATCTTCTAACATGTAATTAATTCCTTGCAAGCTGCCTAATTATCTACCGCTGTATGGAGGGAAGGAGATTGATGGATTGGTAACTAGCCTACTTATAACTACTTTGAGCTGATCAACTACATCAAGATTACTTAACACAATTTTAACCTTATTTTGTTTGTGTTAAAAATTAGAAATAAAATAAAATATCTTTATGTGTTAAAGATGCATGTTGTGTGTTGATTATCATGCATTGCAGTTAGTCATGCATGTTGATTAACCTTTTCCACGCCAAAGACGTATATATCGGCACCACAGGTCCAACGCCAAAGACCGATATATCTGTCACCGACCACAGACCAAAATAGACCTACATGCACATGCATAAAGTTTAACTCCATTTTTGACATTTAGATGTGGCGTCTGAGTGGTAGGTTTTGCGTTTGACATGGCGTCGAAAAGGTTAAAAATAGGCAGGAAAAATAAGAGTACTTATTTGTGTCATTATCTTAAGTAACACACTGACATCGCAATCTGCCGGGATAAGTGGAGCGAAGTACGTAACTTACATTCATACCTGGTTTATTAACTATTTGATGTTCTTGGTCAAGCTTGCCCTCCGCTCACCTAGTCAGCATATCTTCTACATCAGGTCTGTCAGCCTGCCAATTAGACCGGAGTAAAGATTTTTTTTTAACAATGACGTGTTGACATTAACTTTTAATCAGTTAGTTTTTATTCTCATTGTTAACTCTGGTGTTAACTTACCAAGTAAATAACCACCCGCAGATATTTGACATAGTGGACAAGGACTCCAACCCACCCATCACCGGCATCCAGTTCCACCGAGTCAACACCTGCAACAAGTTCTTCGTCTTCGTCACCACACCCACCAAGCTGTACCAGTTCATCGGCTTCGCTGCCACCACGGACGGCAAGATCTCGCTCCAGTCTATATTTCACAAGTAAAGTATACCTTATTGCTAGGAGATAAAGTTTAGTTCAATCCAGTAAAACACAAACGAGTTTATCGGCTATGCTCTTACTAAATATATACGGATGGCAAGTTCTCACTGTAGTCCATATTCCACAGCCCTAGAATCGTCGAAGTCGACTACCGTGACCAGTTTAAAAAAAAAAGTACACAACTCATATAAAAAAAATAAAGATCAGTTCATATCTGCAACAAACCAATCGATTAATTTTGTCAATTATTTGAGGAAAAAATACTTGATGCTACAACTGTTACATATAATATAGAGTACATAACTCTATCATCACTATCATCAGTTCATCGGCTATGTTGTTACTACGAATGGCAAGCTAACGTTCAGTCTATATGTATAATATTCCACAAGTAAAACATACCTTATGTTTAAGCGATAAGGTTTAGAATATTTCACCAGCTCGGCTATATAAATCTTCTTTTTCTCTGCCTTACTTAACGACGACTACGACCACGATTTTTATCATTGCACAATACATTGTCATAATGAGGACCTACAGGTCCTACAGGTCCTCATTATGTACCTCATTATGGTGTTCGATTTGGTTTGAGCAGAGGTTCCCAAACTTGTTTTAGCCACGCCCCCTGCTGCCTAAAATAAAATTCCCAAGCCCCCTTCGCTTCGTGGTGATGGTTTAATAAGGACTGTTAGGTAATGGTATTCAAATTTCCCGAAGCCTCGCGCCCCCCTTAAAATGTGGTCGCTCTCCCTCCCCCCGCTTTGAAAAGGTGGTGTGGGGTTTGAGATTTGTTCAGTAGTTTTTTATCCAGATAATTAAGGGGATGGCAACGGCTAAATTCCATACCTACCTTTTTCAAAGAAAAGTGTGAAAGATAGACACTGTGTTACGATTGGTATGGGAGCTCATTCGATGAATTAAAAAATACTACGCATTAATTGAGAAATATAAAATAATGAAGTTTTTAGAATTAGTGTCGTGGAATTTTGTGCTTAATTACAGAAGTATAGATCAAGAAATTAAAGACATACACCTGTGTAAAGCTAATGTTAACGTAACTGTAACTAATTATTTTCTATCGAGCCGAATTCGTCCAATCGTGTATCGGAATTTACAAAGTGCTTCCTTGTTGGCTTAATGGATTTCGTCTAGCGCTGTGCTTTAAAGTTTAAAGGCCTCTTTGTATTAAAAAAAAATGTTTACTCTTTAATTCCAGCCCTGAAATATTGCTAGGTGAAATCGGCAAATTTTTGCTCATCGACCTTAGATATTACGGCAGACCTGAAGTATTGGCAAAACTGGACAAAAAGGGCCCTGGCCACACTGCCAAATATTCCTCATCCCTGCTAAATGGCATGAGCGCCATGTCGCGAAATGTAACTAGGAAAAGGTGAAGTAGAAAGTCTTTATAGGTCATTGGCTTATTCCCGTGATTCCGTTTGCGTCAAAGGATAAAAAGCAGCCTGTGTGAGTTTCCCGCTAACTGAAAATCACGCCTTTTCCCTGTTAGAACTCACGTTGATCTGTTTTTGAATGCTGCTTAATAAATTATAAACTATTAACCTAATATATTTTTATAATAAACTTAGCACACCAGCGTTTTTATGGCACTTACTAAAATGAAATGTTTTGTGTGAATACCTGCCGAAATATACATTCATATGTATATAGTTTTTGTTAATTATTCTAGTACTCTTACCTCATTACCATCATTGTTTTGATAATTAAATACAATAAAATCGAATACTTAAGGCAACAGGAGCCCGCCAATCAATGTTTGCCAGGTGATGGCGTATCAGCTGCGTGGTCTTTATAATGCTGTATCTTATGGTTGAGAAATTGCAGTATAAGAAATAAATAACCAGTCGTAAGAGGAGTTTCATTTCAACTGGCGATATAAATTCAAATAGTCTTTTTCGAAATGTCAGAACGTTTTGAGTTCATAAAACGGCCTTCAACTCCTTTTAATACCATCATTCAAAACACTCTTATCGTGAAAACCGCAACCACTCTAACCCGCTTATTCATAAACGTGTTTCAAACCTCATTTAGTTAAATTATGTTTTGTCTGTTTGTATTTAACAAGCACAACTGTCAAACGATGTTCAATTGAAATAAATAAGACGCACGACGATATGTATTTTTTCTGATCAGGTACTTAACGATCCCGGAGACGGGTATCCAGGAGATCCCGTCCAACTTGAAGTACTCCAAGCTGCAGTTCTACTTCGACCACAACAACGTGCCCAAGACCTTCGCCTGGCTCACAGGTCCAGGCATATTTTATGGACAGGTAATTTGTTATTCAAGTATTTTATGACTCCATTGAAAGTTTTGACATAATTTAATTTCAGCCACCTTGTTCTCACGACGACCATTTCCATGACGAATGTCCGGCCCGGATTTTAATCGGGTATCGGCACCTCTTATAAAATTGTGTCGTGCAAGTCGGAATAGTTTCATATAGAATGTTCTGAAATTCGGGCCCGACATCCGATAAATGGAAACGGAGTCTAAAGGAAAAGGTTGAATACTTGTAGTCTTGTAAAGGTACCAATTTAAACTTACACGATTTTCGCTTAAGAAAAAAGGGGGACTTAATTGTAGTCAAACCCAACCCAATATCCCATTGCCGCACGAGAACTTCCAATTTACAAAGTATTAAAAATAAGACCATCCCATTGACGGTAACATCCCATCGTTTTTTAGCACTTACGTGCTGCTAAGGATTTACTTCTTTAGCCTTCAATTCAATGTGTTTACAGTTGGACTCGTCGTCGCAACAGAACTCCAACTCCCTATTCACCCAGGCGGGCCTCATCAACTACCCCTCCGACGACAAAGACAAAGACGACAAAGACAAGGCACCCCTCTCTTTCGTACTCACGGAGTTCCACGCACTACTCATGTACCCCGACCGCGTCAAAGCAGTGTCGCTTCTCAACCACGAACTGGTCTACGAAGACATTTATTCAGAAGCTCATGGGAAACTCAAAAACATTGTCAAAGATTTCAGAAGGAGAACCATCTGGGCGGTCACAGATAAAACATTATTTAGGTACAAAATTGTAAGGGAGGAAAGAGATGTATGGAAGATCTATTCGGATAAGGAAATGTTTGATTTAGCTAAGGAATACTGCTTTAATAACCCCGCGTATATAGACATAATTAATGTCAAACAAGCGGAGTTGCTATTCTCTAAAGGCGATTATGAAAGAAGTGCAGAAATATTTGCAGACACACAGAGTAGCTTCGAAACCGTATGCCTTAAATTTTTAGAAGCGGATCAGACGAATGCCTTAAAAATATACCTGAACAGGCGATTAGAATCTCTAAACGAAGACGATAAGACGCTAATTTCAATGATAGTCATCTGGATTACTGAACTATATCTATCTCAGTTAGGTGTGCTAAGACGAACGGGACAGGAAGACTCGGAAAAGTACAATCAGCTCCAAAGCGATTTTGAAAAGTTTTTAGTTCAACCGAGAGTAGCGAAATGTATGCAGCATGTTAAAAAAGTCATCTACGATCTAATGTCATCTCACGGCGACAAGCACAACCTAATCCAGCTAACTAACTTAAACGAGGACTACGAAAACGTAATAGCTCAGAATATTTACAAGAAATCTTACGCCGAAGCGTTAAGCACGCTGTCAATTTTGAAAAAGCCGGACTTATTCTACCAGTTCGCGCCAGTTTTGATGGAAGAACAGCCTAAGTTGACTGTGAACACTCTGATCGCTCAAGGCACAAGACTGAATTATTTGAAGCTGTTGCCAGCTTTCCTCTCGTGTGAGAATGACGAGGCGCACGTGGGTGAGATTGTGAGGTATCTGGAGTTTATAATGCAGAACTTCAACGTGAAGGATACGGCCATACACAATTATCTGTTGACTTTGTACGCGGAGCATGACAAGGTGGCGCTCATGCGGTATTTGGAGAGGCAGGGGCAGGACGCGGTGTTGGTCAACTATGATGTCCATTATGCTTTGAGGTGAGTAGACAACTGTTTAAATGAGTCGAACATTTGTTTTTTTTGGGCTGTAATTTTTTGTTTTTGATAATCCAGTCCGGATAGACTCTGTACGGGGAGAGAAGTGCCGTAGAATTCATGAGTCTCCATATAGACCATGGCACTTCTTTCCATATGAACTCCAATAGAGAGTTCATGTTCTGTTCGCCAACAAACTGTTATGCAGTTTGGCGAAAATTTAAGTTTTAAATATATTGTGTTATTATAGTTAGATAAATAAATAAAATAAAAAACAATTTATTCTTTACTTAAGCGTTAAAGCGATTTATTACATTTTGAATAACAACCCCACTGATTTTGTACAAAAGATCCCCTTGGATAGAAGCGTATCTAATATATCCATAATGGTCCCAAAACTAGAATGATATAATCGAACTCATTTAAAAATTGTCAAAGGAACAAAAATAAATTTCCACTCTTCGGACATACTTTTCATTGATTAGTTTATAGTCCTGAAATGTGATAAAAATCCAGGGTTTTAGCACATTTCAGGGGGCGCCACGCTTTAGCGAACTATATCTCGGGCAAATATTTACCCATTTAGTTATAATCTACAGGTTATGTCACGAGAGGGAACTCCCCGAAGCCTGCGTGAAGCTGTCGGCGTTGCTAGGGCTGTGGGAGGCCGCGGTGGAGCTGGCCCTGCAGGTGGACCTGGCGCTGGCCAAGGCGGTGGCCGCGCTGCCGCCCGAGCCGGCCGCGCAGCGCAGCCTGTGGCTGACTATTGGTAAGATGCCAGTCTTTAATTAGAGATTGCCAAAGACACGTAGCCACGACTCGATTTCAAGGCGTAAAGTTTTGGATACATGTTTTTGATACATTAAATGTATCCATATTTTCAGACGTGACCGTACCTTTTGATGTAAACACAAATAGTTAATCCACTTTTAACAACCCGGACTATATTCTTCCAGAAACTTCTTCAGAACTTAGATGAGCTTTAACAACATCAATGTTTCAGCGGAGCACGTGATCACAAAAAACCAGGACCTTCGGGAAGCCATGAGCTTCCTCACCGAGTGCCCGCTCCTGAAGATAGAAGACTTACTACCGTTCTTCAGCGACGTGGTCACCATCGACCACTTCCGAGACCCCATCTGCCAGTCCCTTCAGGTAATCGTCATCATATCATACAAACAGGTGCCATGGCCTTCCTCACCGAGTGCCCGAGTGTTTCTTCAGTCATTTGGTCACCATCGACTAATTCCATAACCTCATCTGGTAATCTCTTTCTCTGAGACACCTTAGAGTATTGAAATTCCACTCCTGACTAGATCTAATATTAGGCTGCGTCCAGATCGACAATGAATAGGTCGAAAATAAATCGCTAGCGATGTTTTCGCCAGATCTACTATCTTAAGTTACAAGTTATGGTTGAAATTTCTGGTATCCTGTCAGTTTCATTTTTTAGGATCGTTGGCTGGTAATTTACATTACAAATTACCTTTATTTACAGGAATACAACTGCCAAATAAAGGAATTAAAAGCTGAAATGGACGAGGCCACCCAAGCCGCTGAATCCGTAAGTTACTATTTTAACGATCTCCGTATAAGGTGTATCCAGTTTAGTAACTATTTTTGCAATTAACCCTTTGACCGCCAAGCGTCGGACAGAAAAATCGTGCCCTCCGATCTATCTGTGATATCACATATTCGCGATATGCGCGTGATTTGACGTCTTTGGTTTCAAAGGGTTAGACATATCGACTCGCCTCATCAATTTGAAATTCAACGAAGAGACGTTCTTCCACCAAACTGTCGCTTATGAACGGCACTGTTTCGTGCTTTCAAATTACGCATCATTTGAAATCTCCTTACTACTTTAAGTACACCTATTATTAATGTACAGATATACCAACTATTTGTGATTGTTCCCAGGTACGCGCGGACATCAAGTCGTTCCGCAACCGCAGCGTGTGCGTGTCGGTGACGGAGACGTGCTGCCTGTGCGAGATCGCGCTGCTGCTGCGCCCGTTCTACCTGTTCCCGTGCGGACACAAGTTCCACGCCGACTGCCTGCGCTCCGAGGCGCAGCCTATACTTAGTAAGTGGACGGCCTCAGGGGCGAGCGCTGCGAACAGCGTTCCGCAACCGCAACCTATTCTTGCATTAACACACCTCTTGTTTTCCCATTCAATTTCTTCACATAGGTACTAAATAATACCGTATACCCTGATAATAAAGCCCATTTCCCAGGCCCAGCCCGCCGCAACAAGCTCGCCGACCTTCAGCGTCAACTAAACGTCCTCTCAAAAATCGAGCTCTCAACCATCACCAGCAGCGGCCTGCCTCTCAGAGAAGTGCTAAGGAATGAGATCGATGACATCGTGGCCAACGAGTGCATCTTCTGTGGGGAACATATGATCAACTGTATAGACAAGCCGTTTATCGCCGAAGAAGACTGGGACCGGGTTATGAAGGAGTGGGAATAGAATAGTCCTGACAAAGGATATGCCCGGGTTTTGTATCCACTGAAGTATTGCTTCAGGTTGGCAAATTATTAACCGGGTCCACACCAGACGAGCCGCCTCGCGAGGAAATTGCCGCGCGGGGCAGCTCGGCTAGTGTGGACGTTCCTCGGCCGAGACAAAAGCTCGCGCGGCTGCAACGCCTCGGGCCAGACACGTCGACACTAGCCGAGCTGCCTCACGCGGCAATTCCCTCGCGAGGGGGCTCGTGTGGACCCGCCTATTTTCGTACGAGTATAATGTGCCACTTTATCGCCACAAGTTACATGGGACTCGGAGACCCATCTCTAACCAGCAGCTGGTTGGACATTTGAAGATACAAAATGAGATATTTTCTCAAGAATGTAAGTTGGCAAAACTAGATAAATTATTTGGGAGGAGACCCCTATTATATCCGAAATCCATGCAATATGTCATATACTTTAATTATTTATTTTTAACTTTTCATGATATTTTTTAAATGACCAACATAAGGTTCTACTACAAACTAGAACTTCTGTGTTCTGTGTACAGTCGCCATCAGATATACCGGAAAGGCCAAGGTGCTTGTTCAGATATTTTCGAGTACCTTGGCCGCTCCGATTTATTTGATGGCGACTGTACATAACAGGTAAACTTGAGGCTAAAGGAAACCTCTACTCCTCTCATTATAATCGCTTTCTGTGATAATCAATTATTATTTTCTATTACGTCGCCATGTTATCTATTATTACTGTAATGTGTAAGAGAAATACGAAATAAATATATACACCATTTTGTGAAATCATTTATTGAGAAAATTGTGTTATCGGATAGTGATAAACAATAAATTAATTAAATATATAAGGATTTAAATTAGCAAATTGCACCTCAAATCCTACGCTTAAGGACGCCGTCCTTTCGTATTAGAAACTTAATACATAGTACAAACATAAACACGTCAACACGCTGTTATTATGCACGATGCACGAGAGTATCACGAGGAGAAGGCTGAGTACTCGTATCTACATGAAACTATTCACTAAGGCAATTCATTGACTAGCTGCAGCCGCGTCTACTTCCATCTTCTGAGACTCCTGGTCGCCTTTCTCGTCTACTTGCATTGATTCTAACTTTTCTTCCTTCTCGCTTTCTTTAGGCGTATTGTCTTTGCTCTTGTCGCGTTTCTTGACTACTTTTTTCTTGGGACTCTTTTTCTCGGTGTCTTGTTCTTTTTTCTCTACTAGGACGGCTCGTTTCTCCTCGGGTCGCGTGTCGGGCGGCGGGACCTCTTTAGCTTCTGGTTTAGCTTCCTCCGTTTGTGGTTGTTGGGGTTTCTGTTCCTCCTTAGTCTCTTGCGTGTCAGCCTTCGCTTCTTCTTTGGTGTCTTTTTTCATTTCGACCTCGCCGTTGGCCTGGTCGGCGGCGGCACTGGCCTGCATGTCTACATCTTGCGCCGGGGCCGGAGCCGCCGTGGCATTAGCATTACTTTCCGCCTTCGCCTCTAGCACCGCTATACATTTCTGAATACACTTAATCGCCTCCCTTCTCGCCTGTCTGATGTTCTCCTTCCCGTCCGTTTCGATATTGTCTAGTTTGATAAGGTTCCTCGTCAGCATCTCATCGAGGTAAATGTACTGCTTGTCTTTTTTGGTTCCGGTGAAGTTTTCCACTTCGGACATTAGGTTGAGGACGTCGGTCTGGATGGCGAGGATTATAGTGATGGGGTCATTAGAGGTGGGCTGTTGTTTGGGCGGAGGGGAGGGTGCGTGCGGTTGTTGAGGCGGCGGCTGCTGCGGGTGCTGTTGCTGCGGGTGATGCTGTTGCTGCGGATGTTGCTGTTGCGGCGGGTGTTGCTGGTGTTGTTGCGGCGGCGGAGCTTGCTGCTGAGGATGGTGAGTCTTCGCAAACTGCTCCTCCTGCTGCGGCCGCTTAGGCGACTGTGAGCGTTGCGGCGACGCGCCGCGGTACGCGTTCTGCGGATACGCCTTCTGCTGCGTGAAGGGCTGCGGGCCCTGGCGGAAGCCCTTGTTGAACGGTGTCCCGAAGGCGCGGGAGAAGTTGGGCGGGTGGTGGAAGGCGGGGCTGTCGTCGGCGAAGTACTGGTCGCGGTCGACGTGCGGCGGCGGCGGCGGCGGCGCGTAGTGCGGCTTGGAGTCGCCGTGGTCCACGTTCTTGTTGATGACGGGCTCGTCGCGGCCCTCGACGAAGATAGGGATGTGGCGCACGTTGCCGGCCTGCGGGTGGGGGTGGGGTTGCGGCTGCGGCTGCGGCTGCGGCTCTGGTTGCTCGTGGGTACTCATGCTGGGGGGGCGCGCGTCAGGGGGCGCGGACATGGAGCGCGGCGCGCGCTCGTCCGCATCGACCGAGGGGTCGGCGGCGCTCCTCTGGCCCAAGTCGACGGTGTTCCGGAGCCCGTACTGCGGGAGGTGCGGGGCCGGGCCGGCCTCGGTCTGTGTGGCGGCGGAGCTCTGCGGCTGCGGGGAGGCCGGGGCGGCCGGCGCCTGCGGCGGCTGTTGCTGTGTGTGGGGCTGCTGCGCCGGGTGCGTCTGGTGCTGGGGCTCCTCGTACCGGCGGCCCCAGTGCGAGGGGAACGAGTCGCGGAACTCTGGCGGGATGTCGTCGAAGGGGAATCTGTCGAAGCCGAATGCGTCGCCGAAATCTGAGAACAATGAACGTTTCTCTGTTATGTAACCTGTAAGCAAATATACATTCGTTAGAATGCTGTTTGCTACTTTTTAGTAAAATATGTACGAATTGTTCGTTTTATATTGACAAGTAAGTACATATTATGTATCTTTCTACAAAGTTTAGCATAAAACAGATTCGTCGAATGTTCTGATAGTAGGTACCTAGGTATTTTCTGTACATACAAATAGGTATATTTCCACTCAAAGTGAGTTCGAAAAATTTCGACCTATATTTGTCTTGAATTGCCTAGCTGATGCTGGCCCAACAAAGCTTTCTTTAAAGTGCAATTAATTGAAACTTAAATGACTGGATTACTTCAGTAACAACGGGAACCCTCCCCTCCCCTTGATATTTAAAACAGTTAAATAGATGTTTCCCAACAAGCCATTACTCAAATATGAATTGAAAGTGGCAGTTACCGTCTGTAGTGTCCTGGCTGGAGGGCCTGCGCTTGCGCGCCCAGGTGGCGGGCCTCTGCCGCAGGCGCGCCGCTATGTCGGGGTGCCGCGCCGCGAGCGAGCTCCACGCGCCGGACTCGTCCTCATCAAACGGGAAGCCACGCTGAAACAAGACACAAGCAAATTCAAAACAACTGCTATATTTTCGAAAATAATTTACTTCTAAGAAAACAAGCATTTTATGTACCTAGTAAGTATCGATCTTTATGATCAGATTTACGTGTTAGGTACCTTTTTTCACCAATTTCCTAAGTATGGAGGAAGGAACCTTATTTTTAGAATTTTAGTTAGCATACCGCACGCCATTCAATGTTACGTGTGTAGGTAAGTAATTGTTGTCATTAGGCATCGTTTTTAAAAAATACATCACGTTACTCATATTGCCCGTGACACTGCGCGATGCCTACACGAGGCGATGTGGGCGTTGTTATTAAATCTTGATTTTACTATACCAGGAAAACACCTTAGTCACTTACGAGTATGTTTGTACCTATAGTTTCCTATATCTATATAACGACAGATGCTCGAATTGACATCATGTTACAGCACAATCGAGTGGAAACAGCAGGAAAGCGTTTTTATAACAGTTTTATTTATGTTACAAACTTGTTGGTAGGTAAGTTGATAAGCCCAGGTGCGGTAGCGGCGAAGACCCGACCATATAAGGCAAGGCCGGCCGAGGGCGGCCTCAGTCGACACTTTCTTATTGGACCGAGTTATGTTAATTCCGAGTCGATACCAGGACAATTACGGAAATAAAAATATATTGGATATTGTCATGGGCTTGAATTTGGATAGCAGATTGTAGTCGCGATAATTCAATTATTTTACGAGTCACTTCTACAGCCGACTCATAAACTTGATTGATCAAGATTGAGAAGAAACTCAAGCAACATTTGCAATCAAAGAATCGAGCTATCGTGAACTCCAATGACAACAAAAGCGTTTATGTTGTCAAACAGAAGGCAAACGTTTACATGTCACGAAAGATACAACTGTATCCACAACACAACAGTCACCGCTGAAACACTCAAATGCCATTGCCGCGAGTCAGATCAGTTCCGTCGAGTGCACAAATTGTTGACAATTACAGCAATCGCATTCAAATTATAATAACAACAATCTTATAGTAACGAGGTGCAACCGTGTTAGTAGCAAGTGCTAAAGACACGCAATCTTGATCGTCCGGTCCCATACAATACAAATTGCCGTGGAGACATAAATTTATAGCGATATTATCTTTGACAAATTGGATTAAATTTATCTTACAGCTCGTGCGCAAATACATTCAATGTTAATATATTTTCGAGATGTATTAAATTAAGAAGTTTTTAAGCTCTAACTCAATGACGAAATGTGGTAAAGCAGTCATTCCACTTATTATCTATCAATATTGAGCTATCTGATGTAAATTGAAAAGTTAAGAACTAAAATTAGTCGATGACTAAATTACCTACAGTCTTGTTTACCACAAATACATTTGCTCAATCCAACTCTGAATAAATTAGGTCGCCTTCTTAGAAGCATTACCACACTAATTCTTTTTAGCCAAACAATACCTACGTATAAAAACCACTCTGTGTGTGTCAATCCAAATAAATTACAAACATATCACGTATAGTAGTTAACGACGTAATGAATCAATAACATTATAGTCATAGTTATGACGATAATTAATAGAGTAATTGACAAGCGCAAAAGGAAACCAGAATGCGATGCGAATCACGGACATATTTCACTACATTATCAAATTGAATTTGAGTCGTGACTACCTAATCGCCAGTTAACGAACAAATGTCCAGAAAAGCATTATAGTTGACTCTAGATCATGCTATAAAATGTTATATCTAAGTATTGCCAGTTCCGGAATGATCACTTGCCTGTTAATGTTAACACGTCACTAAACGCGTTAACTGCTGAACTAACATCTCAGGATGATCCATCTCTGTTGACCAATCATTTGCTAGTTATAGAGTATAGGTACATATTTATAACTTCATAAAGTCGCAATGACTTTCAAACGTGTCGTAATCTTCTATAAACTAATTTTAGAATTTGTTTATCTAGTATCGCTAGTTTTGAAGAAAGTCTAGAGATGCAAGAATTTAGCACAGAGATCTTTATTTGTTCGCAATATTTAGTAACAATACGTGTGAGAAGTTTCTCTTTCTCGTCGGAATAATAATAAGTTACGAAAACGACCGTAACAACCACAATTTGCATGATTTGCACAGGGTGAGATCATCGGGGGACGAGGCAAAAACCGATTACCACAACACTGATTATTAAGTAACTGCGTCGTAAGAAAATATAAACAAATTGAAATTGCGTTTTCATTAAACAAGACATAGGTATATCAAAACTTTACATGGCCTCAGATTTTGAGGAACTATGTACCTGTATTCACATTTGGCTTGATAATTAATAAGAAATTAATAACTGTGATACTTTTTATGTGGAAAAAATTCGACGCAAAATAATACGCATCTTCATGATCTTCACCAGTTTTTTTACGAGTCAATGGCCAAGCGCTGATGGCAATGAAGTAAAAAAAGTGTTGAGCGTTAAACATTAAGGTTGGCCAACTGGACGTAGGCGGGACAAATGGTAAGGTGTATTGACAACGTAGAAGGAACTATTTTTAATCCTTTACAATAAAGGCCATTTGTTCAAATGACGACGAAGGATGTTCCTATCCTATTATTTTAGTTCTTGCCTTGTTTTAATTTACGCTCAAACGGCGCATATATATTGCATAATCTACTAATATGGCAGAGAACGAAAACGACTTCCATTCAAGGAAAACGTTGAGAAATCGTCGTAATTATGCATTTACTAATAAAGAAATAGTGTTGGTCATCGAGATCAGTATTGAGTCCTCCGTATTTGCATTTTCGTGGGCGACCCGATGGCGTCACGACAACTGCGAGCCCGTTTATGAGCAAACGATGGATTTGCTTAAGTAAGTCTAAGCTGAATGCGATGACATCATCTCCTCAGGTAGAGTGTTTGTGAGAGCCGAGCCGTGAACGTGACCGATCGCCGGCTAAGGCCGAAAAGTCAACAATCAACGGGAAAGATCGTTTTTAGCACGTGGTGTGATATTTGCATAGAATAATATACTAGAAATATGTGACGATGCAGAGTGTAAAAAATAACAAGGTGTTTGTCAGCAAACTGTAGACCACGACTTTTCTACAACACCTAAACAAAACCAGTTACAACGCGGGTCACTTTGTTTGGAACTACCAATTAGTCCCCAATATTAACAATAACCCCGGAAATGTTCTGAAGTCTTGGTTGAAGTGGCATGTTTTTGGGTCAAAGTGGAACAATCTTAAGCGTTAAGATAGTAACTGCTCATCAAACAAACCAACACACGTTTCCAGAAGCACTCGAGCAGAGCTTGCAACAGAGTTACAGCAAACTGACCCGTGACCCGTTTACATGCGTTTACGACTTAGGAACAACACGTGTTCAACTAATAATCGAGATTAAATCGCATTTAGTACACTACCGGCAGCACTCCAACAGAGCACTAGTGTTTCAAGTCTGTTTATCTGTAAATTTACTAAGCTCTATTAAGAAGTCAGTCGAAATACACGAAATATCTGTTAGCGGGAAAGTAGGTAAAACTAGTCTTTAAAAGTCATAGAGTATTTATAACCAGAAACATTGAAGAAACGAATCGTAAATAATGTTGAGAATAGAAGAAAATAACAGAATTTGACTTTGGATGATAAAATCATTGCTTTACATGTTAAAGTGTTGATATCACCACTAGATCTTCTGGCTCAAGATTGTATTCACAAAAAATAACATAATTCCATTGGTCACTATACGAATCGTTCTTACAATAAAATATTCTCAATACGAATACAAACAGAAGTTCCGATGCCAATGTAAGAGTCAACTAATTATTGTGTCACTTGATTATGTAATGTTATCTACCGAAGCCAAAAAATATTAAAAGCTTTAGGAGGGCAGACAGAATAGACATTATTTCTGTTTTGGCAGACGACACTTTAACAGTCTGAAATGAGCAAAAATCTGGTTTTTGGATAATTAGTAATTACGAGGGAGAATATTGGACAGCGATGGAGACAAGTTATGTGCGCGTGCGCTGATGGGTGAGTCACGCAGCGTCGCGACGTCACTACATGTTTACATTCGCAGTCTGTATACCGAATTGTGACCACTGCCAAAAATTGAGTTTTTGTTCTGAGAAAATAATCGATATCTGTCATATTTATCACAAGTCCCAGTGGAACTGCGTTGGTAGAGCCCAGAAACAACTGGAGCTTATTAATTATAGATGATTTAATTTTGTCAAATGATATGAACAACACCGATAACAAGCTTACGAGAATTTTAACTTTTGGGGTGAACAGCTTAAACAAATAGGTAGTTCGCAAGAAGTCTCAGGGTATGTAATCGAATTTACCCGTACGACATCTCCAATAGTTTAAACGACAAAATGGTCATTAAGGGACACCAAATTCAGACAATGATCGAAAAATTCGTGGCACTGAATCACTAATTGATAACAATTAATCTCATAACTTAGGATTCCGCCCACACATAATAGAGATAAAATTGGCTATTGTTGTTTTAGGTTCCAAGAATACCAGCTGGCAGTATTGGCAGTATTGTATCTATTCTAATTTGGAGAAGTCACTGGTCAGCGCAAAGATCCGTCAAAAGGAAGCAAATACTAGCAAATATATAGCTAAATAAAAGAATAAAAAGCCGTTATTGAATGTCTACGAGATTAAAGTATGATACATTAAAAAAAATTCGTAGACTCTTCGGGTTGGGGCTTCCTCCAGTTTTAGCCAAATTTCCTATCTTTGGTCTTCTGTAGCCAATCGTTGCCAGCCGTAGCCATTATCTCATCGGTCCACCTTTCTTTGAGCTTCCCTTTTTCCTGGTAAAATACCTTATGTTCTCTCAAACATTTTCCTCAGATCAGAACAAAGGATTGAATCGCTCAAATTGTTTGGATTACAGCAGAATTCATTTATTTTAATACGCAGCGTCGGGGCTATAATGAATCATTATTCATGAGCACCACCTACAGATTATCCGTACCATAAGGTGAAAATAAGCAGATGCAATAAGACAACCGTACAAAGATTAAATTTATCAAATGTTCAATTAAATTCAAGATATTGACGCCACTTATGGTGATGATAAAAACACAGATAATAACATAAACAAATAAAGTAAAACCGTCTAAATCTGAATAATACCATTAAGAACGATTTTTTCATAAGGACATTTGAATTTTTTTACTTTATTTCCTTTACTAAATACTTCTCAAGGTAGTTGTCTAAAATACAAGGCAGGTAATTTCCTTATGTAGGAGGTGACAGGAATTATTTCGGGCCGGGTTCCAGGGTTAGTCACGCACCAAATTGCGATTCTAACTTGGCAAACGCTCAATTAAGGAAATTCTTACACGTGAGTTTATTTACTCATAAATGTCATAATATAAAATATAATATGGAACCGTTTTCAAATAATAATTCAAGATATATATACCTTTCATATTGTTACTTATGAACTTTTCAGCTTTGTTGACAATATTCTAAATTGATATCAAAATTTCAGAAAATATTGACAAAAACAATGTCTAATCATGCTACGATTTTTTTGGTATTCAAAATTAGACGTAAACAGCAGCTATAGCAGTAAAATGATGGGATAAATTAACCTTTTATTATTGTTTAGAAAATTAGGAATGAGATGAAACTCGTAAAAACTAAAGTCAGTTTAATTCATAAAAATATAAATCCCAGGATCTCCATATTATCACAAAATGAACTCAGTAGTTCAGGGCAAAAATAAATTAGTGTTGATCACTAATAGTACAGACAAAATTTCTAAATAAGGTAATATTTGTCATATGCTAGACGTAAAGTTTATGAAAAGTTCAAAGACCTAGCTTAGAGGCTTACCTCATCCTTCTTCCCGTGGTATTCCGTTGGTTTCTCTAACACAACAGGTGATTCCATTACCTTAATCCTAAACACTGGAATGTATCACAGATAAACACTTCACTTAGGTTGCGTGTGGCACGCGAATAATACTGATAGCTTAGTAACGTTCGCTCTCGTTTCTCAATGTATACTGAAGTCGACGACGAGCAACGCTGGCATTTATACGCTCTGTCGAAACCCGCTACGAGAAGCGCCTAGATTGTTCGAGAACGGACCTTTGCTGGTCGTTTCGATGCGGTCGATTTGTAAGTGACGCGTCCATTGCTGCTTTGCAACGGGGCTTACTAACTCTTGTGGATTAGGGGAGGAACAAAAGCGGCGATGTATGCTTGTGGGGGACTGCGCTACATTTTCCTACTTGGAGTGAGGGCAAAAAGCTCGCATGCGTGGTCGGGGTGCTCAGAACTTTCGAGGCAATTCTACTTTATTATGATGCGGCCCTTAAGGGCCGTCCAAAATAACGAAGTTTTCTTTTTAGAGAACACGAGTTATCCTCAATATATTTATACATTTTGATATAATTACAGTCTCTACCAGATAGGGATTTATAAAAATAATACAATACCTTATGTTTTATTTTATTGGTCGCCAAGTAGGTGAATCACTAAATGCAATTTATTTATTGTAGTGGCAACACAATGCCAATTACAAAACGAGTGTGTGTTTATTATTAAATTTCCTTCAGCGATCCTTATACTCGCACAGAACATTTGTACCTGACACAGCTCATGAAGTCATCTAGATACGTTTGTCATAAAACAACACATAAATGATTGTATGGATAAATAAGCGGTCACCAGGTAAATAAACATTGTAAGAGATGCAATACATTTACAAATCGCTATAAAGTTCTGCAGCAGAACAGCTCGTAAACGTCAGTAGGATTATTTAGGACAGAGGGTGATCTATCAATACATTTATTAGTCTACGACCGGAATGCGAGGCAATGTACCGACGGTTATAATGATAGTTACAATAGACGGGAGCGGCACATGAAGTCAGCTCTACATTCCACAGTTTAATAATAACAAAAACTGAGGTACACCCCGTGTCCAGTAAAAGTACGGATGGGCTCTAACAAGTAACATACATAAACTCGACCAGTGTATTCTAATCTCTAGGTGGGATGAGTTAGATTGCTGACAAAATCAGAAACCGTGCAACACAGCCCTAAGGAAAAATTGTATTTCCCCAACTTGTATCTATTGTACAGTCTCCATCAGACATATCGGAGCGGCCAAGGTGGCCACAAACAGCTGAACAACGCCTCTATTGCCAAGGCGATAAAGTGCTTGTTCAGTTATTTTTGAGTACCTTATTTGATGGCGACTGTACGTAAGTTCGAAAGGAGTTTTGGCTCCTGTGCATGAGAGCTACCGGAGCGGTGCTGCATGGATGTTACATGAACAACATGAAGCATAAATAAGATTTTATTACAAATTAAACAGAACAATTGGGTTAGGTTAAATGATCCAATAAAATTAGCTATTAATAGTAATGCTATTCTTCAATAGCTGATCACAGGGCTGTGGCATTTGACTTGCCTGCGAAAGGTCGTTGAACCGCTAAAGAAAACGCATTTAGAGTACTCGGTGCAATGCAGATGGAATATTAAAGACAAAAGGAACTCAATTTATTGTAATTTAAATCCGCTGAATAGAAGAAAATGAGTACAGGTGTTTTTTTATTGCGCATTACTAATATTTAGCGACCGTAAATAAATATAAAATTAAGTCGTGAAACGGAAATACCACAAAGACGTGTAGATTGAATAGGACGGGTTCACTAAAGTATCTAGTTCAACAGTAATACTGTAGAAAACATATTAATTGTAGAAACAACTTAATTAAACACCGTTTTCTCACTTATCCTAATATTAATTAATCGTGTCGTGTCAATCTGTTTTTAATTTAAAACTAATTTCAAATCATTCAAGAACGTTTCCAAAATCCTGTTTTGTTTTTAAATAATGTAATAGTAGTAGTAGTAAAACACTAGCTGTGTAGGATTCAAACAACCGAATAAAGAACAGCTGATCAAAAATACTAATTACAAATAAAACGGAATGTTCTCCAGTACAAGAGCATGATTGGTACCAGTTACCAGACGGATTGCAATAACAACAGTTTATTCAGATTCAGACCAATGCGAATCTGCAGGCCCAAGGTTGATCGAAACCCGTAAACAACACAACTGGAGCATGGACCGTGTAGATGCCGTCTGAGATCTAAATACAGAAGTTTTGGTAAATATTGCGTAACTAAATATACGCGAAAATTATTGGTGACCGCAAAACTCGGAGAATTTGTGTCGTCTGGAAAGTATTTCACGCGAGGAGACAGCAACGAACTCGTTGAAGCAATTTATTAATAGTAAATTACACCAAAATCATGCAATGAAATGAGTTGATGATTTAAAAAATCTGTTTAATATTCTAAAATAATGAAATTTCATTACAATGAAAATGAAAGTGCATTGAAAAAAAGAAACTATTACAATCGTTGCGCTATTAACCGTGTGGCTTTAAAGATGTTTCATTGAGCCTACAGGAAAATAATTAAACACATGATCAAAGCCGAAATGTAGTGTAAACAAAACATTAAGATATTGGCAGTCCCGTGTCGTCACCGACCGATATTTGCCTATTTATATCGCCCTGATAGTCTCTCGCCGTCTGTCCGTACTCACATTTCGCTTCATTTTACAATCTCATCGTCCGGTGATTCAGTGCTGACAATTTCCTCACAATCCGAAGGTTTTGCTCTTGAACGGGACACCACACCACACAGTTTAGTTTCAATTCTTCGCGCACCACTCACTCGCTCAGCTCGGAGCTTCGTTTTGCATGTGCTGTGGGTGTATGCCGCGAATCACCGAAATAGAACTTTTGGAATAACTCTACACAAATTATATTGCCTGCGTCACTCCGTGAAGAATACTAGACGGGTTGAAGATCAAGAACGGAAACGCGTTTGCGCGAACTTATGATTTATGGACGTGACACATTTCTCTGCGTGCATCCAAAAGTGCACTGATCTTTTAGATAATATTATTGCACCTTTACAAAGGCTTTTTTGGCTGTTCAAATATTTATTTTGTCTCCAACTTTTAATGATAAATAGAAGGTTAAAATTTCAACAGCAAAATACTTATTCTGAGTCTCATGACGTTATTAATACTTAATAGTGTTCATTTTTCACATAATATAAATAACTAGACTTTAGTGCGTATTAATGTTTTAATAGTTCTTATTGAATTCAAGATTACAGTAAACATAAAAATAAAGTAGTTTTCCTTACAAGATTACTATATTATTGTAACCGTAATAATCTATTTTACTAATCGTTCTGGTAGTATAGTTGTCATTTTTTCTTTCCGTGCAAGCAGTGTAATCGTACTATTTTCCGTATCGTACTTAATCCACTACTCTATACTTTCTGTTTACTTTCTTAGATTAGATGCACATTCAGAACCAATCGAATACCCTGCTACCAAACCTATAGTCACCGCCGGCCGTCCATTTTTGCAAACCTTCAGTTATATCAGATATGTAGGTACTCATGTTTCACGTATCATTTTCGAATAATATGTCATACGCTGACAGCGCCTTTGCACAAGTTAAATGGCTTCCTTCCTCGTAGTAGAAGGGAGTCCTTGAGGTGCAGCGCAGGCGTCTCATTAGCACCCACACTGCCTATCTATTCACACATTTTGTACCCAACAGTTGCTTCACCACTAGTATAGATTGACCCTGATATTGGAAGCAAAATGCCTGATCGGTGGATAAACCTAGACTGGTCAGTGCAATGAGAATTAGGGCAGGCTGGTAAGTAAGAGATTCTAGTGCATGCTGCAGCGCGTGGGTGAAGAGATCAGGGCTGCGTAATGCGAATGCGACTTGTTTATTTGCTTAGGATGCATCATAATTTATAACTCATAAGGTTATTGCAGTCACAAAGTCATAAAATATTTAGATTTCCTCGACATTTTCCTTTGTGTAATATTTGCAAGTGCAAAAAATCTCTTGATCTTGATATAGTTTAACACCATAACACCGTTTAATGCTCGACTTGAATCAACTAGTTTTCAGATTGATTTGAAATTACAAAGAAAAGCTAAACTATTTTATCATAGAAGCTTTCGGATAATTTACAAAAACGAAAGTTTAATCCGTTGTTGGCGTTAGCCAATAGATACATCAATAGCAATACACGGTGTAACATGAGGAATTCCTGATTATAATTGAAGACTAAAATGTCATACAAACTTTGCTGAATTTTGCCTAGTTTACGAGATACGACCAATTAAAAAAAACCACTTTTCTCATTGTTGATCAACGAAACACGATTTTTAGATGGCGATTTCACCAGTATGGGCGTAGTCTAAAGAGATCTTTTATTGACAGATGTCAGTGACAATAAACATTTTGTGTAAACTATTTCTTATAAAAAAATTTAGAAATTCATTTAAACTTACTTACTTATTATGTACAACACAAAAGCATTAAAAAAAAAGAAAAAGGAAAAACAAATAAAAAATTGTTTTCGCGTTTTTGACATAAAGTCATATAACGTTTTTTTCTTCTATTGACCTCAGAAATGCGTGGGTCAAATCTTTCTGTTTCCTCATGTTACACCGTGTATAGAAATAAATACCCAGGTACGAGGGGTGCCTTTTAAGTTGTGTTTACACGTAATTTAACTAAATGAAGCTTGTGAGACGTTTATGAATGAGCGGGGTAGACTTTTCAAAATATAGCTAGTACGAGTATCAATTCAATCTGCAAACGCCCCGCAGCAGCCCTATAACAATTACTGGCTGATTGGTATCCAGCCACTAACGATTACTGGCTGATTGGTATCCAGCCACTAACGATAATAAATGGATAGAGGTGTTCTTATTACTGCAACCGGTGTTATTCCTACGTTCAAGTAATATTGTATAGATAGACTCTGTTTATACAAAGTTGCGTACACTAGTTGTAGCGACGTACAATTACGCTGTCGGCTGTTAACATCTTTATATTGGATGTTACCCCAATGTGTTGTTAAAACTGTTAAAGCACAGAAGTACCGCGAATTAGAGAAAACAATAAAGAAAAGTTAATATCAGTCTTAGAGTAAGAGTTTTAGGACTTTATCATCATTGCACGGAAGAGCAATTACATCTCTACTCCTATCCTTTATAGATAGAGCCAAGAACTTTTAAGGCACTCGCTGTTTATAACTTAATCGGTTTGTTTTGCATGACTGTGACACTATATTTTGACATATTGAGGAAAGAGATGAAATGCAAACAACGCAACATACGCAACGCCTGATCACGAAGTTAATGTTCCTATCATGAAAAAACAAAATCTGTGAATGTACGTATATAATTGTTAATAATACTAGGATAATAACACCAGCAATATTTGATACGGAAATGAAAGCAATGACAATCACATGCCAGATGCCACTCCAGGCACATTATCGATGTCAATGGAATATTAATTAGTAGGTATTAATTACATTATGTGAATAGATTACGAATTCATATTAGTTATTTCAGTTATGGATACCTTTACCTAGACAGTAACCTAGTTACATTTTCACAATCATTACGAATTTGTTAACGTTAGTTCAATATTAACAACTAAAAGATAACCACAATAATAAAATCATAAAATAAAAACACAAATCACTAAAAACTAAACCTTAAAAGTCTTATTAGTAAAAACGTTAATACGTTTGCTATTAAGAAATATACATAAATTAAACCACCCAGGTACCACTTATATGTTTTATATTATGACTGATATATAAGTATTCGATAGTCTTGTTAATTTAACACCTTATTCTCGCTGATTTGTGGACATTGCAGGAGTCGCCACACTCGCCACGAAGGAAATGGAAAATACATTTAAAGTTTACCTTCCGGACTGACATCGCCTGATATGTCAGGCCGAAAATAAAACGAGTATCACGCAAGGGACAACACTCGGGCCATGACACTTTCAGAGTTTTTTATCAAAATACTTATCAGTCAAAATATCCAATAAAAGAGTGATCTCCGAATTCGTAGGGATGTTATAAAAGTCGGGGTCAAGTTTTAGTAGATGTAGGCTCACAATAAAAAAAAAAGCTTTGTGAATTAAAGCCAGGGTGCGGCTTAAAATGTACGAACTGCGGCAAAGTTAATAATTATGGTAATATTCACAATATTCACTTCACACCTTTAGTAATTAATATATGATATGATCAACAAATGAGACAACTCGGTCAACTAAATAATAAATATGACATCAGAGGTCATAATGTGAGATATAATTAACAAGACGTGGTGATAATGGGCGTAAGAGTGAAATCACGTCATTCACAATTAAGTCACACGTGGTATGAGATAAAATGATCTAATATGATGCAGATTACTGTAATGTAAAGCTATCAGGAGACCTCTGCAACCAATACGATAAGCTTCCCTAATAAAGCAATTCTTGTGAACAGTTTCGCTTATGCACGAATAAAGTACATTGAATATGTTTATGATGGTTAATAATTGAAGGGATGTTTACAAAAACAACATAACTGACTACACTGGTTGACACCTGAAACGATTAACAATGTTCTTAAAAAAGTGTCAACCGCTCTAAGCAGTTATGTTGTTTTTGTAAACATCCCTTCAATTGTTTACAATAGGACAAGGGCCAAATACATAGATATACCACCCATAGATCTGACACGGAACTAATAATACCAAGATTGAACGGGATAGTCTTATTACACTTTCCATAGATATGACGGAGAAGGCGCTATTATCGTTGGTCCTTATCAAGGACTCAGCCTTGTGATTATTGCTTAGTTCCATAAGGTCCTAAGTACAATAGAAACGTTTATCACCTTCCACCGACCGCTCTTTGAAGGGTATACTCGTTCAGAAAAATCCAGAGCTGTAAGGGATTAACGTCTTATCTATTGTGTGCGAACTGCCACCGCACGTGCCATAATGAAAAAAATGGTTTGGTTACACGTTAGCGTTGATTGAATTTCTACTATATAGACGACGCAATAAGATTCAATATGAACTAATACAAAAAAGCCCTAAATTCTTTACGGTTGCAACCAGCGCAGGCGACTCAAACGCTCTGGGACCAGCGTAACTTGAAATCGAGATCCCAAATAGATATGCGTAATGCGGAGAGCGCCCTTGCACAGGTACTACGAGCGCCCGGCTAGTCAGCTCTTAGGAGGCCAATGGAATTTTTCGCAACTCCCAGGTATAAACAGGGTCGGATTCTGATTGAAACATTTGAATTGATGTACGCTTTACTTTTCTTTATTAACAAATTAATAAACATGATTTAAATAAAACATTGCGTAAGTATAATTACAATAATAATCAGTCTTATGAATAAATACTTATTTGAATTTCGTTATCATTATTCCACAATTTGCTATATGTTCAAGGTATAAAATTAAGGATTTTTTTATTTTTTATTATTTATTTATAAGACTGATTATTATTGTAATTATACTCACCCAATGTTTTATTTAAATCATGTTTATTAATTTGTTAATAAAGAAAAGTAAAGCGTACATCAATTCAAATGTTTCAATCAGAATCCGACCCTGTTTATACCTGGGAGTTGCGAAAAATTCCATTGGCCTCCTAAGAGCTGACTAGCCGGGCGCTCGTAGTACCTGTGCAAGGGCGCTCTCCGCATTACGCATATCTATTTGGGATCTCGATTTCAAGTTACGCTGGTCCCAGAGCGTTTGAGTCGCCTGCGCTGGTTGCAACCGTAAAGAATTTAGGGCTTTTTTGTATTAGTTCATATTGAATCTTATTGCGTCGTCTATATAGTAGAAATTCAATCAACGCTAACGTGTAACCAAACCATTTTTTTCATTATGGCACGTGCGGTGGCAGTTCGCACACAATAGATAAGACGTTAATCCCTTACAGCTCTGGATTTTTCTGAACGAGTATAACAATGAAACCGAGTAAATTATGTAGGCTAGCTACAATATGCTATCAGCCATCTTGAAATGCGTTTCCAAATTAGTCGCGTTGTGTGTGTTCTATCCCTTACGGTGATACGGGTGTTTCAGCTCTATGAGATACTTGCTTTTAGGCCAAATAAGAGTTCTTGATGGAGTCGCTGAAACCCGAAGCTATTTTCATTAATGTATGATTTCCTGTACTAAAAACACTAAAATTCTTCCTCGATCAATGCTCTGGCACATTAGCAGATAAATCTTTCCCCGCACTCGGGGTAATGGAGTGTATGATACGGATTAGATATTTTAAAATGCTCTTATATTAATCTTCCATTTGGTATTTAGGGTAGTGGAATGTTGGCGTGTGTAAACTTTTGCACGAATCACACGGACTTGTTGCCAAGGTACCCAAGCCAAAATGGGTCATCTTTATACGAGTTTTCAGTGACATAGTGCTTTTTTGCTTTGGACAGCTTTGCTTGTCTGTAAGCTTTGAACATTCCACTGTTGTTTCAATGGATTTATTGCCACATATTTGTAAGAAAACATGTCAGCATGAGTCTTATCGATATAGAACAATAATTAATAGTAACGTGTTGTTAGAAAAGAAATCCAGCTGTTTTTAGAAAAGTTTTACAAAAAATCTAACACCAGGCAGAATCGTAATTGGGCTTGCAATTCGGATATTTCGAATAGTAATTGTATGGAACTATACTGATAGTATTCGTAGTATTCGTACTACGAATGACTGTATTATCCGGAGATAATATCCGGATAATAGCAAGCCCTACTCGTATTTGCAATGCCACAACAAACGAAATTAAAGGAATTAACCATACATTAGATTCTCGACACAAAAACATTAGCCTCATTCCAATAATCGTGTAAAAAAATATACATTCTCGACACAATTTTCAGTTAACTCAACATACGATAGCAATCTATTATCGTAAAACGAAATTAAAATCATTAAGTCTTGTTACCAAGCTGTTTCAATTAAAACCATTATATATCTGTCTTATACAAATCCAGAGAAACGTAAGCAGACTTTATAGTAGGCCAACTGCTGCTAGTCAAACGTCAGATCAAATTGCCATAAAGTTAGGATACGATTTTTTATTTCCTATGGGTGCAATAACTCCAAACGCTGCTACACCGTTCGTGTCTAATCTACCTTTTCCCATTAGTGTCGTTTACGTGATCTAATTGGTGATATACGATATTGCCTGATCGTTCATAGTGGCAAAGTGCTAAATATGCTAGCCGTAAATTCAGGATGTTTGTAAAGAAATTACTTCTTCTTGTGTAGGAAATGTACGATGGTCTTCTAATAATTTATTTATGCACAAAATGTTCAAATCGCGATCCAACTATTTCGCTTTCTGAGCCTGTCCTGACCTCATTGGGTAGGGTAGGTATATTGTAGTACTTGTGAGAGGATCTTAATATTCAATTATTTATGTATCTAATAGATCTAATCACATTTACTATATCCAATAAGATCGATTTTCCTGAACCAAATTTAAATCGATATCTAAAGTAGTACCGTCAAGTCTGGCAATTTTGCCACTTTTCACAGGTGTTGAAAAGTCATAGTACATTTTTAACCAGAATTCATATGAAACCACTGAAGTATGAATGACGCGACACATAATATATTTATCAAGGAGTGCATACATAAGATGGTTTATAAATTAAATGACGGATAATAAGGTTTTACGAGTAAAAAGAAAACTGGCAAAGTTACCTATACCGTGTGGCAACTTTGCCAACTGCATTTTTACGTTGTATAGTAATTTAGTTGTATTTACAATATTAGTAAAGAATATTCAGTATTTAGGATACAATATTTTGGAATTTGATCCTTAATGATATATTATTCCATAAAGAAATACAGCAAAAGTGGCAAAGTCGATCACCCATTTAAGAAAATTTCATAGAAAGTCAGTGAATGTCAGGTGAAGTGGTCAGGGTTGACACAAATGAAAAAATATTAATTATTTAAGTACTTATTTATTTTGTTACATACGAGTAATCAGGTTACATAAGTACTCAGGAAAAACATAAAAGACACCTTAATTAAAATATTATCAAAAACAAAACATAGAAAACTCTTTAAGAGGCCTATCACAGGTCCACTCGTAAATAATTGTGATTACCTAGGTACCTATTTAAACTTGACGATAGACATTTATAAAAGGGCTTCGTCACGAACTGCCTCGTCGCCTCTTAACAAAAGTATTATCGAAACAAAACACTTAGGTATATGTAGTAATTATTACCAATAAAATAAGTATGTCACAGTTAACTTTGAGTTTTCTTTTTTACTTAAACAAAACATACACTCTGTATATGTTATGGACCAAGTGATAAATAGGTCATTATACATATCTGCCTAAGTTCGTAGTTTTTTGGAGATAACTCAAAAACGCCTATACCGGTAATGCTCAAAATATTTTTGGTTGAAAGAATATTAAAAGGTGTATCTTCTTGGTTTTTTTCATAATATTTGGATTTACGGTTCAAAAGTTACAGGGGGGGGGGACACAATTTTTATGACTTTCGGAGCGATTATTTCTGAAAATATCCACTTAATCAAAAAATGTTCAAAAAAACCTCGGTTATTTGAACATTGTTATTTTTAGAGACCTATCGATTGATGTGCATCATGTTGATATTTGGCAAAGAAAATTTTTGACAATTACTTACACATATGGAGTGCCCCCCTAAATTTTTTTTTTTTTGCAATTTCTCTACAAAACTAAGAAGCTGCACACACAATACACTTTATGTAAAAATTTGATAATGATACGTGTTATAGTTTCCGAGTAAAATAGCTGTGACATACGGACGGACAGACAGACAGACGGACATGACGAATCTATAAGGGTTCCGTTTTTTGCCATTTGGCTACGGAACCCTAAAAAGTATCTATCTTATGAAAAATGTAATTTAAATTTTTTGCTTGTGTACAGTCAGCGTCAAAAGTAACTACGCAAATGAAGGTGTCAAAAGTCCTTATTGCCTTTAAATAAAGACTTTTGACGCCTTCATTTACGTAGTTACTTTTGACGCTGACTGTACCAACCCTAGGCCGCTACAAAACATGGCAAAGCTGCCCCCCCCCCATAGTCGGCGTGGTCTGGTGACTTTGCCAAAACAATTATCGGACTCAATTCAAACACTACGGCATTTATAAGGTAATCAATTCATTCCTTACCATTTAAATAACATAATATCTAAAATTTACGTACCTGGGTGCGTTGTTTATACTCTAAACTTTTTAAAGTTCTTGAGCACTAACTTTTATGATTATGTGAGTGACGAATTTGGAACTGAAATGGTAAGAAAATGGTTGCCGTGGTATTGTCTCATTCATAATAATTTTGCCAATTGATAACCATATTTTCTACTAAAAGTAGGCACAACACTAAAAAATATACGTTGTCGGTGGTATGAAAGGATTACCTTATGCACTCTGCTGGTGGCAAAGTCAGTAACCCTTGGCAAAGCTGCCAGACTTGACGGTATTTATAATTCAGTACAGTAATCTGACAGCTCCTACAATACATTGTAGACCGTTTTGTATGACAAGAGATGTCAGCGTAATGTACTGAAATAAGAATACTACTTTTGTCTCTCCATAAAGTTTATTCACACTATCGTTCTAAGACCGTGCCTACGCCGGTTTTTACACGACAATAAAATGTGTTGTCGCCTATTTAATTGCGTAACCCAAATACTACAGTACAGATCCCGTTACGTCACCAGGGACATTCCAGTTGGTGTCCTGTTTAAAACATAAGTGGGGATCACCCGCAAGTTAAAACTAAACGCCTTGTCTGTATACTGCCTATACTCGAAATCTATATACTATGTTAACTATGTAGTTCTACTGAAGAACAAATCAAATTATTTTGAATAAATATCGCGAATGCAGAAGACGCTGGTTCGAACCCAGCCTTGGCCACCCGAGGCCTAGGTCACTTTTTCCTTTGTATATGACATCTATACGAGTATATATTTATTACTATGTAGTTTTCTAGAAAGATACTTTTATTACGGACTCAATACTAACCCACAAGGGTAACTATAATAGGCATTGGGCTTGGGGTTAGGTCCGATTTCTCCACAATGTTTTCCTTCAGCGAAAAGCGACTGGTAAATAACAAATGATATTTCGTGCTTATATCTCCGGATTGAAAGTCTGACATCTGATAGACTGACGTATTGTAACACTTGAAATATTATGATTTGCATTGCGGCAGTCACTGGTCAATTTATTTTGCTGTATTCCCATCAGACCGCGCACGATCACGCGCAGGATGGCGATGTAAGAATTACCGATGTCTTTCGACAATCATCATAAATATCGTTCAAACGACATTACGTACGGGCACGGCGGCGGTCGAATCCATCGGTTGAGCGTGCCGAATCGATTGGACGCCGGTAATTTGCTAAATTACGGCAGCAAGTACTTCAATTATTGAAACTTGAAACCTTGAACTTGGGTGCCAATTAATTTTACATAAGAGATAATTGTCATATAACATAACAAGCCATTTTCACTGGTCGGGAGACTGAACTGAGAGAACTGAGATCGCTGTGCCGACTTTTAGCATATTAGCTGAATAAATGTTTAATATTTCTTACTTCGTTTTGAAGAAACAGCCAACTCACAGGACGGGTCTTTTATCAAGGCATGATCTGTGGGAAAGGAAAAGGTGCAAAACAGGCTCCGTGAGAGCCAGAGGGAATAGAGTTGGACGACCCAATATTAGGTTCTAACTTAGCTTTCGAATTGTCAGCAGTCCTAATAAACCTTAGGTAGAAAACCTCTGCTGCATGACCGGTCTCATCGATTTTGGGTCAACTTGATTAAATAGAGAAAACTTGAACAACAAAATGCTTTTTGTAAGCAACAGACGGTTACATGATAATAAGTGGGTTGTTTACTTGGTTGGCTCATTTTTTGTAACTTCGTGTGGGTTCACAACTTGGTAATGTCAATTAAGATAGTAAAAGTTGGATGATTTATTGTTCCCAGTCTAAGATTTCTTGTAAACAACTAAACATAGACACTGATATAAATCAAAGTTTCCATTTTGATTTAATTGCGTAAAATTAAAATTTTATTTAAGGCAATGTTGTGTATGATAGTGATAGGCAATTATAAATAAATAAATAAATATAAATATTTGGGGACAAGATTATTAAGACGTAAAATTATAAGGGTATTACTAATTAACATAGATTAAGAAATTAACATAGTTTTTAAGTTAATTAAGTTTAGTAACTGAATTATGGAATCTTAATTCTGAAATAAAAGTTTTTTTTTTTTTTTTTATTTACAACGACTAAGTCCCAAATTTAAAACAAAAACCGGAGACAGATCGATACATGTTTGTTTATCAGTGTGAAGCAACATTATTGTCTCGACTCGATGTAACGATAGACTCTTGAGAATCGTCGCGGTCTGTCGACTTGTCTTATTGTTTGTTTAGCTACGTACTTCTGTTATAAGGTTATAATTATAACATAGCTTACGTACTAACAGCAACTCTTTAATGACCAATGGTAGACCTTAATGCCTTTGCAATACGGTGCACAAATTGTCAGTTAACTGTGCACTGGTACTTGAATTGAGCACGAGTTTATTCAAACTCAAGTAGCAAAAACAGTAGGTAATCGTCTGGTACAGATACTACAAATATACGAACACTATAAATAAAAGTAGTAACAAACGTTTTTAGTTAAAATAAGTATTATTTGCTTTATAGAACCTTATGTGTTCTTTAGTAACTTGGCTAGTATATTCCAAGTTCCAAGTCCTAAACTATCAGTGTTCGTAATTTCACCGAATTCCAGCTTTTCGGCAGGAATAATTAACAACCCATTTTATCGTAACAAAGTCACCGAACTCGATATACCTATATGTAAATTCATCTATAATCAGTAACAGAAAACCTAATTGAATCACCAGCTGATTACTCATAATCATAATCAATTGCGATTATTACTTGTGCCGATACAAATGTTTTTGGTTTGACTTGACTCATACGGTACGCTTTGTAGAATTTGTTCCACAACAACTACTTATTATATACTTTGCCGATGTTTTATATGTAGAAATTATATTTACGGAGAACTGATTAGTGATTGCATAGCTAATATTGTTTCGCCTAAAAATCGTTTTCGGAAATATACAGGGTGGGACATTGATAAATGCACTTTTAAAAATTAAAATAATCAGTCTATTTCTTTTTCAATATAAGGAATATTTACAGCTTGAAATAACTAGTAGTTCGTCCCGAACTGTGAACTCGCGAATCTTGTGTTTCGTTCGCCATAAAATAATGTGCAATAGTAGAATTACTACAAATACCAAAAATAGGTATCGGGTATTTTTTTCTCAACTAACCATCACGGTGAAAGCGTGAAACTAAACGTCCATATTAAATTGTGCGGTTGATGCGCAAAATTTTACCGTGACGAAATCGCTTCAGATTTGACAGTTTTTGTCTCATCTTAAATTTAAATCCACCTCTCACATGCCTCTCACTCTGTTGCTTTGACATGTCGTTCTTATCTGTGGCCCACCTATATAGGTTTCGGTCACTATCATTATGCGTCTAATGGTAACTCTCTCTAACTAATGTGTTAATGCCAGTATGCTGATGGCCCTAGCAGACAAAGCTCTAATAAATTTAAAACAAAGTCAGTTGTCAAAATATTTACACCAAAATCTAAATATAAAGGAAAATATTTTTGAAATCAATTTTATGTTGCTAATTGTTATGAAACAGTAAGCAGTTAATAAGGATTTGACGAGAGTGTTAATCAATACCTTTCGTTTGATACCAAACTCAACCATACTTTCTCGTAAAAGTAGCAAATAAGATGACCAATGTAACAGGACCCCTTTACAAAACCTTTTTAGGCCTTCTAATTTCAGAACCCCCGACTCAATCCAGCTCATATACGAACTCGCAAATTTTGTTGGTCTCTGCTACAACCCCAACAAATTTCATAAAGATCGGAAAATCGTTACTAAAGTTATCGTCGGACAAACTATCTAAATCAAAAAGCCATCCAAATGCCGAGACGTCCCAGTAGCCAGGTGACAGTTGTTGTTTGTAAGAACGATCTTCGCTTACGCTCCGCTCGTTCGATTAAGTAAATATTACGTTTTAAAAATTAAATCTTCAAGATGTCATCCGTAATTATTCATATGATTACAACACCACATGGTTTCAGCAGGATGGGGCCGCCAGTCATACAAGTTACGTGACAATGGAAGTTTTGCGAGACATGTTTCATCGAAATAGTACATTTCGATATTAGTGCGGAAAGTATGTCATTAGACACGAAGAATGACATTTACGCACGAGTATCGAACGACGTTTTTTAATACAGTTGCGAAAAAATTATAAAATTGTCAATTATTTACTTTGAGGTTACTTTAGTACATTATTATATTAAAGCAATAACAATGCTTACCAATAAGAAGGCACCTGGCTTCGACTTAATAACTGCAGAAGTCCTCAAACATATCCCAAGAAAAACTATTGTCTATATGACTATGCTATTTAATGCTATAATGCGAATTCACTATTATCCTAGACTATGGACGGTTTCTCAGATATGTATGATACCTAAACCAGGTAAGGTACCTACAGAGCCCAGCTCCTACAGACCAATTAGTCTTCTGCCAATAATGTCAAAACTATTTGAAAAGCTTTTCCTTCACCGGCTTAAGCCTATCTTAGAGAAAGAAGATATTATACCCAACCACCAGTTTGGATTTCGAGAACAGCACTCAACAGTAGAACAAGTACATCGGGTTGTAAACAAGATTAAGCAAACTTTGGAACAAAAAGAATACTGTGCTGCGGTATTTCTGGATATCCAGCAGGCTTTTGACAGGGTCTGGCACAATGGACTATTGTACAAGCTGAAAACGCTGCTACCAAACTCCTTTTACATGGTATTGAAATCATACATGCAAGACAGAAAGTTTCAGGTCAAATTTGGCAATGAAATATCTCAGTTGTATAACATCAGAGCCTCTGTTCCCCAAGGCTCTGTACTCGGGCCTGTTTTGTACTCGATATATACAGCGGACCTACCATGTTGTGAAGAAGTAGTAACGGCAACATATGCTGACGATACGGCATGTCTGGCAAGTGACTCAAATCCGATAGTAGCAGCTGAAAAACTGCAATCTCATCTGTACAAAATAAACGAATGGCTCGAAAAATGGAGAATAAAGCCAAATGTGGGAAAATCAGTACAAATTACATTTTCACTCCGAAGAGGGGACTGCCCAACCGTGAACCTGAGTGGAGAACGACTACCCCAAGAAACTTGTGTAAGATATCTTGGTCTTCACTTGGACAGAAGACTAACATGGGCGAACCACATTAAAACAAAAAGAAAAGAAGCAGATATCCGTTACAAGCGCCTATATTGGCTCATCGGGCGACAATCACCTCTCACACTAAGCAATAAAATGCTGGTTTATAAATGCATCATAAAACCCATATGGACATACGGTATTGAACTCTGGGGGACGGCCAGTAATTCAAACCTCGAGATCCTGCAAAGGTTTCAGAATAATGTCCTAAGAGCTATTACATGTGCACCATGGTTTGCAAGAAATACAGAGATACATGAATACCTAAATATGACAACTATCAAAGAAGAAGTAAACAGATATTGTGTGAAATATAAAGAAAGGCTGAAAAACCATACAAACCAACTTGCCAGGGACTTATTCAACACAAACGACAATCCGACCAGACTGAAAAGATGGCAAATACTGCAGCTAGACCAGAGGCACTAATAAATGGCGAACTCTTCTAAATTCAAGAGAGAGAGTATTTAATGTAATACCTCCCCAAAACCTCAACAAAAACAGACAATCTGATTATGGTTTTAGTAGCCGATTGCAGATATATTGAAGAAAAAAAAAAAAAAAAAAAAAAACTTTAGTACATGTATCCGAACGCTCCGCGCGGTGCGGTGCGGTGCTGTGATTGGCTGTCTGTCACTGTCATTAGCTGTGATTGGCTGGAAAAGTAAAAAGCACTAGTGCGCGATATCAAACTTTCCGCACGCTAAACCACTACGAGAAAAGCACTTTTTTGAGCAACTGTATTAAAAATTAATATTTTGATATTAATTTTTAAAAGTGCATTTATCAATGGCCAACCCTGTATAATCAAAATGCTGGAGACGACAAATGCTTGGAATGCAAGCGTTTTTCTGTGTAGGTATCGTACGAGTAAACAAACACAGGTGACAAATTAAAACAAATGGCCCGGTGCTCTCATAAATGGTGACAAATCGTTGGCCTTTAAAATTCACCATGAAATCATAGAAGCGCATCATACCAGGAAAGGCTCCACTAAATGGCTCATTCTGGTACCTTTCAGCACTATTTACACATCAATGAAGCAGCGTCACTCTGTCACCGGCGTTCAATAAATTAAAAACACATTTTAATTATCTAGTGGCGAGTCATCAACAGATCGTATCTCCTTATCCTATCTTGTATCAGTTGTCTCTCCCGAGTGACGTGAACCTAATTGTTGTCTACCTATACAGTTAGGAGCAAAAGTAGCGAAGCGGGTGATCTTATCAAAATTAACTTAAACCAATTATATTTAATTATCAAGAGCGAGTGCAGGACTCAGGTCCAGATTTCTTAACAATGCGCCAGGGGCTCAAAATCTAAATTTTAACAAAGGATCCTTTTAGATAGGTTTTTTTCCCGTAAAGGTAAAATTTAAAACTCGTTATCTGCCCCATAAGGCATGCGCGTGACACGCTGACTACGCGCCTCGTTCCGCAAGTGATAAATTATTGTTCTGGCACCTCGACGTGTCGCCCACGGCCTCCCACTAATCGCATGCGCCGCGAATGCGCGCATCGGGATATCAAACAAAACACTACAGAAAACCCCGCTAAGTTTGCCTAAGATTTTTTTGTTGGTGAATCCTGTCGTAAGATACCTACTAGACTTCATTCCTTTACTAATCCAATTATTTGTACCTACTAGGGCCAGATTAGCAGTTTTTAAAGTTGGTTCATCTCGGGCATAGACTTAAAGATAGACGGCCATAGTCTAAGAACTTTTTAAGGCTCCAATTTTTTTGCGCCATCTAGTTGAGAGCGACCTAAAGATAGCCAAAATGTAAGAGGAAATGTCACCTGCTCTAGTACGCTAGTCGTTACTAGATGGAGTAGTAGCTGACTGGTTACTAGAAGCTACAACAATTGTCTTCGGTATAACTCTTTTTATTTTGTCGCAGTCAAATGACACAAACTATTAGGGAGCTCATGAAATTACTATTTTAAGAAAACTGTTTTTCTTCGCTAATGTCTATCGCGATACAAGGACTATTAATACAATCAGCAGCAGAAGTAGCTAAGCAGATGAGGGGTTCAAAATGAGGTTAACACAACTTTATTGTTAAGAGAATAAGAGCGAGTGAAGGTCATTTTGAACACGTCACCAGCTAAGCTACTCCTGCTGCTGACTGTACGCTACTACTGTAAGCCACTATGTGCCGACCTTCCGACATTACAGCGCTCTACTATGACTCTACATACAGGTAAATATAATAATCAGAGCTAAAACAATAAGGCATGGAATGCAAGCGGCCAGCCTCAGTTCTCGGTACCGCCACGCCAAGGTCGCGAAGATAATAAGATACAAAACGATGTAAAATCAGTCTCGTGTCGCCGCTAATCAACATAATGGATGCTGCGATTAATCTTCGCTGTGTAGAATAATTATATGACTGCTACTGTGTCTTTTTAACTGACTACGCGAAGAGTCATAAATCCTGCTGCTCATATTATGTGGATCTGTGTCGTGTGCTTGACCGTAACGTCACTAGCACTACTAAGCCGATATTAGTTATAGGTTGAGGCGTCACGTCAAGTGATTCGGTTTTACGACGCGGATGACATAAAGTAAGCCTCTAATCGGTTTTAAGAAGTAGGAGTAAAAAATAGTAGTTGAATTAATAAAACTTTTGAGTTATTAAACATTTCTGTGAGGTGCTCCCATAAAAAGGGGGGTACGATACCCATTTGAAAATACCTAGCAATAAAATAATCCATAAGTGTGTAGTTATTCAGTCACACTCAAGAGCCACATCACATTAAGCTGTACTAAAAATTTAATACAAGTAGATTATTATTATATATGATATGAACAAGAAGCCAAGGGCGGATTTAAATCCAGCAAGCTGTATCCGCACCTTTTTCATTACACAACCTAAAATTGTTACATAAATTTTGATAAATACTTACCTAACTATGTATACCTAAAATGGACTACTTTTACCTACCTACATATATACCTAAGAAAAACTGTATAAAAGTAATGAAATAAACTTATTTGTATTTGTATTGTATTGTAAGAATTTTGTTAGCACTATCACATTTCTTGCAGTTGTTATCTATTAGTATGTTATAAATAATGAGGATAAAACTGATAGAAGGAAATTCAGTAATATTTACAAGATATTACAACTATTACAAAATATTTATTCATGCCGTACACAATATTACAGACATACAAATGCTAGCTAGAATAGAATATAAGCTAGCGCTGGTCTTCCGTATTCCAACAGCCATGTTTGTGGCACGCTACATTAGAATATAATGCTTTATGTTGCAACTGGTTACACTGTACTTTTAAGGGGGAATTAGGGTATAGTTTTAATATGCCTGTTGCTAATAATATGTACCATCGGGTTCATAATTAAGCTTTGAATACCCACTAAAGTATGTAACTTACATAAATCTAAGGGAAGAGCCTCCCAACACACATGTTCCTTTGCTCACTGGGTGGCCCCATCCCCCATCCCCTGTATCATAACTATGTATATTTTTATGAAATAAACAATTTTGTATTTTTTGTATGTTGTATTGTATAATTGCATACACAATTTATGAATAAATTCATTGATAAATTGGGTATGCAATTATAAACCTGATGGTACATTTCCAGCTAATAGAAAAGTCACTGTTGGCGGATGATGGACCAAGCACCTGTATAATTTGATTTCCCAGTTGATTTGGGATAAAGGAAAATGTAGTGAGCGAACCAGACTAAAATCTAGCCAATCGTTTCCTATCTAGGTTGGCTGGACATAAAAATTTTATAAGCATATTGTTACAAAATCAATTATTATATCAGGGATGTTTGGCAATAATAATATCAAAATTAATACATCCAAATTACATATGGTACCTCCTGTCGGTCATTAATGCTATTGCTATAGTAGCCGCAAAACGAATTGGCTACTGAGTTCATAACGCTGTCTCCTTCTCTCTTGCAGTGGTCGGTCAAGTGTGAAAGAGAAGTTTTATGACCTCAGTCGCCACTTAATTCTGCGGATACTATAGTAATGTAATGCATGTTGTATATTTTGAAAAGATAAGTCTCTTTTGAGTTTCTTGCCAGTAATATTTGTTCTCGGGTCAGAGGTTTAGAACCGGAATTTGTTTTTATTTACATTCTTAAGTGCATTAACTGGCTATATTGTTGAATAAATATTTTCATTTTTATTCATTAATTGCCAAGCAGACCCCACATTCCCTCAGTAAATCAGAACAAACAATCCAGAACACAAGGGAGATCATGATGTAAATCTTAATGTACACTTTCCAACATGGGAAAAAGATGGTTATATTTTACAGCCTCATGACATAATGACTGGATATATTTGAAATACTAACTCCTCTTATTTAAACTAAAAAATTAAGAATATCTAAAGAATATCAAACGGAAAAGTAAAATAAACAAAACAATTCACACTAACCTCGCAAGCAGTTAGGAGCCACTCAGGATCACTAGGGTTAGCAGGAGTCAACCGTCCTGTGGAAGACCAGGGAATCAGAACTCGTCAGACAAACCAACGGCAAATAGGTACCGCCAAACTATTCCCCACATATTAATTCCCTGAGGTTATTACACAGTCAAGTACACTACTTTTGGGAAACTGCCAAAAAATTTGTTGCACAAATGAAGCATGCGAAAATGAAAATCATCAAATCATAACATTTTACCTGCCTCACACAGATTTAATTAGAAAAGCAGTCGTCATCGCGGCACGCACTCGAGTGCAACCAAGGTCGTCATCAAGGATATCAAAGAGTGACAAGCTCACGATGTGTTAGAAAAATACTAGTTAGCGCATGACAAAAAATGTGTGGTTAAGAAGATATCGAGTAACACTGCAGCGGGGCACTTACGAAACTGCTTCCTCTTAAAGGCATTTCAGTCAGGAACACAAAAATCACACACTTTTAGTCAAATATTAATAATCCGTATTAAACACTCGTACACAAAGACAAATACGTAAAAACTTGTGATCTGTAAATTTCTTCTCGCCTCGGCGGCGCTTTGATTTTGCTTGCTTGCTGCAGACACAGACACCAGACAAAAATTTGACTGACAGTAGCAGTCAGAGTTCGTTTCTAGAACAATCACATGCCGCAAAACTTGTATGCATTGTGCAAACTATTTAAAATCGCTATAATTAAGTATTACTTAGTTAATTCAAAAGTTTTATAAATATTTTACTAATTACTAAAATAACGAGTAGTACTGTTATATTACTTTTATTTACACAAGAATATGCATAATTATTTATTTAAACTTTATTGAAACTATCGTTCATTAACAAAACGCTTTTAGAGGCATTTTTTTATACAATTAAATTAAATTTATACAATAGGGGTCTACCGACGTAAGCGACTAGTCAACCGGACAGAGTGAGAGGGAGCAATAATTAGAATGAGACAAGTCAGTTATTTAGTAGGTTACATACTTCGATTATTGACGAAAATTTTATTAGACATGATATTTTTCAGTAGTTTCCAGTCATCAATCAACCTCCTAGCATTTGTCCCGGTCTTACCACGGCTCAATTGAGCCTGGGACCCGCTTGGCAACCTTATCACAGGAATTGACGTAGGCACTAGTTTTTACGAAAGCGACTGCCATCTAACCTTTTGAACCCAAAGGGTAAACTAGGCCTTGCTGGGATTAGGTCCGGTTTCCTTACGATGTTTTCCAGTTCCTTCGCCGAAAAGCGACTGATAAAGTCTTACCGCCAGACCACCAGTGGTACCAATACCAACTAGGGGAACGTACCCAAACTACGTGACCCATTTTTTTTCAGTTTTTGACCCCCCTCCCCTCCCTCGGTGACCATCCGTAGTAATTGCCAAGACCCCCCCCCCCCTCCCCCCTAGTTGTCACGTAGTAAAAGTCGCACATATAGTTTAGAGTGATGTTTTGGACATTGAAAGCAAAAAAACATAATTTTGCTTACTTATTGCCTTTTATTTACTCGACACTGGCCGCGTGACGCCAAAAGTGCATGGAAACCTATAATTAGAAGCGCGATATTTGAGCATAATTATTGACTACGTGACAGAACCTAAGACTCCCCCCCTCCCCCCTGTGACCTAGAGTAGTATTTTGACGACCCCCCTCCCCCCCCCTAAACTGGTCACGTAGTTTGGGTACGTTCCCTAGCTGGTAAAATATATGTATAAAAAGACGTCTAAACTCGAATTTTTTGTAACTATTTTAAGAATTAGGTAGTTATGTTTATTGCCAAATTTTATAAAAAAAATACTATTATTTGCTTACAAAATGTGTTAGTTATTAACTATTAGGTAATGCGTTAAAATTAGTTGAAAACGTGCGTGATTAAACGTCAAGTTGGGAGTGGGGATGTCTACATTGGTTTACGCAGTGATTTACGCCATATCACGGCGAGTATAGACCTCTTATCTATGCAAACATGATACGACCGCGATACAGACGCACCCATTTAAATTTAACACCTGTAAAAACGTCTCAGAGACAAATGTCAATTTTTTAAACAGCTTGTTGTTATCCAAAATAAGACTTTATGTCATGTGCGTAGATAGACCACATTTGAAATTTCTACTTCACAATCTTCACATGAAGTTAAACCATTTAATTTATCAAACTTGGCACAAACAATGTGATTTTGATTTGGGATGGTATACGTTTTTGTTTAACTTCGACATAAAACATATCAAAGTAATCAGAGTAAACATACTTTTATAGTATTAAAATATTAAGTTGAGGTCATCGTAATTAGGGTACTCGGATAGGATATTTATTTGATTTAAATATTTGATAGTACAAACCTGAAAATGGGGAGCCATCCAGAACATGTGGAGTCTGCAATAAAATCGAAGTTTAAAGCACTATTTACGAAAATAAATAATGCGAATTATGTTATGGATAACTACTACTCTGATAATTTGATCAATAAGTTAATTGAAACTAGAGAAGGTGAGTATTTCATAAGTTATATTTACACTTTTTCTATAGTAACTATGAAATTTTGGTTTTATTCCTATATATGGGAACATAATCTGAAAGCAACTAATGATTGTGTACTATTACCTATACAAAATTTCCTAGTATTCTGAATATCCTTCATACAATTTCCTGTTACCTCAAACAGGGTTACAGACTTAGGCTTAGCACGCACTGCGGTTTTTAAAAAGCGGTTCCACAACCGCAAAAAATGTAACGGGAAGCATTCTATATAAGCGCACGCACTGACATTCATACTGCCATTTATCAGCCAGACTGAAACCACAGTGCGTGCTAAGGCTTACAGTTCCCTGCTTTGCCTTTGTACCCTGTATCATTTTATTATATTTTTCTACAATAACAAATGTTATTCCCTGTTTGAATTGTATATTATATTTTCATCAATTATTAATTGTTACAGATATTAATTATATTTGCATTTCAACTTTACTTGTTGAACCGATACAGGACTTGGAAAAATACCATGTGTCGGTGCAAGTGTTCCTCGTCAGGCTGCTGGCTTGTGTTTGTCATAAAGAACTGTTCTTTGCCAAAATGATGAATGCCATAAGTGATTCACTAGAAAAAGGATACAGTGGCATGGGTTCACCAACCATGATCCCGAGCCTCAGTGTGGCCTATCTCGATGTCGCTCTCTCCCTCGTAGAGCACCACACTAGTCTCTACTGGCTGCTGGACAGTGGCAAGTGGAAAGAGATCCTTGGTGCTAATGAATGCAAAACAGTATTTGTGACAAGGCAGAAATATAAGTTTGTATCTCGGCTTGTATGGAGATTAAATGGTCTGGAAGATGAAGCTAATATGAAACAAGTGCTCGCTTTTATACTAAAGCCCTTGATCGAGACAGATATGATATCCGAATCAATCACAACAGAAGACGAAGAGAAAATATCCAAGCAGTTTGAACCGATGCTGCACATGCTGCACTCTGTCATGAGTGACTACAGTCAGCTGACGAAATCATCACTCGTCGTCAATATGCTTCTGACACAGTTCAAGGTGATCAGCCAAATGTTCATGGTTCAAGACAGGTTCTGGAAGGACAACTTGACTTTACTAATAGCTAAATTGACCTTTAGGTTGATCCTGGCAAAAGTGTTTCATACCAAGCCATTGACAGAAGAATCTGTACACACACCAGAAGATTTTGTCGAAACAAGTGTGGTCTATTTCAATTGTATAAACCTCTTCGTAAGAAGGAGAAATGTTTCAGCTGCTTTAGACTACTGTTATTCATGCAATGAAATTTGGAATGCAATGTGGCATAATAAGATTACAAAAATGACAACTTTAGATGGTAAAGAGGTAAACTTCCAAAACAAAATGTTGTTCTTAACTCTTGTACCTGTGATCTCTTATCTTATGAGAAACATGCCTCCTGAAGATTTTCAAAAGGAGGGTACCATTCAGGACTATGTGATGAAACTTATCAATGCAAGTTGTGAGCACACAGCTAAGACAGCATGGGCATTATCGGATCTTATCCTAGAGCTAGACACTGAAACTATAGTGCTTCAAAGTGTCAGAAGAGTGGCCAGTTTCAACAAGTGTATGAGCAATGAACAAGCTAACCTAATGTTTCAAGGACTATTTTACGTTCTAAAGCAGTTTGTCCCGGCATTCCTGGCTGAAGACAGCGTACACCGGGATCAACCTCCTGTGGTACAGTTCCAGGAGGACCAGGAAAACCTGTTCTTGTACACGTACGTTCTGGAAGCTGTCCTCCTCTTGGTGAAGAACTATGATATAAATTGGCAGGAGAGCTTAGAAGTCATTTGTTTATACAATGTGGTTTTCCATATTCTGCAGAAACAAAATTTATCAAATAAGGTAAGTCTGCATGCACACTGCACTATTTGATTTACGACAAATATAATAGCGTTGATTCTCGCACTTGCACCCTCACTATTATACTGGATACTAATGCTAAGTTGGTATGGTGTCAAGAAGTAACATCACACTGGTCTGTTAGGCTAACCCCCCCACACGCTAGCGTCTTACGAGCGTCGGCGATAAATCATTAAATGCCCTTCTCTTAGGCGATTATCACACTGGCGCCGCATGCGGATCCGTCGCCAGTGTGATAATCGCCTTATTAAACTATAAATACGGATCAACATTAAATTCACCAAAAAAGTAGGAGTTCGGTTTTTGTTTCTTACTATTCGGTAATTACTAATCAGCACTATCTACAGCTGGGTGAGTACAGATATTTACATATATTGCATGCATAAGGTCGCAGCTCGCGCCACCTGTTATTAGCCGTGTCTACAACTCTACACCGGGCGCACCGCCTCGCGAGGAAATTGCCGCGCGCGGCACATCGGCTAGCGTGACGTGCCTCGCTCGAGGCAAACGCACGCGCGGCCGCAATGCCTCGGGCGAGGCACGTCCATACTAGCCGATATACCGCGCGAGGCGATTTCCTCGCGAGGCGGTGCGCCAGGTGTAGTCACGGCTATTGATGTTACAAGGTTAGAAGAATAACACAATTTTGAGCTAGAAAGGGATTAATATTAATTGTTATTATTTAGCTATAGATTTTATCAATTCTCATTATTGTTTGTTTATCTTTTATCCGAAAATATGACTCGGAATAAAAGCAAACTATATTGCCTTAGCAACAAGGCCCAAATTGCATTAGCGTTGCCACCACCCCACGACTGCTATCTAACGTGTTATCTTATCTCAGATAAGTGGCGTTCCCAGACTATAATCTAGATTTTTCGTGTGCTTTTTAATCTTTTTATACCTACTTATGTACGAAATATCATTTGATATTTATCGGTCGCTTTTCGGTGACGGAAAACATCGCAAGGAAACCGGATCTAATCCCAACAAGGCCTAGTCTGGGTTGAAAGTTCAGATGGCAGTCGCTTTCGTAAAAACTAGTTCCTACGCCGATTCTCGGGATTAGATTGCCGAGCGGACCCCAAGCTCAATAGAGCAAAAAGCTGGGACAAACGCCAGGAGGAAAAATATACTATTATAAAATGTTAAAATGGATGGTCACAAAAATATTGACGCGATATGTTTTCTCAGGACAGTCATAAGTCATAACATAAATATTGTTAGTGTATTTAGTACTAGAATAAGACTGGTCACAACAATCGATTAAGTTAACACTGAATATTTGAAATATAGAACAGAGTGTTTCTTGGTATCTAGGTGGCGATGCCGACAAAATAAACAAAAGCCTTAATAACTTTGCAGAGCCATCTGTTGTCGAGTCATGACATGTGAGCTCCTTCGGAAATGTTAATAAATCCATAGGAATATTCAATTCCGTGAATACTCTCGGGTGGTTATACACATGTAGAAAATAAAACATTTCCTCCCGGTTGGGGATATGCAAATTAACCAGCTAGCTTCAGTGGTGTATTATAATTTATACTGCATGAGGTCGTTACATGATCTCAGCTACAGCAGCTCACAGTAGCATAAGTGGTCGAGGTGGTCAAAATAACCGTCACTCTTGTTCTATTAACCCTAAAGATGGGCCAAGATAATTTTGAAACCTTCACCTGATTAGCCGATTCTACTGTTGACAAATAAAACGCCTGTGGTTATTGTTGCCGCAACGTTACACGAATGCGCGACGTTCTAATATTCTTAACTGCTTAGATACTCACTTTGCGGCCCCAAAGTCCTACTACTTATTTATTGGCGTCAACTGTCAATGAACAGAGTTGTTCCATGGCCCCCAGGCGGCCTGCACAGTCGCGCATGTAACCAATAGGATGTGATCGGTTTTTCATCATCGTTACGTTTGATTAACAAATGTTATGGACAAAGTCCTATGAAACGCAGAATGTCCTTTATTCTCAATATCACAAGATCCAAGAAGAATGCATTTCAAGAAGCAGTGCAATTAACTATGGAAAAGACGGTGTTGCCGCCAACGAGAAAACAGCACTTCTTAATACCTGCTTAAGCGAAATATATTCAGAATGTGGATGAGACATCACCTATTTGCTGTCAAGATGGCAATATAACTTACCCCTCAACTCAACTCCACCTACAGAATGAACGAGCCTTTGCCCAGCAGTGGCACACTCTTGGCTCCTATTAAATTAAATAAAAAATAGAACGAAACTTGATTTTGGAGCTTCACCTTACAATTGGCGCCCAACACTTACAACTGGACTTTCGCTGCCTGAGTGCTTCTCCAATGACAACACCAGGGGCCAATCGCACAGTCTATTATGGTTTAGCATGCTACTGGAAAAAACGTTCAGAAGAGGAAAACCAGGGTTCAGGAGAGGATAATGTTGTTTTTATATTGTATTGTGATGATAACATGATAAAGCGTCTATCTCTTTCTCTGGAGCTACAAAAACGACGTTTGTTTATCTCTATAATTCCGTATCACGACAGTAACCTCACTAACGACAATAGAAGCATTATCGTATATTTCTCAGACAATATCAATACCCGGAGTTACTGGGACTAATAGCGGCATGTAATGAGAAATGTCCTATAATATAACTCCCATAAACAAAATGGCATAGTAATAACACAATATCTTTATCATTATCACTAATTATACCCGATAGTAAAGTGTCGACATTGCGTGACGATCCTAATGGGACTTGGAGTAGGAAGCATTCATATCTCGTGCGCGCACTAACATTAATTTCTAAAAAACATCTGTATGTTGTCTTTATCAGAGTTGATGGTTAAATAACAATCTTAAGTGATTATGAAAAGGTCTATATTTAAATATCACTCATTACAACATGAAGTGGGCCAGTTTGTAAGACCTTCGTAGCTTCAAACTGTGTGAACTTCAAGTTGATGTAATCTAGTAGTTGGACGCAGAAGGCGGTCGCATTAATAATTTAGTTCGTTACCGATTATAAAAATAAATTACATTATGTGATTGATACACTTATGTGAAGTTTTAATTTTGGAAAGTGGATTTATAAAGATAATTATATCATAAGTGTTGAATTGGAAGATAACACGGTGATAATGGGCAGTCATCCAATAAGCACGGAAACTTCAATTAGACTCAAGTTTAAATCACTGTTTGAAAAAATAAATGAACCTAACTGTGTCATAGATAACTACCACTCAGATAATTTAATCAATAGAATTCTGAAAGATAGACTAGGTAATTTTGTTTATATTTTCTATACCACATTTTCTACTTTTAAATTAAAATATGACTTATTTTCAATTCTGCTATGAAGATATTTTGTTTATTATTATACGTTGAAAATTAATTGACTAATAACTTATGTTTCAAACATTTATTTTCTTCACAGAGCTCAATATAACTTGTACTATAAGACAGTTGCTTGAGGAACCCATCCTCAACCTAGAAAGATACCATGTCTCGGTACAGGTCTTCCTCATCAAACTCCTGGCTTACGTTGTTAATGAAGAACTGTGTTTTACTAAAACAATTAATAGGCTTAATGACGTACTACGCAAAGCATACCATGAGTTTGAATCTCCCAAAATGATACCGAGTCTGCGTGTTGGCTACCTAGATGTCGTCCTTGCAGCCATGGAGGGAAATACCGGCCTCTACTGGCTCCTTGAAAGTGACTTGTGGAAAGTAATCCTAAGCATCAACGATGACTTCAATACTGTATTTGTGAAAAGACAGAAATACAAATTCGTGAGCAGGCTTGTGTGGAGATTAAACGCATTGGAAGATGATGCTAACGTCAGGCACGTGTTGAACTTCATCCTGAAACCCTTGACTGACACAGATATTGTGGTACTTGACTCCGTAACGACTGTGGAGGAGGAGAAAGCGTCAAAGCAACTGGAACCGATGCTGCTCATGCTACAGTCCATAACTAGCGAGTACAGTGAGCTCACCAAGTCGTCTCTGGTCATCCACGCGTTGTCGAACCACTTCAAACTGGTCACCCACCTGTGTGTGCTGATTGATAGATTCCGTAAAAACAGCCTGACTTCACTCCTAGGCCAACTAATATTTCGCTTATACCTCAGCAAACCTTTACATTACAAACCGTTGACCGACGACACGGTATATAACGTTGAAGATTTCGTAGAAGCCAGGGCGGCATATTTCAATACCATACATTATTTTACAATCAGACGAAACCCTATGATGGTCCTGGACTTTTGCTATTCGTGCAATGAATATTGGAATGGATTATGGCGTGGCAAAAAGCCAGAAACGATTACAGTAGAGGGCAAGAAAGAGAACTTGCAGAATAAGGCTTTGTTTTTATGCCTCGTGCCGCCGCTGACTTACGTGACGAGACATTTGCCGAAGACAGCGCGCCAGGATCAGGGCTGCATCCAAGATTATATAATGAAGCTCATTCGCGCGAGTTGCGAGCTCACGTCCAAGGCGGCGATTGCTTTCGGCGATCTTGTTATGGAGTCGGACACAGAAGCCATAGTGCTGAAGAGTGTGAAGCGACTGTCAAGTTTGAACAACTCCATGAATAACGAACAGGCTAATTTAATGTTCCAAGGTCTTTTTTATATCCTCAAGCACTTCGACCCAGATCCGGAACACTTTGGCTACACCCTGCCGGTCTCGACCAGCCCCGAGGCCAAATCTCAAGTGGATCAAGAGAACCTGTTTGTGTATTCATACGTCTTAGAAGCTATCCTGCTTTTGGTAAAGAATTATGATATAAACTGGCAGGAGAGCTTGGAAATAGTTTGTTTGTACAATGTCGTGTTTCGTATAATGTCGCATCCGAATTTGCCAAGCAAGGTAAGCAAGAATGTCACGAAAAAACTTTATTTCACTTAATCATGTGCGAAATAGTGACCAGATAAATTCATACCTAATTTAACATAAAAGTTATATATTAGTACCTATTACGATGCGATCCTGTATAACTATTGGGTTATAAATTTATCATCAAGATCGTAGTTATTTCGTTCGCGTTTAGGTTGTTGCAGCTCGTATAATTAAATCGAGTAAATAGGGTAATCGCCAGTAACTGGCCTAATAAGGAACTCTGTTCACCTATAAACGTCTTCCCCCGTGCGTATGTGCACTTCTCAACATGCACATTTCGTTTCTAGTCTCAATAACTATTTCCTCTGTTTCAGTTAAGAAGTGCACGCTTGCCGACTGACGAACTCCTTTGCTTATATTTCTAAGAACGCCTCACCTAGCCTTACCTTATCTATATATCTATAGACGTAAAATACTAATATGACAATACAGGTTCGCAATCTGTTTACAGTTCATCGTAACGGCCCTTAACGTAATAGCGGTGACAGTGCGCAAGTTTCTGCCGCCGAACCTGTCGCTATTAATGGAGTCCAAGCCCGGCTCCGCCATGCACAACCTCGGGCGCCTCATCTACATGAAGATGCATGACCTACACTGGGAGGTGCGCGACTCCGCGCTCGAGCTGCTACTCGTGTGCACGGAGATCTCTTACGTCAGTGAGTAGACCTACTAACCTACTATACAGCATGCATGTCCTAGGCCTCGTCTACATGAAGATGCATGACCTACACTGGGAGGTGCGCGACTCCGCGCTCGAGCTGCTACTCGTGTGCACGGAGATCTCTTACGTCAGTAAGTAGACCTACTAACCTACTATGCAGCATGCATATCCTAGGCCTCATCTACATGAAGATGCATGACCTGTACTGGGAGATGCGCGACTCCGCGCTCGAGCTGCTACTCGTGTGCACGGAGATCTCTTACGTCAGTGAGTAGACCTACTAACCTACTATGCAGCATGCATATCCTAGGCCTCGTCTACATGAAGACGCATGACCTGCACTGGGAGGTGCGCGACTCCGCGCTCGAGCTGCTACTCGTGTGCACGGAGATCTCTTACGTCAGTGAGTAGACCTACTAACCTACTATGCAGCATGCATATCCTAGGCCTCATCTCCATGAAGAAGCATGACCTGCACTGGGAGGTGCGCGACTCCGCGCTCGAGCTGCTACTCGTGTGCACGGAGATCTCTTACGTCAGTGAGTAGACCTACTAACCTACTATGCAGCATGCATATCCTAGGCCTCGTCTACATGAAGACGCATGACCTGCACTGGGAGGTGCGCGAATCCGCGCTCGAGCTGCTACTCGTGTGCACGGAGATCTCTTACGTCAGTGAGTAGACCTACTAACCTACTATGCAGCATGCATATCCTAGGCCTCGTCTACATGAAGACGCATGACCTGCACTGGGAGGTGCGCGACTCCGCGCTCGAGCTGCTACTCGTGTGCACGGAGATCTCTTACGTCAGTGAGTAGACCTACTAACCTACTATGCAGCATGCATATCCTAGGCCTCATCTACATGAAGATGCATGACCTGCACTGGGAGCTGCGCGACTCCGCCCTCGAGCTGCTACTCGTTTGCACGGAAATCTCTTACGTCAGTGAGTAGATATACTATTCATTTGCAATCACGACGTCTAGGGCTCATCTACATGAAACATTAGATTGATGTTGCACAAATTGATTTAAGAAACGTCAAAATAATTCGACATTAACAACGTCAAGACTAATATTATATTATGACGTCACCATACTATGCATGTGATAAATACATCTCCTTTATAAAAGTTTTAACCATTATAAAATCATTTAAAGCGCAAACACATGTTACACCTGGATTTACCCGTGTATTTTTGTAATTTTGACTTTTGAATGCAACGAAACAATCAAGGTTATCTTTTGGAAAGAAGCCTATATTGCACTATTTGCACGACTTAGGTAGGTCTCATCTTCACTTCGTCTAGAAGGATCTCTATCGATCGAGTGTTAATTTAACAACTAACTTATTTTCTAAATAAATTTTCAAATAATACAGTCAGCAGCAGAAGTAGCTAAGCGGGTAGAGTGTTAAAAATGACCTACACACGCTCTTATTCACTTAACAATAAAGTCGTGTCAAGCTCATTTTGAACACCTTACCCGCTTATCTACTTTTGCTGCTGAATGTACGTTGGTACTTATACGTAATACTTAATATTACCAAGATTATCAAATTTATTTTGAAGTAAACTAACATCTGTGTGTCCATGTAGTTGCAAGTCACTGGCGCAGTACAGATAAAAAGTAGATTTCGAATCCCAAGCTCAGTCAGATGTCAGACTGACAGAAACATGAGGTCGTCGTTTGGTTATCAGTTATGTTATGACTTGATGTGCGTTCAAGGTCGAATAATCTTTATCTATATAGTTTTGCCGTTATAGTTGAGCCGTGGGGTGCACGGCCTTAGAATTGTCCCCCACCATATCGTCCCGTGGTTGCAGTAGGAGTCTGCTAAGGGAATATACCGGAAGATGGGCAGCAGCATCTTCCGAAAGCTTAAACAACAATAAACAAAAAAAAACTGCGCGCGCCAACCCGCCTGCCAAGTGTGGCGCGTATGGCAACCCCCCCCCCTTTATCAAAGGGGAGGCTAGCTATGTTCAGCAGTGGACGTCTTATGGCTGAGATGATGATGATGATATAGTTTTAGTATGACTAGGGCTATTATGATTATGAACTCCCACCTTTTTATGAGCTTCATGAGTTCTTCTATTATGAGCGGATGAATAATTATGGAACCCTACACTAAGCATCGTCCGACATGCTCTTAACCCGTTTTTCAGTCCTCAACTTCATCGAATTTTCGCTATCTGAGACTCTTTCGCTTGTAATAGTGATACAACTGATAATGAAATTTCGATGTTTGCCGAAACCTCTTAGATAAATCACTAAGCACTTATAAGTCAGTACTTACGTATTTACATTTGACGTCTCTTCGAAAATACATTTTATTTATTGAGCATTAAGGTCTAATATGTTCGTAGACTTTGTTAAAGAAAGACACTCTTGGTTTAATTTAAGCCATTAATAGCAGTTAGGAGCGGAAACAACAATTTTAATGTAGACACCAGTGGCGGCGCGTCCGTAGAATATGATTCCCGTCGGCTTGCCTAAGTTTCAGGCGCCTGCGCAGTGCTACAGCTCATGAACACATTTTAAGTCAAATTCAGCAACGGCTTGCCTAAAAAAAAATTAAACCATCGCCACTGGTAGACACCTAATATCGGTTAGTTACACACAAACTTAGCTGTGTTGCTGACCGCTTATGTTTCCCGACTCAGTTGCTTTGGGTAGCTCTAGCTACCAGCCGTCACCCTTATTACCGAGTGGTGAGCCGAACGAAGCAAACGGAGTGCTTTTGAACTGCAAGATCTATGTCTCACACTTTTATTAAGTGCACTCTTTTGTTTCCAGAATTCCCACCATTCCAAAAGCAGATAATAGAAAACGAAACAATCGTCGTCGCTGCGGCAGTGGCTCTCAACGACCACGAGTTCTACGTGCGCGCGTCCGCGCTGCGCTGCCTCGGCGCGGCGTGCAAGGTCCACGCCGTATGGGACCACCTTAAGAGCAAACATCCTGATATACAGGTACCACCATAATTCAATCCCTTTGTTTTTCTGTTGCTTTAATAAAGATCACGTCGTTACGATTTTGCTGTACCTATATTTATATTACAAACTGAATTTCAGGATTCTCTGCTAAACCTTCTACGCCACAATCAAGAAGGCTTAGTTCGCAAGGAAGCATGCCTTGTCCTCTGCGAAATGTACATCAACGTCAAACTGAGCCCCGACTTCAAATCAGCCCTGTACGAGCAAATGGTGTCCGCCGCCATCAGCGACTTCCACTGGGAGGTGCAACTGGTTGCCCTAAAGTTCTGGAAGATAGTCATCGACAACAGCTTTTCCGAACAGGGCATGCTGGACGGCACCTTCCCACCGGTCACTTTCTCCAAAGAATCCAGAAAAATCGTCACACTAAACAAGGCTGAGATACAGAAGAGACTCTTGAAAATCCTAGATGAGCTCGCCACAAAGGGTTGCTTAACAGTATTATGCAAATTATTACACGAGGACACTGAAGTCGAAATAATGGAAAAGAATTTATGCATCGCTCATTGCCTTCTAAATATTCTAAAGCGCTACGAGGTTACGGAATGTGTAAAGCCTGTCGAAGGCGAGCCGCGGACCATGCAAGAGTATTACAACGAGAAAACCAAAGAAACTAAGAACGATGACGATACCATTATGAAAACGGAAGAGGCTGAGTCGGATAATGTGATCGAGAGTATTATCAACGCCGACGACATGAATCTGCTCGCGCACATATATGAACGAGATATGAAATTGCAGAATGACAAACCTGAACTATCACCCAAACCGATGATCAAGTTATTACGCTACGTGCAACCATATTTGTTCGTGAATCATGTGACGAGCAAAGATTTCAAGGCGGTCATAGAATACAAAAAACAGTGGCGGAATGGGATACGCAGTGTCGAGTCGCTGTTGGACGATGTGCTCGGCATTTATGAGGTGGCCCAGGATGTCAACAATTTGGATTGCTACTGAGATTCTATTTATTTTTATGTTAGCATATAGTATACATGCCGCAGGGTTTGTTTATTATATTTATAAATAAAATGTAAGTAATACATTAAAACACATTTTACTAAATCTCATATCTTATTATTTGCTCTTTTTCTACTTATTAACCTACATCACAATTAAAGCTTTTAAAACAAGCAATAACTCCTTATAGGTAAAGAGTTCCTTTGTTGCACCACACTAGGTACTCTATTTACAGCAATATTTTATGTAGGTATGACACCTGACTTCCCACGAAGCTTACCAATGTCTGAAGCTGAAAACTATAAAGCCAACAGCTCGTCTATCAAAGTTTCCAAATCAACCTTAGGAGGTCGCTTTTTCGCGGCCTCCTTGAATTGATCTATGAAATAACCCGGCTCAATAACCTCTATGGGGCTCGAAGAGTCACTTATCGAATTCTCAGTGCTCAGACACTCGAAAATTTCTGAAATGAGATCACTATCTTCGAGTTCCAGAGCATTTGAACTCTTCGGTCTCTTGGCCTGAACAACTTCCGTATCCACAGGAGGTATATTATGATCAATAGTTTCAGCTCTGCTCGAGACACCACTGAAGTTATACTGATCTAATAACTGTACTATCCTGTGAATTATATCATAAGATTTCTCGCTCACTTCGCTATTGCTGGAATTCATGCATTTGACCAGGACCGCCAAGCAGCCGTTGGTGGACAGCTTGCCCATGACGATCTCTAGCTGTTTGTGTATTTCTTTGTCGTTCAAAACTATTATCTTCCTCTTATCCTTACAAAAGGTGACGGAGGGGAATGTGCCGTCTATCACTCCTCTGTCTGAGAACTGCTTCCTTAAAAGTTTTAACCAGAAGCGTAGGGCAGCGAACTGTACAGGCCAGTGCGGGTCCTCTGTCGCGGCGAGGGCCATGGCCCTGGAGACGCGGGTGGTGAAGGCCTCTGAGACCTTGCGGTTGTCGTACACCTGCGCCAGTACATAGGCCGCCTCTTTACGCACTTCTCCGTCTGGATTATAGCGCAGTATGCTCACCAGTTGCTCCTGAAACATTAGTGTGACGATTAGTATAATTTGATGAATTTCGTTTAGTTTCAAAGTAATCTGGATTTGTTATCCTACCCATTGCTATAATTTTATTTTATCAACACTAATCACTGTGATGAGGCAACCATCAGGTACGCTAGTACAGTCACCATCATTTATAGATGATATCCTTCCTTCTCATCCTTTATATAGGTTACATAGAAAATGACGGGTATAGAAATAATGCCATTATTACTGACAGTGTCTGGACCGCTATGGATTAACCCGTTTGGCAAAAATATTATTGAGTGAAAATCAATTGATCACGTGGACACTTTTATTATTAATCGTATGGCATGCACAGTTGAAAGAATAATCGGGACGTTGACACTGATGGAAAAGCTCATAAAAATATGGTCGCGTTCAAGGCCTGCATTTATAAACTCACATATAGATTTCGGCAGTGCTCGAGGAGCTCTGTCCAAAGGTCGTCGCACCTCGCCCCGGCCTCGAGGCAGCGCAGCGCCGCGGCCTGCGTGCGCGCCTCGGGGTCCGCGCACGCGCACCGCGCTGCCCCCACCAACAGCCCGTGCAAAGATATTACCGCGCGCATTGGCATGAACTCTGGAATTGAGACAAATTCTATTAATACAGATACCTACAAGTTACGTGATAGCCTATAACCCTAACCATGGTTATGTCCAAATATTTAGGTAATAATGCACAATTAAGGCGCAATTGACAGAGTTTGCCAACTAAGTGCCTATTCCTAACCTAGTGGAGCTGTATTATCGGCATAGGAAGTCCGAAGTACATTTACAAACAATAGGTAATGTATATAAAATTATACTGACTGACATAAGCCACCTCCAAAAAGCTTAAAATCAGCTGTAGAGCCGCGTAACGAGCGTCGCTTTCTGGACGCTTTAGCACCGCCCGCGCCGCGCCCCCCGCCTCGCTCAGCGAGCCCCCGCGCTGGGGCTGCATCAGCAGCGACAGCTCCGGCGACAGCAGCTTGCAGACACACGTCGTCACCAGCTCCAGCGCTTGCACCAGCAACTATAACACATGTGGCCGTTACATATTGATGATATTTGCGACCTCTCGTCGCGATACGATACGACATTGAATTAAGAGTGAGACTTTTTTAAGATAGTTTGGCTTCTGTGTAACAGTAGATATATCTACTACATTATTTCAACGATGCTACGATTTTATAATAAAGCTTTTACGGTACATAACTCTACTCACTGAAGTCATTTGTGAAATAGAAATTGTGAGAAAAGCATAAAATGATTTAGGAATTTACCTATGGTTCACCCTCACCTTAACTGGCAAGATGTTCTGCTTTATCAGATTCACGAGCACCGCCTGCAGCTCCACAATTTCCAGGCTTTCGTGCCAGTTAATCTCATGCTCCTCCAGAAGCATAGCGATGGCTTCGAGGACGTGCGAGAGAAAGAGCTCGTCGTCAGGCGTGCGCAGCGGGTTGGTCAGCAACACTAGGTCGGAACCATCCGACAGCACGAACTCGCTCAGCGTGTAAAACAGCGTCTTAAACACTATGCACGCCTGGTGTCGGTTCAGCATCCTTTTTAACCGCAGGAGCTCGCGTAACGCGTGGGTGCACGCCGACGATAAATTATTACCCATCGATTCCATTATTAAATCCTTTAATTCATAAGCTGTGCCTATCATGTCGTAAGGAAATGTGCTAGCCAAAACGCTGTGAAATATTTCGGTTGCATCCTCCATCGCAGGATCGTAGACTAATCGTTTGACATACTTTTGCTTTACATATAGAGGCATTAACAGTAAAAATACAAAATGATTTTGTAACAGGAATTTCTTCCCAAACTTTTCGAACGCTATCTGCACCACGATCTGTTCCACTTTATACCAAAAGGCGTGACACTCGCAGAGGAATTCAAGGATCGCCGTGAACGATCGCTTCTTGATTAGCGTGCACAGTATTTTCTTGACGGCCTCGTGGAATTCTTCGTTTACGCGTGTCTCGGAGTCGGGGCAGAGCGACGCGACCTGACGACCTGCAGCGTAGTAGTAGCGCAGGGTCGCCTCGGCCAGCAGCTGCGCCAGCACAGGCTCGCGCGTCCTCTCCAGCGCAGTAACAAGTCTACTCTCTATGGAAAACACTTGTGACAGCATCGACAATACATTATTAGGCTCCACCAAATATTCCACTTCTCCCAATATGTGCACCAACGTGCGCATGAATGGTATTAGAGATTCGGATTGAACCTTGTGGCTTTCCGCTTCCTTTGTTGTATCAGACAAAGAACACCCCAATAAAGGCTTTACCATGTATTGTAAGACTTCAAATAATGCCTCTTCTTCTTCGTATTCGTTTAATTTCCATGTTAATTTGGTCATAAATTCATACAATACCGTAGCGATTTCAGGTGTGATGTGAGGTGAGTGAAGTGAGAACTCAATTCGTTGGTAGATTTTTTTTTGGACTACATACATTAGTCCCGAGTAGTGAGCAATGATCGCCATTGTCTGCTGGCTCATCGCTAGCCACAGTTCGGGGGAGGTTTGGGCAGCGGCCCACTCCGCGCGGCCGCGGTCCACGAGAACCTCGAAGCCTTGCATCTGCACGAAGCGGTTAAAAAGCACCTCATTGCTTAACACGATGCTCACGACTTTCGAGTAAAATATCTTCACGGAGGTGGATGCAAATTCACTATTTTTTATTGCATAAACAAGCAAATTGGCGAAGAACGGAGTTTCTAAAATCTTTGCAACGCCTGAAAGAAACCAGAGAGCAATTGTAAATAAAGTGTTAGTTGACGCTTTACTTTAAAAGTGAATTTGCTTGGTTAACCGTGTAGCTTGACGCTAATATGAGGAGAAGTAGGCACATTTGTGGCATTTTCAAGTAAAAGGTACATCATTGTCGGTTGTTAATACAGTTTATTTCTGACTGATGACTTTTTATGGCACTAACGCCTTATTGGCGGCCGAAAATGATGTACCTTTGCCTTAAAAACGCACATTAGTTAAAAACGTGTTTTTATGAATAACAGCAGAATTGTTTTATGAAAATCATATACTTACTGGTGAATATAACATGTGATTTTAGTAGGCATAGGTTTTCGAACCCAAGTTTAATGAGTTAGAAGTGTTAGAACTTCTAGAAAGAATTTAAATTCGGGTCGGATATCGTCGTATGACATGTATTTAGGTACATAAATATATATGTACACGTATTTATTTATAAGTAGGTAAACAATTTGACTTACATTTATCTTGGGTGCCATCCAGGTATTTAAGCAATTCCTCTGAATGTTTAGCACTTAGCTGAAACTTGTTATGTAAAAGTTTTTCAAACAAGGCTTTGATTTTTCTTTTATAATCACTGGAGTCCATCGTAGACGTAGCACATAACGAAGCGTATATCTTGAATCACATTTGAGCACAAAACTTGTTTTGACGTGGATGTTATTTTGAGTTGGTAGGGATAGCTGATACTGCTATCGCCTACATACCTTATCGTGTGATGAGCGCCTTGCCGTCGTCGCCACCAAACTAATGAGATTATAAGTACGAGTAGATATAAAAATGTGAACGAATGGTTTGATAAATCTCATTATGTAGATACAGCGAGTTACGGCACGAGATAATTACCACTTACACAGGAAACTACTGGTATATATAACAGCGAAAACAATTCCATTTGCTAGATTGTGCTATTAATGATGGCATTTGTATGATGTATAAAATTATAGAATATGTTGAGAAATGATACATAAATAAATATAATGGGACAATATTACACAAATCAACCTAGTCCCACAGTAAGCTCAATAAGGCTTGTGTTGTAGATACTAGGCGACGATATGTACAGGGTGTAACAAAAATACTGGTGATCATAACTGGTGGTATTGTATTGCGAGTAGGAAAAAGTAGAAGTAGTTTTGTATGGGATACGTCGTCTCAGACGCCAACCCTCCATACAAAAGCAAAAATTTTATTCACAAGAACTTTTTATACTTCTGCTGATATATGTGTCTAAAACAGTAGAGCAGCAACTTTAACCAGCAGAAATGATTGGGCTTTGTAAATAAGAATTAGAGTAAAGGCCGCTTGCACTCTTAACATTAAAAAATTAAAAATTACTTGTATGAAAAGTTTGACAATTCTCTACAGGATGACCACCACATTGTGTGATAACTAATCAGTCTGTCAAGTGTGGCAAAATGTAGACCCTCATCAATTCTGGTATCAGTTTTTACCTCCAATGCTGCTAATTATGTAGAAGAATGATTAGGATATTATGTATGAAGAGTTAATAGTTTGCTACAATAAGCACCATTTGTGAGAAATACTAAATTTTTATTTTTATCTAGGTATAATTCATAATTATAATAGAAATTACAAACTAAGTTTTACAACTAATGGCTAATCTAATCGATTTCTATGATGGCTCCGACTTTAGACAATGCTTCCTTCAGTTTCTCAGCTTCATCCTTGGAGATGTCGGCCTTAACAACCGTGGGGACGCTTTCCACAAACTTCTTAGCCTGCACCAGGTTAAATCCTTCTAGAAGATTCTTCACCTCTTTGATGAGTGCTACTTTTTGTTTTTCATCGAATTTAGTCATTTTTACCTGTAAGAATTGAAAATTGTACATACATGCTAAAATAAAAAAGCAACAAAAATGATTGTCGCACTATTTGATGTTTTATTATATCATATACACAATTACAGAAACCTAAAAAAAAAATATCCAAAACATTAATTTGTAATCTTTTAGTTTAACTAATTAATTACTTAATTAGTATTCTTAGTATGAAAAATTTACTTACTGTGAAACTAGTTTTGACGGCTTTGGGTGCAGCCTCCTCCTCCTCGGCAGCGGGTGCGGCGACGGCGAACCCTCCCAGCGGCATGACGGGGGCATCTGGCAGATTCAGCCGCCGCTTCAGCACCTGGCTCAACTCTGACACCTCCAGGAGATTCAGGGTTGTGATTTCTGCTACCAACTTTTCAATTTTCGGTGATGCCGGCTTGTCTACGCCTTCAGGAACCGGAATGGATAGAGGCGCTGCCGCTTGCACTACTTCTGTGTGCAGTACTGACCTAAAAGAAGAATATAGGTATCTTCGTTTATAAAAATACAGTATTAGGTTAACATAACCTTAAAATAAGTCCCAGTTACCATCTTGAAAAGGAACGCAGCTGGCGAAAGGGAAGGTTTTTAACGATTCTAATGCCGTTCATAGCGCAAATAGTATATTATCCTGTTAGTGTAACTTAGATAATATATTTTTTCCAAAAAAATATATTTCGAGACTCGTGTGACAGTTGGTTGACAGACGTAGTGTTGCCCTGCTTGTATTTCTGTTTGTGGTAGTCGATTACAAATGGTACGTGGTAAGAATCGATTAGTTTGACACTTCAATTTTCTCGGATTTAATCGGCGAAGCACGACTCTGAAACCTGTTTAGCACACTGTTTAAAAAGCTGCTTTCAAAACGAAACATTCAAATGAAAATTATAGTGACCCAAACACACCTTCAAATCAAAACAATCAAAAATATGGCGGACGATGACGAAATTGACGTGTTGGGAGATTTTTCATTTAATTCTTGTTTAGCACAAAATAGTCAAGGAATGTAAGTACTAATATGTGTATCCGTAACCTAGATCTACGATGCATTATACGAACATAATATATTTGGAAGAATATTCTTTAAATTAATACATAAGTGTTCACGGGTTTGTTGACATCTATTACGTACCAAAATATTTTTGTTGTTGTTTTTAAAAAAAATCTTCTATTATAATTATTGTTATAATTTACTTAATTGTATTTTATACCCAATAAGAATAATGTTTGTCTGTGATATGGTTAATTACTTAGTTCGAGAATAAATTATTTCCAAGATAAATATCTATGCTCAAACACAATTCAGCCTTTGCAAAACTATATATTTAAAATGCATTTCAGTCCCTCGTGCTCAAGCCGGGAGGATACGGTACACCCGCAGTGGTTACTAGACTCCACAGTCGCCAACTGGTATGATAATGAGCGGGAGAAGAGGCAAGTATCCGTAATTATCTAGCCCTATTTATTTAGTTCAGAGAAACACTGTTTATAAAATGTCTCTCAGTTCGACTATCATGAGACACCTATGGAGTTGCAGGCGTCCATAGGCTACGGTAGCCAGGGATCTTAACTGTTATTTAAAAAAAAAACCCAAATAATGTGATATTGTATTTAGGTATTGCCTTGGTGTTATTAGGTAGAACTAAATTAACCAGTATTCTAGTATGGAAAAATACTGGTTTCTGATCCCTGACGGTAGCTGCTTACCATCAGGTGGGTCGTATGCTTGTTTGCCACCGTTGTGGTATAAAAAGACCATGCCGATTGGCAAAGGCCTCCGCCAATGGTTTCCACTGTTGTCTGTCTTGGGTAACAATTCTTCAGTTTGGACCTGCTGTAAATTTTAATTCATCTTCCCCTATAGTAAATAATACTAAAATGATAATAATTTATCCTATTGTTGGCTAATGCAATAAATGTACTTGTGCGTGGCCAGTTAAAATGGAATTAAATTGTAGCAATATCAATAAAACATTTCTATGTTGTTTTCAGGGCAAAATATGGTCCATCTAGGAAACTGTCAGGGGATAGTTCCAGGCTCAAACACCAGCGTGTTCGCCACTCATCATGGAGCCAGGCGGAGAGGGATTTACTCAGCAAGGAAATGGTAAAAATATATCTGACATTCAAATATTATTATTATGTACAGTAGACATCAAAGATATGTTTACACTTTTGCACCTTACTCCTTTGTAATACGGTGCAAAAGTGTAAACATATCTTTGAAATCGACTGTACTAGGTATGTACCACAACCAAATTCAAATACAGCCTTTGCCAGAAGTATGGGGCACCAATGCAATGTTCATACAAAACTCGAAAGTTTAGTCCATTGTTTCCATCTTTTTTGAAGGTATTATCTATTAATTCAAACTAATAGACATGTTTTGTTGAAGTAACTGCATAGAATAGAAGCAATATGTAGCACCAACTTAAATTTTCATTTTTGGTACAGTCACCAGCAATAGTATTTTCCTACACAATGGCCGCAAAAAAGAAAGATGCTGGTGATAGTACAGTCAGCGTCAAAAGTAACTATGCAAATGAAGGTGTCAAAAGTCCTTATTGCCTTTAAATAAGGACTTTCGACACCTTCATTTGCATAGTTACTTTTGACGCTGACTGTACCTTCTATTCTCATATTTTATAGGTACCTTGAAAGTGTTATTAAGTGAAGTTTTCTATATTTAAAAATAAAATATAACATCTACCATTACCATACATTGTTAGGCTAGATAAGGAAATAATAATTAACTTCAAAATTGTCAACATAAAACAGCTAAGCTCAATACTTCTGGCCAAGGCTGTATACTGGTGAAATCTATGGAAAACGTTTTAGTAACAGAGAAAAGTAATTTTATTATGCATGTTGTAATTTATTGCAGGCTAAATATGGAAGGAACTTTCATAAAATATCCCAAACTATAAAAACAAAATCTGCAGCTGAAGTCCAAGCTTTAGTAGAAGCAGAATATGGAGTCAACCTTGACACCCCTTCCATGGGGCTGGTTAAGAACGAAGAACAGGACGACATCCCCAGTGTGGTGCAGGAGGAGATTGTCACCGACGACTCTAGCATCAGCAATGTTTTCAATCTAGTCACCACCGCCTCACCAACCATTATGGTACCCAAGAAACCATTTAGGAAGAAAAACAATATTGGAAACCATAAAAGTCTTCCCAAACGCAATGCTTCAAAGAAACCTGATCTCATTGTAAACCCATCAGAAATATATTACGAAAATGAGCTTGTAATAGGGTCCACAGAGTCTGTAGGATCAGATTTAGATCCAAAGGCTGAAATGCTTAAAATCACGGGTAAACAACAGAAAGGAAAAGTCAAAGCTGTAAAGAAAATTGGTAATCATCGCAGGAAACTGTCAAAGAACTTTGATAAAGGTAGAGCCAGGACCAGCAGCAAGGAGCTATTGAAGTCACCTCAGGAAAGACGGAGGAAGGATTCAGGGGTGTCTGAAGAGAGTATGAAAAGCCCTAAGCTGCAAATTGTCTTGGGCTCAGGACAGGCCTTACACGTCTCGGAAGGGGAGCAAGTGGTAAGTAGTTATTGTATTAAAATTGAGGAGATAATCTCTTTGAGATGCAGTTCCTTCCAGTCTTCTTTTTAATGCAAGAATGTTCTTTTAATTCCCGTTCTAACTACTGTTAACTGTTAAAATATTTATATAGCTTTGGAAATAATTTAACTACAAATAAAATGCGTTTTTTACGTGTGCAAAATGTACATGTAAGTAAATTTTTCTCTGGTATACACAGATTAAAATAGAGAAAAAGAAGGATTCTGAATCCGACAGCGACATAGAAGTAGACATAGACAGCGATAGTGAGAAGCCCATCAAGAAGGAGATGAAAGCAAAGTCTGGCAGCACAGTTGAAGAGGAGGCTCCCATAGCAGTGCCCTTGAATAACTTTGGTCTTCCACCCAAGAGGCAGAAGAAAATAGTTTTGGTGAGATCTTACTCAATGTTATTTACTACCTATTGTAAGGGGTTTCAAGCACTAACCACATATTTCACGAGATTCCGTCTTCAAAACTCAACCAACGCCATTACGTGCGCAAGCGATCTCTATTTCCCTCGCTGTCAAGCGCTAGGGATGGACCCAAGTGCTAGTGATGTCACTCATCTTCACGATTCCGGTTAACAGTTCGGCCATCTCCTGACAGAACCTTCGCCCCGAAGGTTTATGCCGACAATGAGCATCTTCAATCTTGCATGGTTCCGAGGAAGCCCTGGTAGACAATGAGGTCCTTAGAAGTAGTCATTGCTCTTCAAGCATACTTTCACCAAAGGCTCTTTAAGCTGATTTTGTGTTGACTGGCTCTCTAAGCTAATTGTCTATTTTAAGCTCTTCAAGCTAATCGTCATTTCTGGCTCTTTAAGCTGGCTTGTAGTAAATGGCTCTCTAAGCAGATTTGTACCTATTGGACTGGCTCTTTAAGCAAATTTATCTATTTCAAGCTCTTTAAGCTAACTGTAATTTTGGCTCTTTAAGCTAGCTGTAATTTTGGCTCTTTAAGCTAATTGTAATTTTTGGCTCTTTAAGCTAGCTGTAATTTTGGCTCTTTAAGCTAACTGTAATTTTGGCTCTTTAAGCTAATTGTAATTTTGGCTCTTTAAGCTAACAGTAATTTTGGCTCTTTAAGCTAATTGTAATTTTGGCTCTTTAAGCTAACTGTAATTTTGGCTCTTTAAGCTAATTGTAATTTTGGCTCTTTAAGCTATTTAGCTGTACTTTTGGCTCTTTAAGCAGATTTACGGATCATACTGAAATTTACAAATTTATTAAGTAGGCTGAAAGTTTATATATCTGTTAGATGGAGTATTTTAGTTCACTTGATAAACATTATTTAATTTGAGGAGCTGCTTGCAGCATCATCCTCAGAAGAGCTGAAATCACGCGAATGCCACGTTTTCATTTTGTCGCGCGCAACAACGTTCTTATAAGCTCTCTTCCCCTTTGAATTGGAGCATACCTCATATCTGTCGTTTGGTAAGACAGCAGTCACCTTGTAAGGCCCCCCGTATTTGGGCACCAGCTTGCCGCTCGTTAAACCAGGTCGCATAATTCTACGCTCTACCATTACCAAATCTCCAACTACATATGGCTCAGCAGCTCGACGTCCTTTGTTAAAACGAGACTCCATTCTCTCTGCATTTTTGAGAATATTGTTGGTGGCTGTTTCTCTGAGCTCTAAAATGTTACTGGTCGAGGTCATTGGTCCCTGCAAATCTCCGGCTAAGCGTGGTACAAAGGCACATAACAATTCTAATGGAGATTTGCCCGTGCTCTGGCACACAGTGGAGTTAATGCCCAGTTGCACATCAGGCAAATAGGAATCCCAACCTTTCTGATTCTCCCCCATATGGGCTGTCAAAGATGCTAGAATCGTTCGATTAAGCCGCTCAACCTGTCCGTTAGCGCGCGGAGATGCAACAGCGTTTAGGACATGTTTTATACTACGCTTATTGCAGTAGTCCTCAAAATCTCGACTCGTAAATGCTGTTCCACGATCACTTATAATCTTTGACGGGTGACCAAATGCTTGTTTAAGCCTACCCAATCCCATGATAGCACCTCGGGTATTGGCAGATGCCACTGCTTCCAACCACACGTACTTTGTAAACCCGTCGATGATCGCAAAAATATATGTTTTACCGTTGCTCTTTGTGAAAGGTCCCAAGTGATCAACATGGATTGTATGGAACGGAACTGGAACCTTTGGGATTGGATGCAGAAATCCTGGTTGTTTCCCTGTCGGCTTCTTAGTGAATTGACAGCCAATACAGCTGTTCACGTACTTTTCTATAAATCGCCTCATCTTTGGGAACCAATACTTTGATTGAATGGCGAGTATGCACTTCTCAGCTCCTAGATGCCCATTATCATCATGATATGTTTTAGCAATGTGCCACCTAGCACCCTTAGGCAAAACAGGCTTACATTCGCCATTAACCACTCGACATAGCCGTCCATTCACTAATTTGTAATCTTTCATCAGCCCCTCTTTCTTTGCCTTACCCGCTTCTAGCTCGATGTTCAAATTAAGGATAAGTGACTGGATACCTTCATCAGAATCTTGAAGTGCATCAATTAGTTCTTTTTCTTCAATATGGCGGATCGTTAAAGGGTTCCGACTCAAAGCATCAACGTGTGACATTGATGTGCCCGGCCTATGTTCAACGTCAAAATTATATTCCTGCAAGTCGAGCCACCAACGCGCTATGCGTGGGGACAGGTCTCTCTTAGTCCAGGCTAATCTCAACGCCGAACAGTCTGTCACTACCAGAAATTTAATCCCGGTTACATATACTGAAAACTTCTTAATACTAAAAAGCACAGCCAGGGCCTCAAGCTCGAAGCTGTGGTACTTCTCTTCGGCTGATGTTGTCTGCCTACTTGCATAGGCAACGGGTCTCATTTCTCCTGAGTCCTGTCGTTGAAGGAGCACTCCTCCCAATCCTGCCTTAGATGCATCCGTGTGTACTTGTGTCTCTCGTTCGGGACTATAAATAGCTAAGACCGGAGCCGATGTGAGTATCCCCTTTAATTCCTGCACCGCCTGCTCCTGCTGTGTTCCCCAACACCAATCTGTGGACTTTTTCGTCAGCAGAGTAAGTGGTCGCGCTATAGTTGCAAAACCCTTGATGAACTTACGGAAGTAACTGGCCAAGCCAAGGAACTGACGCAGCTCATGCACGTTTGTCGGTGTTTTATATTTTACCACAGCATCGACCTTACATGAGGACGGACGAATCTCTCCTTTAGATATTTCATGCCCTAAATACTCCACGGAGTCAGTTAGGAAGGAGCATTTACTCTTTTTCAACTTAAGGCCAGCGGCAGTAATTAATTCTAAAACTTTCCGCAAATTGGCCAGACATTCCTCAGCATTCTCTCCCCATACAATCACATCATCTATGTATACTTCAGCGCATTTATGGAGGACTGGTGCCAGTATATTATTCATTGCGCGTTGAAACACAGCTGGGGCATTACATAAACCGAAGCTCATCATCTTATATTGGAAATGATCATCAGGGGTGACAAAACCAGTAAGTGGCCTTGACGACTCTGCAATCTTGATTTGGTGGTAACCATTAGCAAGATCTAAACAGCAAAATACAGTTTTGTTCGCTAAACGATCCAACAGGTCTTGAACTACTGGCATGGGGTACCTTTCCTTTTCTGTAATTTTATTTAGGGACCGGTAATCCACACACATCCGATAGCTTCCATCTTTCTTCTTTACCAGCAGTACCGGACTGGCATATGGTGACCTCGAATGTTCGATGATTCCCGCTTCCAAGAGTTCTTGGACAGTCTGCCTTATTATCTCCCTTTCATAATAAGATACTCTGTAAGGTTTATAATTGATGATCTTATTATCTGTTAATTTAATTTCCATCTCTATGTCACAGTTACCCAATTCAAGACCGGCTCACGAGAAACATTGGTCATACTCAGCAAGTAACATGCCAAGTTCAGTTTGGTGTTCTTTGTCCTCAGTTGTATGGTTTTTGGTTTGATTCATTAATTCTGCTCGTGCAATGCAATCGTCACCATTCAGTTGTAATACTCTGTTTGTTTTATTAACTATCTTAATGGTTGAATTGCCATCCAAGCTCTGAATGGCTTCACTCACTACATCTTTTTCAGAAAGTGGTTTCCTTTGCTCACTATGGTTCAATTTTATTATACCATTCACACTTGGTTCAGATCTGACTTCTACTTTGTTTAACCCAGGCTTCAGGGTTATATTTTCATTGGGGTACAGCCGTACCTTTTTAAATTCCTCACAAAGTTCAATCAAACCTAAGGCTATTTCACCATCATAAATATCAAGCTCTTTAGCGGTCTTCATTATCAGTAGGTCCGACTCCTCTGTAAATGGTTGTCCAACCAAAACATCATACTCTTGAACTTCGTCGGGTACTATGTACAATATGTTCTGCTTTTCTACCCCGTCAACATTTATTAATGCAGAGACCATTCCTAGCGGCATTGTTAAACCGTCACCATACCCTATGATAACAGAATCACTAATAGATGGGGATAGACCCAGTTGGTTGAAGAACTTCTGTGTCATTGTGTTGCACACACTGCCAAAATCAATGAAGGCATGTGCAGAAGTATCATTTATCAATACAGTTTTATAATATTTTGGATCGGAACGATCATTGGTTAGAGTCAACTTCTTTACCGTCTTCACTTGTCTTCCACTGTTTTCCTTCTTTTTCCAACACTCTTCCAATGTGTGACCATCTATTTTACAGAATAAGCAGTGTTTATTCTTCCTCTTTTTCTTATAACAATCTGCTTCTACATGGCCATCAGCCTTACAGAATGCACACTGTTTTTTCTTCTTTTCTCTACAATCAGCAGCATGATGTCCTGGCCGGTTGCACAGTTGACAAGTTACATTCCTCTTGCAAAACAATGCTTTGTGGCCCCTTCGACCACACTTGAAGCACAGGGTAGTTTTGATTCTGCCAGAGCTGGTGGTTTTATCAGGGGTCTTTTGGTCAGATGTGATGGAATTAGATTCTGTCGAAACACTAGATGTTTTCATACTAGCCAGGTACTTCAGCAGAGCAGTAGTGCTATGGCAAGCAGCTGATATAGCACCCATTTCCATTAACTTATCACCTAATGTCCCAATTATAGCTTCTGCAATGATGTCATCTCCCAAGTTGCATGTCATACCAATTCCTAACTTTTCATAAAAGAACTTTATAATATCCTCATCGGGTTTTCTTTCTCTATTTACAAGCTCCCTGATCAGCGACAATTTATTTTTAGTGAATGGGAAGGCAGTAATCAATTTCTCTTTCCATTCATTCCATCTAATATCATAAGATTTTTGACAAGCGTACCAATCTTTAGCATAACCTCTCAGCTTTGCCGTACAGTTACAAATCAGTGTGCGCTCATCCCATCCATACATAGAAGCTGTGCTCTCCAAGTTTCTTATCCAGTGTTCTATAGAGACAGGTGAAGTTTGTGGGTCAAACTCAGGAACAAAGTCATTTCGTCCCACATATCGTACTACTCCACTAGATGTTCCACCAAAGTGTGACAAATTATTAACCTCTGTAGCTGTGATATTTGATCCGCTAGCTTCTGAGGATGCAGGCTCACCAACACTGACAGTTCTTTTCTTTTGTAAATCCCTAAGTATATTTTCCAGAGCCTCTATACGATTATCTTTTCTTTCTATCTCAAGATAATGTCTCCTTTTAGAGCTTGGTTGACTAAAATCAGAGTCTGAACTGGAACTTCTCCTTCTAGATCTAGAACGAGTCCTCTTATCACGCCTATCCATTTTTGGCTTATGTTTCCTTTTCACTAATAATTATAACACAGTAATTAAATAAAATCAGTTCCAATAAAAGTTAGAGTTTTAACTTCACAGTTTTTTCACAGATAGTTTACACCATAGAATTATGTCCAAATAGCACAAAGTTCACGTTTATATTTTATCACGGCACACAAAACAAGACGTTGTAGGTATTATTGCTTAACAATTATAATCGGAATTAGCTCACCCAGTGTTCGTGTAAATTCCAAACCCGTGTTGATTAACCTTGTGACGTTTTAGTTTTGAAATAAAAAAACAGACGTCATCAATTAAAAAAAACTATTTATTTAAAAAAACTGCCGAGCGGTCGTGGGTGGTCTAAGGCCAGGTCTGGGTTTGCGCTCGCGGCCCGGTACTGCCCTGGCTGGTCGAGGTCCGCAGCAGGTGGGTGACACGCTCGCCCAGCGGTGAAGAGGAGCAGGGGGCGACGGCGGGCGAACGGCTATGGCTCCAACCAGCCGTCTGGGTGGTGGTAGTGTACGTGTACTTGTTTGCCACGCGCGCAGCTTCCAAAAGTAAATCTTGCACCCTGTAGATAACGGTACACGGTCTTAGTATGGTGCTCTAGCTCGCTCTGGCCTGTGAACACCCTGCGACGATGATGATGATGATGAATAAGCAGTGCAGGCGGAAAGCGTGTTGTGTTCACAAGCAGAGCGGAGTCGCAAGCAAGCACAGAAGGTAAAGAAAAAGAAAGAAAGAACAAAGAAGTTAAATTAAATAAGTGGGTACGCAACAATCATACTCGTACCCGCTTCAAAAAAACAAAGGAAAGTACTAGAAGATTCCATCAGCAAAAGCACAGCAACAATAAGTAGGTATAACTATCATGACAATTTAATTAATCTAACACTGATTTCTATATGACTAAAAGTGAAGCTACTTCAATTGAATTACCTATTCCTACAATTAAAAACGTTCAACACTTAAACTTACCAATACGTGGGTGCAGTAATTGCTTACGCCTTGGAACGTAGCATTAAATATTGAAGTCCCGAACACGTCGGGAGGAGATAAAAAAAAGGTGTCCGCGTACACCACGATTAAAATAAATTATTTAAATAATTAAATCGCAAGCGCGGACGGCACAAGAGTTGTGCGCTGCGAGCAAGGTGGCGACAGTCGTATGGCGAGACGGTGGGACGCGGACTGACCGGACAATCGCTCTCGCGGCTGCGGGCGCGCTGCAGGCGGCCGCGAACTTTCCATGACGTCACAATAGGGATCCGTCGCCAGTACAGTCACTCATATTAATAATTATGTGAACGCTCAAAAATGCATGCCTGGTAATAACTATTTTATTTTTTATTATATTACAAGTGTTGTTATTAAAGATTTCAAATGTTATTTTACGACAGTAAAATATATTGAAATAGAACAACTTTAATTAAATATATGAATGAATAAAATTGTATAATTGGTTATAAATAAGTTAGATAATAAAATATAAATAATAAAAAAAACAGTTGATTGATATCTGTAAATTAGGTAATAAGGTATAATTTATTTGTTAATATTTAAAATATTTAATTTTAGAAATTAAGTTTTAAAATGTATATATTTGTTAATAATTGATTTTATAAGTTAGGTATTAAAATGTAAATAATTTGTTAATACTTAATTAACAATAATTGATTATAAATTAGGTAATAATATAAATGATTTATTTCTTTAAAATTGATTAAAATAAGTTAATTTTATTCAAAAAATTAACTATTTTAATAAGTAAAATTAATATTAAATTAAAGTTTAAATAACATGTACGTGCAACGTTACATTACCCCCTGGCATCGGTAAAGGATTTTGTTCCTCGGAAGAAAATCCGCGCAATATACGTTAACGTATTTGCAATTTCACTTTCATTCCATCTTTCACGCTTTCATACATCTCGATTTCATAAAAAAAACGTTAGCATCTGGCTTATAGCCATGGATTCAAACGCGTCCAGTCATTTGTAGGTAACCAGTTCTTTGTTAACTGGGAACCAATACAAATACAATTTTGCACTTAGTATAGGATGTTAACGAGCGAGGGAGCAATTGTAATACGAGTAAGTTTAAAATATATTTATTTAATTTTATTTATTTAAACCTACTAATTTTAAATCTTTTATGTGCCACGTGCCAATATTTTTTCCAGACATATCCTCCAACACATAAACTAATGGGGACTTCTTTTCAACAACGCGACACTGTATAAACTTCGGGGCCAGTTTTTTGCAGAAGTACTTATCTTTGTCACTCAAAACATAAGCACGCTTCATGACCTTATCTCCTACGTTAAATTCTACATGCTTGCGACGTAAGTTATAATGAGCAGTATTTTTCACGTGAGCTTGCCATAACCTTGCCTGTACATTATCAAATATTTCAGCCATACAACCTAGATTTTCGGTATAAATGTCACGTGGTAAAAACATCAACTCTCGACCGAGGTCATTATCGACATAGTGCGTACCACATGTAACCAGGTCTCTGGCGTAAACGAGGAACGAAGGGGAGTAACCAGTAACTTCGTTTGCAGAGTTATTTATAGCAAACTGGACTTTTGGTATAAATAAATCCCAGGTCCTGTGATCTTCATTGACAAAGGTTGATAAGCATGTGACAATTGTGCGATTTTGACGCTCCACAGGGTTAACCTGTGGCGTATAACGAGGAGTGTAAAATATGTTTGGCACATTATACTTTTTGAACAAGTCAACGGTCATATTGCTAGTAAATTGGCTTCCGTTATCCATAAATATAGTTTGAGGCACACCATGAACTAAAAAAAGTTGGTCCTCAATAATTTTAGTTATAATTGTGGAAGTTGCATTACGAATGGGAAAAATTAAACAATATTTTGAAAAACAGCAGGTTATGACCAAAATGTATTGATTTTGCTTACGCGTAATAGGCAGAGGCCCCATAAGATCAATAGAGACCATTTGAAAGGGTCTACAACACTGTTTGGGACGCCCCATTTCACCAAGAACTTGATGATTTTGATGCTTGTACTCCAAACACTTAGTACAGGAACCTACAAATTGTACAACATCTTTATGCATCCCTGGCCAGAAGTATCTCAACGCTAATCGACGATACGTTTTAAAGATACCTAGATGTCCAGCCATGGGCTCGGAGTGATTCTCCTCTAAAACATCGTGACGAAATTCACTCGGAACTACTTCCTTCCAAGAGAACTCAGACGTCGCCTCGTGTTTATTTTTACATAATCTATATAAGGAATCGTTTTTAATCAAAAAATTTGGAAAATTTTGTGGTTTTGTAAGACAAGAGTTATAAATGTTTTTATACCACAAGTCTGTCGTATTAAGGTACGAATTGGTTAGATCAACAGTATTAATGGGAACAGCCCTAGAAAGAGCGTCTGGAATGACGTTATCTACGCCTCGACGATGTTTTAGCTCGAAGTTGAAAGAAGACAAGCGTACTCCCCAGCGTGCTAGACGACCGGTAGGATTACTTAGAGAAAGGAACCACTTTAACGCACTGTGGTCTGTGAAGACAGTAAACGGCTTCCCATTTTCCAAATAACACCTCCAATGCTCTAAGGCTATAAGTACTGCAAGTGTCTCCCGCTCAGTTATGCTATAGTTGCGCTCTGCCGCTGACAACGACTTGCTCATATAAGCAACGGGGTGTTCCTTACCGTCTATAGTTTGGGTAAGCATTGCTCCCACACCATAGTTACTAGCATCGGTGTGCACCTCGAAAGCCTTGTCGTAGTCAGGGCAGGACAACACTGGAGCGGAAACTAAACATTCCTTCAACTTACGGAAAGCTGCATCGGCCTCTGGAGTCCACTTAAAAGGCGGTGCACCCTTCTTGGAGGAAGTTAACCTATTAAGAGGGCCTGCTATAGTACTAAACTGAGGCACGAAGCGACGGTACCAGGTAGCAGTTCCTAAAAGTACCCGTATCTTATTATTAAACTATTTACAGCACGATATTGTTAGTTATAAAGCACACATTAATAAGAGTTGAGCGATATTTTTCGCCAATGGCGTGTTAAAATAGATAGCGTCCTCTCGCAAACACCAATTGTTAGTAAAGTATGTTAAACCACACCGTGCATCAATATTTCACAGAAAATTATAGTTTATACTGTACTCAAAAGGTCCATCGTCTCACTTCTGAATATTTTGTAAGGGGTTTCAAGCACTAACCACATATTTCACGAGATTCCGTCTTCAAAACTCAACCAACGCCATTACGTGCGCAAGCGATCTCTATTTCCCTCGCTGTCAAGCGCTAGGGATGGACCCAAGCGCTAGTGATGTCACTCATCTTCACGATTCCGGTTAACACTATATATATTTTGCACTGTTATGTTGTATTTTCGCACAGGATCTGTATTTTCAATTCTTCAGCTTCTATGTTATCTATTTATTTTATTATTCTATGCATCTAATGTTACAAGCACCGCTAGAGGTCCGCGGACCTCTAAGCACCACCACCACCTATACTCTTAGCATCACCAATTCGCTCAAATGTCATCTTTAACACTCTACTCTCGATTCTCGATATGGGCATGGGCATACTACGGGTGTCACAAGAAGTTATGCGAAATTGAAGCTTATCACTTTGGAATAAAGTAAAAAAAAAAACTGGTAGGAAATACAGGATGTTTTTTCAATAACTAGCCATATTGTGAGAGGTTATTAGGTAGGTCACACTGAACAACTTTTTCTTTGGAACCAACTCCAAAATCACAAATTTTTTTTGGATTGTTTCATATATTTTGGTCGATCATACGTCGACATTTTCTAAGGGGATGTCAAATATTTTTACCGTTTCGAGATTAGTCCCATAGAAGAAGTGTTATGTGTGAAGCAGGACGGCGGCGGCGGCTACACTATCGCGCACACGGCGGCGGGCGACGTGCTCCAGCGCCGCGCCGAGCCGCGCCGCGCGCCGGCGGTCAGGCCGCGGCCGGAGCGCCTTCTGCCCTGCCGCGTCTACAACGACGAGCGACCGGTGAGCTTTGCTCTTGCGGCTTCATTAGGGATTGCAATCCGGTACCGGATCCTAACTGTTTTGGTACAAAAATTACCGAATCCGGTACGGGTTTGCAATCCTGAGGTTTAATGTACTTGATTGGGAAACGTGATGCAGGGTGCAGATTTGGAAGTGCACAGTAAAGTTCGTAATATCAATGCAATTTAAAAAATATGTGTACACTGTGTACTTAAGGATGTCATACAAATCAGATTGTCTTCATATGTTTTTGTCCAATAAATCGTATCTATATTTTAGACCTGGATTGTACTAGGGAGGCTGTAGTATTTGTGTCTTAGGTTTCATACATTGGTAGCAGACGATGTCTGAATTGAATAAGTCCTAAATGATTTCTCTGTGGATGTGGTTCTTACACATCCATGCAACTTTATGATCGCTTTACTACTGCTTGGATATCCTTGCTAAACTTTTAAAAATAAAAATGTGTTCTGTTTTGACAGGCACCATATTCTGTAGTCCTGTCAGTGTCGGCGTTACTGCTGATGGACGCGCACGCGCACGGGTCGCGCGCCGAGGTGATGGGGCTACTGGGCGGGCGGCTGTGTGCCGGGGCCGGCGCCGGCGCCGCGCAGCTGGAGCTGAGCGTCTACCGCGCCGCCGCCGCCGCCGCCGGCACCACGCACTGCGACATGGATCCGGGTGAGTGCTGACTGCACACACACATGCACAGTCTGTGCCAAACAAACAGTGGCGACATCGAAAACCGGAGCTGACATTAATTTTTTCTACCACAAGTAAACGTGAACAAGCATCTGAAAATTAGGGACATGAAGTTCCATAACGTTCCGGTATCCGCCAGATTGTCGAAGACATCTAATTCTTTGTGGGTAGTTGGCGTGAAAATTTATAATAAACTGAGCACGGAGGTCAAGGGGGCGCCTTCGTATGCGCAATATGTTGCAAAGTTGAAATCATTTTTATTGGATAAAGTTTACTATAGTGTGAAGCAGTTTTTGAAGGATGGTAGTTAAGTTGTTAATGTAAATATAATTGTGTCGTTGTATTATAAATTGACATTCGTGTGTTTATAAATGGGTATTTTGAATTGATTTAGTGTTGCTATTTTATGTGTTTTTTTTTTTATCATTATAATTGTTATCTATAATTGTATATTTTGACTGTTTTAATCTGTATGTTTTTATGTTGACATGTGTTATTTGTTATGACATTAAATGATTTGATTTGATTTGATTTGATTTGATTTGAACAGCTCTGCCTCCAACACACACACTGAGAGAGACGACAAACAGTTGTTTTGGTAACCAATCTTGGTTTTTAGACCTTGTTTTAATCGAGTAAGCGGAGCGAAGTTCTTATAAACAATTTCTATCTACTGGGACGTCTCGGCATTTCGATGACTTTGATTTTGAGAATTTGTTCCTCGATAACTTTAGTAACGTTTTTCTGATCTTTATGAAATTTGATGGGGTTGTAGCAGAGATACATATAATACGATACGAGCAGGATCGATCAAGGGCTTATAGAGCTAGAAGGCGAAAAACGATTTGGAAAAGGGGCATGTTATATTCATCAACTAGTTTGTAAGTAAATCGCTCGTTCTCAGTTCGAGCCGAGTTTTAGTACCATAGGCATTATAGGCAAGATGCAGTGTTTTCATTTATGCTTCCATTTGAAAGAATCGCACGTAGAATAGACCACGAGTGTGTTAAAAAATGAAAATACTATAATTTATAGTCAAAAAATGGTGTTACAAACTGGCAATTTAAATTTTTGCGCTTAAACGAATCTACGGTTCCTGTGACGTCACTCATGTATGTGTCACTCGCCATATTTGTTCGTCCGTGGTTCGTCCCTGTCAAACCTGCCAAAAGTGTCAAATTCAGTTTTTTTTTACCCGGATGCTAGCCCTTTAAGCCAAATCCCATAGAACAAAACTAGTGACAGTTGCCAACCCCATTAGTCGTCATACAGGGTCGCATTTTATAAAGTTACAATTTACAATTTCGCTTTTTGCCTCTCTTTCTAGCACACATATTGGATAGAAAGAGAGGCAAACAGCGAAATTGTAAATTGTAACTTTATAAAACGCGACCCAGGTGTGACGTCACCAGACGCTGATTGGTGGATTAAAACACGTTACGTTTCACGTGACTTCAAATCGTAATTATTGTTTGAAATTAGTATAAACTAAAGTAAAAACCTTACAATACCTATTATTTTATGTTTTTTCAACGTTTTGATCACAAAATAATGGTAGATATTATAGCTGCATCTTCCCTATTGTAAGTGTAGTATTAAGACATGTCATTGTCCTGCAGTATCTCAAGCGGCAGCGGGCGCGGCGCTGCACGCGCTGGGGCTGGGCGTGGCGGGCTGGCACCACTCGCACCCGCGCTTCCCCCCCGCGCCCTCCGCGCTGGACGTGCGCTCGCAGGCATCACTGCAGCAGGCGCTCGAGCCTTTCGCTGCTATCATCACGTCGCAGCATTGGCCCGCGGGCCGCACCGCCTCGCAGTACAGGTACTACAGCACCTCAGAACTCTATTAATCAAGGATTTTGATTTAGGTACATTTCGCGGGCTAACATTTTATATTTAGGACTAGGCTATATATCCAAGTAAATATTGTTGAAGCACACCAAACTTGTGTGTCCCGCAGATGCTTCCGCGTGGAGCACCCCTTGGCGGGCGACACAGAGCCGCAGGGCTACCAGCTGCGCGTGCGGCTGCAGCCTGACGTCACCGCGGCCTCGGCGCCCGAGCTGCTGCGCCAGCTCAGGGACCTGCTGGTCGACAACCCGCCGCCCGACCCGCACCGGATACGGATGGTCACGGACGTGTGTCCGCAGGCCAAGCTCACGTACTTGGAAAAGGTAGCTCATATACTTAACACACGTAATGTCCCAGTTCTTTCTTCCTTGATCCTCTTAAATATGTTATAAGTATAACTTTGCTAGTTAAGTAAATAACTTGCACGTTGGTTTCAGTGCGTGTGCTCGATGTCGCACCACCTGCGCGCGGCGGGCTACGCGCCCGAAGCCCCGGTGTTCACGCGGCTGGTGGACGGGCTGCGGGATATGTTCCGGTAGCAGGACGCTATAGTTGGGCCATAGGCTACGTCCCGGTTGAGTCGGAACTCATTGTAGCTAGTCGCCTTGGTCATTCTCGCTGTCTGCTGTCGCTTCGCGTCGCAGTATATCTGATGGCCACTGTACTGTTTTATTGCAGTACAGTGGCCATCAGATATATCATAGCGGCATAGGTGGTCATAAATATCTGAACAACGCCTCTATTGTCAAGGCGATAAAATGCATGTTCAGATATTTTTGAGTACCTTGGCCACTCCGGTATATTTGATGGCGACTGTACCGGCAGCGGCACGATGCTTTTGACTACTATAGTATTTACAGTCGCCATCAAATATATCGGAGCGGCCAAGGTACTCAAAATCGCCTTGACAATAATAGAGGCTTTTTTCAGATATTTGTAACCACCTTGGCCGCTGCGATATATATGATGGCGACTGTACTACATTATATTAATCCAACTAGATTTTAGAACGTAACCTTTTTGTTTTCTTTTTGATATTTATTTATTTTGGATAATTATTGAACATCATAAGGTTAACATCACATGTTGATATATTTGGTATTGTAACTACAGCACAGCTTGCTTCTATGAGAGCCTGACGACTTAATTAATTGCAAGAGCTACGGTCAAAGTACTAATAAATCAGTACACTATTTAGTGCACTACATTTATACGTTTTGAATTTTATCAACCAACTTCAAGATTACGAAGGAGGAGGTTCTCAATTCATCGGGATGTTTTTTTTTAATGTATGTTCACCGATTATTCGAAGACGGCTGGACCAATTTCGAAAATTCTCTTGTTTGAAAGAGTATACGTCACAGTTGGTCCCATTGTCACCAGGTCAGATTCTGATGATGGGGTCCTAGATAAATCGAGGGAACTGTTTAACCTTTTCAACGCCAAGAGCCATTAAAGTGGTCGAGTACTGTCGTGCCTACCACGCCAACAACCACTAAAAAGGCTATGGCAGACGCTGTCAAATCAATTTTACTGTTGACAGATAAGGTTTAAATTAGTATCTCACTAGTTGAAATGTTGGCGTGTATGCCACATTTTGATGCGAGAGAGAAAGCGTTGAAAAGGTTAAATATTATAGGATTTATAGGCACACCTGTATAGTGCTTTTGAGTTTTTTTTTTACAGTAGCTCGGACATATGTTTTGAAAAGGTGGAGGCTATGTGAAGTCAGTTCTTTTTTTAAATTATTTTATAACAAATATCATGTCTCTGTCAGTATTGATTAATTATATTTTTTTATAGTTACTGTATAATAAATAGTTACTTTATTATTTATGTTTTCTGGCGCATATGACAATAATATATATATATATAAGAATGAACAATTCGACTGATATTAGTTTAAGAAATACTGTAATTATTATTATAATTTGTATAAAAGATTGTTTGATTTAAGATGATTAAAAGCTATTAAAATAATTGAATTGCATTCCCTTATTATACTGAATATAGCGTGCTACCGGCTTTCCTTTTCTTTGGCTTTCAAATGGTTAACCTTTGACCGCCAAAGCCAGTACGTGATATCACGTCCAAAGTTTACCTTACGCGCTCGCGCACGCTGGCGTTGGTCACGACTTTTCCGTCCGATGCTTGGCGTCCAAGAGGTGAAGCCAATTGTGTATAGCAGGGGCTCCAAATTGTTGTTCTGAGTAATAAGTGATAATAGTGAATAAACACAATCATCCAATGAGGGTTTCTGGAAATCCAGGTGGCGCCACTGTGTCGAGAGCTATTTTGACAGCAGCTGTCAAAATCCACCAATCTTCATGTTTGTGCTAATGGGGGTATTGGGGGTTTCCAATCTTTTTGAGTCCGCGCTGCACTTGCAAGTTAATTTTTTTCAATCTCAGCACGCTAACCTGGCTAGGCTATTTGAAATAAATAGGTTTAGTATGGTGAGGGGGATTGCCTCACGGGTCACGGGCCCCTCAGCTCTTCCTACGGCGCACCAGAGCGCCGCAGCGCATAGTTTGGGAATCGCTGTGCGTCGTGCATAGTTCGGCGTTCTTCACCCACAACCGAGTTAAATCGACCTTTCCGTGAGAAATAAAAAAGTGCGGTATACAATAAAAGTCACAAGTATATGGCACAGTTCCAGTTTATTTTTTAAAATGTTACACGTTCTAGATAAAAAAATAATACAGTCCGATTATAGCAATGAAATAGTTTAACTACAAGCGCGAGCGGCGGCCGCGGGCTCTGTAATACTGCAGCACGAGCCACTTTACATATACTATACTCTTTATACACGAAAAACTTTTCATTTGTTTACAATTTTAACAAGCACTTTTTACTTCGAGATATCCATGTGTTCAGATCAAGAAGATTAGACCCATGAAGATTGCATCCGCATTACACAGTTAAACTACCATCGACATTTAATGCTTCAAATTTTGCTTCTGCATGCAAACTTCACTGGTTGTAATCTTCTTTGTCAGATGGACAGATGACATTATGGACAGAAAAGGCATTTTTTAAAATTTAATATGCAACAGAAGTGAAAGTGCCCCAAATACAGTAATTAATTACACTTCGCGGCCACCGTCGAGCTCGCGTCGCAGCCACAGGACGCTATCAATAGTTAGGAGTTGGAGATTATAACAAATGTACGTACCGTAAAATTAGACAACTTGGAAAATATGGGTTAAATTAAATACTCTTGCAGATTATTAAAAAACAGTATTACTGTTCTATGTTATTTATTTGAAACTGTTAAGCTAAACTGCAATAATGAGAATTTAGGTGGCTATCACACTGCTGCGGTTGCCGCATGCGGCGACGGAGTGTGAGCGAGATAGAGCTATCCATGTGTATAGCACTGACTCGTTCATCCATCCGGTTGCGACGAAGAAAGGGGTTGATGAATCAATTTTTAAAGTTGACTAATTTTACGATACCTATGCTTCTTTAACAGCGCCCATACTAACAAGAATACCCAGGTAAATAGTGTAAATACCTCTCAGACACGGGTGGGATTTGTCTGCTCACCAACATTCAACGACTTAACAAACATAATTTATTACAGACACTCATCATTTCTGCTGCCTTGAATATAATTATTAAATTAATTACACAATTTATAAGTAGACGCGGCACAGTTCTAATACTGTCTCTAAATAAAAAGGCGATAGTGCGTATGAATAGCAAAAGACATTGTAAAAGTAATTTGAGCTAGACACGATAAACAAATTGGCAGTGACAAGACTTATAAAATAGTTGTAAGATTGTCAGAAGTAATAGCGACTCAGGAGAGCTCCTGATGCGTTCTTGAGTTGGAAGTTTAGAGGCTGTGTCTGAGACGGGCAATAAATTAAAACGTGTTCGATATTAAATAAAATAAAAATAAAGTTAGAATCCAAGGAGCGTTACATCTATATTTACAATTGTTAACTTACGCTAATAGAAGCATCAACTATGAAAAATGTATTAACATTGAAGGCACATATTTCCGCACCCGATTGTTATTGGTGCGCCCGCGGGGCGGCGGGCCGGGCGCACGCACTTACCACGCTATATGTTACAAGTAGGCGAAACAATAAGTACGAGACTCCGCGCGCCGCGTCGCGACACATAGGGTAAACTACCCAATGTTTCACTATCATAACACTTATTTTTTGTTAGTAATTCACTTCCACTGTGCACTGTCGGGAAACAGACAGAAGGTACCAATACCAACATTACCGGTGTGATGGAAGGGTAGTTGACCCTACGCCGCGCCGCGCCGCGCGTAAGGACTAGGCGTTGGTGGAACTGGCTGGCTGACGAACACTGGCCGTAAGTGAAATGGTACAGTGATAACAAATTGATAGATTTACTAACAAAATGCGTGTTCGTATACTTTATAAAAAGGTAATATTCGTATTTAGGCTAAAAAAATGGATTGCCAGCTTGGCCAGTAATCCATGATTTCCCTACCTCTGTAGAATTAGTGAATCTATCAAGTCGGGTCACTGGATTGTGTAAAGTAGCATTAGGTTCCTTATTACACTGGGCAAGCGGATTAATTAGTTCTAATGGATAAAACTGGCAAGCGGAAGAATTTCAGTCCCACAGAAAACTTTTAGAATTCGCGTTAAAAAATAGATCGTGAAAAAAGTAGCGTCTAGTATAAAATACTTGGCAGAATTATCCATTGGATATAAATATTTTGCTGTACATAATACTGGTTTCGTAAACACAGGTCTTGGGTCGTGTTCTCTATCACATACTCTGATAAAGAAAAATGCAACCAGTCCGGAGTATACTGACTTATTCTATATCGCTAAGTAAGTCCTATTCACAGCTGCAGAACGGAAATATTATCAGTTTCATTGTTCATTTGTAGCGTACTTCATAGAAACATTTAGTTTACGAGATCCTCTCACACGATGGAAGATAAATAAGTTCATTATAGCAACTGTTCCGAAGAAGATACTGATTCAAGTATTTCGGAAGTTGTAAGAAAAAGGAAGGTATGTAAAATTACGGTAAAACCTTTTCATGCATTTATAGTACGGGCGGCGGCCGTAGGATCTGGTACGTAACGTGATACAAAGATAAGCCCCATGGCACATGTTCATAAAAGTGGTGCTGAGTTCCGGAAAAATAGTAAAAAAATGAATTGGCCGAAAGCACAAAAAAGTACCACTTCCGGTTTAAAAAATGGACCTACGGTATTTGATACTGAAATAATTATTGTGGCAACAAATAGTAATTTGTATTTAGGTACAGAAAAACCCAGTCTGCCAGTTTCTGCATGGCCGGAAGTGCCCGGCAGACTGGTTAATAAGTGACGTACATTTGGAGTCAAATTCGTTACTTTTAAACTACTCTGCCGGGCACTTCCGGCCATGCAAGAACTGACAGACTGGGTTTTTCTATACCTAAAAAAAAATTACTATTTGTTGCCACAAGTGTCATCTTTGTATCCAATAACGTAGGTAAATACCATCCATTTTTTAAACCAGAAGTGGTACTTTTTTGTGCTTTCGGCCAATTCTAATTTTTTTTACTATTTTTCCGGAACTCAGCATCACTTTTATGAACATGTGCCATACGGCTTATCTTTGTATCACGTTACTTAGCAGATCCTACGGTCACCGCCCGTACTATTACATTTAACCCCGTTTGACAACGCTGAACAACCAGACGTAGAATAAAATGATTAATTTTTCCAAGCTTCATGTGAAACACGTAGCTTACATAATATTTATTTTAAATAAACAATAAACTACTTACATCTTAATTTGATGTGTTTCTTGAATTAAAGGCGGTACCTTATTCCAAAACACTCATACCATATTGATTGCTGACTAACAAATGGGTGATTCTTAAACCAGTACCCTCTCCGTCGAACAGTAATTCATTAACATCTCAAAATTCCGAAAGCCAATTTAACGAAGTAATAATAATTTTAAACAGAACACGTCGTAACTATAGCTAAGTTATTAATTTAAAAATATACAAACTAAGCAGTCATTCAAATAACACTAGACTCCGCTTCACACAACTAGTACGAGACTGCACAAAATATCACTTAATTGTATTTCCATAGAGTATAATTTAATTTGCATTGATATTGTTAATACCTACTTATATTTTTTGCAGCCCGTTACAACAGTCGTGTGAAGCTGCAAGCACGTCACGCACTAGAACTATAATGGCAGTTTTTATTTTGACGAAAAAACTGATCGTCTGTCCTAGTACACGAACAGCTAATATAAAAATTAATAATAAAACATGTGGCTTACCGAGCGGCCTTAAAATATATTGTACAAGCGTACTGAACTAGCTCCGTGTAAAAAAATAATTATAACTACGCGCCCAATGTACGACGACACGACACAGGCAACCCTGTGTCCGCTAGTGTCCTCGCAACTTCGACAAAATGTCGGTGAAATTCCAACACAGGCAATGCTATCTAGAATAATATGTGCTCTTACAAATACAACAGCACTGAACATTGTTGAAATATTCCATTATTTATAACATTAAGTTTGTAAATTGGAGCCTGTGGTTGAATTTTACCGACATACAAGTGTAAAAGTAATTTAAATCTGAGGAACAAAATAAAAGTAGTCGCGTACTAATAGCGATTGTACTTAACACTGATTTCGATTAAATAAATAATTTTAAAAATTCTAGCTCCGCACTGGCTCGAGTGTGAGTTGTCGTCTATATAACTATTCGATGATAATAGTTAAATGTACATAACACGTACACATTGGCAAAACAATTGATTTTGGTTTTGAACCGTTTCATTCGATACACAATAATTTACTAAATACATTTAGCACAACTAATAATCAGTATCGATACGATATGATAACCTGTTGTCATATATTCATTCATAAATTTCATATTTAAATCGTCAGATGTTTAATAGATCTATCACATTTCGTGCTCTGCATCTATCATTTGTGTGAGATTTGTGTATAATTTTTCTCTGTACGAAAATCAACTTTGATGATTAAACTGTACAAGGTGGCTTACATTGATTTGAATAATTTGAAATGACACTGTCCAAATGAATTTGTATGAACTCTGTCAGATCCATTTGCGTGCAGTAAAACGAGATTGACTGGAGCAATTCTAAAAATAATTGTGACCTTGTTGACAAACAATTCAAAATAGATAGTTTGCATGAATTGGATATTACCTGGCGTAATGTAAACAATAGAGAAACTGAAAAAAAAAAACAGTCAGAATAAATGACAAAAAAACTCAGTGAAACAAGATATTTGAATGTAAAATACTTAAGTTTCAATTAAAAAACATTATTTTGCATTACCTATTACGCAAGGTAACACTCAAATGACATCCTGAACATTATCTTCAATCAACTGAACAGTGTAAGAGCAGTAGCACGCAACATGGCAACTGATCAACCATGAAGATCTGACCGTACCACAGATAACCTCAACCACTAGATAGATCATAAGTACAACTCGGGGTCACCACGCATCTGTGCTCCCGTATTAATTTTGTATGAGAGCGCAACCGCTTATTTCAATTGAGTTAACGTTTTTGATCATTACTCATGTGAATTAAAAATATCCACAAAAATCAAGTTACAGGGGTGAACCTGTATTGTTATACTACAAATTGGTGTAGAATACTATTGAGATGTGTTGTTCGAATCGTAGAAATTTACAAATAAAATTGCGTTGATGTGTGGTGACCTCGTGCTCCCTGTAAAAGCGTAATGATGAGGTGTCTGTGTAGTGTGTCGAGGGTACGGACCGAGGGCGGGGCCGCGGGGGTGCACGTGCACGTTCACTCGACGGGCTTGACGCGCGCCATGACCTTGCCGTCGAACATGGGCAGCGTGTCGGCGTCGTGGCTAACCTCTTCCTGGATCACCGTGTTGTCCAGGTCCGCGCACTCCGTTTTGAAGAAGTACCTGGAACCAAGGTGACGGTCCAATGTGCCGTGCCGTGATTCGTCGTAGGACAGATATACGTACCTATCATGTCTTATGTTTCAAATAAATTCCCGTTTTTTTGCAAATACTAAAATTACAGCTCGATTTGTCCTTATTTGATCAATTCAATTGTCATCTTAATGCAAAACTAGATTGATGGTTACTATCTAATCTGCCTAACTCAACATTAGTAAAAAAAGATAAAAAGGTAGAAATTGTTCAACCGAAATGTCATTAGAGTATCTGGAGAGAAAATCAGATCAGTATGTACGAGCATGTATCATAAGCCATGATACAAGTTTCGAGCCTAAAAATACGATCGATACGACGATATCTCATATTCAAAAGCAATTTTACTAATTTTCACTTCAAAGGGCGATATTCGCCTAGCAATTTCCTCTGAAATCATACGAAAACTTAAATTAACTTGGAATTCACATGAATTGAAGTTTGTAAAAAGTTTGCTCTACACTAGGGTTTCTAAAGGCAGTTGGTAAGTACCTGTAGTTGCCCTTCCTCGGCAGGAAGTCCTTGAAGGTGCGCAGCGTGAGCGGCGCCTGCGGCACCTTGAACCGGTACGGCACGGCCTCGTCCAGGAACGACACCACCACCACCGTGTGCTCGCCCGCGCCGCTGCCGCTGCCGCTACCCGTGCCGCCCGTGCCACCCGTGCCACCCGTGCCGCGCGTGCTGCCGCTGCCACTGTCAATAATAATAAATTGTTAGTGAATCGGTTATACAGGAAATAGTACATTATTGCAGAGGACGGGAAAGGGAAATTCGTGGATGAGCGATTTTTTCGGACGAAGCGCAGCTGAGTCCGAAAAAATAAGACGAGTCCACGAATTTCTATTCCTGCCGAGGCATATATAGTGCTTTTCTCTAAAAGTGCGAGGAAATAAAGTAAAGTAAATGAAATAAATTACAGATTTTGGTTACGTTATTAGTCATGAATTAGCTTCCCTCTATAATTTTTTTTTAAAGTATTAAGAACTATGTATACTGCCAATTTTCATTCAAATAATATTTAAAAAGAAACTTTCGTCAAAAGCTATTTAAGACAGTATTAAATATGCTCCTTTTATGCAACAGATACAAGATTAAACGGCTATTAGACGTTGCAACCTGCAGGGCCCAATCTGTTGTATACCCTGCCTCTCCCTTCCCCTCCTTCAGCTCCCTACGGGCCCTACCTTTAATTACATCTACCAACCTGACAGATTGGGCCCTGCAGGTTGCAATGTCAAATAGCCGTTTAAACCTTAAAAATAGTTGTTTTGTCTATGATTGTATTAAGCCTCATTCGCACGATCAGACGCGGTGCTATGACAAAGAACGAGACAACCAAGGTTTTTGATCTAACTATCTCGCTCTATCCTACAGTTTGAAGGGATTGCCGTTCAGACGGTGTATAGACGTCGCTTAAGTATTGGCTGTTTGAAATGATATTTCTTAGTCGGATAAAAAGTTTAAAAGGTAAAAAACAATACAGTAATGGATTTTACTAGTCAACGCCTAAAATATGTATACACTTTGAACCTTATTACAATGGAGTAAGGTGCAAAAGTGTATACATATTTATGGCGTTGACAAATTACTTCACGGCCGCTAAAACAGGTAAATAATGATTTTTATTTTTTTTAATTCGTTTTGGTAAAAAATGAAGAACTTCACGTACTCATTTTGCTACAGTAAGCTGAAAATTTCCGAGCACATTGGAGAAAATTAGTATTTTTATTCTGTGCGCATATGGACGTGTACCTATGTTGTTAGTTAGTTCCTTATAATAGTCAGTTGAACATATTTTGACACGCACGCAACTAGGGCGGTAAAATAAAGAACGCGGGCATTTGTGGCCCGAACCGAAGGTGAGGGTGATAAACAAGCGATCTGAGGTTTTATTACTGGTCGTGGTGCGTACATAATTTTACGTGTTTTTCTGGGTATGAAGTGAATTTTTCCGTTACGCGCACGGGCAATAAATGTCACTTACGGTTCGGAGTAACTCAAAAATGTTTCTACTGAAATTGTACTGTTGTTGCGTGGCAGACAGGCAATTTGAACGTTTCGTATTCGCATCGGCCAATTGAACTGAGGACAGTTTTTAATTAATCTGCCGCTGCGTGTAGGCAGTTCCATTCAGATCGGGGTTGAGTGTGGCCACTCTGTATGAGACATGGTGAGCTATTCTATGGTAGTGGTGTGTGTAGTGTGTACTGACCGCTTGATGGCGGGGTGCGCGCGGCGACGCGGCTCGTCGCGGTCGGCGGAGGAGGCGCGCGAGTGCTGGTCGCGGCGGCTGCGCTCCCCCTCGGCGATCCACTGCAGCACGCGGTAGTGGTGTGTGGTGTGTGTAGTGTGTACTGACCGCTTGATGGCGGGGTGCGCGCGGCGACGCGGCTCGTCGCGGTCGGCGGAGGAGGCGCGCGAGTGCTGGTCGCGGCGGCTGCGCTCCCCCTCGGCGATCCACTGCAGCACGCGGTAGTGGTGTGTGGTGTGTGTAGTGTGTACTGACCGCTTGATGGCGGGGTGCGCGCGGCGACGCGGCTCGTCGCGGTCGGCGGAGGAGGCGCGCGAGTGCTGGTCGCGGCGGCTGCGCTCCCCCTCGGCGATCCACTGCAGCACGCGGTAGTGGTGTGTGGTGTGTGTAGTGTGTACTGACCGCTTGATGGCGGGGTGCGCGCGGCGACGCGGCTCGTCGCGGTCGGCGGAGGAGGCGCGCGAGTGCTGGTCGCGGCGGCTGCGCTCCCCCTCGGCGATCCACTGCAGCACGCGGTAGTGGTGTGTGGTGTGTGTAGTGTGTACTGACCGCTTGATGGCGGGGTGCGCGCGGCGACGCGGCTCGTCGCGGTCGGCGGAGGAGGCGCGCGAGTGCTGGTCGCGGCGGCTGCGCTCCCCCTCGGCGATCCACTGCAGCACGCGGTAGTGGTGTGTGGTGTGTGTAGTGTGTACTGACCGCTTGATGGCGGGGTGCGCGCGGCGACGCGGCTCGTCGCGGTCGGCGGAGGAGGCGCGCGAGTGCTGGTCGCGGCGGCTGCGCTCCCCCTCGGCGATCCACTGCAGCACGCGGTAGTGGTGTGTGGTGTGTGTAGTGTGTACTGACCGCTTGATGGCGGGGTGCGCGCGGCGACGCGGCTCGTCGCGGTCGGCGGAGGAGGCGCGCGAGTGCTGGTCGCGGCGGCTGCGCTCCCCCTCGGCGATCCACTGCAGCACGCGGTAGTGGTGTGTGGTGTGTGTAGTGTGTACTGACCGCTTGATGGCGGGGTGCGCGCGGCGACGCGGCTCGTCGCGGTCGGCGGAGGAGGCGCGCGAGTGCTGGTCGCGGCGGCTGCGCTCCCCCTCGGCGATCCACTGCAGCACGCGCCCGCCGGCGCTGGCGCCGTCGCTCACCACCGACACGCCGCTGTCCGTCAGCTCCGTCACCGTCTTCTTGGAGAACGATCTGCGGAGAGAACTGAACGGTTTAATTATAAAACAGGTGTACTTTAGGAAACATTTAAAGAGAAGACCTAGAAGGTTCCGGCCGACTTGTGCGTATTGAGAGCTCGCAGACATAGACAACAATAATAATACATATGTATATGATACCATTGGCCATGTGGAAAGAAAGCGATACGGGCAGGACGCCGGCAGGCTGCGAGCGTGACGCGCCGTTCTCAAAACGCGCGAGTCTGATCCGTCAGACTCGCGCGTTTAGAGAGCGTTTATTACATTACTCTAGGCGCGGCCTAGAGTAATGTAATAGATTACTCACCTGGAGTGGTCTTGGCAAACGGCGGGGAAGCCCTCGCTGGCGTCGCAGTGTCCGGAGTCAGCGGACAGCGCGGAGGGGGCGCGGCGGGGGTGGGGGTGGGCGTGCGGGGGGCGGCGCGCGCGGTGGGCACGCCCGCCCGGCGGCGACGCGCCCGGCGTGCGCTCCGACCACACGCGCGACACGTGCTGGTCTGGGAGAGAACGTTACACGTTATAAGAAATAAGTCAGGGAGATGAAGAGATATGTACAGAGTCGGCTCGAAGGTAAAGCGAATAGAGCGATCGCTAGGAAACCCCCGAAAGGGTGCCAACTGGCACTTACGCTCTACCCTAATGCCCTGGTTACACCTACCGAGTACAGTGGCGAGTCAGTACTCTCAACCGAGTATATACTCGCAAGGTGTAAAAACATCGCCGAGTCCTGGGCCGGGCCATTGTACTCTCTCGGCCGAGTGGCATTTTGCTGTCTCGCCACTGTACTCGTTAGAGGTGTAACCAGGCCTTCAATCCAATTTCTACAGCACAGATATGTACAAAACTTGATAAAATTATGCCGTAGTCTTATTATAAGATAGTTTTGGTACACTCGAATAGATCTACGTCCTGAGCTCAGAACATCATTACTAATAATAAAATATCAAATACTTTCTTTCACCACCTGTATTCCAAAACATCCAATACAATTTTCAATTCCGTAATGAATACCTTTTATTACAATAGTACATTGTTGTAGAGGCTGGAAAGTAAGCTATAGGTGGATCGAGTTAGTTCGAGGGCCGACCCGCCAGGGGAGGCCCTCGAAGATACGAGTCCACCTATAGCGCTTTCGGCCGAGACATTACATAGTGCTTTTCACGACTACTGTGAGGAAATAAAATAAAAAATTAATTGGCATATACAAACACTTTAATAGATACTATTTATAGGTATATTGACGGTTCATATGCTTTTCACAAGCACGATAAAGTAAACGAGCATGTAACTTTCTGCAAATAAATGCTTCTTTTCGCCATCCTTCCATAATATGAATTGTTCGTCGGATATTATATTGTATACAAAATATCACTGTTCATGGGCCTTCTTATTTAGGACGCGATTTCACTGGTAACAAATTTCTACGCCTGTGCAGTTTCTTGAATTTCGGTGGGCGCCAGCGTATTAATAACATTTTCTACACTTATTGAACTCATTTTTACTGCATAAATACAACTTTCTTGTTTTTCAGTCAAGCATTATCCAATTCAATATGTATTTTTCTCGCTCCACCTTTATTACTTTTTTTTTCACTTTTAAGGAGCGTTTTTCGATGTTTGCTTCAATCCGACTCAAACGGCTATTAGACATTGCAACCTGCAGGGCCCAATCTGTCAGGTTGGTAGGTATAATTAAAGGTAGGGCCCGTAGGGAGCTGAAGGAGGGAGAGGGAGAGGCAGGGTACACAACAGATTGGGCCCTGCAAGTTGCCATGTCTAATAGCCGGTTCACTCCTTACCCACTTTTTGATAGAAAACCACAAACGGTTAAAAAGGTAAAAACGCCTTAAGGGTGATCTAAATGATTTTGACGTTTCTTTTTTTTAAACAAGTAAATTGGTTCGATAAACAACCTTATTTTATTTTAGAATGAAAAAGTGGTCCCAAAAAAGACCTTTTTAATGATTTAAATGATTCTCATTGGCGGGTCCAATGCAATGACATCTGGATTTTACTTTTCTACTATGACATTTCATTGCTGCAAAATAGCAATTCTTGTAGTGGTTGTTCAGATGCTACAGCAATTGCTTACTTTCCAGCTTGGATTTTGATCTTCTTTTGCCACATTTCCGAGCACGTGGCGTGAAAAATATTGATCAGCATAACACAATACAAAAACATGATAGAACATATACTCCGTAAGACCATAATTTCACAGTGGAATAAAAGACAAATGGCTCACCGAGGATATCTTGGTCGTTGTCGTCGTCCAACTGCAGCTTCTCCCGTATCGCGGCCGCGACCAGCTGCGGCGGCAGCGCCTGCGTCGACGCGTCCTCGCCGTCACCCTGCCAACACAACACACGACTGCTATACACAACGAACTACACATATCTGACTAGCGAGAAAACAATCTCGGCCAATAAATGTACGAAAAAAGAGACAAGTATATTAAATCGCTGATAGCCGTCTGTTCACACTGCAGGCGATATGATATATTCACCCTTAAAGAAAAATGGCGCTCATCGCTACCTGCTCTGCTAGCATGACTTACGTAGTTGGGCGTGACTCCATACTTCAAACGCAACTTGATGGGTACTGTCACACGCGACAACGTAAGATATAGTCCATTTCTCGTTAATCATCAGTATTGGGACAGTTTTAATACAAAACTTATACTAAAGGCGGTTTTGTGCAATTAGATTAGAGGATTTAATGAGACAATTTAGATAGCCTACCTCCTGTAAGCGTCGTTCGAGCCGTTCCTTCATGACCTGGTCTCGCTGCACTCGCTCTAGTTTCTCAATGAGGAGCGGCGCGAACTCGGCCGGCGGCAGTACGCGCAAGGCTTCCGCCGACATGCGCTGCGTGCGCGGGATCACCTGCGTAACACACACATTCACTTTATGAAATCCGCTGGCTCCATGGTTAGGCCGTAAATTCAAGTCGAAATTAACAATAATCAAATAGCTGTCGGGGAGTGGCGACCCCACGGACCAGACGTGCAGAGAGTCGGTCAGGGTCTCAGTCTCGCAGGGTGGAAGTGAAATACATAACTCGCGAGTTGGCACAGATGACGTCTACAGCCACTGGGTAGAAAACAGTGCACACCTCTCCACATCCTGAGCCGCTCACATCGATGATGCACCTGGCTGTTTAACGGCAGTTTCAGAACCCCATCTAGTGGGCGTTAAATCACCGCCTGCTTCGATAACATGTTTAACATTCTTGTGGTAGGTATCCGGACCTCTATGCAATAGCTCAATCTTTGACGTTAACCTTTTCCACGCCAAAGACGTATATATCGGCACCACAGGTCCAACGCCAAAGACCGATATATCGGTCACCGACCACAGAGCAAAATAGACCTACATGCACACGCATAAAGTTTAACTTCATTTTTGACATTTAGATGTCGTGGCGTCTGAGTGGTAGGTTTTGCGTTTGACATGGCGTCGAAAAGGTTAACAGTCGGTTTGCTGTAAGCGGTGGTTATAAGTGGTAATAATAAGGAGTAGTTACCATAGCAGTGTCCTGCTCCTTGTTGATGACGGCGTTCCGGTCGAGGCCGGGCAGCCGCGGCCGCCGCGCGCGCTCCCGCGTACCACGCACCGACAACCCGTCCCTGCAACATACCATCATTACTACAACTACCTAAACCACAGATTTTTCTTCCTAACAAGATGAATGAATAGGCGAGAAAGTCGTTTGAAACAGACAACGGTGTTAGACTATTTTTACTTTTTATAAATTCCATGGATATGAAATACGATAATACCAACATAAAATAAATTCCGGATAAATTTGAATGTTGGTCTTCTTTTTGACTTTGACTGTAGCAATACGATAGCGATATGATGATTATGTGCGAGAAACACACTTTATTAGAATCATTTTAGTTGACATTACAGGTGCATGAAATTACGGTGATTTAAGGGGCTGCAAAACAAAACTAAACAAATACAAAGGGCTTGAAACTAAATCAAAGCTTTATAAAACTATACGGGGAAAACACGTGCAAGGAACACAGACACGACTATGTACTGGGGAGAAAAGATAAACTTTTACTAAGCCAAATATACTTACTTTCAACAGAAGTTTGTTAGAACATCTTACCTGTACGTTGTCAAGATGTGTGCAATGTTTTTCAAGATGTCCGCAAACATCTCAGCTTAACCAGCTCCTAATTCTAGATATACTCACACTACTTCATGAGAGACTTTCAAGTTTAGTTCAGAAACTGGAGTATACCCGGCGTATGCGCTTGCTGTTTCATGTCCTTATCTTTATCTAATACTTACACATTATATCCAAAGAGCGAGATGACATCACTACCAGTGAAACCTCTGCTCATACTAGCTCGCTCCGATTCTCGAAGCTATAATGTATCCACCTGTGGTCACGTGCTTGTTGTCCTTGTCAAATACTTACACACTACTCCCAGAGAGCGAGACGACATCACTATCAGTCCGACCGCTACTCAAGCCAAGCTAGTCCGCTCAAAGTCCTGCCTCGAAGCTGGAGTGTATCCAGTGCATACGCCGCTACAGGGCTACTGCGTGAACGATCACGTACTTGTTGTCCTTGTCAAATACTTACACACTACTCCCAGAGAGCGAGACGACATCACTGTCCGTGCGGCCGCTACTTAAACTGGCCCGTTCTGAGTCCTGCCTCGAAGCAGGAGTGTACCCGGCGTAGGTGACGTGCGCGCTGTACACCGACTTCGTGCGGTGCTTACTGTTGCCGGCCGAGCGTGCCAATAGCATTGGGAGGGTTAAGAGAGGGACAATTGTAGGGTAAGCCAAGAGCGAGAAGGGTTCAAACGTGGAACGGGAAGGGTTAAGGTGAGCACAGAACGGTAGGATAAAGGTTAAGATATGATGGATATATGAACGTTAAATTAGGTTAAGGTTCAGGTTAAGAATGGTATGAATGTGTTGGAAGGGGCATAGGTCGGCGGCAACGCAGCGTTAGCGCGGCGGGCGGCATGCAGGGCATGGGGGCAAACGATACGACACATCAGAAAGCTGCCGGGGCAACTCAATATTAAATAAAGGTATAGCGAAAAATAGGATCGAAATTTCTGCAAAATTGTGTCCGTCAAACTGAATAAATTGATAGTACAAACATCTGGTTTGAAATAGTGACTGAACATGAACATAAATCATTTTATTATGTAGAAACTTCGATGTTTTTAAAAACAGAAAATTTTATAACTTGGCTCATGCTATGGGAGTCAACGGTGTATTGATGAAATAAAAATAATGTAAAAAGCCGCAAAGGATGGGGTTCACACGATTTGCATCGTCCATACATTTTAAACCTAGTAAATTTGTATGTACATGAAATGTTTAAAATGTATGGGCATGTTTTCTAAGCTGGCTTTATAAAACACGACAATATTTTAAACGGTCATATAGCAAAATATTGTTTTGAATAAAAATGTTATTTTTAACCAACTTCAATTCCATAGAAGAAGGAGGTTTTGCATTCGGTTTAGTGTTTTTTTTTATGTATTATTTTTATAATATTAATAAAGTAAGATAAACATAGTACTAGACGAAGTACATTTTCAGCCAGGGGCAATCTGTCAATGTAAGGCCAGTTTGGGCAAGTAAAACACATCTGTCAAAATCTATCGCTAGCAAAGCATACTGTTTTCTTTACCAATCTAACTTTAGAATTTGCTAACTTTCAACCTGTAACTACATTTATATCGACGTCTACAACTATATTGCGAGGGATGCAAATAACTAAAAACTACAGATGGGTTGGAAGCAGACGTTAGTTTTTCGTGTTTCATAAATTAGCCATTTGTGTTTAAAAAGAAACATAAACATGGAAAATTAACCGAACTTATGCGGAGCTTATGCGATCTTGTAATCGATCCGGGCAGTTCCTGGGGCCCCTTCTTCGAACGGTTTGACTAATATTATAAGCGTGTTGTCATGGTAACTCGTTAACGCCACAGTTCGTGGACTAATAATACAAAACAATGCAAAGCGATCACATACGTTTCAAAAAATAGGCCACAGTTCGTGGACTAATAATATTGGTATAATATCTTTCGAAAATGGGCCTCTGACGTGTGCTTCCAGCGATAAACAAATCTATAGAGAGTAGGGATAGAGTACGTACGGCGCATGATCGTGGTGCAGCCGGCGCGCCTGCGTGGCCAGCAGCGCGTCGTGCGTGAGCCGCGCCGGCGCCGCGCCCCCCGCTCCCCCCAACCCCGCCCCCGCCCCCGCCCCCGCCACCAGCTCCTGCCCCTCGTGCAGCGTGGCCAGACCCAAGCCCACCTGGATAAAGGAACACTTTCAGATCTCAGGTTCTGATTGCTAAATAATCCAGCATCCATGAACACCGCCGGCACAATCCACCGGGTTATTGAGGTTACTAAATTGTATTAAGAGTCGCCAGGACGCTCGCGTGAACTCGCGTCCCCATACAAACGTAGTTCAGCTTTCATTTTAAAACGACATGATGAATGACGATCTAGGTCGGACATTCGTTTTCGTTGCTAAAAATTGTCCTACAAAGAAAATATAACAAAAATAAGTTTTGTATGTAAATCTATAACTGGCTGTATTTTCTTTGTATTACAATTTTTAGCAACGAAAACGAATGTCCGACCTAGATCTGTACTACTAGAATGCCCATGCCAGATTTGGGAGTTCTAAAGCATGTCGTTTTAAAATAAGAGCTGAACTACGTTTGTATGGGAACGCGAGCGTCCTGGCGACTCTTAATAAGCGAACGCCTCACCAAGTCACCACCTAGGTAAGGCGTTCGCCTATTTTGAACACTCGTAGAAAAAGTATTGTATACAATAGTGGTATTATCCAGCTTTCCAATCTCGTACCTTACAAACCTAATTGCGGTACCCTACTGCTATTCATGAAATCATTTTATACCGTCTTAAAAAAATGTATGAAAATCCATAAGGCCATCGTTAGCGATGATCTTATACTGTAAGCAGCGAATATTTTTTTTAATGAATATTAAAGTATGTTTATTTCAAGTCAAGCAACTGAAATAGAAGGTAGTCTGTCATTACCTCCCTCGGCGCGGGCGGCGGCGAAGCGTCGGGCGAGGACAGCGGTTGCGTCGCGGCCGAAACGTAGGACACGTACGCCTCGCTCAGCAGGAAGGCTTGGTACGTCGACTCCGTGATAGCGCGCGTCACCTGCCGACATAAAAATACTAAATTTATAATGGATGAAGCAGTTTACATGACCGCATAAATATTATGGGACGATCTTGGACAAATCACAGTAAGCTCAGTAAGGCTTGTAATGTGGGTATTAGGCGACGATATACGTAGAAAACGTCCATAACTCAGGAACAAAAATTTTTGATAAAACACACAGATGTATACCCAAACCAGTATTCGATCTCGGGACGTCCTGCTTCGTAAGCAGTGTCAATACCTACTAGGCTGGAACGCCGTTAATGTGTCCGAATAAGCTATGTATGTACAGTCGCCATCAAATATATCGGAGCGGCCAGGGTACTCATAAATATCTGAACATGCACTTAATCGCCTTGATAATAGAGGCGTTGTTCAGATATTTGTGAGTACCTTGGCCGCTCCGATATATCTGATGGCGACTGTACCTTCTGCTCCATGGTGGAATAAGAAGTAAGGTGTGTTCAATTTTTGACAGCTCGTCCGAAAAGACCTCACTTACGTCACTAATGATGCCATTCGTTGACATCTTCAAATCAGTCAGGAAGTTTTGTGAATATACGATTCATGATTAAAAAATGTTAGCGTGTCGTTACTCATTTTATAATATGGTTTTTAATCATTTTATGTTGCAAATAAACATCATATCAATATATATAATTAAATACAAGACATTTAGTTAGTAAGTCATTTACGTCATGTAATTTAATGAGGACTTTTTTTAACCTAGTGGCAATACAAGGATTTGGCGAGCAATCACACTGACAGTCGGCCATATTGTATTATCTGTATTTCATTTTAACTTATCGCGCTGTTTCATATTTGACTGAGATTCCCAAATATTTATGAGTTTTAATTTATACAATTATTAAGCGCAAATGTGTGTACCTAATACGCCATGGTTGGTTGCTCCGTGATAAATTGTAAAAATCGGAGCGAAAAGAGCAGTCCTGTAATTTTTTTTAGTGTTCCAAAGGATGAGGCAGCAGCTCATGAGTGGCTCAAGATTTGTAAATCTAAAAGAACGAAACGATATGGTAAAGCGACTTATAAAATTGCAATTTATAATGAATTATTATTGATTGACAATTAATTTGTGCAAGAATATAAGCGGCTGGCTTATTACTTTTCCTTTTTTCGGTTCATATCAGCGAAATTGGCATTGAGTTAGGGACAATAGCGGACGATACAAGCGTCCGTCGGTCGACGCCGCGTCGTCGCTGCGCGGATGCTCGCGCGATGTCGACGCTCGAATGACGCTAGTGTGGGGTGGCTCTAAGGTTATCTAATGACACATGGTAAGCAGCTACCGTAGCCTATGGACGCCTGAAACACCAGAGGTGTCACATGCGCGTTGCCGGCCCTTTAAAAACAGGAGGATTCACTGTGTTGACGGCTAAAGGAACAAGAGAAGTCCCTTGTCGTCAACACACTGGGTCCTCTTTGAGCTCTTTGGCAACCTTACTCACCAGCAGGAACACAACACTATTAATCGAACTCCGGAGCGTAAGCGAAGTGAGTTCTTACAAACAACTCGAGACCGAACTGTCACCTGGCTACTGGGACGTCTCGGCATTTGGATGGCTTTTTGATTTCGATAGTTTCTCCGACGATAACTTTAGTAACGTTTTTCTGATCTTTATAAAATTTATTGTGGCTGTAGCAGAGATACATAAAATTAGAGCTAGAAGGAGAAAAAAATCCTCCTTAGGGTCTTGTTATATTGGTCAACTCGTTTGCAAGTAAATCGCGAGTTCTCAGTTAGAGGCGGACTACCTACTAGTTACATATCAAATAATTTTCCCTATTTTTGGACTTTGAGAACCGCAGCGTTCCCTGATGACGTCAGTGAGGTCAGGGTAATCGTGACAAATCGTGAGCTGTCAAAAATTTACAATACCTTGTTTTCTTGTACCATGTTCTGCTCCATGCGGTCGAACACGGTCTTCTCAAGCGGCGCGCCGTCTCGCAGCGCCGCCTTCAGCTCCTCCGGCATCGCAAGCTACTTGCGGAGGAACCTACTATTACAGTGTCTGCATACATGGAGACTTGTGTAATTGTGTACCTCCTGCTCCATGCGGTCGAACACGGTCTTCTCGAGCGGCGCGCCGTCGCGCAGCGCCGCCTTCACGCGCGCCTTCAGCTCCTCCGGCATCGCCAGTGCCGACTTGCGGAGGAACCTGCACATATTACACATCATATCAAATCTCTCTTCGTATCCAGTGACATGTACTGTTAGTGTAAAGGCTTCAGCATCAGTATTAACTACACGAGTTACTCACTTGTATATGGCGGAGACGACCTGCCGGATCTTGGTCTGCTCCGTCTCCTGCCGCAGCCCCTGCACGGCGAAGTGGAAGTTGAGCCGGTCCACGTGCAGCGCGCCGGCTCCGCCCACGAACTTGCGGAAAAGGCGCACGCCTTCCGCGTCCTACAACACACATGTTACGACAGTGAAATTAAAAACTTTGAAGTTCACCTCACGTTCATCAACAGTCTTATTTTGTAAGGGCCTGACCAAGATATAGGTGGGAACGAAAGGTCCGCTCTCACTTATGGCCGCCGCGTGAAGTCGTGGCCGCTAGTTTGTGCGTGTTACCTCGAGCAGGTCGTGCAAGGAGCGCGCCCAGCGCATGTAGGGCGGCGAGGCGAGCGAGCGCGCCGACTGCCCGGAGCTGCCCGACGAGCCCTCCGTCTCCGAACGTAGAGCTCCGGATGCTCCCATTCTGTACACAACAATACATTATCATATGAACACAGTATTAATAACATAGAATAATAATATGTTGCACCTAGATAGTGTTGTGTAATGAAGCTCTATAAAAAGTGTGTTCAGGGGTTTGATTGCGTCGCTCCACTGCGAGTATTATGCCGACGCCGGCGACCCATGATTACGGGCCCGTTAGTTCTAGATCCAGGCTAAAATATATATGTAGTATGTAGTAAATACAATGCTATAAAATACAACATTTGGCATACAAGGGTTTTATTACACGGTGAACTTTTTGTAGGTACATAATGTTATTTATTCTGTGGTATAGTAAGCCTAGGGTTGTTATGTCGGCGCGTCCATTCAGCTGCGCGCGTTCAATTATCTCCATTGTAAGTGCAATTTAAACTTCACTAATATTCATATTTTCAATAAAAAAAGTGTCAGTGTATTACAGTATTATAACAGTAATAATGTGACAAACCCAACTTACTTAGACATATGTGGTTGTGCGAAGACATGTTTGGAGTGGGCCTTCCTCTCCTCGCCCGAGGCCGGCGGCAGCGACGACCGGTCAGCAAGCTTGTGATCCCAACCTGCAACACCGTGTACTCTTAGCGACCCTTTAACCAACGTGCCGATTCGTTCGAAACTCACTAAAGCTGGATTAAACCTTAAAGCTTTTTAGATGAAAGCAAATTAATAAGACAGGTACATATATTATAATGAACTAATTAACGTATGGATGAAAAGAAAATGTAACGTTTTATTTTCGTGCCGTAGAGAAACAACTCAGTTATTGCATAATATCGAAGTTAAAGTATACCATATACATACATCCATAAATTATTTCACCCATATGATCTACGTTCAGCCGATGTCACTGGAACACCCCTTAAAACTTAATGAGTAAAACCACGTCGGTAAAGACTTTTTAGTCAACGGCATAAAAGCAGCCCTGTTGCGAAATAAATCCGATCGCCGTATTTTGTTTCGTTGATGAAACAAAGTGGCGCTGAGCAAATTATTATTCCAACAGAATATTAAGGCGGTCTTCAGCGGTGTCCAGACGGTACACTAGTTTTATTTGTTAATAAGTGCGCTATCCCGGTCGCACACTAATAGAGCGGCGTCCAGATCTGCAAAGCTGTAAAACTTTTTGCACATCTTTGCGGTAGAATCGACACCGCGGTACCGCGCTACACGCTACATCGCGAAACGTGAGCGGAACGAGAGCGGAAACGACATCACGAATTCGCTCTCGCTCCGCTTAGGTTTCGCGCCGCGGTACAGCGGTGTCGATTCCACTGCAGAAATGTGCAAAGGCCCTGATGATCGCTTGAACCCTTACCTTGCGGGTGGCCGCCTATAGGAGTGTGGCTCATGGCGCACAGGCCCTGCTCCCACCCGCGCGCTGCATGGCGAGATACCACCTGCGGACAACACAACATTTACTTTCAAAACAAGTTAAAATAGGTATATGATATACTTAAGTTTATATAGATATCGTCAGTCGAGATCAAGACAAATTAAAGCAGCATTCACAAGTAGGGTGTAGACTCGGTACTCCTATTATACACAAATTCAGTAACGGAACCGGGAATACCCGATTTTCGCCATACAAAACAGAACCGGAAACGTTTCCTAGTCACAAATCTAGACATTTTACAGTAATTCCAACGCACTATACCATACGAGCGTGAGTTACGCAAAATAAAAAGTAACATAAAGAATAGAATTGGAGCGCCTCTTTTAGGAATGTGGCTAGTGTAAGTTACGAGGCGAGAAACGTAAAAATCTATATATATGTAGTTGAAAATTGTAATCTTAAAAACAATTTTTTGCTGAATATATTGACATTGCATGATTTGCGCGTTAACATTTTAAAATACGTCTACCTATACAAAAATATAGCAACACCTAATATAACTGCTTTAATCAATCAGTAAACACACTTGTATATCTAAATATAATTAAAATTGTTTCTATACATACTCTTCTAATTAGGTATTCTTTGTTACCTAATATCATACAGATTCATTTCGTATGACATTCAAATGTAACCAGTGCATTAAAAGCAGCATCTTCAATAACTATGATTATTCATTTCACCCATAGAAAACTGCATCGTTACAAAGTAAAATAAACTTTTATGTCCGGAATCATATTCATTCATTCTCCGGCACAAGAAACCAACAACCAACCAAAAAATCAATACATCACACAATGAGGATCATATCCAGCATCACAACTATTTGTATAGGTTGGAACGGGACAACAACAAAAAATGAAATGGCGGACTGAAGTCAAGAGTCTCCGGCATCGATCGGAGCCTAAGGTGTCGCACATCCACCAATATAAAGAGCTCACAAACCGTTGATAAGCCAGTTTAACATTACAAATTAAAGTATTAATAACACTCAATATCAAATAACACACATCCATACGTACCTGTAAAAAAATTCATATAATATATAAAATCCTCTTTCAAAAATCATCCCATAATGTATTGCACAAAAACTTACACATAATAAGGGCATGTCAAAACATATTAAATCATAACTTCACGGTTCAATAAGCAAGTTATGAAAGAAAAAACATTAGGGCAAAAAATTATAATAGACCTTACCATGTTCATTGTGCATAAACAAACAATACACTGAGGTAGCACAACAGTTAGTGGAATTACTTTACAATATTATAAGATGATCTTTATTAATATTTGGGATAAAAAACTTTGAATTGATTCCGGCACGACTGCGCAAAGCAACCGCTGTGGTTCGAGTGATCCGAGCGGAGGCTGAATGTTCAACACAATGGGTCCGTAGCTGTGTAGCTTCGGACCCTCACCAATTATGCAGTGGTTGCATTTATGATAGGGTTTAATATTATTGTGGATCAATAACTCGATGCCAAATGCAGGCAACTTTGAATATAACAAAACATTTTATTTTGATAGTTGAATTACTTTTTTGTTAAAGGATGATGATTTGAGTTAGGTTAAGCACAACACTACTAGTTGTTAGAAAAATAAACAGAAATGCGTGACTCAAGGCCAGTGAAAGTAACTTTAGAGGGTTACAACTACAGTATTTATCAAACTCTAAAAACACTTTTAGATGTATTTACGAGTAACACTTAGAACAGAATGGTTAGATATGATGGTAGCCGTAACTTTATACGGTATAAAACACGGTTCCCATTGATGAAACTCGAGTCTCGGGACAGGAAACAAACTATAAACAAACTTGTCACATTTCGTAGCCCTAACTAAAACAACGCCTCGCGACACCAAAACACTGTTTATTTCGTACGCGGAAATCTGAACACCACGGGATATTAACTGTATCACGCCTTATGCTAATTTGGACAACTGGGAATGGTATTTATCCTAGAATCATTAGCTGTTTCGGGAGACAAGATTATAACTTTATGACTAATTATGAGTGAAACATTGCAAGTTCTTTGTCCTTACTTGTTACAATAATAGAGGCGGCCGTTCCTGAGCCAAACGGACGACATTAACGGAAAAGTTTCTTGTAAATTAATAATAAATTAGCTTGGTTTGGTTTTGTATACAACAGTGACACGAGTTTGACAATCAACCAACCATGACAGACAGCTGTCAAGTAGCGCCATCTAACGATGACGCCCAGTACCGTGGTGGACATCAAGAAGCACGCGACAAGCGCATTTGCATACGTTGTAATTCTTTCGTATAGATGGCAGGACAATCTACGAAAAATATTACTATTTTGGCGGGAAACTGAACATGATGTGAAGATTGAAGTTTGGCGAATTAGTTTTGTGATATTTTTTAACGTAACGTAAAGCACTAATATAATAATTAAATTACTTTTTATTGAAAACTAACCTGTATAGCAGCTTAATGCCGCTGCATTGTGTTATATTTTGTGACGGGATGGTGAAATTATTTATCTGTAACAAGTAAAACGTTACATTTATTTGCGAGATCCTTTAAAAAGTACAGCCTCGAGAGATTATCAAAGTCAATTTCTTACAAATGTTATTAATTTTATTACAACGTCAAATACCTGGTGAGTAGTGAATGTAGAGATAGATATAATCAAATTAACACACCAATAAAATATAAATATTAGGCAGGTATGTCCAGTTATACAATAAGCTTTTAGTGTTAATTGACAAGATGTGGACGTGGCTTATTGTTTCCTGTTTCTATTACATTATACAATTCACATCTTTTATTACTATCTAGTAACAAAATTGGTAAAGTCTTAAATCGTCATAACAAGTAGGTATCTATCGAGAATAAAAAATCGAAATACTTATAGTGTATACAGGGCGGTCCAAAGCTTGACGTTCAAAATTTTTTTTTAGATTCTCCACATCAAGGACTATCAGAATATACCCCATGTATGTTAGCCGATTTTTTATAGTTCAGGAGCTATGATTTTTTTTTGTCAAAAATTCTGGTATGATGCTTTTTATTTATAAAAAAAAACTAATCGTATTCTTCAAGAGATTTCTTTTGTAACATTAAGCTTGCCTAAGGAGCAGCCGTCAGTAAAAAAATCATCATCATCATCAGCCGGAATAAGTTGCGAAATTGATAAGTAAGTAAAGAAAATGTATTCTAACTTTAAAATGACACAGAATAAACCAAGAAGACTGAGTGTTGTGTTGTCACCACCGAAACATCATTTGCATACCTGCAACTCAATCAAACAAACGGCCCGAAATCTAGGTCTGATTTTCATCAAAGTAATAAATCTAAACTTTTTACCAGCATTTGCTTCTTAAGTAGGCGTCTTGTTACAAAAGAAATTAATAAAAAAAACAAGGTTATTCCATCTCATTTTAGCATTAGAATACATTTTATTTATTTACTTATCAATTTCGCAACTTATTCCGGCTGATGAGGATGATGATTTTTTTACTGACGGCTGCTCCTCAGGCAAGCTTAATGTTACAAATAGTGGAGTACAACAACGCCTTTTTAACCTATAAAAATGACAAAACTCACAAGTCCGATTTTATATTGTGCCCCGTTAGAATACGTTAAGTACTAATAATGACAAATATTTTCTAACAATTGTTAGCATGGCGCTAGGTATAATACACGTATTTGTTTGCTACATAAAGAAAAGATTATGCAAGTTTTATTTTTCTCTACCAGACTATCGCTTTTTATTATTGCTACATAACTTCACATTTTATAACGGTTTTGTCAATAGCATTCGTCGTCTTAGCCATTTGTCGTTCGTTTAGAATTCAAGGTCACGCATATTTTTACAAATTGTTTACGAATATGCTCACATAATCTATTGACCAAACCGTTATAAAATGACAGATGATATTGAAATAGTTAAATGCAATAGTGTGGTAAAGAAAAATGTAATTTGGATAATCTTTTCTTTGTGTTATTAACAAATATCTATATAATACCTAGCGCATCGTCAATAACTGTTAGAAAATATTTTTTACTATGACTAATCATATTATATTCTATAACTAAAAATGAAAATCGCACTTGTGTATTATAAAAGTTCAAAACTGTTCCTGTACCGTACTAAAAAGAAATCTTTTGGTATAGTTAAAAAGCATCATACCAGAATTTTTGACAAAAAAAAATCATAGCTCCTGAACTATAAAAAATCGGCTAACATACATGGGGTATATTCTGATAGTCCTTGATGTGGAGAATCTAAAAAAAATTTTTGAACGTCAAGCTTTGGACCGCCCTGTATATAGCAGAGGGTTTTGAAAAAAATCCCAAAAAACCTGTTTTTTTTTAGTTTTGGATTTGTTTAGGGTCTTTCTATTGTATACAGAAACTAACCATAAGCACATTCGATTAATCAAGAAATACCTACCAAAATTTTCCATACCTACTAAATTTTAATTTTAATTTCTACTGTCATGCTCATGGGAATAAAAAAGTTCATCTTAATTTAATACGTGCACGTAATGGAAGTCTTTGGGACACTTTTTCATTGATAGATAGAAAATGCTGACCATTCTGAGTAGAACGAATTCAGAAAACTCTAGATCTTGAAGAAACAGTTTTTCGGCTTTTTTTGGCACTTGAATGAGTTACTGTTATGTTATCTAAGTTATCTTTACAATCTATTTAGACAAGGAGTTGACCCTTGGACTTTCGTATGAATTAACGTACGTACCTTAATTAAATGTACTACTTAAAGGTCAAGTTAGGCTGGCTCTACATGATGGGCCATCATAGGGATAGGGACGCAGCTATACGTCGGAACGAGATCGCAATATCATTAGCTCCCTCTAACGCATAGCTGCGTCCCTATGATGGCCCATCAACATCATGTAGAGGAGCCATAAGATGTGAGATGTTAAATTTATACTAGAAAGAAGGACAACATGTACCTACATCGAAAGTTAGCAATTCCGAAACAAATTTGTATTTACTTTGCTTTCTATTATTTTATTTAATCCATTATCCACAAGACTTCAATCTGCTAGTTCCGTTTCTCCGCAGCATAGACTTCTAGATGTAGATAGTACCAAAAACAAAGCAAGGTCAAAACCTGTAGAAAATCATCTTCTATCCAATGGAACCATAGGATCCTATTTCATAAACCAGCATCGCCAGCCAGATAGCCCCGACCCCGTCCCCAAGCAGTCATTACACACGCACTAAGCGACTCTTTGATCTGCGCAAACTTTCCGGTTTTCCTTTGATTGGTATAATGGAACTGCGCGCTGTTATTACACTAATTGAATTTTCCCATTTGGAGTACCATCTCTGATCGGGGCATATGTGTGTCGGAGTTCGGACGGGAGTAAGCCGTTTTTGATCCTTGTCGGGCCGAGTGGTGTGTGGTGGGACATTAGGCAATTAATGCGGGCCGCGGTACTCGCGGTCAGCTCGCAAATCATTGGCCATACTGAAAGGTACCTAATGTGTTGACTGGAAAGTGTATACGGAGTTTTCCAGTGAATGGAATGAAAATTAACACGGTTAAAGTTAAGAAGGTTGTAAATGTCTACATCTAAAATGAATATATATATTTATTATTTTTTATTTTAACAAAACAATGTATTGAAAAAAATACATTAAACAAATAACAAACATACACATACACAAATTACATTCAATATTTTTTGAAAAAATACTCAGTGTTAACTGTCAAGAGGATATGAATATGACAAAAAAAAACTAGACATCAAGATTAATTTCATAGAGGCGATTGACGAAAAAATAGTCAAAGGTTTGGCTTAATCAGAACAAAAAAAGGTAGAATATGCAATACAGTTGCATGAATGTTTTACAAATGTATGTTTTTCAGGTATTTCATGGATTGTCGTATTTGCCATGATTGCCATGACCTGAGAGTAAAACACGTTAAAAATAATTTCCATTCTACGAAGTCATACTAATTTTGTATAATTTGATACCATATATAGTTTTTTTTAACCACCGTAAAAAATATAGCTTACAGAGTTCAGACTACATGCAAAATTAGACAAAGGAACCACCTTAAACCTCCCGGTATTAAAAATATAAAAGGTCTATCAACTGTATCAACACCAAAATAAAATACGCTTTGTTACAGTCACAGTCGCACGTGACTATTAAAAAAGAGATGATTGGTTGTACAAATAAACATTTTATATAACCAGGATAAAGTTTAAATGTGTATACATGTTTATAATATAACTGTCGCTCCAAGTGCGACATCAAAGGCGAAGTTAATCCTTCCATTACCTGTCGAAAGAAATCATTCCACGTGTTTCAGCTGAGATGCCATTTCCCGGTTCCGCGTAAATTAAAGGAGAGGCTTTGGGTTGTGTTAATGTTAGGAATTGCGTAAAAGGCTTAAGTCACAGAAATATTTGGTAAATTTTATCTAAAACAAAACTTTTCCTGTAGACGTCCAACTCAAACTGTACCTTTCTTTAATCTAACTGTTATCTTTCTTTAAGTCACAGTTTTTTTATTAGAACGTGCCATTTTCAACCGACTTCAAGATCTCGGGATCTTAGTTTTTTTTTTTGCAATTTTTTTTAAATGTATGTTCACCGATTATTCGAAGACGGCTGGACTGATTTGAAAAAAAAAAAAGTTCTTTGTTTGAAAGAGTACACTCCACAGTTGGTCCCATTGTCACCAGGTCCAGATATGATGATGGGATCCTGGAGAAATCGAGGGGACTCTTCAACTACTTATCATAGGCACACCTATAGTGATTTCACTATTTTTACAGCAACTCAGCCATTTCCTCTTGGAATAGCGGATCCTAAGTGAAGTCGGTTTTTTTTGTTTAAAATTATTATTAACCTTACGGCAAAAACTAGTTACCTATTTAAATTAAACCAAAAAAATATATAAAGTATTGGATACTCGTATAAGACGAAAACAGCTGGCTTTTAGCAAAACTACCAATTTTCTATTTGAATCTGATTAAATAAAGCGAGATAACTATTCGAAGCCAAAGGCTGAAGGCAGAATTCCAGGAACGAAACGGCCTTTCACAAATGGTAGCCAAAAAGTATGAAACGGCACAAAGCGAAACTGATTTCTGTTTTCAAACATTGCATAGAAGAGCGTAACTAATAGTAACTAGAGATCAAAACGATAAGGGTTGTTCAGGCATTTTGCTTACAACTTTTATGAGATCATCGCTTCAAAAACCGGTATAAGTATGATCAGTAGTTGCTTATAGTTGCTACCGAGTTAAAGGGTCATGCTTACATCGGTTTTTCAAAGTCGATAAGCTTGATGGAATGGGAATAGCAGGCCAGTATTAGCGATCCGTCATCAAAGGGGGACGACCACTTTGATCGGACCGCTTCCTGGGAAATTCCTTTAGCACTACGTAACATACTAATCAATCGCTGGGATATATCCAATCGGAAAAGGCATTAAAGGCAATAGTTCCAGCTTGCGGTAAACTGTTTGCGAGGGTGGAGGGGATGTTAGGGGAAAGGGGGGATGTTCGCGCCGTACATCAAAGGCGCGTCAAGACAAAGCTCTAAGAGCCTTTTAACTTTATTTAGCGGAGTGGTAAGTTTAGCCGGTCGCGATTCGCAGGTTAAAGAGTAACACACTCACTTGAGCCAGGGGGCGGCGTAGGGTTGAGCAGAGGAACTTGCGCTGGTCTTCTGCAAGTCTGTCGTTGCATTTAGCTCTGTACCACCATTGATAAAGGACATGCTCTCTCCTTTGTCATGTGTTAGTTCAAATCAAATCAAATCAAATCAAATCATTTAATGTCATAACAAATAACACATGTCAACATAAAAACATACAGATTAGAACAGTCAAAATATACAATTATAGATAACGATTATAATGATAAAAAAAAACACATAAAATAGCAACATTAAATCAATTAAAACTACCCATTTATAAATACACGAATGTCAATTTATAGTACAACGACACAATTATATTTACATTAACAACTTAACTACCATCCTTCAAAAACTGCTTCACACTATAGTAAACTTTATCCAATAAAAATGATTTCAACTTTGCAACATATTGCGCATACGAAGGCGCCCCCTTGACCTCCGTGCTCAGTTTATTACTAGTGCTTAGTTCGACTGGGAGTGTGGTATTGCAGTACGAGTAGGTTCCGCATCTCGACGAATAGCGCCTAGAGTGGAAGTGTTACCGAAAGTCGGTCTAATGGCTCCTCTACATGATGGGCCATCATAGGGACGCAGCCATAACAAAAATACAGTTTATGCGTTTAGAGGGAGCTAACGATATTGCGAACTCGTTTAGTCGTATATCAGCGACTCTATGATGGCCCATCATGTAGAGCAGCCATAACAAAATAGTCTAGTCAAACTAGATCAAATTTCACTAAAGTCAGGAACTAATTCTAAAGACTAATAAAATCACTTCGGATTGTTTTGTATGGGCTAAAAATCGAACTTTATACAACCCCTACTAAATTCACCCCCCCGGAAAGGGGTGAAATCGGTTGAAAACAATGTAATGGTTATAACTACGAAGAGAAAAGTGGTGTACTCGGCGTAATTTGGCGTACGTTTTAAAACACGTATATCTAAATTTGCACGTGTTACTTATATTAATTTAAGCTACGGAACAGGTAAAAAAAAACAACATAACAAAAAATATTATTTTGGCCATTGCGGGTCTGGAGAAAGTATTGTACTCGGTGCAAATTGAGTAAATAATTAGAAAAAAATACTAAATCCAATATCAAATTCGCACCAGGGTGCGACACCCGGAAAGTAGTTTTTCATGTTTTTACTGTCGTTGTACTAAAAGGGAAATTTTAATACTTTTGGAATTTGACGCAATCATATTCATTTGATTTCGTTTACATTCGCACGCAATAAAAAATTGACATTTTTAAACGGAACATGCAGTTCTGTAATCAAGTACCAAAAACGTAGAGCAATAACAATAAATACACAGAAGCGACAACGGCGTGATTAATGGCAAGAGAAGGAAAGCGCGTAGACGTACTGACGAAGCACGGCTCTTGAGGCAAGAGTAGTGACATGTACTGCAAAAATAGTAGGGTTTCTGAGTATGCAGAAAGACATTCAACAAATTAAATACAGGTACGCCCAAAGTTTGTTAAATTCGTAAAAACGTTTTTCACCAGACTTACGAAGCAGTTCAATGAGGTGTGTGAAGTCCTAATCTGCACGCTCTATCATTCTGAGAGAAGGCCTCTGACTAGCAGTGGGGCGTATATATGCTGCTGATGTTGATGAGGTTTTTACTATGAGAGACTTTAAATATTAAAACGACACCTATTTTTTATCAATAAGTTATATAAATGAAAAAAAAAAACAATAATTTATCTTAATATTAAAACAACACCTATTTTTAACCGACTTCAAATAAGGAGGAGGTTCTCAATTGGACTGAATTTTTTTTTTATATTTTTTTTTGTATGTATGTTAATCGATATCTCCGTGAATCGTGAACCGATTTTCAAAATCATTTTTTTATCGAACGGGTATAACCCCTATATGGTCCCATTGTCACCAAGTCGGGATCTTATGATGGGATCCTGGAGAAATCGAGGGAACTCTTCAACTATTATAGGCACGCCTATAGTGATTTCACTATTTTTTACAGCAACTCGGCCACTTCCTCTTGAAATAGCGGATCCTAAGTGAAGTCGGTTCTTTTTTTGTTTAAAATTATATTTTTTCTCAATAAGAATTATAATTGAAACAAAACAATAATATCTCTCCAGTATTTCAAATAGGTATTTAGCAAAATTTGACGTAATTTTAAATTTTAAAATAAATAATTATTAAACCAACTTAAGCGCTAAACCTTAACCCACATATTCATAAACTTACTTCAAACCTCATTTAACTAAATCGTCTTTTGACCTTATCTGTCAATTTGACAGTAAAAGATAAAAGATATTTATTCTTCAATTTAGGCACATTACAATGCACTTATGAACGTCAGACAGAAAAAGAAACTACCACCGGTTCTAACTCTACACCTCTGACCCGAGAAGTATTACTTATTACCGGCAAGAAACTCGGCGTGACTTATTTTTTCAAAACAGTAATACAAATACATTAAAGATACTATATACAATAATGCGTAGTTCTTCAAAAAGGCATATCAAAACAGCTTGAAAGACAGACATGTGCCTGCCTATTGTGTAATTAAAATGAAAAATAAAATAAAATCCAAATCTGACTGCTTCGCAAAACGTTTGATATGCCTTCTTACCTGAACTGTGTCCTCTAAATGCTAGATGATTTTATAGTTTCTGGTTTGGGCCATGCATATATGTCTGTCATATAGTCCTCGACCCTGTAATAACCCTTTGACATTAAAGTTTTTTTTGAAGTATTTCTTAAGAGCGGGAAATGATAGATTCAAAACATCGACGGGTAATGGTCTAAGAGCTGGCCACGTCAGATGTGACACAATAATGAGAGGTTTGTAATCAGTCCAGTTAGATTGCATAACCATCCTTATTGCTAGATCCGGGCATCTGGCAGCTTTTAATGGGTGGAGATCAGAGTGACAGACCAACAAAGTTTTTAAGTTGAAAAAAAGTAATACCGAAATAGGTAAAAACTGCTGAAGTTGTGTCATTTATAGAGAACAGGACCAATTTGGCACTACTTCCCCCGAACAAAACTTTTGGATATTATATAATCTAATTAATTACATAATTCTTCATAATATTGGATCAAAACCAGAACTCTAGAATTTATTTTCTTCAAGTTATTTGCTTTCTTTTACCTCCACCACTTTACAGCTGCCAGATGTCCGGATCTAGAAATAAGCATAGTATAGCAAACTAACTAGAGGGGTTTCGTTGCTCTCATTATTGTGTCATATCTGACGTGGCCAGCTCTCCGTCTATAACTTGTTATAAATATGAATACCCTGACCAAAAAATGACTTATATGCTTTGCGGATACGACATCTTCTGACAGCAAGCTTGTTTTTATTTATAGTGTTATAGCTGTGTTTGTGTTTGTTAGAAACTAACAAAACATAATTTAACTAAATAAGGATTGGAACACGTTTATGAATAAGCGGGTAAGAGTCCGGTAACGATTTGAAATCAAAAATTGCTAATAATGACAATGCACATGGATCGCATTTGGTAAGATAGTTTGAAGTCTTGTTATTGCAATAAAAGTACTTTAGGTCTATATACATTTATTAATATTTCATAAACAAAAACTCAATTCTTACAGAGCTTATTTAGTGACGACGTTAATTCGTGCAATTTTCGAGAACATCGAGATAATATATTAAAGAGGCCTAGACTCGAACAAGATTTTCCTAAAAGTAAAACATTGTGACCGGCCAGTGCGAATTATTTAACATCGTTAAGGTTGTATTACAGATTAAAAGAAAGATATGATAAAATTTTACCTTACGTTCAACTGACATTACAAAATCACATGGCAAATAAGAGCAATGCATGGAGTCGCTCTTGGATCAATTACTTTATTATTTGTAATTTTTTGATTGATTTTGTAATAAATATTGATAACTTCATAATTATATCTATTTCGTTTATTAGTTGGTTTTTGCCTTCATATGGTAGGTAGTTAAAAATATTATGAAATTATTAACTATACAGGATGGATTTTCTTTTTGGGTCAGTGAGGGCAGCTACCAGATCCCGTGCTGCTACGCGAAAATGGTCTTTAAAGACCTTCCCTCGATTTTAAATTGACGAAGATCCGCGTTTACGGATTTTAGAAAAAACATACAGGGTGCGAGAAAAAGGTAATTTTTGACACACTCTTTTTTTGATGCCATTTGATCCCATTCCTATCCAGGATCAAAAGCTTGTATAAGACCAAAAATAAATTCCAGCTAGAAAAGTCACAAATCGAGAAAAGCTTTCCCCATACATTTTGCATGAAAAAGAAAACTTTTTATTTTTCACATGCTATTTTTTTTATGCCAATCGATCCCATTCCTGTTCAGTATTAATAGTTTCTATGGGGCCAACTTACTACTTAAGCCACAAATTGAAGAACAATTTTACATATATTTACTGCTTTGAAACCCTATTTTTTGATATTTTGAATGCTTTTACTGTAATGGCTGATTGGCGTGATAGAAAAATGAAAATAAATTCTCCATAGTAAATGTATGAAAAAAAAAAACATCTTCAATTTGTGGCTTTTTAGTACATTACCGCTAGTTGGCCCCTACGAAACTATTAACACTGGATAGGAATGAAATCGATTGGCATAAAAAAACAGCACGTTAAACATAAAAGTTTTCATTTTCATACAAAGCTGGTTAAGCCCCCTAGCCGCGAGTACGGGTGGTGACTACCCATTGAGGCATTGGCAGTCGGGTAATTTGCAGAAAAAATGTACCTTTACTTTTTTATTTTATTTCATATATATTTTGAGTCTGTCGCATGCAGAATCATGAGCTCTATCGAGTCTGGTAGAATAAAAAAAATGGCCCAACTGTCCCGAAATTAACATCCAAAAAATTCGTTACGTTCATAAAAAAATGTAACGAAACCGATAATTTGTCAGTTTCGTTACACTTTTTTTATGAACGTAACGAATTATTTTGTATGTAAATTTTGGGACAGTTGGGACTAAGTAAAGGTACATTTTTTCTGCAAATTACCCAGTCAGCCTTGATATAGCTAAGGCTTTAGATCGGGTCTGGCATCAGGGTCTTCTGTCGAAGTTCCCAGCTTACGGACTGCTTGAGGGATTGTGCAGATGGGTTACCAGCTTTTTGTCCGGCAGAAGCATACGAGCCGTACTAGCTAAAATCTAATAATAAAATTATCATGAAAAAGAAAGTGGTGGACCCTTGGAGGGGTTATGTAAATTTGATTTTGAAACGAAGAATACAGTTATCTTTCTCTTTAATTTTATTACCATATTTTTTAGTAATTTGTGTATATTTTTTAGTAAGTTTTAATTATTTTCTGACTTTCGTAATTAAATAAAACAACAATTACTCCACTAGGCTTATGCCTCAATGCTGTCAGTTCGGTTTATATTTATGAAACTTTTACTTCCTAACGCCAATTGTGCCCTAGTCTCACTTACACTGTTAATATTTTAACGAAACGTTTGTTAGTCCTGTGTGAATAGCGTCCCCGTAACGATCGGGCTTTGCTCGGCTCTCTTCGGCTCGTTTTACTGTGCCACATTTGGCGTGCTGATTGGGTATCTCTAACTTATATGAGATCTATGCTGGTTGCCCGTTAAAAGTGTCGAACGAACGGTCTCAACGTACGGCGGGAGTAAAACAATTGCTGCGCGCTGCGCTATCTCCCCGCCCCGCGCGCCCCGCGCCGCGTGCTACCACCCACCGTTGCTTGCAGTTCGTTGCAATAAATTATATTTACTTTTTGACAAACTTCCGGTAAAAAAATCCTATTTTTTATTTAGTGCAAATGTAGTGTCTTTAGATAAGTACTGTTCTTAAAATTTTCACGTGTCTCTTAATTTCCCTTTCCAATTTAAAATAACAAAATAATCAAAAATACATGTTCCATAATTTGCCCAGGCGTGCAAATTTAACTGAATGTTTATAATGCTTTAAAAAGCTTAACTTGAAGTCGCACCAACCGACTGACTTATCCTCGAGCCGCAATCGAAAAAAAAATTTTTTAAAGGGTGTCATACATCGCACATCTTTTTAATTAAGATACACTATGCACCAAGCTGTTCTCTATACACTACTAAGCTTGAACCCAATAGCTTTTAACTTACTCCAAAATTACAGCACTTTATAGTTTACACCTAAAATTTAACAGTTTTCCGTATATAACAGAAACGGTGCAACTCGGGGGAAACAATCTAGTTGCGCCCTCTAACGAATCCAAAATGAACCACGACTACACGACTTACTTCCATACTTTTTTTTAATTAGACCATACTAAAAATACAGTTTACGCGATACACGAAAGCACAGCGCAAACAAGGCAAGTAACTATACCATGTTACACTGATTTAGACTTTCACGGTTTTCTTCGCGACCACGGGGACAATGTCGTCCTCGAAACGTCGAAGGTAATTTAAAAATTATATACGCGGTTAAGTCCCGTTTATTACAAATAATTATACCATGTTACTTTTGAAATTGCAAATACTCGCCCTATTTATTTTATTTATTAAGTTACATACCTGGTATTAGATAGAAAAAACCATACAACAAACTAGAATTTCAACTTTTTTAAAGATTTTAATTGTCATACCCATATTCAAACCGAGAACATAAGAGTCTGCATCATCATTATCATCAAACTTCTTAGAGACCCTCCACAGCCTAGAACTACTTAACACAAATCCTGCAAAGCCTAGCCCCAGCCCTAGATCTGGCAACCCTATCGCCCCACCCCGCACATCAAAGGCGCCGCTAATGCCGCCCGCACCGCGGCGCCTCTTTGTCGGCGCCCTTTGAGTCGCGATGCCGCGCGCCACCTAAACCTCGGACAATGAAGCTGGATAGGCACTGCCTGCGAACTGCGAATCCTACAATGGATCGTCGAAGCGGATGTTTGTAAATAAACAACCTGTGACCTTTTCACACCTTCCCAATATCCCAATTGATAATTTACGCAGAGAACTAAACTCACCCAAGAAAACATTGATCTTGACACACCATCATACTCGATGCAATCCCTCAACTTTTATTTAACAATGCAATTCACGACAAAACGTCACAACGATGCAATTAAAAATGTACTTACACCGCAGACTGCCCTGTCCCAAAAACGCCAAAAACTACATCTGGCTACAGCATCACTGTAACTGTACATACCCTTTTGTTTAAAAATATAAATCATGAGTTAAGTCATAAAGAGAGACTGTAAGTACTTACCAGAAATTACGCCAATCGTTTTTCCGACAGGTTTTGGATTGGATTATGTTACCAAATGCGAGATTTGACAGACATGAACAGGATTGAGTATAATAATTTAATAATCCACCTGCTTATCTTTTGATCTTCTCAAAGCCATTTGTGCTTGCACTTTAAGAATACTACGTATAAAAACAAACATTTACCGAAATGGACAATGGCCTCTTGTATATATGCAAAGGACAACCGAGAAAAGACTAGACAAATAACTCCAAAGATAAGGGAAGGGTGTGACTCAGTATTTACTAGTTGTAGCTTTGAGGGCTTTATTAAATACAAATATAAATAGCATCTGCTTTTAAACACTACGATCGACATTCGGGATGCACGGCTAGTTAAATCTGATCATTAAATTCAAAGTGCGTACGAATCAGAACCCCACTAGCGGGCGAGCAGAGTGCGTTGATTACCATAAGCTGGCACAAAGGCCGGGCCCTTTGACGAATTAGTGCTAACATGGCCTATGTTTATCTATCACATCTATACTTCGCCAAAATGGCTTTCATGTCAGCTTGCAAGTTAATAATGTTAGATAGATAGATAGATAAAGCATTTATTTGGATTACTGCAATAACACACAATACAAAAACAATAAAATACAACTTTAACACATCACAGAATAAATTGAAAGAATAGATAAAAATAAACAACAGATGAGGTAACAAATTAGACAGGTTGTGTGCGTTGCAGCAAAACAAAAGGGTTCGCGGCTCAGCTATACGCTTCACTCTTTCGAGCAAAACACTGGTACTGACCATGGCATGATCATCATTGTCAATATGTATTTTATGTTTGCTCCAAAATGTAATTTTTTTTGTCATATTGATAATCGTGTTTTGCAGAGAATAAAGCTTGTAAATAAACGATAATGTAACTTCGTACATAATCTATATAGTAAATTTTTTCGTAACGTCAATTAATTTCGTTCTTAAAATTACTCTATAAATGGCACCTACACTAAAGGGGCAACGAAGTATAAGTAATCACTAATCAGTGAACACACAGTTTCAAAATAAAATATCAAATGAATTTCAAAGATGATTGAAACGACACAACACTGAATCAAAGAGAGAGTAAACGAACTAGAGTAAACGTAGCTTCTACTTTTCGTACCTGAGATATATTTACCGTAATGCGATATTTAAATGGTAGATAAGAGTTGAACCAGAACCATCCGTCCCTTTGCAGCTGATACAAAAGCTCATCTCAGTAATAAACTAACCGCACCTCTCAAACGGGCACAAAAACAAAATGTAGAATTCGCACTCGAATGTGTAATTGTGGGATGTTATGTTCATTTCGCAAGTTTTAACAGGATTCCGAGCGGCCCGTAACTTGTGGGGGAGGCGATGAAATTGATTTCCCAGTGATCAAAAGAATGAAATTCGCAAAGGGAAGGTAATTTATTTGACCAAAGCGTTGACAGAACGCTACCTCCGCCAATGTGCCTGGACACGGGAATATTAAATCTGCGTCGAATAAAATGTTAAAGTGTTTCGCTAAGTAATCATTTTATTTATATTTGTAACGCTTTTTTTTTTTATTAGCCTAAAGTAGTGTCCCAAAAAAAAAAACGCTTAAAAAATTTAATCGTAGATATCTCATCACGTTAGTATTCTGGTATGCTAGCTGTGTTTGAAATCATTTGTATTAAACTACGTATTATTGTGTTGTTAGCATTAGCACAATTCGTGTTTTCGCCTGGCGTGGCGTAGCGAACTAAACAAATAGAGCAGAGGGGTGATTTTTGAGATTCGAGTACTCGAAAGTGACATTTTGCAACTCAGAATAAAAGGATGAAATTATGTTTCAAAAATAACAGCGATAGGAATTTAAAATCATGAGTATTTAAACTATTAATTTCATGCGAATAATGTGGCGGTAAGCTTTTGTGTGCGATTATTTTCGAGCTTAAACTTTTTGAATTCGGGCGCTCGAAAGTCAAAAATTGGCCACCTGAAAGTAACTCTCGAAAGTCTCGAATTAGATTACGTTTAAATGTCAAAGGATAAATTGTTGCCGTATAGCAGGTATGTAGTATGTACTAAGCATACCTATGATAGGTAATCACACTAAATAATCACTATTTTACTACCTCATTTGCTGAAACCGATCCTTTTATCCGATGCCTGCTCTTTGACAACCGTATTTTAGAACCAGCTGATATAGAGGTACACAAACTTAATACTAAAAGGCAGAACCAACTCTTAAGTATAGTATACTGCTTTCGCCCACAAAAGGCTGGGAGCTCCGTACGATCGTCCCGCACGGCCGTAACTCAATTGGAAGCGTAACTAACTAGTAAACTGGAGGCGTACTACGTACAGTAATTATTTCTATTGTGCCGTTACCGGGGGCTAACTAAATCACCTCACGGTAACGTCATTACTGATACATGTGGCATGCGTGTATTGTATGTAGGTGTTACCTACATTGAGCTATAATGACTATTTTGCGTACAGCGCTAGCATATAGAGGTAATTTACTTCATTAACTGACACTAACTATGTTAATGGAGAATATGTGAGTCGTCTCGTCTGATAATACATATACAATAGATTGAAGGAGGTAGACAGGGAACTTATTCTAATGTTGGTCGGCGTAAAACTTTTGAGTCAGGCACGTGTGCCAAATTTTGCTTTATTCCACTTCCGCAAATCGTCCTCCATAAATTTGACTACGTGAATATTTCTCGAGATGCGACTAACAATAAAATAATTCCTGACCATTGAATGCGATACGTGGATTCCTTGAAACCTGCATGGGCTCGGGCGAGCGCGGCCCGTCGGCCCGTGGTGGACATCACATGTCTGCGGCCCGTCGAAGCGGAATTTTTGCCTCACCCAGTCTTGACCACGACTGGCATTCCATATCCGCATACATCCGAACTATCCGAAGATAACTTACAATACTTGGATCAGAAAACTCTTGAAAAAATTCTTAACCTTTCCGTTAAACGAATGCACAACTCAATGCACAAACCAATCGGCGAAACATTTAGCCTTCGGCGTCTTTCCCTATTTCTATAATTGAAACAGAAGTCTGAATAGCAGTTTTACAAGTCAAAGCGTCCAATCAGATCCATTCATGTGTCGCCAATTGTCACCCAACTCGGCAACCCTACACAATTTGCCCACGTACTTTCAGAGTGAGAGGAAATTGACCATCGCACGTGTTACACTCGATCCGACTCCACATGGCTACACCCGTACTTTCAATCAAGGGAAAACATTTTCAAAATGCACTTACATAAGGCTCAGATTGAAACGAGCGTTTGGCGAAGCGGAAAAGTCACGTGTCCCAGCCGCAGGTACAGGCGCTGGATTCTATTCGATAGAAAATCATTCGTGCGAAATTTCTTATGCAATAAGGAAGCCTCCTAAATTGTCACTAGGGAATTGAATCAAGTCTGCTGTGACGCGGAACATTTGCGAATTACGACTATTCCAGTGTAACGTCAGCATTTTTTTATGAGGATAAACATAAAACTTGCTATTAGTGCTAACCTCCGCGTTTCCCTTCTAGAAATGCTTTTGAAACACACTGAATAGCTTGGAGCATTGAGCATTGTGACGCTGAACATTTGCGAATCCCGACTATTCCAGTAAAGTGACATCAGCATCCCTTTCTCAACAATAAACATGCTATTACGCGCTTCAATTAGCCTACCCTCACCCTTCTTAGATTGCTTTTAAAAGACAATGAATAGACAAGCTCCGGGGCATAAAGAGAGCATTCAATCTCGCATTGGGTATTGTTTTTCCTGGATTACCTGGCTGATTACTCCGCTGCCGGTGACGGCTCCAGGTGCTGCAATCACCCGTGGAATCCTGGAATAGGGTCTGCAGCCCGCGGCTGAATAATGGAGCACTCACACGCAGATTACTTGGCTTCTAGACGGAGCAAACGGGATATCCCATAAACCAACCTCAGCATATAAGCTATCAGAATCACCTTTTACGACAATGTTTCAGTTAATACTTATGTATGGTTATTTTGAATACAAGGTGTCGAAATTATCCTCGAGTGTAGGTATACGGTCCGTGATTCTACCTATAGGTTCAATGATATCGTTCATTTTACTTGGAACTTTTCGGTGATATTCCTTAGAATCTATACATATAATAAAGCTGAATAGGGCGGAAAGTCTGTACATGGAAGATATTCGAAAAAAAGTTGGCTGGGGATACTTAAGAATTTATAACAGAACACGTTCCAACAGTTTTTAGAATTTTTGTCTGTTTGTCTGTTTATTTGACCGAGCATCACGTGAAAACGGCTGAACGGATTTTAATGCCATTTGGTATAGACATAGTTTGAGTACCGGGAAAAGACATCCCAAAAATCAACCCTGGAGAGGGTGAAAGGGGGGTTGAAAGTTTATATGGAGAATTTTTAACTGCTGAACCGATTTAGATGAAAATTAGAATGGAGATAATTTGAGTCCCGAGAAACGACATAGGATAGTTTTTATTCCGAAAATTAACTCTTTAGGGGGTAAAAACGGGGTTGAAAGTTTGTATGGGGAATCCATAACCGTTGAACGCTGGAGATAGTTTGAGCTCTGGGGAAGGATGTAGAATAGTTGATATCCAGAATTCATTCCTTAACGGGGGATTATAAATCCCACGCAGACGAAGTTGCGGGCAAAAGCTAGTAGTAAATAATAGGCACTAGTTTATATTTTGATTTTTTTAATTCTTTTTACATTACCATTGACTGCCAATGAACTGTACTGAATGTTTTAAAAGCAAAGATGGTGTTTCAGCAGTTCAGCTCGTAGCGCAGTACATTACAGGTAAAAAGTGCCTCTGTACGAGTCTTAAAGATAAAATATATTTATTATTCAATTTAGGCACATATTATTTACAATGCACTTATGAATGTCAGAGAGAAAAAAGAAACTACCACCGGTTCTAACCCTACACCTCTGACCCTGGAAGTATTACATATTACCGGCAAGAAACTCGGCGGGGCTTATTTTTTCAAAACCTCTTCGTAAACCTTTAAATGCGGAATCTGCATGAGACAGTCACGGAGCTGTAATCTTAGCTAACAATAAGGTCTGCACGCGACGCGGAGTTTTGCATACAATGACTCGACGAGAATGAGCCGCGGAGGGAAATGCGACTGTCCTCACTTAAAGGATATTTTAAGCAAATTCGGATAAAGTCCAGTTTAATTTGAATTGTGCTCGTTACTTGTGCCATTGTTTCCAATGTTAATGAAAACGTGTACCTACACCTACCTCGAGTTAAATCCATCTGCTGCTCTTAATTGTATTTAGTGGAATTGTACTGAAGCATCTTGAAATAATATTAAAGACGATATGTGTCTGTCTAGATTATCTATTAAGCAAATTTACACATTAACCATGTAATATTTACGTAATGTGGGTATTTAATCTATAATTAGTAGATAGTGTAGGTACATTTTAAGTTTACCTTCCTAATAGCGGTCCAGACTCATGTCAGTAATAATGTTATTATTTCTGTACCTAGCCGTCCCTTTCTATGTACATATATGAAGAATGAGTATGATGAGTACAGAAATAATGGCATTATTACTGACAGTGTCTGGTCAGCTAATTGGGTTCGTGTCAGCTTGCATACAGCCTTTAGCTGCGTTACCTACTTTCATGTGACATACTCGTACTAGTAGTCCTATTTACGGGAAGAGATGGAACTCGGGAAGAGCGTAACAATTACGAAAACCACGAATTCACTTGTGCCAACCGTTAACCATCAACCGTTTATCGTTCAATATTAAATGAAAATGTCCATCTACATTAAAAAATTGACATGCACTTCGTTAATAAAGTAAAAGGCAAGTCATATTAAACAACCGTCACTTGAATCCTACTCGTAACAACGCAATTAAATTGACATCAAACGGATCGCAATCGGGAATTAATACAAAAAGCAAGTGTTTTGCGAATCGTCAATCAGCAAACCACACTCTGTCAATTCATCAGAATAGTCCGACTTTACAATAGGTTGCGGTAAAAATTCACCTTTTATTGAATCGGTTTTTGACAGATTCGATAGGGCTGCGGTCATTCACGTCAGTTGTGGACAAGTGCTGATAGAAAATGTTTTTCATTTTTCTCTACGTCAATATTTATTTTGGCAGTCACTATGTCTATCCGATCATAGAATAACTTCTATGTCGAGTGTAAATAAAACTAATATACCTGATTATTTAGTGATTTCACTTCAACCACAGTTCTCGTAAAGATAAAAGAATAGAAGTTCAAAGATTTCGCTAATTAAGTATATTCATTAAACTTTATAGACAAAGACTAATACCTAATGGTCATAAAATAAAGAGTCGTTAAATTTGAATTTTTCTGTCTCTACTTGTGGTGATTATGATAAATACAATGGGAAGTCAAAAATTCTCCTACCAAAACGGTGACTAGACTAAATAACAAGAAAATTCAAATAAACCATTTAACAAAGCCAATTTGCGCTACCATCTCCCTCCATCGACAACCATAAGAACGAGACGGATGCCAAAGGGCAATACAACAGATGTAATAATTTGTCCGCCAACGCCTCCTGAGAGCACTTGCGGGGAATGATTGGTCTGATGAATAAAAGATCCGTCAATTTGTTTAATACGCGGACTAAGGTTATTGCCATCGCACAGACCATCGCCTGTTTAACCAGTATAATGATGACTTTAATACTCATAGTTTTGTAATCTCCATTAATTAGCGCAGCACTTCCATTTTACCCGTCGTCGCTTTTCGAGAGGAAATGTACGACTTACTATAAAAATAACTAAATCGTATGATTAGGTGGAGTTGTTATAGTTTTTAAAGAGTTCTCTCATTCGTCCACTGCTGGTTGACCAGCGATATTAATCTGTTCAGTGGCCGATTGGAATACGCTCAGGGATTATGCGACACTCAATTTGCGGCCCCGATGTCGAGACATCAATTATTTTCGCGTTTACATAAACAATACGGACGGAAGAACAGCAGATAACGGCTGCTTATAAATTAATGCTGAGGAGCTTTCATTTCAAAGCCGTTGTTATGGACCGAAGAAATAATTATGATATTATAGGATACAATAAAATTAAAAAACCAGAGACTAACAGACAACACACCAGTGGCACCGTCAAAAATATTCGTACGCAAAGCTCCATCATATTTTTATTCGAAAACGTGCTAAACTTTTAGAAAATAAGGCAAGCCGGTACAATGCATATCCTAAACCGCTGATAGGGGAACTTAGAAGTTTGTGTAACATGACGTATATTTTTCATACTCTACCAAGAAAATATTTATTGGAATACAAACTTTAATTTAAGGAGGTGAAAAATGGCATGATAATTTTCCGACTTGTATAGAAGTTACCAAAACAAAATCCCACAGGAACACTCTATCATCGATTTTGGTTAATTTGATTACGGATCGTTGATCATTTAGTAATCTTTATGGCAATGGGATTACCCAGACAAGATTATCAAGCTTGGTGCTTTGGGTCCGGATTTTAGAGTTTAAAAATTTAACGAATATACCTCCTTCAAGAGCAAACAAACCTTGGATATAGTATTCCAACGGTATTATCACTACTCTTTTGGAGGTATGTACACCATAATCTACCCACTGCAAACGCATTTGACTATTCGTAGGGTACACTTTTTAAATCGGTCCCCACACACCAAAACAAAGGGATAGCCATCTATTATTTGGCTTCAGTATTCAGATGCGTTTCTGCTCAATCGCACGGCCATCACTCGCAGGACCCGACGCCGCCCGCCGGGCCGGGCCCAACCCTTCCGCGTGCGACAGACACGCGTCAGACGCCGCTCGCGTGGATGCGCTGCGTCCCGAATGACAAATTGACAATACATTTTCATATACATTATACTTATAAAGCGGCATAAGAACTTAAGCTCCAAGTCTGAGGCACCATCTGAACGAGAGCACTCCAAAGTTACCGTAACGCTATCAATTACTAGATGGCGCTGTACTCTCTGCTCTACATTTACGGTAGCTTTAGGTTGGTCTCGTTCAGATGGCGCTTCCGACTTGGAGCTTCAGCTTCAAAAAGTTCATAGACTGTGCCGCTCTATTAATTATATCTCTGCTTATAGTATTTTGAATCCCTCCCTACTAATATTACGAGGTAGGAGGTAGGAGGTAGGAGGGGGTAACGAGAACAATCGTACTGCACATTGTGACAAGAAATGAAACTGCAAAAGCCCCCGTCCGCTGTCAAAATAGTGAATCAGCCAGTGACATTTCACATAAGCAAGGTATACAACTTATTTATAAAAAAAGAAAAAAAAGACATTGAACACCTGCCCAAGAGATTGCGAATGGCGACACAATCATGCACACAGCGATATATTTACTTCTTCAGTCTTCTCGCTTGAATCGATGAACCCCAATTAGATAGGACATATAGGTAGACAAAGTCGCGGACAGCAGGACTAGCTGCTACCTACAACTACCATTATGATCAGCAAGGATTTCGCAGAGAGCTCCTACATGTGTGGTTTCCACCCTATTCATACCTATAATCCAATCAACCAAGAACGGCAGTAGAATACAATTAGTGCACCACTAAGTAAAGTTAACATACCCCTCATCACGGTTAAAACTCGTCCGGTTTTCCGGGCCCCGTTAAATTTGTCCGGTTTCCGGGCCCGGTTAAAAGTTGTCCGGTTTCCCGGCGGCGCACTAACTCGCGCAATCCAATCACTTACCCGTAACCACTATATCCGTTTTGCTCAAATTGTTTTACTTCGCTACAATACGTGGAGGCAGGGAGCTTTTAACTCAGCTTTACAAAACACTTCAGCCTACTTTGTTAATAGTCTTTTGTGTTAAAGCATCGTTCTGATTATAGTTAGAAATTCTTTGTTTATTTTTTATTAATTAAGTAAACATTTACTATAATACTATTTAGAATAATTTAAATATGTATCATTCTAGCCCCCCCCTACACTATGCTTAACCTCTAACAAATAAAGCTATGAAACAAGACATTGGTTCGAAACTAATTTACTGAAATCAAAGACTGACGTTAAAAAGCTCCTTTTTAAAGCTAAAACTTCAATAAATACATACACATTTCAATGAACATAATTTACAGGTGCTGTGAAACAACGTCCTAAATCTCCACAATGAACAGTAGAGCTGTTAACAACCATATTAAATTGATGGGTCATTCCTATATTTATCGGGTCAGAGTGATTACGCAAGGACACGGGTTGAAGTCAGGTGTTGGTAAACAGTGGCCGGCACGTCACGGGCCCCGCCGCGTGATCGGGCGGAGGCCCACTTACAGCGGGTGCGGAATATTGAGAACGAGACAGACAGCAGGAGATTAGCTGGGTCATTCCTGTGTTTGTCGGGTCAGAGTGGTTACGCAAGGACACGAGTTGAAGTCAGGTGTTGGTAAACAGTGGCCGGCACGTCACGGGCCCCGCCGCGTGATCGGGCGGAGGCCCACTTACAGCGGGTGCGGAATATTGAGAACGAGACAGACAGCAGGAGATTAGCTGGGTCATTCCTGTGTTTGTCGGGTCAGAGTGGTTACGCAAGGACACGAGTTGAAGTCAGGTGTTGGTAAACAGTGGCCGGCACGTCACGGGTCCCGCCGCGTGATCGGGCGGAGGCCCACTTACAGCGGGTGCGGAATATTGAGAACGAAACAGACAGCAGGAGATTAGCTGGGTCATTCCTGTGTTTGTCGGGTCAGAGTGGTTACGCAAGGACACGAGTTGAAGTCAGGTGTTGGTAAACAGTGGCCGGCACGTCACGGGCCCCGCCGCGTGATCGGGCGGAGGCCCACTTACAGCGGGTGCGGAATATTGAGAACGAAACAGACAGCAGGAGATTAGCTGGGTCATTCCTGTGTTTGTCGGGTCAGAGTGGTTACGCAAGGACACGAGTTGAAGTCAGGTGTTGGTAAACAGTGGCCGGCACGTCACGGGCCCCGCCGCGTGATCGGGCGGAGGCCAACTTACAGCGGGTGCGGAGTATTGAGGACAGCTGGAGATTAAGTAGCTGGATCATTCCTGTATTTGTCGGGTCAGAGTGGTTACGCAAGGACACGAGTTGAAGTCAGGTGTTGGTAAACTGTGGCCGACACGTCACGGGCACCGTCGCGTGACGTCGGGCGGAGGCCCACTTACAGCGATAACTATTGATATTGATACGATTAACATTGATAATGAAACAGATAGTCTTGTTAGATGTCTTGAATAATGTTAAAGCAATTTTGGGTGGCAGTTGCTCCCCACCCGCTTGCAGAGGCTGCGGTCGACATTCATGACAGTCATCGCCAGCCACGGACATTTACATTCCCCGTTGTTTCAGACACAAACAGGAAACGAGGCCGTACACTGCCATATCACGTGAATATAATGTTTTTCTCGGTATCGCGGTGGCGCCCCACCCACCGCCCGCAGAGGCTGCGGTCCACATTCATGACAGTCATCGCCCGCCACGGTCATTGACTTCCATCCCCGTTGTTTCAGACACAAATAGGAAGGGAAGCAGTAGACATTGTCATATCACATGAATATAATGTTTTTCTTGGTATCGCGGTGGCGCCCCACCCGCCGCCCGCAGAGGCTGCGGTCGACATTCATGACAGTCATCGCCAGCCACGGACATTTACATCCATCCCCGACATCCCCGTTGTTTCAGACAGGCAGGAGTAAGGGTAGATCTACTGCTTGGAATTGATTACTTAAATCGTCTCGTAAACAAGCATAATTACCAATATTATAGGTATTTGAGGTATTTAAAAGTAGAGTGGAAAGAAGAGATGGAAGTTCAATTTGAACATTCGCTCTTACGAATCCTTAGTGGAAATAAAATAACAACATAAACAAATAATTTAGAAGAGGTAATTTAAGTTTGTTATGTACCTATATCTGGATATTTTAGACAAACTGATTCGTTTCAAAACGCTGCAAAACCCTTACTGACGAAGACTCCTGCTTGAGCTTTTAAATAAATTCCTAGGATCGGTATAAAAAGTAGCGAATGCAAAGTGTCGTCGACGACTAGGAAATATGCACTCCCGTATTTCCATATCGCGATATGATTACTTATTGCGTCGTCTACAAGTGGAATTTGTGTCTTTCGAGGACTGAATTAAAGTATGCGGAGATGTATTAACTTATTTTGAAGCAATATGTAGTCTTGTAATATGTAAATAAATAATAAAACTATTTTTGTATCTGGCAATGACAAACATTCACTCATTGTGCCGGTCGAAGGAAATACATCCCATATTTGATCAAATTGTATTTGTATAAATAAGACAACTGACAAGCCGTAAAAATAGCTCACAAGTTGTTGAAACAAATAAACATAGGTATAGTAATCGAATTAAGAACCTCCTTTTTTTGAAATCTTGACGTTGGTTAATAAACATTTATCAGTGTTATACATTAGATACGTCTACTAGTAGGTAAATAATAATGGGTATTAAAATCATTCCTTACATTTGTTTTCAGAGTAGGTATGCATAACTAAGTAGTCTAAGTACCTATGCCTAACAATAGTCTCGGTACCTATAAAAATAGTTTATTTTAATAATATTGATTTTACTACTAACAACATACTAAAGTATGTTGTATGTGTAAAGTATGTGTAAAGTATGTATCTTTATTTTCAAAAACTAAGTAGGTACCAAAAGAAGTACCTAAAAGTAGAAGATTCCTCAATTAACATCGTGTTTTTGGTATTTCGTAACTCGGTTGAACTTTCCCGTTTCCAACATTTGGACAAGGAGCAAAATTGTATAACCAAAGGAAACAAAATTAAATCGACCAGTAGTAAGGTTTCGCGGAAAAACACAAGACGTTTCAGGAGTTTCCTTAACTAGAACGATCAAAAAAATATAAAATCAATTTGACAACAACCTATTACTAATTTAAATTACAGAGAGAAATGAACGTAGACATATTTAAAGCACTTCAAACGAAACCTAAAATTAAATTTGCCATCTAAATATGCAATAAGAACATTTCAAATTCCAAACTATAATAAAACGTTGCTGTCACAAAGGCCGTTACGTAAACCAATTTCGAAAAATTGCAACCTGAAACAAGCTCGTTAAAGCCTTTCAAGTCAGAGCAAGCCCCTCATATCACTTTAATAAGATAACTGAAGAGGCAATATCCCGCCATAGAGATTTCGCGTCCACTATGCAGTAAGACACAATGCCTTAATCTCGTACATTATTACGAAGTGGAAGACGCTGGGCTAGAGCATTGTGGCCGCCGCGTGATTGCGAGCCTCTCGACCGCTCTCATATTAACTAGCTCTCTGTCCCTGATGACGATAACTGGATTTTTTGTCAAACGCCACAAATCTATTCTCCACTTCTCTTTGTTTTCTAACGTTTTTGCTGCCTAATTAAAATTAACTTAGTCAAAGTCAAAGGCAAGTTCGAAAATAAAGCTTTCTGTAGATTATTTTATTCAGTTCTCTATCACGCCGGTTTCTAACAAACGAAAAAACCTAGAGTAAAACTTTTACTACGCTTTTTTAATTTTCTGTCTTTGAGATTCTAGCGAGTTTTTTTAGTGTTTTATTCATGTTAGAAGGAAGCTGAGTAAAGTAAAAAGTAAGTCAGGTTAAAAAATTAATAATTCCTGCAAAGGAGGCCGCTAGTGGGACGTGGAAGAAATATGGCATTTCCTGGCATTAGGACGCGAGTTTGAAAACAAGTTTACTTATGTCCAAGTAGCAATGGAATGTCTTAAAAAGGGTTTGTTGATTTCTTGAAGACAATTAGACAAATTTTTGCTGTTGTCTTGGTTAAGACCATTATGTCCCTGAAGTTCCCTTGAAGATATACTTAAGATACAGTTTAGAAAAAGTGGGCACAAACTTATAGTCAATATCAAGAAAAAGTTAATACTATTGCTTAGACAAACTTAAACCCTACTTAAGAATGGGGGTTTAACAGATCTCTAAACTTTGGTTTCAAGATATCTCGAAGGTTGACTTAATACCAAGAAATAAACTTAAAGATATCTACAAGACTTACTTTAAACTATTAACACTGAGTTGCACAAATTCGATCCCCTCTTAACAAAGAAAATTTTAAAACTTTTTTTACTCATGGAGTTGTATTTTAGAAAACATGGCGAACTTTTATAAACTATAACAAGAATTCATTGAAGGATTATCAAAATGGCGATTAACTATTTTCTTTACGTTTACGAAATACCGTTTTATGTTACTATAGGCATTTAAAAACTATAACGCATGATTGTTTATCGTGTAAAATTGATCGAAAGGGCTATAAAATAGACGGGCCTACAAAATACTGGAAAAATAGCAATAAATATTAGGAATAATATGATGCTAAATGAAAAATTTGCTTACATACAAAGCAGAATACTACTTTTCTGTAAATGTTCGAGATATAAATACAATTATTATCACTATAACAAAAATCTAACTTCAATGTGCTTAAATTTTGTATGATTTAGCGTCGGAATTTTTCAATTTCTTTTTTACCAAAAGTATAAAATGGCGTTAAGTCTTATTATTCTTAACGAAGTATGACTTAAGACGATACTGATTTTGTAAGGTTACTTTAGATAAAGTATAGAAAATTTTGATTTAGAGTAGTACTGGTTTAGAGATATTATACTTAACTAATACTTAAAACTGAATTAGTGTAGTTCTACTTAATACTTAATGGGACTTTACAGAATCTTTAGTTTGATTTAGTGAATGCAAGTTGCCGTCCATTGACGGTATTCTTTATGCAACATAAACCATTAAATAGAAATATAAATAATTTATTCGTGGCGAACGGTTACATGGTATTCACACATAAAAAAAACAGGTAAGGAATATGAGAAAGAAAAAAAAACAATCTAACGACAAATGATTCTCTGCTTTTTCGCTGAAAATTGTATTGCCGAATTTCACTTGCCAACCAACTTTTCGCAGAAGTTTCATTTAGCCAAATTTTATTTCCCAACTTTACATAATCCAACCTAACCTAACCCAACCTAGTAGGTAATTTTCATTTCCCAACTATGGGGTTGGGCAATAAAATGGTTGCGAAATAATTATTTGGTAAAAGTTATTCGGCCAAACGAAACATCTGCGAAAAGTTGGTTGGCAAGTGAAAGTTGGCAATACAATTTTCGGCGAAAATGCAGGATACCTACTAATCTAACATGACATACCTATCACATCTAAGCCACGAAACGGTCACGACTCAGTATGATGCTGGCCTGGTTGGGTTAACGCAGGTCTTCCGGACTTTACGTGAGTAAGTGAGTGAAGGCACGGAGTGCGACACAACATTGAAAAAACTAAAATAAAAAACATAGCGCAATAAAATATTACATAGGGATTCAAACTTAATTTTATCTAATTTGACTCTCTATGTAATAGTAGTAAATCAATAATTAGATTAATTAGGTATTTTATAACTAGCTTTATCGGCCCTTCTGGCATGTACACTATTTTGTTTGTATTTAATATTTTACATGTGGGTAGTTTTTCTGTACATTGTATTTTAGATAGGGGTAAATATATTTTTCCTCAGTCAACCCGTGACCACGATCGCTGTAAAGTGTTCGAAACGTCGGGATGTAATTTAAATTTAGTATACGCGATATAATCCGTTTAAAGTTGTTTTATTTCAGGGGAGTGCTTAATCATCATTTTTTTGTATGGGATTTTTTTTCAGAAACTTATTGTGTGTGTTATTAAATGAAAGGGTTTTCGAGGCAATTCTAAAAATATACCACAACTGACTAGAGAAGTACTACTAAATTAATTAAATAATTAATTAAACTTGTGTGGCAAATGAACTTCTGCTTTCCAGATTTTTTCTTCCCTTGCCTACACAATGAAATGTACCATTCATAAATCTGAGCCGATATGTACCTATTACAAAAAAAAACATTGTTTTTGCTGGCTGTCCATTTCTAGCACTTACTCGGTTTTTTTTTTACTTAATTCATTTGGAAATTGCTTAGAAACTGATTAAAAAAGTTAATTTTCACCTCAGCAGTTCGAACGAGGGCTCTTTGCTGCCTAAATTCAGTGAGCAAATATTTTGCTCAGTGAGTGAGACAAAATGACCTTGAACTGACGTTGGAATTAAAATGTCAATTACGTGGGCTAGATCTAATACAAATTCGAAACACTAAGAGTCTGTTCGCGTTGTCTTTTTCACGTCGTTAGTAAATAGAGAGAGACAGAAATATTTTAAATGTCATTCAATCTAATTACTTAATTTTAATTCGTATTCTAAATTTTCGATAGCAAACCCTGACACAGAGCCAGAAAGAAACGTTCGGAAACGCGCACAAGTAACTAATTTGTAAATATAATTTAATCATTTTTTTAATGTTTAACCATACTAAACTTAAAATAATTTATGTTCTTCTTCTTTATATCAAAATAAATAAGTATAAGTGGAAAAATTACAAGATTAACGTGTGAAATATATTATTACTTACAACAACCTCACGTATCAAACGCTAGTAACCGAACGCAAATAAAAAAAGTTGGCAAATGTCAAAATGGTCGTAGATATTTATAAAATAATTTTATTAACATGTTTCGATGATTATGTTATTAACGAATTATTGAGGTTTTTAAGCTCAAGTGTAAGAAAATTATAAGAAAAAACGAGCGAATAAATTGACGAAGAAGAATTAAGCATCTCTCAGGTTGTATTTTTCCATGTTCTCTCTGCTGAGATGAAAATAGTGTGTTCAACATGAGAATAAAGTTATTTACATCTTGTGCTTTTGAGTCCTTCTCTACGCTCAAGATTCTAAATTAGAATCACTCGCTACGCTCGTGATTCTATTATAGAATCTTTTGCTTGCTCAGGACTCAAAATTAGCACTCGAGGCAAATATTAACTTTCTTCTCTCGTTGTACAAATATCTATTATACATTTTCCAAATCCATTTTTTTTCTTCCCATACAATGAAATAATAGTTCTCTGCCTTTTCGCCGAAAATTGTATTGCCGAATTTCATTTGCCAACCAACTTTTGGCATAAGTTTCATTTGGCCGAATAACTTTTACCAAATAATTATTTTGCAACCATTTCATTTCCCAACCCCATAGTTGGGATGGGTTCTCCATTACCAATACACTGTGTAGAAGATTTCTCTGCGAAAAACGATATATTTCTCTTCGTGAAAAGCAATTCTCTAAAATGTTATTGACGGATTTTCTTATTTTACGCGTCTTAGTTATTTAAATTCCTTAAGAGTCGCCAGGACGCTCGCGTTTCCATATAAGCGTAGTTCAGCTCTCATTTTAAAACGACATGCTTTAGAACCACGAAATTTGGCATGGGCATTCTAGTAGTACAGATCTAGGTCGGTAATTCATTTTCGTTGCTAAAAATTGTAATACAAAGAAAATACAACCAGTTACAGATTTACATACAAAACTTATTTTTGCTATAACATAACATAAATATTCTTTATTGCACACCTCAAATTAAAGAAACAGAGTATACACAAATTACAAACAGAAAATATAATATATAATATATATATCCGCAAAATTTCCAGTGTGGCTTGCCCAGCCTTTTTGGCATCCACCCATAGCACGTCTGGTCTCATAGGAAATATCTTAAGGGCTTTGCCCACAAACTATGAGATTGCGGGCTTTGAGGATGCTAAAAATGCTTTTAAAATTGCTTGCCCGGGCAAAACATTCCCTGACAACCCAAAATCACAAAGGAGTTGGGATAATGTCTATTGTGATTTAAGCTACAATACTCTTCTAAACAACTGTACAGGTCCAGATCGCGCGAGGCTTTTGGCGGTCGGAGCCCGGGAAGCTGGTCACTGGCAACATGCCCATCCTTCTCCTAATACTGGTACTTTCTTGGATCCGACCTCCCTTAGACTGGCGACTGGTCTGCGACTCGGGGTTTCGGTGTGTACGCCACACATATGCTCTTGTAGCACAGACGTGGACCGACTAGGACACCATGGACTATCTTGTCAAAAAAGTGCGGGCCGTTTTTCAAGACACGCGTCGCTTAACGACATAATCCGTCGGTCTCTTGCCACCATCAATGTGCCTGCTCTTCTAGAGCCGACTGGCATTATCAGGGATGATGGCAAGAGGCCTGATGGGGTGTCTTTGGTTCGTTGGAGCCTGGGACGGATGTTAGTGTGGGATGCTACCTGCGTAGACACACTGGCACCGTCCCACCTCCAACGGACTAACGTAAAAGCGGGCGCAGCGGCGGAAAGCGCCGAAATTTCAAAACGTAACAAATATAAAAGTCTCGGTAGAGAGTACCATTTTGTACCTTTTGGAGTTGAAACTCTAGGTCCATGGGGTCCCAGCGCACACAAGTTTTTTGCAGAAATCGCAAAGCGTCTGGTTGATGTAACTGGTGACCGAAGAGCTGGCGGTTTCCTCGCACAGCGTATCAGCATTGCGATACAACGAGGAAATGCCGCCAGCATCCTTGGTACAATGCCGCAAGGGCCTAGTTTGGATTTGAGCTAGTTATTAATTTAGTTTAGTATTTGTACTGTAGTACCTCTGTATATTTAGTTATGTAAATAAATGTTTTATATATTGTCAAAAAAAAAATATATATATATATTTTTTTTTCTTTGTATCACAATTTTTTGCAACGAAAACGAATTTCAGACCTAGATCTGTACTATTAGAATACGCATGCCAAATTTCGTGGTTCCAAAGCATGTTGTTTTAAAATGAGAGCTGAACTACGTTTATATGGGGAAGCGAGTTCACGCGAGCGTCCTGGCGACTCTTAATAAAATGTCTTATGTCCATTTCATAAAAATCGTCAATCAATCAAAATCAAAATAAACCTTATTATGAGGCTCAATTTGTAATTAATCAACGGCGCTACTATTGAGCCATAAGGGCCTCTGGTACGGTTACAATTAAATCGGAATCAGCCATACAAACAATACCGGAATTGCAGGGCCCTCTAGCTACTTAGTTAAAATTTCCTCACCCCAACCATGAAAATTTATATCCGTTTTGTGGAATCCGATATAGGAAAGGATGGTAGAAAAGGCATCAGACGATCTAGCCGACTTTGACACCTGTATTACCAACCAATTTACTTATTTATAAAATTTTAAGTCATAACAAATAACAAAGAAAAATAATTATGAATAAGATTTTAGGATGACATAAAATACGTCCCTTTCATTATTATAAATGAGAAATATTTTTAAAACTGTTACAGCCATCTAAAAGAAACACAAAACAATAATTATTTATTAAAATATTAATAAAATATAGGAAATAGGCTCTTCGTTTTAACAAATCGCTCTTGCGAATGAGGCCGAAATAACCAAATGTTTTTATAACTAGTTCATCACCTTGGCAACATTGTTCGGTCATCGGATAAATGTAATTTCTCAACTCCTGGTGACCCTACCCAGAGTCCTGAAATCGGATCCGACCAAAGGGATATATGTAATAGGCCCTATAAATATCCTTAACTTAAACTGAAGAACCAAAGATAAAATAATATACTTAGTCGGTTCATAAGTTCTGTCACTCGGGTTCTGGTTGGTAAAATAGGAACTGTTAGCAAATCCTTACTATTTTCATATATGGTTAGAAAGCCTATTTAACAGTGATTAATTTAATATATTATGTAATGCAAATACTTGTGGCAGTTTTACACAATTCCTTGTAACATTTTAAAAAGCGCAATAAAGAATAACGTTAAAAACACGCGCCCTATTTGAGTTATTTTAGACCCTCATTATTTTTATTCAATTCTAAGAGACTAAAATCTTGCATGCTGCATTAGCTTGGTCTTTTACCTTCCTTGAAATATATAATTAACATGGGTCTGACCGACAAGAAGACTGGTATACACAATTTTGTTAGACTACCTTGATGTATAGCAGCAAAATCTAAGCGTTTTGGTCATAACTGAAAAATACGGTAAGGTTCAGGAGGAGAATATCTGAAGTATAGACTTGTAAGTCAACTAAATATAGGTTTTGGAATCTGATTTAATCTTCTACTTTCCTAAAAATAACAATTTGTAACTCCTGGACAACTAAAGCATGATCTTCACCAACTTTTGTGAAGTATACTTTTCACAAATCATCGGCGTGTTTTTGTCAGACAATAATCACCAAGTTTACAAGGATCTATAAAATACGCGATCGTGCTTTTTAACTAATCATAATATATTTTAATCTGTATGAAATAAATGATTTTAAGCTAACATGGTCATTAACATTACAAAAACTATTTAAAACGGGATATTTACCATGTGAGTTTTTTATTATGAGCATGGTAAATATCCCGTTTTAAATAGTTTTTGTAATGTATGAAATAAGCTTTCTTTATGTCTATATTTTTTGAATAAAAGTTTTGTATTTTGTTTGGCAGAACTTAAAGACCGACTAAGTAAAATATTACCAAAATTTAGACTAAATAGCTGCAAATTTGTAGTTTTACCCGTTCATTTCATCAATTTTAAATAAAATTTGACGAAAAATGTGCAATACAGGAATCCTATATTTCGATATTGGTCCGCTTCAATAGTCGTCTCACACGCAAAAGGCACAAAGTAACAATTACCAGCCATATTGTGTTTTGAAAATTAATGCGAATGCGAATATTTGCCGCTAATATTCGCTAATACGAATATCGGGCCAATGACCCAGGCATTCCTTTAATATTTAATGATTCAGACGTGATATTTTCTAAACGAATTTTATACCCGCGGAGAGCAAAACCACAAAAACATTAAATAAACTTTTTATTTCATCCATCTATAACTGGTTCTAGTTTGTTGAAAAACGTCCCGTTGAACTTATTTGTACTTAAACTTGAGTAAATTTAGTGAAAAAAGAATACAATTAGTCTTTAGTAAACCAATTTACGCAACTTGGTGTTACAATCATCTTAAGTTTATTTACAAAATCAGTTTTTACTTTGCGATTCTAAACCGATACTTGAATTATACCATTGAGTCTTAAGTGAGCCTTGAAATAATCTGAGTTGAGTAAAAAACACATTTTTAGACTTAATCGTAGACAGACTTAACACTAAATAGTTTTAAAAATACTTAAGTAGGTTTTAGGTATTCTTAATTTGCTATAGTAGGGGTACCTTAAAACTATTTAGTTTTTAAGACTAAAATTACTTAAGAAAGTCTTTTTAAATTTAGCTAATTCTAATTTTAGAAACAGTTAAGATATATAAGGTTTAGCCACTATTCTTGTTTGCTACTTGGGGTATTAAGGAAAATATACTGAAAACATAAGGCACAGCAAAATAATAATATCGGGTTGTATTGAACTGTCAAAACTAATCTAGGGAACGATTAGTTGACGGGTAATTGAAAAGAAATGGGAACAGAATTCGATAAGAAAGAATTGTAGAAAATGAAACGAGTAGCAGCTGGCTATCGGTAAGTGGGTATAATTGGCGGCGAATCGTTCACGCAGGTGTTACAGGATTATTTTAAATTTAAAAAAAAATATTTTAAGAGAAATAATAAAGGTAAGACGCATACTTACATCAATATATTATTTACAGACTCAACAAATGGATTAGCACTATCGCAATTGGTAGTACCTACCTTAACACAGTAATGACATGACATCCATTTTATAATGCTTTAAATTCATCGGAAGATAATTATGTGCAAATGTTTTCGTAACATTGATGTTCCTGTGAATTAAGACCTAGGTTCTACTAGGTGTAGCATTACACGGCCGTCGTAGTGAAAAAATAAAAGTAATTCAATGCAGATGGTTTTACACAAATTCATAAATAGTGTTGAGAATCAACGGTTAGATCCGAGTAATAGTCATGGCTATAAAGTAACGCATTGTATTTCGTTTAGGCCGCAGTTCGTTTGTTTTATTTTTCGGGTTATCAGACAACCTCAAATAACTCAACATTTAGCTAGCCAAGCCAGTCAACAAGCACTTTAAGGTCAGGACTTAGGCATAACAGTCCGAGTTTAGCAAACTCTCGCCGCCTCATATCTGGCCGATGATTTACTCCGCTCACTAGAGTGCGCCGGCTCCGCGCCGGAGCCCGGAACACTACAGGCTGCACCGTGGCGTTACGACAGCCCTCCGCTTTCACGGCCCCGCCGGCATTATGCCTCTAATGTCACTTAATTTACCGTGGAGCGCCCTCACGTCAATGCAGGTGGTTTAATATAAAAATTTCTCTTTTCCACGTTACTGTTGCCTCTTGAGTGTAAACGCTTGGATCGAAATTCCACATCATATTTAAAATGACTCATTTATTTTGCGGCAATCGTATTTATGTGAGTGCGACTCTTGTGCAACACACGAGGGCCTCTTCCGACCGACTTGCTATGTTGAAAATGCTTACATATACCTTGAAAAGTTTACAAATTAGATTGGATACCAGGAAAATATTGAACGGAGCGGAGGTAAATTTATCTGGCCGCCATTGGTATCGAGTCAAAGCGAAAGCTCTGTCTGTAGTAAGTGTCGCGACTAATAATTTAGATACCTCTAAAGAAAGGTCAAATAAATACTGCCTCACTATTAAAATAATACATAAGATCTACACTTGAAAAATATTACACTAACTTCATCGCCAATAAGGTTACATGTAAGTTAAAACAATAACAATCAAACCAACTAAAATCAACATCAAACGAAAGAGGAAAAATGCCTTTTTTAACTAAAGGTAGCTTATTTTATTATATTATTGATCGGTAATAAAATAAGGCCGAAGGCGCTACTATCATATATATGCCATTAGATATGCAATACGTAATCGTCCTTATTCACAAGTAAAACCTTATTTCCCTTAAAACTTCTCAAATCCCAACAAACCCGTTCTGAGTAGGACTTATCGAAATATCATTTATATCGGTCGCTATAAGTATCATGTCAGCTTTAATACGAAGGCGGAAAACGGACAAAGGCGCATTAAATCATTATAACATTTATAGCCGACGAAATAAGAACATATCGCTGACGGGGAAAGGGCCATTAATTGGTTATTTTCTGCCGGCACAGCGTTTTGGTTCTTCGCTATACTCGTATTTATTTCTGCAATACGTACCTAATATTGAGGATTTCATGTGCTAGTAGCTATAACAATACTATTTTGAATCTAAAGCGCGGCCACTCACTATCAGTCCGCCGGAAGATATCGGCTTGTCGGTTGTTCGGAACTGTCAAATTTTTGTTCTACTTAACTGACAGGCCGATATCATCCGGCGGACTGATAGTCGGTGGGCCCCCTAAATGCTCGACTTGTTGATGAAAATACTAAAATCAATAGTTATTTGTTATACAAGTGGTGAAAGTTGTATTTTACGTGCGAGTGTTATTTGAAACACGAGCTAGCGAAAGGATTCTATTATTGACCACGAGCGAAGCGAGTGGTTCAAAAATAGAATCCTGAGCGTAGCGAGTGCTTTAATACACGAGACGTAAAATAACTTTCACCCGCGTATAACACAAAACTTTTCACCTCACTACAGCGAGGAAAATAAGAAAAAGGGTGCATTTTGCTCGGTTTCCCGTAATTCCTCAGGTGTTTAATACTTCTTCATCACTCGAATCACTAATTTTTAACAAAACAATCTAGAAAAACATGCGAATATTTAACGTTGATATGATGGATGAATTGAAATGAAAAGTTTTGACGTAAAAGATTTTAGTAAATGTCAGATGCGTTTTGTTCGTACGTAGACTTATTCGGCTGTCAGAACAATTTATCCGTTTTTACAAAAAGAATGAAGATTAATGTTGAATGCTGATATTTATGAATTAAAATAAAGTTGTCAGACTGTATTAAGTGTTTTTACTCGATGCAATTCATTAATTGCGATGTTAAAAATTCTGCACTTTTAACGTTTTACGTTTTGTTAGCTGTCAAATGTCACTTAAGCCACTTGTCACTTATGTCAAAACTCTTTCACCACATGTGGATAAAAAGCGATTTTCACAATAGATATTAAACAAACAAAAAGGGCTTTCCGAGCTAGTGAGGTGAAAAATACTTAGGTCGGCCACCCACTGTCAGGCCGCCCTAAGTATAGGTAAATGTATACTTTGATAGTATTTACTAGTGTACTACTAGTACGCTATTCGTTACTAGGTGGAGTAGCAGTGCAGGTGACAATTCCTCTTACATTTGCGTATCTTTAGAGGGCCTTCACGCCATTGAGGTAAATATACAAGAGGAGAAAACTTCATATCAACACAACGTTAGAAGCGTGCCACGCGACGCGACTCGTATCACGACGTACCGACAAAAACGGAGTGTTTATATTCTAAAATGGACTATCGAAGTATATTTATCTCTTTTCCGCTAAGGTATTACCATTGCGCAAGGCAATATTGCCATCTTTGTCTCTCATGGATATCGTGATATTCGCTGTTTCGTACAGTTCGGTGTTGCTACAACATGAAAATATTTCCTAGAAATAATCGATAAATATTCTCAAATATAATAAAATGACATCAGTTATCTATGTTAAAATGTGTAATTTCTCAAAGTAAAATGAAAAAAGTGTCTCCACTTCGAACTTTTTCGTTAATTGCTATCAAAATTGTTACCGGTGCTCTTTAAACATGAAACAATTGTGAAAATTTAAAAAGTGGCTACCATCTTGAAACCTTTGTTTCTGGACGGATTGCTTTCAAACTTGATAGGTATCTGAGGTTCTGTGTCATGTGTTTTTATACTTTTATAACGAGCCTAAGCACTTCGTAGGAGTTCTGAATAAAACTTCATATTAAATTTATATTTACATTTAATAATAATATAATATTAAGTGTACTACCGTATTGTATTGTAATTGTTCAGTCCGAGGTATAAACCTAACTGCGCAATAAGAAATTTGTAAAATTACAAAGAAATTAAAGACCGCTATGTAACACTACTTTTTCCAATTTTGATAACATTTTCATATTGGATAACTACACAAACCCGCATATATCAACTATGGAAGTAATCAGTTCATTATTTTTTTAATAAGGTCGAAATTAAAAATCGCGAACTTTAAAACCTCTTTATAAGATATAATATAGTATAGCATTCAAACAAACCAGAATTTCCCAAAAATACGAGAAATTCAAATAATGTTTTACTGGCAACACTAAGTCTAGAAAATGCCGCTAGTTGATTTTCGTATTTTTTCGTGCTATTTAGGACATTTTGAGTGCAAAAACAGTAAACTCACTTATGAAAGGTTATTCCGTGTTATTTGGTGTGGGTTTCGGATCGCGACGTGCAAGATTTTATGGTACATTTTGCCATTTTCACGGACCAGAATCACTGTCACCGTAAGCCTCTCACGAGCCTACAGGCTTCTATCGAGTTACACGCATATGGCCTCTTACTGCAGATCTAGTCGTATATATATATCAATGCTTCACGCAGATGGCGCGATTGACTTGAGCTTCAAATAGTTCTTAGGCTGTGCTGCCGTGCTGCTCTACTATATAAGTTACTCTATGCTTTGATGCAGGGCTAACTAGACTAGGCTGTATGTATTAGGAACATTGTGCTACCGGTAGAGGAGACGGTATACGAATCCTGTATCTTCTACTAGCTGATGTGAAGTCTGCTGTACAGCTACTGATTTATTCTACGTAGCCAAGTGGTAAATGCACCTTGGAGCTCAAGCGTGTACCTAATTTTATATACTTAAAATATAAAGCTTTGAAAGGTAGTAGAATCGACTAAAAGGATTTGGCTCATATGGCGCGTTACTTGTTTTATCCAAGTAATTTAACTGTGTATAGATTAAACCACGAGATCCAGCCAGTCTAAATAGTAATTTCATTAACAATACCCACTAAAGAGTTGACTGTTGAACGTTTATTTTATAAGCGCTCTAAACTTAAAATAATCCCCACAGTCTAAGTATAAATACGATAAAAAAATTGAAACGCTAAACTCCCCGCTTTTAACATGATCGTAATCTTTAAAAGAACACCTCTATTGTTCCCACTAAGAGGCTCAGTACAGTACAGCATTAACAAAACAAATTATTTTTAATTCCACCCACCTTAATCTTAGCTGAACGGCGCCCAATATGAGGAGAATATCATCCTGTAACAAAAGAAATTTAATTCCATTAACATTGTTTTCTTGAACATTCCACACTCGCCGACAAAACACCCGTATTTTGGTAAACAGACTGCGATTAGCGGAGATCAAAAGCTTTTCTTTTAATTTTGGGGGCCACAAACGAAAGTACAATTAGCATTAATATTTAAACTATCGTCGTATGTAATCGTGGGAGTGCTTTGATTATTTTTTCGCAAGAAATTAGGATTTGATGTCACGTGTTAATGTTAGATAAGAATAAATCTTTACTAAGCTTAGGTATAGTCGCCATCAGATAATCAGAGCGGCTAATACAAGGTTGTCATAAATATCCGAACAACGCATATACTTATACAGGGTGTTTTTTCAATAACTAGCCATATTGTGCGAGGCGATTTGGTATGCCATACTAAACAACGTTTACCACGGGACAACTTTCATACATTTTGGCCGATCAGAAGTCGACGTTTTCTATGGGGAAGCCAATTTTATTGTGATTTCGGGGTTGGTCCCATAGAAAAATTTGTTCAGTATGAATTTTCGAAACACCTCTAACAATATGGCTAGTCATTGAAAAAACATCCTGTATTGTCAAGGCGACACGGTGCATGTTCAGATATTTTTGAGTACCGTGATCACTCCTATATATTTAATGGCGACTCTCTACTATGTCTTAATTCACTTAATAAGATCATAATTAATTAACAGGCAGTATACTTACATTTTCGATTCATTCATTCTCCTCATACTAATGAAATTATGACAATGCTTCATGTACGTCATGATAACCGTTTTGTAGTTTGGCATTTTTATAAATCATACAAGTAAAAGAAGTAACTCCCAAAATTTTTTTTTGGTACACAGGTTTATTGCTGACTGTACCTAGAAGCATTGTCATGTAAATTACGGAAGTTTACCAAATTCCAGCTCAATCAGACACCGGGAAGTGGTTGAAAATTAACTTACTTACAAGATTTGATGCGTATAAACAAATAAATATACGGGGTCAAGTCAAGCTAAACAAAACTGTGTAAAAACAGTAAGTTTCATATTCTATACGTAAATGTAACAACTCTACATGCAACAGTTAAACCGCTATCTCCAGCCACGCAATCCATGCATATGCATGCAATGCAAGTCAGCAATTCGCGAGCATCTATTATTTAGGCGCACAATCAGCTAATGGCCGCGATGATCCTGTTTGCGGAGCCATCGACGGAGGCGCTTCACTCCGCGGTTTTGACATCACAATAAATAGACGATGGAGGAAAGAAGATTGGACGTGGTGATGCTTGAACTTTGTTTCTTTTTTTATAAAATGCTTATACTATGATCTGGGTACTCTGAATTATATCACAATTCACAAGGATTATGTAGTTCAGTCGACGTCGAAGTTATGCTTACACTTTTGCATCTTACTCATTTAATAACGTATAAAAGTGTAATCATATTTATGACGTCGACTGTACTTGAAAGAGTCTTTAATTCTTGGCATTATCAAAGGTAAAACTAATTAGCAATCAGTTAAAACATTTCTGCTGTAATTAATACCCGCTCCATTTGATGAGACATTTTGTTTAGGTTATAGATTAGATAAAAATTTAGCAGCAAACCCTCAAAATCTCTGATACCTCATTGTAACTATAGGTCTACCTACCGTGATGTATATATCGCAATTCGTACCGAGACAGCTGGTAGTATGATATGATTAACCTTATCCGGTCAAATTCAAGCTTTGGCTGAATTAAGCTGAATAGAATTATTGTAATAAAACCTTCCAATCGTATATCGCCGTGCAATTTCTTTGCCAGCCGTCTCAGTGTAACCCTTAGTAAAACAAGTCCAGTTCTCTTAATTTATACTCATATCATAAGCCTCGAGTTACCAGCTCAAAGATATTCGCAACGTTATCGGCGCGGGCGGGCTGCGCCGGCGCCGACGGCGGCGTGGGCTGCGCGGCGCGAGGCAAAAAGCCACAGTCGCGGCATTCCGGAGACCGGTCCCAGCTCAATGGAAGCCGAAACGTTAGCCCCGTGTTCACATCGGGCAGTGAGCGCATCGCAGCAGGACGACAAGTATATATTAGACTCTTGTCACTCGAGTGACTGAATCCAGGATATTTGGAATGTGGCCGCGAGCAGGATCAATGGCAGCCAAAACGCATCGCGCACAGCACATCGTATCAAGGAACAACGGAATAAAATTGATAACTTACAATACAATAATTTATATCTATGTGGATGCATTGCATATCCAAAGTGCGTAAAATCGTTTTGGTAATTACTAATTATTAATTTGATGACTACGAGTACTCCAAATACTTGGTCTTGACATATATCTTGAAATTAAGCACACCACCGCCCTATATTAAAATATTAAGGTACTTTCGAGATTACTAGAAAAAGCCCTTAAGAGCAATATCTAATATAAGGAAGTTTTTCATTAGAGATACCTAGTATAGTTGATAGATAAAGATCTTGCTCGAGTTTACACTTACCGAGATTTGCCGAGATTAATACAATACACGTTCGTGTGCGCACACTGGGAATATTTGACAAGGACTTATTCACAATGCTGACAAAACACTAGCAGACTTCTAGAATAATGCCTACCGACTACACGCAGTTGCTACAATATTCATATTCATTTATTGCACTCATGGTATATAGATAAGATTTTACATTCATTGAACCCTTTGTGAACACGTGAATTCTTTGGATCAAATTATATTTGGAACAAGTTCTTCATAAATAGAAAAATTGTGTTGTGAATAGAGAGACGGTGCACTCTGAACAACTATCCCATTTAACTGCACGTAAGATGCGATAGCACGCCAGACCGATTTCAAACTTAACTCTCCAAAACATTAGGTCCGAACTCAAAAGGAACCAGAGTGAGAAAATTATAATCATATTACTGTAATACATGACAAAAAGAATGATGGTAGCGGAGCGGCTCAGAATATTAAATAGCGGCTTAATGGCGCCGCCTCGGACGGTATCGGCTGTCATTACAGATTTCACAGCGACTGCTCCTGTCCGATTGCAGTGATATTCTCATTATATAGAAGCAAACTAGCTTAAGCAATAGCTGTTCATACTTAATTTACATTCGCGGTTTTCAGGCCAGGTCGTGATTTCAAATGTCATTGACCGTGTCCAGACACTTTCAGACGAGTCTAAGTTCGGGGGCTAAATCTGTGACAAATACTTCAGAAAACGCACTTACTTTACAGATAAGTAAAATAATAAGCGTAATCCTATTTCTATCCCTAATTTAATTTCTTATTGGCAACTCACAAAACAGTATTTGTCCTTAAACTGTAAAATGCCAATTTGACAAAGATATACATATTCCGGGCTAACCCAATGTCATATTAAAATTGTGTGTAGAATCTATACTCCTACGGTAATTTCAGTTTAGATAGTCACTTGTTAAAAAGCTATAAAACATGTAGTCACTAAAAGCCTTAGCAGATTTAATTTAAATTCTTTAACCCCTAAAACAAACCGCGTAATCACTTCGCAAACATCCGCGCCGCACGCGGAAAGAAGAAAGACAAAGCAGGTATGTAGATCAAATAGCCGAGACCAAACAAGAGGCCTACACCATACTTCAATTAAGAAGGCAAGAAACCAAACATTGGGTTATGTGACGTCATGAAGGGACGCGGAGTTAACTAGGTAAGCGAGAATAACTGAATCTAATAATATTGCATTCTATTCTCGACACAAACCTTAATGGAATAAATATCATAATCCGTTTAAAGATTCTGGATTAGCGTCTTTTCGGAACTGGAGCATTATTGTCTGATTATATTCTTTTGGACCTTATTATGTAGGTGGTAGGCACGAAAATGACGTTAAGGTCCAGAGGCGCGGGCGCAGCGGGCCCCGGTTCCAGGAACTCTGTCGTAAACTCACCCGCAACGGCGAGCCGCCGCCGCGCCGCTGCGGCAACGACCATGCTGTCGGATTTCGAATTCCAACAGTTTTTATCTTGTAAATTCCAATCGTAATCCATAAAGAGGCCATCCAAAGAAAATTCAAAGGTCTAAGTGGCGGATGTAAGTAAAGAAAAAATGATAAACCAAAGTCAGCAAATAAATCAGCGGCATGTATCTTATTTGTAGGTATGTACTTTCAACTTCAAGCGGCCAATATTTTAATTCAGGGACTGCATAACCGGAATATAAAGGTACCTTTATAAAACGGTATGACGTCATACCGCATGTTTCGGTATGATTTCGATAGCGCAACCGATATATTTCTGTACAGAAATATAACGGTACCGCTATTTTTTTCGATACTTCAACCGTTATCATAAAGGTATGGATTGAGGTATATGAGGGTGAGGATGCCCCGCCGACTGACCGGCGACAACCAATCAGCGTTAGTTATTGAGTGCTTGCCCTAAGCACCTATTTTGTTTGATTTCGTTCAGTGCGGCACATTTTTTATTTATTCGCTGTTAGCTTCTTGTCGTTAGTTGCGCTTTATTCGCATGTTTTGTTGATTTTAGGATTTCATAAGTAGTTAAAAGACACCTTTAACAAAACATTTTCAGTTATAAAAATAAAATAAAAATAAAATAAAAATAAAATAAAAATTAAATAAAAATTAACTAAAAATTTAATAAAAGTAAAATAAAAATAAAATAAAAAAAAATAAAAATAAAATAAAAATAAAATAAAAATAAAATAAAAATAAAATAAAAATAAAATAAAAATAAAATAAAAATAAAATAAAAATAAAATAAAAATAAAATAAAAATAAAATAAAAATAAAATAAAAATAAAATAAAAATAAAATAAAAATAAAATAAAAATAAAATAAAAATAAAATAAAAATAAAATAAAAATAAAATAAAAATAAAATAAAAATAAAATAAAAATAAAATAAAAATAAAATAAAAATAAAATAAAAATAAAATAAAAATAAAATAAAAATAAAATAAAAATAAAATAAAAATAAAATAAAAATAAAATAAAAATAAAATAAAAATAAAATAAAAATAAAATAAAAATAAAATAAAAATAAAATAAAAATAAAATAAAAATAAAATAAAAATAAAATAAAAATAGTATAAAAATAAAATAAAAATAAAATAAAAATAAAATAAAAATAAAATAAAAATAAAATAAAATAAAAATAAAATAAAAATAAAATAAAAATAAAATAAAATAAAAATAAAATAAAAATAAAATATAAATAAAACACTGAAATCAGAAAACAAATAAAATAATAAGAATTTATAATAAAAATATATTAACCTAACATTCAACTTTATCTTAGAAATACATTTTTAGTTTTTAACATTTTTAAGTTACATTCAACTTCATATCTGCACTGATATTAATATCAATTATCTATTTAATGAATCTACACTAAAAACTTTTCACCAATTTTCAATGTTGAAAAAGACAAAACATTAATTATTTCCAATTATTAGTTATTTGTAACAGATTGATGAGTCAATTGATTTTAATTCTAATTGAAATCAATTTGCATTGAACTGTTAGTGTTCAATTGTCTCAGAGTACAAAAACAATCTTCTCCAATGTGCTCGGAAATGTTCACCTTACTATAGCAAAATTAGTACGTGAAGTTCTTCATTTTTTACCACAACGAACTTAAAAAAATACTAGTAGTCCGCCCGAGTAGAACTCGCGATTTACTTGCAAACGAGTTGACCAATATAACAAGACCCCAAGGAGGATTTTTTTTCTCCTTCTAGCTCCATAGCGACTTGATCGATCCCGCTCATATACGAACTTACAAATTTTATGTATCTCTGCTACAGCCCCAAGAAATGTCATAAAGATCAGAAAAACGTAACTAAAGTTATCGTCAGACAAACTATCGAAATCAAAAAGCCATCCAAATGCCGAGACGTCCCGTCGACGTCTTAGCGGACGAGAAGTTGCTTGTCAACGCCATAAATAAGTGTATACTTTTGCACCTTACTCCATTGTAATAAGGTTCAAAAGTGTATACATATTTTAAGCGTTGACTACTAAAATCCATTACTGTATTGTTTTTTACCTTTTAAACTTTTCTTGCTCTCACTTAACTTCACAAACAATAGGAACACATGGCACTTAACAGGTAAAACCCAAAGCTACTTGAAGGTAATCATTATCAATGGCCCGCAAACTATTGTTTGTTATCTTTATCTGCACGTGCAACTATTTCTTAGTGTTTTCACCGAAGAAAGACGGTTGTCCAGCCAGTAATAATATTTATGAATAACAAAGTAGGTATATTATTATTTCACTTAAAATACTTTTAAATTGTTGCATTGGTCTACCTGTAGCATTTCTTACTAGGGAGTAAATATTAATTAGAGATATTAATATATTTATTTGGATGAACTTGCTTAGGTACCTAGTACCTAGTGTACCTACCTGAGGTGCGATTTTTGATTCTCATCGGGTGGCTTATTTCGTACTAAGTAGTCATCGGCTGGATACAAAAAAAGGCACCGGTGAAATTCAAAAATCACACCAATCCCACCTCTGGTTTTTTTGTACAAACTCATAATGGCTGGTTATCAGAGAACAGAATAATACCAATATGTAATTACTTAAAAAAACATCTGGAATCAAAGCAATGCAAAGACCACGAGTATAACACATAATGCGAAGGGTCCGTTCGACACAAGCTCTCTTTCAACAACCGAGCGGAGCGGAGCCGAGCGGAGCGGAGCCGAGCGGAGCGGAGCCGAGCGGAGCCGAAGTCGAGATTCGCGGGAACACTATATCAAGATAGCTACGGTTCCGCGTGTAACACGTATATCACAAGCCCTAGTTCAAACCCCCTACGGAGTTTTTCGGAACTTATGGAATATCAATTGATATTTATATCAATATTATTTATTATTCATCAATTCATGTCATTATTTACCAATTGATTTAATTTTTATTTTATTTTTATATTGTTTATTTTTATTTTGTTTTTATTTTTATTTTATTTTATTTTATTTTTTTTTTATTTTTTTTTTATTTTTTTTTTTTTTTTTTTTTATTTATTTTTTTTTTTTTTTTTATTTTTTTTTATTTTTTTTTTTTTTTTTTTTATTTTTTTTTTATTTTTTTTTTATTTTATTTTTTTTTTTATTTTATTTTTATTTTATTTTTATTTTATTTTTATTATATTTATATTTTATTTGTATTATATTTTTATTTAGTGTTATTTAAAAAATAATTCGCGTCAAAAAAATCTTCCATTTTTTATTAGTCGCGCAATACTATACCAAATTACTGTATACATACAAAAAATTCAGTTCCATGTCCGCATCGAGTTAATATCAATGATCGATTCAATGTACTATCGCCGACAGTTACGCTCCTACAATTTCTCAACTGAATCGTTTGCAGGCAAAATTTTAAGGCGTCACACGTCCTTTTATGACAACCAATTAGGCTCGCGCAATAAGTATATTATGTAGCGTCGGTATTGTTTTAGGTTCAGGCCTGACCAGTTCAAACATCTGTTGACCATTATTGTCGGTCTATTAATTGCATTTTAAAGGACTGCAAAGGAAGGAATTTTGGTCATCACAATGCAATCTTTTAGTGAAAGTGCTTGCCAGATGTTTCTTGGCGGTCCGTCTTATTTTTTTAGGGAACCTATTTCTAAAAGACAATATCGGCTGTCCGTCTAATTTGTACCGTATTGATAAGACTGTTTTAGTTCATATTCATAAGTGAGGGTTACTGGTTAAAAAAAACATTGACCGTTTCCATTGGTGGACAATGAAACAAGGGACGGCTTCAGAGGTGCATGCTAAAATAAACCATGTCTGGCCGAAGCTTTACTGACGGCGATCTACACTATAAACTCTTTCACGAAATTTCAACTGAGGAAGACTAAAATGAATTCACTACAATTATCGCCGAGCGCGCCTCCGTGACCTTGAGCGAGTAGATACTTGCCGGCTACCTGCCCCGCGCCCCGCACCCCGCACCCTTGGTCAGTTGCTTTACCGCCGCAAACAAGTACCTACGTCGTAAATTCTGCGATGAAAATAACGATACCGAAATCATAACGGTATAAGTATCGTTATATTAAGGTATAAGTACCGTAACGAAAAAATTGCGATATCGTAATTTTATTTCGGTACCGTACCGCAATATTTCAACCGCTATAGCTCTACCTTTAAAACATTGCGGTATCGTAATTCTATACCAGTACCGTAACGCTTATACCGTAACGAAATCAGTCCCTGTTTTAATTAAAATATGAGCTCAATCGTTTCATCTTCACAATCGTTTTTAATTATTTTTATGTAAGCACGAGATTTTTTTGCCATGACTGCGGTATTGCACAACAAACAACTACAACAGAAATAGCCAATAAAATATAGCTTTTGGTGCCTTTGTGTAAAGTAGGTGAAGTCTTAACCAAAGTTATGCTCGTTTCTAAGGCTCTACAACTTTGGGAAACCTAACCGTAGCCTTTCATCTCTTTAGTATTATACATTTACATTCACGACTCCGTCATTTTCACTTTGAGAATTTTTAAGTGTAGGTACTAGATTATTCCCTGTCGTGACTTTGTTATCATTATTTCAATATGTAGATACCTTAATTACAGGGAGGGAGTAGGGGCCCGAGTAATAATATATCAGCACAAACATGCCTTTAGGTAGAAAGTTTCCGCAGAGCATATGGTCGTGGAAGTACGCATCAGACGGAAGTTGATAGGACATTCCGTATTAATTAACTAAATAAGTCTGGCAAAGCGAGGCGAGCGCTGAAACACAGTCGGCGAAGTCGGCGACGGGCAAGTAGGAGCAAGTTATCAGTCGCGTGTCAATAAGACAGCGAGCGACACGGTGGATTTAAGAATGGGGCCGGGGGCGCGGGCGGCGGGCGGCGCCTCCCCAGTGTGTGGTTTCCTTTTGATGTCATCTTCGCGCAAACTTTGCTACGGATCGGCTTTGAGATAGAGAGACGGAGAGTGACTAATTTGGCCCAGCATTTGATCTCGAGAACTCCGGTGCCTGCGTCCCGCTCGCACCCGCCTCCCGGCCGCCGCCGCCGGGAAGCTCTTTGCAAAATTTCGCTTTGATCGCAAAGTTAAATTATATGGGAATTGGGCATTAAATGGATACACATGTGAGGCGTGCTTGTTCGGCGCTCGGCGAGCGCACGTCGGTCGCCGACGCTCGGACGCGCCGCGCCGCGAACGGGTAATATAGTCAAAAATGAAGCACCCGAGCCCGAGAGACGTTTGAGGATTACGACGACTTACATAAATGATGAGCGAAGAGTCACTTTCAAAGTTATACATTTGTGAGAGCGGCGCTTGTATTTAACTCCGCCTAATTTGCCGCGAGTACGCAGTACCTTTGAGAGCTCCGTTTTTACTAGTTTACGAAACAGATATTTGCGCCCGCCTTTCGCTTTGATACGGCACTTTGTGGAGCATTTTACACGAGTTTCTTTTGAGGCCATTCAGACGGTGAGTAACGAAAGGCTGTCTTTGATAAACACGTGCGAGGACTCTTCAGTACTTATTAGGGGTGCTCTCTTTGAAAGCGCTTTCTTGTGAAATCTTATTTGAAACGTTCACAATCTCCGAGCATCAACGATGAAAGCTGCGCTAATTAAACTGGCAATAATTAAATTATGGAAAAAATTAAATCTCCGGAGTGTTTGTCGATCTCGAAGACTTTGCTTACTGATCTTTAGACGATTCGAAGAAGTATTCTGCGAATCTCGCTAGTAAGAACTATTTGAAGAGTTTGTAACGCTACTAGTTCTAGTCGATGTATTGTTAATGTCTCGGCGTAGTCGTGCGGGGATGTATGCGCGTGCTGCCTGCAGGTTATTAACGCGGGCAAACTCGCCTCAAAGACGAGTTGGCGAAGTGGCGGCTTTGTGAGACTCGTGTGTTTTAACTCTGCGACACTCGCCGTGCCCGTGTAGCGACGCCTTTACAATGCACTACACGGAAAACTAAGCCAAATGAGTTCATTGCGAACCGCAACTTTGCTTTTACGTGCAAAAAGAGGTGTAGCAGTCTGATATTTATTTCAGAACTGCTTGTTTTATTTAAATATATTTAATAAACAGAACGAAACTTACTAAGAATTTACAATTCTTACAAAAATCGAGCACTTACATAACCAAAGATATATTCTTATGCCGAAATATAATGCTAAATTTCCAATATTGATGACCTGTTTGAGATCAAAGGTTCGCGTAGACTTTGATGTTCCAATCTAAAGGGACTTTTAACTGCTGTCTTTTTCGCGGAAGGCACCGCTCACACCGAGCGGGACGAGCTCGGGGCGCGGCGCGCGGGGTGCACCGTGTGACGCAACTAATGAATAACTAACTAATTAAACGTACATAAAGCAGTGAAGAGCACCTTTTGATTTGCAAAGAGAGTATTTAACTGCGCGTTCTTGTATAAACATCGTGGTTTCTGATAAAGTTTCCGAGAAACGTGTAGGTACATGTAAATATCAGTACGTTTAATTTGATTATGACTGAAATTTAATCAGTTATTTTCTATTAATATTTCCTACTTCGTTCCGGAGAAACCAGGGTCGGTACTTATTACAATTTTACTTGTATTTAAACAATGTAAAGCTTTTTTGATTCATTCGAATAGGTTCAGTCATACTTCCAAAAACATTTCATATTAAAAAAAATCCTCAAACGAACAAATTAATCCATCGCACAATCCGGCGGCGTAGATCAGAGCAACATTTTTTCCCAAGGCCTTCACAGAATCCGTCAGAAGCCTGTAAAAGTGTATTAGCATCGCAAGTCGAAATCAAAGGCGCGTAATTGACAAATTGCAATTACCCGGTAGCGGACGGCGCAAATAAATAAATGTAGAGCCGGCCAGATTAGGAACACTAAATTTAATTACGAAGTGAACTCGAATATAACAAATTGAAGAGGATAAACGCGACAAAGTAAAAGAGAAAACACGCCAAAAGGAAACTCGGAGCATTGATATAAACGAAATTTAAATTAAGTACAAAGGGAAAGAAGATGAAAAAAATCCTTTCACTGGGAGCACTCATCCCGGAGTCAGAGGGCCGCTACATCAAAGACACCTCCGCCTATCCTTATCTGTGGGACTGAGTTTGGAAATTAGCACGGAGCGATCCTTTTCCTGCGAATCCTGCGTCGCCGCCGCGCCGGCTCGCCTCGGCGCGGGCCAACAACAAACGCTCGCGGTACTTATAAACTAGTTTTATAGTTTTTCGGGTACTATCGGCGTCGGTATAGCTTCGGCCAGGCTTGGTCGATTTTCGCATGCACCCGAGCAACGGTCTCATATTTACATTATCCGCCAATGGAAACGGACGAAGATTTTTTGACCAATTGCGCTTACTTGTTAATATCAACTTAAAGTGTTATATGTACTTGGGATTGCAATTTTTCTTGGGTTGTAATTGAAAAGTATTTGTAAATATTTGTTAATTAAATTGAACATAAGCGTAGCAAAAGAATGAAGCGTAGGGTAAGTAAATCATCCAAAGATTATGCTTAAAATGGCCCCGTTCCTCCTAAATACGTTATACTACCATCATCCGATGTCCAGACCCCCCACCCCCTATTTTGAAATGACGTAATTTATGAATAGCCCCGTAGCGTAATCAGAGACGGGCAATATGGGGCATTAATCGATTACTAAATAATTGATAAAAAAATTATCTACAGCAGTGACTTTTAGTTTGAATATATATTTGATATAAAACGACCAGTAATGTAGAGGTGTCTAACCGACCTCTAACCTCTACATTACTGGTCGTTTTATATCAAATACTCTATATTTAAAGTAAAAGTCAATGTAAATAATGTTTTTATATAATATGCACCAATTGTATCCTGATGATACTTACCGCTCGTATCCTGATGATACTTACCGCTCGATTCACCAAATGGTTTCGAGTTTAGTAACATCAGTATGAGAACATAATCATTAATAATCAGGCAGGGGGGTTTTAATTTAAATTTTCATTACATGGCATTTTAATTTTCCATGTCAATCCCCATCTTCATTTTTGACCTCAAAGTCGTTCAAAATACGTTTAGGTTTTATTATGTTGTTACACAATTTTTATTTTCCTAATATTAATCGAATAAAACTGTAGTCGTTGGAAATTAATCGACGATTAATTTAATCGTTACTAAATATCGAAACGCATACCACTACGATCAAATTAATCGTCATTTTAAATCTTAGTTGTAAATCGTTAAGTCAATAACATTTTGGGTATTACATTTATTCTATGGAGCTTTTTAAAGAAAATATATGTTTGAGAGGTTTAGGCTTTTCCTTTTTTATATCTTCATATGAAACAGAAGCTTATAGAAATTGTTTAAAAAGTGTTAAAATATTAACAAAATGATTTAAATTTGAATTAAACGGGAAAACTAGAAAGCCTTACCTTTCTGAACCACTTACATATACATATTAGATCTTCACAAATTCTTCGTATAATTTGCGTTTTGCAATTTTTGGCTAATGATATGCATCCCTCTAATTTGTATATGTGTGTGTATATGTATGTATTTATCAGGTCAGGTATGACTCCCATCTACCACGAAAGAAGACATTAGTTAATTGGCATTAGTAAACTCTTCCTGTAACTACGAGTGCCTACAGTCGGACTAGACGGTCTACACTCCTAATTCCAGACCACTCGGTGACTCGACTCATGAGTGCATGTCATTATAAAGGTTTCTTTGATATGATAACCCAATTATTTTTGGTTTTGTACTAAAATATAAATATCAAATGACAAGTTTAGTCTAATTTTGTATTAATATAATAGATGGATTGGACAGATTTGGTTCGATTCAGGCAGATGAAGCTACTTTATGATTAATCATATTTACTCAAAACACGAAATTAAGCATAAATCGTATTATATCTATTATCTCTCTAATTCACGGAATATGTTATATTATATTGTAATGTTCATCAAACACACGTTTAATAATTTTAAACAAAAAAAGAACCGACTTCACTTAGGATCCGCTATTCCAAGAGGAAGTGGCCGAGTTGCTGTAAAAAATAGTGAAATCACTATAGGTGTGCCTATAATAGTTGAAGAGTTACCTCAATTTCTTCCATCATCAGACCCCGACTTGGTGACAATGGGACCATCTAGGGGTTATAAACGTTCGATTAAAAAAAAATTGATTTCACGATTAACGGAGATATCGAGTAACATACATACAAAAAAAAAATCAGTCCAATTTAATACCTCCTCTTTTTTTGAAGTCGGTTAAAAATAATACAAAGCTATTGATTAAGAAATCCGTTAGAGTCGCGCGCGTTGATGTCTTTTCTATTAAGAAAGAAGTGCGCGTCACGCACTCGTCCAACTGAGTTGACGAGGCGAAAACAATCTACTAAGTCTATAATATAACAATTACTAATTAAATGAGATTGTGAGCCAAATTAATAACCATAGGGTGAAGATTTTACTACAATGCGTCATTAATTGTTATTCTAATTTACTACACTGCATAACCAAAATAAACAGCACAATTCTCAAGCACAAATATTCAGACGGCAACTAATTCAATACCAAAATAAAACAATAAAACTAAACGTTCCAAGTGCCATTAAGCTCCGCTTTAAAACAATAGAACACGAACAAGAAACAGCGTAACAATGGCAAATACCAGGGACAAAAGCGGCATTACAATAAATATTTAGAATAAGCTCTACGTAGAATGACCGTACCGCGCTCCGACGCCGCCACCATAAAATCCCCAAACTTCATTCAAAATAATACCTGGCAACAGTTTAACAATCCTTAAAGAGACAATCCAATTACACTTCACAGCACGGATTTTAATTTAAAGTACCACAAAGCTGATTAAAACACTAAGTTCAAAGTTACTCAGAAATTTCAAAGTTTTTCGTATCGGTACGAGAATCGCAGACTATTCCTCGAGCACACGGACGTGTCTCCTCGACGACGTCTCTCGCGCGACTGCGGCGTGCGCGCGACGCACGTGGCTCCAGGGGGCGGGGCCAAGCCAATACTGCCCCCCGATTGGCAGAGCCATCCCTTTGATCAGCCGCCGACAACTAACTACATCGTCCCGCACCTTAATCTCAGTACTAACGTCCTTTTAAAACAGGTAATTTTATTACAAAAACGTGGATGGCCCCGTGACAGTGAATGCAGGCCATACACGTCAAAGGATAAAAGACTTTCGGGGCGTATTACAGCAGTTTTGGTTCTACCCTTTGATGCACATCAAAGACGACCAGCATCAAAAGTAAACAGATTAGTTTCAGAGCGCCCGATACGGGGTGACATTTGCAAAAGAAAAATTTGCTAGTGCGCTGACAAAGTTCGTCATGGGATCAGTGACAGGCTTGCTTATGATTGGCACTGCACTAGTTGGATGATGGACTGTAGGAGACTTGGAAAATAAAATCACCATCGCCGATCTATGATCGCCGTTTCGATATATGAAGGTTGTCTGGAAAAGATCGCTTTTAGCGATAATTCCGCCTGTTGCTACCTACTTCTATGCTGTACCTATATTATAACTCTTTTTGTACGTTTGTTGTAGTGGGCGATAATGTACTTATTTTATTATTATTATTATCATCAGCCCTTTATCGCCCACTGCTGAGCATAGGCATCATAGAAGTCATATAAAATGTGCTGTGGAAGGTACGTAATTGATGCATTGCGTCGTGAGGTCGTGATCATCACACCTGATGACTCCGACATACTCCTAGTTGAATAACATGCACTTCCATCCATTGGATGCCTATGTTTCTCTTTACTCAAGCATTAATTACGAACGCAGTTGCAATGTAATATTAGTATCGCAAACGTAATAGTTTCAAATAAGCTTTCAGTAAATGTTACATAAGCGAGCAAAACGCAGCCGCGGGCGCATCTCGCACTCAAACATCGCATATTGGTTGCGGTGCGAGCCGATATTAATAAGAGCTGCGTCCCGCTGCGCCCCGCCACGCCGCGCCGCGCTGCGCCGCGCTGCAGCCGCCGGCGCCGGCCCGTCTCGTCTCCTGCATTATTACCCGCACCCGCTCCACGCCAGCCAGCCCACTCCCCCGCGCCCCACATATAATGTCAAAGGGTGAGCGCGCCGCCTCACAAAGCGTAAGTGCAACCACTAAAAGCCAATCCTAAGTTTTATTGATACACATTGTATTGCGACAAAGTCTCCGCCGGCGCCCCCACTCACCCCACGCGGCGCACAAAGACAATATCGCGACGTCAAAGGAGCGCCGGGCCGCGCCCGCCGCCCCCACCGCGCGCACAAGCCCAAAGGAAATGAAAAATTAAATTGTCAACACATTTAATATCTGCGAAAACGTGCACCGCGCCGCCTTTGAGCGCCTCCTTTGCGGGACCGCAGGCTCCGGCTTTAAGTATTAAAATTTGAATGGTAAAATTGAAACTGTTTAGATTTAATTAGTCGAAGGCGGAGGTCCGCTGCAGCGCGCTAATGAGCGCGACACACTCGCGGCAGGTGCGGGCCGCGACCGCGGGGCCGCGGGGGTACGCGACCCCCTCGCGTTTGATCGGCGCCGCCGCTTTGACAATTATTAAAATTTGCCTCGTACCTCTCGGGCCTCATCTTTTTCCGTCGCCTCGATTACGCCACGGGTTTGTCTCATTAGGGCTTTTGTATGGTCTCGCGAGTTCCTCTTTGATGTGCGCGGGGCGGGGTACGTCCACCTGCACTTTTATTGTTCCGGTTCGAATTTGCACGCTCCGCTTTGACTTGTCTCTGTGCGATTAGTGGCCGACTGGCCGCCCGCCGCTCTTTGACCCGCTATTGATACGACACGTCAGGCACCGCGGCCGCGTTTGTTGATCAACATTTGCCGATGCTCCAACAGAGAGAATAGAGTCGATTTAATTGCTATCGCTCGTCGCATGTTACCTATATTACAACGAGTTATAGTCATTACTGGCATCACGACTAACGTCGTGACAAATAATTATAAATAAATAATTTTTAGTTCAATGGGAAAATATAACCTGTTGGGATATCGAGTGATGCTGAGCGGCGCGCAACAAACACTCGACACCCGTTTATTACTTTTGTGCTCTTTGTGCCATCATCATCGCGCATACGGCTCGAATTAAAACTTTCAAACAAGGACAATTTGAGCGGAACGTTTCATTGGCGCCCAACGTGGGACACAAACTATCAAACAAATTGCTCCAGTAACTGCACGACGCAAGTTTAAATTAAACCTGATTCCGGGAATGTTCGAGCGTACAGAAAATTAAAACGTTTGTGAGTTCACGTATATTTATTATAGGTGTTTACTGAATACTACTAATAAAACAGAAATAAATATATAGTATTTAAAGATTTTATTTAGTAATAACATGGTTTACTAAATAGACATTTAAGCAACTATTTTTAGTGGTGAAATACGTGCTGTACGTTTTAAAAATACTTTTATTTTGTATTTGACATCCTATCACTGCTATTAGGGCAATGCAAGGAAGGACAAAGTACACTGTAATACAGAGATCATGTCTCACGTGTCACCAACCCATAATGACCGAGTCCTCTTCCCGTGATAAAACTCTTCGAATCGCGTGCTCGGCTTGGTCGGGCCGCGGAATAAACAAGGCAGTAAAAATAAACCGCAGAGATAAAGGCGTTTGCACCTTTTGTACCGCGCGAGCAAAAACAGTTGACAGACGTTCTGTGCTCTGTGACGTCACTCATGTTAATTAATGTGTTTTAACATGTCTAGTGGGAGCAGACTATACCAGCTTACTTAGCTTTGATCGAGATACTGGTATAGTTTACAGCTCGCACTGAAAGATGCAAAGTACCTACTTCTATAAGTTATGTTATGGAACATACTTAAAATATCTCCATTCTAGAAAATACGCCAGGGATCGTCGCCTATTTCATTCCAATGAATCGCCAGCCGTCTTTTAGTTAATGTCTGCATCAAACGGTCAATCATCACGTCTCCATACGCGGGCACTGGCATCGCAAGTCGAAACCCTTGATCGGCAGTCACAGCTTTGTGAGTAAGGCGGCTTTCATCTCTCGCCTTTGACCCAAGCAGGGTTGTCAACTTGTCACGGTCGCCAGCCGTCTTTTAGTTAGTGTCTGCATCAAACGGTCAATCAATTCATCACGTCTCCATACGCTGGCGCGGGGCATCGCATCCCTTGACCGGCAATCACAGCTTGTGAGCAGGGCGGCTTGGGCTTTCATCCCCCGCCTTTGACCCAAGCGGGGTTGGCACTGTTCTAATATATCGATTTGTCTTTTTTCTGGGTTTCTGCATCACTCGGTCGATCTGCCGTTTTCATTCATTACTACACATAAATTTCTTGTTAGTGACATGACATTTAAGTTCATTTAACACGAAACTTGGAGGTAAAGACATTTATTATTCCTGTCGTGCAATTGAAATTTACTTGCAAAAATAATAAGTGAATATTAGAGGCAGCCCTAGCGCTAGTGCATTCCTTTTGATGTTAAAGAGTTATCCTCCTAGCAACGCTTTTCTTATTATCAACTTGGCCGTGAGCTCAACCTGCTCAACGTAAACGCGCCTTTGACACACGATCTTCTAAAATATTAGTTAGTTAGTTAGTTTGCCCGTGAACTTGAGTACCTATGTAGATTAATAGAAAAATTCAGAATTATGGACGGAATTTAAAGGATACTCAAAGTACTATAATATTACTCCTCAGTAAACTGAATCATCCATCGGCTGTGTGTAATAACATTAATATTTCTGTCTGATCAAAAACATACATAGCCCGCACGAAATATGCTATCGTCCCAATGCAATTTAATTGTGTCAGGGGTCAGTATCAAGTATCAACGATATTTTAGACTTAAACCAGTCTTCTATCTTTTTGAGAGAATCTTTTATTTGGTGCGTTTTAACAAATCGTCTCTGATAAAGACATTGCAAACTGGAATAAGTACATACCTATATTGTTTCCGGCATTTTTTCAATCCAACAAATTCTATCCACGAGTAAATAAGATTCGTATATTCCTCGTGGATCTCATTAGCCTTCGGAAAAATCCAATGTACTCCATCCATCAACAATAAATGCGCGTCTCCGAGTGGCTGGGCCGAGAAGCCGAGATTGAAATAGTAATTTGGGCGGAGGCTGCACTCCGCAATGCTAAGTAAATCCGCGACGATGCGATGCGCCCGCGATCTGAGATAGCTGGGGCCTCGAGGAGAAGGTCGAAACGTGAAGGCATACCGGAGTTTTCAATATTTTTAGAAAATTGTGGCCTATAAATCATGGTTTCACCTAAAGTATTGATCAAGCTATAACTGAAAATAATCACACGAGGTTGAAATTATATAGCAATTTAAGCGGAGGCTGCACTCGCAAATCTCGCAATGTAATGCGCCCGAGATGGCCGGAATGTAATGGCATAAAAGTTATTGAACAATTTTCTTACAACTGTGTAATTTACACGCAACACTGGTTCTAAAACCTATATAGGTTTTAGAACTAAAATATTGAACATATGTTCAATATTTAATTAGGAATTTAAGGCTTACAAAGCTATTCCTCATGTATTATTGAGGTCAAAATGTTAGTCCTGTAAACGTCAATTTATTGTCTATATCGAGAAAAACGAGTACACTTGCGAATAATCTGATGGCAGTAAAAGTGCCTGGCAATTAAGTATCATGTTCTCATTATGTTTTCCTTTTGGGCAGCGAGAATCAAATGTTTCCAAAAAGTTGAAAACATACTCAAACTCTTTTGGTAAATTAAAGCAAAAAGAACTTTCTATTTCAGAAAAAGGAAATTTCGCCCCCCCTGTTAAATTTAAGAAGTTGAAGTTTTCGACATAGTTTAGAAATTTTTCATCGGCACATCAGTATTTTCAATTCCTTCGGTTGCAAGTGGTGCGTCGGTACATTTTTCCATTCTTCGCCGGCAGATGTTCCCGGATTGAATAGGCAATGTGATAAATTCGGAGACGCCGCCACCGCACCAGCGCGCCGATACGCTACATAATGTAATAGCCAGACGATGGAGACGCAAATCGCATTTCAACCGCAGATTTGTTGATTTGCATGTTTTGGAGGAATCTAATTTCATATTTAGCATTTTGCAGATTTTTTTACGAATAATATAAAAAGGTACTCCTAGATAATTATGTTGCCCAACTTTAATACAACCATGTCTAGTCCATGAACCACCTCAACGATGCCACTAAATATCAGGGCCCAAATAAATTTCAATAGTTGACTTAGCATTCAGCATCAGCATGATAATCGTATTAAAACAATATTTCTTTGACTTTCACAAGAGACAAACGCAATAGCGAGCTAACGCCTTGTGCCATCGCTGCAAACAATCTGTTAAAGTAACAAGTAAGTTGGAAAGTTTACATGTTGTTAGTGATACATAAACGTACACCAACTAAATTAATAAAGTTGTGAAACCATTTTGCAGCATCAGATACACTATCGAGTGCCCTTGTACTACATCATTTGCGGAGTAATCCTAAAACTTTGGGTACGAGTAGATTATTGCTTTTGGAGATTGATATCTGGGAGTGGAGCGATAATTATCAAACTTGGCCGGCGTCGGCACTGAGTTGAGGCTGCGAGAGCGGGTGATGGGCATCTAATCCAAACTTGCAACTTGCATATAATCCAAGCGGCCAACCCTGACAGCTATTTGAGGTGCAATCGATTCCTGGAGACATTTCACTTTACCTATTAATCCTATTACCTTTTAATTGGCGGTCAGCTATAGGACACAGTGGTTTTACAGTCCACAGTGTCAAAATGCAAAAACATTTATTTGGTCCAAAAGTTTCAATAATTTTACACAAAAACGTGACGCTTATAGGTCTCCCATATCGCAAGGCACTGCAAACATTGCGTAGTTTATATGTAATTACATCTACCCAAATTAAAAGAAATTTAAACATAATGTGTACAATTTAATCAACGCACGGTATCACAATCACGTGCAATTTACATTGGACAAATAGGTTGTTTAAATTGTTGCTTGTTTTTATTTAACAACCCAAAAATCACTACTACACGTAAGTAGAGAAGGGCATCCGCGTCACTCAAGTTAATCAAACCATACCACTAATAACACAATCTAACCAGCAGCCCCACCCGGTTAGAATTAGCCGCGCTCGTTTGATCTCGTACAGGTATTTGGTAATTGAACGAAATTGAAGGCATGTAAGACAGCCGACACCATCGCCAGTTCCTCGGAGTCAAAAGGTTCACTTAACCTGCGAAACTCAATAACTTTCACTTTAAATAATAAATTTTCCTTTGACGCAGGCCGAACAACACAGGCTCAGGGTTGTCGGATGAGCTAATTTTTGCAAGTGAGAAATCATTCAATATACCTACACATACAAGATGTAACAAACATGCTGGTGATCCGTTTAAGGGCATAATTGGTATCGTATTGATGTGATATCGTAAAAATTCTGGCAATTTTTTTAATGGTTTCGTATTAAGGCCGGGACCACAAAAAAAAAATTTTTTTCAAGTCAAATTTTTTTTGTCCTATTTATTCTTCGTTTTTTAGTCCAATTATGCCCTTAACCGGATCACCAGTATTTTTAATTGTTACACCTTGTAAACGAAAAATTATTTTTGTTTCAGAATTTACCGTCATTAATGTATGTGTGTAATTTCATAAAAAGTAGGTAGGTAAGTATTTCTAATTGTGAAACAAGGAAACTATTGTAATGTAAGACGAAGATGAATGTTTTGTGAAGAGATAAATAATGGGTAGAAATTAGGAAGATCAGCAAACCCTGTAAATCGTGTTTTACCGTTTTCATGATATACATCACCCTGACAGACACAAACGGACAAACTGTTCAGGATGAAAATCTTCGGAAAGAATATACATATAATACAGATAAAAAGAAAAGACAATTGTAGAGTATAAATTTGCGTATTCTTTGAACCAACACAGTATTCCATCGTTTGGCAACCCTATCGCGCAAAAATTGGTTCTATCGGAGGAGTCCGTGGAATCCTTTTAATACAAAGAATTGATTTTGATTGCGAAGCGTAGACAATGCATTGTACCTTTATAAAATTTCGCTCGTTTTATCCGCAAAAGGATATGGCATTGTTAATTTCGTGGATGTCCGTCTGCGCCTTTTGTTAGGTTTTTTAGCGCGAGCGGGTATAAATTGAATTGAAGATATTTTGAATATTCTACTGGTACAGTAGGCGGCGAGCATTTTATTTGCAGGAAACAGCATCAATTATGCAAGAGCTTTAAACAAAATTAAAAATGCAAGTCGCTTCCGACCGATACTTAGGCGGTTATCACACTGCTGCGGATCCGCATGCGGCGCCGGTGCGGATCCGTCGCCAGTGTGATAATCGCCTTATGGAGGTCCAAAGGGGAGGCCTATGTTCAGCAGTGGCCGTCTTATGGCTATGATGATGATGATGATGATTACACTGTGTAGTCATTGAGTTAACTACTATATCAAAATGTAAAGGAGAAGAAACAAAACCCTCCCTTACATAAGATACGTCGTGAAAGCATAGATAAAAACCTTGTGATCCCTACTTAAAGGAGTGTAAGTTCTCATTTATCTCCCTTTGACTTTGAACTGAGGTTTTCCTTTTATTCTTTATTCGCGCGGGGCGATCGTGTTGCGACTTCATAATTAAATCATTCCTTCGGATTAAATCTGCCTTCAGATATGGCCTGTGTTGAGCTATCGAGTGCTCTCCAGGCGCCTTTCATCTCTTAAATATCGCGTAATGGATGCTAGAGAACAAAGCCGTGTTCAAGAGACGTGTTCACATTACAAATAACGTGTGAAATAAGACGCATTAGCAAGCTAATAAGATCAATCATTGTTGAGTCGATCAAACCAGGAGTTCCAAATATTTTTTTTGATATATTATTTTAGTGTTTCGAAAAATGCGGCAAAGGCCTGTTTTTATTTATATATCCCATTCCGCGTAGAGCCTAGTCATCTCGTCATATTTTTTCCGGTGAGCTTTTAGTCTGGTGCCTATATTTGATGTACCCTGGATCCCTCTCAGTAGCCTAAGCCTCTCCGATTGCATACGGAAACAAGAAAAGGCAAAAAAAAAGACTTTTACCGCGGTAACTGGAACTATACAAGTATACTCCGGAATAGAGGAAACCACCTGAACGACGATTTTGTCTTATTGCCGATTAATGGAGTGGAAACCGTAATTCGGTGTTTCGTTTGCCGTCTTGTCTGTTGGTAATCCGTTTAGACGCGTCCGGCGCGGCGCGGTCCGCTGCGCGCCGCAGCACCAAACAACCCAATTAACTAAAATTGCATTGTAGACGGGAAAATCACCAGATAAACTTCGGGTCGTCTTGAACTGGAGACACTGGCCAGGAATGTTAAACTTTGAAATCCAGAATTAACTTTCTTTATAAAGTTTGTAAATACATTTACAGCAAATGGTTGAGTCAACCTTCAAGGTTCCTAGGATTAATCTTCTTTGTGTTGTTTTTTTGAAATATTCGATTCATAGAACATATCACAGGTTATATATAGTGCACACAAAGGATATTCAAACAAAGTAAAAACGTGGAAAGTGTGAAATCGCTACACAAAGGGGTAAATGTTATTTGCAAAAAGGTCGACACTAGGTGCGCAATGCCCGCCGATTAAAGTTTTGGTGTCTCATTTTGATCTTCTGGCAAACAAAGCAATGGCGTCAAAGGCTCTGTGTAAAAAGGAATCCAGTGATAGAGGCAGTCAACAATGGGGCAGATAAGAGAGCAGGCCAAGTGAGAGGATTCCAGCGTGTACCCATATACTACTGTTTCTAATAAAATTACTAGTCCAATCCTTTATTGTTACTCTTGACTGAAAAGGAATTGGCGAAAAGAGACATATTTGACCAATATTTGCTTGTAACTTGTCATATACGCACCCTTCAACATACTTTCGTAAAAATCCGATTGTATTTGTCTACTCGTATAAAAAATATCGTATATGGAGTGAAATGATGTTTTTTTTGGGCGTCAATGAGCAACGACCATGATAGCCATACTTGCTATGAAAAAAATGCTGCACTTCATGAAGAAAGCATGCCGCTTTGCACAGTGATAGTAAGAACCAAACTAAGCGATTTCACTCGCAGCAGCGGCAGTTTCACGCATTAGGAACAGAGATGGCGCCACTTCTTTAAAAAATATTTTAAAAAATTCTACAAGCTAAACTAATAAACCGATTTCAATTTTCTATATCTCAAATGAAAGCTCATTACACACACCATTAATAAAAAAATACGTAAAAAATATATACTAAATACTTTTGGCAAAAAACGGCATCTTAAGTTTTCTTTTCTTACTCGATTGACAGTTTTTACTTGATTTCTTAAAAAAATTGTATGGAACATGAATATTTTAATGCATATATATATTACTGAATAAATAACAAGTACTATAAAAAATTTTTACATAGATACCTCTAATACTTCACGAAATATGAAAATTTGAATGCGAGTATACATTGATTTATTTATTTAATCTTTATTGCACAAAAGGAAAAAACTTAGAGTACAAAAGGCGGACTTAATGCTATAAGGCATTCTCTACCAGTCAAACTTTAGGCGAAGCAGAGAAATTAAAAAAAAAATCTTTAAATTAAATTTCAAAAATTCTACGAGCTAAAATATATGACCAATTTCAATTTTTAATGTCTCAAATGAAAGCTTATTATATTTATTTAAGAATAAAAACTAAAGTTATTATGTTGCTTATTAGATATGGCGAATTATTATAAAAAAACTTTAGCTTTAAGTCTGATAGTGATAGATAACAAATCCGAACAAATCTTTGCGTTTACTACTCACGTTGAAACAATAGGTTAATTTGAAATAAAAGACTGTACATAAATATTTTTTTATTAAAACTTAAAAAATGTCCTCTTGGGGTTCACCGGAACATGTAGAACTGAAAAATAAAATGTATTTTGAAGTACTCGTACCATTAAAATGCTAAATAATCACTGATCATACATGGACTGGTTGCTGTAGATTACCGGTGAGTTATTTTTGTGCCTAGTTGATTATCATTAAACCTACAATTTTGTGCCACATCTATAATCAGTGCTCAGCATGCATAATAACACTGCATTGACAATTACATTAACTTACTTTTGATTTCTACAGCCACCTTTGCATGATTTACACTGGGCTGTGCAAGGTAAGCTGACGCGACGACACCCACAACGCATAGTTTCGCAGCCAGATTTGCAGCCACAATGGTCCAAAAGGTTTAATTGTGACCAACACTTCTTCGGACATGGATGTATTGGTGTTGTTAATATTATATTTTACGCTATTAAAAGATGAAGGCCTTCAAGAACTATGGTTATTAACAGGAACAGCTAAAAAACTCCGATACGTGGCCGAGCATAGCATAGCTAATACATTCGGTCCAGACAAATCTACTGCACTTCGAGGATTTCATGCTTTTACAGGGTGTGACACAACGTCCTACTTTAATTCAAAAGGCAAAAAATCAGGCCTCAAAACGTGGATGTCTCACCCTGAAATAACTACAGCTTTCGCATGTATTTCAAGCCCTCTGGAAACCCTCACTGAAGAAGTAATGGCTCAGCTGGAAACGTGTGTACCTACATATTTAGTTTTAGTATGAATTGATCCTAGATTTGTGTTATTGTTTTGCTATAGTTAGTTACAATTTGTTTCCAGATTTACGTGCAAGTTATAAGATAGCCAAACGGAACACGTAAAAGTAAATGAAGTTCGCAAACATTTGTTTGCTTCAAAAAACAAGCTCGTGTCAAGTCTGCCACCTACATCAGCTGCTCTCTATAAACACGCACTTCGAGCAGCTTATCAAGCGGGCCATATATGGGGAAACGCTCTGAAACCAGAAGTTTCCATACCATGTCCATCTTCTTGGGGATGGACTAAGGAAAACGAGAGTTGGATTCCAGAATGGTCGGCAGTTACAGCGATTTGGTCACAATTAAACCTTTTGGACCATTGTGGCTGCTAATCTGGCTGCGAAACTATGCGTTGTGGGTGTCGTCGCGTCAGCTTACCTTGCACAGCCCAGTGTAAATCATGCAAAGGTGGCTGTACAAATCAAAAGTAAGTTAATGTAATTTTCAATGCAGTGTTATAATGCATGCTGAGCACTGATTATAGATGTGGCACAAAATTGTAGGTTTAATGATAATCAACTAGGCACAAAAATAACTCACCAGTAATCTACAGCAACCAGTCCATGTATGATCAGTGATTATTTAGCATTTTAATGGTACGAGTACTTCAAAATACATTTTATTTTTCAGTTCTACATGTTCCGGTGAACCCCAAGAGGACATTTTTTAAGTTTCAATAAAAAAATATTTATGTACACAGTCTTTTATTTCAAATTAACGCAAAGATTTGTTCGGATTTGTTATCTATCACTATCACTTAAAGCTAAAGTTTTTTTATAATAATTCGCCATATCTAATAAGCAACATAATAACTTTAGTTTTTATTCTTAAATAAATATAATAAGCTTTCATTTGATACATTAAAAATTGAAATTGGTCATATTTAGCTCGTAAATTTTTTTGAAATTTATTTTAAAGATTTTTTTTTAATTTTTCTGCTTCGCCTAAAGGTTGACTGGTAGAGAATGCCTTATAGCATTAAGTCCGCCTTTTGTACTCTAAGTTTTTTCCTTTTGTGCAATAAAGATTAAATAAATAAATCAATGTATACTCGCATTCAAATTTTCATATTTCGTGAAGTATTAGAGGTATCTATGTCAATTTTTTTTATAGTACTTGTTATTTATTCAGTAATATATATATGCATTAAAATATTCATGTTCCATACAATTTTTTTAAGAAATCAAGTGAACTGTCAATCGAGTAAGAAAAGAAAACTTAAGATGCCGTTTTTTGCCAAAAGTATTTAGTATATACTTTTTACGTATTTTTTTATGAATGGTGTGTGTAATGAGCTTTCATTTGAGATATAGAAAATTGAAATCGGTTTATTAGTTTAGCTTGTAGAATTTTTTTAAATATTTTTTAAAGAAGTGGCGCCATCTCTGTTCCTAATGCGTGAAACTGCCGCTGCTGCGAGTGAAATCGCTTAGTTTGGTTCTTACTGTCACTGTGCAAAGCGGCATGCTTTCTTCATGAAGTGCAGCATCCGGCCAAAAAATGATCATAACAAGTATGACTATGATTAATGTTTATCGTTGTCGTTCATGCGATTCTCATGGGTGCAGACGCTTTCCTGTGCACCCCTAGTATCTCAGAGCTATGGAGGCTGTTTGCGGTGCGCAAGTCCTTGACGCTTGGACATCGCGATGCCCTATGCTGTCTGTCCTCAGATAGTTCCGCTGTCTCCGCTCGTATCCTGGACCACGCTAGGGGGCGAGGTGGGCTTCCGGTGGCGCTTTGTGCCGCATTGATACTGCGCCGATAAATATTGTGGCGAGCTTTGACTAGGGACGCGACGCGCGCTGCAATATTATAAAACACAAAGCTCAAATCTCGTCTCGGGCTGCAACTGCAGATTCATCTGTGTCGCGTTTGTTGTATTTTGGCTCAGTGGCGCGTGACTCCCAACTAAAGATCTTGGGCTTCAGTCCTTGCTTCTTAATATTCTCCTATTTTTTTAGTAAAGGCGAACTTTTATCAAGTTTAAGATCAATATATTGATGCAATATCCGCGGCTACAACGTCTAAATAGTCTCATCTTTTGTCAGACTTCAATTATTTAACTTAATATAGAACGGTCAGAGCAATTTATTTATTAGTGACTAAAGTCACGTGAGTGTAACCGTGTTATTTTATAGTATTATATTAGTTTGTCTCACGAAAGTTTAAATTGAATACCAATTTATTTCTTAGAGCCGATGTATGATTTGCATTCATTCAATTTGTAAAATTTGTAAATGTATTCATGTAATTGTTTTCGTAGAAATTCGCTACCAGCCCCGGTAGATCGCTATAAAAAGTCTAGGCTCTTCTAAAGTGCTCAACAGATCAACTGCACTCACTTTAATCCTACCGACTGCGCCAATACCACTAGACGTCGGCGTCGCACGTTTTGCTTCACGTTCAACTACAAAATCGTTTCATCGACACATCTCACCGCACCCCCATCCCTAATCAGTACACATTGTCGCTGTATCGCATCGACTCCCAAAGTCCCGGCAACTCAAATATCATAAGTCGCGCGTCTGTGCGGCTCCTTTGTCGGCGAACACCTCCAGCAACCCTTTGACAGACGTTGTGCGGTCACATGACTCGTTGTGTGCTGAATTCATATCTGTATTTGACTTTTGCTTTACGATTGAAGTGAGACTTGATGCTTGATTACAGAACAGTACAATACCTCGTAAATAGAACAATAACGTCACATTTATTTGCATATCGTTAATGAAAATATTACAGAAAACATGGACTAAATTACTATTTTCTACTATTCATTATAGTTCATTAGAGAAACTATGCATCGATTCCGACGTTTAATTTTAGGTTATTCCGATAAGGTTTAACGGTAACCCCTTGACCGCCTAGCATCAGACAGAAAAATCGTGCCACTGGCGCCAGAGCGCACTCGGTTATATTTTGGACGGATTTCAGGCGCTGGCTCCGTGGGCATGACTTTCCGTGCGCGTGATTTGACGTCTTTGGCAATCAAACAAAGGATTGTCTTAAGACAGTTATTTCTAAAGACATCTTCAACGAAGTTGCTGTTAACACTTGAGAACATTGAATATCAGTTTATGAGTAACCTACTAAATAGTATGCAATTTTCCCTCAGCAGATAATCTTGTTTTTCTCAGGCGTCATCGTTAAACTCTAAACTAGCAAAAGTTATGAATCTGAATGGGCTATTATAGTCGTAGATCATATCGAGTGGCGATAAAATAAGATGTAATTTCATCAGCTCACAAACACTGACAAATCATAGCTTAAAGACAACCAGCATAACATAAAGGCTCCTTTAAACTGGCGAGTTTTGTGAGTGGGAAACGAATGATACTTTTAACGTTGTTTTCTATCCCCGATATCAAGGGACAGTTCGATGGACCAGATGTCAAATTGAAACAAACAGTCATTTTGATATATGTAAAAAAGCAAAGGATAAGCATCTGGAGGTTAGGTCAGGCTATACTGGAAACCCAAAAATGGACTCTGACCCGCGATGCCAGCGGACAGAGACGGTAAGGTCAGCGCTTCCTTTGTCTCGGCCCTTTGATCTTGCGCTTTGATTGATATTACGCTATTTATACGACTACACCACATTCAGCTACACATAGCTCAGTCATATTTAACACCAGAAATCGCTAAAGTAGAAACCTAACGGCTAGTTCTGTTTTTTTATATGTTGTTAAGATCCCTACCAGCATCATATATCTAAGTTTGCAGCTTCGAAAGACCTGTGCTAACTTTGCAGCACTCGAGAAACCACGAAAATTTCGCACTTTTTTTTGTATTATTATTATAAGTCCTAAACTATGCGGTTTACAAAAAAACTATTTAAGACGGGTTTTAAGAAGACTAATATTTCTACAATTTGAGACTAGAATTAGCTCTGTAGGTGATATACTTATCGAAATACAGCTCTTCGAATATTGCTTAATTTTTTAAACTTTCGGAGTGATTATTTCTGAAAATATCCACTCAATCAATTTTTTTAAAAGAAACCTATATGTTATTTTTAAGGACCTTTCGACTGATGTACATAATGTTGATATTTGACAAAAAAATAAAATTTGACAATTAGTTACATATATGGAAAGCCCCCCCTAAAAATATCTTTTTCAGTAATTTCACTACAAAACTAAGTAGCGGCACTCAAAATACACCTTATGTTAAAATTTGATAAAAATACGTCTTAAAGTTTCCGAGTAAAATGGAACTCCATAAAAAAATAAAATTTAACAATTAGTTACATGTATGTAGACCTTTCAGAATAGTATCACACAATACAAAATCATTTCGTAAACTTTACCAAATGTAAACCAATTACCGACCGACTTAGCTTTCATTCACGGACGCGTCACACATCAATTCACAATACATAAACTTAGTACCTAATAAATTATTAGGAATCAGCCATATGTTCCTACGCCAGACATACACAGTCTACCAATATTTCCTAACTTACACGAATGCTTGTTCTACCGACAATATACCCTAATAACTTATAAATAAGAACTGTATTCCTGAGCACTTAGACGTTTCACGGCACGTCGCAACGCTAATGAGCCCGCGCCACAAGTGTGCCCGCGGATGGCACGTGCCCGAGAATTTTTCGGCACTAACACGTTTTTTAATACATGTGCAGCGCGAACTTGACTCACTGCACAAAGGAGCTGCGGTTTGTGCAAAAAGAAGGTTTTGCTTAACTAATGAAAAGTCAAGGGAATGTAAATGAACTGCCGGACTGCTTGTGCCTAGTGTGCCTACATGCAAATTGTACCACACCATACCGGGTACCGGCTGATGTTAGGTACACTAACCAATTATTTGCAATTTTCAATCATTTTAGGGAATGATTGTTAGAGTGTGCAGTGAACTGATATGCAATGTAGCGGAACATTTTTCCAGCAATTTTCTCTAACTTGCTCACAACATAATGTTTCAGTGTATTATCAGTACCACTAGCCTCTCCTGATAGAGAAATTTCATATAAGCCACGACACTTCTCTTTCCGGACAAACTATCACGAACGTAATAAACTAATGACAATATAATAATTATGATTAATAACAGTATATTGCGTCCGCGCACGATTGAGAAAATTTTGTGAATGTGTCGAGACTCGAAAATGTATTCAGATTTAGATGGCATCCGTCACTTTTACACTTTACCGTCGTCGACAATAGCACCTTCATAAAGCTGGGAAGCAATGTCTACTAGATACCAACATTACCGTGGACGTGAACTTTCCCGATATTCCGTTACGGTCAACGAAGTCCATTCCATACATTTTGGTCCCTTGCTTTATCGCGACGGTAAAACGTGACGATGACACGGCAAGGTATTAAAGCAAAACGACCATTGTCACTATTGTCAGCTTTAAATAACCGGCGCCTCAAAGCTTTATAATAACATTTATAACCCAGGTTTTATGTCTACATCGTGATTGATGTGGCGGCATCAAGTTTATTGACATTGCGCGGGTTATGGCAAAATTGCCGCCATGTTTTATTCATGTGCAGCCGGCGGCCATCTATCGAACAATTTGACACGCTTCTAACCCCTTTTCCCTTCACACGATGAACCAGTGTAAACTTGAACTGTAAATCTTTAACGGCTATAGGTATCGGAGATCAGAAATGATACTGGTTCAATCGATATGAATGTAAATGTTTGGCAATAACTCTGTAATGGTCATTCGAGATAGTTTTTACTGCTCAGTAGTTTTAGTTCCTTTGGGATTAGTTAGAATTAGTTTTTTAACATTAGCGATTATCGTATGGTAGAAGGTAGCTTAGGTAATTTCCAGCACTTTTATGTTACAATACATTTAGATAGGTATATTTAGATGAAAGCTCACAGTAACGAAATTTGACGGCGATATTAATATTATGTGCTCATGACGTAATTATTAATTAAATTTAATTAAAATATATTATGTTCATCCATGTGTAAGTAAATTGGAAATTACTTAAAAACTTATAGGTAATTCGCGGTGCGAATATGCAATTATTGAGCGCATTGCGATTTATAAAATGGGATTTATATAAAGGACAATTGCATTGTAGATACATAGTAACATAAATGTAATTAATAATAATGCTATTTATTTTTAGTGCTTAATATCGATACCTATTTACTCGTATATGTTACAACGGTTCTAACATAGAGTTAAAATTTTCTTAAATACGTTAATTAAAACGAATTAATACGAAGGTAAGTGGATAGATAAGTACCTTGCCTGTTAGGAGTATTAGGAAATATGTCTACTAGAGCTTTTACAAGTACCTACTTTCTTCTAAACACATTTTAAGCAGAATATAGATGTTGCTCCACGCTAACAGCAATATTTCCATATTGAAAGCCAAAACTCAGCCGCGACCGAAACTTGTTCCTTTGAAGCTTTAAAATGGGTTTAGACTCCACAAACGCGAACTAAATGACTTGTCAAAGGCGAGGTGTGGTGTCGTGCGTCCGTAAAATTGTACAAATAAATAGCGGTAAAGATAATAAATTATGGGGAAATTGCTAATGATGAGCGCGGGGCGCGGGGCGCGGGCGCTGCATTAAGCCGCGGCAAACATCAAAGGCCCTTTGACCGAGCCGCCGCTCCCACACCCCCGTCGCGCCCCCGAGCTACTAATACACTAGTTTGTGTGAACAACTGATATCAATTAATCAATGTTTGACTCCTGTTTTGGGACAAATAGAGCTCCCGTAATGCTGTGGGGGATGGATAGCATCGTTTGATAAGCTGAATAGGAGAAACGTCAAATGGGCTCGTAGATACACTAATTGCTAAATGGAAGTCTTTTGGTACTTATTTATATACCCGTAAACCTATCTTCAACTTTCTGTTAATCCCGTCCGTCCATTTCGAATAGTTACATGGGTACGTTGATTGCTTTTAACATCTTGATCGTAATAATATAATTATATCCCATGACGAAAATGTAAAAAAAAGGAAATGTTTGTTAGAATGCTCTAAAGCTTTACGAACGAAAGGCAGTGAACGACTATTTGGGATACAATTGTGATACTTGAACGAAGATCTATGATGAGCAAACTTATATTCCGACCAAAAAGTGTAGAAATTAAAAAGTGGCAACATCGTAGTGTCGTCCCGTTTTCTTAGATTTATTTGAAAGGGACGACACTACGATGTTGCCACTTTTTAATTTCTACGCTTTTTGGTCGGAATATAGAATGAGGTATCCATTCGGAAAGCCACACAGCTCAGTGTCGCGCTGAGGCGCCGACTCGTCTTCCGCCGCTCCACAACACGCGTCAAATACAAATCAATGGCTTTATGATTTACTGCTGGACATCCATACTACAGATAGTCCAATTCCATACTATAAGGAAATAAAAACAAACACGGTGTATATATACTAATATTATAAATTCTAAAGTGTGTCTGTCTGTCTGTTACCTCTTCACGCTTAATCCGCTGAGCTGGTTTGGATGAAATTTGATATGAAGATAGTTTAAGTAAGTCCCGGGGGCGTATTTACAAAGTCTATACTATTACAGTTCAGATGCGGAGTCAACTAGATTAGCTTTAACCTAACCTAACCCACTTTTTGAGCACCTGTTTGATTTGGTTAAGGGTCGCAGTTATAATCGAACCTAACCCACTTTTTAGCAGAACCAATAAATTTGCTACCTACTTGTACTTTATGCATAATTTGTTTTCTACAATGTAAACTTTCGTGAACTCAACTCGACTAGGTATTGTTGATACATAATCTCTGTAAATATGCCAGCAAAAAACTAATCTATTTGACTGACATTCGTAACCGAGATAGACTAGATATTTTCAATTAATTTGCAGAAACAAAAGCTAATCTAGTCCAGTTTGCACCTGAACTCTAATAGTATAGCTTTTGTAAATAAGCGTCCCGCGTAAGGACATACGATAGGTATTTTCCCAGAAATCATGCCTTAATAATACTGGATAAATACGAGCATTTACATCCCAACACCACGCGTGCTCAACAGACTACTGCATCAAAATCTTCAAATGTATGTGGCATCATTATAAGCCAAGCATCGTGCACCTAACTCCAGCCTCCGATAGCGGCAGGCCACAGTATCTAACGAGTCCGTATCGTTAGTCGCAAGAGCGCGATAACGACTCCGCGAGAGCCCTTGCCGTAAGCGCGAGGCTTTGTCGCGCTTTGACTCTTATTCCCATACAGACCGTATTGCAACCAGTATAAGTAAACCTCCACGTACGTACAGATATCACAGCTTTCTCTCTTAGTTGTATAATGGTTTATATTTATCGGAGGTTGGAATACAGGGGTCGCACGCGCCGTCTATCGCCATCTCCACTAATAAACCAGATGTCACACATTGTTGGATGGCGCTTCAGTGAATGAAGTGCTTGTGCTGCGTTGTTTATTTAGCTTTTGGCTTTGATGTGATGCGGCTTTCTTTTTTATTGATGGTTTTTCTTTTTCGCACTTGAGCTACATATGTAGGATATAGTTTCAATATGAATGAGGTTATGCCTGTGCACATGAGGCACATACTTATTAAGCTGTAAGATAAGAAGTACATTATTTATAAAGGGTTATTTAAATTTTTTTGCCACGATTAATTCATTGTGATTCAAAGTTACCATAAGACGTTAAGATTATTGAATAATTTGGTGGCCACATATAACGATATCTTTCAATTTATACCAGAACATACAGAACAGTCACATCTCAACTCAAGCAATTTCAATCGTCGATACAGCAGCAAACATGTCTCGATTGAGACGGCATCCAGGAAGCAAACCTCCTCGATCTAATATGGTGTAATTGCCGCGCCCGTCGCCGCAGACCGTCCGAGAGCTATCGACCGCTCCGATTCTTGTGCAATTAAGCAGTTGCAGCACACAGTCGGCTCAGAAATGTGTTTGTTCTTCAAGAATTTTTCAGTTTACAAACGATTGCAGCAATAGCTTTCGTGTGGCTACGTTCAAAGAGATACGTGGTTTTGTTTTTCGTGACACATGATTGTAGTGCAGTAGAAATGTAACGAACTTAGCTTGATAGAAATACAGGGATTCTTTGAGCTATACACACCGTCTGTACAACTACAAACGTATTTGATTTCCAATTCGTATATTAACATCTATTGGCGCCGAATCGTATAAGCTATTCCAGTAGCTTACCAAGCTGTAATCACACTAGCATATGATCTCCCTGATTACGCATTGTTGTTGCGAATCTCGAGGTCACTGTTACTTCACCAAGGGTTACTGTGCTCAGTCAGCATTAACGCTAGTAAAGGCAGTCGGCCCCGAACGAGCGCACGCTTTATCCGGCGCACTCGAGTGGGATGCCATCTCGACTCAACATCAACTGTTGACAACCGAACTGCGTCCACGCCTCGAGTGACACTAGACCGGCTCAAAGCCGAGTGTTTGCCCCTTTGTCTTACCGGCCAATTAGTCGGTCCGTTCATTTAATTCTATCGGTCGATTAGCAGAGCCAGGTGCCCATTAATTGTGCGCTATCAATTTGACTCAGGCTCCTGGGGACGGAGGTATCGTCGTTAGTCTAATCAATTGGGGTGGACGGCCGAGAAACGTTCGGCAAGTATTTAGAATGTAGTGTACGAACACAGACCAAAGCAGCTAAGTGATGCTATTTAGCACATATCTTTCGCTTTGACTACAGCCATGCCTAAGAAAAAGTAAGTTTAATAAAGAAGAAGAATTAAAAACACAATCGAATAATCTTGGGCTCTAAAAATAGGAGATTTATATTAAACATTTCCTATTTAATCATGCTATAGGCTTCAAATTGATAACAATTAATTACTCATAGTCGCCATCAAATATATCGGAGCGGCCAGGGTACTCAAAATCTGTAATGATCCTGACATAATCCAATATATCTGATGGCGACTGTACAACCTTGTCTGTCGGGAGAGTGAACGGTCGGGTTTGCCCGTCGTTGGTTGGAATATGTCTGCAGCTAAATAGATATGCGGAGTTAGTATACGGTACGGTCATACCTACATATACAATAAAGGTCTATTACGCATGATTACTCGAAGTAATTTAAGAGTAGAAACTCACGCCTACAATATAATTATATGAATACGCAGTAAGGTAGGGTGCAACAAATCTAAATGCAACACAGACTATTTTCTTCTTAGGTACTCTGTGTCTAATACTCCTAAGGTTCTCATCTATCTTGTATAAATAGGTAAGTGAAGTAGTTAAACTCATTCAAGTAATCCAAATAAAAATGAGATTAAACAAACTCAGCCCGCATTTGTGAAATGATCTGATCGTAGTTCTCGCACAAACTCGCACGCAACACAAACAGCCCAGGGAAAGACTCGGAAAAGTTGCCGCCGTCAGCTACCCGCATATCGGCTAGACCTTAGACTTTCACATTAGAAGGATTACGTTACGAATCTTTCAATTTAGATCGAGAAAGTTTAGCGGGGCCGCAAGTTTGGAAACTTACAGCCAATCATTGAATTGAATATAACGGGGGAACTTTATATGTACTCGGATTTAATGTAATCATTGGATATAGGTAGGATATCTGGCAGGTATAGGATTTTCTTCTAATGATCGTCCGTGTGACTAAATATGTAGCGTGTAAGGTCGTCTTATTACCTGATATTAGTTAGTTTAGGATAAGCCTTTTATAACTTTACAAGTTTCACCACAAAAACGATAGTATTGGGGAAGGATATAGAATAGTTGTATCCCCGAAATCATCCATTAAGGGGGTAATAAAATAAGGGACCTATTAATAATCCCATCACGCTGAAGAAGTCGTGGGCAAACGTAGTTCCCATACGTGTAAATGTAAAAAACGGCTTAGCATTAGCAACAATATCTGTTGAGATTTAAAACAGCCGCTGTTACATGTTGTAATGTTTACCCAATATGCCAGTAGATGGCGTTGAACTATCGGGTAGAAGGCGCTATCGAGATTTTTATACGCCACATATATAGGTTAAACAGATCATCGAATATTTGAGTTAAATAGAGTTCAAGTAACCAACCGGGATAAAGTGAAGTGACAAGTAGTAGTAAGTGTGTGTCGTGAAGTGAACATTTGGTCCTTCGAACCGGATCAGGCCGTGACGCGAGTGATAGTGCAGTGCAAAGTGGACTCTATTGGATTGCATTAAGGACTATAATTGAGTAAGATCGTTTCATTTATATGAACTTGTAAAATTTCGCGAAGAGTGCTTTGGACTTAGAATATTTCCGCGATATTTAGGACTTAGAATAATTTCGTTGTGTTCTGGACTTAGAAAGTTTTGCAGTTTCCGAGACTTAGAAAATTTTCATAAAATTTGAAACTTAGAAAATTCTCACAGAATTTGAGACTTAGAATAAAAACAGTGTTTCAAAGACTTTGAAATTTTAGATGTCTTAGAAGTTTTGAAGAACATAGAGAAATAATTGAACTTAGTCAAAATGGAGGCCTTATATCTAGTTCAAGCAAATAACTTACATCTTCTTCAGAAAGCGACCGCAAACTTCAAGAAGAGTCCCAAGGCGCGACTTACCAAGTCATACTTGAAAGTCAGAGTTGAGAATATAGACAAACTTTGGGAAGTTTTTCAAGACACTCATAGAGAAATAGTGAAGATTGCGTCAGCAGAACAACGAAAGAGTCACGAATATTTTACGGAAGATATATACGATATTGGAGAAGAGTTGTACTTAGACACCAAAGCAGAGATGATCGAGAAATTAGAAGACGAGCAAACGAGTCATATATCAGGAACGGAGAAGCAATCCATCAGACCACAGAGCCAGGAAGTGAAGCTACCTAAGATTAATATACCACAGTTCAATGGAAATTACAATGATTGGGGGACTTTTAAGGATCTATACACATCTCTCATTCATAACCAGAGTTCATTGAGCCCAGTGCAGAAATTGCACTATTTGAAGAGTAGTCTTAGTGGTGAAGCTGAGCAACTGCTAAAGCACATTCAAATTACTGAGAAGAATTATGAAGTAGCATGGAAAACTCTACACAACAGATACAATAACAAGAGGATTATGGTGAACTCAATCTTGAATAGATTTTTGGGTCAAAAGAAACTGAGTTTTGAATCTGCCAAAGGTATCAAAGAATTGCTGGATATTTCTACAGAATGTCTGAACAGCTTGAAGAACAATGACATTAGTATCGAGAACTGGGATCCAATTATAATACATCTATTGGTGAACAAATTAGATACAGAGTCACACAAGCAATGGGAAGAGGATCTGAAGAATTTGTCTGTAGAAGAACTGCCAACCCTGGAACAATTCAGCAAATTTTTGGAGGGAAGATTTAGAGTTTTGGAGATGATTCAAACTGCTCACCCAAAAGAGAAGCCTCAAGTTAAAGCCAAAACATTCCATGTAACCGCTACGCCTAGCAGTACCTCAGACTCCAATCAACAATGTGGTTTTTGCAACGAAGAGCACTTTATCTTTAACTGCAAGGAGTTTGCAAAGCTGGATCCTGAGCAACGATCCCAAGAAGTTCAAACAAGAGGTCTTTGTTTCAACTGTCTACGGTCTGGACATAGCGTGAGATTTTGCAAACGTAGTACTTCATGCCTGCGTTGTAAGAGGAAGCACCACACACTATTACATGTTACTAAACCTACCCCGGTATCACGAGAGGAGAAACCAGAGCAAGAAAACAAAGAGCAAGCTACACCAAAACTCAACATAGTATCTCACTGTGCCTCACAAAGTCAGGTTACTCTTTTAGCTACAGCACTAGTGAATATTATGACAAGCAGAGGAGCGCAAGTAGTTCGAGCACTCATAGATCCATGTTCGCAAGAGTCATTTATAACAGAGGAGACAGTCAGAAAACTACAACTCAAGCGAACAAGGGTGGAGGGTCATGTGACAGGTGTTGCGAAAATGCAGACTTCGATCAAAGACGCGGTGGAGTTACAAATCGTATCGAGACTGAACGAGAATCAGCAATTAAATTGTACCGCCTACGTGATGGACGAAGTAACTGACATAATGCCTGCTACAAAGATCAATAGAGAACAATGGTCTCAACTACACGGATTGGAATTAGCCGATCCTGCATACTACAATCCTGCAAATATAGATTTGCTTCTTGGTGTGCATGTTTACACTGACATTTTAATGCACGGAGTCATCAAGGGCAAACCAGGATCACCGGTGGCGCAACAAACAATATTCGGATGGATAATTTCAGGAGGGAGGCCCACCGAAGAGTACGGGAAAGTTGGAAAAATTGTAAGCATGCATTTGAGTGTGAGCCTAGACAATATGCTACAAAGATTTTGGGAATCGGAGACGCTAGACACTGAGAACAAAGACACTCTGACGCCACTCGAGAAACGAGCTGAAGAGATTTACGAGAAAACACTAGCGAGAGATGAGGATGGAAGATTCATAGTTGGACTACCATTCGTACGAGATACACCGATTGTACCCGAGAATTCTCGCACAATTGCTGTGAAAAGACTAGAATGTCTTGAGAGAAAGTTATCACACAACAGCAAATTGAAAACAGAGTATGATAAGGTAATCAAAGAGTACCTTACCTTAAATCACATGGAACCAGTAGACAAGCCTGAGAAAGAGAACAAAACAGTCTACCTTCCACATCACGCTGTAGTTCGTGAAGATCGAGAGACCACAAAGGTTAGAGTGGTATTTGACGCATCCTGCAAAGGATCGAACGGAGTATCTCTCAATGATGAACTACTGGTTGGACCGACTCTACTTGAAGAGCTTAGAGACGTCATCATGAGATGGAGACAAAACAAGATATGTTTTGTTGCAGACATCGTTAAGATGTATCGACAGATAAAGGTTCGGGAAGAAGACACTGACTATCAAAGAATTTTGTACAGATTCGATCCAAAAGAAGAAATTCAAGACTACAGAATGCTAACTGTCACCTTTGGTACAGCATCTGCTCCATATTTGGCGATAAGAACATTAAAACAGCTGGCCAAAGAAGAGAGAGACACATTTCCAATAGCATCTGAGATTACAGAAAGAGACTTTTACATGGACGATGTACTTACGGGATTTGATGATGTGAAGTCAGCATTAGAAGCACATGAACAACTGAACCAAGTTATGAGCAAAGGTGGATTCGAATTACAAAAGTGGGCTTCTAACAGCAGAGAATTTATGTCGGTTATACAACCTGAAAAGAGAGAGAGTTCGAACACATTAGACATGAACAGAAAGAGTCACATAAAGACATTAGGAATAGTCTGGAATATAGACGAAGACAACTTGAAAGTTACACAGAAAGAAATCGAGAGTGCTAAACCTGTGACAAAGAGAAATGTACTCGGAAAGATTGCATCACTTTTCGATCCATTGGGTTGGTTAGCTCCAGCAATCATGACAGCAAAGATGTTCATGCAGAAGCTATGGCTGGAAAAGTTAGAATGGGATGACGAACTACCCGCAGATCTGAAAGATGAATGGAGCCAATATCAAGAAGACTTACCTGCGTTATCAGAGATACAGATTGAACGATGGACTGGTTCTAAGAGAAATTCAGCGATCGAGTTACATGGATTCTCCGACGCATGTCAGAAAGGATATGCAGCAGTAATTTACATTCGAGTTGTACACGAAGATGAGTCACAATGTCAAGTGTCTTTAATTACAGCAAAAACAAAAGTTGCACCAGTTGTTAAGCCACTATCCTTGCCACGGCTTGAGTTATGCGGCGCGTCGCTGCTTAGCAAACTAATGAAACATGTGATGAGAGTTTTGAATATCGAGTTGCAACAGACGTATGCGTGGGTAGATTCAAAAGTGGTTTTAGCCTGGATAAAAGGAGATCCAAACAGATGGACACCATATGTCAAGAATCGAGTGATTGACATAAGGAGCAATTTAGACACACACTGGTTATATGTCAACACTAAGGATAATCCAGCAGATCCAGCTTCCAGAGGACTGTCACCTAGCAAGCTGAAACAGAATCAGTTGTGGTTCAAAGGTCCAGAATTTTTACGAGAACCTGATTTCACTGTACCTGTCGATCCCATTCCTGAAACAGATCTAGAGAAACGCTTGTTAGTTAAATGTAAGGCAACAACTGTAGAAACAGACTCTGAAAAGCTTACCTTATTGAAGAAATACTCATCACTTCAAAAACTTCTGGATGTGATTTCATATTGTAGAAGATGGCTGAAGATTCTGAAAAAAGAAAAGAATGTTAGTAAACATATAACCTGTGAAGAAAGAGATGAAGCACTTACCTTATGTTTGAAGACGTCCCAAGAGATAGAATTCCCTGATGAAATAAATCAACTTAAAAATGGAAAAACAGTTAAGAAAAGCAGTCGTCTACTGCCATTTACACCTTACGTGGATGAAAAAGGTCTTTTGAGATTAGGCGGAAGACTGAAGTACGCAAACTTGAGTATGGATCAAAAACATCCTATATTAATAACTAAAGATAATGCAATGTTACCATTATTAATGGATGATGCTCACAAAAACACTCTTCATGGAGGACCTCATCTCATGACACCATACCTGAGAAGCAAATACTGGATTATTAAAGGAGGGTCTTCTATAAAGCAATTTTACAAGAAATGTGTTAAGTGCGCAAGATACAATGCGAAAACAAATACTCAGTTGATGGGAAACTTACCGCAAGTTCGAGTGACACCTTCACGCCCTTTTCTTATAAGCGGTGTTGATTTTGCCGGTCCCATCACTTGCAGAATGAGTAAAGGTCGAGGAGCTAAGACATATAAAGCTTACATTGCTTTATTTGTATGTATGTCTACCAAAGCCATACATCTGGAACTAGTCAGCGATATGACTACAGAAGCGTTTATCGCTGCTTTCAAGAGATTTGTGTCTAGACGTGGTCATTGTAAAGAACTCTGGAGTGATCATGGTACTACATTCATTGCAGCTGAAAAAGAGCTTTTGAAGATGTGGCAGCAAGGTCGCAATGAAGTCCCAGACGATTTACTGAAAGGACTAGACGACAAGGGAACTCGCTGGAGATATATTCCCCCTGGAGCACCAAACTTTGGAGGACTATGGGAAGCCGGTGTAAAATCGACAAAGTATCATCTGAAAAGAATAATGCAAGAGTCAACCTTGACATTTGAAGAGATGTATACCGTGCTTTCGCAAATTGAAGCATGCCTCAATTCTCGGCCATTGGCTCCATTAGGTGATGACTTAGATTATTTGACACCTGGACATTTTCTAGTCGGTGAACCTCTAATTTGCATCCCAGATCGAACTAATGAGCAGAGTTCGATATCCAACCTATCGAGATGGCAGTTGACCCAACGAATGCTACGAGATTTTTGGGTTAAGTGGCAAAGCGAGTATCTTTCTCGGTTGCAAATGCGTCCAAAGTGGAATACTCCTAAAAAAGATCTAGAACTCGGAGAACTAGTGTTAATTAAGGATCCAAGATTTCCACCAGCGAACTGGAGAGTAGGTAGAGTACTGAAGAAGTACCCTGGCACTGATGGATTGACTCGTATGTATGACATCCGCACAGCTTTCGGGATCACACAACGTCCGATTACTAAGCTGTGTCGACTTCCTAACTAGTAATCAAGGAATACTTCCTTGGCGGCGGAGGATGTTGAGATTTAAAACAGCCGCTGTTACATGTTGTAATGTTTACCCAATATGCCAGTAGATGGCGTTGAACTATCGGGTAGAAGGCGCTATCGAGATTTTTATACGCCACATATATAGGTTAAACAGATCATCGAATATTTGAGTTAAATAGAGTTCAAGTAACCAACCGGGATAAAGTGAAGTGACAAGTAGTAGTAAGTGTGTGTCGTGAAGTGAACAATATCAGTAAGTCGAATAGAAGTTTACTTTTGTTCCACCCTCGTATTTACTTGAAGGGCGCGGCGTCAACATTTACACTTCAGTTTGGTTCAGATAAAGATGCTTGATGGTCAAGTCAAAATACAGAGAATACATATTTGATTACATCTCTTTAATAGAAAACTAGACTTATATCCTCGCAGTTACGCTTGTTGTAAGAATATTCTACGACACGCCCTTCAAAATATGACGTACGACGACACAGAGAACCTACTAATAGTCATAAAATAATCAGTACTGTTACTTGTAAATTACTATTTTATTATAAATTTTAATGTTTTTATTAACTAGGATGATAAGACTCTTATTGTAAACTACATTTAACTTAAATATGCATAAGTGAATAATTATATAATAAGAAGCAGTACTTTTCAGCCTGAAACACAGGATTTCCTAGTTCAGGCATATATGAACCTCAGCTCTGTAATAATAATGCATAGTTCTAAGAATTATCTGTACAATTATTTTTGAATAAATTATTTGATTGGTTTGATTGATTGATTGATTAGAAATTATACAGCATATTTAGTTAGCAACTTTGTACACGATTAAGTATTTTCTTTGAATAAGTATAATTTTTCTTGGCATAAAAAGAAAACTTGATGCTTGCGTTTGATCCTAAAGGAGGAGGGTAGGTATCAGATTCAACCCTAGCTGCAAACGCAGACATGCACCTCGAGTGCATAATTACGTAGAGACAAACCGGACAATCTTCAAACGATCAAAAAAAGGTTAATGCCTGCTCAGACCTTTGGCAAAGACTCTATCGTATTCGCTAGTACGTATAAAGGCAGTAAGTCCCACTTACACGACAAAGCCTGAATCGTCCCCTTTAGTCTGGCTGCGACTCTATCTGTTCCGAATAGTCATAACTGCCGCGACGTGATCTGTCTCATTATATAATGTCTAATTAGGTACCTAGTATTGTGTTATTAAGACATGTTTGTTTAACCGTGAATAAATAATTCTTTGAAATTTAAACGAAATTAAATTTTGCCGGTGTTTTCTTCAGAGAAACACCGCAAGAACTCTTAAAAGTCTTTGATGTTGTTCTGTTCATCAGAGATTTATTAAAAGACGTTTTACGTGTCTTGAGGTTAAGGTCAAATCCCGCCGCGACACATCAAAAGGGCAATAAAAGACCAAACTAATTATACCTCTGCAAATTACTTTGCAAGTTCGGCTTAAGCACAAGTTCGGGACTTCGTGGTACTGAGATAATATTGATAATAAACATTTATAGGTACCCTGGCGACAAACGATTTTCGGTCTATACAAGAACAGGTAGGTAGCAAGTTGTGATGAACATTATTTTAGTATATTTTTTTGGAAGTTTTGTCAATCTAGTGTTCAACCTAAAAATGTTGAAACCCTAGGGCCGTGGGCGTGGGGCCCAGTGCAAAATCTCTCTTCAAAGAGATCTCCAAGCGCCTCGTGGATGTCTCAGGCAACCAGAGGGCTGGCAGCTTTTTTGGTCAGAGGATAAGCCTGGCCATCCAAAGAGGCAACGCTGCCAGCCTTCTGGGTACCATGACTCACGAAGGCGACCTGGGGAGCATATTTTATCTGTAAGTTTATTTTAGTTTTATATATAAGTTTATTTTAGTTTTATATATAAGTTTATTTTAGTTTTATATATAAGTTTATTGTAAGTTTATATTTAAGTTTATTTTAGTTAGTTTATTTAGTTTTATTTTTATATCTAAGTTTGTAGTTGCTAGTCTTTGTATGTTCCTAAATAAATAATTTAACCTAAAAATAGATCTTGCAAAAGTTGGCCTTTCTGTGATTACAAATATTGTTATTACAGTAAACTGAACAGTTCAAGATATTGGCACTGGCAGTTAGGAATACTAGTTAAAACTACCTGTGTGATCCCAAAGTTAGCGCTCATCAGGTTAGAATATTTTTAATGTATTCTCAGTATTCTTAATGTAATCTCAGTATTCTAATTATTATACGACGATATTTGTTACGAGGTGTTTGTAGATGTTTTCTATGTATGTAAAGTATATCGTTCGTTACCTAGTACTTGTACTTACTAGCACAGTAGGCAAGTAGGTATGGAGATTATTGGAGATATCGCCATACGTATCTCTAAGGATAATGTAGGATGGGTGGTGTGAACCTAGATTTATTCTGGGACTAGATCGATTTGTGTAGGATTGTAGACCATATTTTATCATCTCATAAGTCTCAATAATCAATTAATTACATAGTAATTTGTCTGCAACTCATGCAACGCAAAATCCGTTAATCTTCCACGGTTCAATTGGTTCAAATCGATACATCTCGTATATCTACGCACTACAGGTATATTTTTGCGATGCGGGGCGGTCGTCGCTTTGTCGATCGTGTTAGTTGACAACTACCCGCACTCGTCTTTGCCCTTTGACTAACGTATCTGGTTCCGGACAATGCCGCGTTTCAAGTTTACCCGGCCGGAAAATTGCGAAAATAACTGTTTGTTGGTTGGTGTTCTATGATGTCGGTGTGGTGTGGTGAGTTTACTTATAAATAATGGCACGTATTCATTATATAATTATTGTATTGTATTAATATTTTTTTTTTTTAAGGAATGGCCAAACGCTGCACAGAATCGGGAGGGTTGGAAAAACCGGGGGGAGGCCTTTGCCCAGCAGTGGGACATTACAGGCTCCTAATAAATAAATAAAATAATAATTAATTAATAAAAAAAGGTACGCAAACAGCATGCTTAATTGGCTACCTACCTACATCTTATAATCAGGCTACTCTTAAAATCAAAATGATTTGTATTGTAACTATGACTAATTTAAAAGTATGATGTCAGGAGCAATCAAGACATATAAAATAATAAAATAAAATAAATAATTATTATGTTGTGTTGAATATGATACCTACCTCATTTATTGGTACCTATGACGTTTTTATAGATTTTGAAGTAATTGAAGGCGCTAAAACGTGTTTATCTACACCCATATCATAAACCCTCCATGATGCGTTCAAAAACCGCACGTTATAACCACCATAAAAATAGATTGTTTTGTTAGTAGTTAGAACAAATGTCTTATCTTTAACGATGTTATTATTATCAAATAATAAGCAAAAATTCGATATCATTATGAAAATCCGGGTAGGCCCCGCCCGCCGGCACAATCGAGTTGGCCATGGCGATGGCCAACTCGATTGGCAGTGCAAACCGTGCAATGGCAGTCATTCAATTATCATTTCGGGTTTATAATATGTGTGTAGATAAAGCAGTGTATGCAACTGTACGTAATTAGGCCTTAAAACACTCGTGTGATCTTCTTATGAAACCACAGATAAGGCAACCACTAGATACGCCTTATAAGGTGACTTGCGCTCACCACTCGTCGGAATCAGTGCACTGATAAATTGCGCGGCCGTCGCCGAGCCGTTCAGTTGCGTCCAAGTTTTAGACCTGCGCGTAGCGTGCGTTTAATGCGAGAAAGAAATTGAATACGTTGGGGAAATTGTTGAAATCATGGGATATTGTTATGTGAGGTGGTGTGGAAACAATTCCAGAACTTCAAGTTATAAAAAAAATGGAATAACATTCCACAGGTAAGTCGAAATCATCGTTTGATTGATAATTTGCTTCTGGCCAGCGGAGTTCATTGAATTCTGGTCGGTGAGAAGTAGTTAGTTTGTGTGTCCCTTTTCTTCAAATTGAACATAGATTGTGCTATTCCTTTCTGGCGGAGCACGTGTTCAACTAGTGATGCGCGTTTGATAACTTCAATAAGTACCGGATTTGCCGATACTACGTGCTTTCGTTGGTACCGAATTTAAAATATATATTAGAAAACACAGATTTCGCGCTACATTACCTTTTTAATTTTGATTAGTTAAACTGTAGAATATGTAGTATCTGTAGTTTTTATGTAGTTGGTAGGTTTTTTTTATTATAGAATGTAGACAGTAGACAAGTAATGAGTAGTTATGTTGTAGTATCATTACTAGTACCTATCAGTGGCGGCGCGTCCATAGAACTCAATTCCCGACGGCTTGCCTAATTTTCAGGCACCTGAGGAATTTTCCTACAGCTCACGAAGACATTTTAAGCCAAATTAAGCTCCGGCTTGCCTAAGATTTTTTTTGATCCGCCGCCACTGGTACCTATTGATAAATCATAATAATTGTTTGTAATGTAATTAAGTAATTGTAGTGTACATTTTAAACACAAACTTTTCAGGGTTGAAGCTCTGCTAATGAGTCACAAGTGGGCCTGATGATGAACCCTGATGAAGGCTGAGGGAACTACGAGTTGGTTTGAGATATATATGGAGTGCGAGGGCTTTTTAGAATCCACTTGATGAGCAGTTGGGTCTACAGTCACAAGTTGATGCTGATGATGAACTCCGAGGAAGTGCGAGGGAACTCAGGATTGGTTTGAGATAGGTATATGCTGTGAGGGGTTTTTAGAATCTACATGGTGAGCAGTTGGGCCTACGGTCACAAGATGATGCTGATGATGAACTTCGAGGAATCGCGAGGGAACTCAGGATTGGTTTGAGATAGGTATATGCTGTGAGGGGTTTTTAGAATCTACTTGGTGAGCAGTTGGGTTTACAGTCATAAGATGATGCTGATGATGAACTTCGAGGAAGTGCAAGGGAACTCAGAATTGGTTTGAGATAGGTATATGCTGTGAGGGGTTTTTAGAATCTACTTGGTGAGCAGTTGGGTCTACAGTCACAAGATGATGCTGATGATGAACTTCGAGGAAGCGCGAGGTATCTCAGGATTGGTTTGAGATAGGTAAATACTGTGAGGGGTTTTTAGAATCTACTTGGTGAGCAGTTGGGTCTACAGTCACAAGATGATGCTGATGATGAACTTCGAGGAAGTGCGAGGGAACTAAGGATTGGTTTGAGATAAGTATATGCTGTGAGGGGTTTTTAGAATCTACTTGGTGAGCAGTTGGGTCTACAGTCACAAGATGATGCTGATGATGAACTTCGAGGAAGTGCGAGGGAACTAAGGATTGGTTTGAGATAAGTATATGCTGTGAGGGGTTTTTAGAATCTACTTGGTGAGCAGTTGGGTCTACAGTCACAAGATGATGCTGATGATGAACTTCGAGGAAGTGCGAGGGAACTAAGGATTGGTTTGAGATAAGTATATGCTGTGAGGGGTTTTTAGAATCTATTTGGTGAGCAGTTGGGTACTATATATTTATTTACATTCAAACGTGATTATTATGTTATCGTATACAAACTAACTTATATAAAAGAATAGTCGAGTCGGCTAGTCAAAAAAAAGTAGTTACTTAGTATGTAACTGCATGTATGTAAATGATGCATGGTTGTTAAGTATTATGTTGTTACTTTTGTACTATGTAACGTTATTTAATAATTTGCATGCATTGGTTCAAACTAGGGAATGCAACCCGGGTACCCGATTACCCGGGTACCCGAGTACCCGTCTATATTTGGAGTCGGGTAAAACCCGGGTTTTTAACTCATAACCCGGGTTTTACCCGTAATTTAGAAATCGGTAGAAAAATAGGGAAAACGTGAATAAACTTAAAACAAAATGTTCTATTACTTCTGTAACCCTACCTTACTGTGTGTGTTATAACTATTAATAATATATTTTACACTTCAATTGGGATTGTTCATATGTTTTATCCCCCATTTTGATAATTTATTCTGAAACTATAGGCCATTTTAAGATATTACGAGTAATTTGATTTCTTTAGCTTAAAACAGTTAAAACAGCTTAGTTATTTTATTATAATTAAAATAAAAAATCTGATACGATGTTTGTAAGTTACAGCCTACAGGCTGAATATCATTGACCAAGTAAATAATTCGTATAAAAAAACCCTTGCTTGTCGTCAACTGTCGCTGTCACGGCAAGATTGAAGTATTGGTACATCACTTCGCACTTCTCTTGACCGCGAAAAATATACAAATTCAAATTTTATTTGTAAAGCGCAAGAAATAATACACATAGCGCTTAATTTTGTAAAAGCCGACTCAAGAAACATACCCAAGTTAGAAAATATCTGTATACTGAAGTAAATCGCATCAAGTTCAAACTATAATTTCATTGAAATAAGATGAACCAAAATACTTATGTGAGACAGGACAAGACGATGATTACTTGTAGCTTTTATATATTTTAAAAGATTAGTAATTGATTATTATTGCACTTTTGGCTTAATTTTTGTGTATACTTACTTTTTCACATAGACACGTAGAGGCAGTGTTTGTTTACAAATTTCTGTTTACATATTTGACAATGTCGTAGCGTATGACTTTGATTTTATTTTTTTAGGAAAACTTACAAAGGTTTTACAAAGAGGTTTTACATGGTGGTTATGAGGACAAAGTCAAACAAAGGTCATTCATATTTTTGCGAAAATATCCGAATCCATTCATTAAGGCCATTCCTCGATTCGGACAAGCCACGCCCATCCGTTAGAGACACGTTTATGGCTCCCGTGCACGAAAGAAAGAGATGCAGCGCTCTTAAGGATCAGACTTTTTGACCAAACTACGATAAATAAGCGAATCTATAAAGTTTTGTCTAAATTTTTTACTTAGTTACATTGCTTAATCTCTTACAGTTTACGTAAGTTAAGAAAAATAAAGGGAAAAAGGACCCAACATCGGATTTCTTTTTCTATCGAGGCAACTTTCAGCAATCGTGTTTCGGCTTGTGCCAAAAACAAGAGTATATAGCCTAATAATATATATTCGAAAATAAATTCAGTCCCTTTTCCCGTTTAGTCACTAGAGCGTTTGAAAAAACCTATAATTTTTCAAAGTAGCCCCTTAATTTCGCGAAATATTAATCAAAAGAAGATCGATAAAGCTAGACCCCGAAATGGTTTTGGAAATATACCTTTCCAACAACAATCTAATGTCTTTTTCTAAACGCTTAACTTATTGGACTCAGTCATGTCATCCCTTTATTTTTGCCGCTGCACGCTGGCCGCCGCGGGCGCCGCGCAGGTAGGTAGCGTAGCGATAAGGGATTTTTAATTAGGTACTTTTAATATTCCATTTTAACTGTTAATTTTGATATTTCTGATTAATAAACGGAAAGATTAAGTATACCTAACGTCTTATGCTCTCTAAATTAATATTGTGATTTACAGCTGTTTTAATAGTATACGTTGTTAAATTTATATATTTTATGTACGAAATCATTGTTTGTCAATTAATAAATACAAACTCAGCAATCAAAAGTGCATTTTAATACTAGATACCCGTAAAAACAATGAAAACCAATAATTAATTAAAATTTTGTTCAAAACCGGGTATTACCCGGGTACCCGGGTTTTAGAAAATCAAAGTCGGGTAATACCCGGGTACCAAAAATGGTCGGGTATTGCATTCCCTAGTTCAAACTAGCTTGTGCCTTCGTAACAGTGGCGGGTAATTCATGTTTTGAAAAACGTTTCAAGAATTTGATGAATATTTTAATTGGTTTTACTCAACAATGTACTGATAAAAAGGCAGTAGCAGTTAGTAGTAGATTAACCTAGTTCTGGGCGCATTAGTGTTTTATATTTTTGCATGAAACCGTACCTAAAACTTTACCACGAATAACATAAATTGGTTGTCTTTCAGATTTCCAAAAAACCCAGAAATCAAAACAAAATGGATTGAGGCTACACACCGTGGGGAGTCGTGGTACCCATGCAATACAAGCGAGATTTGCTCAAGGCATTTTACTGCAGATTGTTTTTATCAAATAACACCACAACGGAGACGTCTATTGAAATCTGCAATACCAAGCTTATATTTACCGGTTTTGGTAAGCTGATATTTTTTTACCTTAGTAACCGAAATTTAAACGAAGTATCGTCAGTCATATTGATTTCGTAGTTATTGAAAGGTTTACAAGTAGTAGAAGAGCCCATGACACTGAACCTAGTTCGGTAAATCAATAAATACTCGTTGCTATTATCAATAAATAGGCGCAAAGTTTTTGCGTACATCAACAATCTTATGATGCTGCTGCCATTGACAAGGCCACAGACGGAGACTTGCAGCACCGCATAGTCTTACCTCTCCTCTGCTTCGTGGAACAAAGGAAACCTGGGAGACTCATCGTACTAAAAACCAGTTTTTTTCTATTTTTTTTAATAATGCTGCCACATTTTTTGTATTGTAGCATAGGCATTTCGTGTTCCCCCATTAAAGATGTCTAATTATATATATATATATCGCCTAGGAGACTTATCGAACTAGGTTCAGTGTCGTGGGCTCTTATACTAAAGTAACTAACGTATTACTAAATGTATAAAAAAATCACGTACAGTCAGCGTCAAATATTTGGTAACAGCCAAAATGATCAAATAAATAGTTCGTCACACCATATGACTTGTATGGTGTGACGATCTATTTGGCTACTCTAGCTATTACATTAAATTTGACGCTGACTGTACAGTCGACGTCAAAGATATGTTTACAATTTTGCACCTTACGTATTACACGGACCGATACCATCTTGACATTGTTTTGAAGGGTTAAACGTAAAACGAAATTACGTAAGTCTAATGGAATTACGAGTAACTGTTAATGTAGATAATCTCAACTGGGGTGTGCTGTATTCTATGTATTTACAAGCTTTTTGAAATAAACAACTTTGCGACACTACGAAAGATATTAACATTTCGCTCGTATCAGGCGTGATTTTATATTCTCCAAAGTTCCTAAAACAGATTTCAGTAATATATTCTACTGATGTATTTCTTTTTTTTGCTCTATATGTCATGATTGCGCAGTATATGGTGTATCAAGATCACAGGTCTAAGGATAGGTATCTGTTATATCTTGAAACTTGGTATGTACGGATACTTAAAAAAAACTAAGCTATTCGAAACATATTAAGATCATAATTTAGAACTAATTTAACGGTTTCAATTAATTCACAATACATGAACATCTAAATTGTAACCTATACTGAATAAATATTATATTATTAAATCATTTTAGGCACTTGTTCCTGTTCCGTCGGACACGGATGTTGACCACACTGCTAAAGTGAAAGTAACAAGAGAACTGGATGATAATGTTGGCACATCTACGAGTACTAACTTGGTTCGATTCTTGAATCATTATTTTATATATTTTTTTAAATGTAAAAATACAAAATATCTTATATCAAATATAATATGTGTTCCAGGTATACGACCATACAAATTCATTTCCAATGAATCTCAGCATTAATAATAATCAAGGCACAACTTTAAAACAGGTATGATTTTATCAATATAATAAATTCTTAGTATTTATGAATAGTGAAGGCTTATTAATATTAATTGTATCGTGTATTTTCAGGATGACGATTCTACTGTACAGGAATCAATGTTGAAGACAACATCTCAACAACATATGCTACAGACACCTACTAGAAAAAGAAAACTATCCCAGATTCGTGATCCTGATACACCATCTGCTTATGATACCCCTGTGAAAAAACGACTTTGCCGAAGAATCATGGAACTAAAGAGCACTGTACAACAAAAGAATGTCAAATTGAGAAAACTGCGGGATTTGAACAGGACATTGAAAAGACAGGTTATTTCATTGAAATCACTTTTAGCGGAATTGGAGAAAAAAGACTTAATTACGCCAGATACAAGTCTAATTTTAGACTCTTTAGGAGTGAAGTGTCGGGAGATTGTTGAGCGGCAAGTGCAAAAAGGAAAAACTTGTAAAAACATACGAACAAAATATTCACCACAGTTGAGAGCTTTTGCACTGACGCTGAATTTTTACTCAACTAAAGCCTACAACTATGTACGCAAAACCTTTAACACGTGTTTGCCTTCCATCTCAACAATATCAAAATGGTATCGATCTGTGGATGGCAAACCAGGATTCACCAAGGAGGCTTTTGATGCATTAAAATTAAAAGCTGAACAATCGAGTACTCCCATCAATGTTTGCATAGTTTTCGATGAAATGAAAGTTGGGGCCGACGTAGATAAAACTTATGGTTACGTTGATTTTGGTGAGATAATTGATTCCGATTGTAGGGAGCAATGTACAGAGGCCTTGGTTTTCCTTGTTGTGCCATTGCATGGAAAATGGAAAGTACCCATTGGGTACTTTATGGTCAATAAAGTATCCGCCGACCAAAAAGTATTTTTACTGACAAAAGCTATCGAATACTGCAATGAAGTTAATATTGTTGTCAAAGCAATAACATTTGATGGTTGTCCAGTCAATATGGCAATGGCAAAAAGACTAGGATGCGATTTCAATCCCGACAATCTGAAAACCGTAATCAAAGTTAATAATACCGAGATAGCTGTATTCCCAGATCCTGTCCATATGCTTAAATTAGTACGAAATACTTTCGAGCACTATAAGGAGTTTAAGGATGCCGAGGGACGAAGCATTAAATGGAGTCACCTTGAATTACTCCATAAATTACAGGAGGACGAAAAGTTTCATGCGGCAAATAAATTACGAGCACAACACTTATTATTTAAAAAAAATATAATGAAAGTGAAGCTAGCTACTCAGATTTTTAGTCGCAGTGTTGCAATCGCGCTGCAATTTTGTAAAAATAATTTGAGTCTCAAAGAATTCCAAGATATAGACGGAACAGCCAACATGTTGCTACATCTCAATGACCTGTTTGATATCCTAGACTCCAAAGTTCATGGCTACGGATTTAAAAGAGCTTTAAATTTTGAAAATGCTGATAAGGTCTTCAACCGATTAGAAGAATGTAAAAAAATGTTGTTAAGTCTTACAACACTTTTTTCAGGTCAACGAATGAGACTGGTTAAAACCACTAGACATACTGGTTTTATTGGATTTTGCGCATGCATCGAAAGTGCAAAATTTTTATTTAAAGACTTAATAGAGTCTCAGCGTTGTCGTTACCTATCGTTGCATCGAATTAGTCAGGATCATATAGAACTGTTTTTCTGTAATGTCCGATCTCGTGGCGGTGCAAATAATAACCCCACGCCCAAACAATTTCACGGGATTTATAGAAAGATGTTAGTGCACATGGAGTTACAGGACCTTAATACCGGAAATTGCGTTGCACTGGAAAATATTTCCATTCTAAATTGCTCGTCGGCTATTAAACGGATAAACGTGACTACTACAAGAGGAGATATATTAGATTAGAGATCCATGATGACGCCGATGACGATTTTTTGAAATCATTGGAGGAGATTCCGTTCTCTCACTTCTCTGAAAGTATCATAGAGTACATTTCAGGTGCAGTTGTGCATTATTTGACAAAGAAAATTAAATGCAATACTTGCGTTAAGGCCTTACAATCTTCAAGTCAAATTAAAACCAGCTTGATATACGCAAGAGACGTTGGTGGTCTATCCTATCCATCAGAGATGGTCACAAAAATTTGCAAACGTTGCGAGCAAGTCATCAGAAGTGCCATGAATGAAACCGCTAACATCTCAAACATTTTATATAAAGACAAGCTGCGTTTTGTAACGCTCGCGCTTAGAACCTTTGTCAATGAAGACTTGTTTCCACAACTAAAAAGCCATCAATTCGATCACGAAGACTGTAATCACGTGATCGATTTAACTAAGAGCGTGATGGAAAAATACATTGATATTAGATTACTGTACCTATCAAAGAAAACGAATCCTCAAAATGCTGTCAGGAGAATATATACAAAACTAATTCATTTTAAAAACCAATAATTAATTGTAAAAATATTTTTGAGGGCCCATCCATACTGTATTTTATTTGCAAATATCAACACATGATTCTCTCTGAGTAACTCTTAAAACATTTGGATTTTTTAAATCATTGCAGACCAAAAAATGAAGTGCAACAGAAATACGTCTTTAAAGCAGAGTAGCAAGCTTTAGGTTCATTTCATATTTTTTAGATAATGTGTTGTGTGTGTGTGTGTGTGTGTGTGTGTGTGTGTGTGTGTGTGTGTGTGTGTGTGCGCGTGCGTGCGTGCGTGTGTGTGCGTGTGTGTGTGTATCTGTATCTGTGTAAGTGTGTGTGTGTGTGTGGGTGTGTGTGTGTGTGTGTGTGGGTGTGTCAAAATAATGTTGGCGTCGCGTCGTTGCCGTCTATTCGGTGGAATACGTTATGAAAACTTATTTTTGTTCTACTATTACTTTTCCGACCATAATGCTCAGATTTCTTTAAAATGATAATAAATAAATTTAGAAAGAATAATGAGATTTTATTTATTATTAAAACACCACCAACTTTGTAAATTTGATTTAAAATGTACAGTCGACGTCGTGAAGAAGTGCCTAATTGCCTATCCATGACTACAGGAAAGAGGGGAAAAGGAAGACCATTGACTACCTGGGTGACAAATGTCCGGGAGACATGAAGGAGATGGGCCTCAAAGCAGAGGACGCACAGGATAGAAGCAAGTGGCGTCGCATGATTGGGAAAGCCGACCCCGTGTAACGGGATAAGGCGAGGCCAAAGAAGAAGAGAAGTCGACGTCAATATGTTTACACTTTTCCCCTTTGTACCTAAGCATTTTTGAAGTCGACGATTTCATAATTATTATTTTCTTAAGCCTTTCAATTGCCATAAGATCCTGTACCTAAGAATTCTACATATAACATTTCCTGTTTACACACTAACGGTTGTGTAAGTAAAATTCTTAGGTACATTTTTAAAGTAGGTACCTACAGATAGATACATATTTTTATTTTTATTATTTTTTATTTTATTGTATGTAGGTAGATACATATTTCATAAGGTTACTGATTTAGTAAACCGTAAGTAAATTACGGTACAGTACGTTTCGGTACCGGTTACATGTAAATTGTAATGAACATTTCCCATCACTACGCATCCTCCGGACAGCGTGCCGTCCTTGAAGCGACCAATCGCAGCGCCGATATTACCCACCCGCCCCGCAGGCCTCCCGCATGTTTTAGTGACTTCGGTCGCGAACAAACTTAGCAAGATTATCACTCTATGGGAGGTTCTCTGTGTATGAAACTCACTTCGTTCGTTTCATAAAACCACACTCGTGTTTTAAGGACCCCTATTACGTAACAGTTACATAAACTACTATTAATCTGGTTGCCCATTAATTTTCGAAACTTTATTTCATGACTGCTACGAAACAATAAAATTTATTTTTGGAAAAATCCCTGAGCATTCTTTAATTACCTATAAGATGGTGCCTAGTTAAAGTACATAATTAAGTTTGGTTGTGAATTGTGAACATAGTACCTATAGGTACTACGAGTTTTCATTTTGTGTAATTTTTTATAATTATAGTGTTTTAAAATTTAAGTAAAAAATCTGTTTAAAAATATGTACTTAATAATGGATTTTTCAATAGTACCTACTATTGAAAAATCCATTATTAATTTTACTTAAACTTCATAACATAAAATATTAAACTAGCGTCTATTTAACCTAAACCACGAAATATTTTCGCGTATTTTAAAAACATCTTCAGGTTCCCACACAAATTGTATCATTAGAAAACGTTTTGTTAAAATTAGAATTTAATTCCCTTGTCGCTTGCGCCCCTTCTCGCCGCGGCGCCGGCATTAGCGCACTGTCGCGTCTTCAGAGGGCGGCGAGATCAAAGGATAGGTACACAGCAACCGCTCCCATTGATGTCGCGCACAAAGGGAATTGATTGTTGCAAAACTCTTTTTTTTTTAAGTAGGGATCCATGACACATTTTGCTTTGTTTCTGACGCTGGATGCGTGCTACGCGTGTATGTCGTGCCTTTTAAGTATGTACCTATGTAAATTACGCGTAAGGGTTTGTTTTGAGCAGGGATCTTAACCGGTACCTATTTAAAAAAAACCCAAGTAATGTGATTTATTTTATTATTTTACGGGCTTCAATGTAGAACTCACTATTGTATTAAGGTATTGCCTTGGTGTTATTAGATTGCCTTGTTAAAAATGAAATAGAAACAAAAGAATGAAAAGAGAACGAAACTAACCAGTATTTAAGTAGGGAGAAAATACCAGGTCCCGGTCCCTGGTTTTGTGGGTGGCTATGCAGTTTGGATATTTTTATACGGACAGAATGATAGTAAATATATAATGGTTTGTTTATTGGTATGGATACAAATAACTAACATTCCTACTTTCTCAAAAGTGATTGATTAATTTGCTTGAGGTTATCTATCTATCTGTATAATTTGTGATGTGTGATGGTGTTGCTATTTTAGTAGGGGTTTAACTTAGTTTTATTTAGATACAATTAGATGTTTTAGCGTTTGTATTCGACAGCGGGGAGGGATACCCACCCGCTGGTTCTCTGCCATTGAAGAAGTTACACGCGTCGGACTCCTTTAAGAAGGCAAGGAATCAACCAGAATGGAGAGCAATACAACATAGACCGACTTATGGTGGTCACAACCCTCAGACATGAGGATTCGACTTTGAAGAGAGAGAGAGATGTTTTAGGCCGGAACATATCAAAAATTAAAGTGTACAAATATACATTATTACTTAAACTTAAGTTTTTGAAAACAAAAGATTATACATATCTACGTAAAATATAGCAAGAACTCCTCACTATATGAAATAAGAATACTTATGTCAAATCTAACTTGAGACTAAGCAAGGTTTTACAATGCATGTGTAGTTTTAGTGGTTGTAATTTTGTGTTGACAAATAGGTTGGTCGCAAATTAACTACAATTTAGCGGAAAACACAAAACAACCAGATCATATTTAGTGATCTTTTAAGACTGAGTAACATTATGTCGCTGACTAGTAAATTATGGCGGACAGAGATCCCAGTATTTACATAAAATAAAATCACAAGATTAAAAGTCACATAGTATCAACATCAATAATTCATTTCAAGTTTTTTGTGTGCAAAGTATTCTTCACTTTCATAAAAAATGCAGATGTTTCCAGAGTATAAGAAGAATTTCATGATCTTAAGAATCAATAAATAAATTATTGAGAGTTATAACTTAGTGGAAAAGAAAGCATTTTTGGTAACATTTCCAATTTGCATAGTTCCTATAAATTAACAAATAAAAGAGCCAAAATCTGTCTAAAGTTAAATTAAAATAACATTGTTGTTTTACTTTGCTTACTACTAGGGAATGCAACCCAGGTTTTTTTTAGTATGAAAGACCCGGATTTTCGGGTATGTCCGGGTGGCAGTCCCTACTTACTACATATTTTCGAAATAAAGGCACTCAGTAATATGAGCAACAAGAAATAAAATCTTCCAACCGATTTGCAACAGTTTGATATTGTTGACAATTTATTTTATTTAGTAGTTAGAAAGCATGATGAGTACCATTTAACACAACTGTTTGAACAGCAAATGTAGCAATGAAGGGAGTGTTTGTTATAGTTTTGATTTTGATTTATTCTTAGATTTCTTCAGTCCTCATTCTTATCTTCTAAACTTCACAACTTGAAAGCAAAGTCACTTCATGTTACCTGTAGTTTAATTTAAATTAAACTTAAGAATACTTTTATTGTATTAATTCAGTAATTAAATGCATTAAACATTTGAATGCTATTAAACTTTCCTGTTAAGAATAAGTAGTTTATAGAAAATAAGTTTTGAAAACAATAAAAGTTGTGCAAAAGTTTTAAAGAGCTCTTTAATCATCGAACTACAAACATCAAGCGCTACAAAGTCGTCCGCACCGTGTGTACTCAAGGAATACACATCCATACACAAGACAAAACATCCTAACCTATACAAAGTATTATTTATAACTATTACCTTTGTTCTTCCGAAATTAGCTTACATTGAACTAATTACGACGGCCAGGAGCGGTAATACATGTATTAGCATCAATAGTGTTAATTATAGAAGGCACAATCTTGAAATAAGCTTCGGTTTCTTACCTCGTTGACACCTGAATTCCCAAAAGTGAGCGATCCCAGAGTTCGTTATAACTTCAAACACTAAACTTTCAACTTTCTAAGGAAAAAGTTAACACTTAATAGAAGATAAACACTTATAGTATTTTTGTAAAGAGTAATTTAACTTATAAAAGGCTTGAAAACAACATTTTTCACTTAAAAAACAAAAAATATTAGCACCGTTGACGTCGCTGCTTCAAGGTGTTGATGCACTTTAGCGACCTCTAGTGATATTTTTACGCAACTGGGTCTACGTTCTGCGTTTCATTTTACGCTCCAAAAGTCAATTAATTATTTTCAAAATCTTTTAATTATGGAAAAGTTCGCACGTAACATTAAATCTGGTTCGACTTGGCAAAAATGATACAAAATCATTAATAAAGTATATATTTATACCGTCGCTCATTTCTATTATTTGTTGTTTGATCGGGTTAGGTTGCACTATAAGCATCTCTTTCTAATCTTTCTTTAATTATGTTTAACGAAAGAGAGGCAGTGATATCCCATTTCAAGAAATGGTAAGGCACGGCGATATTTATAGCTCACCGCTGGGCGACATGTTTTAACACTCACCAACAATCTCACCAATGACCAAAAATTGTCATACTATTAGATTTTCGTGTTCGAATTCGAACTCGCGTCGGCGCTCGTCGAAACGTTTAACAAATCATCGGCTTAAGAATATCAACACCAAAAAAGCTCTTGTAGATGATTCTATTCCTTGGACCCTTGTCAATATACCACTCTCCGACGCGAGCAATGAGGCGAATGCCGAGCAGTCTACCTACAGTCCTGTCACTATTAAGGGGGGCTGGGGTTATTAAAATAAGAACACATATTCACAAAACAAAGGTACTTTTTTATTTTTTCAAAGTTCAAACACATTCACACGCTTACATACAAAAATAAAGAAAACAAGTGTGCCCATAATGGGATATTGAAAGTAATGTCCAACAATAAGTTGAGCTGAAGTGCATGAAAGTCTCAAAGTCCAAGTTCGTTTATATTTGAGCAGGTACATACAACTAAGCGTAATAACGACACACTCTAAAACTACGAAAATGACTAAATCAATGACTGTCTTTCTTACCTCTAAAAATAAATAAGAGAAGTGAGGTATATCTTATAAAAGGAACTTACTTATGTAAGCTAGAGAATCACCATTTGCGATGTTGTTTACGTCGTCAACATTTTATTAAACTTATATAACCATAAACTAAATACTAAGGGCCGGTTGCACCAAACTGTCTGTGAACGTAAATGTAATCGTAAAAAAAATCTTGTATGAAAAGTTTGACCATTTTCTATGGGATGACAGCTCCGTCGCTATATTTTACGTTGATGAGTCTGTTAATTGTGCGTGGTGCAACCCACCCTAAGGGGACATTTGGATGCTGTTAAGCAAAACTATGTTAACCCACATTCATTTTGCAATAAAATTTCAACTCAAACTAAAAATGATTTTACTCAGTCGCGTTCAACAATCTCGCAATCGATTTTGTGTGAACGCACCCTTAACTAACGTAGACACATCATGCTTAAACGGCTATTAGACATTGCAACCTGCAGGGCCCAATCTGTCAGGTTGGTAGGTGTAATTAAAGGTAGGGTCCGTAGGGAGCTGAAGGAGGGGAAGGGAGAGGCAGGGTACACAACAGATTGGGCCCTGCATGTTGCAATGTCTAATACCGGTTTTATAGTTTGACCAGGGTCTGTTTTACTTCAAGCACAGAGAAAGAGAATCATACTGTCTCTTTTACGCTATTACCCTCGCTACGAAAACAGGGACGAGTGTAGCTTATTACTTCCACTGTTACTGCACTTTTTGTAGTCAGTATAAAATTGCTACACAACTTATATTATAGCTATTATATATGTGTAGAGGCACTTGCCTCTGGAGCCACCTAAATACAACATCCATTTTTTTGGGAACATAAGTGTAAGAATTCGAAAGGATACAACTCAAAAGACATTCATTACAAAAAAACCCTATTGGTTTGTCATAATTTTGAAATATTTGAATTTAATAATCGGTAGGATTTCTAAATATCTATATTATTCTTCACAATTCACAACATATACTAAGGCAACTTCCTAAAGCTGTTGGTTGCTTTACTACTGCTACTTTATAAAACTGTTTTTTTTTTCAAAACTAATATTTTAATGCCCCTAATTTAAAAACTATACTTCAATAAATTTAAACAGAGACCATGAGTTCGATTTTTGAATCTCACCGGGTGACTTATTTCATACTAAATAGTCATCGGCTGCATACAAAAAAAGTCACCGGTGAGATTCAAAAATCGAACTCCATCTCTACGTTGTGAACTTGAATTTCAATCTTTTACTTAATTTTATAAAAAAAGACTTTGTTAATTTAATTTCAAGCACTGCATTTAAACGGTAAATATATTTCGTTAAATAACGAAAAATCTTCTATTTAATAGGGCAGAGTAACTTTTTTTACTTACTGAGCGAAGATCGACACTTATACAGAAAAATGAGATAAACCAATTTTATAAAACTCACTCATGTGTGCATTGGCACTTCATACACTTTCATGGTAAAACAGTACACAGTTAACCTAACATAACATAAATACACCGAAAACTCTGCCATAAATAACACAGGAAGGAAGATTTGGTGCGAGCCTCTTAGAGTTACTCCTTTAGGGTGTTCAGGCCCCGGATAAAGTTTGACATATCATACTCCTCCTCGTACTGGCGGTCGTCCCACAGGACCGTGAGCGTCTCCAGCGCGCTGACGGCGGAGGGGGGCGAGGGTGGAGGGGGTGCAGGGGGTGGAAGCGGTATAGGAAGGAAGTTTTGGTGCGAGCCTCTAGAGTTACTCTTTCAAGGTGTTCAGGCCCCGGATAAAGTTGGACATATCGTACTCCTCCTCGTACTGGCGGTCGTCCCACAGGACCGTGAGCGTCTCCAGCGCGCTGCCGGCGGAGGGGGGCGAGGGTGGAGGGGGTGCAGGGGGTGGAAGCGGTATAGGAAGGAAGATTTGGTGCGAGCCTCTAGAGTTACTCCTTTAAGGTGTTCAGTCCCCGGATAAAGTTGGACATATCATACTCCTCCTCGTACTGGCGGTCGTCCCACAGGACCGTGAGCGTCTCCAGCGCGCTGCCGGCGGAGGGGGGCGAGGGTAGAGGGGGTGCAGGGGGTGGAAGCGGTATAGGAAGGAAGATTTGGTGCGAGCCTCTAGAGTTACTCTTTCAAGGTGTTCAGGCCCCGGATAAAGTTGGACATATCGTACTCCTCCTCGTACTGCCTGTCGTCCCATAGGTCCGGGAGCGTCTCCAGCGCGCTGGCGGAGGGCCCGGGGGCGGGGGTGGTGGGGGTGCAGGGGGTGGAGGAGGGGGGCTGGAACAGGTCGAGGAGCTGCTCGGTGCCCATGGTTTCCATGGCGGCGTTCTCGCTGCTGATCACGGTGTTCGCTGTTTGGAGCTTGAACTTTTGTAATCTGGAAATAAATATTGAGCTTAGCGAATAGATGTTCGTCAGAAAATAATTTCTTAGGGCCATTGAGAATGTTACGGCGTGTACATACATATGTATAACTGAAAAAAAAAATCAAGCAACAATCAATCAACCGCATCAATATTTCAGTATTTTTACGAGTCATGCATATTGACGGTCGAAGACAAGGGTCCAGTGGCCTATTTAATAAAGCTACAGGTGCCAATTCACAAGCGGAAATCTCTTTCTAACACATAGGGTTAGAAAGAGACTTGCGCTTTTAAATTGTGATTTGGTTTATTAAATAGGCTACAGGACCGTATCGTGTGCCTCATACGTGCGGTGCGGTATAAATGTCTTCTCACATGGCAACCCTGCACGGTACTATCTTTAAAAAAATTACAATTCTACTTCCAGGCAAGCAGTTTTCCCGTAATCCTTTGAAGCCTTTTACACATCTCCGCAACGGAATCGACTTTACAGTACCGCGCTGTCCGCGCTACATGTTTGGCCGCGAAACCTGAGCGGATAGAGAGCGAACCAAGACCGTGCCAAGAACTTGCAGTGCGGAGATGTGCAAAAGGCGTCATTCGCATTGAGAACAATAGAGTATAATTAGAGGTACCCCATGATCTTCTCCTCGAGCGTAGCGCGGGTGACGAGGCGGTACACGTTGACGACGCGGCGCTGGCCGATGCGGTGCGCGCGGTCCATGGCCTGCAGGTCCTTCATGGGGTTCCAGTCGTGCTCCACGAAGATCACCGTGTCCGCGCCCGTGAGGTTCAGCCCCAGCCCGCCCACCTGACAATTATTACATAACCTTTATAAATACGAACATTACTGCGAATCAAAATGCGACAACGTTATTCATTTACATTAAATACAATAGATTCGAGGGTTCTTAAATTATAGACCTACACTACCTACAGTTTCCTCAATAAGAATTAATATTATACGTAACATAGTCTTTTGTTTCTTCCACAACCTACTAAAACTCCGGACCGAGCGGCGTCTGTCGCAGTAAACAGGTAGTAAATACAACAGGCGGCTAATATTATTTACACCGGTCAAAGTGGTTTGCCACCAATGTCTCAGAGACATATCTCCATGAACGCGGTAGCGTGCTTGGTTTTAGTTCCTGCCCACCTGCCAGGTTTACATAAGCCATCTCTGGCTACATATTGCTGAGCCTTTGACCTACCGTGGTAGTCGTCAACAGCAGCAATGTGACGGAGGGGAGGTGCTTCTGCAGCAGGTCACGCTCACGATGTCGAGCATCTTGGTCAGGAGTCTAGTCGACCTACCGTGGTAGTCAGCAGCAGCAGCAGGTCTATGGACACGTCGTTGTTGAACCTGGTGACGAGCGCGTGCCGCTGCTGCGGCGGCACCGAGCCGTCCAGCCGCAGGTACGTGACGGAGGGGAGGTGCTTCTGCAGCAGGTCGCGCTCCACGATGTCGAGCATCTTGGTCAGGAGTCTAGTCGACCTACCGTGGTAGTCAGCAGCAGCAGGTCTATGGACACGTCGTTGTTGAACCTGGTGACGAGCGCGTGCCGCTGCTGCGGCGGCACCGAGCCGTCCAGCCGCAGGTACGTGACGGAGGGGAGGTGCTTCTGCAGCAGGTCGCGCTCCACGATGTCGAGCATCTTGGTCAGGAGTCTAGTCGACCTACCGTGGTAGTCAGCAGCAGCAGGTCTATGGACACGTCGTTGTTGAACCTGGTGACGAGCGCGTGCCGCTGCTGCGGCGGCACCGAGCCGTCCAGCCGCAGGTACGTGACGGAGGGGAGGTGCTTCTGCAGCAGGTCGCGCTCCACGATGTCGAGCATCTTGGTCAGGAGTCTAGTCGACCTACCGTGGTAGTCAGCAGCAGCAGGTCTATGGACACGTTGTTGTTGAACCTGGTGACGAGCGCGTGCCGCTGCTGCGGCGGCACCGAGCCGTCCAGCCGCAGGTACGTGACGGAGGGGAGGTGCTTCTGCAGCAGGTCGCGCTCCACGATGTCGAGCATCTTGGTCAGGAGTCTAGTCGACCTACCGTGGTAGTCAGCAGCAGCAGGTCTATGGACACGTCGTTGTTGAACCTGGTGACGAGCGCGTGCCGCTGCTGCGGCGGCACCGAGCCGTCCAGCCGCAGGTACGTGACGGAGGGGAGGTGCTTCTGCAGCAGGTCGCGCTCCACGATGTCGAGCATCTTGGTCAGGAGTCTAGTCGACCTACCGTGGTAGTCAGCAGCAGCAGGTCTATGGACACGTCGTTGTTGAACCTGGTGACGAGCGCGTGCCGCTGCTGCGGCGGCACCGAGCCGTCCAGCCGCAGGTACGTGACGGAGGGGAGGTGCTTCTGCAGCAGGTCGCGCTCCACGATGTCGAGCATCTTGGTCAGGAGTCTAGTCGACCTACCGTGGTAGTCAGCAGCAGCAGGTCTATGGACACGTCGTTGTTGAACCTGGTGACGAGCGCGTGCCGCTGCTGCGGCGGCACCGAGCCGTCCAGCCGCAGGTACGTGACGGAGAGGAGGTGCTTCTGCAGCAGGTCGCGCTCCACGATGTCGACCATCTTGGTCAGGAGTCTAGTCGACCTACCGTGGTAGTCAGCAGCAGCAGGTCTATGGACACGTCGTTGTTGAACCTGGTGACGAGCGCGTGCCGCTGCTGCGGCGGCACCGAGCCGTCCAGCCGCAGGTACGTGACGGAGGGGAGGTGCTTCTGCAGCAGGTCGCGCTCCACGATGTCGAGCATCTTGGTCAGGAGTCTAGTCGACCTACCGTGGTAGTCAGCAGCAGCAGGTCTATGGACACGTCGTTGTTGAACCTGGTGACGAGCGCGTGCCGCTGCTGCGGCGGCACCGAGCCGTCCAGCCGCAGGTACGTGACGGAGGGGAGGTGCTTCTGCAGCAGGTCGCGCTCCACGATGTCGAGCATCTTGGTCAGGAGTCTAGTCGACCTACCGTGGTAGTCAGCAGCAGCAGGTCTATGGACACGTCGTTGTTGAACCTGGTGACGAGCGCGTGCCGCTGCTGCGGCGGCACCGAGCCGTCCAGCCGCAGGTACGTGACGGAGGGGAGGTGCTTCTGCAGCAGGTCGCGCTCCACGATGTCGAGCATCTTGGTCAGGAGTCTAGTCGACCTACCGTGGTAGTCAGCAGCAGCAGGTCTATGGACACGTCGTTGTTGAACCTGGTGACGAGCGCGTGCCGCTGCTGCGGCGGCACCGAGCCGTCCAGCCGCAGGTACGTGACGGAGGGGAGGTGCTTCTGCAGCAGGTCGCGCTCCACGATGTCGAGCATCTTGGTCAGGAGTCTAGTCGACCTACCGTGGTAGTCAGCAGCAGCAGGTCTATGGACACGTCGTTGTTGAACCTGGTGACGAGCGCGTGCCGCTGCTGCGGCGGCACCGAGCCGTCCAGCCGCAGGTACGTGACGGAGAGGAGGTGCTTCTGCAGCAGGTCGCGCTCCACGATGTCGACCATCTTGGTCAGGAGTCTAGTCGACCTACCGTGGTAGTCAGCAGCAGCAGGTCTATGGACACGTCGTTGTTGAACCTGGTGACGAGCGCGTGCCGCTGCTGCGGCGGCACCGAGCCGTCCAGCCGCAGGTACGTGACGGAGGGGAGGTGCTTCTGCAGCAGGTCGCGCTCCACGATGTCGAGCATCTTGGTCAGGAGTCTAGTCGACCTACCGTGGTAGTCAGCAGCAGCAGGTCTATGGACACGTCGTTGTTGAACCTGGTGACGAGCGCGTGCCGCTGCTGCGGCGGCACCGAGCCGTCCAGCCGCAGGTACGTGACGGAGGGGAGGTGCTTCTGCAGCAGGTCGCGCTCCACGATGTCGAGCATCTTGGTCAGGAGTCTAGTCGACCTACCGTGGTAGTCAGCAGCAGCAGGTCTATGGACACGTCGTTGTTGAACCTGGTGACGAGCGCGTGCCGCTGCTGCGGCGGCACCGAGCCGTCCAGCCGCAGGTACGTGACGGAGAGGAGGTGCTTCTGCAGCAGGTCGCGCTCCACGATGTCGACCATCTTGGTCAGGAGTCTAGTCGACCTACCGTGGTAGTCAGCAGCAGCAGGTCTATGGACACGTCGTTGTTGAACCTGGTGACGAGCGCGTGCCGCTGCTGCGGCGGCACCGAGCCGTCCAGCCGCAGGTACGTGACGGAGGGGAGGTGCTTCTGCAGCAGGTCGCGCTCCACGATGTCGAGCATCTTGGTCAGGAGTCTAGTCGACCTACCGTGGTAGTCAGCAGCAGCAGGTCTATGGACACGTCGTTGTTGAACCTGGTGACGAGCGCGTGCCGCTGCTGCGGCGGCACCGAGCCGTCCAGCCGCAGGTACGTGACGGAGGGGAGGTGCTTCTGCAGCAGGTCGCGCTCCACGATGTCGAGCATCTTGGTCAGGAGTCTAGTCGACCTACCGTGGTAGTCAGCAGCAGCAGGTCTATGGACACGTCGTTGTTGAACCTGGTGACGAGCGCGTGCCGCTGCTGCGGCGGCACCGAGCCGTCCAGCCGCAGGTACGTGACGGAGGGGAGGTGCTTCTGCAGCAGGTCGCGCTCCACGATGTCGAGCATCTTGGTCAGGAGTCTAGTCGACCTACCGTGGTAGTCAGCAGCAGCAGGTCTATGGACACGTCGTTGTTGAACCTGGTGACGAGCGCGTGCCGCTGCTGCGGCGGCACCGAGCCGTCCAGCCGCAGGTACGTGACGGAGAGGAGGTGCTTCTGCAGCAGGACGCGCTCCACGATGTCGACCATCTTGGTCAGGAGTCTAGTCGACCTACCGTGGTAGTCAGCAGCAGCAGGTCTATGGACACGTCGTTGTTGAACCTGGTGACGAGCGCGTGCCGCTGCTGCGGCGGCACCGAGCCGTCCAGCCGCAGGTACGTGACGGAGGGGAGGTGCTTCTGCAGCAGGTCGCGCTCCACGATGTCGAGCATCTTGGTCAGGAGTCTAGTCGACCTACCGTGGTAGTCAGCAGCAGCAGGTCTATGGACACGTCGTTGTTGAACCTGGTGACGAGCGCGTGCCGCTGCTGCGGCGGCACCGAGCCGTCCAGCCGCAGGTACGTGACGGAGGGGAGGTGCTTCTGCAGCAGGTCGCGCTCCACGATGTCGAGCATCTTGGTCAGGAGTCTAGTCGACCTACCGTGGTAGTCAGCAGCAGCAGGTCTATGGACACGTCGTTGTTGAACCTGGTGACGAGCGCGTGCCGCTGCTGCGGCGGCACCGAGCCGTCCAGCCGCAGGTACGTGACGGAGGGGAGGTGCTTCTGCAGCAGGTCGCGCTCCACGATGTCGAGCATCTTGGTCAGGAGTCTAGTCGACCTACCGTGGTAGTCAGCAGCAGCAGGTCTATGGACACGTCGTTGTTGAACCTGGTGACGAGCGCGTGCCGCTGCTGCGGCGGCACCGAGCCGTCCAGCCGCAGGTACGTGACGGAGGGGAGGTGCTTCTGCAGCAGGTCGCGCTCCACGATGTCGAGCATCTTGGTCAGGAGTCTAGTCGACCTACCGTGGTAGTCAGCAGCAGCAGGTCTATGGACACGTCGTTGTTGAACCTGGTGACGAGCGCGTGCCGCTGCTGCGGCGGCACCGAGCCGTCCAGCCGCAGGTACGTGACGGAGGGGAGGTGCTTCTGCAGCAGGTCGCGCTCCACGATGTCGAGCATCTTGGTCAGGAGTCTAGTCGACCTACCGTGGTAGTCAGCAGCAGCAGGTCTATGGACACGTCGTTGTTGAACCTGGTGACGAGCGCGTGCCGCTGCTGCGGCGGCACCGAGCCGTCCAGCCGCAGGTACGTGACGGAGGGGAGGTGCTTCTGCAGCAGGTCGCGCTCCACGATGTCGAGCATCTTGGTCAGGAGTCTAGTCGACCTACCGTGGTAGTCAGCAGCAGCAGGTCTATGGACACGTCGTTGTTGAACCTGGTGACGAGCGCGTGCCGCTGCTGCGGCGGCACCGAGCCGTCCAGCCGCAGGTACGTGACGGAGGGGAGGTGCTTCTGCAGCAGGTCGCGCTCCACGATGTCGAGCATCTTGGTCAGGAGTCTAGTCGACCTACCGTGGTAGTCAGCAGCAGCAGGTCTATGGACACGTCGTTGTTGAACCTGGTGACGAGCGCGTGCCGCTGCTGCGGCGGCACCGAGCCGTCCAGCCGCAGGTACGTGACGGAGGGGAGGTGCTTCTGCAGCAGGTCGCGCTCCACGATGTCGAGCATCTTGGTCAGGAGTCTAGTCGACCTACCGTGGTAGTCAGCAGCAGCAGGTCTATGGACACGTCGTTGTTGAACCTGGTGACGAGCGCGTGCCGCTGCTGCGGCGGCACCGAGCCGTCCAGCCGCAGGTACGTGACGGAGGGGAGGTGCTTCTGCAGCAGGTCGCGCTCCACGATGTCGAGCATCTTGGTCAGGAGTCTAGTCGACCTACCGTGGTAGTCAGCAGCAGCAGGTCTATGGACACGTCGTTGTTGAACCTGGTGACGAGCGCGTGCCGCTGCTGCGGCGGCACCGAGCCGTCCAGCCGCAGGTACGTGACGGAGGGGAGGTGCTTCTGCAGCAGGTCGCGCTCCACGATGTCGAGCATCTTGGTCAGGAGTCTAGTCGACCTACCGTGGTAGTCAGCAGCAGCAGGTCTATGGACACGTCGTTGTTGAACCTGGTGACGAGCGCGTGCCGCTGCTGCGGCGGCACCGAGCCGTCCAGCCGCAGGTACGTGACGGAGGGGAGGTGCTTCTGCAGCAGGTCGCGCTCCACGATGTCGAGCATCTTGGTCAGGAGTCTAGTCGACCTACCGTGGTAGTCAGCAGCAGCAGGTCTATGGACACGTCGTTGTTGAACCTGGTGACGAGCGCGTGCCGCTGCTGCGGCGGCACCGAGCCGTCCAGCCGCAGGTACGTGACGGAGGGGAGGTGCTTCTGCAGCAGGTCGCGCTCCACGATGTCGAGCATCTTGGTCAGGAGTCTAGTCGACCTACCGTGGTAGTCAGCAGCAGCAGGTCTATGGACACGTCGTGGTTGAACCTGGTGACGAGCGCGTGCCGCTGCTGCGGCGGCACCGAGCCGTCCAGCCGCAGGTACGTGACAGAGGGGAGGTGCTTCTGCAGCAGGTCGCGCTCCACGATGTCGAGCATCTTGGTCAGGAGTCTAGTCGACCTACCGTGGTAGTCAGCAGCAGCAGGTCTATGGACACGTCGTTGTTGAACCTGGTGACGAGCGCGTGCCGCTGCTGCGGCGGCACCGAGCCGTCCAGCCGCAGGTACGTGACGGAGGGGAGGTGCTTCTGCAGCAGGTCGCGCTCCACGATGTCGAGCATCTTGGTCAGGAGTCTAGTCGACCTACCGTGGTAGTCAGCAGCAGCAGGTCTATGGACACGTCGTTGTTGAACCTGGTGACGAGCGCGTGCCGCTGCTGCGGCGGCACCGAGCCGTCCAGCCGCAGGTACGTGACGGAGGGGAGGTGCTTCTGCAGCAGGTCGCGCTCCACGATGTCGAGCATCTTGGTCAGGAGTCTAGTCGACCTACCGTGGTAGTCAGCAGCAGCAGGTCTATGGACACGTCGTTGTTGAACCTGGTGACGAGCGCGTGCCGCTGCTGCGGCGGCACCGAGCCGTCCAGCCGCAGGTACGTGACGGAGGGGAGGTGCTTCTGCAGCAGGTCGCGCTCCACGATGTCGAGCATCTTGGTCAGGAGTCTAGTCGACCTACCGTGGTAGTCAGCAGCAGCAGGTCTATGGACACGTCGTTGTTGAACCTGGTGACGAGCGCGTGCCGCTGCTGCGGCGGCACCGAGCCGTCCAGCCGCAGGTACGTGACGGAGAGGAGGTGCTTCTGCAGCAGGACGCGCTCCACGATGTCGACCATCTTGGTCAGGAGTCTAGTCGACCTACCGTGGTAGTCAGCAGCAGCAGGTCTATGGACACGTCGTTGTTGAACCTGGTGACGAGCGCGTGCCGCTGCTGCGGCGGCACCGAGCCGTCCAGCCGCAGGTACGTGACGGAGGGGAGGTGCTTCTGCAGCAGGTCGCGCTCCACGATGTCGAGCATCTTGGTCAGGAGTCTAGTCGACCTACCGTGGTAGTCAGCAGCAGCAGGTCTATGGACACGTCGTTGTTGAACCTGGTGACGAGCGCGTGCCGCTGCTGCGGCGGCACCGAGCCGTCCAGCCGCAGGTACGTGACGGAGGGGAGGTGCTTCTGCAGCAGGTCGCGCTCCACGATGTCGAGCATCTTGGTCAGGAGTCTAGTCGACCTACCGTGGTAGTCAGCAGCAGCAGGTCTATGGACACGTCGTTGTTGAACCTGGTGACGAGCGCGTGCCGCTGCTGCGGCGGCACCGAGCCGTCCAGCCGCAGGTACGTGACGGAGGGGAGGTGCTTCTGCAGCAGGTCGCGCTCCACGATGTCGAGCATCTTGGTCAGGAGTCTAGTCGACCTACCGTGGTAGTCAGCAGCAGCAGGTCTATGGACACGTCGTTGTTGAACCTGGTGACGAGCGCGTGCCGCTGCTGCGGCGGCACCGAGCCGTCCAGCCGCAGGTACGTGACGGAGGGGAGGTGCTTCTGCAGCAGGTCGCGCTCCACGATGTCGAGCATCTTGGTCAGGAGTCTAGTCGACCTACCGTGGTAGTCAGCAGCAGCAGGTCTATGGACACGTCGTTGTTGAACCTGGTGACGAGCGCGTGCCGCTGCTGCGGCGGCACCGAGCCGTCCAGCCGCAGGTACGTGACGGAGGGGAGGTGCTTCTGCAGCAGGTCGCGCTCCACGATGTCGAGCATCTTGGTCAGGAGTCTAGTCGACCTACCGTGGTAGTCAGCAGCAGCAGGTCTATGGACACGTCGTTGTTGAACCTGGTGACGAGCGCGTGCCGCTGCTGCGGCGGCACCGAGCCGTCCAGCCGCAGGTACGTGACGGAGGGGAGGTGCTTCTGCAGCAGGTCGCGCTCCACGATGTCGAGCATCTTGGTCAGGAGTCTAGTCGACCTACCGTGGTAGTCAGCAGCAGCAGGTCTATGGACACGTCGTTGTTGAACCTGGTGACGAGCGCGTGCCGCTGCTGCGGCGGCACCGAGCCGTCCAGCCGCAGGTACGTGACGGAGGGGAGGTGCTTCTGCAGCAGGTCGCGCTCCACGATGTCGAGCATCTTGGTCAGGAGTCTAGTCGACCTACCGTGGTAGTCAGCAGCAGCAGGTCTATGGACACGTCGTTGTTGAACCTGGTGACGAGCGCGTGCCGCTGCTGCGGCGGCACCGAGCCGTCCAGCCGCAGGTACGTGACGGAGGGGAGGTGCTTCTGCAGCAGGTCGCGCTCCACGATGTCGAGCATCTTGGTCAGGAGTCTAGTCGACCTACCGTGGTAGTCAGCAGCAGCAGGTCTATGGACACGTCGTTGTTGAACCTGGTGACGAGCGCGTGCCGCTGCTGCGGCGGCACCGAGCCGTCCAGCCGCAGGTACGTGACGGAGGGGAGGTGCTTCTGCAGCAGGTCGCGCTCCACGATGTCGAGCATCTTGGTCAGGAGTCTAGTCGACCTACCGTGGTAGTCAGCAGCAGCAGGTCTATGGACACGTCGTTGTTGAACCTGGTGACGAGCGCGTGCCGCTGCTGCGGCGGCACCGAGCCGTCCAGCCGCAGGTACGTGACGGAGGGGAGGTGCTTCTGCAGCAGGTCGCGCTCCACGATGTCGAGCATCTTGGTCAGGAGTCTAGTCGACCTACCGTGGTAGTCAGCAGCAGCAGGTCTATGGACACGTCGTTGTTGAACCTGGTGACGAGCGCGTGCCGCTGCTGCGGCGGCACCGAGCCGTCCAGCCGCAGGTACGTGACGGAGGGGAGGTGCTTCTGCAGCAGGTCGCGCTCCACGATGTCGAGCATCTTGGTCAGGAGTCTAGTCGACCTACCGTGGTAGTCAGCAGCAGCAGGTCTATGGACACGTCGTTGTTGAACCTGGTGACGAGCGCGTGCCGCTGCTGCGGCGGCACCGAGCCGTCCAGCCGCAGGTACGTGACGGAGGGGAGGTGCTTCTGCAGCAGGTCGCGCTCCACGATGTCGAGCATCTTGGTCAGGAGTCTAGTCGACCTACCGTGGTAGTCAGCAGCAGCAGGTCTATGGACACGTCGTGGTTGAACCTGGTGACGAGCGCGTGCCGCTGCTGCGGCGGCACCGAGCCGTCCAGCCGCAGGTACGTGACAGAGGGGAGGTGCTTCTGCAGCAGGTCGCGCTCCACGATGTCGAGCATCTTGGTCAGGAGTCTAGTCGACCTACCGTGGTAGTCAGCAGCAGCAGGTCTATGGACACGTCGTTGTTGAACCTGGTGACGAGCGCGTGCCGCTGCTGCGGCGGCACCGAGCCGTCCAGCCGCAGGTACGTGACGGAGGGGAGGTGCTTCTGCAGCAGGTCGCGCTCCACGATGTCGAGCATCTTGGTCAGGAGTCTAGTCGACCTACCGTGGTAGTCAGCAGCAGCAGGTCTATGGACACGTCGTTGTTGAACCTGGTGACGAGCGCGTGCCGCTGCTGCGGCGGCACCGAGCCGTCCAGCCGCAGGTACGTGACGGAGGGGAGGTGCTTCTGCAGCAGGTCGCGCTCCACGATGTCGAGCATCTTGGTCAGGAGTCTAGTCGACCTACCGTGGTAGTCAGCAGCAGCAGGTCTATGGACACGTCGTTGTTGAACCTGGTGACGAGCGCGTGCCGCTGCTGCGGCGGCACCGAGCCGTCCAGCCGCAGGTACGTGACGGAGGGGAGGTGCTTCTGCAGCAGGTCGCGCTCCACGATGTCGAGCATCTTGGTCAGGAGTCTAGTCGACCTACCGTGGTAGTCAGCAGCAGCAGGTCTATGGACACGTCGTTGTTGAACCTGGTGACGAGCGCGTGCCGCTGCTGCGGCGGCACCGAGCCGTCCAGCCGCAGGTACGTGACGGAGGGGAGGTGCTTCTGCAGCAGGTCGCGCTCCACGATGTCGAGCATCTTCTTGAGCTGGCAGAACACGAGCGCGCGGTGCTGCGACACCACGGCGCCGGTGTCGCCCGCGTCCGGGGTCACGCCGATGCCGCAGTCTAGGAGGAGTTGCCTGGAAATGTACAAATGAAATTCGTTACATACTGTAAGGTAGCAGGGACAACGTGTTTAAGAGTATTAAAGACAAGGTGCACCTAAAAGTTTTATTTTCTTCATGATCTGTTTGGTATGTTTTCACGTTGTATGCCAATGTAACCGGCCGTGGACTTGCCATGTTGCAAATAAAAGTAGTGAATTGACCGACAATAGGGCAAGCTAGCTGTTAGCAACTATATAATCTCGAAACTGGAATTCAAGGCCAAAAAATCTACGACAGATACGTCACTGTCATAACCATCATTGTCGCTTATGTCACTGTCAAGTAAACTTTTCAGGTTTCGCCAACCTTTTTATAATATGCTGCTTTATATTGGCCAGCATTATCATATTATTTATTCTGTGACATTATCTAAAGAGTGGAGCGTAAGCGAAGTGAAGTACTTACAGACGTACGGATACAACGGAACTGTCAGCTGGCTACCTAGACGTGTCTGCATTTCGATAGATTTTTGATTTTAAATAATTGTTCCACGATAAGTTTATAAAATTTCTTGGGGATGCAGTATAGATAAATAATATAATTTGAGTGTTCAAATATGACCAGATTGATCAAGGCGTTATGGAGCTTAGAAGGCGCGAAACAATCATCATAAAGTGTCTTGTTATATTGGTCCACTCGTTTGCATGTAAATCACGAGTTCTCGTTTCGAAGCGGGCTACTAGTTAAAATAAGGTTTTTGTAAAAAAAAGGTAGGTATGAACTTTTGGCGCCGACTGTACTCTACTTTCAACAGTAAACTAACACGGAGACGATTCTATGGAACATATTAAACACGATAAGGTTTCGTTTTTGACTTGATGTAGTTCTTAACTTAGTCGTAAATTATTGTACCAAATGTTATGAATACCCGAAGTAATACAAGTGCAATACCAGCTTTGCAACCAAAAATCACAAATGTTTAACTTTTTATTAGGGCGTCTTTTATTTATGTAAAATAAGTAAATACAATTACTTCTTTAAATTATAGGATTGAAATTACCAACAAATAAATTATCTTAGCGTGTTTTTAATAAAAAAGGGAATATACCATTGTACAAACATTTTACTGCAGTGGCAACATTGTAGTAACTTTTTTGGCCTTGAATTACAGTTTCGAGATTAGATGATTATATAGATGGCCTAAATTGGCTATAGTCCGTGACCGTACATGGAATGGCAATGAAAAGTAGTAACATACTTGAGAGCCGGCAGCTTGGCGGCGTGCTCGATGTCGTCGAGGCTCGAGCGCTGCGCGGCCAGCTGCTGCTGCACCTTGCCGTACTCGGGGTGCTCCGGAGTCAGCACCAGCTTCGGGTGGTTGCACACGTTCTGCAGGTAGTGGAGGAACTGGAAACAAACACGAGTTTCTTAAATATTGCATTCAAATACAAAGTACAGAACATAAAAACTGTCGAAATATAAGACTCGTGAAAATACTGATTATTGTTACCCAAATACCATGAAACAAAAATATAGCGCGATTAAGAGATTATACTGGAGGCGTTTAAAACTTCGAGTCTGCTCGTTAGTCTAACGTAGCGGGAAACCAAATGTGACGCGGACGGTGTTGCAATCGTTTTCTATGATCGATAGTGCACAGAATACCGACCTGGAAGACGTGCTGCTGGCGGGTGACCTGCGGCGGCAGGTGCTTGCTGAACTGCTCGTACAGGCGGCGCTGCAGCGGCGACAGCTCGCAGTAGTAGTCTTGCGTGATCTTGGGCGGGAGTTCCTTCAGCACGTCTTCTTTCACGCGCCGCAATAGGAAAGGTAACACCTGTAAAAAAATCTTGTTGAAATCTCACTTTTTTTTTCAGAGTACATAGGTACATACTAGGGCATGCAATCCCGGTATTGCTTGTAAGGGCTTACACCGGAATTCCGCAATACCAATGAAATCACATTAAGGTATTTTCCTGATTAGCCGTGTCCACACCAGTCGCACCGCCTCGCGAGGAAAATACCGCGCGCGGCAGCTCGGTTAGTGTGGACGTGCCTCGGCCGAGACAAACCGCGCTGGCGGCCGCAATGTGTCGGCCGAGGCACTTCCACACTACCCGAGCTGCCGCGCGCGGCAATTTCCTCGCGAGGCGGTGTGTCAGATGTCGATACGTCTATTATTGTACGATGACGAAAGAATATATTTCGGCAAGTTGCTGACAGTTGTCAATTTGACCAGTCAACGGATTCTTGCGTGGATATGAGTGGTATTGGCGTCGGTGTGGTTGGTATTGGTACCTGGCGGTGCAGAGCCTCGCAGGCCAGCGCGCCGCCCTGCAGCTGCAGCGGCGTGGCCTTGGAGTCGCGCGCCAGCAGGATGGGCCGCGAGTAGCGCGCCGTGAACTGCCGCTCCGTGCCGAGCAGCCCGGGCATCAGGAAGTCGAACAGCGACCACAGCTCTAGCACGTTGTTCTGAAACGTTAACACGAAAAGTTGGCCTTAGCCCGCTAGCTACTAAACCCAAAAACTAAGGCTCGAAAAGATTGCTATGTAAAATATTTCAATAGCAATTATTACACCTGACGCACCGCCTCACGAGAAATTGCCGCGCGCGGCAGCTCGGCTAGTGTGGACGTGTCTCGGCCGAGGCAAACGCACGCGCGGCCGCAATGCCTCAGGCAAAGCCGGTCAACACTAGCCGAGCTGCCCCGCGCTGCAATTTCCTCGCGCGGCAGTGCGCCAGGTGTAAATACGGCTAATCATTATTCGAATGATTGAGAAATGAGAAACTTCGGATATAGGTAATTAAATCATCTACATTAAGATAAAATATTACAAATTGCAAATTTTAAGATACAGCTGAAACATAAACTAACGAAATAGAATCTGACCTGTATGGGCGTTCCGGACAGTATTAACCTATGATTAGCGACTAGTTGCTTTATGGCTTTGAACGCCTTGGTCTTGCCGTTCTTGATCACGTGGCCCTCGTCCAGGATGCAGTAGTTCCACTTGATGGCACTGGAGGGAAAACGGATAATTATTCAACCGTCACGGAGACAAAAACATTCGAGGGGTCAATATCGTCATAAAAATAATAAGTTCGTCAAAAAATTGCATGGGTAAGTGAACTTGATTAATATGTCACACATCTCACTGTTAAGTAAAAAACTCCCTCTCATATTAAACTCTAGCCGCCCAAGTCAAAATTTGGTAAGACAAATGCGATGCTGATTTGTGAAAATTAATGTTTAAAATGCGGTGGCTCATTTCAGTTTTATAATAAGTTAAGTTTATTTTATAATAGGTTAAGCAAAAATAATAAGTTTGTCAATAAATTACATAAATTGATTACTATGTTTTTACTTTCACCATCGTATACGTCTCACTGTTGAGCAAAACTCTTCCTCTCATTTTAAACTCTAGCCGCCCAAGTCAAAACTTGATAAGAAAAATGCACTCCTGGGACCGATTTCATAACTACACTTGTAACCAGGGCTCGGACAAGTCATCGCAAAACAATCGCAAGACGGCAATAGAACAAGATCAATAGAATCGCATTATGTACAATATTATTTAATTATATTTTTCAATGACGTTTATTACTGCAACCCAAAATTCACCATACATGTGTGAAGGTATTTCCATTAACATTTTTTTTAATGCTGATGGTTGCATTGCACATGTTACGCAACCATCAACTTTTGCATTGTCTGGAACAAACCGATGTTTTATTTAATCATTTGTGTTAGATATAAAAAAATGGTCTTGACAGACAGACAGACAAAACAGTAAACAGTTGTTATAAAATAATTTCGAACCTTTTACTCGAAACTGCTGAAACACTTCTGTGACATCTTCCCAGCAATCGTCAAAAATCGAGTACCATATTTAAAATATTTAGAAATAACCATTATTAAGCAAATAATTGTATTTGTTTAAATTGTCACCACAAAACTGTTTCAAGCATGCCACTTTGACACAAATCCATGACAGATATGTGACTAACAAGGTCAAATGTTAAATTATAAATTACGATAATTATATCAGCTTTAGATAATAATAATCTTAAGTCGCGACTCTATAATAGTCTTGTCCCATGTCCATATCAATTTCTGCGATGACTTGTCCGAGCCCTGCTTGTAACTAATAATATTAGCGGAAGTCTTTTTCCAATTCCATTTATTAGAAAGAGACTTCCGTTAATAATATTAGTTACAAAGTGTTATGCAATCGGCCCCTGATTTGTCAAAAAAACAGGATTTGGGTGTGTAGCTCCGGATCTCGTGACCAGTAAGCCAATGGGGATTGGGGATTTCCCACAGACCTGACCACTTTTGAACATGGATGTACCTGAAGAAGTCGATGTCCTTCCGCACGATGTCGTACGAGGCCACGATCAGGTTGTAGTTCTTGACGTGCGTGCGGAGCCGCTCGCGCTCCACCGGCGGGCCCACGTACTGCAGCGGCTTCAGGTACGCGGTGGGGATGAACTTGTTCACTTCGAACACCCAGTGCCCTAGAAAAACAAAGGTGTTATAAGCTTGATCTATGTTCAATAACACTAGTAGAAAACTATTATTATTTAACGAAAACAGTAGGTGTCATTTATACCATTTAGACAGTAGGTAAACATAGTAGACCTCTGCCTAAACTTTGGCCGAGGATCATAAAATGTTTTGCAACAAACAGAATCCTTACGTCCTTCGTTAGATTACATGGGAGTCATCATCATCATCTCAGCCGTAAGACGTCCACTGCTGAACATAGGCCTCCCCTTTACAGGAGTAGTTTCACTAAAATATACCTACTACATTCGCTTCCTTTAGACTCCATGACGGTGGAATTCCAATGCTTCCATTTTACACTAGTTTGGCATTTAACACACTAACCAAATAAATCATGAGTGATCTTTACCTGTGAGTGTGGGCGGGCAAACGACTAGACTGGGTGCATTGGGTTCATTCCTAGCGGCGCGCTCGGCGTGCGACGACGCCACCACCACGATGGACTGTAACGTCTTGCCCAGGCCCATGTCGTCACACAACACGCCGTGTAGTTTGTACTCGTTGAGGAACCGTAGCCAGTTCACGCCCGCCTGGAAACAATAGCTCAATTTAAACTGGGCAACGAAAGGTTACACCGTAATCAAAGGTGCGTCCAGATAGAACCAAAACGTAGCACAAAAGCACCTCTTTGCGGAAGGTGAGTTGGCAAACCTGCTAGTAGCTTCTATTTAATTCGGCAGCCACAGGTATAGGAGCGTGGATTGAACAGCTGATGCTTGTCTTTAAGCCTTTCCCGTAATCCCCTCCGGTTGTAAACCCTCATTAATTAACATCAATAAACTGACCTGTTGATAGCTCCTGAGCTCAGCAGCCACAGGTATAGGCACTTTATAGTCCTGGATGGAGCGCGGATTGAACAGCTGGTCGAGGAAGCGCTTGTCCTTGAGCCGCCTCTCGCGCAGTTCTGGCGCCAGGCCCTCCGGCTCGGGCGCGGAGCCGTCCAGCGGCATGAGTTGGATGAGCGACGCGAAGCAGCGCGTCGACATCACGCGGACGGCTTCGCAGTGGTCGCTCATACGACCTACAGGGAAAATGCTTCATATTGTTTTCGGTAAGAGAGATATATGCGAAGAGAACGTAAGCAAATGTAACAGATTATTTTTGATTTTACTATTGGAATAATCTCGTGCATGCAAAATTACATTGTTTCATTACTTGAAAAAAACATTGAGGAAAAATGTATGTACCATTTAGACGTGTGCGCCGCCACGCCGCGCCGCCGGCCATTTGTACCCACGCCGGGCAATCATCGGCGTGAAATCGGCGTGGCGGCCAATACGCCACAGTCGCTATCAGATATTTCGGAGCGGCCAAGGTGGTCACAATTATCTGAACAACGCCTCTATTATCAAGGTGATAAAGTGCATGTTCAGATATTTTTGAGTATCTTGGCTGCTCCAATATATTTGATGGCGACTGTACATACCACAACTTAAGCAGCGTGCTCCCCAAGAAAGACACCATCTTCTTTTTTCTTTTTTTAGGGAATTTATGTAGAAAAGTTAGTGTGTGTAAATATGTATGGTATTAATGAATTATAATCGGGTCGTAAACAGTCACGTTGAAACTCACGACAGTCACGTTCGACTTACCTAACAGAGGTATGACGAGCAACGCTATGTAAGGCACCACTTTTAGTTGCAGCGCTTCGACAACTCTGGAGATGGCTTCGACGGTTCCGCAGCGGACTTGGACGTACGTCATATTGCTCAGGGCTGGCAAGAGCTGAAAAAAACCCGATATTTTAGATAAAAGGTTACGGAAAGTGTACTTTGTTCGTTTATGACATGACAATAACTATATGTTTTCGTGAATCTTTTAAAGTGAATATTCTATTCTATTCGCACTACAATAGTTACTGGTGTGAGTGTTTCAAAAGGTTAACTTTATGCGCTCCGATGTCCTGAATAGGTGTGGAATCGATGCAACAACTTTCAAACGTCTGTAACGTTGCACGTACATGTTATTTAAACTTTAATTTAATATTAATTTTACTTATTAAAATAGTTAATTTTTTGAATAAAATTAACTTATTTTAATCAATTTTAAAGAAATAAATCATTTATATTATTACCTAATTTATAATCAATTATTGTTAATTAAGTATTAACAAATTATTTACATTTTAATACCTAACTTATAAAATCAATTATTAACAAATATATACATTTTAAAACTTAATTTCTAAAATTAAATATTTTAAATATTAACAAATAAATTATACCTTATTACCTAATTTACAAATATCAATCAACTGTTTTTTATTATTTATATTTTATCATCTAACTTATTTATAACCAATTATACAATTTTATTCATTCATATATTTAATTTAAGTTGTTCTATTTCAATCTATTTTACTGTCGTAAAATAACATTTGAAATCTTTAATAACAACACTTGTAATATAATAAAAAATAAAAAATAGTTATTACCATGCATGCATTTTTGAGCGTTCACATAATTATTAATATGAGTGACTGTACTGGCGACGGATCCCTATTGTGACGTCATGGAAAGTTCGCGGCCGCCTGCAGCGCGCCCGCAGCCGCGAGAGCCATCCGGTCAGTCCGCGTCCCACCGTCTCGCCATACGACTGTCGCCACCTTGCTCGCAGCGCACATCTCCTGTGCCGTCCGCGCTTGCGATTTAATTATTTAAATAATTTATTTTAATCGTGGTGTACGCGGACACCTTTTTTTTTATCTCCTCCCGACGTGTTCGGGACTTCAATATTTAATGCTACGTTCCAAGGCGTAAGCAATTACTGCACCCACGTATTGGTAAGTTTAAGTGTTGAACGTTTTTAATTGTAGGAATAGGTAATTCAATTGAAGTAGCTTCACTTTTAGTCATATAGAAATCAGTGTTAGATTAATTAAATTGTCATGATAGTTATACCTACTTATTGTTGCTGTGCTTTTGCTGATGGAATGTTCTAGTACTTTCCTTTGTTTTTTTGAAGCGGGTACGAGTATGATTGTTGCGTACCCACTTATTTAATTTAACTTCTTTGTTCTTTCTTTCTTTTTCTTTACCTTCTGTGCTTTCTTGCGACTCCGCTCTGCTTGTGAACACAACACGCTTTCCGCCTGCACTGCTTATTCATCATCATCATCATCATCGTCGCAGGGTGTTCACAGGCCAGAGCGAGCTAGAGCACCATACTAAGACCGTGTACCGTTATCTACAGGGTGCAAGATTTACTTTTGGAAGCTGCGCGCGTGGCAAACAAGTACACGTACCCATACCACCACCCAGACGGCTGGTTGGAGCCACAGTTGCTCGCCGCCGTCGCCCCTGCTCCTGCTTCACCGCTGGCCGAGAGGCACCTGCCGGACCCTCGACACAACCAGGGCAGTACCGGGCCGCGAGCGCAAAACTAGACCTGGCCGTAGACCACCCACGACCGCTCGGCATTTAGTTTTTTAATAAATAGTTTTTTTTTAATTGTTGACGTTTGTTTCATTTTCATTGCTAAAACTAAAACGTCACATTGGTTTTTTATTTTCATTTTAAAATAGTAGACGTCACATTGGCGCCCAATAACGTGGTCTATGGTCTGGTTTTGCCTCGCAGGATTTGCGTGTTTGTTGTTTTTTTATTTTTTGTGAAACGTTTCATTTTTTTTTTTGGTTGCTAGTAACTCATGTGTACCTAAATTTTAATAGTTATATTCAATTAAATAATATTTAGTGTTCAATTAATTGGTATTTTTAAAATTTCTGACATTTTAATTTAATTTTATATTTTTTTCCTTGTAATTGTAATTGAACCAATAATTATAATAGTCTGAGTATTAATTTATTGAAATTTGACATTTAGAATTTTAATTCAATCTATTTATTTTGTGTGTCTTAACTTGTTGTTTCTTTTAACACCTGTGCTAGCACCTTGCGGCTAGTACAGTCAGTTACAATTATTGTTTTTAACTGTTAGATTTTTTTGTGTAAGTCTTAGGGTACACATTAGTTACAATATCTAATGCTTGTTTTGTTTTTATTTTTGTGATTGTTTTTTTTAAATTTTATTTTGCGCTTAATTTTTTTTATCGCCAACCAGAACGTTATTAATTACTTTATATTTTTGTAACAGGCGGAGTATTTCAGTTAGTATAAAGCGTTCAACACTTACTATTGCCACTTACGTTATTATTAGTACGCACCTTTTTTTTTTTATAATAGTGTTTTTTTATAATAGTTTTAAAACATGGAGTACCCAGTTAAATTCTTGTCGCTCCAAAAGCCGGAGTTAGAGTACGAGGTTAGTGTACGCGGTGAGACTCCTGGTACTACTGTCCAGGACTTGCGGAAGCAAATTTCAAAATTAGGGCCACTGTTTCCATCTGAGGACATTTTAGAGAGTAATTTCCCGGTCTCGGCAGATTTGAAGGGTGTTAGTGATGCCCTCGCGAAGGTTCAGTCGAATTTAGATGCACGGCCGGATAGGAATGTATTACTTCGTACACAGAACCTTCTGCATCATATATATCACCGCTTGAACAGAATCGTTTGTGATGAAACCACAAAGCCCATGTATGACGCGTGCGTCCAGGAATTTCGTTCCCAGTCAGCCAGATACAGTTCCATTAAAGCCCCTGCTGCCGCAGCTGCTTTACCTACTCCGACTGAGGAACCTGTAGCCATCGCGTCACCAGTTAACGTTAATGTCACGTGTGACCGCGGTAGTTTCAACGAGCTATGCAAAATCAAGTTTGATGGCAAGTCTTGCGTCCGCGCCTTTATACAGCGTATTACAGAGTTTTGTGAGGCCAGGTCAATTTCAGACAAAAAGCTTTTGTCGTATGCCACGGAGATTTTTACAGGTGACGCATTACACTGGTACCGGAATGTGAAGGGTCAGGTGTCCAACTGGGTTGAGCTTGCTTCGTTGCTTAGGCAGGATTTCAGTCAGAAGGACTATGATTACAGGTTAAGCAATGAAATACGTTCGCGTACACAGGGCGAGTCCGAGAACATCACCGTGTATCTTTCAATTATGTCCGGGTTATTCTCACGCCTCACTAAACTTATGCCCGAGGACGAGAAATTGGAGATTCTTCTCCATAATATACGACCATGCTATGCTAGTACCTTAGCTTCAGCGCCCGCGATTACTGATATAAATACCTTGCGTGAGCATTGTCGTAATTACGAGTCCATTCAAGCACGTCTTGCTGATTTTCGAGAGCCACCCAGGCGGGCAGCTGACACCTTGGCACCTGAGTTTGCCTACACCTATGCTGGTAATAACTATAAACAAAATGCAAATAGTAATTATAATAAAAATTACTTATATAGGAATAATAATAATAAACATTTTAATCAAAACAATTCTAATCAATCAAATCAAAGAACATATAATAATAATAATAACAATTTTAATAAGTACAATTCGAATCAATATAATAATAGGTCTAATGCAAATAATAACAATAATTATAACAATATGAAACAGGTACATGCAGTCGTTACCCCACCCCCCCTCAAAACGTTATTTTGCCCTAGGTGTCGTAATAATAGTCACAATCTGCGTCAATGTACAGCTAATAAGGATGAGGTTTATTGCTTTAAGTGCGGTCATAAGGGCGTTAAATCTCCTGATTGCCCTACTTGCAATCAGAACAAGCCCTCCACATCAAAAAACTAATTAGTCAGAATTGTGCCCACCATCGTGAAAATAATTTTGATTCGGAAGATTGGAGCAAATGGCTGAAAACGATTAATATATTTTTCAGTTCGTATAAGATCGCCACAATTCTGGATGTTGACCCTATTAATGACAGTCGTCCTTATGCCACGGTACAAGTCAACGGTATGAATATGACAGGGTTACTCGATTCTGGCGCGGAATTAACTATCCTGAAAAGTGAGGCTCATCAAGCACTCCAAGGGCTAGCTATTCATACGGATCACCGTATCGCTGCGATCGGAGTTGGTAACCGCGCCATGCAGAGTACGGGTTACATCAACTTGCCTGTACATTTTAACAATAAGTTTCGTTTCATCACCGCTTACATTGTGCCAGAGATTAACACGGACTTTATTTTAGGCGTAGATTTTTGGCGTAAATTTGATATTCTGCCTAAGCTGAGCAGCATTACTTTTCCTAAGGCTTCATTGGCAAAGGTAGATCTTAAACCACAAGACCCCTCTTATATTCACGACTACGAGCACTTAAACACATCAGAGAGGTCCATAGCTGACAACATTATTGCACAGTTCGAGGACATCTCCACCGAGCGCAAAGGATTAGGTAAGACCAGTCTCATTGAGCACCGTTTAGATACAGGAGACGCGCAGCCGATCCGACAACGCTACTATCGCATGTCACCGGAGAAGCAACGGATCCTCGTGGAACAGGTAGATGAGATGCTTAGTCTCGACGTCATTGAGCCCTGTGAAAGCGCCTGGTCTTCGCCTGTTTTGCTGGTCACAAAGAAGAACGGTCAGCCTCGGTTCTGCCTCGATAGCAGGAAGCTTAACTCCGTCACTCGAAAGGATGCGTATAAATTACCTTACACGTCAGAAATATTGGACAACCTGCGTGACGCCCGCTACCTTTCGAGCGTTGATTTGTCCAAGGCTTTTTGGCAAATCCCTATAGCCGTCGAGGATAGGGACAAAACTGCTTTCTACGTTCCTGGACGCGGTACATTCCGTTTCAAAAGAACCGCGTTCGGGTTGACCAACGCGCCAGCAACACAACAACGGTTAGTTGATCTCCTTTTTACAGATTGTGACCTAAAAGTTTTTGCATACTTGGATGACATTATTATAATATCGGAGAACTTCGATTCTCACGTGTCACTCCTTTTGAAGGTCTTAGACAAACTTCGACAGGCAAATCTTACGGTTAACTTGGAGAAGTGTCAATTCTTTAGGAGTCATCTTAAGTATTTGGGGTACGTTATAGACAATCAAGGTCTTCGAACGGACCCAGGTAAGATTGATGCCATCTTAAATTACCCGACACCTACTTGTCGCAAGGACATCAAACGATTTTTAGGAACTGCTACCTGGTACCGTCGCTTCGTGCCTCAGTTTAGTACTATAGCAGGCCCTCTTAATAGGTTAACTTCCTCCAAGAAGGGTGCACCGCCTTTTAAGTGGACTCCAGAGGCCGATGCAGCTTTCCGTAAGTTGAAGGAATGTTTAGTTTCCGCCCCAGTGTTGTCCTGCCCTGACTACGACAAGGCTTTCGAGGTGCACACCGATGCTAGTAACTATGGTGTGGGAGCAATGCTTACCCAAACCATAGACGGTAAGGAACACCCCGTTGCTTATATGAGCAAGTCGTTGTCAGCGGCAGAGCGCAACTATAGCATAACTGAGCGGGAGACACTTGCAGTACTTATAGCCTTAGAGCATTGGAGGTGTTATTTGGAAAATGGGAAGCCGTTTACTGTCTTCACAGACCACAGTGCGTTAAAGTGGTTCCTTTCTCTAAGTAATCCTACCGGTCGTCTAGCACGCTGGGGAGTACGCTTGTCTTCTTTCAACTTCGAGCTAAAACATCGTCGAGGCGTAGATAACGTCATTCCAGACGCTCTTTCTAGGGCTGTTCCCATTAATACTGTTGATCTAACCAATTCGTACCTTAATACGACAGACTTGTGGTATAAAAACATTTATAACTCTTGTCTTACAAAACCACAAAATTTTCCAAATTTTTTGATTAAAAACGATTCCTTATATAGATTATGTAAAAATAAACACGAGGCGACGTCTGAGTTCTCTTGGAAGGAAGTAGTTCCGAGTGAATTTCGTCACGATGTTTTAGAGGAGAATCACTCCGAGCCCATGGCTGGACATCTAGGTATCTTTAAAACGTATCGTCGATTAGCGTTGAGATACTTCTGGCCAGGGATGCATAAAGATGTTGTACAATTTGTAGGTTCCTGTACTAAGTGTTTGGAGTACAAGCATCAAAATCATCAAGTTCTTGGTGAAATGGGGCGTCCCAAACAGTGTTGTAGACCCTTTCAAATGGTCTCTATTGATCTTATGGGGCCTCTGCCTATTACGCGTAAGCAAAATCAATACATTTTGGTCATAACCTGCTGTTTTTCAAAATATTGTTTAATTTTTCCCATTCGTAATGCAACTTCCACAATTATAACTAAAATTATTGAGGACCAACTTTTTTTAGTTCATGGTGTGCCTCAAACTATATTTATGGATAACGGAAGCCAATTTACTAGCAATATGACCGTTGACTTGTTCAAAAAGTATAATGTGCCAAACATATTTTACACTCCTCGTTATACGCCACAGGTTAACCCTGTGGAGCGTCAAAATCGCACAATTGTCACATGCTTATCAACCTTTGTCAATGAAGATCACAGGACCTGGGATTTATTTATACCAAAAGTCCAGTTTGCTATAAATAACTCTGCAAACGAAGTTACTGGTTACTCCCCTTCGTTCCTCGTTTACGCCAGAGACCTGGTTACATGTGGTACGCACTATGTCGATAATGACCTCGGTCGAGAGTTGATGTTTTTACCACGTGACATTTATACCGAAAATCTAGGTTGTATGGCTGAAATATTTGATAATGTACAGGCAAGGTTATGGCAAGCTCACGTGAAAAATACTGCTCATTATAACTTACGTCGCAAGCATGTAGAATTTAACGTAGGAGATAAGGTCATGAAGCGTGCTTATGTTTTGAGTGACAAAGATAAGTACTTCTGCAAAAAACTGGCCCCGAAGTTTATACAGTGTCGCGTTGTTGAAAAGAAGTCCCCATTAGTTTATGTGTTGGAGGATATGTCTGGGAAAAATATTGGCACGTGGCACATAAAAGATTTAAAATTAGTAGGTTTAAATAAATAAAATTAAATAAATATATTTTAAACTTACTCGTATTACAATTGCTCCCTCGCTCGTTAACATCCTATACTAAGTGCAAAATTGTATTTGTATTGGTTCCCAGTTAACAAAGAACTGGTTACCTACAAATGACTGGACGCGTTTGAATCCATGGCTATAAGCCAGATGCTAACGTTTTTTTATGAAATCGAGATGTATGAAAGCGTGAAAGATGGAATGAAAGTGAAATTGCAAATACGTTAACGTATATTGCGCGGATTTTCTTCCGAGGAACAAAATCCTTTACCGATGCCAGGGGGTAATGTAACGTTGCACGTACATGTTATTTAAACTTTAATTTAATATTAATTTTACTTATTAAAATAGTTAATTTTTTGAATAAAATTAACTTATTTTAATCAATTTTAAAGAAATAAATCATTTATATTATTACCTAATTTATAATCAATTATTGTTAATTAAGTATTAACAAATTATTTACATTTTAATACCTAACTTATAAAATCAATTATTAACAAATATATACATTTTAAAACTTAATTTCTAAAATTAAATATTTTAAATATTAACAAATAAATTATACCTTATTACCTAATTTACAAATATCAATCAACTGTTTTTTATTATTTATATTTTATCATCTAACTTATTTATAACCAATTATACAATTTTATTCATTCATATATTTAATTTAAGTTGTTCTATTTCAATCTATTTTACTGTCGTAAAATAACATTTGAAATCTTTAATAACAACACTTGTAATATAATAAAAAATAAAAAATAGTTATTACCATGCATGCATTTTTGAGCGTTCACATAATTATTAATATGAGTGACTGTACTGGCGACGGATCCCTATTGTGACGTCATGGAAAGTTCGCGGCCGCCTGCAGCGCGCCCGCAGCCGCGAGAGCCATCCGGTCAGTCCGCGTCCCACCGTCTCGCCATACGACTGTCGCCACCTTGCTCGCAGCGCACATCTCCTGTGCCGTCCGCGCTTGCGATTTAATTATTTAAATAATTTATTTTAATCGTGGTGTACGCGGACACCTTTTTTTTTATCTCCTCCCGACGTGTTCGGGACTTCAATATTTAATGCTACGTTCCAAGGCGTAAGCAATTACTGCACCCACGTATTGGTAAGTTTAAGTGTTGAACGTTTTTAATTGTAGGAATAGGTAATTCAATTGAAGTAGCTTCACTTTTAGTCATATAGAAATCAGTGTTAGATTAATTAAATTGTCATGATAGTTATACCTACTTATTGTTGCTGTGCTTTTGCTGATGGAATGTTCTAGTACTTTCCTTTGTTTTTTTGAAGCGGGTACGAGTATGATTGTTGCGTACCCACTTATTTAATTTAACTTCTTTGTTCTTTCTTTCTTTTTCTTTACCTTCTGTGCTTTCTTGCGACTCCGCTCTGCTTGTGAACACAACACGCTTTCCGCCTGCACTGCTTATTCATCATCATCATCATCATCGTCGCAGGGTGTTCACAGGCCAGAGCGAGCTAGAGCACCATACTAAGACCGTGTACCGTTATCTACAGGGTGCAAGATTTACTTTTGGAAGCTGCGCGCGTGGCAAACAAGTACACGTACCCATACCACCACCCAGACGGCTGGTTGGAGCCACAGTTGCTCGCCGCCGTCGCCCCTGCTCCTGCTTCACCGCTGGCCGAGAGGCACCTGCCGGACCCTCGACACAACCAGGGCAGTACCGGGCCGCGAGCGCAAAACTAGACCTGGCCGTAGACCACCCACGACCGCTCGGCATTTAGTTTTTTAATAAATAGTTTTTTTTTTGATGACGTCTGTTTTTTATTTCAAAACTAAAACGTCACACGTCGTGACGGATGTGAGCGGGACGTCGGTTGAAATCCCCACATAGACGCACCGGTACCTCAGACACTACAGTCGTCGAGTCGCCAGGACGCTCGCGTTCCCATACAAACGTAGTTTGCTCTCATTTTAAAACAACATGCTTTAGAACCACAAACTTTGGCATGGGCATTCTAGTAGTACAGATCTATGTCGGTAATTCGTTTTCGTTGCTAAAAATTGTAATACAAAGAAAATACTGCCAGATACAGATTCACATACAAAACTTATTTTTGCTATGTTTTCTTTGTGTTACATTTTTTAGCAACGAAAACGAATTACTGACAGATCTGTACTGCTAGAATGCCCATGCCAAATTTCGTGGTTCTAAAGCATGTTGTTTTAAAATGAGAGCTGAACTACGTTTGTATGGGGACGCGAGTTCACGCGAGCGTCCTGGCGACTCTTAAGTCTGCGCACAGACTACACAGACACCTCATCATTAAGCATTTTACAAGGAACACGAGGTCACCACTCATCACACATCAGCGCACTTTTATTCGTAAACTACGATTCGAATAGCACATTTCAATAGTATTTTATACCAATTTGTAGTATAATAATCCGGGATCAACCCTGTAATTTGATTTTTGTGCATATTTTTAATTCACATGAGTAATGATCAAAAACGCTCAATTGAAATAAGCGGTCGCGCTCTCATACGAAATTAGTACGGGAGCACAGATGCATGGTGACCCCGAGTTGTACTTAATGTTCTATTTAGTGATTGAGGTTATCTGTGAGTTTGTGTAAGCCTACACCTCTTCTAGACTCTGGCTCGCGGAAGGCTCCTTCAGACTAGCGCCTTTTGATAGCGGGTGCGACGAGAGCGGCACAACGCGCGCGCATCGTTCTCTCGAGGGGAAAATTTGCTCTTATTGCGCTCCGCTTTCGTCTCGCTAACAAAACGCGGGAGTCCGAAGGAGGCCTTTAAGTGAGGCATAGAATTAACCTTTTGGCCGCCTTGCGTCAAAATTGTAAGCTAGTCGTTAGTAGATAAAGTAGCAGAGCAGGTGACATCTATGAGTGAGGTAAGGTAAAGTGTGGTGACCTCTCGCACGACGGTGGCCATGAGCCGGTGCGGGTCCTGGCGCGCCATGGCGGCCAGCGCGCGCGCCGCCATGTGCCGCACGGCCGTGTGCGCGTGCCGCACCAGCGCCGCGCACGCGCCGCACCCGCGCGCCACCGCCGCCCACGCGCCCGGCGCCAGCGACCCGCACACTGTCTCCAACACTTGCAGCCGGGAGATCAGCTCTTCTGACGCCTCCACGTCGGTGTTGTTTAACTCTGGAACAATATTGGTTGTTGAGGTTCCACAGACAAAAAAAAGGCGACCAAAACTCTTAGTACTTATTTAATATCACACGATTTCTACACATTTAAAAGAAGCTAGAAGACTTTGATTGATACAAATGCTCGCCAGTCTGCATAACCATGAACGTAACCTTACGTTCGAAATTTCGAATGAAATTCCGACCATTGGTCGCACAATACTATTTTACACAATTAAAACGTTCACAAAATTCTGCTGCTTTAAAAATTTCATAGTTTTCTGCTGAGTTACCTCGATCAGACATCGATTGCGATATTTAAGATTGGTATAACACTAACCCTTTTAGTTTCATAACTTCCATCTGTCCAACACTGTTAGCCGAAAAACAACATATAAATAAAACACTAAAAACAAATCAGGTTATTTCAGTAAGTAGAACTTACGAGTGTCAGTCGGGACTTCCGCGAGGGGCTCCGTGATGAACTCCCACAGCTTGGGCAGCTTCTGCGGCAACTCGTCCCCGAAATATCTCGTGAGACTTGTGAAAGCGAGTGTTGCTCCCCGTCGTTGGATGCGGAGTTTCTTCCGGTTCTATTGAAAAATATTTAAAATGAATATTCCTGACGTGAAAAACAAGAAAATAACAATGCTATTTGAGAGCAAAACAAAACTAGTACGCTTGACCATTGAATTGTGCCCGATCTGTAACCCATATAGGGTGAGAATGTATGCGTAGCGCCATTGTAAACTGATAGGGACATAGACTAATTAGGGAGTAGTTTGCGGCATTACCTCGTCCTCGCGCTCGTGCGTGGTGTCGAGCGGGAGGTCCGGCATGGCGTGGTGCGTGGGCGGCCGGCCGCGCCGCGGGGTGACCTTCACCGCCGCACGCTGCTGCTCCCATAGGGTCAAGATACCGACGTACGCGTCCACTGTGGAAATCATCGTTTCATTATTCTTTAGGAATGGTTAGGCGCTATCCCCCATATAACCGTATCGACAATGCAAGCCGATTTATTACAGTTCATTTTATGAGTTAGGGAACATCATTTGACCAACCAAACCAGATAAATTCAGTTCAGTAACTATAAAAATCGATCACAGCAATTGTTTAATTGTAAAAGAAGAGAACGAACTACGGGTACGTAATTTCCTTTTCAGTGAAAGTTGACGTTTATATATTATTTGGTCGCTAAAACTATTAACAATTTGTGATACAGTATGCAATACAAAGTTGCCTCCTAATTTTCCTTTAGTTTATGACAACTCTTCAGTGTATAATTTAAATCAAATATAAATCTTACTAGGTGGTCCATGCGTTGCTCTATCCGCCTTCCCCTCCGCGCCGCTATCGCTGCCCGAGTCGCCGTTCACCTCATCGGTATTATCCGTCAAAGACACGTGCGGCGTGAACTCTGGGTCGCATCTGAAAGGTTTCATTTGCATGTAATCTATGTTTATGTGTATTGAGTCTCCAGTTAACCCTTACAGGAATAGCAAAACTAATAAAATGGAGTCCTAGTTGTGACCTGTCAAAGTAAACTTCATACTTTTTTTTATGGCTCGCTTGCGTCCGTGATTAAAGCTCCTTCCGTTCGTTAAAGCTCGGTCCGTTCCTTAGCGTGCTCAAAGGGTTAATTACAAGATTAATAATAATAACATCAATTGACAATATGACAACGTGGGAATAAGTACAAGTTGATAGGTAACATTTGATAATATAATATGCTTATTTGCACCAGTGAGAGACAGATCTAGCATTTGAAGCTGTCTATCTAGCCGCACTTTTATCTAGTAGACAAACAGTCCACGGTATACAATACATTTCTGGTACGGTCACAAGTGTTGCGGTCATTAGGTTTATACTAACCTGAGGAACGCCTTCAAGTTGTGCAGTATCTTGTTGTTGGGACTAGGCTCGCGGCACACCAGGCGCGACGCGAGCGCGGCCAGCGACTCCGCCGACTGCGCCTGCAGTTCCTCCCACACCTCCTTCTTGATACTCTCCATCAGCGGCCTCACAACTGGGTTTAATTTCTCTGGTAACGAGTTTAGACTAGCACACGCCCCTGCTAAAGCTGCTTGTACGGAGATGTTTAGAATAGTTTGTTCAGTAGCGCATTGATTGACGGCAGTTTGTAGATTCTTTCGACGCTCTTCCAAAGTTGTTACTACGCGTTTTAGTTTTAATGACGCTACCATTGGCTCTGTGACTGTTGTCATATGAATTACCTGTTCGAGACGAACGATATTGTTGAATTCTTCGCCGTCGACGGGTAGTTTATAATGTTTCATCATGGCTAGTAAATCGCGAGCTTCCTGGAGTATTCTATTACAGTTTAGCGCGACTTCGTCGTAGTATAACGCTTGATTCAAAGACGCATGTAAAGCTATGGTTAGTGGAGGGGGCGCTAGTCTACTTATTGGATCGTCGGTATCGCCGTCGACTTTATCTCCGAATATCGGAGGGGGGAACAGATTGTGGTGTAAGGACCGTCGTGCCCAAGCGGAGACCACTAGACCCGCCACTAGCCGCTGCAGTGCGCTCGACGATCTTAGATGTACTAGCAACACTTTCACAAAACAGTCTATAGGACTTTCGTCTTCAGGTTTATACTCTATACCAGGGGCTGGTTGTACTAGATAACAGGATAGGTATCCGAGGATTTCTGCGGCGAGGCAGCGCGCTCGAGTCACGTTCTTATCTCGAACGCAGGTAGGTTGAGATTCGCTTCCACCGAGGAACCACTTCTGATTTGGCCTCATCTCAGGGGGTAAGGCTTCTAGTTGACTTGGCTTCGTCGGCGCTCTTTTTTCTTTTGGAGGCGGGTGAAGTAATAGATTGGGTGCTATTGGTAACTTAGCCGGCTGCATAGCTAAACACAGCCATGTAGCTAGTAAAGGACAGGCGGCGACTAAAACTACGCCTAGCGGCGCGTATCGGAGGAGATTCTCCCAAACTTGAACGGCGATCATCTGTATATCGCCGACGTGCTCGAATAAAATTCTTTGGTAAACGTGTCTCATAGCCTCTTGTAGCAACTCCGGGGTCCACATTAAATATTGGACGCCATTGATCGGTTTAACATCTCCATTGCTTGATCCGCTGTTGCCATTCCTGTCTGGAGGCTTGACTTCTGTGACTAGTGGCCTCGTGAGGGTTCTCAGTGTTTGAAGGGAAGCTTTTCTGACTGAGCTGGTGGAGTGGTCTAAATACGGCCAAAGTCTTGGTAGGACGTCGGCCAAGTCGATGGGATGCAGGAGTTTGGCCGCTTGTGGCATCGCCATGAGGGATGCAAGAAGCGCCATGTAGGAGTTAGCGGGGGCGGCGAGGTCGTCCTGAAATAAATAAGATTTTAGGACTAACTTGTTTTATTTTGCAGTGCATATTCAAAACTAGGCTAGGCGATTGTGACGGGCACCCTTGCTTCAGGACGGGCACAGCATAGGGCGATTTGTTTGACTGTGTGTGTCTGTATGTTTCAATATTATTTAGTTTATGTGGTTTTTAGGCTACGTTTGTTGATTGTTTAATTTTTGTAAACTAGGTATTTCCACAATGTGGTTTGCTGTCTGAAAGAGGGTAAGGTATTTTACTAGATGAGAGCGGCAAGGGACTAAACATTTACGTAATCTTCGGTTTGGGTCAATATTTAAGAATTTAGTGTAAGTTTCAAAACTTTTTGATAGTATTCGTGCATGTGCGTGTTTCTGCGGCTTCCTTAGCACCTGTGGCTAGTTTTGTACCCCCCTGAAGTCCCGCCGGGACTTCCAGTTTGCCATGGCATTAGAGGACGTCCTGCGGCATGATGATGAAGGCAAGTACCTGGTCGTGCAGCAGCTGCCACAGCCTTGCCACCACGGTGGGCAGCACCTCGGCGCGCGCCGCGGCCAGCGCCGCCGCGGCCGGGGCCAGCGCGCCCGCCGCCACGGCCGACACGTCCTCCGCGGGGTCGCTCAGACCCGATATTAGGTGCTCGATGGCGCCGCTCTCGCATGCCAATTCCTATTGTGTGAAAAAAAAAACAAGTTGTACAAATTAAATTTAATAACAATCGACTTCATCGACCCTCAGTACCTATACCTACTAATAATATTATAAATGCGAAATTACCAAAGCGAGAGGAGATAACAGACAAACAGTCTGTCTGCTACCTACAGCCTTGGCCAGAAGTGTTGAGCACCAATGCGATTTTCATACAAAACTGGAAAGTTTAGTCCATCGTTTCCATCTTTGTTTAAGTTATTTTGTCAATTAATTTAAACTAATAGGCATGTTTTGTTGAAGTTAGTAGTAACTGCATATAGAGCAGGCTCTGCCGTACAACGTCGTATGAATAATTCCGCACCGCAGTTTGACTTGTGATCCTTGTAGTACTACTCCTGGGCTTCAAGAAAGTCCATGTTGCCAGGCTGGAAAGTGGTGCCGTTTCCCCCACCACCCCCCCCCCCCCCCCCCCTGAACATCCCCACCCCACATTTTCAAAAACCTATCGTGTGTGGTCTCATATGAAAGGGCTAATAGAGGCGGTTCTAAAAATATACCACATCATTACATTTCAGCCATTTTTTTTAAATTAAAACAAAAATAATTTTCAAAACATACCAAGTTTGGGCTCCTCCAGATACGACATGGCTGATTATTTTTTTGTACAATATATCACAAATGATACTTGATACCCTCATATGTAACCCCAAGAAAGCAATTTTGAAAATAATTTCATTAAGTATTTATTTTTTAATTTTCAATATTACAAAATAACGCAGTACAAAATGTACTGAAGTAGAGTTCTGCTAGAGTTCTACTCCAGTACATTTTGAAAAATTAAAAAAAAATGCTAAATGAAGTTATTTTCAAAATTGCTTTCTTGGGGTTAGATATGAGGGTATCAAGTATAATTTGTGATATATTGTACAAAAAAATTATCAGCCATATCGTATCTGGAGGAGCCCAAACTTGGTATGTTTTGAAAATTATTTTTGTTTTAATTTAAAAAAAATGGCTGAAACGTAATGATGTGGTATATTTTTAGAACCGCCTCTATTAGCCCTTTCATATGATACCACACACGATAGGTTTTTGAAAATGTGGGGTGGGGATGTTCAGGGGGGGTGGTGGGGGAAACGGCACCACTTTCCAGCCTGGCAACATGGACTTTCTTGAAGCCCAGGAGTAGTACTACAAGGATCACAAGTCAAACTGCGGTGCGGAATTATTCATACGACGTTGTACGGCAGAGCCCGCTCTAATAGAATATTTGCAATATGTCGCACCGACTTAAATTTACATTTTTGGTACCTTCTGTTTTCATATTTTTTAAGTACCTTGAAAGTGTTATTAAGTGAAGTTTTCTATATTTATAAATAAAATATAACATTTACCGTTACCGTACATTGTTAGGATAGGGAAATAATGCTTAACATCAAAATTGTAAACAAAAAACACCTGTGGGACGGGAAGTTGGACACCTATGCTCAACACTTCTGGCCAAGGCTGTATCTTTCTACGTCTCAACCGATTTCAAACCCAACACAAGGCAAGGCCTGGAGAAGTCTCGCCTACATAAGCAATAATAACCCCGACTGTTATTACGGATGGCGATTTGAGATTTCACTCCAAAAATATATGTAGCTATGATATAACAGATGGAAAGGCAACTTATACCCCTCCTGATCCCATGACCGGACTGCTGCTGCACCACTAGAGTGGACAACATCGTAGGAAAAGTGCGAACGCGCATCTGCGCGAACAGACCACGTCAAGGGTTTGCGCGCATGTCTCGTGCCCAGGGACCGGAAAACCCCTTCATTTGATTAATCTTTTCGATAGGGTAACCCAAAGATAGGGTTACCGTAACCGTTTTACAAGGGTTAACCATATTCAATGTGGTTTCCCTATCGAAATGTCTTAACAATAGAGTTTACAATAGCTTTAACGCATTCTACAAACATTTAATAGGGTAACCTCATTGGGGTTTTTCGATTCGGTAATGGGTAACCTTTGGGTAAGACAATGATGTGCTTACCGAGTTGATACGGTTTGTAAAAACAACCGTATCAAATACCTGATGTAATACCCCTTTATTGGTAACCGGTTCCGGTCCTTGCTCGTGCCGCCGCCTATAGATATGTAGCCACTATGGGTGTGGTATCGTGGTGTGGTGTGGCAGGTACCTGTCTCGCGGCCAGCAGGTACTTGAAGCCGAGCAGCGCCCCGTGGCGCGCCTCCCACTGCTGCTGCGCCGCCAGCGTGGACAGCAGCGCGGCCGCGGGGCGCGCATCTGTAGCCACTATGGGTGTGGTATCGTGGTGTGGTGTGGCAGGTACCTGTCTCGCGGCCAGCAGGTACTTGAAGCCGAGCAGCGCCCCGTGGCGCGCCTCCCACTGCTGCTGCGCCGCCAGCGTGGACAGCAGCGCGGCCGCGGGGCGCGCATCTGTAGCCACTATGGGTGTGGTATCGTGGTGTGGTGTGGCAGGTACCTGTCTCGCGGCCAGCAGGTACTTGAAGCCGAGCAGCGCCCCGTGGCGCGCCTCCCACTGCTGCTGCGCCGCCAGCGTGGACAGCAGCGCGGCCGCGGGGCGCGCATCTGTAGCCACTATGGGTGTGGTATCGTGGTGTGGTGTGGCAGGTACCTGTCTCGCGGCCAGCAGGTACTTGAAGCCGAGCAGCGCCCCGTGGCGCGCCTCCCACTGCTGCTGCGCCGCCAGCGTGGACAGCAGCGCGGCCGCGGGGCGCGCATCTGTAGCCACTATGGGTGTGGTATCGTGGTGTGGTGTGGCAGGTACCTGTCTCGCGGCCAGCAGGTACTTGAAGCCGAGCAGCGCCCCGTGGCGCGCCTCCCACTGCTGCTGCGCCGCCAGCGTGGACAGCAGCGCGGCCGCGGGGCGCGCATCTGTAGCCACTATGGGTGTGGTATCGTGGTGTGGTGTGGCAGGTACCTGTCTCGCGGCCAGCAGGTACTTGAAGCCGAGCAGCGCCCCGTGGCGCGCCTCCCACTGCTGCTGCGCCGCCAGCGTGGACAGCAGCGCGGCCGCGGGGCGCGCATCTGTAGCCACTATGGGTGTGGTATCGTGGTGTGGTGTGGCAGGTACCTGTCTCGCGGCCAGCAGGTACTTGAAGCCGAGCAGCGCCCCGTGGCGCGCCTCCCACTGCTGCTGCGCCGCCAGCGTGGACAGCAGCGCGGCCGCGGGGCGCGCATCTGTAGCCACTATGGGTGTGGTATCGTGGTGTGGTGTGGCAGGTACCTGTCTCGCGGCCAGCAGGTACTTGAAGCCGAGCAGCGCCCCGTGGCGCGCCTCCCACTGCTGCTGCGCCGCCAGCGTGGACAGCAGCGCGGCCGCGGCGCGCACGCGCGGGGCGCATCTGTAGCCACTATGGGTGTGGTATCGTGGTGTGGTGTGGCAGGTACCTGTCTCGCGGCCAGCAGGTACTTGAAGCCGAGCAGCGCCCCGTGGCGCGCCTCCCACTGCTGCTGCGCCGCCAGCGTGGACAGCAGCGCGGCCGCGGCGCGCACGCGCGGGGCGCGCATCTGTAGCCACTATGGGTGTGGTATCGTGGTGTGGTGTGGCAGGTACCTGTCTCGCGGCCAGCAGGTACTTGAAGCCGAGCAGCGCCCCGTGGCGCGCCTCCCACTGCTGCTGCGCCGCCAGCGTGGACAGCAGCGCGGCCGCGGGGCGCGCATCTGTAGCCACTATGGGTGTGGTATCGTGGTGTGGTGTGGCAGGTACCTGTCTCGCGGCCAGCAGGTACTTGAAGCCGAGCAGCGCCCCGTGGCGCGCCTCCCACTGCTGCTGCGCCGCCAGCGTGGACAGCAGCGCGGCCGCGGCGCGCACGCGCGGGGCGCGCATCTGTAGCCACTATGGGTGTGGTATCGTGGTGTGGTGTGGCAGGTACCTGTCTCGCGGCCAGCAGGTACTTGAAGCCGAGCAGCGCCCCGTGGCGCGCCTCCCACTGCTGCTGCGCCGCCAGCGTGGACAGCAGCGCGGCCGCGGCGCGCACGCGCGGGGCGCGCATCTGTAGCCACTATGAGTGTGGTATCGTGGTGTGGTGTGGCAGGTACCTGTCTCGCGGCCAGCAGGTACTTGAAGCCGAGCAGCGCCCCGTGGCGCGCCTCCCACTGCTGCTGCGCCGCCAGCGTGGACAGCAGCGCGGCCGCGGGGCGCGCATCTGTAGCCACTATGGGTGTGGTATCGTGGTGTGGTGTGGCAGGTACCTGTCTCGCGGCCAGCAGGTACTTGAAGCCGAGCAGCGCCCCGTGGCGCGCCTCCCACTGCTGCTGCGCCGCCAGCGTGGACAGCAGCGCGGCCGCGGGGCGCGCATCTGTAGCCACTATGGGTGTGGTATCGTGGTGTGGTGTGGCAGGTACCTGTCTCGCGGCCAGCAGGTACTTGAAGCCGAGCAGCGCCCCGTGGCGCGCCTCCCACTGCTGCTGCGCCGCCAGCGTGGACAGCAGCGCGGCCGCGGCGCGCACGCGCGGGGCGCATCTGTAGCCACTATGGGTGTGGTATCGTGGTGTGGTGTGGCAGGTACCTGTCTCGCGGCCAGCAGGTACTTGAAGCCGAGCAGCGCCCCGTGGCGCGCCTCCCACTGCTGCTGCGCCGCCAGCGTGGACAGCAGCGCGGCCGCGGCGCGCACGCGCGGGGCGCGCATCTGTAGCCACTATGGGTGTGGTATCGTGGTGTGGTGTGGCAGGTACCTGTCTCGCGGCCAGCAGGTACTTGAAGCCGAGCAGCGCCCCGTGGCGCGCCTCCCACTGCTGCTGCGCCGCCAGCGTGGACAGCAGCGCGGCCGCGGGGCGCGCATCTGTAGCCACTATGGGTGTGGTATCGTGGTGTGGTGTGGCAGGTACCTGTCTCGCGGCCAGCAGGTACTTGAAGCCGAGCAGCGCCCCGTGGCGCGCCTCCCACTGCTGCTGCGCCGCCAGCGTGGACAGCAGCGCGGCCGCGGCGCGCACGCGCGGGGCGCGCATCTGTAGCCACTATGGGTGTGGTATCGTGGTGTGGTGTGGCAGGTACCTGTCTCGCGGCCAGCAGGTACTTGAAGCCGAGCAGCGCCCCGTGGCGCGCCTCCCACTGCTGCTGCGCCGCCAGCGTGGACAGCAGCGCGGCCGCGGGGCGCGCATCTGTAGCCACTATGGGTGTGGTATCGTGGTGTGGTGTGGCAGGTACCTGTCTCGCGGCCAGCAGGTACTTGAAGCCGAGCAGCGCCCCGTGGCGCGCCTCCCACTGCTGCTGCGCCGCCAGCGTGGACAGCAGCGCGGCCGCGGCGCGCACGCGCGGGGCGCGCATCTGTAGCCACTATGGGTGTGGTATCGTGGTGTGGTGTGGCAGGTACCTGTCTCGCGGCCAGCAGGTACTTGAAGCCGAGCAGCGCCCCGTGGCGCGCCTCCCACTGCTGCTGCGCCGCCAGCGTGGACAGCAGCGCGGCCGCGGGGCGCGCATCTGTAGCCACTATGGGTGTGGTATCGTGGTGTGGTGTGGCAGGTACCTGTCTCGCGGCCAGCAGGTACTTGAAGCCGAGCAGCGCCCCGTGGCGCGCCTCCCACTGCTGCTGCGCCGCCAGCGTGGACAGCAGCGCGGCCGCGGCGCGCACGCGTGGGGCGCGCATCTGCGCCAGCGCCACGCCGAGGGTCTGCGCGCATGTCTCACGCACGGGAGCCACCACCTATACATTCATTATTTGTAAGACGACGTCCTTAAAGTAGTTTGGTTGGTTCAAAATAAACAACCCTTTTTATCCCCATTTAAATTGATTAAGCATTTACTTCACTTGCATTGAGTAAAGAACATCGCCTGTATTTTAAGCGCTTCAGGATTTACAGGAGTAATAGATAAGCTAGCCGATAGTGCAATGACTCACCTGGTCCGACACGAAGTCTCCGAACCGGTCCAGTGCCAGCACGCATAGCAACCTAAGCGCCATGTCCTCCAGCCACTCTTGATGTGCATCTTCCATCTGAAAACAAAGTATGTTCATTTGATATTCGTTTCATTGGTGGCTTGTAAATGTTTCATCGACTGCAGACTACGTTCTGGGCGGTGAATGAATAAATGAATGTCCTTCGCAATTCGTGTCGCCGGTTGCGTGCGCCGTGCGTCCAATGAATCGAGTCTGCGGCTTCGGTAGTCATTTGTTAAAAGCAGTTGTTTACTCCACCTGCCTAAAAGTAAACTTGTCCACTGTACCTGCTGCGGAGTGTCCCCGGCCGCCTGGCCCGCCGAGGCCGCGACGGGCGCCCGCAGCAGCTCGCGCAGCGCCGACGCCGCCCCGTGGCGCGCCTCCCACGCCGCGCTGAACAGCGTGGCCTGCAGCGCTCCGCACCAGCTCTCCAGCGGCCAGCTGGAGCTCTCTCCCCACGCTCCAGAACAATCTGGTACTGCTAATGACTGCTCCACTGTCAACAAAGGGTGCTTTCATGAGATACAGACATGATACGGTGTTGCCGTTGCCTGTACAAATCTCCACTAGTAGGTCAGACAACGTTAGTTTGCTACTTGTCCTGTGTAGTACTTACAACTAAACTCATCTATCTCCAGCTTGATCTTCTTCCGATCAGGCTCCACCGGCGGCGTGGGCGGCGCTGGCGGCTCGTCGCAGTCGCGCGACTTCTGCTTACAAAACGCCGCTTGTCGCGCTTTCCGCTTTGCTAGGTTCATCTCTCGAGAACTAAGGGGCTTTGATGATGATGGGACTAGTTCTTGCACTGGCCTCTGTGGGAAAATTACATAATTTCAAATGAGAGTACATAATAGTGTTCTGAAAACTACTGTTTATAAACAGAATTACAGAGTGCACAATAAAATACCTACACACGTTTCAATCTTATGAATTATTTTGTCGTTGAGTTGATAAATGTGCAAGAGGACATGTATCCTATCAGGATAGCCGTGTCGGAAATGTTAATTTTGATCAATGCAACTATTGTCTTTATTCGTCACCCTGACTATAATGACCATGTGTATGTCTATATGATTAAATGTAAAGTATTAACCCTGATCACTTCAGTCTTGACTGGCGGTGGTTTGGCTGGACACAGGTCGTCGTTGGTGTACAGGGAGGTTGTAAGGTCCATGCCCAGACTAGACGCCACTTCAAGTCCAAGGCGGGCGTTTAATTGCTGCCGCTGTCGCGACAGACGCTCGTTTATATCTGGAAACCACAAGGTTTATGAGCATTGTGAAAAGCAGTATGTATCTCGGCCGAAAGTGCTATATAGATGGACTCGCCCGTTATAGGTAGACGTGGTATCCTTTTTGTACATACCGGCAGCATTGAGGGCCTCTTCATCGAGGTCGTACTCGTGCCCCTCCGAGCCCATGAGGTGAGCGCCGTGCTTGAGCACCTTCTCGATGTCGAACGACTCGCACCGCAGCCGCCCGTCGCATTCTGGCTTCTCCTCTACGGACAACCAAAAAAAAAATAAACAAAAACAATCGAAAAGCGTTTAACAAACCTGTAAAAATTAAATTCTAATAGTAGCTATGTATAATCGACATTTATGTAACGCTGACTAACGTTTTAGCTAGATGAGGATTAAGGTCTGTATGTTATGTTTAGATAATGGCATTGCAAACGCAACAACGACTCTGAGAGCAAAATATTATTTTACTGCGCACAAACTGAATCGATGTCGATCCATAACTAAATCCTAGAAATTTCTGCAGAGTATCACAAAGTTGTAGTTGTAAATAAATTAACAGTAAATTGGCATACTAAAGTTACATCATTTTAAAAAGTTTTAATATGTTCGACACAATTGGCGTATCCGTTGCGAATGGTTGGTAATAATACAGGTGACCCTTGTGTCGAATAACCGGCTGAACCCCAATGAGCTAGACGAGTCACGCTCGGGACTATTCCACAGGTCTCTATTTATAGCTCGGTACAGCGAGGATCCTTGTGCATACTGCGCAGCGCAACACGTGATTACCTAACGTCGGCGAGAATTATACGGACAAGGAGTTTTGGTCATTGGTTAGGACCACGGCTGGAATACGGTCGGTTAAGAGAGCGTAGCCAAACGTTGGTTACCTATCTACTGGCAAAATTGATGTTAATAAAATAATTTCTCGTGGTAGTTCGCGAACCCAGATTGTTGAGCCACGTGTTATGAATGACCGATGTTACTAGCTGTAAGATACATCGATTATATTACACGGCTAAATTACAAACAATGGCAAATGGCTCAACAATCCGGGTTCGTGACAGTACATCTAACACGCCCATACGTGACGTATTTAACCCTACTATTGTAGTTCCAAACTGTTATTACACGGAAAACTATATTCGGATCGCTTTTAAATATTGTGAAAATATTCATATTGCGTAATTTCCGTTACTCATGTTTTGAGTTCATTAAATAAATGCAACATTTGAAGCCGGATACAATAGATGATTAGTAGAGCGACTCCTATGCACAATAACGTTATTAATATAACTTAACATTTACAGGATATCCGGTCATCGGGCTAATATTATTATATGTAAGTATTTTAATTTAACAACCGATGGTATTATAAATAATAGGCTCTGTAATGTATTTTGAACGGAATACACTCATTAGGCAATATATTATTATACCTATTGATCTTATTTAAGTTATTATAAATAGGTCAGGCAACGAACAGATATAGAGGGAAGTGCTTGGAACACAATTTTTGACTTCGTAACTTTGTTTGGACTAGTTAGGAGGTGAACATATCAGAAGTCCCCGGCCGCAGCCCTTGAGCTGGGGGGGATAAAACTAATACTTTCGTTAATAATATCTCCGAAAGTTTAAAAAGGTGTTTATCGTATTTTTCGAGCATTCAATGACTTTTTTACTTGGAAAAAATGACATTGACAATCGATTAATGTGTTTTTTTTTGTCACAGTGATTTGCAAACAGATCTAATACAAACGTAGTTCAGCTCTCATTTAAAACGACGTTGTTTAGAACCACGAAATTTGGCATGGGCATTCTAGCAGTACCTACAGATCTATGTCGGTAATTCGTTTTCGTTGCTAAAAAATGTAATACAAAGAAAATATAGCAAATATAAGTTTTGTATGTAAATCTGTATCTGGCTGTATTTTCTTTGTATTACAATTTTTAGCAACGAAAACGAATTACCGACATAGATCTGTACTACTAAAATGCCCATGCCAAATTTCGTGGTTCTAAAGTATGTCGTTTTAAAATGAGAGCTAAACTACATTTGTATGGGAACGCGAGCGTCCTGGAGACTCTTAACTATAGTTTATCTACTACGTAACTGTCAGGTCTACCTACATCTCGAATATCGAAGGATTTAGGTGACTAACTGTGAATCGGCGCTTTGAGAAAACTAAAAGTGTGTGAAAACCTCGAACCCTTCCCGGCGAAACGAGCGTCACAAAGATGTCCATTTATCATTGGAATCACACTCAAAGACATAATCTATGTATAACTCAGGGCTTCCGGCCATCTTGTGCAAATGTACCAATTGGAACCCCCGCGATAGGACCACTATCAACCAATTGTGCGCTGACAAGGCCGGCTCACTAAGGTGTCCATTCCGTCAGCCACTATAACCATAGCCACTATAACCAGCAACGGTATGGACTTTCACGAAAAATACGTTCCGAGCGATATTATTGGAGCGGAGGGGAGCGTGTGAAACAAACGTATTAAACCCTAGTCACGTTCACGAAATTGAGCGACAAACTGGAGCGTTTTTCGTGAACAGGCATAACGCTCGGGGCGTTTTTATTGAACGCTGTTAAACAAAAGCTTAGCCAAGCGTTCGCCACGGCCGTACGGTTATAGGTACAGCGTACAGTCGGCCAAAAATGTGGTCTACTACCCACACACAAGGACATCAAGGTCGTGCATGTTTTTTTTTTTTTGTATTAAAAGGTCGACTGTACCTACCGCGAATGTCGAAAATCCAAATTTCGTTATCTCCCTCTGTTACGCAATTGCTGATACTAGCGAGAGATGCAGATAACGAAATATCAATTTTCGAAGTTCGCCGACACACTGGTTACTGTGACGCTATTCGCTCTACTTATAAGCTAATAACAAGATTAGTCCCGGAGAGATGTAGGTCGCGACTCGCAGTCAATGCACTACAGATAGACGGAAACAAAAGACTTCTGCCATGCTAAGTGTGTAGCGTGTTTACGATTTTTATGTTAATTCGAACTATTCGGAACGATAGAGGCTCGGCCAGACGGTCGCCGACGGTCCAAGGTCACCCTGATCTGGGTTGGTGCTTCATACAATTGTGCTGGAAACAACTGACTACACGGTCTGTCCAGACCAAGGTCGTGCCGTCTAACGGGCTTGTCGGCGACGGTCTGGCTGAGTTTTAAGTGATCAACTTTGATATTGGAATAGGTTACACAACGTAGGGTCACTTTAAATAGTAATGCGACGGTTATATTCGCTCATGGTCAGGCAATTTATACATATCATGTGCTCTACGCTACGGTCAGCTAAGGTACCTATATGACAGGTAAAAATTTTGAAACACAATAAATAATAACCACTACAACAAAAACAAGACACCGGTTATTTTAATAAATTTGGTAAAGAATACTCCAAGCTATCCGCCACATAAAAGTACCTAAAACTCGGTTTTCCTATTCATTATTTTTTGTTCTATTAAGTTCTTTGCAATTATTTAAATTAGAGTCGACCGCAATATGTTAATTAAAACTATATGTGGTTAGTCAAAGATACGGCGGTACAAAGTATAAATCAATTATGTTATGAACAAGGATAACTGTATTAAATACGTTTTATCTAAAGATGAACTATTAGTTAGTAAGTAACAAGTTTTGTTATCGACACATTATACAAGGGACTAATGTGGAGATCCACCCAGAAGTTTTTTTAAACAGTGTCACTGTCACCATTGCTCTAAGTACCTGTCGACCAATGTTGTTTAAAGGAGTTGCAGGCACGGTGACCGCTTACCATGAATCAGGTTGTATGCTTGCTACAGACGTAAGTAAACACAAAATAAATAAATAACACGAAGTTTTCAATCTTTCTTGATCGCGTAACGTCTTCGAAATTTATATTTTTACGAATCCTCCTCTGATGGTCTCCCTTACATAGCTTGTTCTATTCGGCGTTGCATTGATGCAATTTGTTTAATAGTAACGTCAAATCCTACACACTTGTATGTATCAAACCATATAGCATCATTTCGAACGGTCCAAACATTCTACAGCATTTTTATTACCACTTTGGTAGTCTTGTTTCCTTCCTTTACACTGTCTGTGTAGGGTTTTACACAATCGGCTATGTATAATTAAAACTGAATGGAAACGGCTACTATTCAGAACCCGTTCTGAATAGTAGCCGTTTCCATGGCCGATTATATCCGCAGCGCCAATCAACGGCAATGAGGAAATCCGCGGCGATGTAGAGCGAGTGCGATAACCCCGTGCTTTTATAACGACATGGTGTTGACACGGTTTTATACATAGACCAGCAATGCGCATGTGCGAGCGCTGCTAGGACTAGATACGATGTTGGATTTACGATGTTTCACTCTTGCGCTTTGCGCCCCGTTAGTGCCAGTGTCAGTTTGAGATTTGCAGAGTAAACATTTTACATTATCATAAAATGGATGCGGAACACCTTTTTGTGCCATAAATAGGTACAGTCGCCATCAAATATATCGAAGCGGCCAAGGTACTCAAAAATATCTGAACATAGCCTTTATCGCCTTGACAATAGAGGCGTTGTTAAGATATTTGTGACCACCTTGGCCGCTTGGATATATCTGATGGTGACTGTACAATAGTTAAATAAAATACGGAATGGTAATATATATGAGCGTATTACTTATATCAAAACTATCTAATTAGAATAATATTAAGATGTATTCGAAAATGCAGTACAAAGAGGGCAATAGTGGTGTATCACATTGATTGGCGGCATGTCGATTCAGAGGCGAATTCTTTGAAACTCGTCTCATGTTTCTAGGTCCTATTTTCGGTTTAAGCTGTGGGTGGTCTATCAGTATCTAAGTAAGATAATAATTTATATAAAATGATGAAGTAGGCATATCATGACAAAAGTTCCATAAATACTCATTATAATACAACCTTTGTTACAGTTAGTTCCTACGTAATATTACTGCTGATCGATTATAATGATTATTCAGATTATCTGATCAAAATATCTGTAAAAGTATTGACCTGTACCCCAACGCTATTAGCGCAGATATCTGACAGCTAAGATAATTATTTGTAATAAAAATATTGACACGGTCGACTCCTATAGAAACCGTAGACAAGGGCGCATCTATCCTAAGAAAAACTAACGCACTAAAGAGGTCGGTCCTCTGTGGTTTTATATACACACAGAGAGCGGTCCAGAGTTCTAAGTTCCGAATTACAATAAACCTTTATTTAACCATCATACTTTTTTTTTACATTGCTTCGTTAATATTTCATTTCGTTACAAATTGTTCTTTTTTTAAAAGTGTTTTTTTAAAGAGAATTTAAATTAGATGGTCTTGCTTTTCAGCATAGGCCTCCCCTAGAGACTTCCAGAAGTTGCGATCTCGGGCTTTTCTCATCCAAGTAATACCGGCCAAGTTTTTGATGTCATCTTCCCAAATTCCGAATTACTTGCTAATTAAATTAATCTTATTATGTAGTATGTTGCATCTTCCCACAGTTACGATCTACACACATTAACGAACCGTTTCCGGGTTTTAAGTGCAATTATAGTTTGACTCACGAGGGACACTTCCCTTCAATCTACTTACATAAATTTTCTAATTTATTCTTAAATTAGCAATAACACTCGGTCGGGCACAAAAAATATCAAAAAATACGGTTTACCGTATCATATAAACCAATTGACCGTATAACCGCTGATTTAAAACAACGATGTTGTACGGAGCAAACAAGTGTTATTCAATCAGTTACACTAACATGATTTACAATACCGATAGAAGGTTGCTAGGTATAATTAACTGCATTTGCAAGATAGGAACGTATGAGGATTTTTGACAACCCAATGAGGGCTTCCTGAATCCTAGGTGGTGGCACAACAGCAGCTGCCAAATCCACCAACCAAAAAAATTATTGACCACTTTAATTCACCGGCCAACTGTCTTCACAAAGCGCGTGCCTTTTTGAATCTTCACGTTGGCGGAATCATCGACAACATCGATGGAAGCCATTATCCTTAAAGATTGATTGATAGAACATGATTGGTGCATTATGACAGGTGGACCTCTCGCCACGGTGCTGTCTTCTAGTGAAAAATTCGATCGCGGAAACCCGCATTCGCAAAACACGGTCCTGAACTTTAATGTTGAGCCATTTAGAGTTCACTTTATGTTATGTACATACATTGGACATTTCATAGAGTAACTAAACAAAAGAAAATAAATCAACCGTAAATGGCTCTACAATTAAATTCCGTGACCTTCCTTCCAAAATTAGACCACAGTTGCATAAAACGTCGTTGTGGCGCATATACAGCTGCCTAGTACAGTCGCCATCAGATATATCGGAGCGGTCAAGGTGGTCACAAATATTTAAACGCCTCTATTGTTAAGGTGAGGTGAGGTGAGGTGTATCTGTACATCACTCAGAAAATAGGCCACAGACCTGACCAGCTTCATGGGACAATACCAAATTACAAGTATTAAAGTTATCAAATGTGTTTAGATTAGTCAAAAAATGTGATTAGATATAGTTCCATGGTTCCAATTGTTGACCATATACGGGGTTTAAATCTTCAAATAGTGTTAGTACTAACCTTTCTTGCCGGTGAAGGGCGGAGGGTGCCATTGAGGAACGTTTGTTAGAATCGCTTCCACTGCCTGAAAACAAATACAAGAACATGATATAAATAAAATAACAAAGCAAGCCCAACTGATTATGTAGCTCCAGTTATGGAACTCCAGTCAAACTGTTACAGAGCTCCAGTGGTAGTCAACGTGAAAACGTAGACATATTACAGAATTTTAATGACGCATTTCATTGTCGCTAGAAAGCACGGCACGGATACTCATGACTTGTAACAGTTGTAACTACTAATATCAGAGCTAATATACATCGCAACTCTGTACATCGCCATTTCATTTTAGACTTAGGTAACAGATTCGAATAGAAACTACAAGAAAACGTTTTTATAACAACATGAGAAAATAACACGATATACACTTGTTATGAATTCATAATACGAGTCATATCCAAATCATGCAATCATGTTTTGAAGATCAGAACATTGGAATTTTTGTTCTCCAAACTTTGTGTTACCTACTGAGCCGAGACACTGAAATTATTTATAAGGCCTGCGCTTGAATAATTCAGGGTTTACTGGCTTTCAGCTTGATTTACGTTTTGACAGTAAAACTACGCTGGAATTACAAAACGCATTGTGCGAAAACACAACCATCGCCCGCATCAGCAGTGTCACTACTGTCATTAGCAGAATTAGCTAGCATGCGGGGCAAGCAGATCACGGGAATTTGTGGCCCGAACCTAAGGTGAAGGCCATAAACAAGCAATCTGAGGCCTTTTTTACTGCTCGTGGTGCGTAGACAATTTCACATCTTCTCCTGGGTGTGAAGTGAGATTTTCCGTGCTCGCGCGGGCGGTACATCTCACTAACCATCAGGAGTGGCTTCAAAGATCTTACTCGCTCTTGTGACACAAACAAATGAAACTCGTACTGGTGTCCTGAGTCGACGCTGCATAAACTGTAAGGACGCTTGCTCCGCTCCGAGCGTTCACTCAGGCCTTGCACTAAGGTAGGATTATCAATAGTCATTAAAGTTTGTTGCCGTTCTATGGCGTCTTTAGCAACTACGAATGAATAGTTCGGCTTCAACTCTTTTTTGTTTCGAAAGTTACGAACCAATTTAACTAACACGAGCTTTGATATTAATTATAATGCTTAAACCAAAGAATAATACTTTGATGTCTTAACTCACAATGCAACGCCGATCTCATGAATCGTCTATTTATTCCATGTGAATACAAAAGTAGTTTTATTCTTTTTGCTACTGAAACTCGCCCCTAGAGGTTTTTTATAGTCTTCATATGTAAATGCGTCATAAATTAATTTTAAGACTGACCAAATCCATAGAGATTACTCTTTGTACAAGAGCGAATGGATGTCTGCGACTGGTATTTTGATACCGTTTCATGACGTACCTTTCACGATTTTAGAACGATCGGATCGCAGCGACTTGATTCTGCCACATGTGTTTTTATTACGTATTTTGCATAGTCCCTGACCTAACGGAATGATATATTTCAGCTTCCACTTACGAGTCAAAACAGCGAATGAAATAAATAATCTCATACATCCAGATATTAAAAAATTCCGTGTACGTCACAGTCTGAGGATATAATCCGCCGACGTAAGTGGGTGGAACAGTTTAACTCCACTTACGTCAGACATTCTGTATCCAAGTGCATCTCCATTGTGAGATGTCAAGGAATGCGATTGTTACTTTTAGCTTATGAGGTCGATAAAGAAGTCTTAGCGGAATTTCTTTGAAAAGTTAAAACGATTTGTTACTTACTATTAAAGTTAGTATTATATTATAAGATGTATAAGTGACGTTAGGTTGAATCTCCATGAAAAAAAATGTTGATGCACGGAGAAAAAAAGACGACAGGCCGATGTCGTCAGGTGTGCTGATAGTCTGTGGGCCCCCTAATATCAGAATCCGCTAATGTTAATACATTGTAGTGTTGACTTCATGGGTCATTTAACATTGTATCGAGCATTGTAGAGATAGCTTAAATACAGTAATGAATAATGAAACGCGAAATGTAGGTTTTTAAAATTACGAGGTTAGCTAAAACAATATGATAACAGACGGTATCTGATTATCAGTAATTATATGCATTCGGTGTTCCACGTAACTTGCTTCTTGCTCGTGTTCCGGTTATTTTATGTTATTATTTATTATGTAACGTTAAACATTTTTATTACATTCGAAGTCATAAAAACCATAATATTGTAGAGTTTTTTGTTGAATATAATCGTTTTCTTGCAACGTATCCAATAAATATTATCTTACTTTTTTCTGTGCACGTGTTTGTTACGTGTCTGTTTAGACTTTAGCCTATGGATGACTGGTAAAGAATGACAGCATAAAGCATTAAGTCCGCCTTGTGTACATTTGTGCAATAACGTTTAAATGACTTAATAATATTTAATTGAGATAAGATGTAATCCAAAATGATTTTATGCAATAACGCAACAAGTATCTGCATTGGATATTCTATATCTATAAATCCTTACCTAATACACTCCATCTCTACTGACTACCCGTTTTCAGGATTATTAATTTATTATATACCTAAACTTGAGAACTGACTGACACTGAACTTAACAGTAACTTATTTTAGATCTTATCTAATATGTTAATGGCTATCAATTAATAATTGATATTTATTATTTGTATTATACATCGATCAGTGGATATGCATATTATCTGCATAATTATGGTTGAAAAAGTCCGTAATTTGATCCGCTACGCCGGACATTCCACTTTGCCCGCGCCTGATAATTGCACTTCCCAAATATGCATGAGATAAGGTGAACCACGAGAGTTAACCACCAGACAATGCATCCTGCAAACAATGCAACGGCGACGGATCGAATACAAATCGTCCGCTAAACGGTTATTTGCATAATCGAGCTTAGATCAGCGGGCTTGGAGTAAATGCATGTCGTTTAGAGTGTCTTTATCCATGTAACATCTAATCTGAAGAGTTATGAACTGTCTGCACGGCTAGCACATCTTACGTTGTTGCGCGATTCTCCATACCATAGAGTAACTTATATAGTAGAGCAACACAGCCTAAGAACTTTTTGAAGCTCAAGTCAATTGTACCATCTGTCCGAAAGTCCCCTAAAGATACCCAAAATGTAAGAGGAAATGTCACCTGCACCTGCACAGTTACTCCACCTAGTAACAAATAGTGTACTAGAAGTACACTAGTAGCTATATAAATTACTCTATGTCCATACTTCAAGCGCGACTGGGAGTGTGAAGGGACAGGCGAACACATAAGATATGCTAACCCGCGGAACCCGCCTGGTCCGGTTCGTGGAGTCGAAGGATCTTGGTCGTGTCACTGCCTATCGTCGACTGTCGGTTGTCCGGTCTATTGTTTCGTCGTGTCTAATTTTGAATTTAAAAGCCCGTCGTTCCAGTACGTCGGTCGGCCAGTCGGTCAGTCAATGTCTCGTCGGCAAGGAAGCCGGAAGCCCCGACAAGTCAGAATAAGTAAAGATAAAATTAAAGTGAGTCTCGATCAGTTTTACAGGTCAATCCTGCATTATAGGTATGTATCAATTATTCTAGGCCAATCCAAAAGTTACCAATGCTTTATCCAATGTAGGAAAGTGACCTTTTTTTTTTGTCGGTGTGAAAATGCTTTACGCATCCTTCCGGGGCCTAGGGACGGCATATAGTGGGGGGGGGGGGAGTATGTGGGACTCTCCTCTCCCGCAACTCCCTCTGCTAGCCAGAGGGAGGGCAGAGGCCTACCCACTAAAAAAAACACACCGGCGTCCGGCGTCGTCCGCACTACCGTTAGTGGGGAACGTCACGGGATAACTTGCGCATGCGTCCGCGACGTCCCCCGGTAGGAAAGTGACCTGCGCTGCAGTGTTTGTCTAGGTCGATCTTATATGCATTAGATTAATTAGGTAGGTTAGTAATACTAATAGTATTATACCTATAATAATATATAATTAATTTAATAGAAATAAATGGAACACGTCAAGTGGCAACTAGTTGTAAAATAATCTGATCTAAGTTCAAAACGTGATTTGCGTTTTTAGCCAGTTATGTAGGATCTAAGTTAGATATTTTTTAATAAGGAAACATGATTTTTCGTATCCCGGGCCCAATTACGACATACTGACCGTCTGACCCCAACGACCAAAAAGTACACTTTGAATTAAGGTAGAAATACTAAGTACAACTGAATACAAAGAAAGACCTCAACCTCAGTGGCAAGGTGTTGCAAGGATGCAGTACTTAAGGCATGTTTAATAATCATAATTAAATACCTCCGTTAATTTTCTATTGTATTGCATAAAACAAAATTACAATATTTTCAATACATAATTACTCGTATAAAATCGTTGCAGGTGGGTAAGGCAGAAATTTATATGTTTGTAATAAGGCAGGTCGAATAAAGAAGCACGCATACACATAATTACAGACATATTAACGCAGAAAAACTACTTTTTAGGGTGGTTATACATTTTCGCTGCTCGGCCGTGCCCTACATCTCGCTCGGAGCGTTCCTCAAAACACGACGATGTTATAGCCAATAATAAAAAAGAAATACGCTGAATAAATTATTAGGTCGGAGATATTTTCTGTCATTTCTGATTTTTCTTAGTTTAAAAGGAAAGGGGTTCTAAATTCTAATTTAAAAAAAAATCAAGATATGCTGTCTAACCTAACTCTGCAACTCATAAGTAAACCAGTTTCAAATAATTATTTTTATCTAAGAGACGATAACAGGATTATTGATCTAGTTTTCCTTTTCAATCGGAAATATGTTCGTCATCTCCGATCTCCGAATGCCCTTGTGCATAAATTGTGCTGATTATGATTACAGGTTATTGAGAGAATAATGAACATTAATGACGTGCTTCTGAATATAGAACAGAAAGTAAAAATAGCTAGATAATCGTTAATCGTAACTTCACTGATAAATTGATAATCTATTTTTTTTTTACAAAATCATATGAATTGAGAACCTCCTCCTTTTTTGAAGTCGGTAAAAATATTTATAGATTTTTTTTACTTCTAAGTACCTAATGTCACGGCACACTGAACGAGGCTGGGGTCCGCTTCTCAAACACTCAAGATTTTTGGGTGGATATTTGCGTCCTTTTGAATATAGTCAAGAACTCTTTAACCATTTCGCCGCCATTACAAGAAATGTCGTTCTTGTGTCAGTGTCACACACCAAAGCATTCCGCCAGAGTGCAAAAATAAACCTTATTTTACCAATGTACGTCGAAAGCCTCGTCTTGATATCAAGTCGTAGCGTGTGGAGCACGAAATTTTCTGACGTCATATCAAGTCAATGGCGGCGAAAGGGTAAAAACTTTTAAAAATTACACGGCCAATATTAAATTAATTCGTGCATACATATTTGTCGTATTTATTATTATAAAAGAATTTTGCAGCGTTCTTGGTGTCACCTGTCACCAGGGTCACCGTCACCACGCCTAACCGCATCTACGCAGCAAGATACTTTCATAAACAATATAAACATGTGCGACCCAAAAGCCACGCATATTTGTTTTGTTATAATAATATAAGGGCATTCCCCCCTTATACGCTAAATATACTTTATTATGAAATACCTAAAACCCCAGCCAAGAATCCACTCGTTTGGATTAAAATACTCAGTTTAGGTAAAGACTGGACAACTATTTGTTACATTGAAATTAAGGTGAGACTGTAACCTATTTATGAGACGTAGTAGGTACAATATTTTATCAATTTTATCATGAAACGAACCATCATATAATCAGGTGACAAGCAAAACTGACTAATTACAAAAACTAATATTCAAGGAAAATCAACCTTGTTTATGTTGCCAGTATGGTTCATGATGGCTATGAACTTGTGGTAATACTTAGCGAGTTTTGCTTGTCACCTGACTAAATGCTAAATGCTTAGGGTTGCCAAAAATCATTGACCAGAGTTTGCACATTCCATCCATCAACATCCTCTAGTAATACAACCGTAGCACCATTTCGTGCACGACACGTGGTGGAAAATATGCTTGTCGCCACTTTGTGCGCCATTTCATATGGGTGCAAGGATATGTGTGTAACTATGTAAAACAGTAGGATAGGCAAACCAATTTAATTCAGTAGGTATCGAGTTATTATATAACCAGTACCTGCGAGGCGGCGACCCTCGTCTCCCAGGCGGGCGAGCGGAGATGCTTCATGAGGCGGTGCAGCAACCGGTGCAGCTCCTCGGGGTGAGCCCGTTGAACCTCGCCCAGCTGCCGCGCCGCCGCTCGCCGCGTTGCTGCGCCCGCGCCCGCCTCTAGCAGCACGAACAGACGGTCCAGCCTGTGCAATCATAATTAACATTTATAACTGACTTCAAAATATTGAAGGAGGTTCTCAATTCATCGGGATATGTTGTAGCTTTATTTCTATTTTTTATAAACAACATCTAAATCTTTATTCTTTACCAACAAAATTTAATAATGGCATCGACACGATGGCGTAAGATGTTTCCATTTCATCTTCCTTGAAAGTTTTAATTTAACCAATATTTTTTCAAATTTAGGTAGATACTGTCACGTCTCAAAAATGTCGTGGCTACATATTTTTGTCACATTGTATCCATATTTTCAGACATGAGTGTAATACAAAAGTAAAAATAAGAATCTTCCAGTTTATTCCCATTTCAATAGACAATGAATGTTCTCTATTCATTTAATTATGCCCTCATTGTCCTCTAAAGTAAACGTTCTGCATATGACATCTGAATACACCAACATACAATAGTTTTACAAACCATAAAATACATTTTCAGTAACCCCGTTTAAACAATATTAACATAACACGCACTTGAATCAACCGACGTAATGCATTTCGCAATTTCCAACATAATTTCATCTGTGCAAACTGTAACAGGTCGTACCAGTACCTACCAGGCTAACGGAGATAAGAAGTAGTATGAGTAGGTAACAATAGCCTGGCTATATTCAGCCTGAAGTTGACTAGTATCAAGTAAAAACTTGAATCTCTTTCTCTTGTTTGAATCAGTTTTACAAGACTGCGCTCCAAAAACCTCATAACATGTTTGATCCTCAGTAGGTGTTGTTCCGGATCCACTATCAGTCGGCCTGACGATATTGGCCTGTCTGTTGTTCGGAGCTGTCAAATTTTTGTTCTAACTGACAGGCCGATAGTCGGTGGGCCCCCTAAGCATGTTATTGTTTGTACCTATATATGTTATCGATAGCTATAAAATTGTATGACACGCGCATTCGAAACAGTAAGACTGGGGAGTGCGCGCGGCGACCAATTAATAGTAATCTAATGGAGCAGCTTAATTGAAACAATTGGTCGGATAAAAGCCGCCTTTTATACTTTTATACATGGTTTTATTACAGGGCGTCATGTATACGTCAGTATAGGATATTTGAAAGACATTGATCAAACCCACAACTCTCCACCAGTCCTCGAATATTTAGGCGTCCGTTAGGATGGATTTAAACTTGGAATATGAGAAAGTCATTACTACGTATCTGTATGGACTGTATGGTACATCGTATAGCAGTAAGTATAAGATGTGGCTGTGAAGAATGAGGGTCAAAGAATATAGCAAAAAATCAAACAAAAGCCGCAAACAATCCTGACTAGTCGTTCGATAGTGCTAAAATTAACGTTGTATCATCAGAATCCTTATATCTGCCTCAACAAATGAGACGTGGGCAGCACCGTAGCAGACGTCTCTGTCTGCCCACGCCTCGCGTCTCTGCCTGCATTGACGTCACGATTCATTAAATCACATAATTAATGCCACTGCAGAGTAACAAGGGGTTGTAATTGCCCATAAACCCAAATAGAACTGATTGCCAAGTGCTTCAATTATGCGTAGTTAAACAAATAATACTTGTCGTTCAAGTGATAAGACTAAATTACGAGATTAACGTTTTTTGTCGTCTTACATCAATCTAGAGACTAATGTGGTTTGGATGGAAAATTGCAGGTTCATCAGCGATTCGAGATATCTCGCGGCACAAGCTTAGTAGTGTTCATTCGAATTCACTTATGTACCTTACCTAGTATAGTTTCGGCATCTCCATCCGCTAGTATTTCGTTTGTTTTTTTTCTTAATTTGGCATATTATGATCTAGCATATAACTTATGTTAGTCTAGGAAGAAGAGCAGAGGACACAGTTCAGGTAAGAAAGCATATCAAACGGTTTGTGAAGCAGTCAGATTTGGATTATATTATTTATTTTTCTTTTATTATTTACGCAATAGGTATTCGCTATGTGCGAAGTGCATGGTGGGGGTAACGAGAACGATCGCAGTGCTCAATGTGACAAGAAATGAAACTGCAAATCCCCTGTCTGCTGTCAAAATAGTGAATCAGCCAGTTACATTTCATATGAGCAAGGAATACAACCTATTTATAAAAAAGGAAAAAAAGAGATTGACCACCTGCCCAAGAGATGGCGCCACAATCATGCACACAGCGAATACTATATAAGCGTTCTTTGTTGACCACAGGACCGTTATAAGTTTCCATGTTGTGATGCAAACGATCACATAAAAACGATTTTCGAACAAGTCTCTGAAGTCCCAAAAAACCGAGCATCGTTGAGATACTCGTACTTTTATAATACAAGGAATCTTTCGATACCTACAGTGAAATTCTTAAAAACATATTCAAATTGAACTACCTACTTAGGTGGATGCTATTGTTCTAAACGAGATTTAAGGCTGTGTATAAACAAACGGTAGGTACCTAGAAGGATACATTATTAATAAACGCGTTTTTTGCGGTCTCATGTCAATCTAACGTCTTAAAAATAGCTATGAGTCTATGACTGTAGAAAACAATAGTTTCCTCGTTCACATCACAAGTTATAAACAACTTTGATTGCAGGTCGATACTCTACACGTGCTTACTTACTACGTATAACAACACTGACAGGATAAAAACTTACCGTGACGTCATGTCGAGGCCTTATCTCAGTCCTGGTTCAAGATGCAGTTCTTTCTGAAACAATCCAAATACAACCCTAGTAAGTAATGTGGTAAAATATTATGTGTCAATCTCAACCCGAAAAGAATTAGGACTATAGGCGACTGGAGCATAGTGTCGCATTCGAGCAGTCGACACCAGAAGTAACGAAGTGAGCCCAGGTGTTTAAAAAGTTCTGTATTAGGTACTGCTCGTGCTCTGCTCTCATCCTTAAAGTCTTGTTGCGATCCTTATGCACGCCTCACCCGCTTAGCGACTTCCGTTGTTAAAGCACAGTCACAGTGATATGATGGCCCTGAAACCGGTATTATTTAGACATTGCAATTTCTAAGGCCCAATCTGTCATTGACCCTGCCTCTCCCTCAGCTCCCTAAGTACCCTAACATTTATTACACCTCCATATCTGACAGATAGGGCCCTAGAAATTGCAATGTCTAATACCGGTTTAAGATGCATTCGGTATACCAACAACCATTTACATCTCCAGGTCACCAAGACAACTATCCTTATCATCGGTATTGGCCTTTGTGATCCAAGTGTTAACCAACGTAACGGGGCTTCCCCGGTATTAGAAATACTAAAACACGAAGGAGATGGAAGCCCTATGATATGAGGATAAATACTTATGTATATGTATCATGTACCTACCTACAGCCGAGCCAGCTGCAAAAAATATTGACTCTGCAAATGTTATAAATAGGAGTTTGATACTCTCCGCTCTGATGGCTCCAAAGCGAGAGATAACAGTGGTACTGAGGCTGATTATCACACCAGTAGTACTTATTCGCATTTAGGTAATTGTAGACTGAAATATAATGAACAGAACTCGTAACAAACTAGGTATAGCTAGGCAAACAGTACGAACAGGCTCTAAACCAAAGTAGGTCATAGGTATCAATAATTCAATACCTTATCACTTTACGATTTTGACACATATAAACCTAACAGTATTACTCTTATAGGTACCTACACATTAATCGAGTATGATAGCTGGCGTAATATGGCCGCGCTCAACGTGCATTACGCGCAAGATTGGGCTCTTAAGTCACAGTGAGATGCCAGTTGGGCAGAGGTAAGTTGTTTTATTAAAGTCATCCTCCAACTAAATAAATTGGATTCGGAATTAGAACGAATTGATTTATTTACTTAATGCCATGCACATTTGTTATACCTACCTAGTTAATAGATGCCAATGTAATTGAAATAGACCAATTAACAGTAAAACTCTGCAATAATTATTGAGTTGTTGAGTTGAACAACTTAGATGACTCCGCGTCCCGTAGGGTAGGCTTGATGCTTTGCTCATCGTCGTCGTATCCTAGAATAACAAATGCATGACGATCGTCGTAGCGTCGACGCTACGGGCGTTCGAGCAAATTCACTAGAACTATTTTTAAATGGAAGAGGCATCTGGCTTAGTGTCCTCACGAAAAGTGGAAGAATTAAATGGACGACACGTTGGCAATTGAGTGAGATCTCTGTAGCCATCGGTATGCCATAACAAATCTTTTACAAACTCGAATCCTTTGTACAAATTGGATCTATAAATTAAATGCATGCGTAAACCCGCAAGCAATGCCCGGCTGATACCACGAAAGTAGGAAACTAGTAGTCCTACCTATAACCGTAAACCACTTCGATCGTTTGTCTACACTTATCACGCGAATATGCAAGACCGATATGGAGGGGAGACTTAGATTTTAGGGGTAGACTCCGTAACTTTGTCCAGCATAATAGGGATTGGATATGAATAGTTCGAGAGATGGCAATAAGAATGCTAGTTTTATGAGTCCTTTCAGAATCGCCACCCAGATCACGAGTAGGGTTTCTGGTTTCTCGACCTTTTTTATTTCTCGAGGCACGGGAATTCTCGACCACGATTTCTCGAGTTTCTCGAGTATCTCGAGAAATTTTAGAAGGTCTTTTCCGACCACGGAACAATGGTGTTCCGGACCCTTGGAAGGCGTATGCGGAGCCAAAGCCAACGCGCAAAGGCCCTTTAGACAATTTAATGAAAAGTGAGGGATACACTAAAAGGATGCTGCCCTTGCCCGTGTCATGGGACGCACGCAGAGACAGCGCCCGACATGGTGTAAGGACTATTCAGTTAATGGAGTCTAAAATGTACTAGGCTATTGGGTGAATAGTATGGGCTAATTACTGGGCTATTGGGTGAAGAACCGGACGCCTGCTTAATAAAACAGTATCCAATTTTAATTCCGGCAGACGGTGACTCGCCCTCCGCAAGATGGGATCCCATAAAAAGCGACATCAAAGATGGCTCAAGGGCAACACCGGTGCGGGGCTGGGGGTAGAGAGGTGTCACTAGACTTTAAACATATAATATAGCCAACTCGCCACTTAGGTTTCCACATCTACCCTCGAGAACGCAGCTCTAGCGACCCCACTCTGGACTGGACAGCCGGTCCTACAGTCCCACTCATCCGACAGGTTAAGCACAGAGCACAGACAGCATAAGCTAGACGCATTAAGTGTTAAACACGTGTTTTTTTTACTTATCGCTCTTGCGATTTATTTCTCGAATTCTCGAGGCATTGCGGTTTTTTTTCCCGTCTCGACGAAGGACAAATTTCTCGAGATTTCTCGCCTCGAGAACTCTCGAGCAGAAACCCTAATCACGAGGCAGTGGAGTGTATCAGGAGTTACACAGCTGTACACACAACACGCAAATTATGCTTGCGATCGTCTACGGAACAACTGAAGAACATTGTAGTGGAACGGTAGGTACTTTATAAATTTTATTGGTTATGGTGGAATATCTCAAATCCATAGTTTGGTACGGTCAGCTGCAGAGAAAAAGGCCCACGTTGCGTAAAAAGTTGGAAGGTATGCAGGGAGGTATTTTTCTCGGCAGCTGACCAGAGTCTCTAGACTACCTCAAGCAGAGAGTATGTATCAAATTAAGGGACACAGTCTAAGAAAAATTAGTACTCCAAGTTTGATAGCTTTAGTAGATGGCACCGTAAGGCCGTCATACATTATGCGGTAACTCTGGTTCAGATGGCGCTTCAGGGCTACCGCATAATGTATGACGGTCGTAAAGCGCCATTAAGCTATCAAATTTGGAACAAAATATTTCTTAGACTGTGCCCCTCTATTTTTTACTCTCTGCTTCAAGTAAATGGTACTTTGAAAAATCTCATCTGTAGGTTTTTCTCCTCATTAGCCGTGACTACACCTGTCACACTGCCTCGCGAGGAAATCGCCGCGCGCGGCAGCTCGGCTAGTGTGGACGTGCCTCGCCCGCGGCCTAGCGGCCGCGCGTGCGTTTGTCTCGGCCGAGGGACGTCCCCACTAGCTGCGGCGCGCGGCAATTTCCTCGCGAGGCCGTACGCCAGATGTAGACACGGCTAATCAGCAGAAGACCAGAGGGCAGGGTGCAGACCCTGCCTCTAATCTCTGATTGGGAACGAGAAATGCAAAGTGTCCCAATCTGTCACATACCCTGCCTCTCCCTACTTTCCCTCAACTTCCTTTTTTACACCTCTACATGTTTTTGAATGCGTTTTATTATCAGTTAATCAGTATAGACTCTAGAATGACGCGAAGTATGCCACTTTTATGGCTAAACAATGCGTTAAAATGCACACCTACTTCACCTAAACCACATTCCATAAGCATTTAATAAATATCTTGCATACTATGAGTATTATCTTATCACTTATCAACCAATCCTGAATAAGTAAATATTCTCTTTAAGATTGACAGTTTTCAAGATTAGTTGAGATTGAGATTATCTCCTCTAAACTACTTATCTGGTTAAGCTTTCGTGTAACCTACTTATGTTATCCAAATTATCAATGGCTATTATCTGGGCACATCGCTATCTTTGAATGCACAAAGAGTCTGACCGCGCCAAGTTGTTACACCCAGTGCTATATTAAGCATGGTGTTCTATACATTGGCAAGTGTGGTGCAAACTTAGTACAGGTTATCAGCATTTCAGCGCACTATGCTTTATAGTTTTACTATAGAATAGAGCCTTGATGTTACGATCTTTAATAAATCTAAACAACTTTTACTTCCTAACTAGATCATAATCTCTTTTACAATACTTGCCTGGTGGCATAGTTTGTTGTAAGCTGTAATAATCAGTGCAGAGCACGGTTTGAACATAAACTAAGTCTGTAGCAATTTAGCATTTAAATATTAAGTTGTTAAGAGTTAATGTAGATAGTTCAATATTGGTACTTAATATTTATTGCAAATGCAAATCACATTTTGTACCAAGTTGAGCAATGGGCATTAAGTGTAGAGATCAAAGTCACTGAATCATTTATATAATTGTTTAAATAAATAATAATTAATTAATTATACATTAATTTGTTACATACACTAAATAAATGGATAAAATATATGTCTGGATGATAGGGATAATTCATTTGAGTAGTCATGTTATAAGGGATACTTATAAAAAATAGGCTCAACTGCACTTTACCAGGCGCGGAGTTCTGGACTGTTTATTTTTTTATAGACAGTACTCACCATAAGGACTCTCCTCGCCAAGGCTTTTGGTGTTTCCGCAAGGATATTTGTAAAGAAATTTTAACATTTCAACATTTTTTTTTTCAAAAACTATGGGGTTCTGCAACAACAGCTTTGGGGAGGAGACTCCTTATGGTGAGTACTATTTATAAAAAAATATGAGCCTTGAACTCCGCGCCAGATAAAGTGCAGTCCTTCCAAAAAGAAGCAGTTTTGACAAATCTCCTAGAAATTAAGTAGGTACCAGTGGCGGTGCGTCCATAGAACCCGATTCCCGTCAGCTTGCCTAAGTTTCATGCACCTGAGTAGTTTTCCTACAGCTCATGAAGACAAAAGTTTCTGCGAGATCTAAAGATTGCTAAGGTTGACTTTTCTAACGGAGTTTAAAACATGCACAACCTTGTTGTCTCATGACGTTCAAACGAACCTCAACCATAGGGTGGTAGACCACCTTTTTGACTGAAAATTTTTAATAGGTTTGTTGTTAGTTTGATTAAATTGGCCATGCAATCCTAAACCAGATAGTACACATGTTGTTTTGTTCCTGATACAAGTAAATGATACCCAATTGCACTACAATATAATTTACCTTGTTAATAATAAACTTCTAAATCATACTCCCTGTTTTTTGTACAGTTACATCTGCAACAAATGTAGATAGGTAGATACATTTAATGTGACAAAAACAAGGAAGATATTAGATTGGATATTTTCAGACATGACCATAATCTTAAATTAAATAAAGACAAGGTAAACAATACACCAGTGTATGTACCTACTTAGAGTTAGTTCAAGTTTAAAAAATATATAGAAATTAAACAACAGGTGTCATATTAAAAACAATAAACGAAAACGTTAAGTAAACATAAAAATGTTTTAAACTATATTACTGTTTTTTTTACACTCATGCCATAAAAATGTGCTGTAACTTTTATTGATGACTCGTAGTAAATTTATGTGATAGTTAGTCCAGTTCCCGTGTTTATTGTGATAAATCCTCGATAAATGAACCGTGCGAGTACATACGAGCACAGTGCAGTGTTATCTCATTTCATTTCAACGGCCCATCCCACCAGTCCAATAAACTGTAGTCACCGAGCACTTTAGCCATCACTCCGCGATATCACACACTTATAAAACCGAAATAAGTAGATCACAACAATTGACTAGAAATAGTAACGGTAAGTAACATGACCCTTTCACGCATAACATATGGCCGAGCTAACACAATCGTATCGATTACTCCAATTAATTTAGTCGCGGTCACATCATGGGGACATTAAAGACCTCTAGACTCGACCTTGGCATGTCTAAATTAAATTACGTCGAAAGGCATATACGTAGCGACTTTCCGATTGATTTTTTGGTGCCATGATAATTCGCTCCGACCTCTATGTAAACGAATTAATATATTATTTTACAGCGCTTTTAGCATTCCTCATACATATTTCGAGGCTCACCTTACAAAATAAGGCCGAACTCAGGTCACTGCGCCCAAATTTTTCCATATTTCATAGCACAGGATATCACGTTCGATAACATTTTCGTCAAAATGCACAAATAAAAAAAAGCGATGTAACGAGAGGAAGCGCATCGTTCAAGCTTCAAATATATACTGACAGCCATGCTGCTGATGAGTCCGTCTTTATTGTGGACTTGCGAGCTGATTGGCCGAGGAATGGCTCATAAAAACTATTAATTCCTGGCTTCCGCCAATCACAGGCAAGAATTCTGAAAATTTGATGGAGTAGTGCCAAAAATCGGTAATTGAAATAAAAGTATTTTATATTCTTAAAATGTATTTTTAGAAACCGGCGTAATAATAACAAACGTATGTGATTCAAACGATATTTAGCTAAGTTTCTTTTAAATATATGAAAAAGTTATTTTTACGGTATAATTTTCAGTAAATCAAAAGTTTTCATGATATTACATTTATTGAAATCGAATACTTACAACTCGATACTAATACAAAAACCGGAACATTGTAAAGGACAACTCTAATAAAAAAAACATGTGCATCATGTGCATGGTACACTGTCAAAATCTCAAAGCAAGCATTAACTAGAGCTGGCTCACGTGTACCCCCGTATGGGATAGATATATAGATTCTCATAATCACTTCTACAGCATAAAACAGAACAATTTACCAATCTTTTCCTTAGCCGACACAACTTTCTAGGAAAACTAACAGCTTTTCTCGTAGCAATCACAGAAATTCCTGAAGAAATCGCGCATTATATGTTTGTTACCCTCCACTGCTAGAAGTAACGCGTGGAGGGTAATAGAAACTATGACAAGGACCAACGATAATAGCACCTCTCTGCCGTATCTATTGAAAGTGTAATAAGACCATCCCGTTCTATCTTGGTATTATTAGTTCCGTGTCAGATCTATGGGTGGTATATCTATGGTCAAAATACTGTTTGGCAGTGGCACACTTCTTTGAGGTTATATTTGTTGTTGTATCGAATATTTAGGAAGATTTTATTTAACTTACAATGGGAAAACGCAAAAGCAAGAGCCAGGAAAAGAAGAAAAAAATAGCCTTAGTGTTTGACGAAAGCCAGAGAAAGTTAGTAATTCAAGATGTAGTGTAGACTAATGTTTCCAATTGATAGATGGTTACAAAAGAAAAAATATTCATGACTAAATCTATGTTTACAGGGAATTTTTGTGTGGTTTTCGTAAGAGAAAACTTGAAAGAAAGAAAAAGGCTCAAGAAGATATTCAGCGTTTGTTAAAAGAGGAAAGGAAAAGAATAAAACAAGAGGTAAATTTAACAACCAGGTACTTGATAACCATATTCAGAGACCTGTTTTACGTAAAACAATTAAAGTTAAGATGAGACTATTATTAAGTACACTCTATCCAAAGTCCCGTGGAGTTTCTTAATGGCCATAATTTTTCTTGAGGTCAGAGGTGTAGTCAGAATTATCTTGGGAATGCAACTAGGGTTTATCTTACTATAAAACTCCGATTGTCGGGTATTATCCAAGTTTTATTAATTTAAAATAAACCTGGGTTGCATTCTCTACTTAGAACTGAGGGTAGAATTTTTCTGATGTCTATAAGCTTTTATCTACACCCATATCATAAACCCTCCATGATGCATTCAAAACCCGCACGTTATAACCACCATAAAAATAGATTGTTTCGTTAGTAGTTAGAACAAATGTCTTATCTGTAACGATGTTATTATTATCAAATAATAAGCAAAAATTCGATATCATTATGAAAATCCGGGTGCGGGCATGCACCGCCCGACCGCCGACACAATCGAGTTGGTCATGGTGATGGCGTGAAATCTGTGCAATTGCTGTCATTCAATCATCATTTCGGGTTTATAATATGTGTGTAGATAAAGCAGCGTACGCAACTGTACGTAATTAGGCCTTAAAACACTTGTGTGATCTTATTATGAAACTCACTTTGTTCGTTTCATAAAACCACACTCGTGTTTTAAGGACCCCTCTTACGTAACAGTTACATAAACTACTATTCATAAGTGTGTTTATTATGTGCCTAATAAATTTAAATAGTCTTCTCTTCCTCCTAGCGTTTGTCCCAGCTTTTTGCTCTATTCAGCCTGGATTATAAATTAAAAATAGTATTCTGCATACAAAACAAAAGTGCTCTTTACAGATACAGGAGTAGGCAAAGTTTGGAAAACAGTCTTTTATTTTACATCTATTTCTATTTCAGAATAAAGAGTCTTACAAAAAGCTAGTAGTCTCCAGCAGACCCCTACCCGACATAGAGCAGTTGCTTCAAGAAGAGTATGAAGATGATGATGTTAATGTTAAAATAGTGGAATTGTCATCAGATACTCTGCAAAAGAAAGACTTGGTTATAGGCGAGAACAGACCTCAGGAAAAAGTTGAAAAGAAATCTGTCAAAACACCAAAAGAAACTTCAACAGAAAGTGTTCCTGGAATGGGTTCGGATACTGAAATAGAATCTACCGAAGAGGAGGATGTGAAGGATACAGACGACAAAGATAAACAACCTAAATCAAAAAAAGAATTGAAGCATATGCTAATGAAACAAGCTAAGAAAAAGATACAAAAGAGCAAAGTATTCCAAATGAAGAGTAAGCTTGATAGAGTACAAATGAAGAAGAAATCTCATCAAAAGAAGGAACACATGGCCAGGACTAAAGCCAAGTCAGGCAAACCAAGAAAGGAGAAATCCAAAAAGAATTTTGGTAGAAGGAAACACTGAAATAAAGTATTATAAAATATAGACTGTTTATTTGAAGACATACTTAATAATTAAACACATAACATAAAAAACTAATCAAAATTAACAATCATGCAACATTATTATTATTGAAGTAAAATTGGTTTGTGATACATAATTACTGGCATTCATTACTGATAGTCCTGTATTAGATTCAAACTTATCAATTCCAAAATTTATTTAGCAACTCTTAGTTTTCTTCCTACCACTTTTGTTGCTGGCAGGTGTGACATCATCTGTGTTACTTGGGACTCTTGGTGATTTACGTTTTACAGGTGATTTTTTTGCTTTAACTACTATCTGGACATTACTTTTAACTTCAAGTAACATTGGCTGTACAAAATCATGTTCATTTAGTTGTACTTGTGTTTTTTTGGGAGTAATCTTCCTTTTAGGCAGAGCCTTACTGACAAGGTTATTAATTGTAGTTTTATCTTCTTGTTCACTTTTTTTCACTGGTGTAACTCTTCTTTTTCTTGGTTCTTTTTTATCAGAGATATTAAGTCCTGTTAAGCATTCTTCTATAGTGTTAACATCAGCTGGCTCTTGCTTTTTAGGTGTTACTTTTCTTTTCTTTTGCTGCACATTTTTAGAATTAGACACAACTAAATTTTCCTCAATGACATTGGTAACTGTTTGTTTCACTGTAGTCTTGTTAGGAGTAACTTTCCTTTTCCTTGGCTGTAAAGTTTCAGAATTAGATACAGCTACTAACTTTTCCTCACTATCTCCAGTAACTTCTTGAAGCACAGCCTTTTTAGGAGTGACTTTTCTTTTCCTTTGCACTTTTGTACCAGAATTTGATTCACTATCAACAGGAATATTTAAATTAACTTCTTGATTGTTAATATCTTCATTTTTTACTTCCTTTTTAGGACTAATTTTTCTGATCTTTGGATTTTTTTCAATTGGAACATTTAATGTTATACCATCTGCATCAAGTTTTAAGTTCTTTGTAACTTTTTTCACAGCTTTTTGTATCTCAACTTCTAATTGTTGAATTGCTTCTTGAACTTTGGTGGGTGTATTCTTCTTTGGTGACTTCTTTATGCCTCTTGATGGACATATGTCATTGTTTAAGCACTCCTCACAGTTAGGACTAATAGGTGAGCAGATTGTTTGTCCAAAGCCTACCATTAAGTGGTTGACCTCACCCCACAGTTCAAAAGGCAGCCAGGCCTCCAGGGCCTTGCGGGTGTCTTCTGGGGTAGCTGTTGGTTTCTTCACCCAGCCTATCCTGTTACTAATTCTGTGGACATGGGTGTCAACGCCTGCAAAATAAAAGAGAAGTATGACACTAAGACGTGAAGTGAAAATTAATAGAGTTTGGCCAGAAACCAGTGACGCAAGCTACCTTTTTCTTATGTCTATCTACCATAACAAAGAAGAAAGTATTGGTATACAGGAAAATTTATCCATCTTTCTTTATTATGTTAACCATCATACCGTCTGCTAAAAACAAAAATAAATTACCTATGCCTGTAACTTTATTCCAAGCAACGCTCATGCATATATGTGCCATCTTGGGGCCGACGCCTGTCAGCTTACACAGCTTCTCAACAGAGTCTGGTATGTCTCCATTGTACTGCTCTTTCAAGGTCTGTGTTGTCTTCTTTATGTACTTCACTTTAGTCTGTTTAACAAAAAGATCATTTTCAGATTGCTTCAAAATATACTTTAATATAGAAAAATTTGTTAGCACAAATTTGTTAACCCTTTGACCGCCAAAGCCGTCATATCACGCGCACGGAAGAAAGAAGTTTGCATAAGTAGACAATACATAATAAGAGAACAGTAGATATTCTTAAAAATATAGAAAAACAAAGTGGGTCAACTATGTATATCTGTGCAAGAAGGCATAAAGACAGCCCATAGCCCTACAAAGTCTGGCCCTGTAGATAGTTACCTTCCAAAACCCCACAGGGTATATCAGCTTGCCCAGCTCATCATCGCTCATACTCAACACATTGTCTATGGTGAGCCCTCTCTCCCTGAGGCGCTCCATGGCCGCAAATGTCACCTGGTCCTTGGTTTGACTTGATAACATTAGTGAAATCAAATGCTGGTATCTAATCACCTGTGAACATAAATAAATATTTGGGAATATATTACTCAAATCACCTAGTCCTAAAGAATATACACTTAGTTAGATACAGAAAACACCCAGTGCCGGCCCAAGGGCCACAGGGGCCTCGGACATCTCCTACTTTTTCATAGTCTGATATTTGCCTGGGGGGCGGGGCGCTCAAAGCAATTCACCCATGGAGCCAGGAGGGTTAATATTTGCTCATACTACAGTCACCATCAAAACAAATATATGTGAGCGGGCAAGGTACACAAAGATTTCTGAACATGCACTTTATTGCCTTGATAATAGAGGCGTTTGTCAGATATTTTTGACGACCTTGGCCGCTCCGATATATCTGACTGTACATTGTGTAATGGATGGAGCTGGAGGATGCTGCACAGGACTGTGAACAATGAAAATCCCTTGTGAGGGTCCTAAAATGTCCCCAAACTACCATCATCACTACAATTGTGTTAACTATTGTTGTATTTCATCAGATAAAAATAAACTAGGGTAGATAGGTAAAGAAGGGTAGATGTATAAACTATGCTAGAATCATTCAGTTTTTTTTATATATACTGTTGTTCGTCCTTTTGTTTGTTTCTTAATAAAAACGAAAATCAACCAAAGTACAGTAGTTAGTTAAAATATAAAACTTCCTTAAAACTTACTTCTGGAGGTGCTTTAGGATCTGAAGACATGTGGCATCCCATTGTATCCACAGGAGCATCTCCATTGGCCCTCATATTCCTGAGGTTGAGAAGAAAATCCTGCCAGTGGGGCGGTTCCCAGAGGCCCTTTGATTCCTGTTCCTGTGAAGGTTGTTATGATTTAGTACCAAACAAATATTTTTATAAAGCTTATAATTGAAAAAAATTTAGTACAGTAAGTTAAGTACCTGCTTGACTGGAGAGTCTTCCTCATATTGAATCTTAATGTGAGTTTTCTTTTCAAATTTGAATTTGCCTAAATCTAGATTAGGACTTTTATTTAATTCGTAGCTAACGAATTCCTGTGGCTCTATTTTCGGATCTGCTTCTAATTTTATCAGTGAATTAGCTGTATCTTCATTTGGAGTTAAGTTTTTCTTTACTTTGCTTTGTGTGGTTGTAGTTTTGTTGGGTGCAGCAGTTGCTTTTCCACGCGGCATTCTAAGATTTAAAAGATAATTATTACTTTAGTTAATTAAGTCTGCTCATCCACTCCTTTGCATGATTGATTTCTAATTTCTATAGATTACTTACATTGAAAAACACAATAAATTACGAAATAACGATACCTGCCGCCAATCGCGGTAGATCATTTATTTATTTGACTTAACAACTAAAAATCAACAAATGTATTGAACTTAAACAGTTTTCAAACAAAAATCGAATAAAACGACGTGTTTGTACTTAACTGAAATGGCTTTTAATGTTGGATAGTAGTGATGCTACCGAAACCGAAAAGCGATTTATAAAAACAAAAACTTTTTTGTTTTTCGATTATCGTTTTGATGTAATCGATTACCGATTTCTGTGCCACGCACGATAAAAACCGATAAGCGGAATCGAGCATCTCTAAGTAGTGGCTTGTCATTCTACTGTCAATTTAAAATGTTTGTTCTGTCATTTCATTCCATTGATTCGACCTGAATTATATCGATTAGTAAACTTAATATTATTCTGTTAAATTGTAGCTATTACTAGATGATAAATTGTGGTTAATAAACTTGTGAATTAATTTTGAAAGATGGCAGAATTACTGCTAGACCCTAATATACGAGGATGGGTGTTTCTCCCCATAGTAATAATCACCTTTTTAGTTGGAATTGTTCGACACTATATTTCTATTATTCTGTCTTCTCAAAAGAAGGTAGAGCTCTTGCAGGTTCAGGATAGGTAAGTACTATTAGTACTTCAAAGAGCAGAGTACTCCGATATCGAAAATAATTAATCCAACCTCAAAATACAGCTAATACCTATTAAGGATTTTCTTCTCACGCCAATATAGACCCCATAACTATTCTGACGTATTATATATATATATATGCAGAGTACTCCTATTTAACTATTGTTGTTATGTTATTATAAAACTTTCGTCTATACACGCATGTTTTATTGCAGTCAAGTAATGATCAGAGCGCGACTGCTGCGCGAAAACGGGAAGTACCTTCCGCGGCAGTCGTTCGCGATGCGCCGCCACTGGTTCAACAACGAGGAGACGGGCTACTTCAAGGTGCAGAAAAGGGCTCCAGCGTCACAGGTATATAATCACTTTCAGATACATGCCAATTTTTTTTACTGCACTTGACTATGATTCTTTTTATCTGCCAATTTTTGTAAACTTTAACGACTAAAATTTCTGAACTTTGTCACTGTCATTTCTTAAAATGTGTAGTGGATTTTCTTGTTGTGTATGAAACATATATGCATTACTCTAACTAGGCTATAACCTCATAAGGAGGGGTTCAATATATTTTTTACACAAGTTTAGTTTTTCTTACTACAATGGTGGCAATCAATCATATGGCCTAGCTGATGGTAATGAGCTATAGATACTTGGAACTTCCGAGGTTGCTTTATAGTAAAGGAGGATTCACTGTGTTGTCAGCTAAAGGGACAAGTCACCTGTTATCTGCACACTGCATCCTCTTTGAGCTCTTTGAGGACCTATTTATTTTGCATCAAAATACCTTATTGGCAAGTATAAATAAATAAATAATAAATCGCGCGAAGTGACTAAAGTTAGTATTAGTATGTCTCATGAAAGCTTAAATTTAATAAATAATAAATATATAAATAAATATTAGGACAATCTTACACAAATCAACCTAGTCCCAAAGTAAGCTCAATAAGGCTTGTGGTGTAGGTACTAGGCGATGGATATATATAATAGATAGATATAGATAAATACTTAAATACATAGAAAACATCCATAACTCAGGAACAAATATCTGTGATAAACACACAAATAAATGCCCTGACCAGGATTCGAATCCCGGACCTCCTGCTTCATAGGCAGGGTCACTACCAACTAGGCTAGGAGGCCGTTTAAGTATCTTACTAGAGTCAACGAATTTGAACCCTCTTCCCAGCAGTTACATTCCATATTTAAATGCCAATATGATTTGGTTTCAGAACCCCATGACTGACCCCAGCATGATGACAGACATGCTGAAAGGCAATGTGACCAATGTGCTGCCCATGATCATCATCGGAGGCTGGATCAACTGGATGTTCAGTGGTTTCCTCACAAGTATGTATCCAATTGTCTAATACTAATTTTCTATGATCAATAATTGCATAGAGGTATTAAAGTTTCACTATATCCAATGTATTTTGCATCTTGAATTTAACACCCTCTTATATGAATCCTACACATATCCGATTTTTTTGTACAAACTAGAAGTACCTTCCACGGACCCTGCTGTAATTGAAGCTTAAAGATGAATTTATTTATGAGAGACATGGTGCTGACAACAAATTGTATGTGTTCAGCCAAGGTCCCGTTCCCGTTGACGCTGCGCTTCAAGCCGATGCTGCAGCGCGGCGTGGAGCTCATGTACCTGGACGCGTCGTGGGTGTCCTCGGCCTCCTGGTACTTCCTCAACGTGTTCGGGCTGCGCACCATCTACACGCTCGTGCTGGGCGAGAACAACGGTCAGTTTGCTTGAAACAGTTGCGAGACAGTAGCTGTAACTCTGGCCGTCTTTTACGGTTGACAGACTTTCAATTGTGTAGGTTCTTAAATTAAGTTCTCACTCAATAAAGGTCGTGTCAAAATGGGGTCATATTACAGGATGTTTCACTTTTATTGAATAGAAATTTGAACATTGTCATAGTGACTTGTTTAAATTTAAATGCCCTGAAAGTGTAACAAAGAACCCCGTAATATTATATTATAAGAAATCATGCGAATAGGCGTGTCTAGACCGGCGCACCGCCTCGCGAGGAAATTGCCACGCGCGGCAGCTCGGCTAATGTGGACGTGCCTCGGCCAAGACAGACGCACGCGCGGCCTTGCGCGAGGCACGGTAGTACTAGCCAGCCGAGCTGCCGCGCGCGGCAATTTCCGCGCGATGCGGTGCGCCGGATGTTGACACGCCTATTGTCGTCTTGCGGTTTCTAGCATATTGCCTCTTATTGTCTTAAGCTTATCGCTAATAATGGAAACAAGAGATCGACCGTTATTTTTCTAATCCCAAAAACAAACCAAAGTATAGTTTTTTATTTCGTTTAGTTCCTCCTTACAGCGTTATTATTATCCAATTTTTTTACCCTGTTTAGCCGCGGACCAATCGAAGATAATGCAGGAGCAGATGTCGGGCGCCGCGATGGCCATGCCGCCGGACCCGAAGGCCGCCTTCAAGGCCGAGTGGGAGGCGCTGGAGATCACCGAGCACAAGTGGGCCCTCGCTAACGTCGAAGCTGAACTGCTGCAGGAGGCTAAATAAGCTGGTTATAGGCCATGCCGTTTGCAATATGGTCTATAATCGGGAATGCAAACCGGTTAGTTACTATGAAAGTAACCGGTTTTTAATCGAAAAATCGGTTATTTTCATACTAAATTTCACCGAAAAATCTTTTTATTCCTCTATAATTACTATACTCTGTAACCTATTTCAGGTCCAAAAATACAACCTCACTCATTCACCGGTTTCGTGTGTTTGTGTTTATTTTTAAGATGTTTTTGAGGAACCAGTGATATATAATGTATTTACTGGTATTTTTAATCATCTGTAAAACAGCAATTTCATTTACGTTTATTCAGAGAAATACAGCTGTAAACTAAACGAGTGAGGATATTCTTGGGCTTGAATTAGGTTTCAGAATACTTACTTGTAGGCAATTTAATAGTCAAGTCATGGTCGCCATCAGGGACCGAAAAACCCCTTCATTTGATTAATCTTTTCGATAGGGTAACCCAATGATAGGGTTGCCGTATCGATAGGGTAACCCTATTATTGGATTACTCTATCGTTATGGTACCCGTTTTTATAGGGTTAATTAACCATATTCAATGTGGTTTCCCTATCGATACGTCTTAACGATAGTTTACATTAGCTTGATCGCATTCTAAAAACACATGATAGGGTAACCTCATTGGGGTTTTTCGATTCGGTAAGGTAAGCGCTTACCTTTGGGTAAGCCCATGATGTTTCTTACGGAGTTGATAGGGTTTGTGAAAACAACCGTATCTAATACCCCTTCATTGGTAACCGGTTCCGGTCCCTGGTCGCAATACAACAAAATAAACTCAGAAAAGTAGCAAAATGTATTGTGGACTTTTTTCAGTAAGCTATATTGATGTTTTATCAAACCGTTATGTTTTATGTATACAGTTACAGTGTGTTGTGATCAGAACTTGACAATCACTGACAGACTTCATAATCAGTTACAGTTCTTGTATTTATATTTAATTATAAGTATTTTATGGTGTGAGGAAGAGAAAGGAATAAATGAAGTGTCTAAGATTATGTGTATTCATTTTCTTTATGTATGTTTATAAAATCAAAATAAACTAAACCGAAGATCATGCTGATGCTGTAATGCAGAGTATAGATCCCAACGAAAAAATCCGCGATTATTATCAGAAATCAAGGAAGTAACTAGTAAAACAAAAATCTACTTTAAAAAGTATTTATTCCATTGCAAAATTATAATTGAATATATACAACAATGATAACTCTTGTACATACGGTACAGTCGTGCTAATGATTATTGCTTCCGTTGAATAGTTAGGTACAGTCGCCATCAACGTGACGGGGCCCTAGGGCACGTAAGAATGTGGGGCCCTTGGACACTTGAAAATCAGGGGCCCTCCAGCGCTCGGTTTAAACGTTGACTGTAAAAAAAAGTCGTCTAACATCTTTCGGGGCCCCCCTGAGGATGGGGGCACCGTGTGCCCTTATGGTAAAGACGGCATTGCCAAGATAAAAACACGAACAATAGATCGCTCGAATGCAAAACCGTGTAGTTATAAAACAGGCCTCATTCAGAAAATTACGAGTATTAATCGTCAAACAGACTACCCTAGCATTGAAAAACGAAAAGAAATATTCATCAAATATTTATTATATTAATCTTACAGCTTTTTTATTACAAAATATGTCACTGGGTCTTTTTTATAACCGCTGCTTAATACAACTTGAAGGATGCAACATTCTTAACTAGATTTCTAATAAATAAGTCACCGAGTTACATAGCTTCAAAACTATAACATAATGAATTATACATATTTAAAATAAAACATAAACACCCAAATGTTGTCTGACTGTGGCAGTGACTAATTTAATAATTTATATAACAACAATAGCATTATTGCTCTAAAAGTTGTTAAAGGCATTTTGATATTGCGACAATTGCTGCTAACAAAATAACGTTTCTTTCTGTTAATATCTATACTCTATAACTTTATTAGGTGTACTGTAGCATAGACTTAAGAGTCGCCAGGACGCTCGCGTTCCCATACAAACGTAGTTCAGCTCTCATTTTAAAAGAACATGCTTTAGAACCATGAAATTTGGCAGGGGCATTCTAGTAGTACAGATCTAAGTCGGACAATTTTTAGCAACGAAAACGTATGTCCGACCTAGATCCCCACTACTACTAGAATGCCCATGCCAAATTTCATGGTTCTATAGCATGTCGTTTTAAAATGAGAGCTGAACTACGTTTGTATGGAAACGCGAGTTCACGCGAGCGTCCTGGCGAGTCTTAAAGATAATATAATAGACGGCCATAGTCAAAGAACTTTTTGAGGCTCCCAAGTATTTAGCGCCATCAAGTTGAGAGCGACCTAAAGATAGCCAAAATGTAAGAGGAAATATCAGCTCCATCTAGTAACCGCTAGTGTACTACTAGTACGCTATTCGTTACTAGATGGAGGTGATATTTCCTCTTACATTTTAGGTATCTTAGAGTAGCTCTCAATTAGATGGCGGGATAGACTTAAGCTTCAAAAAGTTCTTAGGCTGTGCTGCTCTATTATATAAGTTACTCTATGACTGTAGTATACAGGCGTTTTTTCAACAAGAAGCCATGTGCGTGGAGTTTAGGTATGGCCAGAGACTATAGAGATATAGACGACCACAGCCTAAGGTCCGAAGCCAGTGGTCATCTATATCTCTATTGTCTCTGGTATGGCATAAACTACTGAACAAATTTGGCTGTTTCATACATTATGATGGCCGAACAGATGTCGACGTTTTCTACGGGAGGAAAGGATTTTGTTCTTGGTCCCATAGAAGTTATTCAGTATGACATGCCCTATCCTAATTACCTTGTACAATATGGTTAATTGTTGAAAAACATCCTGTATAGAGCAAGCATGCATATCAACTCTTGTTTCTCCACCGTTCAGGATATACGTATGTTTTCGGTATTTAGATGCCACAGCGCCATCTGTCGAGCCCGGAGTTGAGTTAATTTGGCGGCGCTAATCGCCGAGGAAAATGTATGAAACTGATATGATATCTACTGCGTTTGTGAAACCATACATCTATCGCGTCAGTAACTCATCCAGTTTCAGTTCCATACATTTTGTTTGGCGAATTAGCTCGAAAATTTGTCGACCTGGGTGCGTAGCAAACGTTCCAATCGTTAACGCTCGGCTCGATAGCGAACGAAACGCAACTGTCACTGTCGCACTAATATGAAAGAGTGGTAGAGAGAGATGACTTACGATACGTTACGGAGCGTTAACGACTTGTCGAGGAAATATGTTCTTTAACAGTTTACGGTTCACTTTACATTGGACATTTCCTAGCGTAAGTATGACAAAACCAAATTTCCTTGAACCGCGAACTGCTAAAGAATCAATTTCCTCGACTGTACGTTGGCTTCGCACCCTCGACGTGATGGTCTACTTCTTGATGAGCTGCACGACGTCCTCGTCGTTGACGGTGTGCGCGACGCCGACGCGCTGCGGCGAGTACTTGGTGCTGGTGCCCCACACCAGCGCGTACTTCAGCTGCGCGGCCAGCGTGCGGTGGATGGAGTGGCACACGTGCTCGATCGTCACACCCTGGAAAATATACCAGTCTTCATGCTAATACTATAAGAAACGAATGGAATACGTTTTTCATCTCGCCTGTTCGGAGAGTTCGATTTATAAATAAATATTTGGGACAATCTTACACAAATCAACCAAGTCTCAAACTAAGCAAAGCTTGTAATCGCCGACAGTTACGCTCCTACAATTTCTCAACTGAATCTTTTGCAGGCAAAATTTTAAGGCGTCACACGTCGTTTTATGACAACCAATTAGGCTCGCGCAATAAGTATATTATGTAGTGTCGGTATTGTTTTAGGTTCAGGCCTGACCAGTTCACCACACAGTTCAGTTCACATCTGTTGACCATTATTGTCGGTCTATTAATTGCATTTTAAACGACTGCAAAGGAAGGAATTTTGGTCATCACAATGCAATCTTTTAGTGAAAGTGCTTGCCAGATGTTTCTTGGCGGTCCGTCTTATTTTTTTAGGGAACCTATTTCTAAAAGACAATATCGGCTGTCCGTCTAATTTGTACCGTATTGATAAGACTGTTTTAGTTCATATTCATAAGTGAGGGATACTGGTAAAAAAAAACATCGAACGTTTCCATTGGTGGACAATGAAACAAGGGACGGCTTCAGAGGTGCATGCTAAAATAAACCATGTCTGGCCGAAGCTTTACTGACGGCGATAGTACTATGGGTACTAGGCGACGATATACCTAGTCTACTTATATAGATAAATATATACTTTATCTACATCCATACCCTAATATGTCTATTTTATGGTCAGGATCGATGAGCAAACGCCCTATATATAATTTATCTATAAATAGATATACCATTTTTGTAAATTAGTTGAACCGTCAAAGAAATATGATTATTTTCACAAGTAACAGAACTTATGGCTAGACTAGGTAGTAAGATACTTTAACGGCCTCCTAGCCAAGTTGGTAGTGACCCTGCCTATGAAGCAGGAGGTCCCGGGTTCGAATCCTGGTCAGGGCATTTATTTGTGTATTTATCACAGATACTTGTTCCTGAGTTATGGATGTTTTCTATGTATTTAAGTATTTATCTATATCTATCTATTATATATATCGTCGCCTAGTACCCACAACACAAGCCTTATTGAGCTTACTGTGGGACTGGGTTGATTTGTGTAAGATTGTCCCATAATATTTATTTATTTATTATTTATTATTTATTTATATTTAGATATGAGTATCTGTGGCTGCATCTAAATGTTTACATTTTAGTATCGGTAACCGATACCTTAATTACGTTCAAATTTCGAACGTCTTCTTAGTAGTTAGAACAAATATGTTATCTGTAACGATGTTATTATTATAAACTTGTATAGATGTCATATACAAAGGAAAAAGTGACCAACGCCTCCATAATTCATTAATAATTTGATTTGTTCTTTCAGTTCTGATGTTATTATTATCAAATAATAAGCAAAAATTCGATATCATTATGAAAATCCGGGTGCGGGCATGCGCCGCCCGACCGCCGACACAATCGAGTTGGCCATGGCGATGGCATGCAATCCGTGCAACTGCAGTCATTCAATCATCATTTCGGGTTTATAATATGTGTATAGATAAAGCAGTGTATGCAACTGTACGTAATTAGGCCTTAAAACACTCGTGTGATCTTATTATGAAACTCACTTCGTTCGTTTCATAAAACTACACTCGTGTTTTAAGGACCCCTATTACGTAACAGTTACATAAACTACTATAGATAGTACAAAGCAACACCCACAACTCGGGAACAAATATTCGTGATAAACACACAAATAAATGCCCCGAACCCTTCGTAGGCAGGGTCACTACCAACTTAGCTAGGACTAGGAGGCCATTAAGACGTTATCGGGATCATGGGGATGTAAACAGTTTTTCCTAACCTAGGGATTGTAAAGTTTTTTTAAATAGTTATCTTAGTTGAGTAACGGATTATAGACTTGTGCCGCTTAAAAAGTGTAACATTGCATAACAAATAATAAGCTAGAAGAAGCATGCACTCTCAATCGTATGAAACCGCGTGTGCCGATTTCTTCGTACTTATTTGATACGTGTTTTATAGCAAAATGATAAGGAAAATCACCATTTTCTCGGCCGACCTATTTGGATGAATAATTGTAATTTCTCCGGCCAACTTCGGCGTAGTTGGAACATCACGAGTTCATAGTTGGGATAAAACATCTTTGGTGAACTAAATAACAATTTAAATCTCAATGTTACCAAACAGCTATTAATTTAGTTGATCAATTAGGTATGAAGATAGAGTGACGATCCTTAGACAATTTTGATCACAAAAGTCATCCTAAGGGGATGAAAAGGGGGGAGGAAGATATAATAAATTTGGAAACTGGCATACCTTCCTGAGGATGAGTCCGTCGTCGAAGTCCGGCGGCTGGCCGGGCTTCTTGGTGTACACGCGGATGAGCGCCAGGTACTCCCACAGCGTCTCCAGGAGAAAGTCCAGGTTCAGCTTCATGTTGCAGCTGCACAAATACATTTTTTTTGTAAAGCACAGAATTTCACAGCACTATGGTACACTCTCCATATGGTAGGCCTAGGCCAGGCCAGGTTCGGCCCCTCCATTTCCACATGGTAGGCCCTTAAAAAACCTCGCAGGCAACTTGTGCCCAGATCGAAGCGCTTGTATATCATCTAGCGGCCCACTATTCAGAAAAGATGGCAGGTAAATTTGTATCTTTAGCTTAACAGAATAGGGTTAAATTTAAAAGTAACTTTTGTACAGTCCCCATCAAATATATCGGAGCGGCCAAGGTGCCCAAAAATATCTGAACATGCACTCTATCGCCTTGACAATAGAGGCGTTGCTTGACAATAAATGTTTGTGAACACCTTGGCCGCTCCGATATATCTGATGGCAACTGTGGGAGTATACCCTATTTGTCAGGACTGCTATGCAAACTAACACCTGCTTATTAGAGACATAGAGTAATAACTAGTAATAAGTTATATAGTAGAGCAGCACAGCCTAAGAACTTTTTGAAGCTCAAGTCAATTGCGCCCTTTGTCCGAAAGCCCCCTAAAGATACCGAAAATGTAAGAGGAAATGTGGTGTGTGTGTGTAAGAGGATGTGTGTGTGTGTGTGTGTGTGAGGATGGAATGTGTTTTATAATATTTGTAATAAATTATAATTTATAATTCTATGTTACTAACCCTATATTGTAAGCCTAGTTGTATATACTAACAATCTATATGGATCTTTGATTCGATATAAATAAATTGATTTGATTTGATTTTGATTTGAAATGTCACCTGCACTGCTACTCCACCTAGTAACCTAGTAGCTACTAGTGTATTACTAGTACGCTATTTGTTACTAGGTGGAGTAGCAGTGCAGGTGACATTTCCTCTTACATTTTCGGTATGTTTAGGGGGCTTTCGGACAGAGGGCGCTAAATACTTAGAGCCTCAAAAAGTTCTTAGACTATGGTCGTTGTGTATCTTTAAGTCTATGCTAGAGACTAGAGCCTATTGCAGAATGGATCTTACCTGACGACAACCGAGTTGGGTTCGCGAGCGATCCTATCTACTTCTTGTATGGAGATCTGATCGATCTTGTTGTATACGTAGATGCAGGGCAGGTACACCCTGTTGGCCAGGATCACGTCAATTAGGTCGTCGGCCGAGCAGTCTTCTCGGAACAGTACCTGCGGATTTCAACCTTATTATAAAACAGTATTGGTTGAAAGTCGAATGAATATACCACTTTCCTATGAAGTCAAATCAGCTACTCTTTAAGAAACGTCAGAACGATTTGTTATATGGAGTTTATACGGGAGACTAATATTGTAACGTATTGTTTTGTTGATACATACATCCCCTTTATAAAAGTTTTAACCATTATAAAATCATTTAAAGCAAAAACACATGTTGGATTTTCTAGTGTATCTTTGAAATTTTAAATTTTATGAATGCAACAATGAATTTATTTCTTAGTTTTTCGTCATTAGAGTTAGATTCCAATTATGCCCTGAAACGGATCAGCAGCATTTTTGTTACACCTTGTATGAGCTGGATTGACCAGGGGGTTCAGGAAACAGAAGGCCTAAAAGAGTTTTGTTGAGAAGCCTTGTTATACTGGTCAATTCGTTTGCAAGAATATCGAACTCTTAGTTGAAATGAAATGAAAAAATATTTATTGCCATGATCTTATTAACTTTTTAATTTTTATTAAATCTAGTCTTACTTACTAATAAGAACAAAAATACAAAAAAAAAATTACAAAACAGAACTTCATAATTTATATTTGTAGGGCATGCAATGGGTCTCAGACTATGCTGGATTGGTGGTATTATCCAGCGCTGATTTTCAGCCTGGTCCCGTTCTGTGTTAAGGTAGTATTGCTGACAGCAACACCCTTAACTGACCATCGGACGACTTTATGCCGTTGCAATAGAGACTACTAATGGTCAGTTAACAGTGTTGGTACTTCATTTCGAGGTCATTCAGTTCGAGGCTACTAGTATTTTAAAGTAACAGCACTAAGAACTGAACCCTTCGTGTATTCGTTTCACTAACGTAACGTAACGATTGCGTTTGCGTTAGGTCTTAATTTGTATGGGATTTTAACAAAGCACACTAAGCGGAACATATCGAAAACTAAACCACCGAGTAGAGATACTTCTGTAGATACTGGGTGATTTACTTTTCGATACATTGCTTGATGCTGTGTTAAAAATCCCATACAAATTAAGACCTAACGCAAACGCAATCGTTACGTTACGTTAGGGAACGTACCCAAACTACGTGACCCATTTTTTTCAGTTTTTGACCCCCCCTCCCCCCCCTCGGTGACCATCCGTAGTAATTGCCAAGACCCCCCCCCTCCCCCCTAGTTGTCACGTAGTAAAACTCGCACATATAGTTTAGAGTGATGTTTTGGACATAGAAAGGAATAAAACATAATTTTCCCTACTTATTGCCTTTTATTTACTCGACACTGGCCGCGTGACGCCAAAAGTGCATGGAAACCTATAATTAGAAGCGCGATATTTGAGCATAATTATTGACTACGTGACAGAACCTAAGACTCCCCCCCTCCCCCCTGTGACGTAGAGTAGTATTTTGACGACCCCCCTCCCCCCCCCCTAAACTGGTCACGTAGTTTGGGTACGTTCCCTTAGTGATACGAATACACTAAGGGTTCTGGGGGACATAGTGGATGTGGTTGTTACCTCAGCATTAAATATCTTGTATTCGTGAAGGATCATTTGCACCAATTTCTCGTCCACTTTAGTGAGCTGGCACGTCGAGTTGAAGGAGAGGCCACCGCCTTTCTTTTGCTGTGGGGATTAAATACCAATTAACAATCTGTGGATAAATTTCATATAAAGATAATAGATAAAGTTAACAAAATTTAAGAAGTGTGATAGTCCAGATCAAAAGGTACCATTTGGCCATATTTGGCGGACGGCGCTTACGCTTTTACTGCTTGAATAGAATAGAATAGAATATTCAATCCGTACAGTACAGTCGCCTCATTACACAATTGATAATATCTTTTCTCAAAGATGCTCGGAAATGGCCGCATTTTATTCCTAAATCGAACACGGAAAGTGCTTCATTTTACTCCTAGGAGTAAAATGAATGTATGAAATTCCATATTTTTCCGCTGCGTTAAACTTTTAAAATTCTCATATTTGTATATAAATCTAATGGGCCAAGGCAAAAATTGATTCAGCCAAGCAAAATAATTCATTTAAACAGCCGTGTGTAGAGGGCTTCACAAAGTGCGCGCGCTAATACGCATGCGCGTACTGTGTCGGGCTATCTTGTCTATGGTTCATTAAAAATAAATTTAAAAAGCGGAAAAGTTAGTTGGTTATGATAATTTACTTCGTTACGTTGTTTATTTACTTTACAGTACAAAATAAACTTAAATAATGATTTTCAGAAATGAATGTAGTGCGGAAATTGATAGCGCTCTGCCTAATTTGAAAGAATAATAGTGGATTACTTGCTTCCTGCTAGGTCAAGAGACAAAGGGTTTATGTTTATGACGTATGTATGGATTCGAAGATGAGCATGCAAATATCTTTTCTGAAAATGTGTTTTAGCTTATTTCAGTTATCAAAAAACAAGAAGCCAACTATGGTAGGGTTTATTTATGCTATGCGTATTACCTATTATTATAAAACACAGTATCAACACAACTTTTCCAATATAACATACTTGTAGTTTTTCCTAAATTTTTTCTTTATTTCCTCACATATTTGAGAAAAGCACTATGTATACCTCAGCGGAAACAGGAATTTTCTGACTCGGAACTAGTGCCAGGCCTCGGCAAGCCTCGCCCTGGCACCCAAGTACCTCGTCAGAAAATTCCTTTCTTTCCGTACCTCGGCAACAATGTACTATTCTGCAATTTTCAATGTTAGCCAGACTGTCGCCATCAGATATATCCGAGCGGCAATACAGTACATGTATAGATATTTTTGAGTACCCTGGCCGCTCTGATATATTTGATGGTGACTATCAGGGATGTCACGAATGTCGATCTTCTCACATTCGCGAATGCGAATGCGAATATTCAGTATGCGAATGTTCGAATGCGAATACGAATGTTAGGGAGTAGATTCAAAAAAGTTAATCTTGCTTATCATTTTTATGCTTACGTAGTTCATAAATACAGAAGATGGAGTCCTATATTATTGATCAAAAGGAGACAAGTGATACCGTCGTTTTACTCTCAAAACTCACTATTGCAAAAATAACTTTAAAAAAAATCAACCTTTTTTGTTAAGTGTTAGTGCGGTTAATTATGGCCATGGTCATGTTATTAGTGAGTTTTGGTAGTCACCCGACGATATGCTAGTGATATGATGTACTCCTTATACCTTAACCCTTTGACCGCCAAAGCCGTCATATCACGCGCACGGAAAGTCGTGCCGTCAGAGCCAGGACGTGATATCACGTCCAAAATATAACCGGTTTGCCTTGGGCGCTCGCGCGCGCTGGCGCTGAGGGCACGATTTTTCCGTCTGATGCTTGGCGTCCAAAAGGTTAATAACGTTTTCACCTCACTAGCTCGGAAAGCCCTTTTTGTTTGTTTAATATCTATTGTAAAAATCGCTTTTTATCCACATGTGGTGAAAGAGTTTTGACATAAGTGACAAGTGGCTTAAGTGACATTTGACAGCTAACAAAACGTAAAACGTTAAAAGTGCAGAATTTTTAACATCGCAATTAATGAATTGCATCGAGTAAAAACACTTAATACAGTCTGACAACTTTATTTTAATTCATAAATATCAGCATTCAACATTAATCTTCATTCTTTTTGTAAAAACGGATAAATTGTTCTGACAGCCGAATAAGTCTACGTACGAACAAAACGCATCTGACATTTAATAAAACCTTTTACGTCAAAACTTTTCATTTCAATTCATCCATCATATCAACGTTAAATATTCGCATGTTTTCTAGGTTGTTTTGTTAAAAATTAGTGATTCGAGTGATGAAGAAGTATTAAACACCTGAGGAATTACGGGAAACCGAGCAAAATGCACCTTATTTTCCTCGCTGTAGTGAGGTGAAAAGTTTTGTGTTATACACGGGTGAAAGTTATTTTACGTCTCGTGTATTAAAGCACTCGCTACGCTCAGGATTCTATTTTTGAACCACTCGCTTCGCTCGTGGTCAATAATAGAATCCTTTCGCTAGCTCGTGTTTCAAATAACACTCGCACGTAAAATACAACTTTCACCCCTTGTATAACAAATAACTATTGTTGTACTATACCTTAAAGTAAATATTTGGTTTGTTTTTATTGAGCCTGATGCCCACGCTCTCCAGCTCCTTCTCGAGCAGCTGGCGGTGCACGTAGGGCTTCGTGGCGTCCAGCATCATTAGCACCAGGTCCGCCGTACGCGCCACCGCTATAACCTGACCACACATGGAATTTGTCATATATTTACTATACATATAAGCAGTGTCAGTTAGGCATCTTTCACAATGCTGCGGTTTCCACATGCGGCGCCGGTGCGCGAGCGAGATAGCGCTCTGCGTGTGTATAGCGCTGCCACGCTTGCACACCGTCGCCGAATGCGGTTGCTGCGCCTGTGTGATAATCGCCTTACTAAAGATGTTACCTGCAATATATTTACCGAAGTACTTGAAAAAGCGGAATTTTCACATTAATTTCATACAAACCATGTTTGTTGAATAAACTTTCTCTGGGAGAATTTTAATTTCCAACATACAGCAAGAAGAGTGGAAATGTAGACTATTTTCAATGGATCTGGTGATATCGGTCTAGGACAAGGGTCGGCAAAACCACGGCTGCGAGCCGCATGCGACTCTTTGAACGGTCAGTTATGGCTCTTCTTCATTTAAAAAACAAATATTTATTTAAACTCTATTACACAGTAAAACAAAGTACAAAAGGCGGACTTAATGTCAGAAGGCATTCTCTACCAGTGAACCATCAGGCCAAACAGAAAATCAAAAGTGCGAGGAACGAGTAGAAAATTTGAGAAAACTAAAATAACACTTGTCTACATATACTAATAATACGTTTATTATATAGTTTAATTTGTGTATAAATAAATATTTTACACATCATGCTAAACCTGTAAAAAAAATACATTAAAAAACATAAAACAGACAACTGTGGCTCTATGAGCTTCCAAAATTCCATATTTTTTCGCTATCAGGCTCTTTGTCAAAAAAGTTTGCCAAGGAGACTGGAGAGTGTTTTATAAAGTTTGTATCATCATATCAGGTCAGCCATTGCATTCTCTATTGGCTTGATGACTTTAGGTTTATAATATTGAATTTTATTATACAAGCCAAAGTCTCCTGTCAACAAAACTAGAAAAAAAAAATTCCTTTTAAGAAGTAGAATTATAAAATCCTGCCTATAGACTTACCTGTCTGCCTCTACCCTTGCCCTGCGCAGCACCTTCTATGATACCAGGCAGATCGAGAAGCTGTATGTTGGCCCCGCGGTACTCGATCACTCCCGGGATGCAGGTGAGGGTTGTAAACTCGTAGCTCGCCGCCTCCGAGTGTGTGTGTGTCAATGTTGAGAGTAATGTTGACTGGAAGAAATATGCTGATGCAATGTCTTGTTACAATGGGGTGGCCGGTCGAAAGTATTTACAGATGGCGCCAGCATAGCTGGGTCCCTGTCAGTCCTACAAATAGTGTCAAAATCACGTTTTTTTTAATTTTTTTTGACCTGGATGGGCTAGCCTTTAAGCCAAATCCCATACAACAATACTAGTGAAAGGGACCTAGCTATGCTGGCGCCATCTGGCCAAACCGTTGACAGTTGCCAACCCCATTACAAGTAACTCCTAAAAATGTTGGTACACAGTTTTGTTGCTGACTGTACCTAGTAGCATTGTCATGTAAACTATGGAAGTATGCCAAATTTCAGCTCAATCAGACACCGGGAAGTGGTTGAAATTTAACTTACAAGATTTGATGCTTTGATGCATATAATGACAAACTTACACAAATAAAAATTACTATAGGGGTCAGGCTAAATAAAACTGTGTAAAAAGTAAGTTGTACTTATAATTGGATTTTTTTAAGATGTCATATTATGATAATCAGAACTTTTCAGTAACATAAGACATCTCAATAACTACACAATGTTTGGTAATTCATTTTTAGGGTTCCATGCCTTAAAAGGAAACAATGGAACCCTTATAGGATTACTCCTGCGTCGTCTGTCTGTCCGTCCGTCAATCTAAACAGCAATCTAAATTTTCTGCAAAACTGATAGCTGATTGAGTTTAAATTTGTTACACATGTATAAGTTTGTTTCACAATAAATGTGATGTTAATAAGCACTACTTTACTGCCCTATAGGAGAAGTACCAGTATGAAAATCAAATTTTAAGTAGTGCTTCTAAAAGTTAAATGTCTCGAACAAATTACAATGAAAAAACCTTGGTACATATCTATATTGTAAGTACTCTACATATAAAAAAGTATGCCAGCTCAGCTCAGTTTCAGCTCAATCAGACAGTGGTGGACAGAAAAATTTAACTCTTAACTTAAGATTTGAAGCACAAACATGTTTATGAGGTCAAGCTAAATGTGTGTAAAAAAAACAAAACCTCATTCAATTTAGTTAAATTATTGCTAATGCACTCACCTTGCCGACAGACGGGAACCCGATAAGCGCCACCCTCGCGTCGCCCGACTTGAGCACATCGAAGCCCTCGCCCTTGTCACCGCCCTTCTTGGACGGCTCCAGCAGCTGAGACCGGTACTTCGCAAGCTTCGCCTTCAGCAGGCCCAAATGGTATTCCGTGGCTGACGAAACACAAACAATCATGTAACGTAAATCAAAATTACCCTGTTATGTCACAAATGTATGTAAACTTACCTTTATTCTTCTGGGTTCTCGCTATTTCCTTTTCAATCTCAGATATCTTCTCTAAAATACCCATCTTTTTAAGACACTAGCGGATGCTTATATTTAACTAAAATAAAACTCTATCCTAATAAGCTATATAACTAATTAATATAACGCTAGACTATGGACATTTCCGTTGCTAAATGAATGCTGATTTCGATAAAAACAATTTGTTACCGAGCATACATAAAGACGTTATAGGTTATAGACGATCTACGTAAGTTGGCAATGTTGACATTTAAGTCGTTTGACATTGACAGTTTGGTTTGATGTAGGTACATAGATAAGATATAAAGCTTGCCATTAACGAAGATTGCAAAATAATTTTATAGATTTTTTACGCACTTGCTTTAAAAAAAGTGTAGGTACATTTTTTTAAATATTTCACTATTATTCATTACATTACTATTGCTAATTACAGTATGTACATATCAGTGGTGTACCAAAAAATACATAAATTAAAGAACAAAGCTAAATCAAAATCATATTTCGATGCCATCTAGTTTTGCAAAGAATTGGCACCATAATAATAATTGCATCTTGTAAACGATAAAATATAATCATGTTTTACTTTATCATGTATACTTATTATTTTTATTGCATATTCTTGAAAATGGTTCCGGTGTCCGCGTTAAAAACCACCAAATCCTTATATGACATGGCTGATGATTACGAGGATGATAAAAATTCTGCGATCGCCATCTCTGAAATAGGTTTGAGGTTTACAAGTTATTGATGGTTTTTACAAGTTTTATATGTGTACTTTCAATCTTAAATGTTAAAGGGCATGCAAGTTTTATGAAGACATTGAGCTAGTCTGATGATGGGGACCGTCGGAACCGAAGGTGGCTAAGGGAACTCCGATGTAAGACAACGCAATCTCATTGAGTTTGGACAGAGCCGCAGAGCTAGGGGGGGGGGGGGGAGGCAATGGCCTACCTTAAAATACTAATGCCTTACCTTAAAAACTATAATCGGGTCAAAAATGTATGAAAACTAAGTTAATGCCCTACCTTAAAATTCGCTATGCCCTACCTTAAATTAGCACTGCCCTATCTTTACTGCAATTCTGGCTACGGCCCTGAGTTTGGGTTTTTTAGAATCGTCTTGTGGAGCAGTAGTTATCTGTTAACAGAACCAGTGGTACAGTCATTGACTTAGTAAATGATGAATTACTGTTCTTATTTCAGATAAAGATGATTTCTACGATGATTTTTATCTTGAAACAGATATAGAATATAAACATGAGTCATCCATGGATATCATATTCTATGGACCTCCCGAATCATTTATGAGACTCGATGCCGAGACTATGTTGCATATTCTATGTAACATAAGACTGAAACATTTGATACCAATAAATAAGGTTCTGCAGGCTTGGGACATTATTACCGGTAATTTTATTCTTTGACTCTGTTACAGTACTTACCTACAGTTAAATGTTTGAACAAACTGTGATACCCGATCCTAACAATCTAGGGAACGTAGCTGTACCGTGGAACAGCTTGCAGTGTGGTTTTTTTCTCTGTAACGCATAAATGCGTCTCATAGATTGCCCGACGTTGACCTAATGTGTCGATCAATCATTACAAATTTTCTACTGTTTACAATTTATTATTAGATGGAAGGACAGCTGCCTTTCTACATGGAAGAGAATTTTTAGCTTTTGGACCGCTATTAAACTATGTCCCAGAAGAGGATTTGTATTATGTCAATATGGCAGACAAGTTCGTCCGTTCATATTTTGCTGAAAACAGCGAAAAATTACACTTTCGTAAGGTATACAATATACATGATTTGTTTTATTGGACGTACCGTCGCCAATCGTAAACAAACATACAATACAACCCAACCAAAGCCATTGATTTGAAGCGTAAGCGATTATTATAGAGTTTATCGAAACGTCTGCAAGTCCAGTGTCCATACCGCGAACATCGAACATTTCCTTATTTACCTCTCTATCGCACTTGCTGATACGAGCAAAAGAGATGCAGATAACGAAATAATGATTTTTGAAATTAGAATTCATTAAGTAAGTCTTAGGGGTGTCTCAAACGCGATTATTTAAAACTTGTATGATCTTTTATTGGAGAATCCAGAGCCAGGCTTTTCTGAATTAAATTTGTAGTTCGTATTCATGAGTTGAGCGATAATTTAGGTCTAAATACTTTTTTTCAGTTTGGCATATTAGTAGCAGCACTCAGGCGTTATTATGGAAATACCTGGTACTTGAACGCAACTATTGTAAACCAATTAGGCTACATGATATGCGGATTTCCTCCAAACGAACTAAAAAAGATCACTCCAGCGATTATGAGAGATCTGAAAAGTTCCGTCTTAGGAAAATTGAAGAAATGTAATGACAAACAAGTTCAGGTAACTATCTCATATACAAGCTAAAGGAGTTAATTTTGAACTTAACACGAGCAGCAGTTACAGTTACAGAAACTCCCATTAGAACCTTTCATTCATGCCTCAGAAGCACAAATTATATAATACTAGCGACCCGCCCCGGCTTCGCACGGGTACAATTAGTTATGCCAATTATACATATAAACCCTCCTTTTGAATTATTCTATCTATTAAAAAAACCGCATCACAATCCGTTCCGTAGTTTTAAAGATCTAAGCATACATAGGGACAGACAGCAGGAAGTGACTTTGTTTTATACTATGTAGTGATGTAGTTCTTTATTACAGGCATGTAGTACCTATGGTTTTATTATTTAATGTTTAATAGGTCTTTATTATTTTAGGAAGATTTAGGGTTTACGGATATTTAGTTGGCTAGGACATCAATTAATTTATAACATACTGCTAATGATTGATCTATAATGATCTCTCAGATCAGATTTCAGCTCTACTCTGAATCTGATTTGTATTGTAATATGTACTAGGGATGTAACGAATATTCATATTCGAATTCGCGAATTTCCACATATCGTCGAATACTCGCAAAATTAAATGCGAATGTTTGCGAATATTTTTAGTGCATTTTATCTAAGAGAAAACATTCAAAAGGAAATTACATCATGTTTCATGTCAAACGTCTTTTAATTTTGATGGCAAAAAATTCGTTTTCTTAACATTCGGTTAGAAAATATCACGCCTGAATCATTTTACTACTTATACTACACAACTTTCCTTATACCAAGGTTATTGACTCACGTTCCTATTCGGATTCATATTTAATTTGCGAATGTTCAAAAAATAATATTCGTCACATCTCTAATTCTTATATTTGTAAATTACTTTCTGGTACAAACAAAGTATCGTTTTATACCATAGTGACTATTGATATAATATTAAATCTTTATTGTTACCTATTTTTTACAGACTTTATACGAATTGGCAATACAACCCGATGTTTTTGGTGAACCATACAGATGGACATCCCATGAAGTAAGCCGAATGGGATCATTAATTAAATGTCAGTGAGCATTACATTTCAATACCTACTTTACGAAACAATAAAACAGGTGTAGCTTAAAAAATTATAAGTAGCAGCTAGCAACAATTAGCATTATTTTGTTTTTACTTAGTAAATAAATATTTTTTTAATACATTACCTAGTTAGGTCGTTACAATGAAGAAGATACACTTTTGCTTGATTACATAACGCCTTACCTCAACACATGTGATTTAGACTTTAGACCATATCAAGATAGCTATAAAGAGTAAATAATATTAATTAATATAAATGTATCATTAAAATTATTATTGTATCGTCAAACCGTCAATGTAGTGTAAATGCCCCAGTACACAGTGGTGAAGGATGGGCTAGTCTAAGGGACGCAGCTATACGACGTAATGAGATCGCAATATCGTTTGCTCCCTCTAACGCATAGCTACGTCCCTTAGGCTGGCCCATCCTTTACCACTGTGTACTAGAGTCTTAATAAAACAATACACTTAAGTAACTTATTTTTTTTTGTTGATACATTTTACATTTTGTACTTATATTTTCATTTATGCTCATATTGCTCATGTCCGCAGGTATTCCTGCCAATCAATTAAGCTCTATACAGTTAGAAGCTATGCCGGCAATAACACAAGAAGTAATAACGGAGTTTAGCCAGCAAAAATTAACGCAATTCACCAAGCAGCAAGTAATGAAGATGCAACCATTAACACGGAGAATTTATATTTTAAGAGTACAGTTATTATCTAGTTTTGATGTTAACGAACTATCTAAACGCGCCCCTAAAAATGAACCTGTTGTTTTATTAATAATATGTTTACCTTATATGTTTTAATAAAAAAAAACATGTATACAAAATGCGAGTTGTAGTAGATTAGCAGTACTTTTAAACTTTAGTCTACTGTCTTGCTGTTACTTATACATTATTATAATGTTCGAAATTTGAATGTAATTAAAAGTATCGGTCATCGATACCCTCGATACTCTAAACTAAACTTTACGATGCACGATACCACACCTCACATGCCAGCATAAGAGATAAGAGATCTTTATTGCATTTCCAGGTACTTATGCTAGGTACATCATGGACCCTGATAGGGTATAGCAACAGTAGTTTTATAATATCCACCTAATTATTCTTAACTAATAAAATCTTAAATTTAGTAAGACATAGTTAATAAACTTTTATATAATTTAACATCACATTAAATTTATATTGCAACTAGATGGGTGTATCTATTTATAATTAGAAAATTTGCTAAAATTCTAAGTTACAAAGGCTTATCATCTAACTATACACAGAAAATACTTCATATGAATAAATACCTAGTAATAATAACCCACATACGAACCCTCTACCTTGGCATGTCAGTTTAAAAAAGATCCTTTTTATCTTCAAAACATCTTGGTTAATTTTGTTTTGGATATACCTAGTTACAGGATGGATTTTTGGGTCATTGAGGGGAACTAATGGCATAAAAAAAAGTTTGTCAAAATGACCTTTTTCTCGCACCCTGTGTGTTATTTCCACATTCTGTAAACACGAATCTTTATTAATTTGAAATAGAGCAAATGTCTTCTAAAGACCATTTTCGCGTAGTAGCACGGGATCTGGTAGCTGCCCCGACTGGCCCAAAAAGAAAATCCACCCTATAAATAATAAAAAAAAAAATACTTTGTACTTCAATCGGAGTATTCGGAGTTTATATATACAATAGTACATTTCGATATTAGTGCGGAATAACATTTACGCACGAGTATCGAACGACGTTTTTTAATACAGTTGCGAAAAAATTATAAAATTGTCAATTATTCACTTTGAGGTTACTTTAGTACATGTATCCGAACGCTTCGCGCGGTGCGGTGCGGCGCTGTGATTGGCTGTCTGTCACTGTCATTAGCTGTGATTGGCTGGAAAAGTAAAAAGCACTAGTGCGCGATATCAAACTTTCCGCACGCTAAACCACTACAAGAAAAGCACTTTTTTGAGCAACTGTATTAAAAACTTATTTTTTACACACATATATGAAATACTTACACTTTTTTGATTAATCTTTCTACTTACAAAATTATCACTTTAAAAAGTAGGCTAAAATTATTTGGAGAACCTTATTTCATTGGTTGGTATTGGTATCTACTTCGTTAGCTAAATGCGGGTGGGTATAGTTATAGAAAAAACTTTTAAAAAAATTCGTAAAAAAAAAATCGATCTCGTATTTTACTCGGTTAAAAAATGTTATGAATGGGTACCTTTATCAAATTCGATACAAGAGTAGGAGAAAAACAAAACGCAGCTCGAAAAAATCAGCCGGAAACAGGAAAATCTCTATGATGGAAGATGGATTTTCCGCCTCCGGTTGATTTTTGCCTATACCAACTGAATTCCGAGCAAAATTTCGCTCAAGCGAGTTGCGCCGTATTTCTAAAAAATATAATTTAATTTATTATTGAACAAAATCACTACATATCTAGAAACAAATGAAGTCGGTTAAAAACTTAACGATCATTTCCATTTTCAAATGTTTAGAAATATTCTTATCATTTCCTTGCTACTTCCGGTGAAAGATTAAATAATCTAGTAAAAGGCTAATAATGTTTCCTTGTTTAAACGTTAATTATGTTGATATAAGTTTATAGAGTAAATTAATGATAACGTAATATTTTTATTTTGCTAAGTTAAGTTCCTCGTTAATGACTCATTTGATTTAATTCAAAAACTTTTCAAGGCTGATCCACCATTTTGGTTTTAACTGCGCCATTTTCTTTTCTTGTCAAAAAATCGTAGAAATCGTTTCTTTTTCTCTATGCGGATTACGCGTTGTTGTAGTGTTCCTTAGTAAATATTTTCGAGACTATTATTTAAGATTAATTAAATTTATATTGGCTAATATGCCTCCTGTTAAGCATTATTCGTGTAGTGAAGTAAATCAACATGAATTATCATCGAGATTATTATCTCTAACAGAAAATAACACATCTTATACTCTTACGCAAATTAATGGGCAGAGGATCTACAGAAAGGCTCCTCACGCATGGTCTGGACCGGAGCCTTCTAGAAATTGTGAGGTAAGTTATATCCTTATCATACCATCTAAATTTTGAATTGAGGCGCCACCTTGTCGCCATATGCTCTGACTCGAGGATGATTGGCTTTTCTCAGAAACACCTGTTTGATGCACGTTTCTATTGCTGATTGATGATAACTGACCTATTCTAGTCTGTAAGTTGAATTTCTGTAGTACCTGTGTTTAATTGTGTATACCAGATACCTAGCACCTAAAAAGTAAACAAGAGTTTATATTTTTATCTAAATTGAATATGTTGAACGATGTGTGGGACGTGGGACGCGGTGTTTTCCCGCTCTTATAGGATTCTTACTAAACGTACTTATTGTAGGTGATAAATATCGTTGCTAATCAGTTTTGTTATTATCAACATTTTGAACATTGCGCTGCTAGTTTAAGCTGCTTCCCTCGGTTAGTTGAAAATAAACTTCTCAATTTAGTCCTCATCATCAAGGTGACCTTGACCTACATTTTGTCAGATGTTTGCGCAGGACTAGCATCATGTTTTATGTTATGTTAGTCGATTATTTTTGTGTTTCTTAAAAACAGTGTTTGCGACTTACTGTACCAAACAGTTATAGAGTTAACCACCATTTAAGCCAGCCAAAGAAAAGAAGTTAGGTTAGTTAGGTATGGTATAGTAAGCACTAAGCAATCACAAGTAGCCAAGCCAACGCAACAATGACAATGTTTAGGCACGGCAGGGTAGGTAGGTATGTTAGTTCTGGTCCACTTTTGCCATTTTTTTTGCGATCGCCTTCGGTATTTGTTTCTGTAATAGGTACCTAACACGCAATGTCATTTATTATTGTAATGATAAAATATAGCCCCCCCCCCCCTCCATTAATGAGACCACTTCGTCACCTTTTACGTAGTCCTATGTTAGTTTTCGTCCACTTACCTACTTATCGATTTTCCCAGTTCTGTTATGCAAAAAGAATATCTTGATATTCTTGATGTAGGCATTAACGGGTAGCTAAGTACAGTCGCCATCAAATATATCGAAACGGCCAAGGTGGTCAGGTGGTCACAAATATCTGAAAAACGCCTCTATTGTCAAGCCGATAAAGTGCATGTTCAGATATTTTTGAGTACCCTGAGCGCTCCAATATATCTGATGGCGACTGGACGTAAATGTATTAGGTATACAGGATGTCCTTAAAACCAACGACTAGACTTACAGCTGATAAGATAAAACAGCTAAGTCTATCAACTAACCAAATTTGCCCATAATGGAAATAGAGGTCAACATTTTTTTTTTCGAAATAATGGCAAAATGCTAATAGGAATTAGGAACCTATATACCTAGGTGTACTCGAAAACTAAGCCATTTTCACTAGGTCGAAATTTGCTATTTTCTGTTCTGTCAGCCCTTTAAGTATTAGGCGAGATTACACATGACGCACCGCTTCGCGTGTAAATTGAACTAAATTGCCGCGCAAGGCAGCTCGGCTAAAGGCGATTATCACACTGGCGACGGATCCGCATGCGGCGCCGGTGCGCGATCGAGATAGCGCTCTGCATGTGGATAGCGCTATCTCGTTCGCTCACCGGCGCCGCATGCGGATCCGCAGCAGTGTGAGAACCGCCTAATGTGAACGTGCCTGGCCTGAGCCCGAGGCAAGTGCACGCGCTTCAGCATTGCCTCGGGCGAGGCACGTGCCGTCCACACTTTATTTATTTAATCTTTATTGCACAGAAAGTAAACTTATCGTACAAAAGGCGGACTGGCTTTGTCCCTGGTCTACCGGGTGGTGAGGATCAGGGATGTCACGAATGTCGTTTTTCTCACATTCGCGAATGCTCGCATTCGCATTCGCGAATGTGAGAAAAACGATAATCAGGATGCGAATGTCCGAATGCGAATACGAAAGTTACGGAGTAGATTCAAAAAACTTAATCTTGCTTATCATTTTTATACTTCCATAGTTCAAAAATACAGAACATGACATGTGATGGATTCCTATATTAATGATCAAAAGGAGTCAAGTGATACCGTCGTTTTCACTTCCTGTGTATGAGCAAGCATATGACCATGGGCCGGGTCAGTGCGGTCAAAACAGGATGTGTTCTACCAACATTCGCATTCGAAAAATATTCGCATCATTTGATGCGAATGCGAATGTTGATACGAATGTCAAAAATGATGCGAATATTCGCATTCGTGACATCCCTCTATTCCTGATGATGGTCGCTACGCTATAGACAGCTGTGTCTTGTCGTGCTTAGGGGATCCAGACTATAGGAAAATAACATGCTGAAGGTTAGAAGACGTAGTCTCGTTTGTTTGAAATAGGATACAGTCGAGTTCGTTAATATCGACGCGTCAAACTGAACAAAAATATGTGAACACAACCTATATATATTTGATAGTGAACAAGATATTTTTGTTCAATTGGACGCGTCCATATCGTAACGAACTCGACTGTACCTTATTTTGGGTCCCATACAAAAAAAACACTTTAAATTTTTTTCTGCCGTAAATATACCTTATTTTGAAAATGTTTATACCAAATGTATTGTTCTTCGTCTCATTTTCTATCGAATGGTATTTTTAAAAATACAATTTTCTCGTCGTTTCTCCCCATATAGTGCCCCTTGTATACAAAAAGAAACCGCAAATCGATGTACAGTTTAGGCGTTTGGCACACGCATACTAGAGGTCAAAACAAAATTTTTCATCCGCAGTTCTTAAAAAAAATTCTCTTAGGAGGGGGGTGCTGATTCATCATTTTTTTTGTATTAGAAAAAAAAAATTTTTTTCAAAAACCTATCGTGTGTGGTATCATATGAAAGGGCTAATAGAGGCGGTTCTAATAATATACCACATCATTATATTTCAGCCATTTTTTAAAATTAAAACAAATAATTTTCAAAACATACCAAGTTTGGGCTCCCCCAGATACGATATGGCTGGTTTTTTTTGGTACTGATATATATCAACAATGATACTAGATTTGCTCATATCTAACCCCAAGAAAGCAATTTTGAAAATAATTTCATTTAGTTTTTTTTTTAATTTTTCAATATTATCAAGTAACGCAGTACAAAATGTAGCCATTGGCTGTGGCATCAAACTCAGCCATTAACCCGGCCCCTGGGGAAGCAGAGCTACCTTCTCTGCTACCCACTTGGGCAATTCTTGTTCGGCGCGTCCCAGCCGCGGGGGTGGGCACCCCCTTATCTCAGTAGGCCGGGGTAAGGGGGTGGCGAAGTTCGAACAGGGACCCAGTACCGCGGGGTATAGCGCGGCCCCGTACCCAGGGTTACGGGTGAAGACTTCAACGGCTGCGAAGGCGGAGACAAGGGGTGTCGGTACGGCGGAGCAGGCGGAAGAAGCAAAAACCCAATGGAAAGCTGTCCTTACATATTGAGGCCCCAGGTTGACATTGGAGCTGCGCTGCCAGGCAGGGTGACGCAGTAGGGATGGCGTGGAAATGACTGTGATCGGATCCCGGCTCTCAAGCTCTTCAGAAGAGTTACTGCCTTGGCGTCAGGTGGCAACCGGCCGTAAAACCACAAATGCCAACACAAACATCTCCTCACATGAAATGCACAAAGAAATGTTAAAGGGCTATAAGGCTAGGGCGTACCCCGTAAGCGACGCAAATGCGAATAAGGAGATTCACGATGCAAATACCTCTAGGGCGTTCCCCCAAAGCGACGGAAAAAGGGACAAGAACAAACATTCGCATTTGAATATAACTAAATTAAGACTGGCAACTTGGAACTTGGGGTCTCTCACAGGAAGAAGCCAAGAATTGAGCAAAGTACTTCAAAGAAGGGGCATTAATATCTGTTGCCTCCAGGAAACTAAATGGAAGGGCTCAAAATCAAAAGACATCGGCAACGACTACCAGGTTCTGTATCATGGCATAGACAATAAACGAAATGGCGTCGCAATTGTCTTGGATAAAAATTTTAAGACCCGTATTATCAATATTACACGGAAAAGTGATCGCATAATAGGTGTTAAATTAGCTTTGGATGGCCAGCAAGTTACCAACATTATATCGGCATACGCCCCACAGACGGGCTGCACAGAAGCAGAAAAAGCAGAGTTCTGGGAGGACCTGGATGAAATGATACAAAGTATACCACCTAATGAAGTAAGAATAATAGGAGCGGACTTAAACGGGCACGTAGGAACCACAAATACACCCAGGGGATCAGCTCACGGCGGGTATGGAGTAGGGGAAATCAACAACCAAGGGGAAGAAATCCTGGGATTTGCTTCTAGACACGCACTATCTTTGATAAATACCAATTTCCAGAAAAAACAAGAACATCTAATCACCTACAAAAGTGGAGGGCGTACATCGCAAATAGACTACATCTTAGCAGACTTGGCGGTTAAGGGAAAATTCAAAGATTGTAAGGTTATCCCTGGCGAGCCCCTCACAACACAGCATCGACTCCTCGTCGCTGTTTATGCGCTACCCAAGCCGATAAAAATAATAGTTGATAGAACACCGAGGACGAAGTGGAAGGATCTAGACGGGCCCAAAGGTGCACAACTAAAGGCTGCGGTTAAGGAATACCTTGAGACTGACGTCAGCACAAACTACGGCAACGCGGAAGAGATGTGGTCTAAGTTCGAAGCAAAATGTAGAGCAAAGGCTGCAGACACGCTTGGAGTTTCTAAAGGACCTTTTGAGACCGGTAAAGATCCAAACTGGTGGAACGATATCGTGAAGGACTCCGTGGGAAATAAAAAACTATGTTTCAAGAAGTGGCAAGTCTCCCAACTTCAAGAAGACAAGGACCAATACACGGAAGCCAAGAAAAACGCGAAGAAATGTGTAGCACAAGAGAGAGCAAAAAGTAATACAAATTTTTACAATAACTTAGAAACTGCTAAAACTGCAAACGACATACTTAAAATAGCAAAGTGGAGACACAGAGCAACTATGGACATAAAAATCAATAAATTTATAAAAGATAAAGACCAAAACATTTTAACTGATAATGCCCAAATCAGAGATAGGTGGTTCGAGTATTACGATCAACTTCTAAATGAAGAATTCCCAAATGAGGATCCGGCTCCGTGTGACCCCACATATGGACCAATCCCCGAGGTAGAGGCTGCTGAAGTTGAACACGCCATGATGAAAATGAAGAACAAAAAAGCTGCGGGGCCGGATGAGATACCGGCAGATTTATGGAAATCTCTCGGACCGGTAGGCGTAGCGTGGCTGACTAAGCTATTTAACATCATCTTAGCTACTAAACAAATTCCAGATTCCTGGCGTCAAAGCTTCATACTGCCTTTCTACAAAAACAAGGGTGACGTGGCGCAGTGCGAAAACTATAGGGGCATAAAACTAACCTCGCACACGCTTAAGATATGGGAGAGAGTAGTTAATAAAAGAATCACGAACATATCTCAAACGTCACCTAACCAGTTCGGCTTCACAGCATCCAGGTCAACCATAGACGCAATACAGACGCTTAGGATCATGATGGAAAAATTTAAGATCAACAAAAAAGACTTACATCTCACATTTATAGACCTAGAAAAAGCCTTCGACCGTGTGCCTCGAAAACTCGTGTGGCAGTCTCTTCGTGCGCAACGTGTTCCAGAATACTACGTCGAACTTGTACAAGACATGTATAACAAGGTTAGCACAAGAGTACGAAGCTTAGCAGGCACAAGTAGGGCTTTTGAGGTCAAAGTAGGCGTCCATCAGGGATCAGTGCTCAGTCCGCTGCTGTTCAATTTGGTCATGGATTACCTCACAAAACATATACCGTCTCCTCTGCCGTGGACCATGCTGTACGCGGACGATATAGTTCTGGCTGCCGACACCGCAACGCACTTGCAGGAACTTTTAAACACGTGGACGCTCGCACTTGAAAAGTATGGCCTGAGAGTTAGTAAGAGCAAAACAGAATACCTGAAATGCCCTTTCAGCGGAAACACCACACCAGAAACTATCTATATTGGACCAACACCTATCCCCTCTGTAGATAAGTTTAAATATCTAGGCTCCATACTTACACCTGATGCAACTGTCGACGCCGACGTGTCACACCGAATAAACGTTGCATGGCAAAAATGGCGATCGCTTACAGGTGTACTGTGCGACTCACGTATCCCAATAAAAACTAAGGGAAAAGTTTACAAAACCGCAGTCCGCCCTGCGCTACTGTATGGGTCAGAATGCTGGACAACGAAGAAAATACATGAGCAAAAGGTACATACCAACGAGATGAAAATGCTTAGGTGGGCGGGAGGTGTAACTCGGCTAGACAGAATCCGTAATGAATATATACGTGGCAGTTTCAAAGTTGCACCAATCGCAGACAAACTTATCGAAAACCGCCTTCGTTGGTATGGCCATGTCAAACGACGAGAAAACGATCACGTGGTACAAATAGCGCTCAATCTACCGGAGCAGAAAAGAGGAAGAGGGCGACCGCCATACTCCTGGTGGACAAATATAGAGAGAGGCCTCAAGAAAGCCCAGGTGCCCCAACAGACAACCCAAGACCGCTGGACTTGGCGCAGGACAGTGAGGAGACCCGACCCCAAATAATGGGAACAGGAGAAGAAGAAGAAGAAGAAGAAGAACGCAGTACAAAATGTACTGGAGTAGAACTATAGTAGAACTCTACTTCAGTACATTTTGTATTGCGTTATTTTGTAATATTGAAAAATAAAAAATAAATACTTAATGAAATTATTTTCATAATTGCTTTCTTGAGGTTAGATATGAGGATATCTATTATCATTTTTGATATAAAGTACCAAAAAAAAAACCAGCCATATCGTATCTGGGGGAGCCCAAACTTGGTATGTTTTGAAAATTATTTTTGTTTTAATTTAAAAAAAATGGCTGAAATATTATGATGTGGTATATTATTAGAACCGCCTCTATTAGCCCTTTCATATGATACCACACACGATAGGTTTTTGAAAAAAAAAATTTTTTTCCCATACAAAAAAAATGATGAATCAGCACCCCCCTCCTAAGGGATTTTTTGTTAAGAACTGCGGATGAAAATTTTTGTTTTGACCTCTAGTATGCGTGTGCCAAATGGCTAAACTGTACATCGATTTGCGGTATTACTGTAAAATTAGACTCGTACACCGTGCACTAATAGTGCGTCGGCCGCTCGTCTCGATGCTCGCCGCGGTCGTAGTTCACACTGCCCTTAAGGCTTGGGCTAACAGCCGGCGGGGCGCAGCGCGACGTCCGCAGCGCGTGACCGTGACGCCGACGCGATGACTGTTCAAACAGGGCGCGCGCGGATCGCGCCGGCCTCGCGCCCTCAAGGCGCGCGCGGACGCGCGTGGACGCGGCGCGGTCGCGCGTCCCGTACGATTGTGAGCCTGCGCGGGGCGCGGGGCGCGGGGTAGCGTGCCGCCGCGTCCCGCCGCGTCCGCGCGGCGCAGCGCTGCGCCCGCGCCGAGTGGACGCGCGGGGCGGGACAGAAGCGGGGCGCGATGCCGGCGGGACGCAGTCTGTTTGACGTCGCTAACCTGTTAGCATGTAATTAAGGACGCCGCGGTCGCGCGGCGCGACCGCGGCGCTGCGTCCCGCCGGCCTGTTTGTCCAAGGCTTTAAGGCCGTTCCTTGATTCTGACAAGCCACGCCCATCCGTTAGAGACACGTTTATGGCTCCCGTGCACGAAAGAAAGAGATGCAGTGCTCTTAAGGATCAGACTTTTTGACTAAACTACTATAAATAAGCGAATCTATAAAGTTTTGTCTAATTTTGTTTCTGTGACTTTTTAGATAAACCAGAAAACCATATTTTTTACTTAGTTATATTGCTTAATCTCTTATAGTTTACGTAAGCTAAGGAAAATAAGGGGAAAAAGGACCCAACTTCGGATTTTTTTTCTATCGAGGCAACTTTCAGCAATCGTGTTTCGGCTTGTGCCATAAACAAGAGTATAAAGTCTAATAATATATATTCGAAAATAAATTCAGTCCCTTTTCCCGTTTAGTCAATAGAGCGTTTGAAAAAACTTATAATTTTTCGCATGAATAAAACAAAAAGGCGAATTTTGAACTCTGATACTCTATCAATAGAGTTGAACGGCCATAAATGCCTTTGCACCTAAGAAGTTAAACAATACAATCGTGCCAAGATAATTTTGAGTGCACCAGATTTATTTCTCCTGATATTAACCCAGCGTCTAAAACCCTCTCGTACCTGACGACTAGTACTGGTATCTACGCGCTCACAGCGCACCATCCGCGCTTGTATCGTCGTGTCAGTGCCATATATTTTTGTTAGCAATCATTGAAAACGCCGCGTTTTTTCAGGTGTTCATCGGCCGCATCCCGCACGACTGCTTTGAGGACACGTTGGTGCCCTTGTTCCGGCAGGCGGGCGAGCTGTTCGAGTTCCGGCTCATGATCAACTTCTCCGGCTGGAACCGCGGGTCAGTACTCAGTACCGCCGCCAGGCACCGGGCCGCGCCCGACACGTAGAGGTCACGCTGGTGCCCTTGTTCCGGCAGGCGGGCGAGCTGTTCGAGTTCCGGCTCATGATCAACTTCTCCAGCTGGAACCGCGGATCAGTTTCGCTTCCGCCGCCAGGCACCGAGCCGAACCCGACACGTTGAGGACACGCTTGTGCCTTTGTTCCGGCAGGCCAGCGAGTGGACCGAGTCCTGCACAAAGTAATTTTCCAAGAATGGTCGAAATTTAGGTACAGTCGCCATCAGATATATCGGAGCGTGCGGCGATACTCAAAAATATCTGAACATGCACTTTATCCCCTTGACAATAGACATTGTTCAAATATTTTTGACCACCTTGGCCGCTCCGATATATCTGATGGCGACTGTACCAACTGCAAAACTTTCACGTGGGCAGTATCTAGTTACTATCTTAATTTTCGGTCAACGTAATAATTTTAAGCATTATTGTAATAGAAATAGGTAGTATTGTAGGTACTTCCTAAAGGAAATGTAGAGTCGGCACTGTTAGCAGCAATACCTATTACATGTATACACGTGGTAAATTCCTGTTCATTCTGATTTTATGTCACTTCAATCATTTGATTTGATATTTTGCTGTTGACAAACAAGTGAGCGTGTTGACAGAAACTTCAGTTCTGTCAACACACGCACTTGTTTTTCAACGGCAATTCTTTTTAAGTAGATGCGTTTTTGTTTGGTTTACCACGTGTTACACGTAATTGGGTCACTATGTAAAATCGGAAGTCTGCTGCAACTCATGCGTAGATCGTAGATCTAGTACAGTGAAATTTTGCGGATGTAGTGATGTGACAGATATTATTAGTCTGTTTTAATTATGATCGGCATAAAACTTAAGTTACGTCTTCAGTAATATACATATTTTTTCTTCGCTATTAAATATATATTTTCCTTTATTTACTCTTATGCCTTGTTGTTGTATTTCTGTTTTCTAATAATAACGCACTGATTGATTAGTTTTACAGTAACACATTTAGACGTCGAGCTGATCCTATTCAGTAATAGTCTTAAAAAATCTAATCTATACCTATTGTGTGTGCACAGGTATGCGTTCGCCATGTACACGACCGACGCGGAGGCCAGCAACGCCATACGGATGTTCAACAATTACATGATCAGGCCTTCTTGGCAATTGGGTACGTTCAAATCAAAGTGTTCAAACTTGTTCATGTATCATACAGTCGGTTGCGATGCGAGCGGCGCTGATGCTGTGTAGCTGAGAGCGGGCCTGATGTTCATACTGGACTCTTTGGACTCGCTCTTTTTCTAATTAGGTAGCTTTCATCATCATCATCATCATCTCAGCGATAAGACGTCCACTGCTGAACATAGGGGGGGTTTGTTATACGCACCGCGCCACGCTTGGCAGGCGGGTTGGCGCGCGCAGTTTTTTTTTGTTTATTGTTGTTCAGGCTATCTTCCGAAAGCCGCTGCCCATCTCCCGGTATATTACCTTAGCAGACTCCTACTGCAACCACGGGACGATATGGTGGGGGACAATTCTAAGGCCGGGCACCCCACGGCAAAGCTAGGTAGCTTTGCCTACCTTAGAAATCCAAATAAGATAACTTTTAACCTCTTAAGAACCTTAAGCTTAATACCATATACGAACCACCAGCGATATATTATCGAAATTTCATGCCTAGATAGAACTGATATTTTCACAACGTGACAATGGCGTGACATTAGGGCACCACGATCATTAGTACCACTGTTTTGGAGCAGGTTTTGAGCGGTGATTATGCTTCCTTACTTATTATTTTTCCAAGGCCGTGATATGGGCGTATGAGTGACTTTTATAGGGTTCATGTATGTACGTTACATATGGCGTTCATTGCCCGCTTGGCTACTTCCGTTGCGTACTGCATCGTATGCTTAGTTGCAAAGTTGTTGACATAAACAATGTTGCAGGAGTGTGTCCGTCCATCAACAACTGCCGCATCTTCATCTCCCGCATCCCGCCGACGCTGTCCTCGGCGGAGATCGTGCGCTTGCTGTACGAGCTTACGGACGAGGTGGTCGAGGTATGACATCTGATTGCTATAAGCTTAGTTGTTACGGATAATCTCAAACAACTGTTACATTTAAAATTAATTTTTGTAGGTGCATACTATTCGCATTCGAGAATAATTCGTAACGCTTGCGATTTCTGAATTAAATTAAAGTCACGTCTGAAAATATGGACACATTTGAATGTGACAAAAATATGTTGTCACGACTCTATTGCCGAGGAGTAAAGTGTAGGATATTTTTTTTGTGACATTTAATTTATCCATATTTGATTGTACAGATTATCTCCTTTTTGGCCACCCTAGCACCTAGCAATTAAAAGTGACGGGAACAGAATAGAAGCTTTTGAAATGTGTTGGAGACGCATGGAAGGCATAAGTTTGAAAGAAAGAGTAACGAATGAGAAGGTACTGCGAAGAGTAAGTGAAAGAAGAGCGATCCTGAAAACTATCGAAGTTAGACGCGGAAAAATTATTGGCCATTTGATACGACACGATCAATTCTGCAAAACTATTTCGTAATGAAGGATAGAACGCAAGAGAGGTCGAGGCAAACCCAGACGCAGCTACATGGACCAAGTGAAGGAAAGTCTTCTACTTTTTCCTTCACTTGGTCCATGTAGCTGCGAAATGTCTCGTATCAAAGAAAAGGTCAAGGAGCTGGCGCAGGATAGGGATAGATGGAAAATTCTCCACCGACAAGAGAATAACTCTTAATGATGATGAGCACCTAGCAGACTAAATGTAATTGAAACAGCCTCCATACTTCGGCTGCGTTTCCACCAGTCCAGAGATGAGCGAGGATGCGTTGCAAGGAATGTGTTTGTTAAGATTGGTTCGCACATCCTCGCTCATCTCTGGACTGCGCTCATGCGCTGCGCTATGTGAGGATAAACAAATAAAGTGTTTCTATTGGTTTCTAACAAATTCCTCGCAACGTATCCTTTCATTTCTGGTGGAAACTAAGCCTTACTATAGCGATTATGAGTTTGAGGGTCGAAAACAGTGTTGAATTAGTATTCACAATTGTAGGTCCGCGTGCGTCGCTCGGTGGCGTCCAGCGCCGCCATTGTGGAGTACAAGTCGCACCGCGGCGCCGCCATGGCGCGCAAGGCGCTGGTGGCCGCCGCCGCCGCCGCGTGGGGCTCCGGCGCGCGCCCCGCCGTCGACTGGTCGCTGCCGCAGTCGCCGCAACTGCTCAAGCAGTACCGGGAGGTGAGTTGTTGTAGCCTGTAGCGCTGCCCTCGTGCAGTACAAGCCGCGGGTTGTAATCTATAAGTTGAAGTTTGTCTCGTGTCCCGCAGGTGGGTCGCTGGACGCCCGAGCGCGGCGTGGAGCTGACGCGCGTGCCGGAGAGCGGCGCGTACTCGCCGCCCATCGCGCCGTCCTACACGCTGGAGCCGTGGTCGCAGGCGCGCCGCCTGCGCATGATCCACGAGGCCGAGCGTCGCCACCAGCCCCAGGAGTGAGTCCGACCACCCACTACTCTAACATGCTATACCTGATTACTTAGTTACAGTCCATTGCTCTTCTATTTTATGCTTTGACATAATCGGCACCAGAGCAGAGCTCGCCTCTTTCTTTCCTATTATCAGGATAAGAGCTAGGCTAGACTTTGAAAATGATATTCTTTGTTACTACTTCTGCTTTTGATTGTGGATTGCCTGTTTTTCAGTCCAAAAACAAAACGCTTAGCATTTCCCAAAAATATAACGTAAATTTAATAAACAGACGATCAATGAGAGTTGAAATAGATTGCTATGTTCTGATTGTTAGGCGTCATGTTATTTTTTTTCTTAAGAGCAAAGTAAAACTAATACGTTACTAATTACGTCTTTCGAATGGATACATCGATTATATTTTTATTGAATGTGAACATGGTTGTTATGTTAGAATGAGTAGGATTTTTTACGAGCCACCTTATTTACCTGGTTAGTTGCGGGAAAGTGTGTCGTTGTATTAATATTAGGTGTCGTAACGTAGTTGAATGTGATGAGATTAGGGCCGAGCTATTTTAGCAAGGGAAGTTATTGAATGTGCTTGATTTAGTTCGTCTTGACTGAGCTGGAAATAGACTAGGTAACAATTTTTCATTAATAATATGAATTCAGTGTCTGAGGATCAACATGTGTATTGTATGGGACTAACTGTATTCAAGTAATACATAATTCGGAAATGAGCGCCCAAGTTAGATGTACTCCACTTAGCGTTGCGTGCATATTTGTACTGGAGTCCGAACATTACAAATACGACATCCACACTTAGGGTATCAATAGAAAACATACCAAATACGCGAATAGCGTTCACAATACGCGAGGCATGTTTTGACGGTGAACGCAAAAATTTGCGGCCTTTGTTTCATGTCTTGTGTGATCAAAAACGAATTGAGAACCTCCTCCTTCAAAATGTTGGAGTAGGTTGAGAATATGACATTTGTTTGCGCAGCTGGAACGCGCGGCTGGAGGCGGGCATGGGCATGGGTATGGGCATGGGCATGGGTATGGGCATGGAGTCGCTGGTGCCGGGCATGGCGGCGCTGGGGCTGGGCGGGCTGGGGCTGGGGCTGGAGGCGGGCGCCGGCCGCGTGTGGGCGCCGCCCGCCGCGCCGCCGCCGCGCGACTTCAACCCCTGGACGGCGCCGCACCCGCTGCACCACTTCCTCGCGCACGACAAGCCGCAGTGAGTGCCCTCCGTCACCCGACACCCCACACCCGACACCCGACACCCGTCGCCGACCGCGAGGCCACCCGCCCCTAACTAGCCAGACTGACGTTACCATAGGTAGAACGTGGGAACCTCGCACGCCTGATTTTTCGCTCGTGTCCGACTCATATTTCAATATTGAACCGAAATCCAAGCGATCACCCTGCGAGACGAGGTATTCCTTTAATATCGACGGCTTTTGATCTTAATAATGGAAGGTTAAATAACAACTGTACCGTTATTTTAGTAAAAATACCATTTGGCACTTTAGTTGCTCGAATAAAATATTTAATTACAGTCGACATCAAATATATCTTTACACTTTTGCACCTTATTCCCTTGTAATAGGGTGCAAAAGTATAAACAAATCTATGACGTCGACTGTATAATGCAATAAAAACGTATATCTCCAAATGGTACAGTCAGCTGCAGAGAAAAGGACCCCCCCTGCATACAAAGTTTGTATGGCAGCGGGGGCCTTTTTCGTTGCAGCTGACCGTACCTTACCTACCAAATAAATATGTGTAAAAAAAACACCAACCAATTATCATTATCTGTGCTTGTCGATAGGTACCCAATTCAATTTAATATATTAATATATGTATGTTTGGGACTATAAACGGAAAAACACTGACCTCTAAGTTTACCTAGACTTTTACTTCTAGACAGAAAAATTAAATCATCAAATGTAATTCCGGAGAATCTGCAACGAGTGAAAATGAGATCGAAAGAGCCCGCACCGTGACCGACTTATGACCCGCGTAATGAGCACCTTGTTAACAAGATTTTGTCTTTCATCTATTTATGGCGTTCTAAGAATCACGCTTATTGAGGTCACTTTAAATATAGCCCACTATTTATTTACACCTTACACAGCTTTAGCATTGAATCTTACCGACCTGTACTTTTTTGCAGAAGTCAAATGTATCTCCACTACAGATTCACTAAAGAATTAGAATATGGCGCCGGCCGAGCTATAAAGAATTGCCAAGGCCGTGACCGAGTGCCTGCAGATTTTAAATGCAATGATTTTCCGGTTAGCACTCTATGAATGCAAAACTGCAGATTGTGTCTTGTCAACGAGGTACTTACGTAATCTCTGACTAATCGGAAGAATACATTCAGACTCGATGTTTTAAAATAGTGATTATTTATTTGTCAGGCTATGTTGCGGGCGGGTAGGGGTGGGGTAGCGTAGTATTAACGTTTACAATTAATTGAATTTTTACCTATGATTAATTTATTGCATGTATTGTTTAAGAACGCAAATGTGTTTTTATGTGTTATTGTGTTGCTTGCTATGTGCACTGTTGGAGTGCGAGAGGGTACATAACTAATAATCTTTATTTTTGTTTTGTTGCTGCTAACGCTGGTCAAGAGTGTGTACTAGTTTTTGGTTGTGTCACTGGGACGGCTTGTCAACTTTTTTTGTCAGTTTGGTGTTGGTATAGCATTTTGGGGAAAAGAAAAATAATTTGGTTGTCATTTTAGTTGTTTACTGTTTCCTTTACGTTTTAGTGTTATAAATGCTAAGGGCACCAATATTACTTTTCGATCTCCCGAACTAATGTGCTACTCCCGGTGGTGTGCATGTGCACTTTGTTGCACTTGCACTGTGAACCTCTCTTGCACTCCTATTAATACATAAGAGAGGTAAATTTTACATTTAGACACTATTTAATTTAACTGTAATGTATTGAATTAAGAATCCATTTTAACTGCATAGTTAATAATTTATTAAAATTGAAAAAAAAAGTAAGGCAGCATCAATATTTAAGTAAGATCTACAATATCGTTTTATGTTATGAATTAAGTGCAACCGCCGGCTCCGCCGAGCACCGTTGCGTTACTGGCAATCTTAATTTTTTGATGTTTTTTCAACGAAATATTCATGTTGTTGTAGTTTACTATTTCATACGATCAAGTCTTATTTAAAATCACGTTTTAAATAAATCAATTTGGATCTGTTTTCTCTTCAATGGATAAACACAGCATTATGAAATTATCTATCTTATTCTACACGAACAGTATAACGAGACATGAATTTATCTCTCAGGATTTTATGAGATTTTTAAGCTAATATTGCATGCCAGTGTTGATTAATAAATTTAAGTATAATGGTTAATGTCCATGCTGTTTTATTTGTAGCTCGCTCCTTCACTCCGCGGATGACCGGTCGTTTTGTCGTTTTTGCACGCATGTTAAATAATAGTCGGGCAGTCCAATAGCTTACCGATTAGCAATCGCCTCATGGCTCAGATGTGGTCTCGTGTTACTAACAGTTGTTACGGATCTATAGGTCACAGTCAAACCAGTTAATAGTCGAACGTTCGATACGGCCACGGTAAGCGACGACAGGCCGAGCGAAGCAATGCCGCGGAACATCCCGCGAAGGAAGGTTTTCCTTCAATGTCACGCGCGGCGGCGGCGGCGGCCGCGGTGCAGCGTGGAAACTTGCGCTCAAACAAAACCATACACCCGCGTCGCGCGGCCGCCTCGCCGCCTTCCCTCTGTTAGTAAACACCGTGAATACTATGTCGTGACATAACACATAACATAACATACGGGCTAGATTACTAGTTGGATAGTTATCGTGCTTTATAGCACCATGGTGCTGTGTGACAAGTGGGTCGCGCTCAAGATAGTGGAGTTTGTGAGTATTCCCGATAAGTGCAGAGTCGAGGACTTGCATAGAGTCCGATGAAGCGTGAAATGATTGTATTGTCTTCTGACATGTTGGCCGTAGCTTGTGCGACCGAGGCTAAAGGCTAAATACAATTACTCAAAAAAACTTTTTAAAAGTTTAGTGCGCAGTTAATATGCTCAAAATGATCTCCACAGGCATTTATCTCTTAAGTCTAACAACAATTTGGTGTGTTATTTTGAGGCACTTCTGCTTCAGACAAAACAGCCTGCAGTAGCTGCTACTAAGTGCCTTTTTAATCTGCATACGGCTGTATTGAATGAGAGATGAGAGTAAAAGCGTGTGAAGATCCAAAGCTTCTGATGCTGACCGTGTGCATGAACTCTATAGGCTTAGTAATAAAGTTTATGATCGTGTTTGCTAACTTTGCTCTTGGCTATGTCGAGCTTAATATACTAACTTTCTCACCTTTTATTTATTAACTTTGGGGTTTCATTTTACTCGTGGTACCTAGTTATGACAGTTATGTGGAGAAAAAGAAAAACAGACGAAATAGTTTACGAAAATCCCAAAGCATTGTCAGGCACCACAATGTACCATCGGGTTCATAATTGCATGGCCAATTTATCGATGAATTCATTCATAAATTGTCCATGCATTTTTGAACCCGATCATACATATATCGGAGGAACTCAGAAATATCTGTACTCTAATGTAAATGCGTAGAGCGAGTCGTGTTGTTTTTCCACCGTCGTTTACCTGATACCCAGCGACTACCTACTGATTTGAAAAAAACATTGCTAGTGTTATTGAATTCATAGGAATTAAATAAAACTATGGGTAGGTATAGCCTACAGTAGCCTACACGTCGTTCTCGCCGTTCTCGGTAGTAATTTGATGAATTAATTACATTAACATTCATTAAGCTTGCAATTAAAGTTCTTATAACGCTTATTAATAATGCTTTTGGTAGGTAGGTACCAGTGGCGGGTACCAGTGGCGGCGCGTCCATAGAACACGATTCCCGTCGGCTTCTTATTTTCAGGGACCGTCAAATAGCCCAACTTTGCCCACCTACCAAACTTTGCCCAAGAAGAAAATTGTATGGGGGCAAAGTTTGGTAGGTGGGCAAAGTTGGGCCATTTGACGGGACCTGATTAGTTTCCCTACAGCTTATGAATTTTTTTTAAGCCAAATTAAGCTCCGGCTTGCCTTAGAAAGATTTTGACCAACCGCACCGTCATTGGTAGGCACCTACTAATATTTATTGTAAGTAACGAATAGGTAGGTAGATAACTTTACATTACCTACAACTTAACGATGTCACTAACCCGAAGCTCTATTAAGAAATGTTTGCACGTCACCTGTTACGCTTCGATTTATTTATTAGTTATTACAATACTATACTTAACAATTTACAGTCACGTACTAGCATTCTTACTAAGATAATGGCCAGTCAGCAAACATAGGATAAACATGGCCGACCTTCTTACGACACGGCACACGTTCGAATAGGTCGTACCCGGTGTTACGAAACTACTTGTAATGCAATTAATCTCCCTCGACGGGTTATTGGAAAAGTATTTTAATTGAGTAACCTATTTGTTTTGATGCTGTTATCGTTAATAACGTTATTATGACTTATGACTTAGCAGTTACCCTAGTTTTGATAGCATAGTTCTAGATTCAGGCAGGTTTATATCGAGATTACAATGGAATAAGGTGTTCAAATAAATGTCATGGCCTTTTACAAGTTAATGCGTAGTTATCAGCTACCGATAAACTCATCAATGTCATAATTGTATAGTCTGTCCATACTAGCAGAATTTACATATAATTATACTTTCTGATACTAGTGTCAGAAGTACTAACGTCAAAAAGGAGTTGGGTACCTAAAAAAATTGTATACTAACGCGCATGTGGCACCCTAGAGTTGTAACCGCTTAGTATCAAGATCAAGTAGGATGAATGTGGAGTAATAAAAATAAGGTGAGTGATATTCTGATATTACATGACCATGTTAATCCGCCAAGATATTTTTGACTAATTGTGATTAAAACCTTGTAAACAAGTAACCGGAATCAACTTGCAAGTATCCTTAAAATGTAGAGGTGTCGACGCGGGTGACCAATTGAGATTTACCTTGGCAGACTGCATCGCTCAGCCCTCTAATACTTACCCACTCTTGTGTTACCCCCTTATTCATAAACGTCTACTAAAGTTAAGAGGCCTCTGATAATCGTTTGTCCCTTTCCGTCCAACCTATATGAGAGAAAGGGACAAACGATTATCAGCGATCTCTTAACTTTAGTGGCCGTTTATGAATAAATAAGGGGATTAGAGTGTAGTTCACAACAGAAACCGACTACGCAGAATAGCATGCCCACAATCCGCACAAATCTTATTATTTTCACGGTATGCAGGTAAACATTCTGTCCTTACCCTTACCTGCAAAGGTATTTTGTTTACCATTAATGCACGTGCGCTGTCTTGGGTAGCTCTAAGCTAAAACGTAGTATGAACATTGCGAATTAAGTCATATAAGATGTTGTGAAGCCAGCGGTACGGAGAGGTACAATCGCCATCATATATATCGGAGCGGCCAAGGTACTCAAAAATATCTGAGCATGCACTTTATCGCCTTGACAATAGAGGCGTTGTTCAGATATTTGTGACCACCTTAGCCGCTCCGATATATCTGATGGCGACTGTACACAGGTGATCTGTGATTACTGATTAGGTATCTTATTACGGATGACTTGACGCAGTCCTTGTCGATGACATAAATACTTGTACTAGGTAACCGGTAAGGCAACTGTAGGCAACTGTCTAGTAGGTAATTATAGGAATCAATGCGCTTTAAATTTCTCACAGCCGCGCCTATAGCTTTTAGATAATCTACTATTTATTTAACTGTACGAGTATCTATATTCTAAAGATAAAGTTAAAAGCATTATATTTTTTATTAGCATTATATTTTTTACTAACATAATATTGTTTTTAATACTATTTTTATTTTTGGACAAATTTAACCGTATACAACACGCGATATCGGCTAGCCCTTGAAAGTTGTCAATGTCATAACAATACATACGACTTGGTAAAGGCCTTATGCTAATAGTCAGGCCCTGTGTTTCATACGGTTTGGTTTAATTTGATAATTGAATTGCAAGTTTGTCTCGTCAAGTCGTTTTTATAACTTGTCATTTTTAGTTTTATACATTAGGCCCGGCGCAAAAATGCCTATAAACAATACTTTACATTATTTTGAAATGAAATGAAATGAAAATATTTATTTCAGACACCAGAGGCCGGTTTTATAAAGCTACAAGTTACAATTTACAAGCGGTAGTCTCTTTCTAACCCTATGTGTTCCTCCTGTTAGAGTTCCGCTGGTAAATTGTAACTTATTGTAGCTTTATAAAACTGGCCTCTGGTATCCATATTTTGACTACTGATGAGAACTACGTTAGGAAAGACTAGATTTTGGAAGGACTAAACTTTTGGTGGAGAGATTTCCTAGTAAAAGAAAACCCTGTGGAAATAAAGTACTTAACTTTATGAGTCCAATTGAGTCCATTAGATTCAGCACACGTAGGTATCACGCATGCGTATGCGGCAAGATGCAGTTACTGGCAGTAATGGCGTCTCCAATGCCACTCCCACGGTGGACGCCGACAACAGAAGGACTCGTGATTGCTGGACTGGTTGTCAAAGGGTCTTTAAGTTTTGCACTGCAGCTAGAGAGTTAAACATTTAGGACCTCAATAGTCACAATTTGTATTAATTTTTTTCGGAAAAGTCGGATGGAAAACTGTTTTTTAACACGCTAGAGGGCCTACCGCGAAGTTCGAAAATCGACAAAACATTGGCCCCGTCTTTATCGCTCTTGCGTATACGAAAGAGAGTGATGCAAATAACAGATTCGATGAACGAAGTGGTTCGCGATTATAGGCTAGGAACGAATCCATCTGCGTATTGCGCGCACGTTCGAAGTATCACGCACAAGATGCGAGCCTTCAATGTCACTCCCACGATGGACAGTCTGCAAAGGATTCTTGATTGCCTGACCATTGTTACCGGGTTTTAGGTCAAAACTGCGACGCTAAGGTATCCATAAAGCATAAACTTTATGACGTACAGTCGCCATCAAATATATCGGAGCGGCCACGGTACTCAAAAATATCTGAACAAGCACCTTAACGCCTTGATAATAAAGGCGTTGTTCAGATATTTGTGACCACATTGGCCGCTCCGATATAACTGATGGCGACTAATACGAGTACGTAGATTCGATGTTTACAGCTATTTTCTGAATAAGGATTTGAACATTGGCGTGTGGTCTTATACTGCATGACTAATTTAATTACATTACCCATTGTGGGTATCCTATCCTGGAGATCTTTGACTAAGTTTAGAGCTAGTCTGGCTGTTGTTATTTTTTCCTGCGCACGGCTAACTCACACCTACATAATTACCTTTACCTCCATCTCACTTAACAAACACAAAGCTTTGCTTTGGTCGGTCTCTCCCTCTATAAAATACAAACCTATCCTCCTCAATGACCGTACAAACACAAGTCAAAGGTAAGTTTTTTATATAACATCGGTAAGTACTTCTTTTTATTCATCTAATATGGGTGTGGGCATGTCAGTTTCTAAAACTTGTTTAACGCTATTGGTGGTAGAGGTATGTAAGCCGAACGGTAAGCGTCGTATCGTTGCGTCACAGTTTCGTTTCGACACATGTGGATTCCAAGTTGACACCGTGTTTAGCATATCAGTTGATTTTCTTTTGGAAAAGAAGCAGTGTAGCGTGAAACAGTGTTCAAATAACTCATTAAGTTACAAGGCTTCGTAAGGACTGCCAGAGATAAATAAATAATTAAGATAGTCAAACTCCACATAGAGTCGCAATTCTTTGTCAATGCTGTACAGCATTTAAAGTAGGTATGCGAGTATATAAATTTCGACTACATAGACGAAATATATATACTCGTATAGGTACCTACTTTAAATGTAACTACGTAAAAGTTTTACAAATAATGTTATATTTACGATATGTAACTACAACCTCGACCTTAGACCGTAATACTAATGCTGTCTACTGATTCAATCGTGGACAAATATTGTAACGATATCTACAACTATGAACTCACTTCATTGTGGATGTGGAATCTACACGTCGTTATAAGTAATTTACTTGTCTCTAACCTTAGTACTTAAAGTAGGCCTGTACCTCTGCACTTGAGCAAAAGTACCGCCTACCTACTTGCGCAGCTTGCGCTCCTACTCGCTTGCTTTCGGTGCAAGGACACTTAATTAGCATATGTTAAGGGACCCACCTTCTATTCTTTACGCATAAATAGGACACATGCTCTAATGTCTAGAGATGTAGGTAGCCAGTAGGTATGTACTCTATGTAGGTATTACTACAAGCCTAGTCGGTTCAGTAGTGGCACGAGCACGACTAGAGGCCCTACTTGCGAAACTTGATCTAGGTTCGAATCATGGAACAAACATTTAATTTAGTAGGTAAGTTGAGCTTTTTTTTAAGAGATCTTAAAGCCTTTTCCGAGAATATTAACAATTACCTTTGCATTTCTCTACAGATATTTTGCGTGGCGTGCCTGGTCTACAAGCGCGTGTCACAAGACGATGAGGTTCGACTGTCGTTGCTGCTTCAGAAGTACTCCCGCGAGTGGTCGCTGCTCACCTCCGTGACCTGGGACTCAGTCGGCGGGGCCTTCGCTGACGCCGTGTATGGAGGTAACACACATTCCCATAGGTTTTTTTTGTAATGGTACGAAACAAACTGTAGGAACCTAATCGCCCTTTGGCCGCCAAAGACGTCAAAACACGCGCACGGAAAGTATGTCCTCAGCGCCTGCGCGTAATGTCACGACAAAACGCGCGCTATGGCGTCAGTGGCAGGATTTTTCTATCCGAAACTTGGCGGTCAACGGATTAAAAGCTGAAAGCAAAATAAGGTCACTTTGGGCAACTATTTCCCTAACGGGTAACGGCGCCTAGGTATATTCGATAAATACAGGGTGGCCAAAAAAGAACTAAATTCCAGTTGGCTGTAAGGTTTTGGGACGCTTCCAATCCTCCCTAGTTGGTTTTGGAACCTCTCAGATCGATTTGAATTTTGGACTTTTGTTACGTCATTATTCACCACCTCCGCTCATTACAAATATTAGGTACAAATGTATGGCGTGAGGGTAGCGGCTGTGCAATTTCTAGAATTTCTAGGAATAAAGGAAAGTTAAGTCACGGTCGGTCATTATTGTAAAATTAATGATAAAGAATTAGCTCTGTTCAATTTAATTGCAGAAAGTGTTGGTAATTAACGAAATTCTGTTGTGCATTTTTCTGTAATTAATGAATATTTGCAATCGTTATTACCTAATTAGGTATCTACTTGTTAAATGTCAGTCAATGATACAATGAATAGTGTATTATAACTTTACCCAACAACATCTTAAAAGTTAGGTATTAGATTAGGTTAATTTAAGCAAACTGGATTAATTTTCGAAAGATATTAAGTAGCTACAAATAAGTAGCTATGTTTGAATATTATAAATCGAAGAGTAAATGAAAAATAAATAAATGAATAGAAGAATAAATGGGTTGAGTATATTTAATTCGTTTGGTAGTTAGTCTTTTGTTACTAATCGTTAGATATGGATACAAACACGTCTGGACGTTTCGTCTCCATCCTTCATCACCTAGCTTGAAGCGGCGAGCTAAACGCCACGACCACGACAATTGATATTCATGTTAAACTGAAAAATAAACATTTACCTATGTAGGAGGTGTAGGAGGAAACAATATAATATGTGATATTAGACTTACTGCCATAAAAAAAAAACATTTAGAAATAAACTCTATTAACAACCGACACTGATGTTGACCTTTGACTTGAAAACGTCACATTATGTCCAAGAAGATTAGGATTAGGTATATATAGGTACATAAAATAAATACATGGTGTCTGCCCTGCTGGCGTCGTTTACTAACCTACCCAATTAACTGCAATGACTCGACCAAGCCTATACCGCAATGGCATATTAGGGACGTAAAGAAAGCATCAGAGCTTGATGATGTTTGAAAGGAAATTCTACACTGGTTTCCTATGTAACCCTGTCGTGCACCTTAACTGCATCGAAATAGGTACCTTAATTGTATTACTAAAGATACCGAAATTGTAAGAGGAAATGTCGATCACCTGCACTACTACTCCACCTAGTAACAATTAAATAGCGTACTAGTAGTACACTAGTAGCTACTAGGTGGAGTAGCAGTCAGGCGCGGTCCCAGGGGGAGGGGTCACATGAGACATGACCCCCCCCCCCCCCCCAAAATCGTACATTTCAAATGGAAAAGAAAATTGACTGACCCGCTCAAAAATTGGAAAAATAATTTTTGCATTAGTGTCCTCCGCCAAATTTTCAGGCTGGGACCGCGCCTGGTAGCAGTACAGGTGACATTTCCTCTTACAATTTCATTATCTTTAGGCGGCTTTCGGACAGAGGGCGCAATTGACTTAAATTCAAAAAGTTCTTAGGCTGTGGTCGTCTATATCTCTATAGTCTCTGCTAATATGCAATATTCCAATGTTATATTTACACATCACATTTAATTTTGTCTCGAAGCTTCCTAAACATCTCTGACTAACTTATCTAGTCATTAAAGATGACCTAGCGTTCTTGATAACTATGTGATGTCATCAAATTGTTGTAATCAGGATATTAATTGCTTAGCAGTAGGAAGACCCAAATTAAATAAACTCTAGAGTAAGTTTGCTTGTTTAAAGGTTACGTGATAATCACCTTCGGTTTGCTGGTAGCGAGAATCTTCCAAGAGATTCCGAGAGGCAGACGGATACTGGAGGGTATCTTCCTTGGCTTCGGGATGCTGTTCTTTCTCATTTTAGGTAACAATTAAATATTATTTAAACTCTTCTTTGTTAGGATATTGGTGCAGATCGCGCCGCTCAACGTGGTTCTGGCCTAATGTAGATTTGTCTTCCAGGTGGTCTAGAGCTAGCGTCTCTAGACGAAGTCCCACACAAATTGTACGTGAACGGCGCCGTCCTGGGCAGCCTGTCCCTCATCGTGGCCGCCCTCTTCCTCATCGACCTCATGGCACCGAGGATCTACACCGCCACACACCACTCGCAGACCGACCCAGTCTCCTCACCCAAGTCGGACAAAAAGGTTACTATATTGTCACAGCAAAAGAACGGAGTTTCACAACCTAATGGTAACAGCATTTTAACCAATGGCAAACAGAATGGCCATATTGTCTCCCAAAAACCGAAGGATAAAGACAGACCCAAAGATCTAGATTTGACGCAAACGAAAATTGATAAACCCGACAGTCCCAGCTTATTTGACTCCCCCAGCCCTGGCTACACGAAGTTCGATGACAACATAGAACCGCATTTAGAGCAGTCTAAATTTGGATCGCTTCGCAGCGGTCTCGAGGCAGGGAACTATGTTCGCCTGTCGGATCCCATGACCGAGCATGATAAACTCCACTACGAGCGGGAGCTTGCCAAATTCAACGAGAGATACTTCAAGGATTACCTGGACAATTTCGCTGGAACATTGCAGTGTAAAGAGGGCTATCTTCCAGAGTTACAGTCCCCCAAATTCGCAAAGGTCCAAACTGGGCGATTAAGGAGTTTGTACGACGAATTGTCACCAAATTATGAGAAGGCTCGGCAGAAGTCCCCGACCAGAGCGAAGACCGTGCCGAGCCCTACGATGCAGCAGTTAGAGGATTACTTAAAAGGTTCCAACAGATCAACGAGGAGGTCGGAGACTCCCGCCTTGTTCCCGATGGAGCCCATTGAAGAGAGAGACCGGGAGGGCGTGGACCTGACGGATCGTGCGTCGGGGACGCCCACTGATCCCGGCTACGTGCAGTACACGGCCGGCAAGTGGCCGGACAAACGGGAGGTCCGCACCCCCAGACACAGCCCCACATAACCACCAAAGTCTAACATAATGCTCTATAGGATTAAGAAATAAGATGTGAGAAGTTACCAAGTCAGTTGTTGACCAGATTATTGCAAAGTGTTCGCTCTAATGTGTTTATTTTAACGTGCTCTTTTGTGCAGAGTCGTTTAAAATAATCCAAGACGGGAACTCCGGTAAGCGACAGGCGCAGGCGTTCAGTATTACAGTGAACATTGACTGACAAACGAATTCTTTTGTTGTGTTCAGAGTGTGTGAAATAATTATAAATAGCCATTAATATGTAGATAAGCGTAGGTAGGTACTAATAAATTTTGTATGACGATGGACGTAATAAACTAATTTTACACGGTTATTTGTTATTTCGTGGGAATTTCGATGTTTTCCTCTAGAATTATTGTAGGCGTTAAAGACAAAATTAAACATTAATCAAGATAAGTATACCAATTGTATGAGCCTTTTAAGTTGAGGAAGTTCGTTGCTCCGGGACTAAGTGGAAGATTAGAGTTAATTTCAAAATAATGAGGTTGGACAAAGCATTCCACGAACGTCTTACAAACAACTGACTGTGATTTGAGTCATTTGTCATGTGTTCCCTTGACTACCGGTTGTATAAAAACGGCAATTAAATATGGTTTTTCCAACCGTAAAAAATATGATTAATTTTTGATAGAATAATGCATTTGAGATTTTCATTTATCCTTGTCAGGCCCTAAATAATATGTCAAAATACGACAGAGTTTAAGGTTTTACATTAAAGGCGAGGCATAATTACAGGCATATTTACATTAATTTTAACTTACAGTTCCCAACCATTACTTATTGTTGTTATTCAAACTTGTCACACAAAAACTTCCTCCATATTTGTGTCCACTGAACAAGACCTTGAGTAGAAGCCCACACTTGGTTTGCTACAGTTTGTGAATGAATTTCGCAACATTCGTACTTGCTCGTACTACGCTAACCGCTGCAGCTGCTAATACAATGGACCGCCAAACGATCAACGAATTCCTTTAGTGGGTGTTGCAAGAGCAGCCTTTGAACTTTGGTTAGCGATGGTCAAGACCAATTGCTACCATGGTCCACACTGTTAACTTACGAATTATAAGCCTGATTGTAAGATGAGCTGACGTAAGTTAGGTACCGGCGCTAGAGTTTTGTTGTTAGTAATACTACTTTGAATCACTCACAATCAGTACGTTAGACAGAGTTAGACTAAGAGCTGAATACGTCAGACATGACAATAATGAAAGCAGTCTGGTATTACATTGCTAGATCCGGGCAAGGCTTCCTTTTAGAGTTTTACAACTTGGATTAAGCCTAGATTGTCGTCTCTCTGCACTCAACTTAAAAACATAGGTAGTTTGACATTTTTATCCTCCTCTATTTGTATGAATAAGGTCTGAAGCTTAAATCGTATATCGTAAGTAAAACATCGATTGCTTAAATTTCGTAAACTGATGATTAAGCATTAATTAAGCATTGTCACACATATTCTAGAATATGTTGACAATTGTGAATGCTGTTTCTAATTGTAATCCAATAGGTGTCGGTATACTTGTACACATAATCACATAATGTTACAATGTCTTCTTAATTTGTTTTCGTCATACTCACTAATATTCAGATACTCAGCTGTTATAATATGTTTCCTAACATGTCATCTCTACGTAAATATTGTGAAAGACATGCTCACCGTATTTTATGCTAACTGCGAAATATTGCGACACACTGTAATGTAAACTGTTGATACATAATTTGTAGTCGAAAAACGTCTGGGAACGCCCTTATAAGTAACTAATTAAGAGACTTTTAGGAGTTTAAGCGACTACTTGCAAACCTGAAAAGAATAGTGTCTTCATTTGTTCAAGTCGTTTATAGGGTTTTGACCTCGCCTGTACATTTAGTAACCGGCGGATTAACAATACAGTCGTACTCAGTGTCCACACTATGAACTGCTGGTAATTCGTAAATCTTAACAGTCATAAATGCCCACTGATCGAAGGCCACAGGTCAGTTGAGAGTGCTGCTATTAGTGGGTAAGTATAGCACTATTCCATATCGTCCCGTGGTTGCAGTAGGAGTCTGCTAAGGGAATATACCGGGAGATGGAAAGCAGCGTCTTCGGAAAGCCTACAAGCAACAAAAAAAAAAACTCGCCTGCCAAGCGTGGCGCGTATGGCAACCCCCCCCCCCCCCCCTTGATTGAAAGGGGAGGCATATGTTCAGCAGTGGACGTCTTATGGCTGAGATGATGATAGCACTATTGGTAGGTATGCGGCTTGAATACAATGTCATGTTAGTAAAGATTGAGAGAATCGCATGTGACACCCTGGTACGTGATGGATGTGTACATATTAAACTGCAACCTGATTAAGCTCGTTTCCACCGACGTGGTTGATACCTACCTATTCTAAAAAGGTATAGGTATGCCTAATCCTATGTCACCGAGAGTATATTTAGATGCTAAATGTTTTGGTACCTAGCGGTCAGCGACGGCAATCAAGTGACGCAGACAATAGGGATTGTGTGAATGTGACCCCAAAATGACTAAGAAACACTAAACATCCTAATAGTGCCCACAGTAGGCACTGAGTTATAACTGTGTGACTTATTGAGCCTCGTTTGAGTCCTAGCCAAGGTTAATGTCTTAAGTTATGTGTGAGGTATAAAATAGATGCAATAAATGTGTCATAATTGTTACATTTGCATAGCCTGGCGCTTGCATTACGTGTTTGCGTTTGTTATTGCGATGTTCTCGGACAATGAAGCTGGGTTTGGGTGCTTTGATTGTGCAAATAATGTTTTGCATTAAATAGCTATCTAATTATACTGGAAGTACTGAACCGGTCCAGTAACTACAGTCTCGTAAAAAATATGTGATAATGTGACAAAACTATGTATCTGTCGGCGGTCGATCTTAAAATCACGCAGATCGTAATGTTCCTGTGTAATGTTTTAACGATAGTCACATTAAACCATGCAATTTATAGGTAGGTTAGGTTCGTTAGGTTGCTTCAGATGCCCGAAGGGCAAACTGCCCAGAAATAGGATGCGGGGCTCCGTCGACTCAGGGAACGAGTCAAAGATTTTCACGTTTCTTATTCATCAGGATATGCCTAGGAATTTCACGATATGCCTGATCTTACGATCGGCCGCCGACATATCCAAGACTTTAAGCCTTGGTAAGAGTCGTGGTTACATTAAATGTAAGTATCCATATTTTCAGACGTGTCTGTAAATACTAAATAGGTATATTCAGGGTAGGCTTATGCAAATCAATATATGTATCTTACCTACTTACCAATAATCAAACTCGTTTCCCGGAATATAATATGTTGATAGATCAAGAATTTTCGCGGAATAGTGATCTCTATACACATAACAATTTATAACGTACGTCGTATTACAAAATTTACAAATCCGTGATCTTAGGTTATTTTCTTAGGAATCATTTCCATTTGCCATCGCCATACCGCACGCGAACGAAGCGGGCACAGGTGGGAAAACACCATCTTTGCTGCATAGTTACTTAAGTTACTCTTGATACTTGATAATCATGATATGTCTCACGCCATCAGCTGTGCGGTCTCAATTAATTGTCTATGAGTCAGGTAATCGAGTATATTTCCCATAAGTGCGACTAGGTGAGGCATGTAATTATGCGGGTCGAAGCCTTGGTGGTAGACAAAGGACAGTTTTTAGTCGGCGTGGGAACGCGGCGGGCCTTGGCACATCAGATGGGGCTTCCTTTTAGGATGCCACTTCTGTGTAGGGTTGTGCAATAGTTGTTGTAGTAGTGTTTCAGGTTTTTAAATTGCATGAATGGAATGAACATATTGGTAAATTTACTGGTGAAGAATGGCATATTATTAATTAATACAAATATGTTAAAGCCGTTTAGTAAATCTTATATGTGTGAATGGCCCACACACATGCATATCATGTAAAATAAGTATTAAACTCAGTCTTCAATAAATCGTAGAACAAGCAACACTCATTTGTTTATTTCCAAAAACCGCAAGATCCAAAATCAACCTTAATACATTCAACATATGGTCCACGTCGAGCCGGATAGCAACGAAGCCACCTGGAGATCGCCGGTGTCCGAGAACAAAAGCACTGCATTCCAGAGCGATAAGCCCGGCGAACTGTTTTTTCATAGTGAACATTTTGCGATCTTTGCAATTGAGTTGAAATCTTTAAATAGCAAGTTAAATAGCAAGTAACAAAGTTATAAAGCTACGCGGAACATTAGAGTGCAACTAAACATTACAAAGTGTGAACCTTTCTTCAGTGATATAAGGATATTTACGTGAACTTTAGTGAAACAAAATGTCTAATACGGAACAATTAATTAGTTTATTGAAAGACACGGCAACTATACTACAAAAAACACAAACAAATCTAAAAAAATGTCCTAAAGCGCGGCTTACAAAGGGTTATCTTGAGTCGAGATTAAAAGGCATAGAACAGTACTGGAGTAGGTATATTTCAAAATGCCCATCAAGACCTTCTCAAGTGTACGCCGGCAGAAAAGAGAATCGACATACCTTATTTAGTGAATGAAGATTACTACATTTACGAAGATTTATATTTGTGTTTGAGTGGAGATATAAAGGACATGTTGTCATCATTATCGAGTAATCAATGCAATCATAATATGTCTTCTGACACTTCTGTAACTATCACAGGAGACAAGGTAAAGTTACCGCGCGTGCAGCCACCAATTTTCAGTGGTAGTTATGAAGATTGGCCAACCTTTCAAGACATATTTGAGTCACTTATACATAACAACAGCTCATTGACCGACGTCGTGAAGTTGCATTTTTTGAAAAATAGTGTCAGTGGTGAGGCACAAGCTTTGCTTAAGAATATACAAGTAACAGGAGCTAATTACGAACAAGCTTGGAAGACTTTGAAGAATCGTTATGGAAACAAAAGAATTATAGTTAATGCTATTATGAAAAGGTTATTCTCGCAAAAAAAGATATATGGGCAAACTGCTAACCAAATAAAATCACTTTTAGACACAACTACGGAGTGTTTAAACAGTCTAACCAATCTTAAAGTATCCGTCGAATCCTGGGACCCCATGATTGTGCATTTGATTGTTATGAAACTTGATACAGAGACTCACAAGGACTGGGAAGAATATTCTTTCAAGAGTACACCTGATGACTTACCGAAGTGGTCGGAAATGAAGACTTTTCTTGAAACCAAATTTCGTACCTTGGAATTTATCCACCATGCCACTTCGACTGCTCCTTCAACTTCTAAACCGACTACACAAAAAAACTTCCATTTAACTTCGCCAGCACCTTCTGATACTCAGAGTGGTTTTAATACAACGACAAAAGCATCTGCAAGCAGAACCTGTATCAAGTGTAATGATAACCACACGCTGAGTCATTGCAAGGATTTTGCAAATATGGACGTAAGTGAAAGAACTGATTATGTGAAAACAAACAACTTATGTTACAACTGCCTCCTCAGCGGCCACTCCGTGTTCAAGTGTCGTCTACAAACTTCCTGCCAAATCTGTCACAAACGTCACCACTCTCTACTGCATCACACTAAAAACGAAAATTTAAAGACACACCTCAGTCACGTGGAAGAAAACAACGAGGATGACACACAAAAAGAAGGAGTTCAAGACGTAGAAGAAGATATCAGTGTAGCAACGCATTTTGTAACTAAAAGGTCAACTGGTTTATTGGCTACAGCGCTGGTTCCGGTTAAAAATGAGATGGGACAAGTGGTCACACTACGAGCTTTGATTGATCAAGGCTCAGAGGAGAACTTCATTACGGAGAGAGCTGTACAGATGATGAAACTACGCAAGATACCTGTAAGAGGTTCAGTTACAGGACTCGAAGAAATGAAATCAACTGTCAACAGCATGGTACAGTATGAGCTTATGTCAAGATTTGAAGCTGATTTCAACCTAAACATCGAGGCGTTCGTTTTACCCACACGAGTAACTACAGAACTCCCATCAAGAACAATCACCAACACTCAACACATGTGGAAGCATCTTCAGGGACTTGACTTGGCAGACCCGAACTACCATCAATCAGGCCGAGTTGACTTGCTTCTAGGTGTTAAGATTTATGCACACATTCTGCAGAACAATCTAATCAAGGGTCCGCCAGGCTCACCGTGTGCACAATATACAAGCCTTGGATGGATTATATTCGGAGATTCTGCTGGAAAAGCTACACGAAATGTTATTGTCATGCATCACACCCTCAACTTAGACCTTCTGGTAAAGAACATGTGGGAACTGGACTCAGCAGAGAAACCAGAACTTACAGCGGATGAGAAACTGTGTGAATCTATCTATGAAAACACAACTACCAGAACAAAAGACGGAAGATATGTAGTGAAACTACCTACAAAGACAGAGAAAATACAATCAACGGAAGGACAAACAAAGGACATAGCACTAAGAAGATTCAACCAACTAGAACGAAAATTTGAAAAGGACGAAGAATTCAAAAATGAATATACAAAAGTCATAGAAGAATACTCAACACTCAAGCACATGGAAGAAGTTCCAGCTACTGAAATAGACAACCCATCAGTGTACCTCCCACATCACGCAGTGATCAGAAATGACAAGGACACGTCAAAGGTAAGAGCCGTCTTTGACGCTTCGTCTAAAGGCACAAATAACATTTCACTCAACGAAGAACTACTGGTGGGTCCACAGCTCCAAGAAGATTTAAGGAACATAATCATGAGATGGCGTATGAAGAAAATCTGCTTTGCAGCAGACATACAGAAAATGTATCGTCAAATCTTGGTTACAAAACAAGATGCAGATCTACAGCGAATACTTTGGCGCAAATCCACAGGAGATCCTATCAAAGAGTATCGCCTGCTTCGTGTCACTTTTGGAACAGCATCTGCACCCTACTTAGCTGTGAAAACGTTACACAGAGTCGCAGAAGATGAAGGAAAAGGTCATCCAGTAGCTGCTAAAACAATCAAGGAGGATTTTTATATGGATGACCTGATGTCGGGTCAAGATAGCGTTGAAGAAGCCGTAGATGTAGCAAAAAATGTATCTATGATTTTAAAAAACGGAGGATTCGATCTGCAGAAATGGTCATCTAACAGCACCAAGTTTTTGAAGCAATTCCCAGCACATGAGAGAAACTGCAATGTCAACATAGCCATTCAACTCGATGGCACAGTACGCACACTGGGCATTTCTTGGAACATGGGAGAAGACAGTTTTCAGTACAAGCTTGCACTACCCCAGCAGCCAACAACTATTACGAAGAGAAATATACTCGCAGAAACACAAAAACTCTTCGATCCTTTAGGGTGGTTAGCACCAAGCATAGTGCAAGCAAAGATGCTTATCCAGAAACTGTGGTTACACCGATCCAGTTGGGATGATGAAGTAGAACCTGAAATAAAAGAAGAATGGTTAAAAATAAGACACAATTTCCAACACTTAAAAGAAATAAATATACCAGGATGGTTACACACAACTAAACATAGACTAGACAAAACAACGATACATGGATTTGCTGATGCATCCATAAATGCTTATGCAGCTGTCGCCTATTTAAGAGTAGAAACTGAAGAAGGCGAAATCAAGACTAGTATAATAGCTGCTAAAGCTCGTGTAAGTCCTGTGAAGCCTTTATCGTTGCCACGATTAGAACTTTGTGGGGCTGCACTGCTAGCCAAGCTACTAAAACAAATAAGAGAAGCCATGAGAATCCCTGAGAGCCAAGTATTCGCATGGAGTGGACTCAACAATAGTTTTGTCGTGGCTAAAGGGCGATCCAAATCGCTGGCAAACCTTCGTCAGAAATCGAGTAGTCGCTATTCTCGATGACCTCGGAGATAAGTGGTATCATGTAACATCGCCATCGAACCCAGCTGATATTGCATCGCGTGGGGCTCCGTTGCCAGATCTCATTTCACATGATTTATGGTGGAACGGGCCGGAATGGCTAAAAACTGATGATATTCCATTTCAAAGATCAGAAACGACCACAGACTTGGAAATGAAACGAACCTTTCACACAAGTCTAAAAGTACAAGACGATGATAAACATTCAATCGTGAGCCAATTCGACGAGTTTGACGATTTAAAAGAACTTGTAACGACAATCTCATACTGCAAACGATTTTTAAATTACAAGAAGCTTATTCCGAATCCAACTTTAACAACAGAAGAGTTACAAAATTCACTGACGGTTTGCATTCAATTGGTTCAACAACAGGAGTTTAATGATGACATAACACGATTACAAAATAACAAAGATGTACGATGTGACAGTAGACTGAAATCATTAAATCCTTACCTAGATGAAGTCAATATACTCAGGGTGGGCGGTCGACTAAGACATGCAAATTTGAGCGAAGACAGTAAAAACCCTATAATACTTGACAATAAAAATAGACTTACCTTTTTACTTGTGGCTGATGCTCATCGAAGAACGCTCCATGGTGGACAACAATTGATGATGTGCTATCTAAGGAATAAATACTGGATTCTGAAATTAAAACAAACGGTCAGATCTTATATTCACAAATGTTTGATATGTGCACGACAAAGCGCCACTGTCAAGAAGCAACTAATGGGAGATTTGCCTAAGGAACGCGTTACCCCTGCACGTCCATTTCTGAACAGTGGCGTTGATTTCGCTGGCCCTTATCAGACACTCATGTCAAAAGGAAGAGGCATAAGAACCATGAAATCGTACATAGCTATCTTTGTGTGTATGGTTACCAAGGCTATACACTTAGAACTTGTCGGAGATTTGACCTCGGACGCCTTTATTGGAGCCTTTAGACGGTTTGTTGCACGAAGAGGAAGGTGCTCGCATCTATGGAGTGACCAGGGAAGAAACTTCGTCGGAGCCAATAAGGCATTGAAAGATGCATTTGAAGAAGCAAAATTGGACTTTGATACGGAGGTAGCTACCAAGTTGGCACAAGACGGAACCCAGTGGCACTTTGTACCAGTCTACAGTCCCAATTTCGGTGGATTGTGGGAAAGTGGAGTAAAGTCCATGAAGTTTCATCTTAAAAGAGTCCTGAATTCGCATCTTACCTTTGAGGAATTCTCAAGTCTGCTCTGTGATATTGAAGCCTGTCTCAATTCTCGACCGTACGTACCCATAGACGACGACGAAAACGCTGATCCTTTAAGCCCGGGACACTTTTTAATTGGAGAAGCACCGATAACCATACCATCACCAACCTTCTCAGATGTTAACACGAACATTTTGTCTCGATGGCAACACCTGCAAAAAATGTTAAATGATTTTTGGAATGCATGGCAGCAAAATTATTTATCAACACTTCAACAAAGAACTAAATGGACAAGAAAAGAACCGGAATTTAATATTGGCCAGATAGTATTAATAAAAAACGAACACTTACCTCCTGGAAAATGGTTGTTGGGCCGCATTGTTGAAAAACACCCTGGAAGTGACGGACTAACGCGAGTGTACAGTGTCAAGAGTGGTCAAAATATTGTAAAACGGTCTATTAGTAAACTTTGCTTCTTTCCAATTGATATCTCCGAATAGTTAAACTTGTCAAATAAATTATGGTTTAATTGTAAATGAAAGTTATATTAAGTTATAACATTCAGAAATGTATATTTAATTCTATTATAAAATAGATTTATTATTATTCTTGTTCTAAATGTAGGTAGATTTCTTTCCAATTTTGATAGATATACAAACCTGGATAAGAACTCTAGTACTTAATGTTATATTATATTATACATTTTGCATGATCAAGTATATTAAAAAAAAAGGATAATCAATATCCTTTTGGTGGGCGGTATGTTAAAGCCGTTTAGTAAATCTTATATGTGTGAATGGCCCACACACATGCATATCATGTAAAATAAGTATTTAACTCAGTCTTCAATAAATCGTAGAACAAGCAACACTCATTTGTTTATTTCCAAAAACCGCAAGATCCAAAATCAACCTTAATACATTCAACAAAATATTTTAGATATTTTACTGATTTGTGACCATTGTAGTGGCTCATAAGAGAAGGCCTGAGGCTTTTTGGAATTCAAAAGGGTCAGATGCACATTGCCGGTTACGAAGTTGCTCGAGTTTGCTTAACATATTCATATCAGGCAACGTCATACCGCCCAGGTACAGTCAACTCAACGCCATATACCTATATGAATACACTTTTGCACCTTACTCCATTGTAATATGGTTCAAAAGTGTATACATATTTTTGCCGTTGACTGTACCGGTTTGGTATCCAATATAAATATGCAGGCAACGTTTTTAGTACCTAGGTAGTATAATTTAATAAAAACAGTACAAAATATTGAAAATATTACTTTATTGGTATCTACAATAGTACATTCTCATAATTCGAATATTTATTTAAATTATATTACATAATGACAACGAGATAATTGATTTTAAAGTAAGTAGGTATAAACATGACTCCGACCCTAAAACGGCCTAAAATAAGAAGTTACAATTTGATAAAATTACTTGATTATATTACGTTGAATTCTGACACAATGGTTAGACACTTCATAAATAGCACCTTTGTAACGGGGAGGAAGACAAATAAGGCACAGAATACCATAAAAATCGTTTCACCTCGAGATTCGAAAACTGTGGGGTTCTAAATTTTGTCGATGGAAATAACGATACTATATAAAACATAATACGAATTCCATAAACAACAAAACACAATTAAAATTATCTACAACATATATTTGGAGCATACTTTGTGATTTACATTACCACCCTGTTAACTTATTGGAATGTAGAAATGTACCTACTTGGAATGAAACACATGCAATAATATTCATTATTCTAAAAACAAATATATTAAACTTTAATGGATCATTGGTGGTTAAACAAGAATGCGATTATGCGATACTTTTACCTAAGTTGACTAAATTAAATTAAAATTCTTTTTAAAGTTTTCTCGTAAGATATATTTACTAAATATGACTAAAATGAAAATAGAAGTAGATCTACGTATGGAAATGTTTTGGTGTGTATTAAACAAACATAACATTTGCGCTAAAATCCTATTCTCATTTCAATCACGGCGGCCGCAGCGCAGAGAGTTACAGATCGATTTAGTAATGCTAGCGTGAATGATATGAACCCAACAAATATTATGGTATGAAAGATGTCTTTTGATATGAACTGGATACATTGTTTTATAAATAGAATATCTGTTCACCAGGATACTTGAACTTTACATTTAAATAAGACAAAACTGTACAAACTATTATGCTGTAAGTTTCAATAAAATTATTTCGAGATTCTTATAGTTAATGCATTGCGGCTGACGAGATATAATAAAATACTATCTTTAACTCCTACATTACAATGTTCAGATCTTTTAAGGACGGTTTATTTAATATTGGATGGACTTTATCTTTATGCATTGTATATTATGCATTGGTTTGTATATTATTACTGTAAATATTATACACACTGCACTTAATTACTTGAGTCCGTTTATTGCATCGTCTAACTCTCTCATGCGTTGAAACCTGGAACAAACAATTTTTTTTAAACATTGTTTTGTTAAATAAATGCAATATAACTACATACTACTACCAGGTAATTTAACATTACATTACACACACATTCTGGATGAAATCACCTACTAAAATTTAGAGTCGCAATTAATACATTGCTCTGCTCTGCTAACTTGAACTGCGCTCAGTCTCGACTGTGGGCAGTACTCACCGTCGTGGTGCCGGTGGTCTCTCTGCAGCTGCACGTACTGGCGCACCAGCCGCGCCACCTCGTGCGCCTGCTCTGCCTGCAGCCGCGTCACCCGCTGCTGCAGCAGCGAGCCGCACTTCACGTCCAGGAACAGCGTGCCGTCTTCAGACCGGACCTGGGAACAAATGCACGTTTAGTAAACATGATCAGACGTAAAAGGTAGCAAAAGGATCTACAGTTTATGCGGAGAGAGGTGTCGTATATGAGTCCAACGAGTAGCAATAGGAATACTGCCAAACTGCTACATGTTAAAACAAGGGGGACGAAAGTCCTGACAATGACAAGTCGTTTTACTTGAAAAATAAAAGTCTGTAGAAAATCTATTATTATGAACATGAACCCCAGATAACCTCAACCACTAGATAGATCGTAAGTACAACTCGGGGTCACCACGCATCAGTGCTCCCGTATTAATTTTGTATGAGAGCGCAACCGCTTATTTCAATTGAGTGAACCATTTTGATCATTACTCATGTGAATTAAAAATATCCACAAAAATCAAGTCACAGGGGTGAACCTGGATTGTTATACAACAAATTGGTGTAGAATACTATTGAGCTGTTCGAATCGTAGAAATTTACGAATACAATTGCGCTGAAGTGTGGTAACCTCGCGCTCCCTGTAAAAGCTTAATGATGAGGTGTCTGTGTAGTCTGTGTTATGAGCGTATGTTGGTAACAGACCTTCCTGGTGGAGATGAGGTCGGCGTAGGGCCAGTGCGTGTCGGTGTCGTGCGTGTGCGCGTCCAGCAGGTGCACGCCGCGCCGGTTGAGCGCCAGCACGTGCTCGCGCCACTCGTTGGGCGCGCCGCCGCCCACGCGCCGCACCGCGAAGAACGACGACCCGAACAGCGGCCAGCGGGACAGGACCTGGGGAAATTATATGTTTACAATATCTGTTTGAATAATAACATTAATTTCGCTTCATACTGGTGACTGGTGGCAAAATGCAAAAAGAAGCATAAGTTGCACGCGGTTAAAATATAAAAAAATATAGGTCTCGCCTATTGGGAGATCTACATCTGAAGCACTTTGGACTTGGCGGCAGTTGGGAACAAAGCCCGGGACGCGAGCCACTCTTATGCCACCCAGGCTTCACGCCAGCAACGGAATAATAGGCAACAGGAACTTGAGGTCTCTTGCAACAGATCTTCAGCTAAGCTGACCGGTAACTATGCTAGAGCTTCAAGTGTAGGTATAGTGTAATCATATGTACCTGTAGCACTTTGGACTTGGCAGCGGCCGGTGACAACGCACGGGCCGCGGGCCACTCTTGCGCCACCCAGGCAGCCCACTTAGCCGGCCGGGGCTCTCTCAACGCCAACAACGGCTTGGGCAACAGGAACTTGAGGTCTCTCGCGTGTGGGGCTTCGGCCAGGCCGGCCGCGCGGTGCAGGAGCGCCGCCACGAGGGCCACGTCGCGGAGCACCCCCGCCGCGGGGGCTGCGCCGCCGGGGAGCACGAGGAGGAGGCCTTCGAGGTAGTCTGGAGCCACCTGCAGAGTGAAATACAATCTTGTTTATAATGTAACCTCACTAATATAGGCAACTGAACTTGAGATTAATTTTGATTAGTTATTTAATCCTATTACGGGCACCGGAACCCTTTGACACTTTAGCAAATTAACCAGATTTCTCGAAATAGGTAAGATGTGAATCTCACAGTGATCTCAATAAGGTTTGTGTTTTATATTTACCTAAAATGAATGTTAGAAATAATGTACTTAGGTATATAAAATAAAGTCGTGTCGGTTACACCATTTATAACTCAAGAACGACAGAACCGATTTTATTGATATTTGATTTCTTGGATTTATCTCCGTTCGAATAGCAGAATAACTTATTAGAGAAAATAAAAATTAATGTCGTCGGCAGTATGAAGTTCTGCCTTCTGCCATTTTTTTCTAAAGTAATCATGATGTCATTATTTAAGGGGACTGACCTGGTTGAACAACACTTCAGTGTAGAGCGGCGGAGCGTCTGATCTGAGAGGGTGGTGCCACACAGATCTGCAGAATATGAGGTAGAAGGGGTGGTGCGCGCGCTGCAGCTCCGTCGTCACGTCCAGCACGTACTCGTCGCCGGCCAGCGGCATCGTTAGCGCGTCTCCGGCCACGATGCAGTACAGCGAGAACTCCTGCCGCTCCGCTTCGCTTGTCACGCCGATCTAATACGGAGAAAGTTGTTTATGACTATTTCTAACGAAATGTTTTGTTTCTTAACCCTTTGAAGGCATACATCACAATCAAAAACCCCACTCAAACGCGAAAATCCCGGACGCAAGCGAGCTTATATAAATATTTCTTGAAAGTATAAAAGTTACTTTGACAGCGTAAGCCATCACGCTTATAGGTGTCCTTGGCGCTCGCTGTGGACACGACTACTTGTGACACCTTTTTGAGGATTTGGCGTTCAAAAGGTTGAACAGGAGTGAACCTCCTCTTTGCCCAGGCGAATACTAGTATACACACGCATTTGCCTCGGACGTTCTCTCGAACCTCTCAGTCATCCTAGCTAAATCGTATTGGAATCTAGCAGCATACCAGCTCGCACAGCTCGTCCACGATGTCCCGCACCACCGTGGCGCAGCGCGTGTTGACCACGCGCTCGGCGCCGCCCGGCAGCCGGTACAGCTGCCGCCGCGCTGACCTCCCCGCCGACACCGCCGTCACCTGCCAAAAACAGATTCGAAGACGTGAAGACTCGGCAGAATAAAAATGCGCTTGATCAGGGGGTTAGTTGGACAATGTAAGTAAATTGGAAAAGTTACAGATTTATTATTGAAAAGCAAGTGTGATTATTCTAGCCACTTTGATTAGTAAAATATAGTTGAATATTCAGGAATCTATGATGGAATGAATACTTCTAGATGAAGACAGCACATATGAGGCAGTATCTTGTTAAGTCGACTGCCAAAAAAATGTGTATTGTTTTCAGGGTTAATGTGTGTTTGTATGTATGTAAGATTCTTTTTTAGCTTTTGAAATGAAAAGAAGTCCAAAATAACCAAGTCTTACCTCCTCTACACTAGGTACGTTCTTGCGTCCGCCGCAGCGGAGCGTCTTTCTCAGATTAGCCAGACACACGGCCGCAGTGCCCTGGCACGGCCGCCGTCGGTCCGCCGCCGCGGCCGACAGGTATTCCACTAGGAATGGCCTACAAAATAAATAGATTTAAAAATACAGACGCACATTCATCGGTCATACCTTAGGTATTGTCACAGAACAAATATTAAAGTAGAAGAAGCAAGCACCCTCAATAGTTTGAAACCGCGCGTGCTGATTTCTTTATACTTACCAAATAATAATACATAGGTTTACAGCAAAATTATATGAATAAACATCACCATTTACTCGGCCAACATTTTTGGATAAATAATAGGCGTGATAAACGATATTCTAGAGATCAATGTTTGACAGTTGGAACATAACGAGTTCATCATTTGAATAGTTCATAATAAATTGCTCAGCTAAATAGCACGCGAAGTACTCGCGAGTATTTGTTGCTTCTAGTCTAATGTATTTCCTGAGGTATCGTCCGTTACCATCACCTTACATACACCGTACATATATCAATATTAGCTAATTCTGCCTTTGCGTGAAATAACAACATCGCAAAACGATAGAGTTCATTTTTCCGATTTAAACAACAATGCTCGCAATTAGCGTTTTTGCGATGCGATGTTGTTTTTCAGTTTTCTTCGTTAACGGTGCTGATGCTTCTCTCCCGCCTCAAGACAGGCGGAGTGTACAAAATAAATGGCCAACCTTAAAGTATCTGAACAGGTGAAGTAGGCGGCCAGGATGGACATGAGCCGCCATGCCCGCTGGCAGGAGTCCGGGGCCGCGGAGCGGTTGGAGGTGGTCTGCTTCATCAGCTGGCAGTACACCTCGTCGCGCAGCTCCGGCACCGAGTGGCAGTGCTGCAAGAAAGTAAGTGTAATTATAGGTAATAGTCACGTTCAGGGTTGTAGGCAGCTAGGAAGGTTGTCAGTTAAGATATGACAGTGCTAATTTAAGGTAGGGCATTACCTACCCCATGGCCGGTCCCCCTATATAGCTATGGCCCTGGTCGCACTAGGCGTAGGCGTAAACTAGAAAGAGCGATAAGGGGGTTACTTAGTCAATGACTAATCACTGTGAAAAATACACTGCTTATTAAGGGTGCTTGCTTATCGATTATCGTGAACCTTCTATAAGAAGTTACTTCCATATGAAAGAGGACGTTGTGATAATCGACCAGACATGTTGCTATTATTTAGTTTTAGTAATTAACCTCTAATGTAACCTTTAAAAAGTATTTTTAATAAATATGTACTTTTACTTAAAATTTAAGAATGAAAGTAGTAATATATCTGCAAATTATTTCACGTTCAGCACCTTCTATTTACACAGCTCTTTACCTCAAAAAAATATGATCGTTGGCGTCACGATGACAAGTTATTTCAAGGTGCTCAATAGCCGTGTCTACACCTGGCGCACCGCCTCGCGAGGAAATTGCCGCGCGCGGCAGCTCGGCTAGTGTGAAAATGTCACGTATTTGGCTAATCTTATGTCACAACATAAATTGGCGCCATTGGCGACTCTCCTTTTAATGAGAACGGTGTGTCTAACTAATCGCTCACGGCTTAATTTATTTGAAAGAAATTCACATATAACAGGAAATTACTGAAATTGGTAATAACGCGTTTGCGTATTACATGCGATATAATGGAAGATACCTGGCAATTACCTCAACACCCCAGGTCCCACGTAAACAAAGAACATTAATGTCGATTTGTATTTAAATTCAAGAAACGATTCTCGCAGAATCAGTGAGGTGTGAATGTTTCCTTACTGACGGCGTACTTGAACTTTGAATCTTGGCATTTTTTAATTAGCTTACAGTAATAAATAAGATCTGCTAGCCTAATATGGTCCGGTTTTTATAGCTTGTCACTATAGCTGTCAGCCTGTCACGTTCTAACAAGTATGTAAGTGCGAAAGTGACGCATGCCGCCATAGGAAACCATCACGAGTGCAGACTTTTGGCCGAAGGGTGTCGTGTTTCGGCGGTTCCGGGGCACTCTGCCGAATCCTACACCAGATCAGACGACGCACCGGAGCCACGCAGTTACGTTACCTAAATCCAAATAGTTTTAAGATTTTTGTAATTTTCATTGTTTGTAGTTCACAGTGCCTTGGTTTTACTGTAATGCTGTGTAACTTATTTGAATAATAAAATAAATAATAAATAAATAAATAAATAAATAAATAGGCGATAAACTGGCAGTGGCAACTGTAACCGAAAGGTTACAGTTTTAATTTATTTTACTTAAGATTAGACATTGATCCCTAAAATATTTTCGATGACCGTACAAAATTCCAAGTAAATGACACAATATTTTCTCATGCATTGGAAACCATTAGTTTTGAAATTTATGGGTTCATTTCTAAAGAGAGGTCCTCGAGCTGCACCAAGTGTTAGGTGTTCATAAAAAAAGGGGTCTGAGTCTGGCGCCATAGACAAGGAGCGGTTATCAAGAGGTTTGCAAGGGATGTTTGTTCTACAAATGAAAGCAATTAGTTAGGAAATTTATGACTACTTATTATGAAGTAAAGATGCTTTACTTGTGCGAGACTTGGGATATAAACAAAAAAAGAAATGAAATCAAGGATGGGGAGGGACAGTTAGTTGGGGTTGGACCGCGCTAAGAGGAAGGCGAAATGAATAATTAGCCTCGGGATAATATTGCTTAAAAGTTAATTAATAAACTTAGAGATTCTTATAAGCTACCGTAACAAAAGTGGACAGTATAAAAACAGTGAAGTTATACTTATTTTAGATAGTGTTCTTTATATTTAAAATAGTGACATGTTTATAGAGATTTCTAAGTGATTCCGTTATTGTATTGATTTAGTTTAGTGTTTAACGTAATTATTTATTAGAGTCAGTGAATACAGGGAGTACTTAAATAAGCTTTAAATTTATTGTTTTAATATTTCCTAATGTTTGTTGGTCCTTTAGGTGATCACGTCGGACGGTTTTGTTTTATCTAGGTTCAAGTTGCTGGAGCTTAATCATTCGTTAGGCTAGGTTTGAAATTAGGTTAATTTAATCGCTTCTGCAATACATCGGGATTCCCGGATGAGTACGAGATGCCGACTATTCTAGGGGGCTCTTATAGTCCAATTAGGTTCATATATTTAGTAACGACCAATTCAGATAGTATGAAAGTGCGATAAACACTATTAGTATTACTTTGTCAACTACTGCTTGCGTAGCGTGTTGGCATTGCAGCATTGTGATTTTGAAGGAGAAGCTTACTATCATATCATATATCTCATACTGTGGCTCTCTCCAACAAAATACAAGGTTGTAATGCCGTATATATATATTTTTTTAAATTGCTTCTTGATTATATTATTTGTGACAAGGTAGAGGACTTACAATAAAAAATTATTATTCCCACCCAATGTAGTCTGTGCTTCTGCGGCCTATATTGTAACATACATTAGATTCTTACAACATTACACTTACATCTAACATAGCGAACACACCACGAAATTAGTCGTATAGTGTCACACGCATTTAGGTACACTCGGAAGAAGGTTGCGTAGATGGGACTAGCCCCTGCGTAACTGGGCGCTGAACAGGCTTTGGCTTAGAGTTACTAACGGGTTAGGGTTCTAAAGGACCGAAGCCTACAATACACGCTAGGTACACACGCAAGGCCTGAGTTGTTTATATGTTCTGTAACATTTCGCTCTGTAGACCTGGAATCCAACCACTTGATATGCCGACCCTTGACATCTGAGTCTTGTGTGAAGGTAAAGTGCTCTGTTTTCAAGTTAAGGGTTTGCAGTACAGTGTATGTTATAGCATACAAATAATATTCAGAGTACTTTGTACAAATCAACAACAACCATTAGCTTTCTCACAAATACCGCGGGCTGCATGACGTTGTAGGGACAAGCGTAAATACTGCAGCGCGTAAATGCTTAGCGTAAATAATTAAATTGCATTATGCGTAAAAATTTGGTTCAGTATGGTAGAAAATGGTAGATGTTGAAGAATGAGTAGGTGAGACGGTTTGAATGTAGTAGGTTTGAGCCCGATGGTTTCTGTTGGATGGCAGCAGATGCTAGGTTGGATGGGAGTCTGCTCACTTCTCAAAACTAAATAACAAATTAGGTCCCCTATTTCAAGACCTAACGGTCTCCATTCCAAGGTCCCTTGTTGTCGGTTATTTAAATTTTAGAGCACCGTTGTTAACATCGAGCCAGATATTGATAAAATATTTATTGTTTCATGTTATTATCATTAAGACTTCTTGTGTAAGTTAATTATTTATTGCTTGCTCGTTTACGCTTTATTTATCCTAATATGCCAATCTTGTTTAAATTAATGTGCTCTTATTCGTAAGGTACTTTTCGTGGTATTATCAATTTTATATTATTCCGGAATTGTTTATCAAATATTCATTAACGTGTAACTTGTCGAATAATTAATTTTAATTTATGGGTTTATTATTTACTACCTTAACACAACGTAAAGTGGGTCCTATTTAATTACTAGACGATCACATTTATAAAAGTAAAGCCAATACATCGGACTATTTATCATTTTGATTTTAATAGCAGCTATAGATAGTTCAGGTAAGTAGGTATATTAAGTTGAGTTACAGTGGTGCCATGTGACCAGGATACAAGTCACTAAAAATTAAATCAACCTTTGACTTAATTACTTGAAAAGAACCTGAGTTAAATAATTTTGTAATAGAGAGATGATTAAGCATCTAGTTGGAATTTTTCCCTTATCCTTAGGTATCTAGTTAGAAAATGTGAAATTGTTTAGGTATCTAATCAGAATGTTCCACTATATTTATTTATCTAGTTAGAATCGGTTGTCTAAAGTGCTTATGTCTACAGATGTGTACAATCTTGATGAAATTTGAGATGTCATATTAGAAATTTTAAGTGGCATATTTTCGTAGTCTGAGCCGGATAGTTATACTTTAGCTAGATTGTATTAAATTGTGAAATCATGTGAGTATGTATGTGAATGTTTCATTTATTACTCGCACTATATTCCTATAGTTAAAAATTAGGTTAAACAATTTATTAGTACATGAGTTTAAAGTAAGTACATACCTACTTGCTGTCTTATTGACGGTCAAGGTATATTTATTATGACAATGGTCTTATGGTATAAAGGGCGTATGTTCTACTCATATTTGCATTAATTTTGTCTACTAAAATACTTACTATTTTTATCAGTAGTTTTAAAGTACTTATAGAAGTAATTTTGATTATATGAAACATGACGTAGGTTCGAATCCTGCGTAGGTAAAGTGTTATCATACAGTGTTATATACTATGAGGTTGCGATATTATAGGAATAAATGATTTGGTGTTTAAGACGATAGGAAGTGGGTTCGAATCCTGCTTATGATATCATTGTGTTTTAATAGTAAGATGAGTTGGGAAAAAAAAACGTCTATTTTAATATAGGCTATGGGAACGAAAGGGCGTAGGTTCGATTCCTGCGAATATTTTCATATGTTTTGGCCGGTTATTTATTACAAACAGGTGAAATACCCTACAGACATAAAAAAGTAAAGGGCGCAGGTTCGAATCCTGCATTATTCTGTGTTTAAAAATGCGATTACTTACAGTATGAAAATATAAGCATAAAATAGAAGCATACGTCTTAATAATTGGTTGTAATAAACAAGTTAAAAGAAAAATCCTATTAAAATGGCCTCAAAATTTCACTCTCTTCGATTCCTAAAATTGTATCGTCCATTTAAAGGGCGTTCTGTAACCGAAAGGTTACAGTTTTAATTTATTTTACTTAAGATTAGACATTGATCCCTAAAATATTTTCGATGACCGTACAAAATTCCAAGTAAATGACACAATATTTTCTCATGCATTGGAAACCATTAGTTTTGAAATTTATGGGTTCATTTCTAAAGAGAGGTCCTCGAGCTGCACCAAGTGTTAGGTGTTCATAAAAAAAGGGGTCTGAGTCTGGCGCCATAGACAAGGAGCGGTTATCAAGAGGTTTGCAAGGGATGTTTGTTCTACAAATGAAAGCAATTAGTTAGGAAATTTATGACTACTTATTATGAAGTAAAGATGCTTTACTTGTGCGAGACTTGGGATATAAACAAAAAAAGAAATGAAATCAAGGATGGGGAGGGACAGTTAGTTGGGGTTGGACCGCGCTAAGAGGAAGGCGAAATGAATAATTAGCCTCGGGATAATATTGCTTAAAAGTTAATTAATAAACTTAGAGATTCTTATAAGCTACCGTAACAAAAGTGGACAGTATAAAAACAGTGAAGTTATACTTATTTTAGATAGTGTTCTTTATATTTAAAATAGTGACATGTTTATAGAGATTTCTAAGTGATTCCGTTATTGTATTGATTTAGTTTAGTGTTTAACGTAATTATTTATTAGAGTCAGTGAATACAGGGAGTACTTAAATAAGCTTTAAATTTATTGTTTTAATATTTCCTAATGTTTGTTGGTCCTTTAGGTGATCACGTCGGACGGTTTTGTTTTATCTAGGTTCAAGTTGCTGGAGCTTAATCATTCGTTAGGCTAGGTTTGAAATTAGGTTAATTTAATCGCTTCTGCAATACATCGGGATTCCCGGATGAGTACGAGATGCCGACTATTCTAGGGGGCTCTTATAGTCCAATTAGGTTCATATATTTAGTAACGACCAATTCAGATAGTATGAAAGTGCGATAAACACTATTAGTATTACTTTGTCAACTACTGCTTGCGTAGCGTGTTGGCATTGCAGCATTGTGATTTTGAAGGAGAAGCTTACTATCATATCATATATCTCATACTGTGGCTCTCTCCAACAAAATACAAGGTTGTAATGCCGTATATATATATTTTTTTAAATTGCTTCTTGATTATATTATTTGTGACAAGGTAGAGGACTTACAATAAAAAATTATTATTCCCACCCAATGTAGTCTGTGCTTCTGCGGCCTATATTGTAACATACATTAGATTCTTACAACATTACACTTACATCTAACATAGCGAACACACCACGAAATTAGTCGTATAGTGTCACACGCATTTAGGTACACTCGGAAGAAGGTTGCGTAGATGGGACTAGCCCCTGCGTAACTGGGCGCTGAACAGGCTTTGGCTTAGAGTTACTAACGGGTTAGGGTTCTAAAGGACCGAAGCCTACAATACACGCTAGGTACACACGCAAGGCCTGAGTTGTTTATATGTTCTGTAACATTTCGCTCTGTAGACCTGGAATCCAACCACTTGATATGCCGACCCTTGACATCTGAGTCTTGTGTGAAGGTAAAGTGCTCTGTTTTCAAGTTAAGGGTTTGCAGTACAGTGTATGTTATAGCATACAAATAATATTCAGAGTACTTTGTACAAATCAACAACAACCATTAGCTTTCTCACAAATACCGCGGGCTGCATGACGTTGTAGGGACAAGCGTAAATACTGCAGCGCGTAAATGCTTAGCGTAAATAATTAAATTGCATTATGCGTAAAAATTTGGTTCAGTATGGTAGAAAATGGTAGATGTTGAAGAATGAGTAGGTGAGACGGTTTGAATGTAGTAGGTTTGAGCCCGATGGTTTCTGTTGGATGGCAGCAGATGCTAGGTTGGATGGGAGTCTGCTCACTTCTCAAAACTAAATAACAAATTAGGTCCCCTATTTCAAGACCTAACGGTCTCCATTCCAAGGTCCCTTGTTGTCGGTTATTTAAATTTTAGAGCACCGTTGTTAACATCGAGCCAGATATTGATAAAATATTTATTGTTTCATGTTATTATCATTAAGACTTCTTGTGTAAGTTAATTATTTATTGCTTGCTCGTTTACGCTTTATTTATCCTAATATGCCAATCTTGTTTAAATTAATGTGCTCTTATTCGTAAGGTACTTTTCGTGGTATTATCAATTTTATATTATTCCGGAATTGTTTATCAAATATTCATTAACGTGTAACTTGTCGAATAATTAATTTTAATTTATGGGTTTATTATTTACTACCTTAACACAACGTAAAGTGGGTCCTATTTAATTACTAGACGATCACATTTATAAAAGTAAAGCCAATACATCGGACTATTTATCATTTTGATTTTAATAGCAGCTATAGATAGTTCAGGTAAGTAGGTATATTAAGTTGAGTTACACAACCATGGATGGCCTTCTGATCTAGTACTATATAACAATTTTCGGGAATGTGTGAGATCACACACGTTTACCCGTTACGAATAATTATTGTTCTAGTTATTGCTTGAGAGCCAATCTAGATAAAAACGAAGAAACTGCGGGCAACAGCTACAGCTTGAGCTAGTGCTTGAGGATGGAGACCTAAGCTTTCCGAAACATGTCGCGCGTAGTGACCAAACACATATTTGTACAAAACCCAAGTCGAACATCTATCGACTTTGATGAACTTGAACTCACCATAAGCACTGTATAGACGCATTTAACTTCCGTCAAATCCTGGTGCATAGCCCTCTCGTTAGCGTTCAAGTCCCCGCAGTATGCCCGCACGCACGTGAAGCACTCCAGCGCAGGCGGCGCGAGCGCCGGCGGCAGGCGCAGCAGCGGCGCGCGCAGTGCCGTCGCCTGCCATTTCACCACGTCGGTCTGCGCCTTCCACGTCCATTCGTTCCGCTTCGCTTTACTCTTGAGGGATGAGTCGGCTTTGAGGATTTCTAGTCTGAAAAGAGAGACACAAGTCAAACCTGGTGCACCAAGGCAAATAACTCTAGGAAATAGTTGATATATTTATTTTAGAAATGAAGCTACTCAATGCAAAGCAGTAGCTAAGGGGGTAATTATGGGGCAATGCCCTACCTACCTTAAGAAATACCATAGACTGACAATCAAGTAAATGCCCTACCTTGCCTAACCTCCAATTACTACTGCGCTATCGTAACTTCAACTCTAGCTACGGCTCTGACTCAATGCCAGACGAAAAACAGGATCTATGACAAATAGTATCGATAGTACGAGAATTAAATCGATGAATATATCGATGATACCTGGAGGATAATATATTCATTATGATTTTCTTCGTTGGTATTAGGCGATTGCCCCTTTTACATGTGTTAGAATTATATCATCACTTACACACACTCCAATAAATGATGTCAGCGTATTCCTGTACATTACCTAGAAGCGGAACGCAACTCCAACATTCACAAGGAATAAGTAGGAGTACTACACCTATAATACCTAAGTTAACACAATATTGCAACCATGTCCCCATACTAACGTGCAGCATTTTCATCACTCGGCGGACGCATGAATGTCCCGCTTTCTTAAGCTTGTTACTTAATTAATCCACTATTTGGGCGTGCGTTATGGACGATAAAACATCGGTATTGCCTTCAAATGTTACGTCCGGATTATGATTTTATGTCTTTAAATATTTATAGTCATAACTATTCCTTTCCCTTTCAAGTACTTATTTTTTTATGGTACTTTAATACAATTTCATATCCAATGCTAAGTAGCATTAGATCCTCGCCAGAGACGTAACCGTTCAGGAATGTGATACTAATACTTATTCATTGAAAAGATGTTATTGTCACATGTTCACATATACAGTCGACGTCAAAGGTATGTTTACACTTTTGCACCTTAGACCTTTGCACAGTCGCCATATACTATAATATATCAGAGCGGCCAAGGTACTCAAAAATATCTGAGCATGCACTTTATCGCCTTGACAATAGAGGCGTTGTGCAGATATTTGTGACCGCCTTGGCCGCTCCGATATATCTGATGGCGACTGGAATAAGGTCCAAAAGTGTAACTATATTTTTGACGGCGACTGTACCTAAAGGCTCTTAGGTCAAAAAATTTATCGTGAAAATAAACTACTTACAAATAGGAAGTTAGGTATATAAAAATCGCAGTGTTTTGGAATTGGGTTATATAACTTATTGATATTATAAAACGTGAAGCGTACCTAGATTACGTTTTATGACCTAAATGTCAAGCAAAAAAGCTACCTATGTTAACATATCAATTTATGTAAATCCTCTGCAAACGAATGAATCTCATTAACTTAATGATGCACAAATTAAATATTAATATATCTTTGGAAGTGTTATTTTTAATATAATTTTAAACTAGATCCATATGGCGAGCGTTATGAGTCTTATAATTAGTTTTGTTGCATAAGTTGGCATTTTCCTATTTTAACTGCCTATGTATAGTTATTGTATCAACTATTAATTAAGTACCTGCGTAGGTATGTATTTTCTAATAATTATAGTGGTGGCATTCCGAAAACTCGTGATTAACTCAATCTACTTATACTGTAGGTAGGTACTATACAATCAATGTTTAATGACCACATATCGAACAGGTGAAATTTAAATTCATAGTCTGAAATTCTAATTATCTCGTTGTGGTTTTATCTTTGCCATGGGACGTAAAACACAAAGTCTTGGTCAATTTATTATAACACCATGTTATGTTATGACTAATAAACATAAAAAAACTTTGTCTTATGTCAAGTTGTTATTTATATTTTCATAGGCAGTAAATTACTAACTTTATCTCGTTTGAGTTAGTTTAAATATACTGAGATATACTGATACTAAATCATGCCTTATTTATATAGCGCTTAGATGCCTTAGACTCAAGAAAAACATTGTCAGTTTAGTTTAGTTTATCATAAAGATCATATCAAAATTCTCGTCGTAAACTCGTTGGAAAATACAAAACAGGTAGTTTAATTACCAGAACGGCAAGAGAACTAACTTAAGAGCCAGAAATAAAGCTATAACCTGTAACTTTGCATTAAACTATACGGTAAAGCCAAGTATTGCTGACGCTATCACAAAAACCCAGTCAAAGTAAACAAAGCCAACGGGAAGCGCACGCGCATTCGATGCAAATGCACGCGTCTATTGTTGCAGACCGACGCAGGCACTAGCGGTTACTGAATAATGTTGCGCTTTTTATATATGTACTTGTAAACAAACACAACTAGAGCCAGAACCCTTAGGAAAATACAACACGCGATTATACTTAATAGAAAAAAAAAGTTTTTTTTATGCGACATACTCAGAGTATTTTTATACCCAAGTTGCATGTTTACAGCTATTGAACACAACACTTCCACTGCACATGCACAACACGAATACGACAAAGATCTCACAGGATGTTGGTGGCCAGCTCGTGAAGCTCGTCGTCGCTGGTGCAGGGTTCGATGTTGTCATCGCTGGACGACGACAGGCTGTCCACCGAGAGGTCGTGGTCGGTGTCCGCCGACCGATCACCGCACGACTCCGCCGACATCGCGCGACTGCCGCCCATCATCGATACTGCTCGCATCAATCGGCGAAAGTATCGAACCGGGGAAGCGATTACGGATTACGATACGAATAATTTTGCATTTCATTTCGGCTTTCAAACGTTTGTTTATGTTCGGCCTTTGCTGGTTCCGCGATGTATGTTACGAAGACGCTTCCTGATTCCATTTTTGCGTGAACTTGTTATCAGTATATTTAGTGTTCTGCCACACTTCTCTGTTCATCTATGCCAGGTAATCCATTGAATCGAACTCTTTCCGGTTTTCACCTATGGTATTCATATGCGAGAATGGATTGTATATAATTAACCCGTGCGAAGCTAGGCGTGGCGCTACTAAACTATATAAAGCTTTATCATAACAAAAACACAATGTATGAAAATGATATAGTTTCGAGTCTCAATCTCAATAAACTCATCGTAAAGTTGAGAATAAAGGTAGAGCTACATTTCAGTTTATTCATCTAAAGTGCTTCATTCTTTCGTGTTCTCAGGCTAGTCATGTTTGGCTTATGATTTATTCGCACATATATGTTACGAAAAAATCTCTCTTTGTTCATTCAGCCTTTCGCCTGCCGGAAGGCCCGGAAGGCACAGCGAGCGAGGCACCTTTTGCAACTCAATCGTCAAATGTTCACGCAACGTCGCGCGATAATCGGTCGGTGTCGTCTTTACGCTAATTGGTTGATTAATTACAGATCCGACACACTCCGCGTTAGGACAACGCAATTACAGTTGCTAAAACAATTATTACGAAACTTTTACTCCAGGTTGTTTACATAAGGTTTAATGACACTGAAAATTTGTAATTATTATCACTTAACCTTAGCGCGCGTATATAGTTTCGTGTTTAAAGATTAGCTTTAATAAATTATGTCGCATACTCACGTATGATAGTTTCAGCACGCATAAATACGTTAATATTTAGATATATATGACTACGTTTTTGCTAAATTTATTACCGGACACGGACGTAACACTTGTCGAACTAATCCGTGAAAATTGCTAATAAATTGCGGACACCTTTTAACAAAAAACTTAACAACATCACAAAAATAAACACACGGTAAAAGAACGAGTTGATGGAGGGAAAGCGTTCACTCGACGTTCACGCGATTCATGCACGAAGCCTCGCCTCGCGTTAGGAAGCCGACGAACACCGGCACTGGGTCTAAGGGTACCAGGGTAGCAGGAGTGTCGGGATACTTGCATGTAGTGCTTGAGCCTGGAGAGCGCAGCGCACGGCATGGTGGGCGCCCCGCGACTGTCCCACGCCGACCTCGGGAGCACCACGTTCCACCCGAATGATGTTCAACGCACAACTAACCAGGGCTGCCGCTGCCGTTTTTTCCGAAACGTTTTTATGGCGCATTGTCTTCTCGTTTCAATGCAACTGACAAAACTGTTGCTCAAGATTCTCATTACGAAAAACGTAGCTTTTTATACAATTAGGTCAGTAGATGTGCTGATGTGTCCGTACGTCGGCCACTGTGGGCCAGTGGATTGTTATGTTGGCTAATCTGGGCTTCGATCTCACAATGTTTTGATGTGACTTTTATGAATGGGTTGCTTCATGTGTCACGAAAATTGCCTACGTTTTTTGCGTCAAACATGATTATATCACAATCCGATTTGTATCTAAAGGAATCTTCGAAGTGGGATGAAAAAATAACTTTTTAGTAAGAACCTACCTACTACATGCAAAAAGTCGTCCTTATCATCAATCTGATTAGAACGTGACATAATGATTATTTTCCGAGGGAAAGGCGTTCGAATTTCACATGAATCTAATTTCTGTTTATGACCAATTGTCGAGGTCGATACCTGCTATGTATATGATATGGTTGAGAAGCACTAAATTACTGTAGACAACTTGAATTACATTATTAACAAAACTAAATACATATAAAGCAAATAAATACAACCGCAACCCTGAAAGAGAAACAGCAGAGCAAAAAGTCGAGTAAGTGCACATTCCTAGAGCCAGCACTAGACGCATTCAATGTAAATCCGCGTGGAAACGGCGCAATTACACGCATGCCGCTTTGTCGGTGCAGTTTTAAACATACAAATTACGAATAACTGTCACAGTATATCTTATTTATGGGTTTTTTAAAGAGCTGTTTGGAGTAGTTCCTTAGACAAGTTATATATGTCGTTCGGGATGCTGTCATGAGGTGGAACAATTAATAATGGTAAGTTCTTTATAAATATGACTACTGTTATCAGGATATTACAAGAAGTTATCAGGATATCATCTCACCCATAAGACGTGCACTGCTGAACATAGGCCTCCCCTTTGGACCTCCATAAGCAGACCTAGGAATCGATGGGGCAAAACTTTTTGACAGGTAGGGAGTTCCCATATCGATAAACTTAAGTATCGATATTTGTTCCATATACTAGTGACCACTCCAGGTTTTGTTTGTCAAAATATTATTTTATTAAAAAATATAATTAAAATAAAATAATAAGGGTAACTTATCTTTATCTAATTATATAAAAAGGGTTTGATAAAGATATAATATTAACTATTTCATAGTAGATGGTATTTATTACCTAGCGATAATTTAAAATATGATTTGTTAGAACATTATACTCGTCTTCAGAACAATACTCACAAATAATACATACAATGCTGGGGGTGATCACTAGTAATACTAGTATAATGGTAAAAAGCATCGATAATTGAGTTTATCGATATGAGAATTAACTCCCTACCTGTCATAACATTTTGCCCCATCGATTCCTAGGTCTGTCCATAAGTGATCATTAAAGGGGGGGTTTGCCATACGCGCCACGCTTGGCAGGCGGGTTGGCGCGCGCAGTTTTTTTTGTTTATTGTTGTTTAGGCTTTCGGAAGATACTGCTGCCCATCTCCCGGAATATTCCATTAGCAGACTCCTACTGCAACCACGGGACGATATGGTGGGGGACAATTCTAAGGCCGGGCACCCCACGGTCCCCACGGCACTAATTATACGGTGTGCTATTCCTATATCACCAACACAGCATTAAACGGGAAACTAGTAAGTATGATTCAACTGTTTTTAATTGTTTCGTGATTTTACTAGTTATTATATCCATCTGGACATTTCACGAGAACGCATTAGACTTGAGAATTAACTTAAAGGACGTCGATTCAGCCGTAACATGCAATAAGTTGTTACTGTATTACAAAGTTGTTTTAGATTTAATTGTTTTGGCGACCGTTCAAGTAATTTGCAGGTGCAACAACCAACCAATAACGACATCGGCATACAACATGAGTACACGTAACGCGGTAGCCGTCGAATATAAGAGATTATTTGAAGCACCACTTGTATTGTTATTTTATTGAGCATCACTTTTGGTTACGCAACAAATTGATATAAAGAATAATGACACAAAACAGAACTTGAAGGCGCCAAGCGATTTAGAAAACGACTATGTATTACTGAGTGAGAGGTTATTACGCCCACCGTTATAAAGGGATTATGATGTGTAAAGCCCAAACTAAATTGGTATCTGTAGCGTATGCTTTTATCGTTATGTCATACAATTAGAAATTTTAAAATTATACGTTAGAAGTACCTACATGTGTAAAAATAAACAGAAATTGTGTTGTGTCGTAATCTGGAGACTTTAAAACTTTGCAAAATAACAGTATTACAAGATACGGTCGGTGTACCCAGTAATTGATTCGTTAATATTTGTGTAACTCGTCTTATGAGTTCTGACTCGTAGATAAGTGCTCATCATTTTTTATTCCAGACTTAACTAGTTCATTACATTTTCTGTAGCTATACAAATTGTTACTATTGTAATTACTCTCTAGCGTAATTAGAGCGATTCGATTAAGTCAAACCTATGGCTAATTCTTCAAGAAGTTGACGTGGAACATGAATGCTCCAGTTCTTAGATATATTAATTGGAGATTTAATCTGGCTGGATTCCAGGGCACTGCGAGCGTGACCGCAGACGGCGCGGCGCGAGCGCTGCTGACCTAATATGGTCGGGTTTTTATCGCCTGTCACCATAGCTGTCACGTTCTAACAAGTAAGTGCGAAAGTGACGCATGACGCGATAGGCGATAGAATGACAACCATGGATAAACCAACCAGCTTTTCTATCACTCTAGCACATATAATAATTTTATAATTTTGGGGTTCCGTCAAATATTTTGTCACCAAAAAAGTTCGAGAACCGCTGCCTTAATGCTTGCTTCAGGAAAAAAACGCTCCGAACAATATTTTTTCACCTCACTAGCTCGGAAAGCCCTTTTTGTTTGTTTAATATCTATTGTGAAAATCGCTTTTTATCCACATGTGGTGAAAGAGTTTTGACATAAGTGACAAGTGGCTTAAGTGACATTTGACAGCTAACAAAACGTAAAACGTTGAAAGTGCAGAATTTTTAACATCGCAATTAATGAATTTCATCGAGTAAAAACACTTAATACAGTCTTACAACTTTATTTTAATTCATAAATATCAGCATTCAACATTAATCTTCATTCTTTTTGTAAAAACGGATAAATTGTTCTGACAGCCGAATAAGTCTACGTACGAACAAAACGCATCTGACATTTAATAAAACCTTTTACGTCAAAACTTTTCATTTCAATTCATCCATCATATCAACGTTAAATATTCGCATGTTTTTCTAGGTTGTTTTGTTAAAAATTAGTGATTCGAGTGATGAAGAAGTATTAAACACCTGAGGAATTACGGGAAACCGAGCAAAATGCACCCTTTTTCTTATTTTCCTCGCTGTAGTGAGGTGAAAAGTTTTGTGTTATACACGGGTGAATAATAGAATCCTTTCGCTAGCTCGTGTTTCAAATAACACTCGCACGTAAAATACAACTTTCACCCCTTGTATAACAAATAACTATTACGCTGCCGACGGCGACCGTATGTGCTCCCTTGTCAGTCATGTCGCATTCACGAAACTGCGCTGCAAATTGGAGAGTTTTTCGTGAACGAGCCGAAAAAACTTGGGGATTTTTTCGTGAACAAAGCATTCAGACTTTTTTCAACGGACGCAATGTTTTTACCGCGTTGGTGTGATAAAAGCTAGTCTAAGGGTTAATGCTTCGAAATCCTATTCAGCAGGTTTCGTCGACTGGAGAGTTCGCGGGAGGAAACTTTGAAACGATAGTTTGCAAAACCCACTGCTCGCGTTATTGATGTATTATTTAGTTTTTCTTAATCGAGGAAAGAATTTAAGTACGCAGTCAAACACCACCTGGCTCTATATAGTCTGGCAAACCAAAAAGCGCAGTAACAGTCAGAGTAACATGCTATCTATACCCATACCGTTTTTAGTAGTGAGAGTACTAGTATTAGATAAAGACAGTATGATTCTCCTTGTCTATGCTTGAAGTGAAACAAACTCTGGCCAAACTATAAATATTAAGTTTACCTATCTATGTAGGTGCCTTTAGGCATTAAGTCCGCCATTTGTACTTTATATTTGTATTGTGCAATAAAGTTTAAATAAATAAATAGGTACAGTCAACTGCCAAATATATACGCTTTCGAAATTATGTTTATTACTTTGCACATGCTTATATTTTGGAGTAGCTTGACTGAATGTTACATTATCGAAAACAAATCCAGTCATTTGTATCAATGCCTGCAGGTTTATATAAGTAAATATACTCAACGAAAATGAAAGGGAGTCACTTAAATAGAAATTTCATACAAATTGATCTGTCTTTAGTCCTTGAGGAATATGCTAAAACCAGAATAAACTAGTAAAGCGAAAGAAAGACGTATACATCCGGATTCCGCACGAATACCAGTGTTTAACATGCGTTCGCGTGTAACATGACCATTCGACGGGGGAAGTGATGTTGAAATGCCGACTGAAAATGCGCAAGAGGACATTGATCATCAATCATGTCCATAGCCAATGCAATCAAGTATTAAATATAATATACATTTTCACTGCCAAGTCAATCGACTTGACAGTACTAGATTTTACTAAGTCAAAACTCAGAGGGTCAAAAGGTAAAGGTTAGTATTTTTTTAAGATGTCCGACTAGCATAGATAAAAGGTAGTATGTTTTTAAGATGTCCGAAAGTTACTAGAGATGTCTTCCTACAATTCGGGCATCATAAAACAATCTTATTATGTTATTTTATTTGATTCTTACTTATTTTACTTTTACTCTTATTACATATCATAATTTCTTAATTTCTTACCACGTTCTTCTAAAAAAGTAATGTGATTTAATTTCTAAACTATGTTAAACACTTCTATTATATTTCCCTTATAAATAACGCATCCGGTATCGCCTACTTTGACTGACATGCAAACAATATGTACCTAATTAATGGCAATCAAAGCGTTGCCCATACATTTATTCATGCCAAATCGCGTCACGGGCGATATCCGCTCAACTCCGCGCAGGGCTCGTGGACTACATTTATATCCTACAAATAAGAATTAAATTAGCTTGTCTGCTGTATGTGTATACATGTTGTAGTTGAAAAAAAAAATGGCTATAAAAAGTTGACTGGTCATTATTTCTATTTTAAAGCTTCCAAATAGCTTTTAAATATCCATTCTTTTGAGATACATTAAATGAGCCTTAACGTGTCTACAAATTAATGAAATCAATTTGTTTTTCACGGAACACTCCAATTTGCCTTGGATTGGTTTGCTGACTAACAGCTTTACCGTCCCGCGTCGCGTGTCCGTAGTTTTTCGTCGTCGTCGTGTTTTATTGTAACTTTTTTTTTATGTACAATAAAGTGTTTACATACATACATACATACATACATACATAATATTCAATAGGTAAATAAATATTAGGTATTCTATATTCGAAGGTGTGACATTAAAGCAGCGGTTCCTTCCTAACCTGATACCGTATCTATGACCGATATGATAGGTACTGATTTTATCCCTAAAACTTTAAATTAGTTTTAGATTTTTAATTTATGCATAATGTTAAGAATAATTTGTAATTCATTTGTTTGAGATCCCTAAAATAAAATGATTTCAACGTGAACAATGTTCGTCCTAAGTATGTCTATAATAAAAGGCAAAACACCAGACGTAGCCCCGCACTAATGACAGCTCCATACCGGGTTTTTCCCAGCACTACGCCGCGTCACTTCCGAACTGTCAATTGGACATGGCGCGCTCTCCGCGCCCGCAGATTCTATTAAAAACTGGCCTGTAAAAGGTGGACTGTTGCCTTACGTTTCTATACTGCCCTTAACAGGCCAGTTTTAGCAACACAAGCCTTAAAAGGTGGAGTGTTGCCTTACGTTTCTATACTGCCCTTAACAGGCCAGTTTTAGCAACACAAGCCTTAAAAGGTGGAGTGTTGCCTTACGTTTTTATACTGCCCTTAACAGGCCAGTTTCTGCAACACAGGCCTTAAAAGGTGGACTGTTGCCTTACGTTTCTATACTGCCCTTAACAGGCCAGTTTTAGCAACACAAGCCTTAAAAGGTGGAGTGTTGCCTTACGTTTCTATACTGCCCTTAACAGGCCAGTTTCTGCAACGCAGGCCTTAAAAGGTGGACTGTTGCCTTACGTTTCTATACTGCCCTTAACAGGCCAGTTTTAGCAACACAAGCCTTAAAAGGTGGAGTGTTGCCTTACGTTTTTATACTGCCCTTAACAGGCCAGTTTCTGCAACACAGGCCTTAAAAGGTGGACTGTTGCCTTACGTTTCTATACTGCCCTTAACAGGCCAGTTTTAGCAACACAAGCCTTAAAAGGTGGAGTGTTGCCTTACGTTTCTATACTGCCCTTAACAGGCCAGTTTCTGCAACGCAGGCCTTAAAAGGTGGACTGTTGCCTTACGTTTCTATACTGCCCTTAACAGGCCAGTTTTAGCAACACAAGCCTTAAAAGGTGGAGTGTTGCCTTACGTTTTTATACTGCCCTTAACAGGCCAGTTTCTGCAACACAGGCCTTAAAAGGTGGACTGTTGCCTTACGTTTCTATACTGCCCTTAACAGGCCAGTTTTAGCAACACAAGCCTTAAAAGGTGGAGTGTTGCCTTACGTTTTTATACTGCCCTTAACAGGCCAGTTTCTGCAACACAGGCCTTAAAAGGTAGACTGTTGCCTTACGTTTTTATACTGCCCTTAACAGGCTAGTTTCTGGAACACAGGCCTTAAAAGGTGGACTGTTGCCTTACGTTTTTATACTGCCCTTAACAGGCATGTTTCTGGAACACAGGCCTTAAAAGGTGGACTGTTGCCTTACGTTTTATACTGCCCTTAACAGGCATGTTTCTGGAACACAGGCCTTAAAAGGTGGACTGTTGCCTTACGTTTTATACTGCCCTTAACAGGCTAGTTTCTGCAACACAGGCCTTAAAAGGTGGACTGTTGCCTTACGTTTTTATACTACCCTTAACAGGCTAGTTTCTGTAACACAGGCCTTAAAAGGCGGACTGTTCCCAAACGGTTTAAAAAAAAACCGGCCCGTGGGCTTGCCCACGTAACATTCAGAAGTTACGTTACGGGTTATTCATTAAACATCCTAATATTATATCTCTTACTGTTCGTTGTTTTGACCTTGAAAGGTTAGCTTGAGATCTTGTCTTACAAGGGGATGTTCTATGACCTTAAGAGCGTTGATCTCAAGGATACTTTGAAAGGTGCGCTTGCATTTTGCCTTCAGAGGTCGCTGGCGAAGTTCCGGTTTTCATAGAGTGGGAGCGAGTGATCGGGACACCCAGCTCATACGTTATACGAGTGCGCCCGCTCAACAGGCCTTGCGCCAACCATGTCATAGAGAGCTGAGCTTTTGCAACCGCTGCGCCTACAGTCACCGTGAAACTTGTGCAGTTGTTCTCTGTGGTCAGACGAGCTTGTCATGTAACAGTTAATTGCTGTTCCCATGTGCTGCACTGGAGAGCGTATCAGCGTGCATCTGTACGCGTCACTCGTTTAGCTCTATAGCGAGTTTTACTCCATGTAGGTGCTTTGCTTCATACAGCGGAGGAGCCAACTGTGAGTCTGTTCCAAGTTATTGTCATCAAAGCAGCGCGATTCATCGTCATTAAGTTACCCGCGGGTATATCATGCACCCGTCATAGAAATTTTACATTCAATTGTATGAAATGCAATCTTTATTTACACTTAACTGAACTTGGATAGAATGTTTAAATCTATGAAGTACTCTACAAACAAGCCACACTGATTGCAATTACTCGATTATTTCTGGTCATATTCTATTAAATTAACCAGTAAATCTTTATTACTTGCCGCACGATGGCATTGCATAAAAATAAGTTTATTCTATCCACCGCTAGATGTCGCACTCTTCATTCATCAATTGGCATATACTGTACTAATTTTAATTCAATCACTCTTTATCCGGTACTTCGGAGTCTTTGTCCGGGCTTTTGCCACGGCTCAATTAAGGTGACAAAATACAAACTATTATCGGAAGAATCCTTATGTGCCATAAAGAAGCCTTTTTCCAGCGTGGCTACATCAGGACTGAGTATCTTGGTCTAAGTCGTCAAGAGTTATGCTTGATTGCGCATAAATTGTGCTTGTTAAATTCGCAGACTCGCGAATAGGTGGAGGCAGCTGTCGGAGGTCTGCTGGCTTGCTGCGACGGCGCAGCCTGAAGCAAGCTTCAATCGACCATAGCAAAATGACCTTCGGGACGCAGGTTGGGTCAGGAGATGGCCGAGATAAAAGGCAAAACACCAGACGTAGCCCCGCACTAATGACAGCTCCATACCGGGTTTTTCCCAGCACTACGCCGCGTCACTTCCGAACTGTCAATTGGACATGGCGCGCTCTCCGCGCCCGCAGATTCTATTAATTATCTAATATTGTGCTTTCCACTGGTTCCAATAATTAAATCATGTAGTATAAACGGTGTTTGGTGTTTTTACTCTATCAATAAATAAATGAAGGTACTCACTCAGGACTCTGTCGGAAGTGGTCAACAGCGAACTGCAGTAGCGGATGTCTCCCGTCATGCTGCGGCGTCGTCTGTTCTCTTCTATCTTCCCTCATCTCCCGTTCTCTCTCCCTCTCCCGTTCCCGTTCCCGCACGGGCGACGCGTGCCGCGGCGCGTGCTCCGTCTCGTCGCGGGACTCCCGGGTCTCCCGCGAGTCCCGCATGTCCCGGAGGGAGTCCCGGGACTCCCGGGACTCGTTCCGCTCCCTCACGTCGCGCTCCACGCGGTCCTTGGCGATGCCATTTGTGATCGCTTTTGGTTGGACCTGCAACAAACATAGTATGGATACGTTAGGCGTTGTTTCATATGTAGGTAAAAGGTTCAAGTGTCGTCGTAAGCGCACAGAGAGTTTTAAATAATTTTGACATATATAGAAATCGATAAACTAACTATCTATTTCCAGATAGATTTTATGATTACCTATAAATTCCCGCATAACCATTTTCGGGTCGCAAGTAAATAATTTAGTTATTGATTGTTGTGCTTATATATGTATATCTACGCGTGTGCCCTATGTATACGAGTAAATAAGATTTAGAGGTCCAATCCCTTATTAAAAAACATTTTAATTTCAAAAGAAAAGTGAGCGTTAGAGACCACATTGTGTGAAATGTGATTATTACCCTGGTAAAAACGGTAAGTACCATAAAGTCTCTTTCCCGCTGTGATACGAAAGTGGTGTGTTCAATTAATTATTTAATGAGATTTTCTTTCTATCTTCTTGATCTCTCTGTGGGAGCTTTGTTCAGATCATTCGTACGTCGACATTATGTAGGCAAAGAACTACAGATAAAACGAGATCAAATTTTGACGAAGGTAATTGTCAAAATTATAAGTGTTAACCTTGATTAGGTACCTATTAGTTTATAACTAATCAACCTAATTAAGATACACTCCTCTTTCTTTTATATCTAGGATTTGCACGAGGGATCTAAAATGTATGGGAAGATCCGTGCATTAGAATCCGGTTGGCAAATCCTATCTATATATTGTGATTACACTGGAGTTGCAAGTGCCCATACATGTAGGCTGTATTAAGTTTTTCCACCGTCCACAAAGTTAAAGTTTTGGTCCCAATTAATTTATGTAAGACGTCCTCTTCTCAACAAGACTGGGTCTGTCGCTCTTGAGGTTCATTAAATTAATCTGAAAAAGGTCTAAAGGTAAATCCGGTTTTATCCTTAGATTTTTGCTTTTTACAGATTTATATAATAATCAACACATGTGAATGTCGAAAGCTAAGACGATGTTAATTGCGACGTGCTATCGTCACAGGGCTACAATTGACAGCTTCTGTTACAGCCTCTGTTAGTGATCTACGATCGCTATATTGCTATAGTATCGGCGCGCGCGCAGGAAAGCGTGAATGTCCGTACTATCCCCCGAAGCATGCGCGTGACGGCTGCAGGGTTGCCTGCTCTTTTAGTGGCAGAAAATCACATATGTAAACTATGATATACTCGGAGATGACAATAAATGGTATGGTTATAAAGGTCCTATTTGAACACAACGCCTAAAACCCGCCTCTAAAAAGTTAAGTTAATAAGCTGATGTATGAAATGATGACTGTATTCGTATTTATTTCTAAGTTGGTCTGCTTAGAAATAAATACGAAAATGTCAGATGTATTTATTGGTATGTGAAACCTAAATTACCCAAATTAGTTAGAGTTTAGCTGTAGTAAAGAACATCGGCCTCGGCTACGTATTATTAGTAGTTATTTTGCACCTAGCAGTTATAGTTGTTTGACAGCCCTGTGTGTACACATTCCTAACACGGGATGCAGTTGCATTCTGCACCGCTCGGCCAAAGTTACGTGCACTTTATTTGCCCAGTTATAATATCTCTTACAGGCTAGTTGCGTTATTGTTACGGGCCCTAGATTCATATTATCGAGCACCGTTTTCATGCAAACATTAGTTTGTTGGTTTTGTGTTGATTATTATCACAATTAGTAAATCTATTACCCAAATGGGTAATTTCTTCGCGTTATTGCTCCATGTTTCTTTTAAACTGTTAGTGATGTGATGTTTAACTAACATATAACTGGCGTGAAAAAAGAGGAGGTTATTTACTTTGATAATTCGTACTGAAAACTATTAGCCCAGAGTGTCTAGAGCTATGATAATGCTGATACTGAATCTTCCAAGCAAGTCGCAGCCTTAGAAATAGTGTATTCATTTGGGAAATGAAACAGGGTGCTACAGTCAGAAGCAGAAGTTGCTAACCGGACAAGGTGTTCAAAATGAGCTTGACACGTTAATAAAACAAGAGCGTGTCAATAAGGCACATGATAAGGCATATGATTATGAGAACCTTAACTGACATCACGAGGAAATATTATGATTTACAATTAGTTATGACACAACATTACCTTCACTCTTTTTTTCAACGTCTTCCGACTCAAAGTCCGGATGATATCGTAAAAGCTCTCCATGACAATCGCAGACACACACAGCGTCTACAACAATCGTCAGTTTCGTTTTCGTATCGTTATTACAACTGTAATCATATTGTACGATTGTTCCCAAGTATTCCTTTCAAGTCGTAGGGTTTACCGGTCAATGTAACACATTTATTTTCGCACATTCTTTGGGCATTGAAATTGCCTAATTCACAAAGTCCCGCTACAGGGCATAAAATCAGTTATTTTTCGTAGCTGGCTGCCACGGGGTAGCCAATATCGCTGTAATTAGTTTAATCGTTGCAATCGCGAGTCCGCGCTGCGCCGGCGACGTGCAGCGGCGGTGTGGGCACGCGCCGCGCCACCACCGCCGCCATCAATATTCATGCAATCGAGATGCGAGCGATTTATTGATCTTTTATATTTTCAATTGAAGATCCTTTATTTCCTAGTACTAATTAATCACCTTTTCCTTAAACACATATGTAACAAAAAAAATGCCAAAGAAAATTGCGTGTTTTTGAAGTTACGATAAAACGCGCGAGATGAAAGCTAAGCTTAAGTAAGAATCATCTGGCGATCCTAAAATCCCATTTAATTAAAGAAAGTTACAATTAAGTACAAATGAGTGTGTTTGCGGACTCACTGATACACATCTAGGGTTGCCATACGTCAGGATTTGTCCGGACATGTCAGGATTTTTGACCCTTTGTCAGGATTGCGGCCGGACTTGGCAAGTGTCCGGATTTTTGAAAATTACCTCATTAAACGCTTATTACAAGGTTAAGTACAAAACAAAAGTTCAGGTATTAAATTCTCAAGAAAACAATAATGAATTTGACAATCTTTTGTTATTAAAATCGTATTGAAAGATTTGATTAAATTACTCATATAACTTCAAATAGTATAAAATTTAGTTCAGCAAGAGACAAAAGCATTTTTTGGAAGGTTTTGAAACCGAAAGTTAAATGCTCTACAACTTAATGACAACTGTTGAATGTCTTCAACAAACTAATTAATTAACTACTCTTATTACAAATATAGAAATATTGTGTATTTCAACAATTATGATGTTTCTAAATGTTTAAAAAAAATTGAAAAAGCGCGAATACTGCGATTCTAACCAATAAACCCTAAGTCATGTTATTTATAATTATGATTCCGGTGGCGCGGCGTTGTTTAAGCTTTAGAGGGTATGGGCACTGCGAATATATGTCACAGCTCAGCTAATGAGAACTCGGTCAAATAGGGAGCAGAGCCCGACTAGACAAGTACCTCCACCATACAGGAAATCACAGCTAAATTGGCGACCTTAGAGAGCTCTGAAAGGATGCGGTGTGTTGACGACTGGGGATTATCTTTTCTCATTAGCCATCAACACAGTGAATCCTCTTTTCTAAGGGATCGGGTCGGCAACGCACATGAGACACCTGGAGCTGCAGGTGTCCATATGTTACGGTAGCTGCTTACCATCAGAGCGCTAAAAAAAGCTACGCTAAATCGCTGTTATTACAAATGTCAGGACTTTTTGCATGATGTCCGGATTTTTATCAGGACATTTAATTTTTCCATATGGCAACCCTATACACATCTCGAGTATTCTCGAGATTGCATGTGTGTAATTAACTAGTGCGTGACCTTCGGATATCTCGGCAAAAGTTGTGGTCTCAGTCAAGATTCGATTGCTATTTTTAAGTAAATAGGTACTTTTTATTCTTTATTAAATGAATTATTTACTGTTTTAAAATGAAGACAAATAGAAGTGAGTACAGTCGTATGAAGTGAATATAGTGTTAGAATGTCTCACGAAAGTTAAAATTCAATGAGACAAATCAATTTACATTTGAAAATTAATTGACCTCCGGTTGAGAGAACAAGTAACGTATATATGTAAATATGTATTCAGATTGTGTTGAATAATTAGTTTCCTTCGTTCTTTTTCTGCATTTTGTCATTAATTGCCGGAAATAGAGTTTCTATAAAATTATTTTTGATGATGCTACGCTATACGAGTATTAAATGATGGATATTTGTTGCATATTTCGCACTCTCAAAATATAATTTATAAACGATAGGTAACGATAAAAATTAGTGATAACTTTTGGAAATATATACAGGAATTTATCTACTTTTCGAAATACCACAAACAGGTGGATCAGAGTATAATCGCAGCAGCCTTCGCTACAGAACTTACCAGTTTCGGTAGAAGAGTCATAACCCAGATTTTTTGCATTCTGTGTACGGTTCACTGCATCGGCTGACCGGTAACTACAATCATGTTTGTATTTCAATAACCCAATCATAATGACCCAAACACGATCGTCATTTGTTACTTGTAGAGAGCTATTGCTAAACAAGCTTCATTGATATCAATTTAGTCTTACGTCACTTTCATTTCATTTCAAGGTGTCTTAGTATCCGCATCAATAATAGACAAGTCAAAGTTGAGAAAACTTTCGATCACGTTTACCATAAACAAAAAAATCCGTTTATCGAACGCACATATCTTTGGACTTATGCCAAAATTATAATAAGTAAGCACCTCTCGATATGGTTAAGTATATATTATGTTTTAAAAATGTTGGGTAAAGGTAATAGGAGCGGCGAAGGTGGCCACAAATATCTGAACAACGTCTCTATTGTCAAGGCAATAAAGTGCATATTCAGATATTTTTGGGTACCTACCACTCCGATATATTTGATGGCGACAGTACAAAAACACTGAAGTGCCTTGCTAGAGTTGCTAGGCTGAAAATTGTTTTTTAATTATAAATAAATTAGTATCAATGGGATTTTTGGGAATGGGACGATTTATTTCCTTTTTAAAACATCCCATTTAATAATAATCAGCGGAACCTGATATTACATACCTAAACACATTTTAAGCTGCATTCATTTTTATTAGGGTCAATAGGATCATATACCTACAGTCAGCAGCAAAAATAGCTAAGCGGGTAGGGTGTTCAAAATAAGCTGGACACGACTTTATTGTTAAGAGAATAAGAGCGTGTGTAGGTCTTTTTGAACACCCTACCCGCTTAGCTACTTCTGCTGCTGACCGTACAATTAGAGGTGACTATAGTGCACGGTCATGGGAAAAAATGTTAATAATAACTAATATTATGGTCTGTCAAGGCTTCCTCCACGCATCTTGCCCTTGTAACTAATTGAGTAAATCTCCTTTTTATAATGATAAAAGTTATTATTAACTACCCATGAACTGATGGAATAATAATGGGCTAATGTACAACAAACGGGTCAGCAGTGAAGCTTGAAAATAACCGAAGGAAACGGATTTTTTATAAATTCTATGATGGCCAATGAAATAGTGTGAGTGATTTGTTTCTATTATAGTACTTATTGACCGTGTTTAAAAATAGTGTCAATAGTGCCAATTGTGTAGTTTAATTTATTTTGTATAGTGTTAAACTCTGCATGTCGTAGGTACAGAGCGTTATCAATACAGATAATTAAATGAGAAGGTAGGTTTCTAGCAGTAGGCAGGATTTGTGTAGTAAAGACGCAGAAGATTTCTGGTTGTTACACTAGAATTGGTTGGTCGGTGCTAGAATGGATTAAAAACATCCTGTATAGCATGACAACTATTGTAAATCCAACGCACTTTTTACCACACCGGCACTAGGTACAGTATCTAGTGACAGTAGTGACAAGCTGTGGCCCGATACAAGTTCCTGGAGGGCGAGGCGGTTTTCCGAGACCACTCTCACTCACCTCCGTGCTATTGAACTCGCCTACACTCATTCAGGTCCAGGCTCTGTATTCTTATCGCAAGCTAACGTTGGCCTAATTCTTTGGCTAACTACAGAAAACATCCATAGTCCTACATTTGTAGGAAAAATTGTGAAAAACAGATGTTGGTACAAGTATCTAAGCATATTGGTCGCTGCTGCCAGCGTCGAGCAAATTTACTCTGGGGGACGATTTTTGACAGCCGGACGCTCGAATTCAAAAAATTCAAGCTCGAAAATAATCGCACACAAAAGTTTGTCGCCAATTTTTTCGCATGGAATTAATAGTTTAAATAATCATCATTTTAAATTTCTATCGCTTTTATTTTTAAAACATAATTTCATCGTTTTATTCGGAGTTTTAAATGTCACTTTCGAGTGCTCGAATCTCAAAAATCACCCCCCAGATCGTTTTTTCGTGGTCTTCGGCTTAGGAAGCTAGTAGAAGTGTGATCTCCTCGTCCATAATCTACTTATCGTCACAGTACTCTATCGTAAAACGCTACGGGTACAGTATTTAAGAATTGCGAAGGTAAAAATATTTGCCATCATCTGGAGCCATATTCGACATGGCATAATTGACATTAGCTGACGAGACCACTGCGAGATCACTTTTTTGTGACAGCCACAATCGCCATGGAATCACTCAAAAGTGATATCCACCTACGTCAAAATCAACACGTCTCGCTAGAGGATTGCCTCTATGGGCATGGGCGCCATCTTATTAGTTTTGACGCAGACGTCAGTATATTAGGGGAATCCCACGTAGCAAATAGTAAAGTAAGTAAAAGTAGGTAAAGAGAGCCAGCCCCCTTGAAGCATTTTATGAAAAGTCATTTGAAAGCGACATCTATATGTACAGTGCCACCAATAAGAGTAGAAATTAAAAAGTGGCTACATCGTAGTGTCGTCCCTTTCAAATCAATCTAAAAAAACGGGACGACACTACGATGTTGCCACTTTTTAATTTCTACTGTTTTTGGTGGCACTGTATCCGAAATTTGTATATAAGGGACGCGACATATGAAAATGAAAACACATAAAAATATGTTCGTCTCGTTTTAACTCACCTCTATATCCATAATCAAAAAGAGAGACGGGTATTTACGTAAAAACCCAATGCGGCCGAAAAATTCGCCATATTGTGCGCCCATGCCGTCATCGTCTGTCAGTTGAGTAGTAAATTTCATAGATATACTTACCATAGATAAACAAGATAATACACAGGCCTTGAAAAAACGAGCCGAGTGAGATGGCACACGGGGAGACCTTCATCTTCACCTCTTTCTATTAGGGTGACCACGTTAATTTCAAAAGTTAGGAAATCCTTGGGAAATCCTCGTTCAATTAATGCTAATAGTTAGGGAGGCGAATAGGGGAATTTTCTGCAATACTCGAGCGTGGCAGTTTAAGATATGAGAGATACCTTAGACCTAATAGAACAACCTTGTAAAGTATTTAGCTCTATATGTAGTGACGCGCGCCTAGGATAGACGATCAGATTAGTAAAAAAAAATGGATAGTCTGAAATACTCCAGCGCGTCAGTTTAAGATATTGGGGGTTGATTTTAGTGTTTAAAGACTAAATTTAACTAATCTGACGATAAGTCCTTGACGCCGCCGAGTTATAGGGTCGCGAACTTGTAAAAAAAAAACGTTAATCCGGCATTCTCGTGCGCGATTTTTTTTTATTTTGTTTTGAAGAATATAATCTAAAACTTACTAAAAATACAAAATCTGCCGGTTTCCGCATGACCGGAAGTGTGGAGGAGCCATTTCGTCTTCCTAAGAACGCGTTACGGCATATAAGTCGCGAACGATACATTTTACAAAAAAAGTTTAAATAAACAAAAAAGGTAATTTTATTTTACACAAAAAAGGTGTCTTTAAATTTTTTTCCAAAGTTAAAACTTTTTGACTAGAAAGTTAAACCTTTTTCGGTCAGATTAAGAGAACCCACCAACATTTTTGTCAGATTAAAAAAATATGCTTTCAGGATACCGAGATAAACCTCCCCTATGAAAATCTGACGCGCTCGAGTATTTCAAAAAAACTTTTTTTTTTTGCATTTTCAAAAATTCATCGTAACTTATCGTCACGCCGAAATCGTCAGTTTTTTTAAAGGGAGCTTCCCTGGGGCCTACTTAACACCCCTTCCGAAAATCTGACGCGCTCGAGTAAATTTTTTTTTTTTGCATTTTTGACTACTTTATATGCCTACCCCCACCACGCAAACCGGCAGATTAGTATACCGTTGTTATCAGAGGCACTCGGGGCATACGTAGTATGAATATCTGACGCGCTCGAGAATGCCCAAGTAACTGTTTTTTTTAACATTTTTGAAAAACCGTACACGCCAAACCCACCGCTAAAATGGTTTTTGCCATACGAGCTTTTCTTTTCGAAATTATTTTATCTTTCGATTTTGATAGGTCTCGACGGCGCCGTTGAATTACGCCATTTAGCTACCTCGCCTCCCTAACTATAAGTATGTGTTATAATATTCAGTCCTAACAAATTTTTATTCGTAGGTACTCAACTCATTTTAAATCCTATAGTCATAATGATATTTTGTAGAAGTTCGGAAAGAGAAGTGTTGTTAGAATGCATGAGCTTTCATATCAGCCACGACACTTATCTTTCCGAACAACCATTCCTCTGCTACTTATCTATGTCTACGTAATGATTTTTCCCATTTTTGGGCTGAGGGTTTCGGTAAAGTCTTGGCAATTAGTCCACCTACGCATTCGCATCCGAAAATCACAACCAAAACAGAACTGACAAGGACGCAACTATCTCAACTTGCTGTAGAGTGAGCAGGCGGTTATTAGATACAGTCGCCATCAAATACTTCAATACTGTACTAACCACCTTATTGGCAAGATTCAGCGGCGGCGCGTCATAGGTACAGTCGTCATCAAATATATCGGACCGGCCAGGTTACTCAACATCTGAACATGCACTTTATCGCCTTGGAAGTAGAGGCGTTGTTCAAATACTTGTGGCTACCTTGGCCGCTCCGATATATCTGATGGCGACTGCACATACAAGGACTTGCAATCCGGATATTTTGAATAGTAATTTGTATGGAATTATCCGGACAATTAATAATAATAATAAATAATAAAAGTCCTGGCCCGGATGGATTGCACAACTTCTGGCTAAAATGGTTTCGATGCTCGCACTCGCGGCTGGCAACGCAATTCCAACAAGCTCTTGAACTTGGCTCCCTCCCGCCTTCCCTAACAACTGGTGTAACCTTCCTGCTCTACAAGTCCGGTAGTACCACGGAAGCGAAGAACTACAGACCCATCACGTGCTTGCCTACACTCTACAAGCTCCTTACATCCATTTTGAGAGCAAAAATAAACGCGCACATAGTTGCAAACAACATTTTGGCCTCTTCTCAAAATGGATGTAGGGTTGGGTCCCGTGGTACTAAAGAGCTCCTCCTCATAGACATGACCATTTGCCAACGAGTCCGGCGGAACAGGGGGGCCCTCTCGGCCGCTTGGATTGACTATAAGAAGGCCTATGATTCGGTGCCTCATTCATGGCTGGAAAGGATCTTAGAGCTGTATAAAGTTGATGCAGCTTTAAGATCCTTCCTTGGCGCATGTATGAGGCAGTGGACCACAGTCCTTCGTCAACCAGGAGGCGGGGATGACCCCCCTGACCCGCATGACTTTATAAGGATCGAGCGAGGAATATTTCAGGGCGACAGTCTGAGTCCCCTGTGGTTCTGCCTAGCTCTAAATCCGCTCAGCACCCTGCTGAAGGATTCGGGGCTAGGTTGCCGGCTTCGGAGAGAGGGTGAAGTCATATCTCACCTTCTGTACATGGACGATCTCAAATTATTTGCACCAAATAACCGGGACCTGATGGAGCTACTGAAAACCACTGAAGTCTTCAGTAGTTCTATCAAGATGGAGTTTGGTGTTGATAAATGTGCGGTTATGCATGTACAGCGGGGGAAAGTAGTAAATTCAACAAATTTACAGCTTTCTGAGACAATGACGTTCAGATCTATCTCTGAATCAGAAACCTACAAATACCTTGGTATGTCACAGTCGTTGGGTATTGAGGATGCGGGTATTAAACAGGCGTTGAAGGAGCGCTTCTTTGGTCGGCTGACAAAAGTACTCAATAGTCTTTTGTCAGGTGGCAACAAGGTGCGCGCCTTCAACGCCTGGGTAATGCCCCTACTCACATACTCCTTTGGCATACTAAGGTGGACACAGACCGAGCTGGATGCCCTGGATCGGAGGGTCCGTCTATTGCTCACCACACACCGTATGCTTCACCCACGCTCGTCCGTTATGAGATTGTACATCCCACGGAAGTGTGGAGGTCGCGGCTTTTTAAACGCCAAAAATCTCCACAACCGTGAGGTGTACAATCTCAGGAATTATTTCCTTAACAACGAGTGTGGGATGCATCGTGATGTGGTGGCAGTAGATAAGAGCCTCACGCCGCTCTCCTTGGCGAACGAGAACTGGCGCAAACCTGTGGTGCTAAGCACCGAGGATCGCAAGGCGGTATGGAAGAGCAAGGAGCTACACGGGCGGTTCTACGGGGCCCTCACGGGACCCGACGTAGACCTGCTCGCGTCGGTGAACTGGTTACGATTCGGGGACCTCTTCGGAGAAACCGAAGGTTTTGCCTGTGCAATTGCGGACGAAGTTATCATGACGAATAACTACCGGAGATATATCCTGAAGGACGGTACGGTCGACATTTGTCGGGCATGCCGCCGTCCCGGAGAGTCACTCAGGCATATCATCTCCGGTTGTTCTCATCTTGCTAACGGCGAGTACTTGCACAGACATAACCTCGTAGCCAGGATCATACACCAGCAGCTTGCTCTCCTATACGGTCTTGTGGACCACGAAGTGCCGTACTACAAGTACACACCTGCGCCAGTTCTCGAAAATGGTCGTGCCACGCTCTATTGGGATCGATCTATTATCACGGACAGGACTATTGTAGCCAATAAGCCTGATATAGTGATAATAGACCGATCGCAACGCCGGGCCATGCTCGTCGACATCACCGTTCCATGTGACGTTAACCTCGTGAAGGCTGAGAAGGACAAATCCAGCAAGTACCTAGACTTAGCTCACGAGGTAACCGCCATGTGGGAGGTTGATTCGGCGATCATTGTGCCGATAGTTGTTTCTGCGAACGGTCTCATAGCGAAGAGTCTCGACCAACATCTTGAGAGGCTTTCGCTACGAGGTTGTGGTTGGATCAAGGGTCAGATACAGAAGGCGGTAATCCTGGACACGGCGCGTATAGTCCGAAGGTTCCTCTCTCTGCGGCCCTGACCACCGGCAGCCTGGGCCTTGCTCCGTTGCCGGCGGCATCCTAGGTTAGGTTTTTTATAATGTTTTTATTGTTTTTGTATGTTTTTGATGTATTTTTATATTTTACTTTTGTAAAAATATTATAAATTAACCTAACCTAAGACGAAAAATAAATAAAGAGAATAATAAATATTAGGACAATCTTACACAAATCAACCTAGTCCCACAGTAAGCTCAATAAGGCTTGTTTTATGGCTACTAGGTGACGATATAGATAGATATAGATAAATACTTAAATACATAGAAAACATCCATAATTCAGGAACAAAAATCTGTGATTAGCACACAAATAAATGCCCTGACCAGGATTCGAACCCGGGATCTCCTGCTTCATAGGCAGGGTCACTACCAACTAGGCTAGGAGGTCGTTAAACAATTGCAAGCCCTAGTAGGTACATACCCATTGGGAAAGCTGCAGTTAGTGTTGTTTGAATTTAGAAAACAGTGCGTTAGCTACTTCTGCTACTGACTGGATGTGTGGAGGCTCCTATTATCTATTATCGTTGGAAAAATAAAACATAAGGAAATAAAACACACCATAGGTAGGTATTCTAAAAATATTTAAGTCGATTATCAAAACAATGCTGACAGCACAGCAAAATACAACTGTGGATCAAAACCGAAGATAGATGGTCTATTATTCTCATAAAGAACAAAACTCAAACCTTAAACTTGTCTCATTAGTCATATGAAGCGGACACCCTATTTCAAGATTTAAGATTTTTAACGATATTTTTACTTACTACTAGACGGACTACTAGTTATAAAATAATTATTAAAGATTTTTCGTGCTAGTTTATTAACTTATTAAAACTAGTAGTCCACCTCGAACTGAGAACTCGAGATTTACTTGCAAATGAGTTAACCAATATAAGAAGACCCTAAGGAGGATTTTTTTTCTCCTTCTAGCTCCATAACCACTTGATGGATCCTGCTCATATACGAACTTACAAATTTTATGTATCTCTGCTACAGCCCCAAGAAATTTCACAAAGATCAGAAAAACGTTACTAAAGTTATCGTCGGACAAACTATCGAAATCAAAAAGCCATCCAAATGCCGAGACGTCCCAGTAGCCAGTTGATAATTCGGTCTGGAGTTGTTTGTAAGAACTCTCTTCGCTTACGCTTCGCGAGTTCGATAATTTTAAACAAAAATAGAACCGACTTCACTTAGGATCCGCTATTCCAAGAGGAAGTGGCCGAGTTGCTTTAAAAAATAGTGAAATCACTATAGATGTGCCTATAATAGTTAAAGAGTTCCCTCGATTTCTCCAGAATCCCATCATCAGACCCCGACTTGGTGGCAATGGGACCATCTAGGGGTTATACCTAGGGTTGCCAACTGTGATTCAGAGATTCGCGGTACATTTACGATCACATTGCGCGACCAGGCTTAAAACCGCGGGACACCTACACGCGGCCTCACTCTCACTGCAATAATGCACCCCCCCCCCCCCCCTCCCCAAGAAGAAATCACAACCTTAAATAATAGCCGCCATACACAGCGACAGGGAGTGTCGAGCGAGCGAGTGAGCGTTGATGGCGCTAGCGCGCGTTACTCGCGGTATATTCAAGTAAAATTACACGCTTTAAAATAATTCTAACATGCAAATCAACGCTCGTTTTGGTGCTGAAGTACTGATGATCTAGTCTAGTCTGAAAACGGGACAATCGGCGTCCCGCGTGGACCCCTTGCGGGACGCATGCTCTAGGGCCCCAGAAACGGGACGTCCCGCATATAGCGGGACGGTTGGCAACCCTAGTTATACCCGTTCGATTAAAAAAAATATTTGAAAATCGGTTCACGATTCACGGAGATATCGAGTAACATACATACAAAAAAGTAATAATAATAAAAATTGCCCCGTTGCCGGCGGCACCCTAGGTTAGGTTTTTTATAATGTTCTTATTGTTTTTGTATGTTTTAGATGTATTTTGTATTTTACTTTTATAAAAATATTGTAAAAAACCTGACTTAAGAGAAATGACAAATAAAGAAAAATAAAAAAATTAAAATGATAAAAAAATAATAAAAAAAATTCAGTCGAATTGAGAACCTCCTCCTTTTTTGAAGTCGGTTAAAAATAAAAAAGTATGATAATTTCACGCTAAATACTTTTTACCACAGAATTATTTTTTTTCCGAATGGCAACGTTTAGAGAGGGACAGAGGTCTCCCCGTTTTAGCATCTCTCTCGGCTCGTTTTCCTCCTTCACCTATGTCGAGCGAAAATTAACCTTAAAGTAATCACATTAGAGTATATTTGACTTATTGATATTTTTGGCTGATATTGCTCCAGTTTAAAGTTTCTTCATGATTATATGTCAATGCCTAAAATTATTATTTGACATTTGATATACTTCACATCAAATAAACATAATAGGTACTGGAGCCTGCCATACTGTAAATTTATCAAAAATCTTATCGGTCGGCTTCCACAGCGATGTACAGCCAATCTCGGAGATCGTAAAAACATAAGTCTTAAAGACTTAAATCGAAAGAGATTAAAATTTGTTGTTTAATCACAAGGAAAAAAATTGCGCTTACGAACTTTTAGGGTACTCAACTCAAGTGATATGCCGTTACCGAAATTTACGAAAACGAAGAGAATTTAAGGGGAAAGTTCTCGGTAACATTCTCCGCGGCGGTAATTATCGAGAAAATAGTTTAAATTTCCAAATATTCTTACTTTTTCAACATTATATCATTTTAATTCTTAATCAAAATATTGGTATGTATGCACGATAAGTCAACATTATTGTTTATTTATTGATATAAATATAATCGGATTTAAACCGGCCCCTGTGTTCATTTTGTGGTATATTTGTAACAAAAAACGAATATTTGGAAGAAGACAGACAAAACGTAAGACAAGAAAATAAATTATGCATTTAAAACCACACACAAAAATAAGTTATGGGGCTTCTAATAAGTATCAGATTTTGGGAAATTTAGGAAAATATTTAAAAAATCGTATCTCCAGAACGACCAAGGACGGAAAGGAAGGATATGACACCACCCACACCCCAAACAAATTTGTTGGGTCATGTCATGTGCCAAACACCCTGTATTTTCCCCTCTTCTGCCTGATATTGTGAACGCCAATCAGGCGACACTAAGATTTAAGTGCATTATGTCTTTGTAAAAATCCGCTTGTGTCGCAATTGACATCGTTCTAAACTATTCTAAAGATAAGCCCCGCCCCCATGTATCTTCCATTTCATTCTCGTCATTTTAGAAAAAATACTGCAAGAAGTTGTTTTTTTTCGTACCTGAAGTAAGAACGTAACGCTAACTGATAACCACCGACCCGATCACATCGACATAATTGCAAATTATTAACATTATTGCTTAATAATACGAGCTATAAAATGCTTTATCTACACCCATATCATAAACCCTCCATGATGCGTTAAAAACCGCACGTTATATTATAACCACCATAAAAATAGATTGTTTCGTTAGTAGTTAGAACAAATGTCTTATCTGTAACGATGTTATTATTTTCAAATAATAATCAAAAATTCGATTTCATTATGAAAATCCGGGTGGGCACCTCAAGTTAAGCCAGTTTTAATCGTGGTCAAATTTACTTGAGGAAAATGTTACCGAGAATTCTCCCTTTATGGTGAGAATTTCCGTAAGCTAGTAATTTCTCGACGTCACATGAATTGTATCTTATGGCTTGAAAATTAATATCACATAATTTGTTTACCTGTATATATATATTATCAGTTTGTATTATGTAGCAATAGCATAGCAATAAACAATATAACTACGCTCCACTTATAGAACTTGTACAAAATTATGAATATGTACTGAAAATTTATGGATTTTTACAAGAAATTCATATGTTGTCCGTTTTCTGTTTAAGATACTTAACGTAAGCTACATTTTACAATTCTTTCTTTATTATTTATACAGAAGTTTTTTGTATGAAAATTGTATAACTTATATAGTCTTTTTTTTACGAAGATAACACCACACAACCCGTAGCAGCTTTAACCAGAGGGTACTAACATATTGCATGGGACCAGACCCAGAAAACCCCTCCATTTAATTAATCTTTTCGATAGGATAAACCTATTAAACCTATTAAATGGTTACATAATGATATGGTTACCCTATCACTAGGGTTAGCCTATTGTTACGGAAACCATTTTAAATAAGGTTAACCATATTCAATGTGATTTCTCTATCGAATGTCTTAACGATATAGTTTACAATAGTTTGATCGCATTCTAAAAACACTTGATAGGGTAAACTTATTGGGGGTTTTCGATTTCGGTAAGCGCTTACCTTTGGGTTAAACCAATGATGTGCTTATCGAATTGATAGGATTTGTAGTAATTTTAAACAAAAAAGAACCGACTTCACTTAGGACCCGCTATTCCAAGAAGAAGTGGCCGAGTTGCTGTAAAAAATAGTAAAATCACTATAGGTGTGCCTATAATAGTTGAAGAGTTCCCTCTATTTCTCCAGAATCCCATCATCAGACCCCAACTTGGTGACAATGGGACCATCTAGGGGTTATACCCGTTCGATTAAAAAAAATATTTGAAAATCGGTTCACGATTCACGGAGATATCGAGTAACATACATACAAAAAAATGATTAAAAACAGTCGAATTGAGAACCTCCTCCTTTTTTGAAGTCGGTTAAAAATAGTGAAATCACTATAGGTGTGCCTATAAGAGTTCCCTCAATTTTTCCAGGATCCTAAAAAATAAAAAGATAAAAGATATTTATTCTTCAATTTAGGCACATTACAATGCACTTATGAACGTCAGAGAGAAAAGAAACTACCACCGGTTCTAACCCTACACCTCTGACCCGAGAAGTATTACTTATTACCGGCAAGAAACTCGGCGGGACTTATTTTTTCAAAACAGTACTACAAATACATTTAAGATACTATATACAATAATGCGTAGTTCTTCATCAGACCCCGACATGGTGACAATGGGACCATCTAGGGGTTATACCTGTTCAATAAAAAAAAATTTGAAAATCAGTTTACGATTCACGGAGATATCGAGTAACATACATACAAAAAAATAATAAAAAAATAATGATAAAAAAAATCAGTCGAATCGAGAACTTCCTCCTTTTTTGAAGTCGGTTAATAATAACCGTATACCCCTTCATTGGTAATCGGTACCGGTCCTTGCATGGGACCCCTGTATAAATGTGAAGTGAAAATTTGGAATGGTAAGCTCAAACATAAATTAAATAAACAAATAAAACTTTATTATGGACAAATAGTCCATACATCTTGTTAGTTATAGTAATTTGCCTATAATTTAATGTTATCTAATATGTGTTTGTACCCAAGCTAATAAGACTACTCTAACAAGTATTAAATTACGCTCCTTATATCCTATCTTTAACAACGTGTATTGACGTCGACCGGGCTAGCATAGGGCTATCTCAACGCCGAGGATACGGATGAGACTGCCGCAAAGCCGAAACAGGATCCCACTTCTTTTTCTCATAATGGCACCAAAGCCATCAGTTCGTGCCTCGGCAAACATGCCGGACGCGCTGCAATATCGTGGCAGCCCCACCCAGAACCAGAAAAGCAAAAAATTACGATTTAAAATCTTAACATCTTATGCGTCCATCGAAATAAATAAATAAATATGTTAGCCTATATATGTCCCACTGCTGGACACAGGCCTCGTTTCATAGACAAGAGGGATCGAGCTATAGTCCCCATGCTGTGCTGGTCCAAAGCAGATTGGCGACTTCACATACAACTTTGGATTTCTCCGCGTATATGTATGCAGGTTTCCTCACGAAGTTTTCCTTCACCAAATAGTAAAGTATATTTCGTATATAAGTTCCGAAAAACTCATTGGTACGAGCGGGGGTTACCCGAGACCTTCGAATTGAAAGTCAGACGTCTAACCGCCAGGCTACCAACGCTTTTCAACTATTAATACTCCATACATAAAGCCACAATTTAAGTATGTTTACATGATCTCCGAGATGGGTTCTACAACGCTACGGAACGCTATGGAAGCTAACCGGTAAGTTTTTTGATAAATGTACAGTAGGGTGGGCTCCAGTTCCAGTACTAACATGGTGTTATCTATATTCGTATAAAAAAACCCGCCTTTTAGTCTCTGCCATGGGATTCCCAATGTCCTGTCAACATATCTAAAATGGTGGCTAATAGCCATAGACAAACACTCTAGCGAGACCTACTATAAATTTGACAGTTAGGCGTGTCCATCTGAGGACAGATGGATATCACTCTATCACCTAGCGATTCTACTGTGACGTCCACGTCTCGTTTTTTGTCTTGTCGAATCGCGCCCCTGTCCTTGTAATGTAACTTACAAGAGGAAAACTGGATTTTGTTACGGTTAGGTTGGTTTTCTTCACCGCAAAGTTTTCTGGCATATCCATGTAATGTAAGTGCTTATAAAAACTGGTACTAGCCGGGTGGAGAACCCTCAAACAGCGAATTGAAAGTCGCATAACTACTAGACTAACGTTCACGGTTATATTGGTTCAGTAGAGTCAAACTCTCGGCTGCAGTCGGCAGCCAATGGGAATGTGCCACTACAAAATAACTTGCAGCTTGTAGGCCTGGAGTAGGAAGCTTTTTTGTGGCACGCGGACAGATAATCGTTAACATGAATTCCGAATAGCCATCTCTAAAAGGAAATGCTCAATGAAGCTGAGGATCGCTGAGGTTGTCGATGTCGGCTTGTGGTGTTTGCAAATGGTAATCGAATATAAAATACGCAGACTTAAAAATAATAGCAGGAGTTAAACATTGTACCCGAACTCAAACCAAATAGTGTGGCTATAGAATCACCTTCGAGGACAGTAACAAAGTAAGAATCATAAAATTTAATTGAACCTTGAATAAAGAGGTTTACTCTGTTTTCGTTACCATTTTAACCATAAAGTGTCCTTTTGATGATACGTGTTAAATGATGACTAGGTACTCCCTCCGTCCATAAAAATCTATTTAGTAGGATCCATTATGGATCCGAGTAGACCTTTTGTGCGTTCAGATCTATCAATGGATTTGAATAACGGATTTATTGGACACTAGAATCCACAACGTGCTGAAGTAGACTTTTTGTACATTTGGATCCATCAATGGATTTTGAGATACTCTAATATTTACGCTGATCCATCAATGGATTTTATTGAACACTTGTTATACTCAGATCCGTAATGGATCTTACCTATTAGATTTTAGTAGACGGAGCTGGATTTATTCATCTTAGCGTCTAGATGAGGTACCTATATTGTATTTATACTGATATAGTGGACACTGTCGCGCCTTTACAACACGAATAGGGCCACGGCCAGGAAGGACACCGTTACAAACGCTCAGCCAACACATTAGCGTCTTGCTAACACTTTTGACCTACTGCCAGCTGCTTCAGAGAGGACTAACCTCAAATATTTATACATATTATGTTACACAGAAGACAGGATGCAACTTTGTACACATTTCCAGAAGTTATTTGTTTATTAAATTTTCCTTAGATATTATGTTGTACCAACTAAAATACATTTTGAGAGAGCATTATAAATAAAAATATATTATTGTCTTTGCCTTTATAAAAGATATCATTAATTTGGAATAACCACTTTCCTACATTATTAATTCTGTATACGAGTTAAAGCGAAGCCTAATTTGGTCAGCATTCGCTAAGCTCCCCTTGGAAAAAGCCTTTTTCTGTGCTGCATCTGCGTGCTGACTGTAACCTGTCTGTATTATATCAGTAATATGAGTTCAATGTTCCTGACGGATTGCGGAAGGCACACTGAACCATTATCTAGTTGTATGAAAACTAGTGCCTTTGATTTTAATTTTATAGTTAACCCGGCCAAACCAATATCCTTACCGTAGATGGACCGGACAAATTAAATGGAGGCATAAGGATTCTGGTGACATATTCATGTTCTGCTCTAATGAGCGTCCCATGGAAAGACTACAGCTAATGATAGGAACATGATCACTTTCCATAATTGATAGCGCAACCTCGCGCTCGTTAGTGCGTAATATGAACATTGCAGAGCACGGCGCTGAACTGACTAATGAAGTAAGTACGTACAGGAAAGTGAGGAAAACCGGGGAAAGTGGTCACTGATGACCGCAGTAGATATGGAATTATCAGGGGGGCATTAGTCACGGTCGTTGGATTTCCGATGGCCCTTCATAACTTGACTTCGTAAGCTTTTTTCGTAAAGGTATAAATTTAAGTCGGTTTCGCTACACTCAGTGCTCATATAACAAAAAAAAAATGACGACGGGCAAACTCAGTTGAAAGAGAAACAGCATTTAAAGCTCAAAAAAGATGTGTTAGATCTTTATGTGGAATTCAGATTGGTGTTCATGTATACCATGCTTTAAAAGCTACGAATATTGACTTTACCTTGTTTGTACATTTATGAATTAGTTACTTTTGTTAAAGGCAACCTGCCCTTGTTTAAAAGATTTAAGAGTATTCGTTTAAGAAATAAAATAGCTTCAATGTCTTCCAAAAAAGGATTATTAAAGAAAAGTATACTTGGCATGGCTCCAAAAATCTATAATAAAGTCCCGAAACACATAAGAAGCATAGAAGATATTATAAGGTTTAAAAAGGAGTTATTAATTTTTTTAGCGAATAAAACATATTATACAGTTAAGAGTTTTTTGTCCGACTGCGATTAATAGTAAAGTAACATGTAGTTACAGATAAAATAAAAAAACTAAAATTTGTATGCCCTGTGGCCTGACATGGTGATGCAACATTATTGCTGTAAGACCTGTACCTTTGTACTATATACCCGTGTTGAACAAATAAACTATTTTGATTTGATTTGATTTGGTGCCGTACTGAAAACGAAACGACACTTTAAGGTTAGTAAGTTTTACGAGTAGGTACAATAAGTAGTCTGATCGGTGCTACAGAGTAACATTAGTATAATTATTTCAGCGGACTAAGTTGGAACTAACATAACAATGGCGTGACGGAGGCGCTTCAGATTTAACAATTAACTGCGGCTACGCATCGCGCGGCAATAATACAAGTACCTAATAGTCGCAGACGTGTGCCGATAGATGGCGTCTTTGTCGAGTCGCTGAAATATATACAAATACAAATCTTTATATTTTGAAACTGTGGGGCATATTTTGAGAATTCATAGAGTACCAGTACCACGCTTAGTTGCCCGCCAAGTTTTACGTTAAATAAAGCGCGTCTATGTATTGAGATAAAGATAAGAGTGCCAATGCCAAGTCAGTGCATAAAAAGTGTAGCCGTACTGTAAATTTAGTATAGGTACCTCATAGTACATAGTACATAGTAGTAGTTAGAAAATATTGAATTGCAGGGAAACATTAGTCCCAGTTACAAAATTAAGATTTTACCTAATTCAGATTAATAAAACAAATTGTATGAAAGATCCGTCAGTTTTGCTTCGGACATGATTCGAACAATTTCATGTTTGACGTTGTTCCTTTCGCACTTGTTGTGAGTAACAACGTTGTTTACGGCGGTACAGTGGTACACACATTGACATCTGAACAGGTAGCCGTGGTCGCATCCTACTAACCTAACAGAAAAAGGAAAGTATAGTACGTTCAAGTTGTCGAGTATAGCGAATTTAGCATTTGACACTCATATCCGCATTGTGTTTGCTTCGGAAAATTTTCCTATATTACAAAGCAGTCGGGAAATTCACTGACGACAAAATTTCAGCCACATCTATACATAGATTCACTCACTCTGTCGCCTGAAAAATCGTCGCCTCGTATGTTTTTTTTTTCTTGTACTGCTGCTGACAAATTTGTTTTGCCAGGCATAAGATATGAAAAGATTGACAGATTTCTACAAATAGGTAATCTAGAGTGTCATACTACCCTTTTTATTCCTCCTAGCATTTGTCCCGGCTTGGGGCCCTTTTGATAACCGGCGTAGGCACTAGTTTTACCGAAAGCGGTTGCCATCTGACCCAGAGGGGTTACTAAAATCCGAAACCGCCGAAAAGCGACTAGTAAATATCAAATGATATTCCGTAGATAAGTTCCGAAAAATTCAGTAGTACGAGCTGCCCGAGACCTCTGGATTGAAAGTTCCGTTTTACCGCCAGGCTACCAGTGCTCGTGTCATACTTTCCTTCTTTAGATTAGTATAGTTTCTTGATTATTATAACACGTAGCTAAGGAATCATCGTGAAGACGGATGTTCACGTACGGTACGAAACATCGTTGCCGAATTTTTATCACGCTTTCACTGTGTCAGCCATCTTTTAATCAGACAAAAACGCGTGAAATATGAGCGCACGAGCTTAGTCACGACTTTAAATAAATCTAATAGTTTATCTTTTGTTATGAATGTTATGATAATACAAGTCACACAATGTCATATTATAACGATAAAGAACACTACAATATTTGACTCCCAAAGCCGCATTGGTTTGTGATTTTCGAGGTTTATATTTATTTAATTTAGATACCAAAATATTGGTCGAAGTTTCTTGGAATCTATAGCTAATTAGCTACTTGGTTTATTATTTACCCAACGAACTAGGCCCAAGGCAGACGAGAAACGCAGCTAGATTCAGGCGGGACTATTACAGATTTTTTAGAAAGCCAAGAGAGTTATAAATAATATTAGTTTGATTTACTAAGCTGACATATAATGTCAAACTTTGTGTCTGGGCTAAATATTTATTGGAGAGATGTTTGATTGGCGAGCGAGGTTACCGTGACCGTAACCGTGGCTAACTAAATTTAATTTAGGGAGTCATCCAAAATAGTGTCAAGTTTATCATTGGATTTATTGGTTATTTTGAGGTTGTTTCAGAGTGCTTAGTTGGTAGGCAGTTCGATCAACCCAGTATAAAAAATATTAGAAGCAGAAAGCACCCTTTGACAAGATCACATAAGCGACATTTAAAATATTCAACGACTTACCTTAATGTAATACAATTCAACTCAACACATATAAAACATTGCATACGTCGTGGGTGCTACAAATAGTCAAATATGTGTCAAGTAAACTTACGAATTAACTTGAATCCTGTAAAATGATTTTTCACTTTGCTACTATGGAACGCACAAAACAGATTTCTAAGTTTGTAAACAATAACACTAGTAGGTATACCAGAGTGTACCCACACATCAAATTTAAAGCCAAGCCACACTCAATCGATCATGACGGCTAACAATGCATATTTATTTGAATAAATACAATGGCGTGTCACCATAGAAAAATACAATGTCGAGAAGATGCAAGTGGTTGTCTTCGCCTATGTTTTCAAGCGTGTCATTCAACAAAAAGTTAAATGAAACGGGCAGATACATTGTTTCTAAAGACGCCCGTAATGTAATCACTACATAGTATAAAACAAAGTCGCTTCCTGCTGTCTGTCCCTATGTATGCTTAGATCTTTAAAAGTACGATACTGATTTTGATGCGGTTTTTTTTGATAGATAGAGTGATTCAAGAGGAAGGTTTATATGTATAATTGCACCCGTGCGAAGCCAGGGCGGGTCGCTAGTTATCTATAAAATCACTTTAAATTGACATATATGTTTGGGCCAACAAATTGTTTGTATATTTTTATCTCAGGTTTGAAACTATTAAAGTGTTATTGTGACAGTAATTTATTTGTTTTTTTTTTCGGACAACTCATTGCTGAATAAAAATACCTTGTTATTACTACATATAGCTATAGCGCCAATTCTGTAATGTAAGCTAGAGATTTGTACAAATATTAGTAACTGTTCATCTTCCTGTTGTGTCCACTTATTTTGCGCTTAGGTCAGAGTTGCCCCCTAATACTGTAATATCATGTAATCGACTATATCCGCTTAATAGTGACAAAGCGGTTTCATGGTGCCCGAATTTGACGAAACAAGCTTATTATTATAAATATTGCATCACTTAATTTTAATGATAAAATGCAATCATCCTAACCATTTTAATAGCAATAGTTACGCTTGTTAACTTGTTTGCAAGAAAAAGTGGTGTTTTTAACAATATTAATCGCTCATTGTACTAGTGATACTAGTCAGATGAAAATAAATCCTTTGTAGTTATAGTTACATAAACCGTAGATATCGTTGTATGATGATTTACCTAACTTAAAAGAGTCCGGTAAAGTTTTTTTTAAATTCCGCTCAAGTTTTTTATATGATTTAACCATTAGTTAAAGAGCACTAAATTAACAAGTTATATGCATAAATTGAAAGATCATTATCATCCTATGTTCGCTATCAATGCAAACGTGTACCATCCCATGTAAGAGTAGCTTCCTGGTGCTAATAATAGCTTTACAAATCATAGCACAGGTTGCTCTTACTAGTAATTGAGTAGTCTAAAACCATCTCTTACCCGTAACTACCGGTTTATCTCCGACATCTATAAAAAACGATGAGTAGATGTTTCACATTCTTCAAGTTACAATCGCTAACCAAACCAGACTGAAAAGAGAACCCAGTATACAGTGTGTGGCCCATAACACGGGCGAAGGATTGAAACGTAGATTCTACTTCTCAAACTGAACAACGTTTGTTCAGCGACTTTTAAAAATAGCTTACGGTTTGATTTTTAGTACATATTAAAGTTTACCTGAACACGCAATGTACTGAGAAATTGATTATGTGTGTAGGGTGACAAGACTGACAAGCAATGTCAATTAGACGGATTTTAACGTACATTGAAAATAATATTTAGTTCGTATGAAAAAGAGACAATCTCAAAACTACATATTTTTTAAAGTTGTTGAACAATAGTTTTATTGCTTGAGGAGTACAATCTACGTTTGAATTTTTCGCCCGTGTTTTGGGCCCCACACTGTATTGTGCGGTCTCTGATTAGGCCATACACACACACACACACACACATAATCCAGTCGTGTACACTGTACAGATTTGAAACTGTCAGTGTCATTTTAGTCCGAGTCAAAGTCTGTCTGGTCCCATCGGGAAGAAAGCTTGAAACTGTGCAGCTTATATAGGTACAAAAATTAAGTGTAAACAGGTCGTCAAGTGATTGTTCCCCCTCCCCTCCATTTCAAATTCAGAATTATTTTCTCAATACATTTTTATGTGTGTTTTGTTCCTTCATAATAAGTTTCATTTATACTTCCGACCGATACTTATGGAAAGAAGAAAGAAAGAAAGAAAATGGCTGAGGTGATGATGATGATGATGATGATTTATACTCCTAAATTTCATAACCTAAGTATATAAAGTTCTTTCGGTCGAGGTCACGTTACATTGGCGCCTTAGAATTCTCGCCTGCGCTCGCGCACCCTATAGCCACATTAGCCACACACGGCATTTAAGGCGAGTGACGCTGTGTGTTTATTATATTACAGCGTAGAAAGCGAATCGTCCGGTTCCGCTCTCGTTACACCCCATAGTAATTAGTTTACGGCAATTGTCATTACTGTCAATTACCATGTGAGCTCCATATAATGCTATTACTGTACGAGCTTTGTTCAGGCTGGTGGGCTGATGAAGGCAATTTTGTTAGGCTAATAGAAAGATAACGTCAACATTTTTGATAAAATAATTAATCAATTTTGCTCCATAATTTCTTAGTAAATTGCGAACGGCATCGGCACTTACACTATTGCTAACATTGAAAAGTTGCACTATCTCACGTTTACTAAGATGTGCAAGTAATTTAGAAATCTTTCTAAATTTATCATATCAAATACTTTCAAATATACTTATAATCAAAACATGTAGTCCTATAGGTATTTCTCACGACCTTCAATCAAATAATTTGCAAATACCAACCGAGCACAATGTGACAAAGGAGTTAATATCCGTGGCCAGCGAATAGGTTTCGGTGGCCGGTGTAAGGACATGTTGGACGGAAGCACGGATCGCCGCGCGCGCCGGTGCGGCCTGAGGGGCACCTGTTTACCGTGCCAAACGCAAACACATGACACCATCGAAAATGGGGTGCTGGCTGCAACGCTGCGTACAGTGAGGGGAATAGTGATGTTCTTGATCGTTGTTGGACGCTTCTCAGCTCAATTATACTTTAACGTTCTCTACACTAGTCATTGTATTTTGTTGTAATTTTATTTATATCGCAAACCGATAAAATCTATGTGCAAAGCAAAGTAAAGCGTGCATAATAAATGACATACCTAAGTAACTAAATGCCTGTCACCTGACACATGAGTACGTTAAGTACCTAAAGCCTGACCAGAAATATATGACCATTGTCAAAAGGGCGCTTTTTTGTCTCATGTATATGGTGACAGTTCAGTTTAGTATGAAAAATTTAGTTCCAATGAAATTCCGCAACATGGCACCTGATCATATATTTCTGGTCAGGCTTTACCTACATTTGTAAAAATAGCTATAGTTTTACAATTTTTTATATCAAACAAGCATACGGCCGTCCTGATAGTATGCAGCTACCGTAGCGTATGAACAAATAAAAAAATCCTGTTACAATAAAATTCACAATTGGCAGTGAATGACTTCATGCAAATGGTAATTAATATGCTAGTTCCTTAGTGCTCTATCTACGTCATCGCTTGTCGGTTTTTTTACTGATAATTTAATAACTTTTCACAACATAAAAAAAGGTGCTAAAAACGCTTCCGACTTGTAGATAAATCGGCACAGTTGAAAGCGGAGCATTTATCAAAATCGCCTAGCAAAATAATTTTATGCTAGAAATAGCAAAAAATTATGCAACACAAACCTACCGTGACAAGATGTAGGTATGCGTTATGCTTATGCGTTTATTATGTAAATAGTGTTGTTAACTGTGCGATTCTTGACACGAATCGATTGTGGGGTGAATCGATCAACGATTTGCTCTTAATCGATGTAGCGGAGTGGTCGTACCGTGATCTAGTGCCGACTACATTTAGTTATAAGCTCGGGTACACTATATACTGCTATGCTACCTATATCTAATCGAAGGCACACTAATGTGCAATTGCAATCTGCATGTTCTATGTGTCTAGTCGATGTCTAAAAATGTAAGTCTTTAAACTACGCAGTTTATCTGTGATTTTAAAAGCACTTGTATAAGATAAATAGCATAAAAAAACTATACTTTTGGTAAGTACTTATAATAATATCGCCCATAAAAAACCATGAGCAGAAATGAGCACGGCCAGCTAGAAATCTATTGGATATTTACTAATGCCCAATTGCCCATGCGTTGTCACCAAAACTGAAGCTTACGTTCGGAATACCGGCATTCGTAAGGAAAATCGAATGGTTCATTGCAACGAATGCTTGACACCGAATGTGTAAATTTGAACGCCGTCTGTTCGCCTGCATTGTGCAGTCAGTGTGTGGTTACTGGTTAACTATCCGCATGTAACGGTAACATACGATACATTCCTCTCCTGCACTCTGTACTTATATATCTGGCTGGATTCATAATGGGATTCGTTTCTAGATTGAGGTGATGAGGAAGTACTAGTATTTAGTTAGTAAATTCTTTAATTATAGTAGTGCTTAAGAGTTAAACTCAACATCAACATTATGATTAGGTTTGCCCGTCATGTATAATCTTAAATAAAATGAATCAGTTACTGACGAACATGGTATATTTTTCTTTATTTTCTTTCTTTCGTTTTACGTTATAAAAAGAAAATATAAAATAAATAAATAAAAAAAAGCATTTTATTCTATGCAAATATACCTACAACGTTTTCCATTAAAAAATTAAGATAGTGTGGTTGTATGTATAATATTTTGCTAATTATAGTTTTGTACAGTTTCTTTTTAACAGCTGAACAAACTATTCTCTGCCACACTTTATGAAATATAGACTCACAAGTAGATAGGTTTCGATTCTGGGGCCATGCGGAGGTTTTTTCATGACTAACGTCAGTATGTTGTTGCAAAAAGAAAGTAAAGACATCATGCGTGCGAATTTGTCACTGTCCTGTCTTAAGTTCTAAGCAACTTACCAAAAGAGTGCTAGAATGGCATAACACATGACATTTAATGCGTGTATGAATATGAATGTCCCTATTCAATTGCATGTTGGTATTATTTCAATTTGTAAATAAACCAGAGAAAAGTACAAGAGTAGTACGTATAACTATGTATACGATATTAAAAAATAAGGCAGATTACAAGTTGCTAGATAGAAACTTAAGTAATAAGGAAGAAACTATGAAATATATATCCAACCTTTGTGATCTTAAGACTGTGTCGACCGTCCAGTAGCACCCTCATTGCATCCCCCTAATGAGGGCGCCATTAGACGGTCGACGCAGTCTTAACTTATACTGGTGAGCTGAGATAAAATTACGGAACTTCTAGTAATTCTAGTTAGCCCAACTAATAAATGAGGTGAGATTAGTACCTTGAAACCGTAAATCAGAGTCGCTCCCATCTATCTATGATCAACTGTGGGAACCAGGAAGAGCGAAGAACCCATTGCAGAGGATGTACGATATGATCTAGAAGAGACCATTCATCTATTACACATTACACGTAACGTACAACATTCATTTTCAATCTTTTAGGAAATAAGGTGTTTCTTGTAACTTGACCTGAGTATGTAGGCATAACAACTCTAAAATATCTAGTAGGTACGTTTCAGTTCAATCGAGCATGTATAAACGTCAAGTCGATACATATACTGACCACAACCACAAACGGAAAAGAAAATATGACCACAATCATCTTGTAAAGTAATTGAACATCGTCAATCTAAACCACTTCCTAAATAGGCACACATTAAGCACTCAATAAAGGAAAATAAGTAAATAGCAGGAAACATTAAAAGTCGGAACTATTTTGTTTTTTAATAAAGCGCAATTGGAATTTGCGCGGATGCCTTTTGGTCTGATTATTCACCCACGAGAGTAGATGGAATATTTTGGGGCAAAGGCAAACACAAAACCTACATTATGTGTATTTAATACCTTCTATAAAGATGTGCTAGTGTAATAATAACCCCCTCAGTAAACATAAGGATTCGTTTGGCTCCATGCTCGGAAACGGAAGTACGCGCCGGTTGCGATGGCCACGGTTAGCATTAGCTGCGCTTTGTCATCATGATGTCAAACCGAATTAAACACACTTACTTATAATACACCTAAAACAGGTCACCTTGTATGGAAATTTCGTTTCATTGTTCGTGAGTATTCGTACATACGTTTTGAAATTGATTTCAGGGCCAAAACTGGTTACTAGTTGTCACCCAGTCGAGTAAGTTTTAATCAAATTTCGTTATACCATAATGACATTGTAATAGATACACTGCAAGTTAAGAAATATGTTTCAGCTCTTTTTCCTTCATCTGGTGACAATGCTGTCCTGAGGGACCAAATCCGATTGATAATACCCGAATGTAACCTTTCGCAAACAAAAACATATAAGAAACTCAAGAGCATAGCGTTTTGGGGACACCAGGGTTTACATCTCAATAAGACAATGAGGTCAAGGTCAACATAAAAACCTGTAAGTATGTTATTCGTGTTCCAGCACTTATCTGTGTCGTATATTCGCGTGTTGCTAAATGAAAACATAATTACAAAGTGTTAGTGTTCCACAGGGGACATTCCTTGAGCTATCCCATACAAACGCGTGTTTGAATTTGAGGAAACATCATCTAAGTATTTCGTTGTATAGAAACTAGTAGGCGCGTAGTTACAGTATCCGAGAGGCAACTCAATGGTTCGCGGAATTTAAGCTCCCTACGTGTTGTGGAACTTGAACTGACACACCGTGGGGGAGATGAAAAACAAAAGTCCAACGTGAGTAATACTTTTGAGTAAAACATTCTTCTATCTAGGCTCAAAATACCAAAATATAGAGAAGTGAGCAAGATTCCACGAGTAGCAGAAAGTAAACCGAAAACCCTTAGACTGTCAAGGAAGACATGATAAAAAGTTTGCTTCTGTGGTCATGGGTGATCTGAAGAAGGTTATGTATTAAATTGAAGGGTGATTTTTAGATGATCTCGTAATATTTGAGAACGATAGTGATGAGCAATACAGTTGAGAAGCATGATACACGATCGACTTTCGCTTGGGCAGCCATCGTGACCGTTTTCCTTTTCGTCTGTATTCATCGACATTTCCTACTCATTGTTGACAGTTCTGACAAAACATACGTGCTTAAGGAGTGTTAATTACTTTTCTTTATTAAGTAATACATCATTATCATTACAGTCGACAGTCGTAAACTATTAAAATTAGCTACTAAGTGCGGCCACCCACTATCAGTCCGGCGGACGATGTCGGCCTGTCAGTTGTTCGGACTGTCAAATTTTTGTTCTAACTGGCCGCCCTAAAAAGAAGATAGACCCCAAAACAGATAACTTTCGCAGATATGGACAAAGAGCGCAGTGTAATAAAATAAAATATTCGTAGTATAATCGTAGGAATCGCTGAAACGACATGGTTATTTATTATGATCATCCTGAACTTTGCTTAAAAGTAATTTCAATGACAATGAAATTAATTTCATTCACGAAACATTGAAAGGCATTAGAATGTATCTCGTGTTTGCAAAGTCGAATGTCGCAATATGTTCAAATGATAATGAGTCGGTCTAATTATATGTTTGCGTTTTTAACGAACCGTTATTTGCAATGACAGTTAGAAACGACCTAAGTGCTAACGCTTTATTAATTTTAAATTAAGTTCATGATTGTCAGTCAAAACACATTCTAATAGGCTATGCTAATAGGCTATTTTCCTATGAAGTCAAATCAGCTACTCTTTAAACTGCTTTTCATAATTAAATTCCATCAAATCTACCACTGTGTTGCCAGTAAAATGAAACGTTTTATTATTAGTAAGTGTATTATCGGAGGAAGAATGCACATAAATAAATAATTTACTACTAATTTTAAACACAATATTTAAATGCTTATTTTAAATAATCAGTCTTATAAAAAAAGCAGTCCCATTAATTAATATTGAATTATAACTATTTTGAGGTAGAAAAGTTCGTATTGAAATGGTATTACTTCAGGTCTAAACAACATTTGGTTCCGTTTTAATACAATAACATTATCCTCTTTAAGTGGCATAAGCCATTTATACGTTGTTGGTATTTTGATTTTATTACAATTAATCAAAATTCAAATCTAAATGACATGACGGTCGGCAGCCGACCGCCTGCCACACCAAGGGCGTATATTTAAGGTTTAAACCTTAAAACGTAAATTAATAAACGACAAGTATAGTTGAATTATCGAGAGCGTGGAATTGCATATGTAGTGGTTGTACCGTGTTGTGCCTCTTTGTGTGCGGATTCAAACATAGAATGCCTGTAAACAAACAATACTACTACATATGCAATTCCACGCTCTCGATAATTCAACTATTACCTAGAGGGTAGTGTAATATTTATGGCGGCTATGACACTAACCTTTCAAGTCAAGTTGTCACGTCATTCGGCATCTGACGTCTGTTTTCAGCGCTCGAATATTTTCCTATCTCGTCGTTGTGATTTCCTTTTGTTGAGTTTTTGTTTCATGTTAAGTTTTTCGTTAAGATCGTGTTGTTTCTTTTTGTTGAAACTAATATCGTGTTAAGTTTGTGCTTAAAGACGATACCTTTGAAAGTAATTTTGTATGTATTGTGAATAAATATTTACTACATACTTATATAAAAAAACTTGTAGGAGGCGAAATATAGGCGACACGTTTAACGAACGCCCTGCATTTATGTCGGTCGCTGCGTTTCATTAAAGGTATAATAACTGGTGTCTATATTTTGGCGTAACTTCCATATTCCATACAAAAAGGGATTTTATTAAGTACGTTCTTTACCTTCAGTTAGATAATTATAATTTATATTTTATATTATCACAAAAAGGTTGATGACATCTGATCCGTCATACTAACGTTGACAGATATCATTGTGACAGTGACATTTCTTGGTAGATTTGATGGAATTTAATTATGAAAAGCAGTTTAGGAAACGTCAAAACGATTTGTTAAATGAAGTTTATGCCCATTTCCACTGCGAGCGGAACGAGGTCCGTACGGAGTCCGTTTAACTCGCAATGACGAATTGCATATAAGTGCTTCCACTGAATAAGAGTGAGCGGAGCGGACTAAACGAGTTTAAAGAGTCACAAAAGAGGTCGCAGAGTCGAGCGGATTCCGAGCGGACTCCGCTCGACTCGCAACACTGATTTTCATACAAGTACATCCATTGCGTGCGAGTAAAGCGGAGCGGACTGAGCGAGTTAAAATTGGTCCGCTGCGTCATGGCGTCGCGCGCTAGTTTTTAACGGACTCCGCTCAGACCCCCGCCCCCTCCAACCACCTCTACCCCTTTCACATCCTTCCGGTCTAGTACTCTAGTCATTCTGAAATAACTTTTGAAATGTTCATCTTGTAGATCACTAAACATTCGCAATAGATCGCCTTTAACAGCTCTTTGTCTGATATGGTTGCTCATCCAAAATCTGCGTTTGTTACGCTTCCCTTTTTTTCTTATAGTAGTAAAGGAGCAAACATTTCATTATTGTATCATTAAAATCATCATCACTTGAATCGTCCGACATCGTGAACACTGACTTGTGCGAAGGTTCGTCTGATACTGGCTGCCAGGTACTGTGCAAAGTCCGCTTCTATGGAAGCTCACAAACTCGCTCAGCTGACCCAGCCTCGCTCACTCCGCAAAATCCGCTGGCAGTGGAAGGCAAATGCTGAAACTCTTTTTTGGTGGAAGTGCAAAGCTAATTTCCTCCGGTCCGCTCAGTTCGCTAGCTCCGTTTCCGCTCATTACCCTTTTTTAGTGGAAAGCCCGCATTATACGGGAGACTAATATTGTGACGTCATAATTCTATATGATGAATACATCTCCTTTATAAAAATCATTTAAAACGCAAACACATGCTACACCTGGATTTTCCCGTGTATTTTTGAAAATTAGATTTTATGAATGCCGCGAAACAATTAAGTTTATCTACTGGAAAGTACCCTATTCTTTGACAAATATTTTAATTGTCTTGCAGTTACTAGTATTGCCGAGTAATACTACACAACTAGACTATAACTACTACTATAGTAGGTTGAACTAGATAATAATATACATATAGTCTTGATATATTATTTTATACATCATAGGGTCATAGATTAAATTTAGGTTCTTATCTGCGTACTCGTTTTTATACCTACTGATAGGGAAAGTAAACAAAAATCGTGTAATAAACTAGTTTCTACAGCTTTCGTACAGGCCAAACGACGTTGTACAGTCGCCATCAAATATATCGGAGGCAGGGTACTCAAAATCAAAAATATCTGAACGTGCATTTCGCCATGACAATATTTGGCTTTGTCCAGATATTTGTGACCACCTTGGCGGCTCCGATATACCTGGTGGTGACTGTAGGACAACAATTTTTGTTTACTATTTTTTATGTCTCTATGTTATTACTATTATGCTCGCATATTTAACATGGTACCCTTTCTCCCATTATCACTACATAGTATAAAACAAAGTCGCTTCCTGCTGTCTGTCCCTATGTATGCTTAGATCTTTAAAACTACGCAACGCGGATTTTGATGCGGTTTTTTTTTAATAGATAGTGTGATTCAAGAGGAAGGTTTATATTATATGTATAATTGCACCCGTGCAAAGCCGGGGCGGGTCGCTAGTTAGTAATAAGACATATGCAACTATAATTTAGTAGACATTTAAATAATCACTGGCTGTCCCTGTCCAAAGCAATGATTGGGATGGAAGGCAATGGTAACGTTTAACGTTACATCATCACAATGCCGCAACGAATTGATTCCTTACAAAAAGGACGAGGTTCGTAAATCAATTCACAAAAAATCCATTAATTGGTAGGATAAGCACCCAGAATGCGAGCCAAGCCCCATCAGCCTACCGTGAGGTGCTCAGGTATTTATAATATTATAATCAGCAGGATTACCTTGACTGGTGAAGGGTCAGACACCGAATGATCTAAGTGCGTTGTAATAGCGTCCTCCATCTTACGTAAACGCATTACTGTATGTACTGGTACATCCCAATGACATTTAAATGGCTGTTTTGCTGCGAGTTACGTTAGCCCGTGGCGGATTTGATGCGGTATGGAATTTATAGCATTACATCAAAAAGTGGACGCGACTTTCTCAAATAACGCATTATGATTACGAACCTATGATTTTCGGCCGTAGGACGTAAGCCGTAAGACACGTTTTATTATTATTAGACCGAGCTCTGATTAGTATATAACTATTACCAGAGAGTATAGAGATATAGACGGCCACCAGCCTAAGAACTTTTTGAAGCTCAAGTCAATTGGGATTGTTCATATTTTTTTACCCCCCATTTTGATAATTTATTCTGAAATTATAGGCCATTTTAAGATATCAATTTGATTTGTTTAGCTTAAAACAGCTTAGTTATTTTATTAAAATTAAAATAAAAAATCTGATACGATGTCTTGTAAGTTACAGTCTACAGGCTGAATAGCATTGACAAAGTCAATAATTCGTATAAAAAAACCTTGCTTGTCGTCAACTGTCGCTGTCACGTGAAGATTGAAGTATTGGTACATCACTTCGCACTTCTCTTGACCGCGAAAAATATACAAATTAAAATTTTATTTGTAAAGCGCAAGAAATAATACACATGGCGCTTAATTTTGTAAAAGCCGACTCAAGAAACATACCCAAGTTGGATAATATCTGTATGCTGGAGTAAATCGCATCAAGTTCAAACTATAATTTGATTGAAATAAGATGAACCAAAATACTTATGTGAGACAGGACAAGACGATTACTTGTAAGCTTTTATACATTTTAAAAGATTAGTCATTGATTATTATTGCACTTTTGGCTTAATTTTTGTAAGTAATACTTAGTTTTTCACTTAAATACGTAGGGGCAGTGTTTGTTTACTAATTTCTGTTTACATATTTGACAATGTCGTAGTGTATGACATTGATTTTATTTTTATAGGAATGCTTACAAAGGGTTTACAAAGAGGTTTTACATGGTGGTTGTGAGGACAAAGTCAAACAAAGGTCATTCATATTTTTGCGAAAATATCCGAATCCACACATTAATTTCGCGAAATATGAATCAAAAGATGATCGATAAACCTAGACCTCGAAATGGTTTTGGAAATATACATTTCCAAAAAAAAAGAACAATCCCAATTGCGCCCTCTCTGTACAACAAATAGCGTACTAGTAGCTACTAGGTGGAGTAGCAGTGCAGGTGACATTTTCCTTTACATTTTCGGCATCTTTAGGCGGCTTTCGGACAGAGGGCGCAATTGACTTGAGCTTCAAAAAGTTCTTAGGCTGTGGCCGTCTATATCTCTATAGTCTCTGCTATTACTATGTATTTAGTATAGATCGAAAAGATCATTATCTAGATCAGTGTTTTTCTCAATCCTTTTTTTAACTGAGGGTTCGCGGTCCTCCCTTTAGTTGGCTCTTAACTTAAGTATGTAAATCGACGCAGACGCATGTTACATAACGGCCAGTGGGCAAAACCGCATTATTGTGATGTTTCTGTTGAAAAGTTAAATGTATTCAATGTTTAGATGGCGGAACCTACTTCCTAGAGCTAGTATCATAATTAATAAGTTCGTAACATACATACATAGCATACTAAACACTAGACATAATAACGAAGGCATGAAAGTGTGTCACTGGTGGCTACCGGAAAACTATTTACACATAAAATTGCGCTGAATTAAAACAATGCCTCGTTTTGTGGTCATCTCGTTTCAATACAGTTGTTTTAGTACACCTAAGTACAGTAAGTACCTAAGCAACTACGACCAACACATACATAGGTATGTTCTAGGTACTATTTATATATAACTAACTTTTTGTAGCTATAAATTTAAGTGTTTTTACAAAACTGACATGTTGATTACCTACAATAGAAAAAAATATATAGTAAATACTTCACATCTAACTGGGGTTGATTTGGAGCAGTTAACAATACCTAATAAAAAGTCAGGTAGGTAATTAAATCACGTTGTACTGTATCATTATCTCATACTTATGTCATACGACACGAATGTTGTTGATAACGAAGTCATTATTTGCATGCTTATGCAATTGCCAATAATTAATATTTTAGTGGCCTGCGTGTCATATAACCGGTCGATGAGCCAAAAGTTCATAATTATAGGCTGTTATGGTTATGCATTTTACAACTGAATTACATAGCTAAAGAAATCATGATTTCAAAGATAAAAATATAGAAGTTTCAGTATTGCTTTTGATTGCATAATTACATTATCTACTATATTGAAGTGCAATCAAAATGGGTCATATTGTATGGAAATATCAAGAGATTCTTGATTGGAAATTATATTGGAACATTATCGATTGTTAGAGATTCAGACCTGTACTTGATGCTCCGCACTTCATCAAATCATTATAACGTTTTTATGAGTTGTATCTATTAATAAATTATGCCATCGATTGCATCTCGGGATCGTTGTCTCCGATTGGAAAGTCCAACGATTGGAAAACAACGATCGATTTGTAATTATCATCTTCAGCCGCTGCAGAATAAGATATGTTGGTAAACATGCGATTTCGCGCACGCGTACATTGTCATTAGCGCCATTGTTATTAGCGTAATGACAAAATAACAATCTATTATTTGCATGGATGTTCTTCTCGGACCGAAGTAAAATTCCTCATTGCTTTTTTACAACTCGTGACATCGCCAGACACGGAACTCTACTTAAGTAGATTTTCATGAAGTTACGTTTTTCGGGCAACATTGACGATACGCCGACAAAATCGCAACTTTTCACAAAATATATCATTCCAAAATATATCGGGAATCCGAATGAGGTGGGTTCGAATCCCATGACTTCCAGAGTTCCTTCACAGTTCACTTTTTCATTGTTCCAATTAGTGGTATTTTCCACTAAATATATCATCGTCACTATTATGATAGGAAGAATTAAATCAGGTGGAACACTCTCGCCTTCGTGCATGCATGTAAACTAGCGTTTCATTATCTTTCATTATCAGTTAGGAAAATGCATTAGAAAATGTCTTACCTTCGGAAATTTTAAATATTAATAATTAATTCTAAACGTAATATTTGGTAAACACTGAAAAAACGATCAAATACCGGAATTGCCGGACCGTCTTGCACAAAAATCATCACTTCACTGGCACCGTACCTGATGCGTGTGGTTGTTGGCGGGCGGCGCCGGCGCCGGGTGGTCCGTCAGATTCTCGAACCTCGCCAGAATCTCCTTCACAGACACCTTAGGCTCCGTCGTCTCCTCGTGTATCGTCTCCATGTGTCCTGAAGACGACGACGAGTAGCTCTGCGGGCATTTCTTCAGTCTGTCGCTTCTGGGCCGAGGCTCGGGGTCGCGGGTGTCGGCGCCGGAGTCGGAGTCCTCGGGGGCGGTGTCCGCGCTGGACGCGGCGCCTTCAGACGAGTTAATGAGGGAGTCTAAGCTGGGGGCCCGGCGGGGCGGCGAGCAGTCCTCGCAGTCTAGTTCCAGGCCGTAGAGGCGCTGCAGATGGCGCCAGTTGTCTCGCATGGCGAGCGAGAGGCGCGGGCGCTGCATGGTGCGCGCGCGAGCGCGGTCACAGGTGGACTGGCGCGCGCGCGCCGCCATGGCTATGGTGTGACCGTTTAGGTCATTTCATATCACTTTACATTTGATCGCGCTTTGATATTGATTCGTCGCAATTTTGCTGTAGGTTTTTGTAAATATTACGCTCAGTTTGCGCGTAGCTTCCACTCACATTTTGGGTGCGCTACGAGAGTGCTACGAAAATGTTGGGTGATGTAACTGTAGTGATGTTAAAATCTAATTTTCAAGTAAGTAAGTTTCATGTTTATGCTTAATCTTTGAATTGTATATGTCGGCGGCTGATCGTAAAATCAGGCAGATCGTAATGTTTCTGTATAATATCTTAACGATAGTTACATTAAACCAATGTATAGGTTAGGTTCGTTAGGTTGCTACCAGAAATAGGAGCCCCGTCGACTCAGGGTACGAGTCAAAGATGTTCACGTTTCACGATATGCCTAGGAATTTTACGATCTGCCGCCGACATATACACATTTTTGTTAATCCATGTACATACACACATAAGTACCTGTACCCACTTACTTTAATGGTCATCCCTCTGTATAAATATTCATAAATAAACATTGATTGATGTGGTTATTTGTTAAATCGATAACATATTCGCTTTCATTTACATTTCATATGTAACAGCACTTGAAGAAAAGGTGAAATTATTTAAAAAAGTAGTCTAACTCTTACTTGCATCTTTTACTGCAACTAATTCGTAGTTTCGACCGCTTGCGCATTGCTTCTATCTTCAAATCTGTATACCTCACCATATCGCTAGCCATTGAAAACACGTTTATAACCCCCAGACTTAAGGTGTATGCCATTAATCCTATATTTTACGAAGTATAAATGTTTAATACGTAGTTTAGAGCTACCGGAGAAAGTCACGAAATTCATTAAAACGCTGTATGCGCGATATGGCCCCAGATAAATAAACATGGTTGCTAATGCGTAATCTTTAAAGGAAAAAGGGCTTATGTTTGTTGAAAATTTAATACGCATAGACTTTTTGTACCTGAATAGGTGTAGCATTAAAATAATTTCCTTTTAATACGATCTAGTTACGTTAAACGGACGTGTCGGCTACACATATACATGGTAGATAAATGGGTATCAGGAGAGGTACAGGTGGCGCGACACTTGTTCAATGCCGGAGATGGGGCTATCACTCAAAATGCAGTCGATGACTCGATACGGTAACGGTACCTGTACGGCTACCGTGAGTTTGACATTGACATTTTTTGTTCACGAGAAACGAATTTTCTATCTGTGCATCTTGTTCACACTAATATGTTATGTTTATGTAATTTATGTTACAAGCAAGATGCACAGATAGAACACTCGATACTCGTTCTCGAAAACGTCAATGTCATAACTCATGGTAAGCGTACTGATTGTACTAAATACAAACAATAAATAACATGGCTTAGATTAAATAACTTTACAATGAAATCGTGTTTGTTCTGAAACTTTATCACAGAAATAGCCTTTACATACATTTGAACAGATAGATGAATGTTGATGAACTGATCTTATTGTGATCAAGATCATTACTAGTGGTTCTGTGAACCGTAGACTTCGGATAGCATAAATAACGCGACAGCAAACTTTCCCCCTTTCCCCCCCTCATTTTCCCCCCAATCAAAAAAATGGCTCGACAATTTTTGGCAAATAAATCAAGGAACGTACATGCCAAGTTTCATCGAAATCGGATGAAAAATGCGACCTCTAGACCGACACTGACCAACCAACCAACCAATACACACACATCAAAATGCCAAATCGTCGTACCAGTGAAAACGGACACGTTCGTCGCCTCGCTACGCTCGGCTCCTCAGTCAATTATTTTGTTTGTGAAACGTTTTCATACTCAGAGGCTATTTATTATTTACTTAACTACTTATCTACCAGAAAAATACCTCAGATACAGTAGGTATTTTCTTGGCAGATAACATAAAGATCCAGGCATTATTAAGAAATTAAAATAATATTACAGTAGACACCTCCACGAAACGTAGAGGTACTCGTAGAGATATTCAACGTTACTATGAAGAGGTGGTGGGCTCTTTATTGCATCCCGGAGTGGTGTCATTTATCACTGAGTGCGAGTAGCGGGAGCCACGCCGCTACTCGACTGGCCAGTATATTGATGTGTTAAAAAACTGAACCATTAACGATGAAAAATCATTCACCGCTGGTCACATTAACTTACTATTGTTGGAATGTGTGTATACGCCTTAAGCAATATGTATGACAACCCCTAGTCTGTTATCCACAGATAAAGTCTATTTTGTCTCTGCCTCTTTTGATTCCTACAACCGAGCAGATCACACGCTATGTGAGTTAGAAAATAGTAATTTAATTTATTTAATTAATAATGTGAGTGGTGCACCTCTCAAATAAACATGTGACTCCGAAGACGATGTTTTAATGCCTAGCCCAACCAGCACTCGATCCTAATGTGAATTCTGATTACATTCAATGAAACCCAGCGACAATCCGTCACAACTATGTGATTGGACATTTAAGTAAATATAACATTAATTTAATTTCCATACAACGTAGCCAATTTTAATATCTTTTGTGTGTCCTACGTGTGTCTTATGAACGCGTTTATGTCGTTTATTTCACGGAACGGTAATAATTTGTGAACAGCTTGGATTGGACACGCAAAAATAACAGTTGATCCGATTTTTTCGGTATGCTTACGTAAATTTTATTTCATAATTAAAAAATAATATCTATTCCACAGAAAACACCAATTCACCAAGCACTACTAGCTTCACTAATAAAATAAAGCAATATAGAGCTTGTGCGATGACACTTCTCATTCCGCACAAACTCTATCACCTAATTATATCTTTATTTTGCGATCACCATCAGGTATATTATACTGCGGCGGCGCACAGAGCGAGCGGCGCGGTCAGCCTAACGGGCGCCGGTGTAACGGCGAGTGCACATTGCACATCATGCACATTCATCTCATCGCACATTATCGGATCGAGTAACGTGTTTGCTTACCCTCTACTTAATCGTATTTAAGCGCATTAAACGAAAAATACTCGTAGTATGCTAAAATTTTAAGTAATTATATGCACTGAAGACCGAATCAAAATATTTTAATCATAATTTTTTGGTCACTTTTGCCTTTGTATATGTTATCTTATCTATATAAGTTTATATTTATAGAAAAATGACCCCTCCCTCTACAGTCTACACTATGCATACAAACTTAAATATAGAGGTGGATAAATAAATAATGATGTAACTAAATATTTTAGATGGATATTAGGCCATATTCATTTGTAGTCAAAATGCCGATACCGTTGTACAGTCAGCATCAATAGTATTTTCCTATTCCTACACGAAGGCCGCAAAAATTTGTGACACGCACACGCTCCTATGGCTCTACAAATAAGAGCGTGTCACATATTTTGCGGCCTTCGTGTAGGAAGATACTATTGATGCTAACTGTATCTGCTCTCTTATCTTTAATAGTACATTGTGCAACATGGGGGGTAAGAGGAATATTACTAACGAGAGTCTAGTTAAATCGCGACGGCTTGCCGGAGCGATTTAAAGACTCGAGTTTGTAATATTCTTACGCCCCGAGTTACACACAATGTTTTTCATCACACTTGCGAGGAAAAAACTAAAATTTAAGCGAAATAATTCTTAAATACGGTGACGTTTCAAATAGGTATTCGATCGCCATTTTGCTTGCGCCGTTGCTTAGCAACGCGGTACAAACATTCCGTGCGTTTTTTATTACGACATAGTTTTCGAACTAGATTTTGCAAAATTATTATAACAATACAATATTTACCAAAATTAATGATAAATACTTTTAAATATTGAAAATAATGAAGAAATATACCGTATTAGTTTTATATACTTTAAAATTTGCTTGTAGTCAAGTTTGGGTGACATAACAAAAAACCCTGGCTGAATATAAATGTCCTGAGTCTGAAGTAATGCACGAGTGGGTCAACATTTTTAAAACTAAACCTATAACTCCACACTGTGGAGTTATAAGAATTCCTAACTCCCGCGGGATCAAAGTAGGCCTTTGTCCTTCAGTACACCCGCATGAAATAACACCATTTACGAGCAGGTGTGATGAAAAGATTTTTATTTTTACCTTGTAAAAGTTGTAAAGTATCGTGATTCATCGATGTCTCCAGTCATAAGGGAAATGCAAATGACCAAACAGCAGCGATAGCCTCTGTGATTTCTATTCTTTCTTTTACTTATTGTACGAAGGGAAATGAATCGCCTTAATGTAAGTTCCGGCGGCGTATCATTTTGCTTGTTTAAATGTATGTAGGGTGAGCTCTTCTGTTTTATTTTGCTATGATATATTTCTTTAAATTATACCTTATATACCTACTACGAGTATGTATGTGCCAATACATGTATATATGTATATTTTTTATTCAATGGCCTCAGTATTAGTCGAGCAAGAGCATAAAAATACAAGTTGATATTCATTTTAATTAAACACCAAGACTTTGCGACACAATGTGATGTGACCCACTTAAGAAACGAGTCGCCTCAAAATAAAACATTTTATCACCTCTGCCGTATCAAAACACGTACCTACGTACAGTTTCATATAGAATTTTCAATAGCTCGTATATCATAATTCTTTAAGGCCTTGGGTTATCTGACCACCCGTCGCCGGCGGTCGGCGACCGACGCCATACAAACATCCGATCGAATCCGATGTTTTGTATGGCGTCGGTCGCCGGCCGCCGGCGACGGGTGGTCAGAAAACCCAAGGCCTAATTGCAAAAGCAACAATTTACTGTAACAAATAAAGTCCAAACTCATAGGACGGAATTAGATTCGAAGCGAGTACTTTATGACCTCGTTGCTTATCGACTACTTATCGTACAGTCGCCATCAGACATATTGGAGCAGCCAAAGTGGTCACAAATAACTGAACAACGCCTCTATGTTCTAGACGATAAAGTTCACGTTCAGATATTTTTGAGTACCCTGACCGCACCGATATATTTGATGGCAACCGTACAGTCTAACTTGTATGGTCGTGAACAACTGAACATTATACAAGCGGGAATATATGTTTCGCTGACTGTAGGTACTTGCTCCAATTATGTACTCATTAAAATTCTAATTGAATTGCAGATAGCCTCTTGTTGGAGCTGCTGGATCTAAGTACCTCTGAGTTAACTAACTTTAGCGATGGTTTCATTTCTCCTTTGATGCTTTGTACTACATATTTATATGTATTTAAGTAAGTTTTACTTGTTTCAAAAAACCGCGAAGAAAATGACAAACTTAAGTACCGAAAGAATAAGTAGTGTATGGCCAATGACGCTTTTGGATGATAGCTTACGTTATGCTACACGGACAAGAGAACAATCTTTAAATAAGAAGATAGTGTAAATTTAGTAGATACAGAAATAAGTTACATAATCACTACATAGTATAAAACAAAGTCGCTTCCTGCCGTCTGTCTGTATGTATGCTTAGATCTTTAAAACTACGCAAAGGATTTTGATGCGGTTTTTTTAAATAGAGTGATTCAAGAGGAAGGTTTATATGTATAATTGCACCCGTCCGAAAGCCGGGGCGGGTCGCTAGTACTTGTATAAAACGTAGTCTAGAGCACGTTTTGTCTTGAGAGCAACTTCTCATTAGCGATTCATCAATCTCGCACTAAAAAAATACTATGTATAATTAAACCGTATTTCGTTGCAATAAAGTTTTCGAATGGCCAGAGAACTGTGTCCGCAAGTACAATGCAACCGTTGCAATTAATGACCAGGCTAATTAGCAGAATAAACCAAAACACAAATAAAACAGCCACAATCTGACCCCGATAATCATTCTTTAATCACTGTTACGTCATTTTGCAAACGATGTGTATATTTATTTATTCTCAACGGATCGAATGTTGAATCGATTTTGATGTCTTTGCATAATGTATGACGAAACGTCGGTGGTTTTTGATTGGGTCTTCGGAATACACGAGTACCTAACATGAGATGTTGCTGTGTCATTGTGCAATTGGTGTCAAAAATAAGTAGATCGGTTATGATTACGAACTGGGTTTAAATGGGTAAACTACTAATAGTACTTTTATTTGACTTAAGTACCTACGATATAATAAAACTTTTGTACTACTTTGATCATGGTCATAAAAAATAACGTATTTACGTAATGGGCAAGCAAGTGCATACCGTGAAAGATCGAATAAAAATGAGATGATGAAGAAGTCATATAGTTATGGTTGACGTCAAAAATATGTTTACACTTTTGCACCCTTTGTAATAAGGTCCAAAAGTGTAAACATATTTTTGACGTCGACTGTACTCATATCATTTTAAACTAGATACCTACAAGTTAGAGATTGTCAATACCAAATTTTTACTGTTGTCAGATTGTGCGTAAAGACAGTTTCGGTGTTTAAAGGGGGACACAGTAATACGAGACTTCTCTTTCCGCCCAGGCTCTACGGCAATAGTGCTGTAATAGAATTGTAAAAGATATATTGCTTACAACGCAGCAAAAAAAAATCTCGATAAAATTAACTAAATGGCTGTCATCCACCCGAGAAAAATTGATAAATTGTGATTAAGGTCAAACACGCATCTCTATGTTTATTTATGCCTTACACACCCTAATTTACATAATACTATAATAACATAAGGCTTTCCCATAAACCGGTGTTTCAAATAACATACAGTGATTCAAAATGACCAATCAAATAATGGTCCGTTGAAAAACCGACTTAACTATCCAAAGCTGAAGATTCAAATGATTTATACGCTTTTAATTAAATTGACCGTGTGTGCAGTGTCTCATACATCAGCCGACTTTGATTGTTGACCCCAAACCGCCTTCCGATATTAAAAAACTTGCATAATTCAACGTTGGGCAAACGACGGAAGTGTGCGCCAGTTCGCTTCGAGTGTTCTTTGACGATTTTACTTTTAAATGTCACATGTATCATATTTTATGCGTTGTCATGTTTATAGTTTGGGAGGCGAAAGCAGAAGTGCACATTGTGAGATATCTACGTAAAATATATTTCGAAAACGTGAGGTATACCGAAACTATGACTAATGTAGCCTTTAATGGGTTTTCTTAGTAGGAAGTGTAACCATTAAATAATTAACTTCTGAAAAATTACAAATCTCACGGAATGCAGTTATGCTAGCAAGGTCGTCGCAAATTCGTTAGAATAGAATAGGATAGATCGTTAGAATATAATAAAATCATTGCTAATTAGTTATTTTTTTTATTAATCTCATCTCACTAGAACGTAAACAGGAGTTGTGTTGTAATTCTTTGAAAACTTATGAAACAGGCGGCCACATTATGTTTTAAGTCACCAGTCACCACTCACACTACATTAGGTACCTTGACGCTGAATACGCGCAACTCATCAATATCGCCCCCAGACACGCTCAGGCTTTTTAAATTAAATATTTTATGTAAGATATGTAAATGTATTGCTTTTAGCATGCCTGCGATCTGCGATAGTGATTGTTTGCATAATGTTTCTAATTGTCTACGAATTTCAGTCAGTCTATTAAACTCGGAACTTTTTTACAATGTGTAGGTATTTGTTAGTTGGTATTAGAACTAGTAGTTCGCCCCGAACTGTGAACTCGCGAATCTTGTGTTTCGCCATAAATGTGCAATAGTAGAATTACTACAAATACCAAAAATAGCCCGGGTATTTTTTCTCAACTAACCATCACGGTGAAACTAAACGTCCATATTAAATTGTGCGGTTGATGAGCAAAATTTTACCGCGACGAAATCGCTTCAGATTTGACAGTTTTTGTCTCATCTAAATTTAAATCCACCTCTCACATGCCTCTCACTCTGTTGCTTTGACATGTCGTTCTCATCTGTGGACCACCTATATAGGTTTCGGTCACCATCATTATGCGTCTATGGTAACTCTCTCTAACTAATGGGTTAATGTCAGTATGCTGATGGCCCTAGCAGCCAAAGCTCTAATAAATTTAAAAAATAGTCAGTTGTCAAAATATTTACATCAAAACATTGAGTAACAGGAGATGACGTCCCTAACAAAAATTTTCAGCCATGAGTTTAAGTGATCGGCACTTAAAGTCCATACATTCGCTCTTGAAACACTGACATGATGCTAAGCAACTGACAGCTGTCAACGGCCAAACATGCAGCACAAAATTTGTTCTAGATGTCACATCTAGTAGGTTCTACCTACATAATAAATCAATGCATCAAAATCAAAATATAATTGAAAATATTTTTGAAATCAATTTTATGTTTCTAATTGTTATGAAACAGTAAGCAGTTAATACGGATTTGACGAGAGTGTTAATCAATACCTTTCGTTTGATACCAAACTCAACCATACTTGCTCGTAAAAGTAGCAAATATGATGACCAAAGTAACAGGACCCCTTTACAAAACCTTTTTAGGCCTTCTAATTTCAGAACCCCCGTCTCAATTCAGCTCATATACGAACTCGCAAATTTTGTTGGTCTCTGCTGCAACCCCAACAAATTTCATAAAGATCGGAAAATCGTTACTAAAGTTATCGTCGGACAAACTATCTAAATCAAAAAGCCATCCAAATGCCGAGACGTCCCAGTAGCCAGGTGACAGTTGTTGTTTGTAAGAACGATCTTCGCTTACGCTCCGCTCGTTCGATTAGGTTAAGTTAGATATAAGTGTCATTAATTATTTAATTGTTATAAATATCAATCTTATTTTGTATGCATGGTAATACATATATTTATTTGTATATTGTAAATTAAAAATGTAAATATTAGGCTAAGTTATTGTTAATATTCAAACACAATACATTATTGTTATATTGAATAAATAAATGAAAATGAAATGGTGAGTTTCCGATATTTCGTTACGGCACAGTTGCAAATATCGGAAACTTACATGGTAAATACCCCGTTTTAAATACTTTTTGTGATGTCAATGACCATGTTAGCTTAAAATTTGAACTTATTGTTTGGAGTTTGGAACAACTGGAGATATGATTTTCTTAGTAAGTGAAAGGAAAATTACTGAGTTATATTATTGGCATATTTATTTATCGCATGGCTACATGTCACTGGATATAAATAGGCATTTATTTTCTGGGGTAGTAGTAGTGGGAAAGCAGATGATGAAGAAAATCCAGTGAGTACTGGATATAACATAGAATGGCATAGTCATACCATTTACATGTAATTCTAATTATCACGTATTTTATCACTACATCGTAGCTTTATGATACCTGCACTTTAGAACTTGTCATAAAGCGCCTACTCTGGCCATTATAATAACATCTTCTTAATCTTTATTTCCGTATTTTTCCGTTACTCGGTGTCTCCTTTCCTAATTTAGAGGTGCGAAAACAGAGATAAGTCTCATAACTAGATAGGACATTTTCGAGGCCCTTTGGATTTTCGTAAGCAAAGTAGTTGTTAGCCTGCTTTTATCTCTCCTATTTCATTAATCCTATTTTGCGTCATGTAAAAAACGCTTTAGTCTGGATTCTTTTATCACCTCGCTAGCTGCTGGTACCTTGTAAGGAGCATGTACATACCTGGTCAGCCTGCTGCGCCAACTCCGCGATGAGCGAGGCCGCATGGTGCGCCAGGGGGGCGTGTAGAGTTAGGGGGGGCTCCCTCGCAGGAGACAGCTGTAGGGACTGCGGGGCCGGCGATGCGGCGCGGAGCCCTGCCAGCGGCAGCGAGCGGCGGACTGTGAGACCCGTCGGCCCTAACAAAATAATACAATGTTAGTAATTTTGTTTATCCTAAAACTCTGGTGTCTTAAAATTTTAACATTTGCTATTGCTAATGTTGGCTAGAAGAAGACTAAATGTTTAATGACCCCAGATAATTTTTCTTCTCAAATAATAAGATGGCAAAGAATATTGAATGTTGTTGAAGTCATTTAAAGTTTAAAATAGTCAATAATTATTTTTCGTGAAGTTTCTTGGAAGGAAACCAAAGTTTTAATGATCCACTGGCCTTGATACCCCGAAATTTGGTATCCACTAATTTTTTACTTAATTTATGGTCACATCATTGTGGGAAACAGCTAAGACAGCACTTTCCCCAGTCTAAATTCTAGCAGAAATTAATCTGGCGAAGTAGAAAGTCCACCCCCTGGCTATCTCTAGAAGTTGCCGCTTGACCATACGCGCGATCGTTTTGAAACCTACTCATATCCAATCTTCGTTCACCTTACCTTTAACTCCGATATTGACTCCATTATGCGACACTGCTAAAACCGCCTTCTCGCCAGGCGGCATTCTAGCAGAGAACAGCCTCGCGAAGTAGAAAGACCACCCCCTGGCCTTCTCCACAAATTGCCGTTTGGCCTGACGCGCGAGCGTTTTGAAACCTACACAACCTTCGTTCAACTTACCTTTTACTCCAATGGTGACGCCATTATGCGACACAGCTAAAACCGCACTCTCGCCAGGCGGCACTCTAGCAGAGAACAGCCTCGCGAAGTAGAAAGGCCACCCCCGGGCCATCTCCACAAGTTGCCGCTTGGCCTGCCGCGCGGGGGACGCGCCGGCCGCACGGAGCCACGCGGCGCCCGCGCGACGCTCGCTCGCGTTGATGCGGAGCGACGAGGCGGTTGATGTGATGTCGCTTACGATCTGATTGGGGAAATATTTCCATGTTTTACGCAATGCTCAAATCATAAATAATACCTGACACCTGACATATGACAAGAAGACACGAGGAAACTAGATAAAGAAAAATATAACTAATAATTGTGAATCGACCATTTAATTTTTACGTAAAATAAATTCAATACCATTTCAAAAAAAATATTAGAATTAGCCAGGGGTGTTTCTTGCCCAAACGGTAGTGTCTGTAATGTTTTTTCCGAATATTCTTTGATATGTTGGGTTGTTGATATGATATCCTCCTTAATACTTATGCCCTTAATGCAAGACGTTTTGTGTCAAAATTGCACAACAAGATTTAATCACGATTTAATATACCTACAAATTTCGACTTTATATCAACACGAATTTTAGCGGCAAGCCACTTACCTGCGCGTAGATAAGGTCTAGAACAGCAGGGTCGCTATAGGTCTCAGTCGGTGTGAACATCTCCTTGCGTACTCGGAGACGCCACGGCACGCGCGCGTATGTGAGGAAGGCTCGGTCCGAAGACGGCAGCAATGCAGCGGGAGCCGGGACGTCACCTGGGAATATGTACTGTATGCGTGAGTATTAAGGTTCATATTAACTGACGGCGCATAGAACAATTATCACCAACAAAACAATACGCTGTGGTAGGTACGCGTGCATCACATTCTTCCTGTTTATTATAATACTAGTAGTTCGCCCCGAACTGTGAACTCGCGAATCTTGTGTTTTGCCATAAATGTGCAATAATAGAATTACTACAAATACCAAAAATAGGTATCGGGTATTTTTTCTCAACTAACCATCACGGTGAAACTAAACGTCCATATTAAATTGTGCGGTTGATGCGCAAAATTTAACCGCGACGAAATCGCTTCAGATTTGACAGTTTTTGTCTCATCTAAATTTAAATCGACATCTTACATGCCTCTCACTCTGTTGCTTTGACATTTCGTTCTCATCTGTGGACCACCTATATAGGTTTCGGCAGGGGGGTACAACCATGAATTTATATAAAGTGGATCTAATTCTTATACTTTTTCCCTAACCACAGTTGAACCTTATTACCGAGCATAACAGTTGATTACAGGACACTATTAAAAAGTAGTAAAAACGTTCCCATAAGAGCTTAAAGTAGGGGGCGGTGTCCCACTCGCACTCGTTACAAAATTGTCACATTTGATGGACATTTGACACATATTGACATTTTGATTGTCTGATGACGTCATTACCCCCTTAGTCAAAACGAGACACAATCCCCTAGATAACCCTCTCTTTCAGCCTCAATTTTTGACCGAAGTATTTCATCCACTTCATATATATCCATGGGTACAACTCAAAGTAAATCTGTCAAAAAATTTGAGTTTGACACGACGTATCCGCTACGTTTGCATAAGTGCGAAAAAGAACTTGTCATGCGTTAAGAAGGGACAACATGATTCGTGACGTTACGTGACATTACAGAGGTCTCTCTGTTATACTATTATTTACTCTGTGGTTTCGGTCACCATCATTATGCGTCTATGGTAACTCTCTCTGACTAATGTCACAGAGTAAATAATAGTATAATACCACAGAGTAAATAATAGTATAACAGAGAGACCTCTGTAATGTCACGTAACGTCACGAAGCATGTTGTCCCTTCTTAACGCATGACAAGTTCTTTTTCGCACTTATGCAAACGTATCGGATACGTCGTGTCAAACTCAAATTTTTTGACAGATTTACTTTGAGTTGTACCCCCCTGCTAATGTGTTAATGTCAGTATGCTGATGGCCCTAGCAGCCAAAGCTCTAATAAATTAAAAAAAAGTCAGTTGTCAAAATATTTACACCAAAATCAAAATATAATTGAAAATATTTTTGAAATCAATTTTATGTTGCTAATTGTTATGAAACAGTAAGCAGTTAATAAGGATTTGACGGGAGTGTTAATCAATACCTTTCGTTTGATACCAAACTCAACCGTACTTGCTCGTAAAAGTAGCAAATAAGATGGCCAATGTAACAGGACCCCTTTACAAAACCTTTTTAGGCCTTCTAATTTCAGAACTCCCGTCTCAATCCAGCTCATATACGAACTCGCAAATTTTGTTGGTCTCTGCTACAACCCCAACAAATTTCATTAAGATTGGAAAATCGTTACTAAAGTTATCGTCGGACAAACTATTTAAATCAAAAAGCCATCCAAATGCCGAGACGTCCCAGTAGCCAGGTGACAGTTGTTGTTTGTAAGAACGATCTTCGCTTACGCTCCGCTCGTTCGACTATTATGGTGGTACTTACGTTCAATATGCTCCGTCCTATCGGTGACATGCGTTGATACGGAATGTCTTCGCTCTGCCTCCATCTTGCGATCTCGTTCCTTCTGCGCCATATGTGTCTTGAATGTAGCGCGTTTGGCCGTGTCATTATCATTGAATCCCGCGTCCGACCGCGGACTGTCCCGCGCTCGCCCGACTAGCATGTCCCGGGAATTCTTCCGACCGTCGAACCTTTCGAAATCGTCGGAGTATGGTGACCGTTTGCGGTCAAACTCGTCATGGCCGTTTTCTTTCCGACGCTCAGTTCGTGTTGGATGTATTTCGTAGATTTCTGAGGCGTCGCGACCGGAGAAGTTGTCGCGCATGTCTCTCATGTCGCGTCTGTCGTGGGCATCTAGCCCGGACTCGGAGTCCCACTCGTCTCGATGCTGCCTGTCACCATTGTAGCTACGGATGTCGGACTCGTCGCCCCATTCATCTCGAACACGGTGTTCCCTCCGATCGGAAGTCAAGAAACGAGTGGCTAAGTCATCCCGCGAGCCTGAGTCGGGCTCGTCTCGTCGCCTTGAGTTCCAGTTAGCTAAGAACGCGTGTCTATCGTCGGCTTCCCGGTTTTGATGGACGCCAAACGTGTCACGGTCACGACGAAGTTGAGCGAATGTAGATGATTCGGGGATAGGTGGCGGAGGTGCGGGTCTGTCTGGTGGCGTAGGGGGTTGCATTGGCGGTGGCGGCGCCGGGCCAGGTGGCGCTGGAGGTAAGGGTGGTGGTGGAGCATCCCATCTTGCGCCGCCTCCTAACTGTCGCTCTAGCATTAACTTCCGCGTGTCCTCTAGTTTGTTAACAGTGCGCGGAGTATCCGCAGCTGACGAAGAGCTGCGTACAGAGTGATTTGCTGTGACACGCTCCAGCCTCTGCCTCATCTCTGAACTAAGCTTTAGCTTGCCGACGCTTCCTGGCGACGGGCGCTGAGCGCCAATCTCGAAGCTTCTCCTTGCCGTCCGCTGCGACGGAGGCTCCCGACTTGGGGACACAACGGGCCCGTCTACTTCAAACTCCTCCCATTCTATACTACCAGGTGAGGCCTCGGATCTCGATCTACCGCGTGGTTCGTGCTCGCCGTTCGTCTGAGACTGCGGAGTGTGCCTCCTCTGTATTTGACGTAGCTTGAACTTGGTGAAGTCTTGATTGATGTCTTGGCCGTTGGCATCTTTTGGCGGGGGCCACCGCCATTTTCCGATGCGCACAGTTTTTGCGCGACCATAGGGGTCCATGAAGCCGCGGACTTCTGACGGGTCAGTGGCGTGAAGTGGGGGAGGCATCGGTGGTGGTGGCGGCGGCGGAGCACCCGTAGAAGAGCTCTCGTTGGATTCTCGTCTTGATTTCGTCACTGACAGCCTGGGAGGCGAATGTACTTGTGCGTGGACAACAGTCGACGCTCGCACCGGCGAAGTCGGCTCCGACTCGGAAGGCTCGACGACTTGACCAGCTAACAAAGTCTGTAGCGCCTGATTCTGAGCTAAAAGCTGCTGCTGAATTTGAAGATTCTGTGCCATCGCGCTCTGCAAGAACGCTCGCTGCAAATTCTGGTGATATACATTCATGTCTACCGTACCGGATGGTGGTAGATGAAGACCCAACGCTGCCGCTAACGCTTCAGGCGTAGCCGGCATCGATATTGACGACATGGCACCGAAGCTGAGCGCCGAAGTGTTAGCCGACGCTGCTCTAGGCGTTACTCCGCCTCCTTTAATCGCACCAGACAATCCTTCTCCATCAGTTAACCTCTTTAAACTGTCGTTCATGAAGATCGGATCGAAGAGGTTAGTTATATAGTCATCGACGGAATCTACGCTAGATTCCTTTCTGCTGCTCTTCTCTTTGTCTTCCTTGCCGCCTCCTTTGATAAGTTTGCGCATTTCCGTAGAGTTTTCTAAAGTTTTTAACTGTTCGTTGTAGTCACAGCTAAGGACGCTGTCGATGAAATCGTTGTATCCGCCTCCCTTGATGCTGGCGGCGAGGGAGCGCGCGTCCGACAGCTCGTCGATGTTGGGGTCGAGGACGGGTGAGAACAGGTCATCGAGGAACTGGTCGACGTCGGAGGCCTGCGACGGCACGCGCACGCGCCGCACGTGGGACGCTAGCGACGGTGCTTCGGATGTGTCCGACATTGCTGACGACCTGAGGACAAGGATTGGGATGTAAATACGAAACGTTGAAATAACTTCAATTCAATTTTATTGAGATGGTGTTAAAAAAAAGTGGGGATGAAGCGGACACTAAAAGAACGATGCAAGTTAATGCATCTCGTATTCAATTGATTATTGTATAAAAAGGTACTTTACAGAAAAAAACATAGAAAATCTAATTGTACTATAAACATGACATGAGGTAAAATAATTGAAATCTTACGAATGATTGTATGCACTTGCACTGTGACCTGACCGTGTTACTTCATACATAATAATTAATATGCAAAAACGCGACTCAAAAGTAGGTTGCAGCGTAAACAAAAATATGCGCACGGCTTTATTTTAGCAACAACTCGCTAGGTACAGCAAAAAATCGATTTTACTTTTAAAATTTCTTACCTGACACCGCCGAATTCCGAGCTCTTCTCAATATAAGCGCGACTGGACTGACTGCCAGCCGGCGCCCTCTTGCCCGCGTACTGACTCTTGATGTACCGCGACGGCAAAACCCTCGAACCGGTCCCGTACTCCATCTCCATGGCTCCTTTACTACTGGATACACTAGGCGCACCACCCAATCTTTCCACTGAGTGATATCGGTCGTTTAGACGAGATTGCGACAACCCTAAGTCTGCAAGCTTATTTGGCTGCGGTGCAGGGTTGTCACCTAGCAAATTGTCCAAAGATCTGCTTCGTATTTTCTCTGAATTCTGTTCGAAGTATCGCTCGTTGAGCGCGGACTCTCGCGATAGGATATCGTGGGAGATCTTTCTGGAATAATCGTTGGAGTGTTTGGTGAGAGTGTGGGAGTCTTCCCTGTCCATTTTCCAGGTGTATTCTGACATGCCGTCATCCATTGAGTCTTGAAGAAGGCGTCCGATGCTCGGCGAGCGTGATTTTGGTGGTTCTGGTGGTGGCACCTGAGATAATAAATCAGTGTGTTTAATCATTTATGTAACGGTGTTGGACACGTTTAATCTCTTCATGAAAATATATATTCGAACTCGCGGAGCGTAAGCGAAGTGAGTTCTTACAAACAACTCCAGACCGAACTGTCACCTGGCTACTGGGACGTTTCGGCATTTGGATGGCTTTTTGATTTCAATAGTTTGTCTGACGATAACTTTAGTAACGTTTTTCTGATCTTTATGAAATTTCTTGAGGCTGTAGCAGAGACACTAAAATTTTTAAGTTCGTATATGAGCAGAATCGATCAAGTGGTTATGGAGCTAGAAGGAGAAAAAAATCCTCCTTGGGGTCTTGTTATATTGGTCTACTCGTTTGCAAGTAAATCGCGAGTTCTCAGTTCGAGGCGGACTACTAGTTAAGTTTTCATTTTGTTTATGATCTTGATCTGTGAACGAATACACGCGAAAACTAAACTCAAAGTAGATAGAATATTTCAGCAGGCTAGTTGTGTGCCTTCAGCGGATTTGCATTCTGCTTTATGCTCGATAGACCACTATCGTTAGCCTACTTACCATAGGTCTAGCCGCGGGCGAGCGCTCAGCCCGCTCGGGCTCCACAGAGGCTCTCGGGGGAGGCGCGGGGGGCGTGTGCCCGCGCCCGGCGCCCCGGAGCGGCTCGCTGCGAGTGGTGGGAAGGGCCGTCCACGTCTCTAGTTCGCCCACTGCGTCCAGTGCGAATTCGCAGCCTGCCCATTCTGTCAAAACAAGGTTAAGTAAAGTTACAATTTTGCTTCTGTTTTATTTCAATTATTAGTCGATGATCCACGGTTCAATGGATACGTAGTGGACGGAATCTGTGGAGTAATGTCTGTTCGGTGGACGTACCGGTGAGCTGTCCGTTGTGCTCCATGGTAAGCGACCAGCCGGTGGCGCGGCGCGCTACGCCGGCCGCCGCCAGCGCCGCCGCTGCAGCTCGCTCGCATGACGTCCACGGCTCAACGCAAACATGGTGGACGGAATCTGGGGAATAACGGGGCGCGTTAGATTCAGACTACGGCACGTATTAGAGGCCACTAGCTCGCGTATAAAACAAATAACCGCCTGCAGTTCTTACAAAATCAAATCGCGATGTGGACCGAATTTAAAACTTTATATTAATCGGATATGCAGAGCCAACCGTGCAGGCTATTGGTGGAATTACATCAGTCAGCATCGAATAGCATTTTGCTTATTGAAAATAGCCGTTTAGTATGTGATTATTTGTTCCGCATTTCGTTAGGTATTCGTACCATCGTATAACCGCAGCGGCAGCGCCGGGCGCGCGTCGGCCCGCTGCGCGCGCCACTCCAGCAGCGTGGGCGGGCAGCGGCGCGCGGCGCCCGCGCCGGCCGAGCGGGCCGCGGCGGCGCCCAAGCAGCCCAGCAGGCGCAGCAGCTGAGCGCGCGAGCGCGGCGGCGCACGCTCCGACACGAAGCGGACTAGGTACCTGAAATTGCATACATGAAATATTTAAGAAATTGACTAAAAAAGATTCCTCAGAAAATTTGGCATTTCAAACATTATTAATGTTGACAAATAATGAATTTGTCCTAAAATGCCAAGTTTTCTGAGGAAACTTTAAGCCTGATGACTACAACCGAGCCTCTGCATCATCTTCGCATAAATTTAGCTCTATTCTTTGATCCGATTAGAATAATTCTAGCCCGCAGTCTTAGGATTCCGATTCGCATATAGCAATCTCTCCGACGAAATGTTCATACTAGATTTATTCAATCTGATTCAAATAGGTAGTAAGAATTATTGAATTTATTTGATCCAATGCAAAGCCGAGGCTACAATGACTTACTTATGCAGCGACGGCGTAGGCTGGAATGCTGACAGACAGTGCGCCATTAACTGACAGACTCGTTCAGCAGAATCCCCATCAGCCTGGTTACATAGCTGCACCAGAATCTCGTCTCGTAAGCCCCTGGATGCCAAGCCTCGGGACGCTATGTAGTCAGCCAAAATCTGCAGACAAACCAAGATTAGCGAGGCATGACAGTATCTTACATACATACACAGATAAATAAAAACAAGTGTTTTTGTGTAAATTTAGGGCCGCATGTTACCTTTTGTCTTGCTTCATTCCCGGCTGCTGATTCGTCGCACCATCTCAAAATAAGTTTGAACGTAGCCACGGCGTCGTTAAAATCTTGATCCCTAAAAAATATAAAATTAAAACTTTGAACTTCTCTAAAAAGCTAAAGTAAGTTTAAGTACAGTTCATTTTCCAGGCTATAAACCTACCTGCAAAAACTTTGCCATGTAAATAAGAAGTTTTACCACCTCGGCCTTCGGTTTGGTTGATAAAATGGTGTTGCTATGCATTTTCGCAAGGGTACAAGTATTTCGCGTTTAGGTACTGGTGTCCCTAGATGGGTTGGTAAAGAATTAAGCTGGTAGTTTTGTATACCTGACGGCGGCCTTAGCCAGGAAGGGTCTCGAAATCGGATGCTTGCGCGGACTCAGTTGCCCTCCGTCCGCGAAGTACACTGAACTGAACTTAGCGAACGCAAACTGTTGTAAGTCACGTGGTAACTGGATCCGCTCGTCTTCGGCATATACATCGCCGGCCACCTGATGAACAAACACACAGTATTAATTTAAGATTCATCCACAATTACCCGAGTTTATTTATTTAATATGTCTGGGTCTCACGGAAGTTTTGTATTTATAATCCACAAAGATTTAATCTTTCGTTTGACGAAACGTGAATCCGTGCAATATAGGTATTGAATTACGAATAATAGTTAATCAGAGCTCACCTTATTAAATGCTCACGATTATGGTACAGTCAGCTGACTGCAGGAGTAGCTAAGCGGGTGAGCTGCTCAAATTTATCTTGGTAAGACTTTATTGTTAAGAGAATAAGTGCGTGTGAAGGTCATTTTGACACCTCTCGCGCTAAGCTACTTCTGATGCTGACTGCATACAGGGTTGGCCAAAAAAGAACTAAATTCCCGTTGGCTGAAAGGTTTTGGGACGCTACTAATCCTCCCTAGATGGTTTTCGAACCTCTCAGATCGCTTCGATTTTTGGATTTTTGTGTGGCCATTGAGCGGCGCCGGTGAGTAGGCCATACAACCTTAAAGCCAACGGGAATATTTCGATCACTCTGTATATTAAAAAAAAATATGTGTTTTGTGATTGTGGTTAGTAGTAGTAAAACACTTTATTGCACAAAACAAGTACTATCAGCTGCAGAATTGCCTACCCAGTTTATGAATGAATTCATTGATAAACTGGGTAGGCAATTCTGCAGCTGATGGTACATGACCATTAAAAACTAAGGTAAATGTGTACAAAGGCGAGCTTATCCCTTTAAGGAATAGGATTGAGGGAAGGGATTGGCCCTACTACCTTGGCCATATTTCTCTCGGAGTGCGGCGGCTGCCACTCGTCCAACTTGGAGAAGATAAACGCCAACTCGGCCGGCACTTCGAGCACTTGCAAGCTCTCTGCCTTGGCCTTCTGCTCCGCAGCTCGTCGCCTGCAAACATACGGTGAATATGAAACAGTAGGTACATCGACTATAAAATTGAAGAACTTAAATTGCTATGGTGTTTGCAGGCCTAGTAAAACAGGTTAATACAGAATTCCTGTCCTCACTCGCAGTCGCCATCAAATACTTATATCCGAGCGGCCCGGCCAGGGTACTCCAAAATATTTGAACATTCACTTTATCGCCTTGACAATAAAGGTGTTGTTTAGATATTTGTGACCACTTTGGTCGCTCCGATATATCTGGTGGCGAATGTCTTATCACGTAAACAAACGTGTGACAATCTAGAAATCGTTTTTTACTTCTATTATTGAATAAATTTGTTATTAGAAATGATATTTTTCAGGTGTAGGTGGAATTCAATACTTTGTGGGGTTTCTGTTAGTATAACAACATTTTAAATGATCATAATCATTCTAGAGAACCGTTTAAAAATTGTGTTTGTTTACATAAGGATGAATTCAGTATAATATTAAATAACACTTCGCGGTAAATCTTCTTATTTATTAGCGTGACAGACAGAAGACTGTACAAATTCGTTATCTTTGTCAACTGTCGCTTTTGTCAACCGGTTTCTTAATGAAGTCATACTTACTTGGCCTGTTGCATCTGCAGGTCCTGCCGCCGCCGCTGCTGCTCGCGCATGTGCATGGCGAGCTTGCGCGCGCGGCGGCCGCGCACGAGCGCCTGCGCGCGCAGCACGCCGCGGCGCGCGCGCACGAAGCGAGCGCGCTGGCTCTGCCCGCGCCAGAAGGCTTGGATCTTGACGGCTGAGGCGCGCATTGCGTTGTAGCGTTTCCTGAAATAGTGAAGAGAATGGGTCAGTTGACATAAGTAGAGATACATTTTCAAAATAAAGGGCAAATTCAATTAATATTTTTACGGCAAAATCAGTAACACAACCCGGTGCTAAATATACTTTAATATACCAAATATTTGAGTAGAAACAAACAGAGCCACAATTGATAAAAATAACAGCATGTCACAAACTGATCTTACCGATTCTTGTATTTAATTTAGTCAACATACGTAATTTTACCCTTAACACCTATTTCTTCTCTGTATTGAAACGTTTTGCATATCTGTGACTTTTACGAGATCATAAACTTGGTGTCATTCCTACCTGGCGAGGAAGCCGCGGGCGCGAGCCTGCAGCGCGGTGGCGGCGGCGCGCAGCTTGTCGGCTCTCGCGCGCTCCAGCGCACGGTGCAGCGCCTCGCGGAGGAACACGCGCGCCGCGCCCAGCTGGTAGTCTGCACCACCTGGAATCAATAGGTGAGGATGTAGGAAGAATTTTTATTTTATACCACGACGGTGGCAAACTAGCATACGGCCCGCCTGATGGTAAGCAGGAACGGTAGCCTATGGACGCATGCAACTCCTGAGGTGTCATGCATATGACGTTGCCGACCCTTTACAAAAAAAGGAGGATTCACTGTTGTTACTGATTATGGTGATCATAATCAAAAGATACTGCTGGCATAAAAAAAACAACTTCGGTCTTACTGACAAGTGACAACCTAAAGATCAGATATCAACTAATTGTTACCCGTAATGAAGTGACGAAAGGAATTCCCATTAGGCGCCAGGTGTAGACACGACTATTTACTCGTCATAAAATTAATCAACATTAAATAAATAAGTAGGTATGTAACTGGTGCCGCTCGATAAATTTTACGATAATTTTCTAACACGATAACTCACCAGTTTCTCTGAGTGTTGATACTGTCGGAACGCAATAAATCCGTATCGAGCCTCGGGATCTTGCTTAGAAATCGATACAAACGCTCGCAAGTCGCTCAAAAAAGCATATTTTCAATGAATTTTAATTGCTACAAAATACCTAACCGAGCGGAACTCCTCCCGCGCGATCTGACAGCTTGAAGTCTTAATGGAGCGCACTTTTCTTTTCACATACCGGCTAGCGAAAGCACGAAAAGTCAAGATTATATTTTTGATCATAATTTACGATCATCTCACAGTAGTAATCTTATTATCATATCACTTTTTCACGCATTTACATTTTTTACCCGACTGCAACTGACGACAGAAGGCGATTATGTTTTTCTTATTTCATTTCCTGGCGTTTCATTTTGAAGCGACCAGTTGATAATTTGTTCTAATATCTTTTTAATACACATCGTTTAGTAAATTTAGGACACTTTTCAGTACTCTCATAGAAGGAAATAATTTTCAGTACATGGACAACGATTCGCGAATATGAGCAAGCCGTGACTGAACGAAACGGCTCCGATCAATTAGTAGAAAGTGGATAAACAGCTGTTTCAAAACTCGTTGGGAAGGATTGATGTACACATTAATTACTTACATTTATAGCTTGATAAACACGTGGGTTCATAGATTTGCGATCTTTATTTATTTGATAGATAACGCGTGAGTTCCTTATGGTTTCGCTAACAACATCCGGCATTAAATTAATTGTGAAATTAAGTGAGAATAAAATATTGAAATTTATTTTATCAGTAGTTTAAATAAAGTATTTAAGTTTCTTATCGAAAGCGCACTAGTTAATAGGTTGTTCCGGCCTATGGGCTAATTTCAAATACAGGTGTATTCGAGTAATTCCGAAATTTGGATAATGCGCCACCAGCGCTTACTTAGTTCCATCATAGTAAATATCATTATATAAAATTATCCGCCACTTTTTCGTTTCAGAATTAGTTACAAGCCCTAAACCGTTGCAATCAGCCAAACACTCAGATACGGTCGCGTAGGCTTTATAAATTACATATGCAAAGTAGTACAGGTATTTGTAAGTCCCTACTTCAGTTTTAGCAATTTTATAGCAACAGGCTTTAGAATGCGATCCACTCATTATGCTCGTTGCAAAAGACAATGATTGTGTTCACTCATTACACACAATAACCGCCGTGGGCGGATCAATTTGGTTGCAATACATTGACACGCAGCCGCCTACTGCTAGTCCTTTGGTCCGGAAAGATAATCGCTTTAACAGCTGCTAGCAAATGATCAAAAGATTAAGTTTTAGATTTAACTTTACTTGTAACATTTCGAAAGATTTTGTTTCTAGTGTCTTGTTAATAGACCTGCAGACATAGGTACGTGCTAAGATACAGTCGCGAGTGGGTAATGTAAGTACGTTGTAATAACGTAATAAGGTGCCAAGACTAAACATAAATATTACCTATGCAGCAGTATCTCGTATGCCTGACAGTATACATATATATCATAGTAATATGCCTGAAAATTGGTTAGTTAAGTAACTGTGACAACGATAGGAAATATCCGGCTTTGTTTATATAACTCACAAATTTTATTACTATAAGTCAATACGAAATGACACCAAAAAAACGCAAATAAATCAAACTTCAACGTAACGAATTACTTTCAATTACCATAATATTACCTACGTGTATGTACCTACCTACTACCTACTAAATATTAGGAATCAGGTTATAAACCTACTTCGTATTTTCGAGGGTAAGAGGACTTTTCGAAATTTAACCGTTGAAGTCTAAAAGAACTGCAACTCTCCAAGAACTGGTATATTGCACTTAAAGAAATGCTTCTTTCGTTACGCACGTTACATCATTAAAATGTATACATACCAGCGCCGGTGGGTGGCATCTCGGCCAGTATGGAGTTGCATATCTCTCGATACGGCGTGGAGCGCGCCGGGGTTGACTTCAACAAGTACCTGGAATAGCGTGTATAGCGTTAACATACCAGTTACATCCGTCAGGCATAGCCCTCATTCTTGTAGTCATGTAATAACTACTGACATGTCTAACATGTGTATCATTCAATTGTTTCATTCTAAATGTTTAAAAACCATAAAACCATTAGCAACAGATTAACACTATATACTTAATCTTGATTGTTCATCAGGATTTTTGAAAGGCAAGCCCCTAAATAAGAGGGACAAACTTAATATTTATATTACATATTTCGGTGGTTGTAACATAGATATTCGCTATATGTATCATATGAGTAAACATAAGTCGGTATAAAGGTAAGAATGAAAATGGAGTTATTGTACCACGGCTTGTAGCTTCATATACGGTAGCGGTAACGTAGCAGCGGTATGCAGACGAAGGTCAATTGTTCGTCTGATAAACAGGCCTCATGGACACAAGACACCAGCGGAGGCGCGCCCATAGAACACAATTATTGTCGGCTTGACTAATTTTCAGGCAGCTGAGCAGTTTTTCTACATCTAATTAATATTTTTTAAGTCAAAATAAGCATCGGCTTGCTTAAGAAAATGTTTGACCCACCGCCACTGCAAGACACTCACCGGTATCTATCGACAAAGTTCTGGAAGGGTATCCTGATCGGGTACCCGGTCTGCCTGATCTTGATGGTGTCCAGCATGCCGGTGTAGCGCAGCTGCGCCAGCACGCACGGCATGTCGAACTTCATGGGCGACTTGTCCGTGTTGGGCTTGATGCAGCGCACGAACCAGGGGTTGCAGCGCGACATGGAGTCCAGCAGCTGGTGCAGACTGTCCGAGAATCTGGAGAACGAATGAGATAATGATTAAGGATAATATTTGGAAATAATACCAACCGACTCCTGTATCTACTGTACTACGTGGCAGAATGGTACAGCAACATTTCACCATAATGCTAACCACCAAATATATTTGTTGAGTGCGCTTAGACAAATTTAATTTAGATTTCATAGTAAGTCCTTAGTTTTCATTGGTGACGAACTGTCCGATCGCCTCACCGCTCCGTCTCTCCTATTCACATCATGCAATGTTACTCGTAAGTGTATGGTTACAACCAGTCCAGAACCAGCAGTAGTAACCAGTGGGGTTTCATCCATTCTACTGCTACTTACCTGGTCTAGCAGCGACAGCAGGAGTCCTCGGATTTATAGTGACAAAGCGGCCATTGGCTCCTCGCGGCAATGTCTTTTTCACGTCATGCTGAGCCCTCAGCTACGCGTTCATCCTCACCACCAACGGAACCTTGAAGAAAGTGGCTGGCTCATGTTAATGAGTGCCAGCCACTTTCTCAGTCGTTAGACTGAGGTAGTTACCTTGCAGCGGCAGTAGGTGTCCTCGCTTTCATAGTGACAAAGCGGCCGTTTGCTCCCCGTGGCAGGGTCTTGGAGCTGAGGAGCTACGCTCTCATCTCCGCCACCAACGGAGCCTCGAACAGAGCAGCTAGCATTCATTAACCACTGAGGTAGTTACCTAGCAGCGACAGTAGGAGACCTCGGTTTCATAGTGACAAAGCGTTCGTTGGCTCCCCGCGGCAGTGTCTTGTTCGCGTCATCTTGGGCCCTCAGCTGCGCGCTCATCTCCGCCACCAGAAGAACCTCAAACAGAGCAGCTAGCACTCATCAATGACTAAGGTATTTACCTAGCAGCGACAGTAGGTGTCCTCGGTTTCATAGCTACAAAGCGGCCACTGGCTCCTCTCGGCAGGGTTCTGTTCACGTCATGTTGGACCCTCAGCTGCCCTCTCATCTTCACCACCAGAAGAACCTCAAACTAGCTAGAACTCATCAAGGACTAACTGACGTAGTTACCTAGCAGCGACAGTGGGTGTCCTCGGTTTCATAGTAACAAATCTGCCGTTGGCTCCTCTCGGCAGGGTCTTGTTCGCGTCATGTTGGGCCCTCAGCTGCGTGCTCATCTCCGCCACGAGAGGAACCTCGCTGGAGCACAGCAGCTCCAGCACATCGCCGCGTAATGCGTCTCTGTTCTTGTCGAGGAACCCTTCTACGTTGTACCACACTTGGCCCGCGTAGTGCTTCACCTGTATCAATAAAAGGTATTTAATGGAAAATAGTGGATATTTCAATTTTCAACACACACATTTTGATCCATTCAATGGATTACCATTGTGAGGAGACATTATCGAAGTTAATGTTCATGAAAATATTGAAAATTCTGACTAAGTATGTAACGTTAATGATACTTTGCTATAAAGTTTATTAACATTATTCAACTATAAAAAGTACAAGGATGTTTATGTTCGTCGATACGATAAAATTAGCATCGTAAATCGTTTAGTGTAGGTACATTAGTTTAAAAAATATATATTTAATGGGTACCTATCGGTTTATTATTATTTTAATTTACTCTCATTTATGTAAATTAAACTCTGGTTTTACATTTCTAGCGGGATTTGTAATTTGTAACATTAATGTGTCAGAACTGGTTTAAAGCTTAAAGATAAGAAATATAGGACCACCGATTAACTCAAACGGTTGGTGAGAAGTTATTATAGTCTGACTTATGTGTGGGTTGGGTACAAACGACTGCATAATTAGGTAGTTACAATTTAACAGTTACGCTAAATTTAGCCCTAATATGCATTCTTTTAGAAAACCATCACGGAATGATCTCATCACCTGTCTGAGTTAACCTTTTCCACGCCAAAGACGTATATATCGGCACCACATGTCCAACGCCAAAGACCGATATATCGGTCACCGACCACAGAGCAAAATAGACCTTCATGCACACGCATAAGTTTAACTTCATTTTTGACATTTAGATGGCGTGGCGTCTGAATGGTAGGTTTTGCGTTTGATATGGCGTCGAAAAGGTTAAGTGCTATGACTTTGACTATAACTAAAATCTCCTTACACCAAATTCACTTGCTCCCAGCCTGGGCCTCGAATATAGCTCGTTCAGAGCGTGGTTGTAATGGCACTTTTCCAGGAAAGACGCGTCCGAGGCGCGAGGGAAGTTGCTCTCGTCATCCAGCAGGTGCAAGATACCCACTGGCTTCTTGCTGAGCAGCTGGATCACTATAAACACAATCGAAATCAGAACTTATCCTTACAGATTTTGAGTACACATTAGAAAAACAACACAACACCTACCCGGAGAGTTATCATTCCACGCGAGATTCGACCACTCCAACCTCTCTTTCTGATACTCCTGTTGCTCCAATTTGAAAATGTGCTTGTTAAAATAGTGCTGCAGGGTTTCGTTTGCAAAATTTATGCATAATTGCTCGAATGAGTTCTCTTCCAGGTCTTCGAAACCGAAGATATCGAGGAGAGATATTCTGTGCGCGTCGTGCAGACCCGCTCGGTGCACGATCGAATTGATTCGGAGGACCAACCAATTGAATAAGGACGAGTATAGTGCTTTAGCGAATGCGTCTCTTGCGTCTAAAGCTTGGTCGATCGGTAAAGGCGATCTCATGCGCTCGGCGCGTGCCGCCGTCACTCGGGTGGTCAGTGCTCTAGCCATTGCTTCAGCAGGAACCTTTAGCAGATGTGCCGCCCAACGCACCTCAGCCCCACCACCCAACTGCACACCCTCTTGGCCGTGTCTGAGCTGTCTTCTATGAAAGTAGACATTTCCCAAGTGTAGAACAGCTGCTAATACTCTGATTATGTCCTCCCGTTCCGCGTCTCCAATGCCGAGCACTTGCATGGCACCACAAAGAGCGGACCAGTCGGCACCCGCGCCCGCTCCGCCTGAATCGCCTCCTTGATTTAAATAAAAGTAATGCTCGGCTGATAAAAGCCCTCTAGCCTTCCTCTGCTCCTCGTCTAAACCGGCGAGTAGCTCGTAAAATACATGATAATTTCTTTCGCCGGGTGACTGCGTGACTATTCTCGACTTCTCAAGTAAATAATGCGCTACTCGCGCGCCGGCCAGCGCACCGTCTTTGAAATACAGTTCTAGAAGTTTCCCGAATCGACTAGAATTGTGGTTTTTTGGTGTTCTAGCGTTTCCAAAGGCCTCTAGCAGTGGTGCTGCTTCAAGGATTTGCTCTGAGACTGGCGCACGGCCTGGAGGGGCAGGGGCAACTGCAGCCAAGAACTGTACTGCTAGTTTGGTGGATTCCGTCTTTCCCGCGCCGGACTCGCCGGAGATGAGAATGGCCTGCGGGTGCGGCAGAGATGCGCGCGCAGCCGCGGCTATGGCAAACAGGTGTGGGGGGAGATCGCCCAGGGCTTCTGCTGCGTGGTACCTGAAAACGACGATCAATGTAAACAATGGTCAGCCAAATTACGTGCCGACAAGTATGGGTCACTGGACTAGAGCATAAGAAATGTAAAATGGTAAGTTCTTGTGTGCAATTAAATCGTCTGCGATTCCTTACCTCCTCGCAGTCTGCAGTCCATACAAAGCATCCACGGGCCGGTACGGGTTGACGGCCACCAATATGGAGCCAGCATACGTGTATATGAGCCCCTGCTCGTAGCGCAGCTTCAGGTTCCAGAGTAGCGCCGCCTCGTGGAGGTCGTGGAGGCGAGTCATGTCCTCCACGCCGGTTGGGCCCAGCTCCTCGCGAGGCCAGACCGGGTCGCCTTCTTCGTCGCCGTTGCCCATTTGGAGGGCGAAGGTTTGGGGCTGTGGGGAGAAAGTATACGTTAGGCGTAGGAAAAAATGCCTAATTATAAAATGTGTTCTTCCTAAAAGAAAATCCTTTTGACGAGGACCTTAAGGTCCTTCAGTTTCAAAATTAAAGACCGTTCATATAAGTTAGGTAACTTCCTAAGAAATAATCATGCACAAAGAAGATAAATGCCACACATGACTCAAGCATGAATTATTATAAAATGCATGCTAATTGCTTAACATCGTTTAAAACAATTGAAATGTTGCATGATACTCGTATAAATACGGAGAAGTCTTAACATTCCATTTTGTAATTTCGTCGAAATTTTGTATGGTTTGTACCCAGCAAGTATATTCACAAATATGTGCGAAAACTAGTTTTAACTGTTTCACAACCGCACATAAAGAAGCCATGGGAACTAGAATTTTAATTTTCGTCTTCCCATCCCATGTTATGTAAAGAATGCCAATTCTAATTATTCAAGACGACTGAGAAAGTCATCAAAATATTAATTGTACCAGATTTATGACGAAGATGCTTCACTTTCGATTATTGTGCAAGTTTTAAATTAAATTAAACGCGTTACAATTTCCTACTGGCTTACTTCTAAGGAGTAAGTTACCAAACGGCATAAAAGTGCAACCAGACGTAAAATCACGCGCGCAGGCTGTAAACCATAACTGTGACATAACATAATGACTGCTGCACAATTGTATCAGCCATCTTTCGTGACCCGGCCATTTCGCTTTCAAGCTCATTCAAATTACGCGATGTTCACCGTCGGTTTGATTCGCACCTTCAGTAGGCGCTCGCGTGCTAGTCGCGTAATGAATTGGACAGCTGGCTGACAAACGTCAGAAAGTGTGTCGTGGTGCAGGCTTGCAAATTGCTTAGTCGCATATTAGATTACGTTGCGTTGTCGTGGTCGAGTAGGCTCTAATAATGAGTGGACCGGCCGATTGCCGCGGTACAGTTAGCTGACCTTCGTAGAATCGAGACGGTTAACTTAATGATACAAATAAAATGGCTTAAGCGATTTATTGCAATCTGAAAGTTATGTTAAACGTTTCATAATAGCTCAAGTGATTTAGGTAGATTCTTGATTTTAGCTGAGATGTGATGACCTCGAACATACAGGTCTTAGCTCTGGATATCGCAAGACCTAGATTTTGCAGATACACACCGTTGATTTGCTTGATAATGTTATCCAGTTAGTGTTCGTGCAATTGTAACTATCTCTTTGCCGAGTATTAAAATTAAAAGTTGATTGCTTGCGTTTATAAATATCAGGTGAACATCATGTTTTAAGCAATATTTAACCAATGTAGACCGGCAGTCAAAATGGACCTTCAAGCAAACAGGGATAGGTGAAGGTGCCTCTCTTAGACATAATTAGCAACATTTAATGTTCATGCAAATCGCATTCACGCGTGTTCACGTGAAAGACGTATTGTTAAACTAGAACAAGGCCATAAACAATGTTATGTTAATAAATCTAATTACATTAAGCACAAGCACATCCAGGCACAGATCCCTCAGCCTTCGCACCGCCGTCGGCCGCCGGCGGTGCCTGCTCGTGCTCGGCAGCCGCGCGCTCGCCGACCTTGGCAAGCTTGGCATTGCTGGCATTTTCGCGCTTGGCATTACCGGCGCGCTATGCCGGCTCAACTGCCGGCGTGTTACCCGGGGCAGCCGGCATGTTGAGTCGCAAGAGTTGCACGATACAGAGCCGCAGGATTCGGGAGAGCTGCGCGGCGTTGGGGCGAAGCGAACACGCATCGGCTGTTATTACAGGAGTTTAGACGCAAACATAAGGATTCACTTTTGCCCAGCACATTGCTCAGCTAAACCATCTCTCGCTTTACTCAAAAGAAGGATTGTAGGTTCAGTTCGTTAGTAGGTACACTCTTGAACACAGTTCACGGCACATTCTTTAGTAAATCTTTGGTGAGACTACAATGCCCTTAATATACGGAAGGTCAGGGCTAAACGCGTTTTAGCCATTGTGACAATAACGCGGAACACTCAAAACTTGAAGGTCTTTGTTTCGGCATCATCGTATTCTGTACATTTTTGAACACATTTCACTGCACATTCTCAAATAAACGACTGCAGTCCACAAGTGCCCGTTCGGAAGCTGGTTACAGAACTGTTAGCCTCGGAGGACTAACGGACCAGCCGTCGGACCAGTGGGGTAGCTCGGCGTTAGTTGGACATTTGGAGACTAGGTATACGTTGACTAACATGGTCGTCACAGTTAACCATTCGTAAACCTGATTGCAATGAGATAAGGTATACTTTTAGTCAGTGAAGTTTATGTTAGTTCGTAAACCGGTGGGTAAATCGATGGAACGTTGAATACGCCGTTTTATTGGATCGTTGACTACTGGATTAGTCTTGCGGCAATGTTGTCGTTAATCTTTGACGAGTATCTTATTAGCATTGACTTAAGGCCGTTCCTCGATTCGGACAAGCCACGCCCATTCGTTAGAAACACATTTATGGCTCCCGTGCACGAAAGAAAGAGATGCAGCGCTCTTAAGGATCAGACTTTTTGCCTAAACTACGATAAATAAGCGAATCTATAAAGTTTTGTCTAATTTTGTTTCTGTGACTTTTTAGATAAACCAGAATACCATATGTTTTACTTAGTTATATTGTTTAATCTCTTATAGTTTACGTAAAGCTAAGAAAAATAAGGGGAAAAATGACCCAACTTCGGATTTTTTTTCTATCGAGGCAACTTTCAGCAATCATGTTTCGGCTTGTGCCAAAAACAAGGGTATATAGTCTAAATAACATATATTAAAAAATAAATTCACTCCCTTTTCCCGTTTAGTCACTAGAGCGATTGAAAAAACCTATAATTTTTCAAAGTAGCCCCTTAACGACGCGGTTGAAAAATGACAGTAGCCAGAGCCACAGAGATATAAAAAGTTTATTTATTACGGTCGAATCTCCACTTAAATGACTACTTCCATAGTAAGTTCATCATGGTAACGGAGATGGGAGCCATTTAGAACGCGGTTAAGTTAAATCTTTATTTTGAATACGGAATACCTACCCTTCATCACTAGAAAACTGCTTCAGTGGATTTGCGACTAACATGTTTAAGCACTTCGGATTACGAAAAACACAGCTTTTGAACTTATGGTTGAACTCAACGGACAAGTGACCCTGACACCTTTTAATCAAACATTTTATCCGATTACTATCTAATCTCACATCGTTAATTACAAACAATGTATCGATGCCTCTTCAACTCGTTCAAAACATTTATCAAATAATTGAGTGCCATCAAAATGTTCATGAAAAGTGTTGAAACTTACGATAAAGTAGATAATGATAATGAAGCACTCATCTGTAAATGCCTTAAAGTTAAAAGTTTGCTACATTAGCATGCGTGTTTTTAACCGACTTTAATTCCATAGAAGAAGGAGGTTCTGCATTCGGTTTGGTGTTTTTTCTTTATGTATGTTAACCGATTACTCCGAGACCCGTGGTCCGATTTGAGTCCCAAATTAATCTGGTGCTGTTCTGATGATGGGATCCATGAGTAATTGAGGGAACTCCTCAATTTTTAAAGGCACATGTATTTCTTAAGCAACTCAAGCATTTTCTTACGAAAACCACCAATTTGATAGAGTGGACCTGATGATGATGATTGTTTTGATGATAATGATGAAGATTTTCGTGGTTTATAGTTACCTCCGACATGTGTTGTCGAAGGAAAACAAATGAATAAAGAGGATTTAAAGACGTTTTTTGTTCTTTTGTAGCCCTAAGCGATGCGGCGAACAACGGACGGAAAGGCACGTTGCTTAGAATACTAAGTGGCACCACAATGCAATGACTCATTAGACTGTTTGTACAGTCGACGTCGAAGATATGTTTACATTTCTGCACCTTATTCCTTTCGAATAAGGTACAGAAGAAACATCTTTGACGTGGTGTACAGGTGGACACCATACCTACATATTTTGTAAGTCATCGTTCTAATTAGCTCTTTCGCTAGTATACCTGGCTGCTACTTATAGGTGGTCACTACCCGTAACTGAAATTATGTATTAAATGAAGAGAAAGAAAGACCGAGACGAGACCAGACAAAGGATCTCAGGATCCTTCCTTATTCTCACGTACCTATGTACCTACCTACTCCACACTAGTTTACTAGAAGATGAAATATTTAGATGACTTTTAAGATATTTTAACGCCCCTTTTTCAGTAAGGGGTCGACGGAAAATTATAGGTTAAATGGTTATCTTTACATTACGAATTCGCAATGTAATTGGAATTTGTTTTGTAAGTCATCATTGAAGCCTAGACCGTTAGTTAATGGATAGATGATATCATCCAAATCGATACAATTGTTCGTCAGCTCAAGATTGATATTTGTTATTAATTTCAGCTACCTACTATCGATATCTATAGCTACCTACCTACTAGCGGCGGCGGGGCGTGCATAGAGCAAGATTCCCTTCGGCCTGCCTAATTTTCAGGCACCTGAGCAGTTTTCCTACTTGCTCATGAAGAAATTGAGCTCCGGCTTGCTTAAGAATTTTTTTTACCCACCGCCACTACTACCTACCTACGTATACTAATAATATAATATATCTACCTAACTACCTAACAACATAGAGTCTCCCAAAGACAAGGCAACCAAGATAGCTCTTTCCCCTTTCACCCTTACTTTAATCAAGGTTGCATCCTCATCCCCTAATTCCGCTCCGAAACCCTGGACCATTTCTAAAATTTGTCCGACCGAAACATGATTTTTTGCCGAAACCGAAACCGAAAACGAAGGTTCGGCTCTAGGTTCAGTTTCGGCCGAAACCGAAACCGAAACTTTTATAGACATGTTAAAATCGTTGAGTTAAGTCAATAAGCCGTTGTAACGTGTTAAAGGATAGGTGGTATAGAATAGAGTTTTGACTGATCATCTTCCTAGCATATGTGCCGGCGTTTTCCCTACGGGCTCAATTGAGCCTGGGGTCCGCTTGGCAACCTAATCCCATGATAAAAAAAACTTGTTTATATACAACTCCATGTAATATCGGTATAAGGCGTATTTTGATCCCTAATTTTGTTTTGGATTGTAGAATTTTACATCGCTTTTGTTTGTTATGGTGCCGAGTTACGCATTGTGCGGTTAGATCTTTCAGCTTTTTTTTTTCGCGAAATAAATGCTGAAACGAAATATTTTCTAACAAAGGTTTCATATGAATGAACATAATTATATAACTTTTTGACAACTTTAACGTAAAATTTTACCTTCCTTATTAAAAATATAATTGTCACAAGTCGACCATGTTTTCGTACATATCTGTCAGACAACAGCTTTTTTTTTACTTTGGTATTTTTATACAGTTTAGGATCTGCTACGCTAAAATTAGCAATAAAATAGCTTACACGATTTAAAACTTGACTGATGTATTATGTGGAGTAAAATACAGATCAGTAAACAAAATAAAAATATGCATCTATCTCTGTGGTTCAAGTAATACATTTAGTTAAAAAAAAGTACTGAGGAATATATGAATCGAAAAAACAAACATTTGTGCTTTATTAAAAAATGGTATGTTTTCTTTTAAAGTATGAATACGATTTTTTTAATTTGTGTGTTATTTATTAGTTATTATACTGCAGTTAGTTACACAGCAAAGTTTCATCGACTGAGACATCAATGTTGTTAAATCTCCATAAAATAATTCGCCAAGATTGCATGGACTATTTTAGTTTTACAATCAGTATCTAAAATAAACCATCTAGTATTTTTATTTTATATCTTTGTGTATCATTTTCAGCGTACGCTGACGCAGTTCCTTGGGCAGTCCCTTTCCCTTGCATGAACTCGAGACTTAAATGTTAAATAAAATTATTACTTAAATTATATTATCATATCACACTTTGATAAAATAATCATCCAAATCACATGTACACTTTTTAGATATTTATTTATTATAATTGTATCACTTAAAAATGTTACTGAGACTGAATTTGTGGACCGAGTAAATACAATGTTGTAAGTTTCGGCGCGGCCGAAAGTTTCGGCCGTTTTTTGGCCGAAACCGAAACTTGGGCCGAAACACGGTTTTTTGGCCGAAACTGGCCGAAACCGAAACCGAAACTTCGGTCGGACACTAAAAATTATCTCAAGTTTTTCGGTCATCTATGTACCTAGTAAAGAGTATTAATAGTAATATTTTACCTTTGTACTATAGGTACTTTTTATACTTTACCAGCCTTAGAGCTTTAAACCAAGCGGAGTGGCCATTGACAGGCGTTCCCCTCTGCGGCCTCTGCCGAAAGTGTATGACCATCAGTGGTCATACTCATTGTATGGACTGACGTTTATTTGACGTGGCTATTTTGACGTTTCGCATACATTTGACGTTCCCCTCCCCCGCAAAAAACGGCAGACTTTTTCCGATAGAAATGAGAGCGCGTGTCGCATCCGGTTGGTTTAATAAATTAATAATCAAAGTTAGCAGCTGTTGCAGCCGCTAAAGTATAAAAAGTAAGCCGTAAGCTAAGTAGTATATATCCACTATAATCAGCCTGCGTAAAATGTTTGATCGCTGAGTCAGCCACTCTCTTGGCAAAGTACACATTTCAGCCTTGCAGCCAACTTTAACTAGCTGACGTCAAATATGTATAAGTAAACATTGCACTTTATATTGAATGAAGGTTAAAAATGTTAACATATATTATTATCTTTGAAATTTAGAAGTATTCTAAGAGCCTTATCACTATCACATTTGAGCGATTTGAAAGCGATTTCTATACAAAACTTGTACGCGGCGAACTCGCGGCGTGTTCGCTCCCATACAAAACTCGCTCGCAAATCGCAAGTGTGATAACGCTCCACAGATCAGGTTTGCAAGACTGTAAAAGATGGCATGTCTTGATTCTAGTGGGTCTACAAACAACAATAGTACAATACTAGTAGTCCGCCTCGAACTGAGAACTCGCGATTTACTTGCAAACGAGATGACAAATATAACAAGACCCCAAGGAGGATTTTTTTTCTCCTTCTAGCTCCATAGCCACTTGATCGATCCTACTCATATACGAACTTACAAATTTTATGTATCTCTGCTACAGCCCCAAGAAATTTCATAAAGATCAGAAAAACGTAACTAAAGTTATCGTCAGACAAACTATCGAAATCAAAAAGCCATCCAAATGCCGAGACGTCCCAGTAGGTGACAGTTCGGTCTGGAGTTGTTTGTAAGAACTCACTTCGCTTACGCTCCGCGAGTTTGATTTGACCGATTTCAATGGCGGTATTTGGATAGCTCTTATCGCGCTAATATCGGACCATAAATGTAAGTAAGTAGGCATTTGTAATTAGTTCATGAATTTGTAATTTGTGTAAGTTCATGAATTTGTAACTTGTGTAAAATATATAATCCTTTATATCCGTGTTTTTGTTTGGCTGGTATTATTTACTCCATAAATAGACCAAATAGGTACCTTTTGAGCCAAAACGGCGCTATGGCACGGTCAACTTTGAAAATGGAATAATCATATCGTAAGATTCTTTAAGATGTCCGAATTGTAGGAAGAAATCTCTAGTAAGATTCGTACATCTTAAAAAAATTACCATTTCTTTTGACGATTGCTGATATTATCTTGCGGTAACTGACTACTATCTGACTATAGACTTTATTATGCCGCAAAAAATAAAACAAGAACAATACAGTCCGTACTCGTATTCTTATCTTACGTGTCAATTGTAACACATGGCGATAAAAAGGCGATAATCGCACAGATGAAATGTTGTCACCAACAATAAGCGAGATGAAATCACGTCGTGGCGGCAACTGTTGATTGGTCGTTACATTATATTTAAAAAAAGTTTTGTCGGATCAAAAGTCTAAACTATATGCTAACCTGGCGAATTGGCATGACCAGTTCCTCAAATAATAACTACTTGATTGAGTGTTTTCAGTCATTACGGCGTATCGAAGTATTGTGTCATCTTTTATTTATAAATGGTCACCCATTTGTCATTGATAACCGCTTGATTTTTTTCCCTGTCACGGTCGTGATAATTTTCTTTTTGATTAAAAAAAGGAATGTAATTGACAAGCTTTATTGCATTACTAGATTTCAATAGGGTATTATTAATTTATTCCAATATATTTTTGAGCCGAAGACCCCGCCCACTCGCTGCAGGAATCTTCTGAAATTGATGGCCCTTCGTGATTGGATTTCGTTGGTGACGCTTTTCCTTTACATATTTCCTTTTCCACATCCACATGCTTGTGGTTCAGGAATATGAAGGGTAATAAGGTATTACCTATTTGTTTGTTATTTATTTATATTTAGGTAATAATAAATATATCTGTCCTCTTAGAATAAATAAACATTATAATGGGGAAATAAGTAAGCGCTGGTCTTATTAAGGCAGTAGTTGTTTAGCAATCACCTACGGCACTCCAAAATTGTATACAAATAAGATTGACATGATGGTTATTGGACATGTTAGATTTCTCAGCTGGGACAAAGGTTAAGTGAGTCAGAAAATCACAGAAGTTTTCGTCTTATGTACTTATTTCACTAGAATTCCGCGTAAAGGTTGTATTGTAGCGGCAGCGGTCACCCCGACCTTGCGTCGGTCATGCTGCGTTGCCAACGCCGGGCGTCGGCCTCGCGAAAGGTACGACGTGTCGGAGAACAACGTTCTATATAAGTTATATAACGTGTATGTGACTCGTGACTAAACTTACTGCAATTTAGGGTTATAGCACTTAACGCAGACTAGATCAAATTATAATATACATACATGTATAATCCATGGAAATTTAAGTATGACTTACGACTACACATACAGCCTTGGCCAGAAGTGTTGAGCATAGGTGTTTTTTGTTTACAATTTTGATGTTAAGCATTATTTCCCTATCCTAACAATGTACGGTAACGGTAAATGTTATATTTTATTTATAAATATAGAAAACTTCACTTAATAACACTTTCAAGGCACTTAAAAAATATGAAAACAGAAGGTACCAAAAATGTAAATTTAAGTCGGTGCGACATATTGCAAATATTCTATGCAGTTACTACTAACTTCAACAAAACATGCCTATTAGTTTAAATTAATTGACAAAATAACTTAAACAAAGATGGAAACGATGCACGATGGACTAAACTTTCCAGTTTTGTATGAAAATCGCATTGGTGCTCAACACTTCTGGCCAAGGCTGTACGTCGGAGTGGTCATTAAATTTTACTTTCTGGTCGTGCAGCTGGCCTTTTCAGTTCATAGATTCAGAATAGGGCTTTTTCTTATCGCTTGGGAGGGAACTTTTCCGCATGACAATATACCTATATAAAATAATAATAATAATATTTTGAATATTGCGAAAATGACATTCAAATATCACTAACTTAATTTTAAGGATAATTTCTATGATGCAAAGATCCTCACGTCTCGGATTTCCCTGCCTGTCACTCTTCTATTTTATTTATTCAATAGTAAGCGACAGTATTTATCTTTCTCATCGGTTCATACAGCTCGATCTATGATAAGTTGTATGATCGAGACCAGCGGTATATAATTGACAACACGTTTCATAAGAGCCGACATCACGCAACGAACGTGCTTGGCCCTTCCCGGCATAACATCTACACACATGGATTTTTCTACAACCTCGTGTGAACAATTATGATCTTTATGGTAAAAGCATAAGGTTTTTAATTATATTCTTAATATAGTGGAGTCTGTTATGCACTTGAACACGATTATGGAAATGTTATCTTTTTAAACTGTTGACTTCAGTTGTGTAAGAAAAGGTAACCAATATATTATTTGAGTTACAGACGTTAATTCGAATCTTATGGTATGAGATATACCACAAACGATTTTTGGGCGAAGATTTCATTAAATTTTTGAGAGCCATTTACCACATATACTCTCGTTATGAAAGAGCTGCTCGGTACACCATGAAAAGCCGCGCGGACTTCTGGTTTTTTAACGACCATCCCACGTGAAAAAGAACCAGAGTTGTACACCTCTACTATCATTGAAAATTGAAATGAATTGCTTCATTAACTATACATGTTACGAGCGACACACTAACAATTTTCTTGTCATTCTTATCTATATATGCTCGTCTGCATATGGCACTGAGAGCGTGACCCCTAGTAAGTGCAGTAGAGTTCTCGCACACCAGCTGGCCGGTGGGGTGACTGCACCACACCGTAGTTATAGTCTGGCAAACCAAAAAGCTCAGTAACAGTCAGAGTAACATGCTATACCCAATGCCCATCCCGTTTTTAGTTGTGAGAGTACTAGCATTAGAAAAAGACAGTATGATTTGATTTTCCTTGTCTATGCTTGAAGTGAAACAAACTCTGGCCAAACTATACCTGCGAGTTGACGACCGCGCTGACGAGCAGCACCCGCGCCGCGCGGTGCACCTCCACCAGCTGGCCGGGCAGGGGCGCGGGCGCGCCGGGCGGCTGGAACCACACCGCCGCGCCCTCCGACCACTCGGTCCCCCCGGACCCCGCCATGCTGAAACAAGAACATAAACGGTTATTTAAGATGTCTTTGATATAACGTTGTTCTGTTGCACATATGGGGATGGAGCTAAAGTCCGATGTGCGACTGCGGCTTTGAAGACCAAACCACTCAGCACATCGTGGAGCGCTGCCCAAAGCGACGTTATCAAGGCGACCCGGAGGACCTCTACACTAACTTAACGTCTGACGCGATCGACTGGCTGTGCAACCTGTAGGATGTCGATTTATAATAGTATTAATTAATCCTACAATGTTAAATACGCCATACGATTAAATAAATGCAGAAAGATTTAAAAAAGTCACGGCTATGAAAATTATTGCAATACCTACAGTAATATGGTAGGTGGTTAGGGACTTGTACGTAGGGTACTTAACTAACATGTAAATTTTAATTGGCATGTAGTGTAGGTTGTTCTTTGGTTGATTCATTCTTCAAATTCAAAATAAACAAATTACTAAACGCATAAGAAAAGGTTAGTACCTATACAACTTTTTATAGGTACTAGCCTATTTGAGTGTCCCTCTGACGTTACTGAGGCCTCTGCCTTTGCCCAGCAGAATTGGGAAATATGGAGATCCATGGGAGAGCCCCTGGATCTCCATATCTCCCGATTTTGCACTTCTTCTCTTCCGCCCAGTTGTTAAGGAAGGTATCTTAATCATCCCGCCATCTCCGTTTGGGCCTACCGCGCCCGCGCCCCTCTACCAGCACCCACTTGGTGGCTATGCTAGCCCATCTCTCCGGATGCATTCGTTGAACGTGGCCGTCCCAATCCCATTTGAGCCTAGCGGTTTTTTGCCTACGTCAGCAATACGCGTTTTAGAGCGCAGCATACTATTTCTGATTTCGGACGCGGTCGGTCTTTTTAAGAGTCGCCAGGACGCTCGCGTTCCCATACAAACGTAGTTTAGCTCTCATTTTAAAACGACATGCTTTAGAACCACGAAATTTGACATGGGCATTCTAGTAGTACAGATCCATGTCGGTAATTCGTTTTCGTTGCAATAAATTGTAATACAAAGAAAATACAGCCAGACACAGATTTACATACAAAACTTATTTTTGCTATATTTTCTTTGTATTACAATTTTTAGCAACGAAAACGAATTACCGACATGGATCTGTACTACCTACCTTTTAAAATGAGAGCTGAACTACGTTTGTATGGGGACGCGAGTTCACGCGAGCGTCCTGGCAACTCTTAACACCAAGAAGCTACCTAACCTTCAGTTTGGACTTCTGAATCTCTGTGATTGACCAGGTTTGGGCACCGTAGGTTAGGGCAGGCAAGATACACAATTACACATGTCGACGAGTTTTCGCTTCAGTGGCAATGGAAGGTTACCCTTCATTAGCTCTTTCATGGACCAGTAGCTCTTCCAAGCGTTGTTGACCCGACCTATGCAACTACATATATTAAATATGACTGGGGAATGAACACCCGCACAGTGCAACATTATCTGAGATGTCCGCAATTGGATGACAATTAAAGCTGGTATACGAGTACCGAAATGGCAACATTTTCATAGATAGTTGTGAATTTAATTTACCTATGCTTTGCTGGCTATGCTTTTCATTGAAGTGCAGAAAGTAAGGAGTAATACTTTTTATGTAGGTAGGTAGTATTAGTATTAGGTAGTCACGTCTGAAAATATGTATACTATGTTAAACTATATAAGTACACTTTGCCCAGCAGAGGGACAAGGCCTCTCATGCGCAAGAGGGATCGGGCTATAGTCCCCACGCTTGCTCAAAACGGATTAAGGACTTCACATACACCTTTGAATTTAAGTAATGTGACAAAAATATATGAACTATTCAGGAATACGTAAGTATTTAATATTTATTTTTCTATATCAATATCATAGCATAGCATAAAGGTGATCTTCGTGATGACTTGATTAGAAGTGGCGTAGGCTGTGTGCTGTGTTTAAATGGAACTCAGCGAGCGGTGGCCTCAGACATAATGGGATATTAATTAAGTACAAATTATTTTTTTGTTGCAAATTTCTAAGCTGCTTGACGACACAATGATTAAGTTAGGGAGGAGGAAATAACGGAAAAATAACCTTTTTATTATTTTAGCTTTATTTTATTCTGAGCAGAATTATATTATTATTTTCATTTCATGTACAAATTACTTAAAATAAAATTAACTCTAAATATGGCTTCTACTTAGAAAACACTTCCGAAATCGGGAGAGTTATAAGTAGTATGGAGAGCCGTAGCCGTACTGACACGGACAGGGGTCGTACGGCGCCGGGTAACAGCCGCAAGTGCACGGCGGCGCGGGCTCCGGCACGATGCACACCGGCGGCGGCGTCGGCGGCTGGAAGCAGATCGGCGGCGCCGGCGGGGGCTGCACGCAGATCGGTGCGGGCTGCGGAGGCTGGAAACAGAACGGCGGCGGAGGCGGCACTTGGAAGCAGATCGGCTCCGGCGCGGGCGGCTGCACCGTCACAGGCGGCAGCGGCGGCGGCTGCACGGTCACTGGTGGCAGCGGGGGCAGGTTCACGTACATCGGTGCCGGCGCCGGCGGCTGTACGCTCACGGGCTCGGGCGGCGGCAGCTGCACGCACATGCCTGGCAGAGGGGGAGGCTGCACGGTCACCGGCGGTGGGCACGGCGGCTGCACCGGCACCGGAGGCAAAGGCGGAGGCTGCACCATCACCGGTGGTATCGCCGGCGGCTGGATCATGATCGGGGGCGGCGCCGGCAGCTCAATCATGATCGGCGGGGGCAAAGGAATCTCCACCAACATCGGCGGCAGTGGCGGCGGCTCCACGTACAACATTGGCGGCTGCGGCGGGTTCACCGTCACGGGCGGCAGTGGGGTCGGGTTCAGGTACAGCGGAGGCGGGCAAGGAGGCGTCACCATAAACGGCGGTGGGGGAGGAGGAGTAATAGTTAGAGGAGGTGACGGTGGAGGAGTGACAGTTATCGGCGGAAGGCACGGCATCTCAATGGTGATTGGAGGAGGCGCTGGAGGGTTGATGCACATTGGCGGTGGAGGAGGGGTCGAAATGTATATCGGTGGTGGAGCGGGAGGCTGGCACGTGCATGGTGGAGGAGCGCACGAGCATGGCGGAGCGCAGCTGCAAGGGGCATAAGCAGGTGGTGGGGCGCAGCTACAAGGAGGCGGGTAGGGAGCTAGGGCGGCGGAACAAGGGGGCGCGAGGAGCGCAGATCCGCAGCCGCAGTAGTACTGCCCGACGGACAGCTGTGGAGGAAATGATAGCACTTGAGCGAGCAGAAGAGGGTCGTTCTACTTGCTCAAGACATTAGAGCAGCTATAGCCTATGTTGGTTTTTATAAGCAAAGAAAACTTATAAGAAAAGTATTGCCGACTATATGAGTGACGAATTGAAAGTAAGTAAATACTTCTAAAATATTTTAAGGTAGATGAAAACAGCATTAATGCACGGATTTAAAACTTCATAAACTAGCTAGAAAATTCTCGAACTTCGATAGCAAATAACCAGATTTTTGTAAAATAAGTATAGAATAGAACTATCCAGAGAGAGTACTATCAGAAATCAGAATAAAACAAATTTCCAAAAAATATGGCATGTGAAAATTCGTTAAGATTGTATTCAAGATTTAGCAAAAACTTATAAAAAACAATGCTAACTCAATTACAACAATTTCGTACAATTATTAAATTTAACTTAATTTAATTTGTCACTTCTGCCAAAGGAGTGGCTGCGACTTTTTGCGTGTTTATTGCGAATATATGAGTTTAATGGAAATAAGAATTTTAAGTGATTGATCCTTTTAGCTTATTAGAGTAAATATTAGGATTTAGAAGCTTACCTGAAGAAACCCTGCCAGTAGCAAACTCAAAAGTATTGTTGGAGCCATCTTGACCGATGACCGACTTGCCCTACCCAGTGCCCTGGCCTCGTTATATACAACCTATTTCCTCAGACTAGGTCGCAACAATATGCAATGTGAAAAGTTATCGTATCACCCATATTTACAAACGATCAGTTACCACAGGCAGCGGTATGGCTCGATAAGCCACGTCTAGGATGATAATACTGGTTACGTAATGGTGGCACTATGCTAAAATTGCAGGCAATGTGACAGATATAGGTCGAATTAGGGTAGATTGACGTCTATTTTTTTCAAAGGTGTAGTTTTTATTTATTTTAGCAGGGTTTCAATGTTTTATTTCACATGCAAAAAATATTACATTAAATTAACATTGTGCATAATATGCATTTAAGAGACATTCTTGTGTGCAAATTTTAATGACCCGGGTCAAACTCATCTTCGTAATTTTTTTCATATAGGTACTTATTTAGTGACACTTGGACAGAGACACAAACCTGAATATAAGTATCTTTACAGTTTACGCATTACATACGGAGCAGTACCTAATAATTAGACAGTCATAGACGAATGTTTACAATTTTCAAACTATGATTAACAAAACCAAATTTAGTAACTTGTTAGCATTGTCTTCGAGATATTTTTCAACAATAACTTAAGTAGCTACATTCTACACAATTTAATATTCACCTCTAGAGAATACAAAACTGAAACAATAGAATGGCATTTATTATTCAAATGTTATATTATAAAGATGCAAGATGGTTCTCATACTTCATAACATAGTTACGTAACAGTACACACCTTTAAAAACCAGTGAACTAAGCAGAACCTATTTCCACCACGCTTTGGATGTTTACGAGTATAAAGGTTTACGTTAATTTATTGACGGATTTAATAAATAAGAGTTGGTCAATATCGATTAATATTTTTCTATCCATATCCTAAAAATAACACTCTAAATAAATTATAGGTACACGGGGAATCTTGTATATAAATATAACTCTTGTAAGCAACCAGTTTTCTCACCAATCGACTCGCTTAAGATATCTGTAAACACAGTGAAACTTCATTGTAGCAATTAGCTGCATTCTCAAGAACAAATATGCCGTTTTACCTCACTAGGAACCTGCCAAAAGTAAAATCGTCATAACTTCGCACCTGCGATGTCCGAATGTCGTTTCACTTTTCACTTTCTGTAATTAAGCGTTGATATTTGTGTGTTCAGAATCTGATGAATATCTCCACTTGCGTACCGGCTACTTGGCTGTTTCTACCGGGCCTATATTCGACAAGCATAACTTGTTATGAACTTATGACTGCAGTGGATTAACTTAGGTACTTACCTGTGTCTATTGGCTTTCCCTCACATTGTACTTAGGTTACTAGCAGTGTCGGGTGTGTATCAAACATTCGTGCTGCAATGTAAACCAACCAAGCCCACTGTGAAATATAAGTACACTTTCAAACTAAAAAAAAAAATCTTCGAATGATCAATCGGTGAACAACGTGTAGGGGCGGCCACCGAGTCCACCTGCAGTCCGCCTGACGATATCGGCCTGACAGTTGTTCAGAGCCGGTAAATTTTTGTTATAACTGACAGGCCGAGATCGTGAGGCGGGTTGCAGACGGACTGATAGTCGGTGGCCGGCTTTACATACAAAAAATCGCAAAAACAAAGATCCCGACGATATGAAAACCTCCTCCTTCAAAATCTCGAAATCGGTTGCAAATAGAAACGAATGTAAGCAACATCGCCACAATCATGCCAAATTCATAATTCTAACAGGTATCTCACGTGATAAGCAGACGCGGATAAATCGCGACGGCTCGACCTCTGACCTCTGACCGAGAAACTAATGGCTGGGTTTGGACCTCTGTTACTTAACAATAAACTATGAATCATGGCTGGCGGAGCGAATCGATAATGTCATCAATTTCTATTTAATTATTTGCTTGACGATGCAGTAGTCAAAAACTCGTTCTTACTGAGATCCTTAGGAGAGATCATTGTCAATCAGTAGACGTATTTTGGATTTTGGGCCGCTAAGATGAGATGCGCAAACATTTGCGTTTGAATTACAAAGTGAATTTAGTCTTCAGAATACCCGTATTGCCCGTCGATATAAAGGTATAGTTTATACAGTTATATCGGAGAGGTGCTGAGTGTGGCCGTGGCCGCAAATTCGCTGCAAAAATTGGCTATGTCAGTCACGTAAAGGCAGCCACCTCCTCCTGAAGATCTCGACCTGTCAGTTAGAACAGAAATTTGCCGGCTCCGAACAACGGACAGACCGATATCGTCAGGCGGACTGCAGGCGGACAGAAAGTCGGTGGCCGGCCGCCCTAAGAGCGCACTAGCGTCGCTCTCAGCGGTAGAATACAGTCGCTGTAGCCGAACGGCTAATTAATAGTCCTAGCGGTACACGCCGAAATTCAGTATAATGCTGCAAATGGTGTTAAAAGCATAAAAATCGGACCGATTGATCTTTAGGCCAAATGAATCGATTCGGCCCGTAGCAGTAAAAAAAAAAAAAACAGAGTGCAGTTATGACGTCATCTTTTTTTGTATGGAAAAAAAAAATTTTGTTCTGAAACCTATCGTGTGTGGTATCAAATGAAAGGGCTTTCTGAGCTAATTCCAAAAATATGTCACATCATTACATTTCAGTCACATGTTTGAAATAAACATAAAAAACATTTTCAAAACATACCAAGTTTGGGCTCCTCCAGATACGACACCAAGGAATATTTTTTTGTAAAATATATCTCAAATGATACCTAATATCCTCATATCTAACCCCAAGAATGCAATTTTGAAAATAATTACATTTTGTATTTTTTTCTGATTTTTAATGTTTACAAAGTGTGTCGTATTACTCAATACGAGTACGAGTACCGTAATATCATCCAACTTTGCCCCCAGGCGAAACTTTGCCCAACATTTTGAACAAATTCATTAATTTACGTAATTTTATAGTATTCTGGTGCGGGAAAGTGTTGATGTGAATCTCACAAAATGGGAACGCAAGGTGAGTAAAACCCATACTTATACTTATACCTGTATATAATAAGGCAATGGGGAAAGCCAGTGAAACCTTATTGTAGAGGGTGCTCTTTTAGATTCCATACAATGAGGAAAAGAAACAAAAGATGAATGGTCCTTAACAATGTACGGGAACTATGTACAGTTATAAGGCTTTTCTTATGCAATTGTTTCCCTATAGCTTTTTGCTCCAGCATTTTCATTTTAGAGTATTGTGACAGTTGCCATTACTCTAGATTGTTTATATCGTAATTCGATTTCAAAAGGATAATAAATGAAGAAGTCTTGATGTGGGCAATGTTACGTTGTAATGTAACAACTAGTGATGGCCAACTTTGCCCAAGACAAAAAAAATCTTAGGGCTATCAGCTTTTTGTATTAACCACTCGGCACGAAAAAATGTGATTATTGTTTTTGAAATATATATATGACGTTTTGGAACTGTTTCTTAATTTTTTTTAATGTAATTGTTAATGTGAAACCATAGTATTCAATATATACATAATTTTCTTTGATCTGCCGATTTATTTGTAAACATTACTAAGATAGGTTCGTTATGATTTGTTTCTATTATAAATAATGAAATATAACTCATTTAATTATGTTTTGTTTAATAAATAAATAAATAAAATAAATTAAAGTTCTATTTCAGGCAATCGAAGGCCCATATTTTTGTTAGTAATACAGACTTAGAATCATTAATTTACATACTAATGCATGAAAAATAAATGCATGACTAAATTAAAAAAATTAAGTCAAATGAGACAACCCTTGTACTTTGGAATGCTTGTAAGCACCTTGTACTAGGGGTCACAAAACCGGTTTCACCGAAACCGAAAAAACCGGAAAAACCGGGTTTCACGCCAATCGTGAAAACCGGCTTTCAGATTTGGAAAAACCGGCTTTTCGAGTTTTTCGATTTTACACTTGTAAGAGTTGTAATACATTTTATCGGCGATTGAATAAATACGCCGTATGCTATTGCAATTTGTAAGTCCTACCTTTTAGTTTATCAGTAAACATAGGTACTAAATATGTATACATGAATGAATGTATATTGAAATATTATGCGTTTTCAACCGACTTTAAGATTTCGATCGAAGGAGGAGGTTCTCAATTCGTCGGGATATTGATATGTACCTTACGTCACTCTGGGCGGTAAGTGAGATTTTCCGCCCACGGGCGCAGCAGCAAAACTCACTTCACACCCAGGAGAAGACGTAAAATTGTGTACGCACCACGGGCGGTAATAAGGAAGGCCTCAGATCGCTTGTTTATGGCCCTTACCTTCGGTTCGGGCCACGAATGCAAGCGATCTGAGCCTTTCCTTATTTTACCGCCCTAGGTACGTAATGTACTATAATATGCTCTCGTGTTTATATGAAACACCATTGTTGAAAGTTGTCACTATAGAAAAAAAAACCGAAGTTGGGTGGGTTTTCCCTTTATTTTTCTTGGCTTACATACCTAAACGAAAAGATAGTAAGCAATATAACTGACTTTAAAATATGAATATTCTGGTAATTCTGGTTTATCTAAAAACTTACACAAGCTAAATTGGACAAATCTTTGTGGATTCGCTTATTTATCGTTATTTGTTCAAGAAGTCTGATCCGTTATCCGTTGCATTGCATTTCTGTTTTTAGTGCACGGGCGCATATACAATCTAAAGCATATACTTCGGTATTCTAAAATAATTTTAAACAAAAAAAGAACCGACTACTTCATTTAGGTTAGGATTCCCTTTTCCAAGAGGAAATATCCGATCTTCTGTAAAAATACTGAATTCACTATGTGTGTCTACTGTCTATAATAGTCAAAGAGTTCCCTCGATTTCTCCAAAATTCCATCATCAAATCCGGACCAGGGGGGCGATTTTTGGCAGCTGAACGCTCGTATAAAAAAAAATTAAGCTCGAAAATAATCGCACACAAAAGTTTGTCGCCAATTTTTTTGCATGGTGTTAATATTTTATATAATCATGATTTAAAATTCCCATCGCTATTATTTTTAAAACATAATTTCCTCGTTTTATTTAGAGTTTTAAGACTTTTAAGTATCACTTTCGAGTGCTCGAATCTCAAAAATCACCCCCCTGGTGACAATGGGAGCAACTGTGAAGTATATATACTCTTTTAAACAAAAACATATTTTTTCAAATCGGTCCAGCCGTCTTCGAATAATCGGTGAACATACATAAAAAAAATTGTAAAATAGTCCAGGCATTTTATTTTCACTTGTATGGGAAAAATGACAAATTTGGAAATAATTCATAATAGCAGAAGTATTTAGTTGTATGGCTTTAAAGTCATGTTAATCATTGCCTAGACCGAAAATCCTACAAAAATTTGAACATGAAAAAATCGTCATTTAATTAATTTCTAAATAATCCCCTAAATAAATAAATAAATATTTTATTATTTATTATGGTTCCTTAAGACAGGTTATTTATGGATGACGGAAAATCAGACAAAAAAAAGAAACGCTTCGTATATATTTTGATGAATATTTACTTCCCGATGGAAAGTTTGTAGAATTTGTTAAAATGAATTTGTTAGAATGACATTTTAAAACTATACAGCGTGTATTTTTGATATTACCACATAAGCTATGGGTAGTTAGTACCTATAGACCCTAATAAACATACTTCCATATGTTTTATTAAAATTTTACGACTTTTATTTATCCATATAAAATATTTCAGCACGCAATGTATTGCTCCTACCTGATTACTTTGCCTTTAAAACGTCACAATTGATATGTGTCACATTGTACTGTATACGCAGTACATTGCTGAGTGAAATAAATTAAAAAATTAATTGCTCGGTGTTAATTAACAATTAACTAAATATTTATTGCAATGTCGATTTAAAACATCAAAACCTGCTTCTGGTTTCCTTTTGTGGTAATATCAAATATACACGCGGTATAAACAAAAAAATCGCTGTTATAAATTAATGTGTGAAAAAACGTATCTTTACCAGAGTAAAAACGTAGATCCCGATGAATTCAGAACCTCCTTCGATCGAAATCTTGAAGTTGGTTGATAAATTCGGTATGGTAGTATGGTAAGTACAGCGAGCAGCTTTCGAAGAGACGCGTAATTTATTAATGTATTATTTAGCATTTACTTTCGTAAAACGATTCATCTGGCTAAGTTATACCTATACGTGCGATTTCCAGAAAAGGAGGTTCCGGAAGATGTTTTTTTGTTTTAATATTGTTAATTCGCGAAGATTTTTGGTTCTAATAATGAAAAAACATATAAAAAGTCTCATATGTTGTGAAATGGCTAAATATTAAAGTATAAAATCATTATTTTCCGTTTTTTTTCACTTCTTATATGTAAAATCGAAAAATCACCGAAAAACCGGAAAACCCGGTTTTGCTGGTGTACTAAAACCGAAACCCGGTTTTCAAAAAATGTTAGCGGTTTTGTGACCCCTACCTTGTACCGTAAAGATTAAAAACGCGTACCTATCATTGCCCACCTAATTTGTACAAAAGTTTCCGTACTTATCGCTGAACTATTTAAAGGGGATGATAGGATTACCCTAGAGACTTGCTGTAATTCTTGTTTCAATACTATAATCGCATTATTTAAGCGCAAATCGACTTGAGCAATGTTGGGTAAAACTCGATATAACTTTACCCACCCTCAAGTTCGCAAAAAATGGGATAAACTTAATTCGCTTTAAGTAAGAAAAATCCTGATATGTGCAACCCGGGTTCCTCGAGCTCACCTATCACGTTATATCAAAAGAACGTGTAAACAGAGTTTCATTACTCCGAGAATTATTTTGTCTATACAGGGCTATAATACTAACATGTATAAAAAATAGTTTAGATACTATGGACGATAAATAATAAGAGTGCAGTTTGTAATCAAATATTTATATTTATACTATTTATTAACATATTAATTTTTAATAGATATAAATTGATAGATCCCACATTCGTAATAATGAAAAATTAAAAAAAAAAAACTTCGTGAAATTATTTTCAAAATTGCTTTCTTGGGGTTTGAAATGAGGATATCAGGTATCATTTAAGGTATATTTTACAATAAAATATTCAACCGTATCGTATTTGTAGGAGCCCAAACTTGGTATGTTTTGAAAATTATTTTTATTTTCATTTGAAACAAGTGACATAAATATAATATGATATTTTTTTAGAATTGGCTCAAAAAGCCCTTTCATTTGATACCACACACGAAAGGTTTCAGAACAATTTTTTTTTTTTATACAAAAAAAAGATGACGTCATAACTGCACTCTGTTTTTTTTTTTACTGCTACGGGCCAAATCGATTAATTTGGCCTAAAGATCAATCGTTCCAATTTTCATGCTTTTAACACCATTTGCAGCATGTTTAAGGCGTACCGCTAGGACTATAAGAGATGATGATGATGATGTGGTATAGTTTGGCCAGGGTCTGTATTCCTTCAAGCATAGACAGAGATAGTCATATTATCTCTTTCTTAGGCTAGTACCCTCACTACTTAGTAAAGGATGAGAATAGCTTATTAATTTCACTGTTACTGCACTTATTGGCCAGCCAGACTATGTGTGCAAAATATTCACAATGCGTCAACGCGAGCGAAGTTGCAAGTAAAATGTCAACTCAGTCAGCGATGTCATTGCACTATGTAAAGTGTGACTCAAATTAAACGCATAAAACGTTTTACCGACGCGCTATACTACAGATTATTGGTCGCGCTGTCAAGTTCACATTTCTAAATCCGTATCGGAACACACCTCCAGCGACCCAGAAAGAGTTCATCGGAATCCGGCAACGCCGAGACAATCCCAGATGTGGATCCACACCTTTGTTGAATACCAAATTTAAAATTGTCAACATTTGCGGAAACAGTGCTCAGAGTCCTCGTGAAAGTTTATGCTGCTCTAGGATATAAACTCGCGGAAATTGGCAGTAAAATCGCATGTAAAACAATAGACACGTAGGTCACTGGCTCTCTGCCATAGATATTATCCAGATAAACACGGAAGGTCAAGCTCAAAAGGAAGGACGAGTGCGTTGGTCGCATACGCGTTTAGGAGGTTAATCGCAGAGTCTTATTCCAGCCGCGCGTGGCTTTCTCGACCCGCGCTGCATTGCAATAATATCTTGATAATGTCAAAGACAATCATTTTGGCGGTTGGTGCTTAAATTTATCTGAGACCAATAGTCTATTTAATAAAGCTACAATTGACAATTTACAAGCGGTAGTCTCTTACTAACACATGAGGTTAGAAAGAGACTACCGATTGTAAATCGTCAATTATTAAATAGGCTACAAGCTGTCTTAAAATGCTTATCGACTACTGTTTTTCTATTCGTCTCCAGTAGGTACCACTAGATTTGCTTTGTATGTAAAATTAATAATAATAGAATAATATAGTTATTTAGAACTAATATAGAAAATGTCACCTTTGCTTCAATACTAAATTCTAAAACCAAAATTATAAAAACCAAAATTCTAAAAACAAACACCTTCATACCTTTTCTTGATAGCTAGCAAGCAAAGCCAAATAAAAAGTCAATAAGTTTTAACTTGTGGATTTTATTTGTACCTAATGAATAGGTACCTACTTTTTTATAAAATTATCGAATATATCCGGAAACTTCGACTCGCACTGTTTTTATGACTACAAGGCTTGCATTTGTCATCCCAAATTAAGATAACCACTGACAGTTAATACCCATACATTCATTTGGCTGTTTGTTTTCCACATATCTTCATAAATAAATATGGATGGGCATGGGCGCAGCGTGCAGGGAAAGGTAGAAAGTGCAAACAATAATTTATTCGAATAATTTCCCGCCATAAAGGGCCTGAATGCTAGAAAGTTGCGTGGCCATTAGTGTCCCTTCTTTCTAGAAAGCCTGGGGTCTCAGCTACAATAACAATTTTTCACGCAACTCATAAGTTGCGTATTGAAAAACATGAAAGCAGTTGGTTTCCCGAGGTTTGCTTTGCTTGTAACAGTTGTAGTAACTAAAGATCTTTGGTAAATACATTTATAGTTGTACTGAGCTAAATAGAAACGTACGTATTGTGACGAATATTAACTCGAAAGATTTTTTGATGCAATAAGAGGCCGGGTTACCTTGATTAGAGAGTGTTTATTAGATTAGAAGAGACAATGTATCACAGGTTTGTTGAGGTTTACGAATAGGTACGGGTACCGTCAACTGCTACAACTTTGCCTACGATGTACAACTGTGAAGGTGAAGAAAACCACGAGAACTGGTGAAGAAAACCATATTTTTCAAGCCAGGAAAAGTTGTGCATTGTTGGCAAAGTTTTAGCAGGCGACGGTAAGCAGTATTTTTTTTAAATGTCCACAATCAATTGAATGGTGACAACACCAGACTGGAATTCCATTCAAATGAAAAAAATATCACGTTGAGAAGTTTTTGTAACAGGCTAAACCAAAGCTAAACTGATTTTAGAGCAGACGCCTCTAAAACAGCGGTGCCAATCCACCGCGTTTCTGCAAAATTACCCACACGCGATACCCCATCGCGTATACTATTTATGCCGCAAAAACACAAGGGTGACATTCCTATTGCTTGATGAATACTTGCTTCAGGCGGACCAGCTTGAGATTGAGCCAGAGTAACGCATTGGTATCACGGGACTATTGTAACGCAACGAAACAAAATAACATCTAGGTCGCTGGATTTGAGAACGATACATTTTGTAATGTTGTCTCACACCCTTCAGCAAGCAATGCGTTTCGAGATGCTTAAAATTACTGGGTTGGAGTGAGTCTCCTATAATTATGTGGGTGTTATTTAGAGGAATTATATTTAAAAGATGAAACACAGTAAGAGAAGCCGCTCCAAAAGTTGACTGACGATCCGGTCATGCTCCCAGGGATATATTGGATGAGGGCAGCACACGACTTGTGAATCGTTTGAGAACCATGTCTAGTTGTGGACGTCTTTCCACTGATACTCATGGCTAAACAGACTTATGAGTCTTATGACGCTTCGGACTAAGAGTAACTAAGCATTAGATAAATACCTGTACTTCGATAGCTATTACTCGGCTAGCGACGACAATGCCGAGCGAGGAGCGGAGCGCGACCGAACGCAGTTATTCTACTATTGAGGTTGATTCATATTCATAACATAATACATAACTAATACAACAATCATGAGGTTTAAAAATTTGGGTCAAGAATTTTCTAGGAACATATACCTATTCTACTTAGAAAACTTGTTATTATTAATTTCCACTAATCTCATTGGAATGAATGGAGGAGAAGAGGGGAGGCCTTTGCCCAGCAGTGGGACACGAAAGTATCGGGAGAGGAAAACCAGATTACACCGCGGTCGACCTTTTTGTGTGGAGTTGGGACTTAGAGGGGGCTCTAGTTGCCCGAGGAGGAATTCATTGTCGACCAATGCTGAAACAACATTTCACCGGGGTTACCGGACCACATTGTCGATTCGGCAGCCTCAATATATGCCAACTGAATCTCTAGGCAGAAATCTGCGATCTATATCATAGGCATAGTGTGCAATTTAGGTTTTCCTCTTGTTTGAACTCAATAGTTTTAAGTTTTGACTAGCCGGAGGGAATCGAGTTTTATGCTCTACCACTGGTCTGTACTCAGTACCTAAATAATTTTATTCTGGGATGCAAACTTTGGTTAAGTATGTAGGTATTATTTGTTGATCTACATTCTAAACAGTCACTGTCAGTGCATCTTACCACTGATACCCAGATAAAGACATCCAAACAAAAAATCTTAAAGAAAAGCTGATCAGTAATCAGTGGCAGTGACCATGCTGTGAAGCGGCAAATTATACATCATAAGCAGGTCCCGTTAGGACTGTCCCAGGCCCACTGTCTGCTAGGGCCCTAGTTCATAAATGTGTGGACACAAATCAGGTTTCTAAGAACATAAGACTTTCTACAACTAGAATAGTAGATATGCCTCGGGCGACATGCTATTTATTTTTTACTTGTGTGTGGTCGCGATTTGAATATTTCGAAATGTATGTAAAAGAAATGGTAGTACGAAAATGTATGCGAGATTTCTACTAGGTGGGTGTGATTGTGTCTGTACAATGATTGAACCACAAGTGATAAGTTCTGAGCCAATTCGACACATCCACAGTTAAAAAAATAATCCTAGAAAGCAACCTACTTACTTTGACCACCATGGTAGTGATGCTGATGATATATAAATCCTAGTTGTGTATAATTATGTCCATACTCACAAGTAGCCACTGTAATGCAACTATACCAACCTGCTAAAGTAGTATTAAGTCATTTTAGGCCAAAAAAGCTGGTAAATGCTCACGAAAACATAATGGGCAGCGAGAGACAAAAGCCTGGGGGCCCATATTTGAATTACGAGCGCGCGAATTAAAAGAAATTAAGCTCGAAAATAAACGTATTTAAAGTTTGTCGCTATTATTTTCGCATAAAATTAATAGTATAAATAATCATGATTTTAAAATTCCTATCGCTATAATTTTTAAAACATCACTTAATCGTTTTATTCACATTTTTGAATGTCGGATTCGACCGCACGAATCTCAAAAATCGCCCCCCTGCCCTGTACCACCTTGTTCCTTTAGCCGTCAACACAGTGAATCCTCCTGTTTTTAAAGGGTCGGCAACGCGCATGTGACACCTCTGGAGTTGCAAGCGTCCATAGGCTACGGTAGCTGCGTACCATCAGGTGGGCCGTATGCTTGTTTGCCACCGACTATTCATTAAAAAAAAACCACTCGTGACATAAAGTTTGGTTGGAGACCCCTGCTCTACAAGTTCTATTTTCTATTATAATATTACATCGTTCATTGGTTTATCAAAATCAATTAACCGGTTTCAAAGTTGTGCCCTGCCAAGATTAATTAAACGACGATTAGACTTCTTGCATATTCATTGTTGCATTCAGTGATTCGGGTTACGATTGTGACAAGACATTACGCGTAGCGGATTGTCTGTTCAATATTTAGTGGCTCGCGTCGATAGCGGGAAGGAATGCCGCGAATGGCAAAGTTGAAGTGACAAAGATACGCAGTCGACTTTTTATACGACTATGGTGAAGCAAAAATGAGGATGATGATTTACAAATACCAGTGCCATGGTTCATGCTTTACGCAGACGACATAGTGCTCTTCACCAAGTCAGCTGAGGACATGCAAATCCAGCTTACATCTTGGACTAAAGCTTTGGAACAAAATGGCCTAAGAATTAGCAGGAGCAAAACCGAGTACATGCAATGCAAATTTTCTACCGAAGCCCAAGACGATAGAGACATGTGCATCGGAGAACTTCCTCTACCTAAAGTAACTAAGTTTAAATAGGATCTGTCATCTGTGGGACAAGGGAAGGAAGAAGAAGAAGAAGAAGGTTAAAAATGAGGGTTAATTATGATTTTGACCGCTATGTTAGCAAGGTCAAAATTACTTTAATAAGACTCTAGACCAGCACACCTAGGCGGAGATGGCGGGACGATCTTGACGTTTTTCGTGGTGATTGGGTTGATATTGCCTTAGACAGAGACACGTGGAAGAAAGAGAGGGAGGCCTTTACCCAGCAGTGGGACACTACAGGCTAATAAAAAAAAGACTATTGGAAATACTTGATAAGGAGATGAAATAATAAAAAAATTACAGTTATAGGGACTGCCGATAGAAGTGAAAACTTAGAACTTTTTATTTTAGGAAATAATAAATGATTTAAATTTTCACTTTTATCTTTTGACTTTGAACTTTGGACTTCACTTCACTTAATTTTACATTTAATTTTAAATGTTTCTCAATCGCATGGCTTGTGACGGTGTCGGAGACGCGAACCCACAAGATTTTCCCCTAACAAAAAGTGCCCAACGCGGCTAAAGAAGTTTTCACGTCAAAAATAAATAAACACGCTGCATATATTAGACTTCAACGCGTAGCCGAGTTTCAGTTGTCTGTACCTCTTATATTAAACAAACTAAGAAAACAGGTACTTGGTAAGAACGGTTACCGAAGCGATTTACAAATACTTGGACCATTTCAATAAAATGTCAAACGTGCATGACCCGCGAGGTTGCCTCTCTGAACCTGGCAGGTTAGGAGGATGCCTACGCGATGTTTGCATGTCGGAATCCCGAGAATCTTTGCGCAACACTGTTTAGTAACAAGTGCCAAAAAATAAAATGTGGCTTTGTAAAAACCTAAATATATATACCCTTATAATATACAGGGTGTAGCAAAAATACTGGTGATTCGTTTAAGGGCATAATTGGTATCGTATTGCGACTAAGAAAAAGTACAAGAAAAAAATTTTGGAGGAGAAAAAAAAGGGGGCAGGTGGTCCCATCCGGCCGATCCTCCATAGTAAACCAAAATTTTTTCAGCGCGAAATTTTTTTTTTACTTTTTCATATTTAGAATAGGTACGATACCAATTATGCCCTTAAAAGGATTACCAGCATTATTGTTACAACTTATATGGCAAATTTTTAGATTACGAAAATATTAAATTTCGGTCCATAAGCATGATCAGCGATCACATCTACTACTGACATTGTATGATAAACATGTCACTTTATCACCAAGAGGTGTCAATATGAAACCAATGCTTTCCCTACAGGCGACAAGCGACCTTCAATCCACGGCCTGTTCAGTCCAACTACCTACTACTGTGAGTAACCAATGATCAACCAATCAATGCATCGAACCTTACACAACTCCACGTTAAAACTGCCTATACAGAGTGTAAAAAAAATACTGGTGATCCGTTTAAGGGCATATTTGGTATCGATTTGCGAATAAGAAAATTAGGGAAAAAAATTGGACGTGAAAAAGAAAATTTTTTTTTGGATGGGACACTTCGTCCCAGCCGGCCAACCCTCCATACAAAAGCCATATATTTTTTCGTAAGAATACGATACTAATTATGCCCTTAAAAGGATCACCAGTATTTTTGTTAAACCCTGTATACTATCTGCCAGCGCCGCATTCTGTCATTCTTCCACATTGCTAGACCTTGAGAACCGGGTGACTTATGCGTTTCAAAATGAACCAGTCCACTCAGTCCAGCTTGTGATCCGACCAGTCCACTCTCGATGGCGAAACGGTCGGTAATGAGCTCGGAAGTTAGTTATTGCGACCTACTATGTCATTATACTCGTTATAATTAGGTTATTATGGATTGAGATTGCCTCATTGATCGTGAATGTCTTTTGGTATTATTTCATGTGCTTTGAATCGATCCTAAGACAAATGTTATTAAAAGCAGCAATGTTATTCCAGCAATAGCCGGGATAACCACTCTCTTGCTTCTGGTAGATCTAGTTACTAGCCATATATCCCTTATGACATATACTTATATAAGATAAGATAAAGATTTTTTTATATAATAGAGTTCAACAAAAAATATCCATCAAGTAGATATCTGCAAATAGAACATTTTTTTTTTAAATAAAAAAAAAAAAATTAAAAAAAAAAAAGGCATTTATTTCGGACGAAAAAATCCATATAGTATATGTTAGTATTACAAAAAATATAGTATTTTTTTTTTTTTGTTACCCCTGTATTTTACAATTAGAGTCGCCAGGACGCTCGCGTGAACTCGCGTTCCCATACAAACGTAGTTTAGCTCTCATTTTAAAAAGACATGCTTTAGAACCATGAAATTTGGCATGGGCATTCCAGTAGTACAGATCTAGGTCGGAAATTCGTTTTCGTTGCTAAAAATTGTAATACAAAGAAAATACAGCCAGTTATAGATTTACATACAAAACTTATTTTTGCTATAGTTTCTTTGTATTACAATTTTTAGCAACGAAAACAAATTTCCGACCTAGATCTGTACTACTAGAATGCCCATGCCAAATTTCATGGTTCTAAAGCATGTCTTTTTAAAATGAGAGCTAAACTACGTTTGTATGGGAACGCGAGTTCACGCGAGCGTCCATCCTGGCGACTCTTAAAATGAATGTGCGAACATAAACATTTGAAATAGGTTCTATAGGCTCTATGAATATTGCAGTACCGGGTTATTCCGGTCTAGCAAAGTTTGTAAGCACTATCGAAAGTATTAAATCTCTATCTACAGTCTACACCTACTTTATTGATGGATCTTAGTGCTTGGCGTAACTAATAATAGTAACTAGCAACTGGTAAATGTCATGGATGTTACATTGTGAACTATATTTGTGATGGATGTTACATTGTGAACTATGCAAGTTACACTTATAGCTTAACTTTACTTTTTTTAGATAGTTTAGTGTTATGTTTAAGTGGTATTATTGTTGTTTCAATTTAAATACATTTTTCTATTAGATGTAATGTTAAATGCCAAATAACAAATGCGTCCTAAAACCTACCGCGTCGGAGCATCGCTGAATGTAGGACAGCCGACTTACAAAATGTGGTACCTACCCAGTCGTCTTACCGTACTTCTTGCGCAACATTTCGCGTAGGCCAACAATTAATGCGTTCGCTAACAATGAGCTTGTGGGACGACATGTTGAACCCTCAGCGAATCGCAACAACAATGCGCATTGAAAATTCAAAATGTCGTCTAGAACAAACTTTACCATCCACCGGCCATCGCAATAAAAACCTTACCGCTTAGATAATATGAATAACGCAATCCGCGAACATAAAGTTGCATACCTGCAAGTAAAAAAATAAACATTAGACAACCAGTTTAATTAGGCCTGTCAAAGTTCATTGAAATACACTTTGGCCTCGCATCAACAGCACTTAAGTTGGAGCCAGAGGTCAGGGAATTCTGGCGTGATGAGCATAGACAATGAGTAATTGGCAAACCGCGCTAATCCTATTAAGGCGGGGCCGGACGATCATTAAGCCGTTGGAAATACGCCTCTGATGTGCTCGGAATGCGTAAAAACGGCTGTTTAAAACAACTTAAGCAAAGAAGTGTGAAAGCAAACACAATCAGAAGCGCGATTCGATGTTAGTTACTGACTGCTCGTGATATAGTGATGTGTTAGCAAATTAACGTGATTATTTCGGTCCGGTCATAGGGTCTATCCCGTCCACGAGCGTATATTTCTTTGATTTACAGTCTTAGTAAAAAAACCATTTGCTTTTGATTGCTGAAACTAAAAGCAATTGCTGTTTTGTCGATGAAATTATAAATATTGTTAGTTATTCGATAAAAACGCTAATAAACGGAATAGTCCCTATGAATGACGGAATCGAATATTATATTAGGCTCTCTATCAGACGTAAGCGACTAGTCACCTGCGATTTTTAATAGGTAAGTACATTGCGGTTTTTGATCCATCGATTGATTTCGTTGCACCTACCTAGACGGCAATGTCTCGAAATAGTCGAAATCGCGCGCGAGTATCGTGGCAAAATTGCGCCGATTAAATGTAGAAGTGGTCGACTGGTCGTTTAACTTGACAGATCCTTAATTACTTATTTGGGTTAGAGAGAGTCATGCCTATAACAGAATCAATTTTAATTGATAACAGCTAACGAAATTAACAATACTCTGGTTTTAACTAGTTACTGAGATATTACAGGCATTCAACGATAATAGAGCTAAAATCAGCCACATTTAAACATAGTTCCTTTGCATTTTGCATCCCAAACACGGTAATCATTTCCTTCCGACAGTTCCGATTAGAAAACGTAACTTTATAGGTTAGTTTGACGCTGAAGCGATTTAATTGGGTACAATTGGAGCCTGAGAACGCATACACGAGAACACGAGTGTAGTCACACAAAAACAGTACACAATGAGCCGGAATGCGACAAAAAATTACGCAGCTCACTTACACGAGGGGGAGAGAATGATTCAATCGGGAGTTCCTTGGTTAAATCATCGCTTGCGTACGAGTTCGAATAATGTTGTAGTTAGTTTTTGTGACAGTTTAGTTGGAAGAGTATGACTGCTAAGTAAAGCCATTCCATAGTTTACTTTGGAATAATCATGTGTACAGAATCATAGACTAGTGACGGCAAAAATAAACAACGATAAAACCCATATTGTTCGTTACAGCAGCAATAGCAAAATTCGACAGCGAACAATAAATGGTAGGCCATCTAAGGACATTGTTTTATCTCTGGAAAAATAAATATACCTACTTACCTATTGATAGATCATGTTATGTGCCTTGATTTCATCATGCAGAGATTGCAGAGGCATTAACACTTCAACAGCTAGAGAAACCGCAGTAGGAAGGCATTTCAAACATGCATTTGATGGCTATGAGAGACTCGTACGCCGCGCTAATCGCTAACCTATCGATTCTCCGGATGAACAGGCGCACGGACGTCTATAATTACAGTATTGTTAGGTTAGAAATCTCGATCAGGAAGTTACTGGATACCGGCTCAGTTAGTTCGGTTATCATTTCCGGGTTTTCGTCCGGTATTTCAAGTTATTTAGGTTATGAATTATAATTTGCGTATTTTGTACGGTCCCGGCATTGTACTTAAACTTATCGAGATTTTTCTGTAACGTTTTATAAGGCACATAGGCTTAGAAAGGCGTGATCATAAGTATAATTTTAAGTGCATGTGCTGAGGATTTATAACCACCAAGAAATTGTAGAAATTTGTGACGAATCGGCGCGCTTTAAAGTTGTACTAGACTTTTTCTGTAACGAATCTTGGATCAAGTAGACAACGACCTACAGTATACATCAAATCAATCTAAAAAAACGGGACGACACTGTGTTGCCACTTTTTAATTTCTACTCTTTTTGGTGGCACTGTAGGTAAGCCTTTAAATAATTGTGAAGGTAGGTTGGATACTTGGTCCGTGGTTGGAACTCAAGACAGCAATACGCTTTAAAGATAAAATAAATGTCATGAATTTATACCAAATTCCAAACATAATAGAGGCACTAAGTACCTACTAAACTTAGATTTTAGAGGCTATCATTGTATACCCGACTCACCTGTTGCCTACGTAGGTAATCAAAATTCCGAAGCTATCGATACCCCGTGTAACTGTCGTAAAACCTCAATCAATTTCATTGACGCCGGCGAGTCTGCGTCTGCGTCGAACTTTCCTCCGCATTCACGGAAGCGCGAGAAATTCCCCCCTCCCCCCCTCCCGGCGCGATGTGTCGCCGAGCTATCACTCAATGAGATGGCTTCACATGGCGCTTCGATGTGTTGGGGCCTTTAGAGAGGGAGGGCCTGTCAGTTAGAACAAAAATTTTCCGGCTCAGGCGGAAATTGTCAGGCGAACTGATAGTCGGTGGTCGCCTTTAGGGCCTTTATATATTAGGTGAGATTGTTCTTTTGTAAAACTAAACAAATGTAATCTACCTACTATATTAGAAGTCGTTTAAAAAACCTTTATAAACTTTTGTGTTTGGTATTTAATGGAAAATCGTTTAAAGGATATTATAGTACCTAATTATGTATAATGTCAGGTGGCATATTTACTCTTTAAATTCAAGAAATTCAAGACTCATGTCTCATGTACCTATTTGCTTGGGAAGTCCGTGGCAGAGTGCATCCCCTCCAATCTAATGAGCATTTTAAGCCAATACTCACCATCTATATGTGCCTGTCTGAATCATTTGATTACTGATTACTAATAAATAACCGGTTAATTATAGAAAACGAGTCAGCTGATTTTATTCTCGCATCCGCGGACATTGCGTAATAAAGGTTTTTTTGTTAGTCAAACAGCCTAGATTTATCAAAATTCTGAACTCTACATACTCATTCAATCGTACTAAAATCATAGCCACGTTCACTTACTTATTTATGTGCCTACATCCCACTATGCACAACTCTCAAAAACGAGAGGGATTGTGTTATAGATACATTCTCAACAGCTCCGCCCTTTAACAATGCGGCTAAGGATGTTATATCCAATGACCCTTGTTATTATCGCAATTCGCAATATTTATATCGCAATATTAACGCTTGTTATTATCGCAACATTAAAAAAATCTCACAATCCGATCTATTTGCATACTTAATGCATAATGAGCATCTGATACTGCGTAATGAACGATTATTGTTACATTCACAACATCGAGTGCACGAAAAGCATGATATTATTGTATTGCGCTGTTATTATCGGATTTTATCAAGAACGTTAGGGTTCCCGTGGTCTATAACCAAACCTTCTTTGAACAGTCTACTCTAAAAACTTCTTGATCTATCTTGCCATCCCACATGCAAGCAATATGTATGTTTGCAAAAGAACACCGGCCATGATTTATTTAGTTTAGGTGCTATACATTCAGGCACTTTCTGGTGAGCTATTAGCTAGCTCGTAGTCTATTACCGTTTTTAAAAAGTAAGTATGTTTGTGACAAGGCGAAGCCCACTGAGAAGTACTAGTATACGCACTATGACCCACCGAGATACCAAATAGGCGTAGGGAATTTTAACGAAAGGTTTTCTTTCTGGACGTCTAAACTAGGAGAGCAAACTATTGATTCCCTAACAACTTTTCCTTCGCCTAACTCTTCTTATCATTCCACGCATTATAACATAACATTCACGTTTCTGCGTAGAACCCTCATAATACCAGTTTAATTCGCCGCTGACCGATCGTTTTATTATGCGATAGCTCACATTTAGCAATACGTAATTATGCTTTTCTCACACTTGGCTGACCCTGTCCCACAAGCGACCGACAGCCTCGAGCCAAGAAACTTACAAAAAAAAACTATTTTATTACTTTTGTGTATACGATTTCGAAGTAACTCTATTATTAGTAAATCGCACTACGAGCTGTTACATTCAATTAATCGAAGAATCTATTCAAACGAAAGCCTACAATGAAATATTTGTTATGTGTTTGTGTTTTGGATCCTTTTAATCTAAACTCCAGGGCAATTTTTAGGCTTGAACTAATACATATATTTATACTTAAAATACGTGATGTATTAACTTTTCAGCTAGGCATACATAATTAATTTAATCTAATGCCAACAGTACCTTCTTCTTCAGCGTGTATGCGCCCACTGTTGGGCATACGCATCTCCAATTTTCTTCCAAAGCCCGGGTCGGTCTGTTCTCCAGAGCGGGCCTGCCACCTTTTTTATATCGTCCTCCCATCTGATTGGAGAATCAGAATGGGAGGACGATATAAAAAAGGTGGCAGGCCTCCGTCTATGATCTGATTGATCTGGTCTTACTGACCGAGGTCTCCATGCTAGGACACGCTGGCTCCATCTCCCATCATCTCGTCGGCAAACGTGTCCGTACAAGTAAAACAGTACCTACCATATGTATTTGTATACCCTATGCCATACGTATACCTATAGGTAACATACCTCCAAAGCACATTCATTGGCTCAGGTAGGTACGTAATTCCAAGAATCGAAAACGTTATCAATGTATTTTCCGATAAAGACAGTAACTTCGCTACCGCGAAGTTGGAGAATCGAGAATTCGTTGTCGGTCTCTATCGCTCTTGCATATTCGAAAGAGAGTGATACAAATATACTAAATCGATGAACGAAGTGGTTCGCCATTAGCTAGGGATACACGCACAGATGTGTCCGCCGGATTTGTCCGACAGATATGCCCGGCGGACAGATCCGTCCGGGTATGGCGCGAATTGGACACGGATGTGTCCGCCAGACGTCTGTCCGCTGTCTGTCCGTTGTCCAATTAGCGCCATACACGGGCGGATGTGTCCGCCGGGCATATCCGTCGGACAAATCCGGCGGACACATCTGTGCGTGTATCCCTAGCTATTATAGGCCTGTTATGTTACTTATGTTAATTGTATCGGTGAAAATCGTGGACATCCTTGAACCATCACGGTGACACGTAAGCGTAACCTATCAGCAATAAAAACCCATTAAACATTTTATTTCAATTATCCACTGATAAATTAACAATGCGGTATCATGTCCACTCCATTAGGCAACAGCTGTGCGTTCTCACACACTTTCTACACTAACTACGTAACCATTTGACTATTATATTATAACGACTACATAACAACTATAGACGAACATTCAATAAAACCATGACCCAAGGCATAGGAATTTAGACTCGCGAAAATGAGTCCAAACCAAAAACAGTTGGAGGGATTGTGATTGGCAATTTTTGTAGGGTTCCCGCGTCCGTTTCTATGCAGAATAATGATACACATATATTAATATACGCTTTAGTACTAAATTTTTGTCAGTAATTAAGTGATTAACAATTATTAAGTGTGAATCTGTGCAGATTATTTTGAACTCTTCAACCGCTTAGCTTCTTTTGCTGTTGAATGAACATAACAACTGATGTATGTCTGTTGATTGGAAACAAATTATTGTTGACATCACAATTCTTAACTAAATCCTTTTTATTTGGATTTGAGCCTGTCTCTGTTTTAGTTTTCTCCTAAATTATTTTATTTTTGTCAATAAAAATACAACGGTATGGTGCCACGATCGCCAACTGAATCTGAATCTGAATAACTATCCAACCTGGTTATCAAATAGTCAACCTTTGAAGCCAAGCCAACCGTCTTACTATGAATTCTCAAAGAGAGACTACAAATCCAATGGGAGAGTCTAAAGATGATCGGAGTTGGATCTGAGGAATGCAACGGCAGGGCACACCCTACAAAACATCCCGTACATGACATAAAAGGGAGCTTCGACACGAAAAGAAGATGTATGAAAAACGCCTTTAGAAACACAATAAGTAAAGCCTTAAAAAACAGCCGCTCGGCCATAATATTCCGCTTAAGTCTGTGCTTCAGGCCTCGCTAACAAAGGCGATTGTCGCCAGACGGTGCGTGTGCGCAGACAATTACGCGTATATTCGGCATCGCTTTCTTTTGCACCTCTTCCATGCCTGGTCATTGCAATTATTGACTCAAAGGTTTAAAGAAAGTGGGTGTGACTCTCTCAAGTTAAAAGGCATGTCGTGTTTGCAAAACGTAAGCCAACGAAGTTTGTGACCTTTAACGCATGTCGTTTGGTATTTGGATATGCTGATCCAATCGATTTGAAGGCTATATGCATAAGGAAGATCTTTGGAGACTACCCAAAAGACTTTGAAATGATTATAGCATTTTTGCCAAGTAAAGTTGCTGTGCTCCGAAATCTGCTTTTCAGCAGTTCTTTCACACGATTTGTGATGGATATTACCGTAAGTGGGAATAGGAGATTTTGTTTAAATTTTATAATTGTGAGAGTGACATATTTTCTTGCAGGCTGTTTGTACCCACTATAACGGGAACCCTCAATTAAGGGGTACCCAGTGTAATGTCTGCATCGGTCGAGAGGCCGCAGACCGCAGACTTTTTCACCATCGTAACTACGTAACTGTCACTGTACACTTGGTGCGTTGGCATAATTCCTCGACAGTTGCAGTAATGACGGATCGTAACTAGTAATGATGATGACCGCTGAAGTGTGCCGGTCAAACCAAAAGGTAGCGCCGATGTATGGATAACAGGTGTTCTTAGTGCATTCTTGTTCTGAACGTTAGTTAACAACAGGTAGGCTGTCGCAGTTAAGTTAAACATGCCTTTATAAATGGGTCACCTGCTAAGTTACAAGTAAATGAAAAGAATGAGATGATAAAAATAAAAAAAAAGATGATAAAGGTTGCGAAGGATAAAAGGGAGTGTCGAGAAGGGAAAAACAACACCACGGGAAAATTCATAGGAATGTATAATGCTCAAGAATCGTGTTTGCTCTCTTTTTTTGCAGGATTATTCTCTTCAAAGCATCTTGAAAGTAACCACAACACTGCTTTCCGGAAAATACTCTGAATAATGGCAATGTATAGCTGAGATTGCAGAGGTACAAGCAAGTGTTGTGCACTACACGAGTGTAACGAATGAGATGGAGGTCACGATAACTTACATTTCAGTGCGAACATGTCAAGGACTGACTCAGTTTCTGTCGCCATCGTATAGTGTAAAGTACCTTATTATACTTTCTATTAAATACGTAAAGTATCTAAGTATAGTAAATAGGGAGCGAAGTGCGCAACACTTGTAGATTAGGTAATCCTAATCACGATAATTAGTCAATGTTTTAGTACTCGTAAATATTAACGCGAATAACCGGACTTTCTTGTGCTTATTTAAGTAGTAGTACCTATTCTGATTTATTGACCGAAATAAGAATTTATGCAACCGTAAAATAACTTAACACCTATTGCATACATCATTGAGAATCATATCTCTAAAGGGCAATCTCGTCCGAACATCCTTTACTAAGCGGAAATTTATATACCTAACATCCGGATGCATATCATAATCGCACATCTTTATAACATATTTCTATCTTGCATTTGCATGATGCCATCTTGGTGGCTCAGTACTCAGCCCCGAAACCTTGACCCGAGCATGTTAAATGTCATATCCGGCACAGCTCGCGTGCAACCCGATCCACTGGTCACTGATACGATACGAGTAATACAGATACAGAGTTACAGAGTAATAATACTGCAGGTTAAAGATGGCTGGCCGCAGCGGTCAAGTCGCACGTCTGTTCCACACCGCCGCGCGCAGTGGGAACGCTCCTTGCCCGACTTATCAGGAATATATCTAGTGTATAGTTAGGCTAAGTTTGAACGACTTTGTAACATCATTTTCCGGTTAAGTAACTGGAACCCGGAAGAAGCTTACCTACACTTAAAAGTTCACGGTCGCATTTTTTTTTACACGTAACATACGAGTAAGTAGGATACGATGCAGCGTTCAAATTCAAACCTCTACCTACCTACTTCCAGCAGTTCCAGCTTTTGGACATGATGTCTCTCGGATTTTCCATTATATCAAGTACATCCAGATGTTTATGATATTCAAACCTTCCCAAGTTCCCAGATCAGAATGGTCAACTGATCAAAGCTCAACAATGCATGAACGTGACACTCGTCTTGCTGAGTCCGGTAAACTTTTTTTTCGATTTTGCTCAACTTTTTGACGCTATTTTGCAGTAACTAACATAACCTCTATAACTTTGTATACATATTATGAAAGATCGTTTCTTTTTGGGTGGAATAAATACAACGATTTTTTAATTTTATGCTTCATTTATAAATAATTCACCCTAATCTAACACCAGTTTCGCGATTTTTGCTTGGAGAGGTGAAAAGAGTAAGGTTTTTATTGATTAAAATTACGTCACACGTACCGCAAATATATAAATATATAATAATAATAATAAATAGGCGTAGGGATGTGACGACCCCATCGCCCACTGGTTTTCACCAGCGCAATCAGTCAACGCAGGGCAGCTTGTGGCGAGCTGTTGGAGAGTAGCGACTCCACGTACCTGAGTGCCCCTGGGGTGCCCTGTCGGATGGTGGGACAGGTCCCCTGCCTCTGGCTTGCCTTAGCCGGCTGTCCAGAGTGGGGTCGTTAGAGCTGTGTTCTCGAGGGTTGATGTGGAAACCTAAGTGGCGAGTTGGCTATATGTTTAAAGTCCAGTGACACCTCTCTACCCCCAGCTCCCGCACCGGTGTTGCCCTTGAGCCATCTTTGATGTCGCTTTTTATGGGGGCCCATCTTGCGAAGGGCGAGTCACCGTCTGCCGGAAATAAAATTGAATACCGTTTTATTAGGCAGGCGTCCGGTTCTTCATCCAATAGCCCATTCATCAGTCCATACTTTTCACCCAATAGCCTAGTACATTTTAGACTCCATTAATTCTCAATAGTCCTTACACCATGGCGGGTGCTGTCTCTGCGTGCGTCCCATGACACGGGCAGGGGCAGCATCCGCTTAGTGTACCCCTCACTTTTCATTAAATTGTCGAAAGGGCCTCTGCGCGTTGGCTTCGGCTCCGCATACGCCTCCCAAAGGTCCGGAACACCATTGTTCCTTGGTGGGGAAAGACATACAAAGAAATAATAATAATAATAATATTATTTCCTTAACAACGAGTGTGGGATGCATCGTGATGTGGTGGCAATAGATAAGGGCCTCACGCCGCTCTCCTTGGCGAACGAGAACTGGCGCAAACCTGTGGTACTAAGCACCGAGGATCGCAAGGCGGTATGGAAGAGCAAGGAGCTACACGGGCGGTTCTACGGGGCCCTCACGGGACCCGACGTAGACCTGCTCGCGTCGGTGAACTGGCTACGATTCGGGGACCTCTTCGGAGAAACCGAAGGTTTTGCCTGTGCAATTGCGGACGAAGTTATCATGACGAATAACTACCGGAGATATATCCTGAAGGACGGTACGGTCGACATTTGTCGGGCATGCCGCCGTCCCGGAGAGTCACTCAGGCATATCATCTCCGGTTGTTCTCATCTTGCTAACGGCGAGTACTTGCACAGACATAACCTCGTAGCCAGGATTATACACCAGCAGCTTGCTCTCCTATACGGTCTTGTGGCCCACGAAGTGCCGTACTACAAGTACATACCTGCGCCAGTTCTCGAAAATGATCGTGCCACGCTCTATTGGGATCGATCTATAATCACGGACAGGACTATTGTAGCCAATAAGCCTGATATCGTGGTAATAGATCGACCGCAACGCCGGGCCATGCTCGTCGACATCACCGTCCCATGTGACGTGAACCTCGTGAAGGCTGAGAAGGACAAGTCCAGCAAGTACCTAGACTTAGCTCACGAGGTAACCGCCATGTGGGAGGTTGATTCGGCGATCATTGTGCCGATAGTTGTTTCTGCGAACGGTCTCATAGCGAAGAGTCTCGACCAACATCTTGAGAGACTTTCGCTACGGGGTTGTGGTTGGATCAAGGGTCAGATACAGAGGGCGGTAATTCTGGACACGGCGCGCATAGTCCGAAGGTTCCTCACTCTGCGGCCCTAACCACCGGCAGCCTGGGCCTTGCTCCGTTGCCGGCGGCACCCTAGGTTAGGTTTTTTATAATGTTTTTATTGTTTTTGTATATTTTAGATGTATTTTTATATTTTACTTTTGTAAAAATATTATAAAAACCTAACATAAGATTAAAAATAGAAATAAAGAAGATAATAATAAATAAAGATAAATAATAATAATAAATATTCTTTATTGTACACCACGTGATAAGAAACAAAAACAATAGCGATACCAATAAACAAACTAGGTAACAACAGGCGGTCTTATCGCTAAGAAGCGATCTCTACCAGACAACCTAAATACCGATATATTGGAAAATGAGTCGCCTGAGGAATAAATGTTACAGTTTTTTTCATTTTCATATATATTTTTTAAGAGAGAGTATGTTTTGCTAGAGCAATTTTGCTAAAAATTGCCGAAGTTTAGGTGATATTATTGGGAAGATATTAAAGTATTTTACAAATATAATAATACAAAAATAAACTTCGCTTCATGCTTTATTCAGATAATATAAAACATATTAGGGTCCATAACAAATAATAATTTAAAATCATATGACAAAATTGCATGAGTCAACGTCCGCACTAAACAAGCTCTGTAAGAATTGAGTTTTAAGGTATTAAACATTAATATATATCGACCTAAAGTACTTCTTTGCAATAACAAGACTTCAAGCTATCTGACCAAATGCAATTCATGTGCATAATGTCATTATTAGCGATTTTCGTTTTCAAATCGTTACCGGACTCTTAAATAGCAAGCTTGCAGCGAATTGCGCACCATGCAAAGATTTATTTATGGCATCGGTAGTAAACCATCACGGCTTTCATAAATAAAACATAGTAAAGGGTTGCCTCATCGATATCAAGATTGCCATAACGGGAAATCACGTTCCCAAACCTGCCCGATCTCGCGCCGAAAGTTTTTTGCCCTTTCTCGGAAGTATTACAACTTACAACAGAGGGCCTGAATGGGTGCGTACGAGAAAGTCGGCAAGTGTGTCCGATTGACATTCGCCGGCCGGAGTGGACAGACGGACGTGCAGGCACGTGTGTTTAGTCTGCTGGGTCTGCCTAAGATTTGTTTGGGTAAACGCTAGAGTCATTCAGCAGGAATAGCAATAGCAAGTGTTTTATGGTGGGAATGAGAAAGGAGTGGAATTTCCATTCTATTGGCGATAAAAAACTCTTGTGCGTTGTCGGTGATGGAATCACTACATAGTATAAAACAAAGTTGCCTCCCGCTGTCTGTACCTATGTATGTAGGTATGCTTAGATCTTTAAATCTACGCAACGGATTTTGATGCGTTTTTTTTTAATAGATACAGTGATTCAAGAGGAAGGACAGGAAGCCGGGGCGGGTCGCTAGTTGATACTATTATAATTTTGCGCTCCTTTTGTCGCGAGACTAAAACGCATAATAAAAGGATCCAAACTCAAGATACTGCTTCCCCTTGGCAGTTCACTGCTTTGTGCGTGATTCGCGTAATAATAGAGTTCTTTAGCAGGTCGACGAAAGCGATGCACCGTCGTCTGTTTCAGGCTTATTTACATTAGAGGTCAAGGAAAGCGAGATACTGGCCGACTGGCGAGAGAAGAACTTGGGAAAGGGATTTAATCGCTGTTTTACTTATAGCGTCAACTGTTAGGTACTAAAGATAACCCACAGAGGATATGCTAAAAACAGTTGGGGGGTTTAGGTCGTAGCAGTCGTAAGCATTCAGAATTTTAAAACAAAATGAATGGAACATATGACACTGATATTAAACATTCATTCAGTGCTAAATAGCAGTGGTATAGTTCGCAGCCTATAGTGGCCTATGTTCAGCAGTGGACGTCTTATGGCTGAGATCTGTAGTTCGCAGTGGAACTATTGCCCGAAGTACCTGCTAGTTAGACGATTATCTATTATTATACAATATTGATGTAGTAAAACGATGCTAGATCTGGTACTATTGACCCGATAGGGATGGTATGGATTGGGCCTTGGTAAAATTATTTTATTACTATGTAAGTGTGCCAGTTTTCCCCAGAAGACAATCAGTTCCTAAACTTAATCGTTTCCAATATCTAAGCGAATTTGCGCCGTGACCTGAAGCGAAAAAAAATTTGCGGGTTTTAGTACCAAAATTGGCAACATTTTATTGGGTAGGTAGGTATTAGAATGTTCAGTAATCGGGGAAGATAGAGAGCATAGGTCGGTGTAGGTATAGGTTACCAACTATCGGCAGATTCACATCCAAATGTAGCCGCCATAGACATATAAAATAAGAAGACGTGTGATTCCACGAAGATAAAAATATGAGTCCGTGTGCGTATCGTGCGTAAAAACGAGGAAATCGGCTTATTAAGGCGGCCACCGACTATCAGTCCGCCTGACGATCTCGGCCTGTCAGTTAGAACAAAAATTTGCCGGCTCCGAACAACTGACAGGCCGATATCGTCAGGCGAACTGATAGAGTCGGTGGCCGCCTTTATGGACTGGGTTACCATTTCGTCTTCATGTCACAAGTCTTCTTATTTCATGTCTTTGGTCGCCGCTCGGCTGCGCGATGAAATGCCAACGCCGACCGACCGGTTCCACTCAATTCAATACCAAGAAAGCCCTACTCGTCTAAATTTAAATACTCGAATGATTGCTAATACATATTAAAAGCCTTTATATTTAAATGATGCTCTAAAGTAGCATGGCCGCGTTCTCAGCTGTCTATGAGCGTCTCCATTCAGTGTGACGAGCTGTATTTTATCACGTTATATGGATATCAAAATATTTTATGATTATGCATGTAAAAAATAGCTACTCGTAGCAGTCGTAGCTTTGACAATTTTATGTTTAAGAATTTATTATCTCGTTCCAATCATAATCTTTAGTTTATAGGCATAGTATAACAGACAGCAACACGCAATTGTTATATAGCTGTATGTGTACTTGTAAGGTATGATTGACGACTGGCTCTCTAATGTCCCCAGAAGCATTTACTGCTGACAAGCTGACTTCCTTCTGGGTTAGGTAAGCCGTTGCGCCACCTTTTGGGCTGCATTCCGCACATTAGGGACAGCCTAGTCGAAAGGAATGCCGTGCGTCCATTTGCGCGATTTGCGACTGGATGCCGATTCAAAAGACCTTACTTAGCTGTTGAACGCTCATGTCGTTAGTAAAATCTCCGATTTGCGCAACCATTTTTAGGTTAGCGACATCTTTTTTGCCGCAAAATGGTAAATTGGCAAATTGACTCCAATTTCATAACTTTGACAGTATTTATTTGTACCTATTTGGCAAAGTCGTGAAGTTTTGGTGATTTGTTTTGCGGTAACCTAACAATTGCCAATGTTCTTCCTACACGATGCTGGAAGGTTGTTAGTTCAATTGCACAACGTTCTACAAGATAATTAACTATCTACCTACTCTTATCAATACACCAGTCAGACTGAGATGGTAAATGTATTATTCTGTTCAGCCTTTATACATATTTCCGGAATAGAGTTCAAATTCGGGCAAAACGTTGTATTTGTAGAAGTAGTAGGAAGTGCGGGCCGAGTCGGGCGGTAGTTTCCTCACTAAGCGGAGTCGGTGAGGAAAGTAGGCCTTCGCGCGTCGGAAGTAGGTACCTACGTGGGCGCCTCAGCCACCGTTAAGCTAGCATTCGGCAAGACGCTGCCGCGACCCGACTGCCGCGACCGACCGCCGCCGCCGAACGTGACTGCTGGGCAGCGCCGCCGTAAGCATTCGGATAGGCGCGACCGGGCGGCGGCTGCCGACTGCCACGCGCAGTAGTCACATAGGAGTCAGTGCTAGCAGTTGTGCGATTCGGTTGCGTATTATTAAAAATAACGATGTTTGACAATTTAAAGACGAAGAATAAGATGATGAAATTGATGAAATAATGATGATATTACTTTCATCAAAGAGGAGTAGAAGCTTTCAGTCGAAAATCATAAAGCGCTGGATGTTTAGCAATAAGCTCCACTAAATACTAGTCGTTTTCTTCGTTAAAACTGTTAAAAGACACCATTTTTGCGACCGCTGCGAGCGAGCAGCGCTGCCGTACTGCTACGGGAGCGGCTCGGCGGCGCTGCCGAGGTCGCGCGACCACGGCCGCGCCGCTCAGCCGCCTGCTGCGGACGGTGTGTCATACAAATCCCTATAAAGCAGTAGGGCGACTGCCGGGCAGTGACTGCCGGGCAGCGACTGCCGGGTCGCGGCAGCCTCTTGCCGACGCATACCTTTTGATGTTTGAGAATACAGGATTAGAACTAGGAACAGCAATGCACACAATGAAGCGGGTTCAAGTTAGATAACCATGATAGGTAGTAAATACTTAGCACACATATCAACATGACATTCTGGGTCGCGTTTTATAAAGTTACAATTTCGCTGTTTGCCTCTCTTACTATCCAATGTGTGCTAGAAAGAGAGGCAAACAGCGAAATTGTAAATTGTAACTTTATAAAACGCGACCCAGGCCTCAATTTTTTTCACTGACGCCGTTAGTGCCATTACAATAGTTAACGTTCAGTTGTAGTAGGGTTTTGTCTCAGTACAAATGCGAAAAAAATTGTGCGCATCGAGAAAAAGTTGTGAATTTTTGACCATAGATAGAGTGAGCAAAGATGAATATTTTTTAGTATTGGCGGTCTGTAAAATTTTTGGACCTTCACGTCAAAATCAGGGGTCCCGTGCAATATGTTATTACTCTCTGGTTAAGACTGCTAGGGGTTATTTGGTATCGTTTCCGTGTAAAACAGACATGCAGAATTCATTTCTGATATTAAAAATGTAAAATTTCGTATTAAAAAAAAAGTTGTGCCGCGAGGAAAAACACAATTTTATTTTTATTTTTTTAGCACGTCATATAACTAATATATATCCTTTATTTCAAATAATAAAAAATATTATAAAGAAGCATATTTAATATAGATTATAGAAACATATACATTTTATACACCTTTAATACAAAAAACTTCTGGTTTTTTTTTTTACTTAAGTTGAGTAACGGAAAACAGACGTCGCGTCGTTTGAATTGTGACGGTTTATGTTAAAGTTAAGGAGGAAAAATATGTTTTTATTTATTGTATTTTTTTATTTTTGCATTTTGTGAAGTTATTATGAATAAAATTTACTAATAACAAGCAATACATGCATTTTAAGGTCAATACGCTACGGATGTTCACGTTCACGTTGATTATCGATACTTACTATGGAGAAAACATATACACCACGAAGCAAACATTTTTTTTCGCGTAGTTTTTGTATACTATAAGCCTAAAAATTGTATATATTTAGAAACTACATTAAATATGCCCCTTTATAATATTTTTTATTATTAGAAAAAAAATGATATATATTAGTTATATGACGTTCTAAAAAAAAGTAAAAAATTGTGTTTTTCCTCGCCACACAACTTTTTTTTTAATAAGGAATTTAACATTTTTAATATCACAAATAAATTCCGCATGTCTGTTTTACACGGAAATGATACCACACAACCCCTAGCAGCCTTAACCATAGAGTAATAACGTATTTCACAGGACCCCTGATTTTGACGTGAAGGTCCAAAAATTTTACGGACCTCCAATACTAAAAAATATTTATCGTGGGCCATTCTATCCATGGTCAAAAATTCACAACTTTTTCTCGATGCGCACAATTTTTACAAATTCGAGCTCTGCTATTGATACGTTCGAACACTGAACAGTCATATTCATCGTAGAATTTAATCATTATAAATTTAATTGTTTACTACAATTACATTGCCTCACTCACTGCCTAATGTTTTTACATCATCTAACTCAGGATGTCACATTTTTGATTCCGAAATTACAAAATTTATCACTCAGGTCTTACGCATTGTTACAAACCATAATTTTCGTAATGTCGAACTTCTGAAGGGCGAGTAATGCGAGTATGGCTTAAGTAGCATAGAATCTAAATTCTAATCATGGTAGATACAATCGGCGATCTCGGGTGACGTCATCCTAAGCCTCATCAAGCCGGTGTCCGTGTGCAAAAACTTAACAATAACACCGATACGTTTTTCTGTGTCAAGCGGTACTTTTATTCATGACACGGCTTATAATATCACGCCATATTATATTCAACATCTTATTATACCTCTTTGGCTATGAGACGAGATAAAGACGTGACCAAATCTGTGTTAGCGTTACATTCTATATCTTATTTGAACTTCTTCAAGCATAGGGATTTCACAATATCAACCAAATCTTTAGCTAGCTTGGGGATACACGCATAGATCTGCCCGCTGGAACTATACTATTAAAGATTCATACTACCTATTTCTAGTTAGGAATGGTGCCCCAGGGATGAATAGGGATGATGAAGACGAGCTGATCAGCTGACGGTCATGATGGCCAATATTTGATACTAAATCAGATATGAGACTAACGTGTACAAGTAATCTTTTTTTATCTGGTCGTTTCTTCATGAATGAGGATCATGATCATCATAACCTTTTGATTTTTCATCGCCTCTCTAAGAACAACGCAAAACTTATGAGTCGAGTCGTTCAATTGATTCAACCAACTGGCCATAGATCGGCCTCTACGCTCGCCTTCTGTTTCACCAATCAGTCCAATCACTATAAATTTTTCAGGACTCATCAGATCATCTTCACCAGTCGCTGCTCCACATTTGCTCTAAGGCCTATGCGACCGATGTGTTTCATACTCCTTTCAATGTCCAATAATAACATAATTTAGGATGAATTCAAAGGAGTTCTTAATCTGCGTTAATATGCCTCAACAGCAATTTTACTAGTAAAACCATCTCGCACGATTTAAAAATACGGATGAATAGGAAAGTCGTGACCTGACGTCTCCGGCGCTGTCGTCAGAGCCCGAGATTCAGGCATATTGTTGACCGTGAGACTACAGATTAGCTCCGATACCTCCGATGTTCTTTCAATGATCGATTAGTTTCTATGTGGAGCCTGATTTCAAGGTCTTTAGTAAAATCTGGGCTCTACATGCGTTAAGCTAGTAGAGACATAGGGTCTCGATCGATAGGATCGAGGAGACTGCTACCTATGTAGGTATAGCACCGAATTGGGAGGCATAAAACAAGTGTGGAATTTATTTCATAACTCCAAAAATGGTTGACATAGGTATAATAAGGTATACTCGTACTTGCCATATTACTGTGACGCAACTTGCAATGTTCTTGTGTTAACAGACACCTTAGGTAAACTTTTACATGTATTTGTTGCTCTTTCGTAATCAATTTAGGTGCTCTTAGCAATAGACTTCGGACTACGTACCAATACTACTTACGAATATTAGTAATAGTAATAGCCTTTTATTACATGCAAATTAGAATAGTATTATAATAACATACCAAGATGTACATGCGTAATATCTGTTATCAAAATTACTTGTTTTACACTTATAGATTTTACTAGCAATTATTGGTAATTATTGATTTTTAGGAATTAAATTATGATTAGTTATTAAATTCAAATACATTATCCTATAATTAATTAATTGCATGGCGCTTTGCGCACAAAGGCCTCCCCCAAACTTTCCCATTTTCTTCTGTCTTGTGCTGTTCTCCACCAGTGTCCGTCATGACTTTCTAAATCATCTCTCCATCTTAATTTAGGTCTATGATTTTTCCGTTTTCTATATATGGGCAGCCACTCTGTTGTTATTTTTGCCCATTTATCGCTTTGCATTCTGTATACATGTCCTGCCCATGACCATTTCATTTTTTTGGCTGCGTAAATAACGTCTTCTATGCCTGTCTTTGCTCTTATAGTTGTATTTCTTATTCTATCTTGCCTCGTTATCTTACGAATATACTTTCGGATAACTACTAAGTGTTCGGACTAAATGGGGAAAACAATGGTGAATCTCTGATCTCAGATCTGTAGTAAAGTAAGTGAACATCTTTATGTACCTAATAATTAATCAATTCATTTAAAGCTTGACGTCACACGAGACTAATCTCGTCCCTGTTGAAATCAGCCCTTCTAGCAGAGCTGCGCTTGTAGGAATAAGCCTTTAATTAAGGGCAGAAAGGCGCAGGAAGAAACAAGCAAGAAGGAACACGATAAGGTTTGGCTAGAGAATCTCAGAAAAAAACGAACGAGGAAGTGCTGCAAATTGTTGGAGAGAAGAGGAACCTACTGAGAACCATAGAGAATAGACGAGGCAAAATGATAGGTCACTTGATAGGACACGACACTTTCTTTAAAACTATATTAGAAGGCAAGATTGAAGCTAGGAGAGGAAGAGGAAAACCACGAGCAAGCTATACACAACAACTAAAAGAAAAAGCAATTGTCGTGTCTTACAGGGACCTAAAAAGCCTAGCCGAGGACCGCGAAAACTGGCGCATACTCCACCGACAAGAGCCATGCTCTTAAATTTTGATGATGATGAGAGAATCTCAGACAGATACCTATGGATCCGCAGTGCCAGACCTCTACGTCAGGACTCATGTCATGTTTGCGATCGCTGTGGGAGAAAGTGGCGTTCGGCAATCGGTCTACTAGTCTAGTATAGTCATCGGAGACACCGTGGGCAGCCTGCCTGAGGCATGCTATGATTTCAATCCCCATGGTAGCTGCAATAATCATCTCATCTGTGGAAATGCTGTGGCCAATAAATATTTAGATACCTACAATTTTCTGTGATTTGGGTTGGGGTCAAGAAGCAGACGTTTGATGAATTTTTGACGAATTACCTAGGTGACTAATCATCGGATATACAAGCCGTAAATTCGGCGAACATCCATAAACTCGTAGGAGAACTTAAAGAGAAAAAGATCAAGAGAGGGTGCATGTTCTGAACTGAGCAGACCAGTTCATGCTGCCGGAACAACAATGGATGGAGCTGGTGGAAAATCTTAAGGCTGCTTTCCTCCATGGGTCATCATGCACTAGTGTGAGGGACGCAGCTATACCTACGACACGACGGAACGAGCTCGCAATATCGTTTGCTCTCTGTAACGCATATCTGCATCACCATGTACCACGATGTCCCATAGTGCCCCATGGTGGAGCGGAGCCTTTACGCGCGAAGTTGATGCCCGGAGTGTTCATGAGTGATAGGGTACATTAGGGTATCAAATCAACACAAGGAGGGAAAATAGAAGGTCATATCATTATCAGCGATAGTGGTAGATCCAGTATACCTAGGTAGGTAGTAGGTACACTAGGTACCAGGGCCGCTATTCGAGATGGCATATCTGACAGTAGCTAATAGTGAGACAACTATGAGATCGCATTTTTGTGACAGCCACAACCGCTATGGATTCACTCGCATAGGTACCTATCTAGAAATTAGAAATTATCTATACAGTATACAGCCTCTTGCAACCCAACTAAAAGTTACGACCATGATACGAGTTTAGGCGATTATCACACTGGCGACGGATCCGCATCGGGCGCCGGTGCGCGAGCGAGATAGCGCTATACACATGCAGAGCGCTGTCTCGCTCGCGCACCGGCGCCGCATGCGGATCCGCAGCAGTGTGATAACCGCCTTAGCCGTAAACACGGCTAAAAATAGTTATCACCTGGATTGTATGACATTTATTCCTAGTTAGGTTCAGCAAACCTAGACGAAACTCGTTTCTACCTATCGGGCATTAATTCAATGTAGGTAGTAGGTGGCTCCAAGAGTGGTCATTGCTACGTGTCATGCGTAAAAAATGCAATTCTATCTTGCATTTCAGGTTTCAAGGTTACATAGGTACAATATAGCAAGGGTGAGTCGCTCGTCTATACTGTCCATAGGAGAGGATATTTACATAAATTGCACATCTAGTTTTATTTATGATCCTGTTGCGCCGAGGAGTGCCGGGGGCAGAAGGTCGTGGTTTCAGAGGAGATCGAGAATTAGGCACTGGTCCCACCGCGAGCTAGTAAGCTATGAGCTATCGGCTATAAACACGAACAAAAGATAAGCACTCCCGTGTAAATAAAAGAGACACGGCGATATTTATAGTTACTCGCCCAGCGGTGAGCTACACTCGCGAGCAAAATAATTGCATCACTTAACATTTTTTCGTCTGCATCAGATATTTTTGTAAATAAAGTAAGTTGCTGAAATATTTTAATTAAATTACAATAGTTACAGTTTAATCTTTATAAAAACATAAGAAACATTAATATCGGTCCGATATTTTTCAGAATACAGGAATTTTTCTGACTAGTAGGCATTTCCGCCCTGCCCCGCCCACGAGTTGAGCACCCTTTAACCCCCATAAAAAGGGGGTAAAAGAACGCATTGTTATCAGTCACTTACCAGAAGTCGACCAGTACACATCTCCGCATCTGTTACTACCAAGAAAACCTGAAAAAATGGACACAACTGAAGCTGAAGTCGCCGTAGTCGTCCGCTTGCTGCAAGAGGGGCGTAGTCAGCGTTCCGTGGCTGCCGAGTTAAATTTAACTCAATCCACGGTCTCCAGAGTCTACAAACGGTACCAGCAGACAGGAGCCTTTACGGAGACCAAGAACGGGCCGCAGAAGGTGCACATCTGAGAGGGATGACCGCTTCATCGTCACCACATTGCTACGTGATCGTCACCTAACTGGAGTTGCAGTCCAGCAGCGTCTCCAAGAGGCACGAGGAGTGGCTGTCAGCGAGTGGACAGTGAGGAGAAGACTCGTGCAAGCCAACCTGACTCCAAAAAGGGCTGTAACGGGGCCCAGGCTGCTGCAGCGTCACCGCACAGCTCGACGGATATTTGCTGAAGAACACAAGGATTGGACACTCGAGCAATGGACACCCGTTCTTTTTTCGGACGAGTGCAGGATGTGCTTGAATGGCTCTGACAGACAGAACAAAGTCTACAGGAGGCCAGGAGAACGATTTGCACAATGCTGCTTCGCTGAAAGGGTCGCCTACGGAGGAGGTTCCGTCATGTTCTGGGGCGGCATTTCCTTTGACGGGCGGACGGAGCTGGTTTTCGTGCCTGGTGGCGGCCGTGGTGGTGGTTTGACAGCTGCAAAGTATATCACCGACATCCTGGAGGAGCACGTCGTCCCTTACGCCGGTATGTTCGACGAGGGGTTCCTCCTCATGCAGGATAACGCCCCTTGTCATACCGCAAGGGCCACTGCAGCGTATCTTCAGGAGGTCGGCGTCAACACCTTAGACTGGCCAGCGATGAGCCCGGACCTGAATGCAATTGAACACATGTGGGACCGTCTGAAAAGAAGAGTTCGCAAGCGAGATCCTGTTCCTGTCGACATTGGAGACCTGAAGACTGCTTTGCTAGAGGAGTGGGACGCCATTCCCCAGGATTACATAAGAAGCCTAATTAGGTCCATGAGACGCCGTCTTGAATGTTTAGGAAGGGCGTATGGTGGTAACACCAGGTATTGATTGATTTAAATAAACACTTTTCCTAACAAAAACGCCTTTAATTCTCCATTCCCTTAGTAAAATTTTCAAGCGTTTTCCGACTTATGTCAAGCCATCAACCTTTTTTTCTATACTTAAGTTGGTAATTACATCAAAATTTGACTTTTTAGTTAGGTTACATTGTCAGCTTTCATTTGCCACATTAATTTTTAAATTCGTGTAAAAATTTACAAAGATATCAGTTGCACACGAAAAAATGCAAAGTGATGCAATTATTTTGCTCGCGAGTGTATAAATATCGCCGTGTCTCTTTTATTTACACGGGAGTGCTTATCTTTTGTTCGTGTTTATAGCCCATAGCTCATAGCTTACTAGCTCGCGGTGGGACCAGTGCCTAACTTACCTATATCGAGTTTATTGGTATAACTTCAGTTTTGATAGACGTTGGTACCCAGGTAGGTAGAGTTAGGTTACTTAGGTTATTTTATCGCGTTTTAGACTGCATATAATCGAGTCAATTTCGTAGTCATTACTCATAACAGTACCTAACCTAGTACCTGACTACAGTAGGCAGGCACCTAGGTAGGTATGTGAATTTTATTGTTTTGTTACACCAAATCAATGGAATCAGTTGGATTGTCTGTCTGATCTAGGTAGGTAATTTATAAGAATCATAAGAATGTAACATAAAAAAGGTACCTATTAGAACTTAGAACCACCATATTATAGGTATCCTAGGTAGGTTAGGTACTTAAGTTGGTTAGGGTAATTTTTTTTGCAAGGGGTCGAAATCTTCATCATAGAGTATTAGGTAATTAAAAAGAGCAATAGCTTTCAAAAACTGAGTGTACTTAGGCCATCTAATCCCACCCTAAAGCCCAAGATAAAACATAGAGAAATACCTAGGTACCTACTTACGAACCACAGATAGGTACATACCTACCGAGGAACCTATATACCTGTATTGTCATTGATTTGTATTGTATGGCAGGTAATAAACTAGGCTATAAGTAGGTAGGTAGGTAGGTATCTTAGCAAAACAAGACACGTATTAACCTACTAAGTATACCATAGGAGGCATACCCATTGTATTTCTCGTCTCTATTCACTGTTTACTAGTAGATAGTGTCGATAGAAAGACACGAACCGGGAAAGCCTTCACGTCATCTCATGACACAAACAGAAAACAGACACGTCTTACCTATATCAACTCAAGACACCCGAAGTTCCTTTACAGCCTCCGTCAACTTTCACAAAACATGCCACAAAGCTCGCCGCCAACCGTCACGATATCATACACTTATCAACAACAAACTAACACTTGCCGAGACGTAGGTTTCACTCATAGTTTGACAAACGCCGTTTAGAATAGCTCCCGACTTTAGGAGCGGACACTAGATGGCCGTCGGGGCCGAGCGAAAAGACTGGCTTGTTGTCGTCGGAGGTTGCGCTGCGCGAGCGCCGCATTCCTCGCCAAGGCACGTAAACTATCGCTCGCTCACTCGCACCCACGTCCGTATGCTGGGATCGGGAGAGACGGCGCTTGGCGATAGCGAACACTCCATGTAGATAGGTGGGACCCGTTATTCACACACCAAACATGCCACAGGTAAATTGCGTACAGACTTGGCGAGTTTTTAATTACCTACCTCGAAAATTCTATATAATCGATCGGGCATGGATATCGCTCATTATTATTTATTACGTATGTTACGTTGTAGTGCAGTCGACAAGCGGCAACCTTTTATTTGATCACAAAACTGATTTCTGCAGTTAGTGAAGCGAATCTCAGTTAATTTGTTCTATTGTACTTACCTACGCAATTATTAAAGTAGACCTCATACCTGGAGCCGAATTAGGTAATTAATTATTTAATTCCGACTAAAAAGTGAAAGTTAAAAAACTTTTGGATATGAAGTAGTGAATTTGTACAATGAACCATATCTGCCTAGACTGGTTGGTACCTACATAGTTTTCCACTCCATGCAGGGTTCAACAGTCAAAAAGTCCGTATAAGTACCTAGTTAGATAACTTAACCTAGGTATATGTAATATCAGAGACTAAAGAGATATAGACGGCCACAGCCTAAGAACTTTTTGAAGCTCAAGTCATTTGCGCCCTCTGTCCGAAAGCAGCCTAAAGATACCGAAAATGTAAGAGGAAATGTCAACTGCACTGCTACTCCACCTAGTAACAAATAGCGTACTAGTTGTACACTAGTAGTAGTAGTAGTACTAGGTAATATGTATGCAGTACCACTAGTACCAAGTACCACTTACCAGCGGTGTACTTTACTACGGTCACGTTTCCCTTCAGAATAGTTAAGTTTAAGTATTTAAGAGAAATTACTAACATAAACTAATATCAAAGGCTAGACCAGAGTGCTACAGACATAGATATACCACCCATAGATCTGACACGGAACTAATAATACCAAGATAGAACGGGATGGTCTTATTACACTTTCAATAGATACGGCAGAGAGGTGCTATTATCGTTGGTCCTTGTCATAGTTTCTATTACCCTCCACGCGTTACTTCTAGCAGTGGAGGGTAACAAACAGATATAATGCGCGATTTCTTCAAGAATTTCTGTGATTGCTACGAGAAAAGCTGTTAGTTTTCCTAGAAAGTTGTGTCGGCTAAGGAAAAGATTGGTAAATTGTTCTGTTTTATGCTGTAGAAGTGATTATGGGCATCTATATTATATCTATCCCATACGGGGGTACACGTGTGCGGGCTCTAGTTAATGCTTGCTTTGAGGCTACAGACAATACACATTCTAAGAACTTTCTGAAAGCGCCATCTATTCGAGATCGAGATAGAGTAATTGAGAATGAGAAATAAGAGATAATGTAATTTTTTTCTTACTATTTTTATATCCGACGGGTTATGTCGGTTACTTTGGTTCTGCTACGGATAGTATCGTTTCTGATACGGTCACGCAAAGAAACTCCTAACATAGCCCTCTCCATTGCTCTTTGGGTGACTTTAAGCTTTTTAATGAGGCCCATTGTGAGCGACCACGTTTCAGAGCCATAGGTCATCACTGGCAACACACACTGGTCAAAGACTTTCGTCTTGAGACACTGCGGAATATTGGACGAAAAGATATGTTTCAGCTTCCCAAACGCTGCCCAACCGAGACGGATTCGACGATTGACCTATTTCTCGAAATTGGACCTACCTAGCTGGACTGTCTGTCCGAGGTATACATAATCGTCTACAACTTCGAGCGTAAAGTCTCCGACTGTAATAGGGGTTGGTACTACATGGGCGTTAGACATGACTTTCGTCTTATCCATGTTCATCCTCGCTAAACTTAAGTGGCAATGGGCAGGGCACATTGCACGGAGAACCGATGGCCGTTGGGGCACTAAGGTTCTCGAATGGCGACCATACACCGGAAGGCGAAGAGTTGGTAGGCCCCCTACAAGGTGGACTGATGACCTGGTGAAGGTCGCTGGAGTCCGCTGGATGCGGGTGGCACAGGACCGGTCATTGTGGCGTTCAGTGGGGGAGGCCTATGTCCAGCAGTGGACGTCTTTCGGCTGAAATGATGATGATGATGATGATTTTTATATTGCGCACAGCGGCATCCAGTGACGAGTAGCGTACCGTAGTAAAGTAACGCTAGATTTTTTCCTTATACTTTTATAGGTACCTTTAGGTTGTTCTCGAGTAAATGGCACTTTCAGACTTGAGCTTACATAAAGTTCTGAGACTGGACATCTATAGTCTCTGCTATTATATAGTAACTATTAACTATAGATAGCCAGAAAGTCCAAAGAAAGTTACCTAAGTAATAGTTCCTATAACTAGGTCCCCGTTGTATGGTATGGCTAGGCTACACGTCCGCAGATGCATCCGCGGATCTCGGCAAATGCTCCCGCAGACGAATCTCCACCAACCGACCACACGTCTATTGATCGTGTACCCAAAGGTACTGAAATTAATTATACCAGCTTTTGTCCGCGACTTCGTCTGCGTAGAATTAGTCATTCACCAGTGGCGGTGGGTCAAAAAATTTCTTAGGCAAGCTGGTGCTGAATTTGGCTTAAAATTTCTTCTTGAGCTGTAGGAAAACTGCTCAGGCGCCTGAAACTTAGGCAAGCCGACGGGAAGTCGTGTTCTATGGACGCGCCGCCACTGTCATTCACCCCCCTTTTTACCCCCTTTAGGGATTATTTCAGGGTTGAAAAACAATCCTGACTCAAATATCTTCACAGCTACCTACCTACCTACCTACCCAATTGCATTTTAATTCGGTTCAGCGGTTTAAGCGTGCAGTAAACCGACAGTCAACACACGCATTTATAATTAAAGTAGATGGTATGGATTATAACTTTATAAGTCGTACTTATTGCAAATGTAGTAAATCGAGTTTCGTAACCGTTAACGATGATGAGTTCATTCTTCGTGTTCATCGAATTCCAAGTTGCAAGAATGACCACTAAAGGTAATAATACCGTAGTCGCCATCAGATATATCGGAGCGGCCAAGGTGGGCACAAATATCTGAACAACGCCTCATTGTCAAGGCGATTAATTTGTTCGGATAATTTTCAGTACCTTGGCCGCTTATTTGCCTAATATGGCCCAACCAATGCACATTTTTATAATGATTGATGGTTTCATTGACTAGTAATAGACCAGTACCCAAATTTACCAGACGCTGTAATGGGGTTGGCAACTGCCAACGGTTTGGCCAGATGGCGCCAGCATAGCTAGGTCCCTTTCACTAGTATTGTTGTATGGGATTTGGCTTAAAGGCTAGCCCATCCAGGTCAAAAAAAATTAAAAAAAAAAACGTGAATTTGATACTATTTGTAGGACTGACAAGGACCCAGCTATGCTGGCGCCATCTGTAAATACTTTCGACCGGCCAACCCCATTAGTCCAGGAGAATGTAGAAAAGAACATAAATGTAGGTGTAGTAAATTGTAAGAATTGCCGTAGCTTAAACTCATGGGATTCAGGGGAAATTTAATTTATAATTAGAAAGAAAAGCGGTATTATAGTGATTATAGGTAAAGGTACCACTTCGCAATTTCCCGGGCCCGATCTGTCGAATAGAGAGGTGTAATAAAAAGTTAAGACACTTAAAGCGGTATTACACATTGCAACCTGCAGGGCCCAATCTGTTGTGTACCCTGCCTCTTCCTACCCCTCCTTCAGCTCCCTACGGGCCCTGCCTTCAATTACATCTTTCAACCTGATAGATTGGGCCCTACAGGTTGCAATGTGTAATACCGCTTTTAGGGTAGAGACTCCCTACTCTACTAGGGAGTAGAGAGAGGGTAAAACGGCTATTAGACATTGCAACCTGCAGGGCCCAATCTGTTGTTTACCCTGCCTCTCCGTACCCTCCTTCAGCTCCCTACGGGCCCTACAATTAATAACACCTACCAACCTGACAGATTGGGCCCTACAGGTTGCAATGTCTAATAGCAGTTTTAGGCAAGGCAGAGTAGGGTCTGTCGGGAAAGAGAAGTGTACCTAAGCAAACAAACTCTACACGAGCTATCGGGCCCAACCCAAGAAATTGAAAAGTATGATACTGGTCAACGACCTAACTCGCCTGTCATCCTAAATACGCGTAAACACGTACATAGTTTATTTTAATTTATTTTCAAATTAGTACGCGCGAAGTACTTACGTGTTCCTTTCAGGGGTGTGAAAGCTTTAGTTCCATCACTGTGGTATTAGCGCTAGTATCGCATCCCGTTTTACACAATCTGTGGTTTTTATGCTGTCAGTCACCTGCCAATAATGTCAACAGCAAAATTTTCAATTTGACAATTCTTAGTGTTCGCGCCGCGCTCTCACTTGTTTTGCAAACTTTGAGTTGAGCACCGGTTACCTTGTGATTTCCTCCCGTCTTGGTTGAGTTGATTTCATTAAGAAGCCACCCTCCTCTATTTTGCAATACAATCCTTGTGTTCTCCTCCCATTTGGTTGTGTTGAGTTCCTTGCGACTGCCGAATATGGCACGTTCAAAGTGTTGTGTTCTCGGTTGTGAATCAACAAGTGACAATTACAGACTATTTTGCATGCCCATGAACGATAATTTGCGTAACTTGTGGATGTCGTTCCTGGTTCCAGTTAATCCACATTTACTTGGACTGACAAAGGGTCAGCTAATGACTAAACGCGTTTGTCAGAAACACTTTGATAAAACGCAGTTTAGCCAAGGGTCTAGAATTCGATATTCTTACCCTTGCCTGTTCACGGAAAAGGAATTTTTTCACGGCGTCCCTGTCTCCGCTGAAGGTAAGTGCTTATTCGATTGTTTACTAAATAACACTACTTGCGTGGTATTTTTCATTTCATAGTTATGTTACTAGCTGTATTATTTAAATTTGTGTTCGTAAATTTAATGGTACTCTTGAATAGATACAACATGCATTCGTCAGCGTGGTTTTTTTTTTTTTGAAATAGTGAATGTTATCTTTACTAATCTCGTTACAGTGAAACTATCTAGTTGGAATTATCTATTGAGATAGTAGAGTCCTGAGATAGGACATAATTAGGTAATTTTATCTGGGGAATCGTCCCTTAAGGACATGACAAAGGGGAGGGAAGGAAGGAATTCACAATGGAAAGTACTAATTCTACACAAAGTTGCCGGCATAAGGTTGTATTATTTAATTATCTGTGAGATAAAGATATTTTTATGCATTTCAGAATACAATGTTCTCAACGAACATAATTACTGCGCAAATAGAGAACAAATTGAGGACACCGCAGCTGAAGAACCAGCTACGCTCATGGGCATGTCAGGTACTTATGTATAAAATTAAGTAGTTCTTGTGCATTCAAAATTAATCTACCAAACAGTTGCAAATAAAATCAAAATACTTCATCAACAATTTGTCCAAATATATTGAATATATCCAGAATGAGAACTAGATTCGAATTATTTAACATTAGCGTATAGTATGATTAACTTACCATAAAAAATTATCACATATTTTAACTATATCTTGTGAGGTGATGAGTTTTGGTGTTAAAAAAATATTTTCTTTATGCAATTTTTTTATTTCTCTACGTTTGAGCAGTTCATGGGAATGAAAAGGCTATCTTTATTTATCTTCTCACCCTACTGTTGACCATGTAATTTTAAGTAATTATTCTAAAACTATTTATATGCGCAATCCCATCCTAAACTCGTATAATAAATAGTAAGTATATTAAACATAGTAATGGTATCTCAAAGTAAAACTTGTGTAAAGTAAAAAAGTTTTCGTTGCTTCAATGTGATTTGATATTATTATTATTATTTATTTATTCCTTAAAATCAACACTTACAGTCTAGCTACACGTGTTAATACAGGACAGATACAGTGAGAATATGATACAAGATTAGTACTTAATTATTTAAGTTATTAACATTCTGACAAACCCAAAAACATATACTTACTTAACTAAGGATGGAACTTCGAGCAGAAATGGACTCTAAGTAACGGCTGCTAGTTGCAATGAAACTAGTTTCGGTGGTATGGAATATGTCCAGTTCGCTGTCGCTGTCCAATATTTCATTGAGAAGCGCCATATAAGATATAAGAGTGTAATCGTTTTTTGTTATTATATATCTACAGGGTGTAACAAAAATACTGGTGATCCGTTTAAGGGCATAATTGGTATCGTATTGCGAGTAGGAAAAAATAGGAGAAAAATTTTTTTGGACGCGAAAAAAAATTTTTTTTGTATGGGGCGAGTCGTCCCAGCTGGCCAACCCTCCATACAAAACCAAAAATTTTTTTCGCGACAAAAATAATTTTTTCTTAGTTTTTCACAATAAGAATACGATACCAATTATGCCCTTAAAAGGATCACCAGTATTTTTGTTACACCTTGTATATATCTGTTTGTGTGTTCTTGTTTGCTAACTGTTACTTATTAGAAAAAATAACAACATATATTTTGCAGATGATGTTCATTTACGAGAACACCTTTATGCACTTCCTCCGACCAGTCAAGTGGCTAAGGATAGAGGTGAGTATTTTGTAATATCACTTTACAATAAGATTCTAATTAGAAAACCTGAGTATATTTATTATTTATACAGTCACTAATTATTTATTATATTATGTCCTAAATAATATATAATCAGCAGATAATGGTTGAAAAATGTGTTGTATGTATATTTCTTAATTTATAATTAGAATTAATTGATTTCATTTTTCTCCTTGCACCTTTTGTACATGTTTCTGATTGGCCCTATGGTAAACGGGTAAAAAACATAATTAGGCATTAAGTCCGCCATTTGTAGGTTCATATTTTTTTTTGTATGTAATAAATAGTTTCAATAAATAAATAAATAAATGTATATATTAGCATAGACATAAAGATATAATATATAGACGGCCATAGTGTAAGAACTTTTTGAGGCTCCAAGTTTTTAACGCCATCTGGTCCAGAGCGATCATAAGGTAGCCAAAATGTAAGAAGATATGTCACTTGCTCTGCTACTCCATCTAGTAACGACTAGCGTACTAGAGCAGGTGACATTTCCTCTCACATTTTGGTAGGTCGGTCTGGACTATAGTTGAGCCAAAACCAACGTTCCGATTTAGTTGAAACTCATTAAGCTAGAAGTCTCGCTCACTCTTGCAGTCGGCAGTTGCTTTACGTTGCAGCGTTCTCGCTTTATTTTATTGCCACATCGGCACGATGCTTTTGACTCTACAATAGATGGCGCTAAAGACTTAGAGCCCTAAAAAGTTCTTACACTATGGCCGTCTATTATATCTTTAAGTCTATGATATTAGCTATACATCACCCATAATTCGTAATCCATAGAGCAGTCATAATCCATAGAGCAGTCACCTGCAGTACCCGCTATACCTGGCATTGATTGTAAGTATAATAATTTGTGTGTCTAATGAGGAATGCTAACTAAGGCGATTACCACACTGGCGACGGATCCGCATGCGGCGCCGGTGCGCGAGCGAGATAGCGCTATACACATGCAGAGCGCTATCTCGCTCACGCACCGGCTCTGCATGCGGATCCGTTGCCAGTGTGATAATCGCCTTATATAAATAAATCAACCTACTTTATTTTATCTATAAATTATACTTGAATATAATATCTATGAGTTAATTCTCCAAAAATAAATGATATAACCCACATTGGTTGTATTTAGTTTGTTGATATAAACTATTTGAACATTTGTATTTTTTACTTTTGTGTACATTCAGCAGCAGAAGTATCTAAGCGGGTGAGGTGTTGAAAATTACCTTCTCAGGCTCTTATTGTCTTGACAATACAGTAATCTCAAGCAGGTCAAGCTCACTTTGAACGCCTCACCCGCTTAGCTACTTCTGCTGCTGACTGTAACTAACTCGGCCGTTTGTAAACTTTGTTCGCAACTGACGTGTTATAAAAATTTGGATCAATGAAAAGTAGAGAACAAATCAAAATAACACACTAGTATGATATTAAGCCTTGGTCGCATTTTTCTTTGCCTTGACAGGTGGCGTAAAGTCTACAAAAACTATTTGATTTTAAGTTAGGTGTATGTAATATTCACTTCAATTTATTTTGACCCTATTTTCTTTCTTACAGACTATATAGCTACACATATGTTGGTAAACTAATTATGTTTCTGTCTATACTGTTAATTTAAATATAACTAGTAGTCCGGCTCGAACTGAGAACTCGCGATTTACTTGCAAACAAGCAGACCAATATAACAAGACCCATGTGACGATTTTTTCACGCCTTTTACCTACATAACCCCTTGATCGATCCTGCTCATATTAGAACTCTCCAATTATATGTATCTCTGCAATAACTCCAACAAATTTCATAAAGATCAAGAAATTTGATTTGACACTCAAAAACGCATAGTTAAAAGTATTAAGTGCCGGATAGTAAAATGACAAAAGAGCCGCCAAATATCCCTAAATAAATAACCTTTTGAACGGATGTATTGTAACAGGCCGGCAAATAGGGAACACTACTCTTGACCGGTTTTTAGGTACTCAAGTATCAAAAATTATTTTCCCTTACTCTCTTATGTTGAAAATTTGGTTGTTTTGTATACGTATTAAAAATCTTGTTTTTCAGCTGACGTGTCTCTACAAGGACATCAACAACCTGTTCCTGTACCGATGGTGCAGTCAACAACAAATGCTGATATACATTGCATTCAAGGTCAGTATTGTCTTTTATCAGTAATTCACTCATTGAACGCAGACATTTGCACAATCCAAGTGGAAAGCAGACTAAAATATATAACTCAAGCGTAAATACCCATGCCGATGTGTTGGCCGATGAGGTCGAAAAGTGCTCGAGTGGAGACCACGGACTAGCAAGCACAGCGTAGGACGTCCACAAGATGGTCAGACGGCCTTATAAAGGTCGCCGGAAGACGCTGGATGCAAGTCGCTTCCGACCGATACTTATGGAGGTCCAAAGGGGAGGCCTATGTTCAGCAGTGGACGTAAAAAGTCTGCCGCGGATTCAGAATACGCTGGTTCATTCCTAATCCTAGGCACCAGAGGCCTAGGTCACCCTTTGCTTTATATATAACATTTATTTAAGTTTATAATTTATATAGTGGTGGGTCTATTTAAAAGTAATAAAACAAAATATTTATTAAAAATAATTTGATTTGTTCTCTGGTTGCCTCGGTTGAATTGGGTCGATTTATGCTCCTGTTATACAATCTTTTAAAATTTAAATTTTGTATGGCCTATGGCAATACTGCCAAGCACTGTTATTGTGATAATTTTTTGTTACCTAATCATAATCAAGTCGCAATTAAAAAATTGCTTATAATTCTGTTAAAATTATAACAATATCAATGCATTATGTGCTTTAATATATAAGTGCTGCCATCCGTTACCGGCTAATGGCTGCTCTACATGATGGGCCATCATTGGGACACAGCTATACGACGGAACGAGATCGCAATATCGTTAGCTCGCTCTTACGCATAGCTGCGTCCCTATGATGGCCCATCGTGTAGAGGAGCCCTAAGAAACAACTTTTTATCCATATAACGCTGCATTAAAAAGAAATAAAGTTAGGCTGTAAGCAACTGTCAACACCAGTTTTCTTACTTTGACCAAAAACCAACAGATAAGCTAAGCCAAGTCATTAAATAGGCCTTATTCGTGTTTTAGTCAGAGTACATCAGTGGCGGTGGGTTAAAAAAATTCTTAGGCAAGCAGGTGCTGAATTTGGCTTAAAATTTCATCATGAGCTGTAGGAAAACTGCTCAGACGCCTGAAACTTAGGCAAGCCGACGGGAATCGTGTTGTATGGATGCTCCACCAATTGAGTACATATTAAAATTAAATAAAGCATTGCTCCAGGACTGCGTTGACAACCTCTCGGTGAGCGCGGCGAGTGGATTGGCCGCTGAGACTCAGACTGTAACTAAATTATGAATACAAATCTCAAATCAACAACTTATTGTCTGTATACCGAAATTAAGTAGATAAAAAGATCTATTAAATTAGATAAATCCCAATTCTGTTGGTTTTTAGACAATTTTTACTCATGGTCCTTTGGTTATTGAATGTACCTAAGTATTAAAATTCTTTTTCAGCTGACGTGTCTCTACAAGAACATCATCAACCTGTTCCTGTACCTATGGTGCAGTCAACAACAGATGCTGATACACATTGCATTCAAGGTCAGTATTGCGTTTTAAATGTACATGCATAGGATTCGGTTTTATAATGAATAGAAATTAACGTAAATACAGATCAAATATAATATGGAAAATAAAGAGATCAGAGTATCATATGACGTAAACGTAATGTAAGTGTTTATTGTCATAAGACTGAGTATTCGCGTATGGTGTAACAAAATTAAGCTACTTATTAATATATCGTAATCAGTATGTATTTATTACTTTGGCATTCTTTTTCAGGACCCTCTTACACAAGAAAACCATTGGTGGACATCAGCCATCAGTTCAACATTGAAGTTACAAGCAAACTATACGAGAAGCCTATTCCTGAAGGTGTGTTTTCAAACTATTTTATAAGTTTTATAACCCAGATACATAATAGTGATGATTGACATGTGAAATCTTGTAATGAAATTTAGTTAAATGGATGCCAAATAAGACATATATCTTCATAACATGTTTTTTTAATGATTCAAAGATATCAGACATCAAATTTTCAATTTAAGTTTTTTTTGATGTACGATAAAAAAACAATGATACCATTTATTTCTCACATTTTACTGTAAAATAAAAACTATATACATAATCGCAATATTTCAGCATTGAAGTAGCAATTTAATATTTTTGCCTTACTTTAAAGAGGGCCACTATGCAACCGTGACGTCATGGTTGCATATATTATTTCATTAGAAGCGAGTTCACATCTCAGACTTTAACTCTCAGTTCTGAATTTTGTGTTCGATCTATTCATTTTGTTGTGAGGATCAAATATAGTAAATTGCATTAACCATTTGACCACCAAATATCGGACGGAAAAATCGGAAAAAGTTTCTTCAATTTGTAGCTGTTTGGTACATTACCGTGAGTTGACCCCATGGAAACTATTGATACTGAATAGGATTAGAATCGACTGGTATAAAAAAAATTGCATGTGAAAAATTAAAAAAATCATTTTCATACAAAATGTATGGGAAAATGTTTCTTCGATTTGTGTCTTTTCTAGCCGGAATTTTTTTTTGGTCCCATACAAGCTTTTGATCCTGGATAGGGATGGGATCAAATGGCATCATAAAAAAAGTTCGCCAAAAATGACCTTTTTCTCGCACCCTGTATGTTTTTTTCAAAATCTGTAAATGCGATCCTTCATTAATTTGAAATAGAGGGAAGGTCTTCTAAGATCATTTTCACGTAGCAGCACGGAATCTGGTAGCTGCCCTCACTGACCCAAAAAGAAAATCCAATCTTTATAGTAAAATAAAATAAACACATAATAAATAATAAGCTAGCCTAACAACAACAACTTAACATAAGTACTTAAAATTCCAGATAATAATTATCGCTGTCAACAGGCTCGGTGCGTAGAAGGTTGGCCGCTCTTGTCACTAGAAGCCTTTATTAGGCGCACCATTTTTCATATATTCTTCTATCGTTTTTCAGTACACCATGCCTCTGAAATATCATTGGAAAAAAGTGACATCAGGTCAAATAAGAATACCACGTTGCCTCACACGTCGAAGCAACTTACCTCGAAAGGTGTGTATAACTCTAGATACTTGTACTTGCTATTTACTTATACTTAATAGTGCAACTTGGCAAGTTTTTACTCATCCAAGTATTCAAATAAGTGCGTCGAAATTAAAGTATTGGATAAAAAACTGATTATTTCTACATTCAGATCAATCAATTAGAGGGAGGGAAGGGAAGGAGTCAGTAACGTGCTTTTAATAGAAGCATGCCTTATGGGTAGGAGGTGTAGTGGCTGAGTACTTGGGAGTAGAAGGAATATTCAAAATAACCTTACTAAGTCGCACTATTACTATATTTAACGGCCTCCTAGCCTAGTCGGTAGTGACCCTGCCTATGAAGCAAGAGATCCCGGGTTCGAATCCTGGTCAGGGCATTTATTTGTGTGTTTATCACGGATATTCGTTCCTGGGTTATTGTTGTTTTCTATGTATTTAAGTATTTATCTCTATCTATCTATTATATATATTGTCGTCTAGTACCCACAACACAAGCCTTATTGAGCTTACTGTGGGACTAGATTGATTTGTGTAAGATTGTCCCATAATATTTATTTATTTATTATTATATTAAGTGGCAAATAATAATTACGTAAGGCAATAATGGCTCCGTTATTGCCTTACGCTATTGCTCGATGGTACTCGATGAGATAGGCTTGCCTACAGCCTACTCTTAATCAATAGGTTTCATTTATTATATAAAATCGTTTATCGTCATAATAATAACATTTATCGTTACCACAGTGTTTATTTGTGTATTTATTGCACAGAAGAAAAGGTTTGCTTGCTCGAGGCGCGCTTACTCCTCCTTATCCGTAGTAACTAGAAACCTATATCGTTTTGCCATGTCCAACTGCCCGTCTGTCTGTCTGCCTCTCTGCGGCTTAGATTAGTGATGGTACTAACCAGAAAACCGAAATTGGGTATGAATGGGTGTCACGCTAACAAACAAACAAATTAATAAATATTTAACGTATAAAACTTTAAATATTTATTAAATTAATTTCATCTGAGGCGTAATAAGTACTTTCCATGAAAACTATATTGAATAAAATTGGTTAAGTCGTTTTTTGAGTTATCCCAAAAAGTTATAATTTCATTGTAAAAGGACGTGCCGCAAAATATCCTATTAAAATAGCGAGCAAAAATGTAAAGGACTCAAACAAGATTTACTGAAAATATGACTCGTGAAAATTTGCAACCGGCATGTTTTATACCGTAATAAGACGATCAGAGAAGTACCGTACGAGTCGTTCTTGCGGCAATATTGTGGGGCCATTTTTTTGGGCTGATTGTATATCCCTAGAATTATTGATCGGTGTTTAATAGTACATTACATAACTAGCATGCATGCAGCGTTGGTAGCCTGACGGTAATGACGTCTGACTTTCAATCCGAAGGTCCCGGGTTCAAACCCCGGCTCGTACCAATGAGTTTTTCGGAACTTATGTACGAAATATAATTTGATATTTACCAATCGCTATACGGTGAAGGAAAACATCGTGAGGAAACCTGCATACATCCGCGGAGAAATTCAAAGGTGAATGTGAAGTTCCCAACCCGCTTTGGGCCAGCGTGGGGACTATAGCCTGATCCCTCTCGTGCATGAGAGGAGGCCTGTGCCCAGCAGTGGGACGTATAGAGGCTAACATATTATTTACATAACTAGGGTGGTAAAACAAAGAAAGGCCGAGATCGCAGAAGTTTACGGCCCGAGCTGCAAGCGAGGGCTTTCTTTATTACCTCCCGTGTTGTGTACATCATTTTATGTCTACACTTGGCCAGAAAGCGTCTTTTTCCGTACGCGTAGCGTGCGGAAAAAGCCACTTTATGGCCAGGTGTGGCATAAAAAATATTTGGAGTAGGTGTAAATTGTGACGGGCCGCGACAACTATGGATCCCTACACTGAGCATAGCCCGATATGCACTTGGCCAGTTATAATAATTTATTACAATGAATTAATCGCTATATTTATCATTTCCCCTGAGTGTCTATTTATATACTTTTACCTCATTTCAGATACTTCGACGGTAAGAAAATTTAGCGCAAAAACTCGACGCTTTATTAAGCAGACTAAAGAAATTGCTGCAGACAGCCTTGGACAATCCGCAGCAGAAAGGCTACAAAATGCGCATCAACTTGCAAGCCAAGATATTATGAAGAATTTTGAATGCCTGAATAAAAAGGCTAAGGCTTTTTTATTAATGCAACTCAGACTTGCAAAAAAAAAACAAGATGTCAAGAAGGTTTACCTTTGAAGAGAAATTATTCGCGCTTGCTTTGATGAAACAAAGCCCCAAGGGATATAAATTATTAAAAAATATTTTTGCCTTACCGACAAAAAGAACTTTGACACGTCTTTCACAAAATATTGTTTTTGAATGTGGAATCAACAAGACCGTCTTTGATCAAATTAAACACAGCACTAAAAACTGGGACACCAAAAAACGATTATGTTCATTGGTGTTCGATGAAGTGGCGTTGACACCACATGTCGTATACAATGAGAGTAAAGACCATATAATCGGCTTTGAAGAAATAGCAGGGGAACGCAGACAACAGTTTACTGACCATGCTCTCGTGTTTATGGCCAGAGGCATTTGTTCGTCCTGGAGACAGAGCATTGCTTATTATTTTTGTTCTGGAACAGTGTCAGCCCCAGATTTGGAGAGAATTCTTAAAGAAATCATACCAAAGCTTTCCGAGGCTGGCTTGATACCCCTTGCCCTCGTATGTGACCAGGGTTCAACATTCCGGGGATGCTTTAACAACCTTAAAGCTACAACAAAACGACTGCAAACCCCTTATAAAAAACCATATGGTAGGTTTGAGTTTATTAATTAATGTTCTTTGTTGTAAAGTAATGTTCTAATTTTAAAATTTGAAAGTCAGCCACTTTCATATTTTAAAATTAGGAGGTTCTCAATTCAACCCTATGATTTTTTTAAATATTAATATTACCTTAGAACTTCGTCTTATTGTGAAGTCACTTTTTATTTTTATTCAATATTATTTTTTTATTATACGGCCAATAAACCTATTATTATTAAATTTCTTTAATCCGTTTCCAATTTGTGGTATTAATCGATTTATTTATTTTCTTTCTTAAGCTTATTATTATGTTTAGAAATGTACATTTATTATTCGATGCTTCAGTAAATACTTGGTTCTGATATGTTACGTAACTTGTATTTAAAATTAGCTTAAAATTTGAGGTGAAATCACTTAACTTATTTTTACCATTTTCAGATACGGTTCATGTAGCTGGCCATGACTTATTTCTATTTCATGATCCACCTCATCTACTAAAATCAATTAGAAATAATTTCCTGACCAAGGACATCGAATTTGAAAATAAAACGGCTTCCTGGAAAGATATTTTATATGTCTACGATACTGACATGCAAGGTGGCCACACCAGAGCGCTTCCGAGATTAACTGCGTATCACGTGGACCCAAAGAAGGTTAAGAAGATGAAAGTGAAAATGGCGGCTCAAGTATAAAGTGCCCGAACTGCTGCAATGTTGAAATTTACGGACAGTGCTTGTAAGTCTAACACGTTTTTGTGGAAGTATTTGAACATTTTAACCTTTTCACCGCCACAGTCGGCTGTTGTCGACATCAAAAAGTCGTGCCATGGACGCCAACGACGGCAACAGCCGACAGGCTTTGTAGTGCAATAGGGAATACGCGGAATTCCGCAAAGTTCAATTTCGCTTGACAAAACGCGATTACGTGGCATCGGTGGCGCGTCATTTTTTTTAGACGCTTGGCGGTGAAAAGGTTAATATTAATTATATATTAACTACCTATATGGATATAGATTAAAATAAGCGCTGGTGGCTTGGCGGTAAGACATCACTTTCAATCCGGAACGCGCGCGTTTTTGAGTTTTTCGGAACTTAACATAATATCATTTGATATTTATCATCGCTTTTCGGTGATGGAAAAAATCGTGAGGAAACCCGACCTACTCACAACATGGCCTAGTATCTGCTTTGGGTTATCTATTGTGAGATCTAGGGTGGGATAGCGGAAATATCAGTTTCATTAGAAAATTGTCTATGATTTGATGAATTCCGTACTCAACTTAGATCAAGTGTGTGGTGTGCCTTAGTTATCTCAATTCCATTTTACAGCTTCGAGGGACCGCAGACATATGTATTTGTTGTTAATTTCAACTCGATACCTCCATGCGGTTCTGAGATAAAGGGTCTTGATAGAGAGGCAGACTGACAACAAAGTGATCCTGTAAGGATTCAATTTTCTCGGTACAGCTCCCTAAAAATACAAATGTTAGAGATAATATTCGTAAAAACCTTAATATTCGCCGAATACGGATATTGTATCAGCTGCACATCCATAGAGTCCGCTGCGGCCACGTATGAAAAATAAAAAGTGTACATACTTTTTACATTCATATGCTTTACATTACTTATAGGAATATTAAGATGATAAAAATAAATATTTGTGATGTTTTCAAAAAAAATTACCGAAAATTTGAAATTAGCAAGTAACTGATTAAGTAAATAGTTACAAAAAATCGATTAAAGATTTTATTGCTTTTATTGTTAACAAATATAAAAAATAACTCAAACTTAACGAGGTCCCTTTGTTTTAAATCTTGATACCATTACCATCTTCAGTCTTCATCAGTACAGGGGCCCATTTCTCCAAAAACTTGTAACTTATAAAAGATGTCGAAAAGTGACATCCGTTTGTTTTACAAGTTACAAGCTTTTGAGAAACGGGCTCTAGGCTGTTGTTAAGTTACGCAAGTACGCTAAATTTCAGAACTATCGGACAAAATTTATCATATTCAATTTTGCTTACAAGATTGAATTTACATTACAAACCCTATGAATTTATAAGTATAATATAATAGCTATTAAAATCGTTGACGTTTTAATTTTTCAGACAAGCAAGTGAATATGCCGCTGGAAACAATGGAGGCAACAGCAGAACTGGTCTTGTTTTTTGACGAGTTATTTGACAGCGTCAATGGATCGCCAGGTCAGGGAAAAGGAAAATTGAGATGTGCTGTCAAAGAAAACTCGCCACAAATAGAATTTTGGCGAACAGCGATTCGGAAAATCAAAAATATTAAATTCATTGACTGCAATAGCAAATTGGCGAAACGTGCAGGCAAGCCTAGACATGTACGCCCACCTTGTTTAGACGGTTGGATGACAACACTAAATAGCTTTATAGGGTTAACGGAAACATTGTTTTCTAAATATGGTGTGGAATACTTTTACCCTAGATTTATAAACCAGGATCCCCTAGAAAACTTCTTCGGTCGTATTAGGGCTGCTAACTACAGGAACGTTAATCCAGACTCCAATACATTTATATATTCTTTTAAGTCCATAGTATTAACTAATATATTAACTCCCCATTCAACATCAATGAACTGTGAAGACGATGACGGCGAAACATTGATACATTTGAGCAACCTTTTTTCGTCAGAAAATGAAAAATCATCTATAAGCTGGAACATGCCGTCGTCGTCTTCACTCACCTCGTCCAACCACGTAGAGTCCATACCCATAACTAGAGAGTCTGTAACGTTAGAAAGGATTAAAGTACAGACGTCGGCGTACACGGCGGGCTATATATGTAGGAAATTGTCAAAAAAAGTAGAATGCCATGATTGTTTTTAAACATACACGACCGAGGAACACCAGGGGATCCATAAATATATTCAATTTAGGGAATATAAACTGCTGAAACATAACAATTTAAAATATCCTAATGCAAGAATGGTATGTCTATATAGGGAATGTGCCTCAACCATACACAATTATCTAAATATATATAGTCATAAGCATAATGTAAAAAAAAAATTAAAGAGACTTTTACTAACACGTGACATGTCTTGGCTAGGCTGCAAGAAACATTACACCATAATAAATAATTTGTTTATGTCCCTAATAATTCGCTTGCAGGTACACAACTGGTGTAACACTATTAACAGAATATTACAGGGGAAAATACCTGAAAAATACGTGTTAAAAATGAATTCTTTACAAGAGACTGCATTTAATAAATATAAAGTGCACCGTCTAAGACAAAGGGCCACTAAACTTCACGAATAAAACTTGATTGAACACATTTTGTAGTTTTATTTTTTATCTTTTTTTAAATTCCAGTTTACTTCCCAAGTACCCTACAGCCATTCATCGTATTTTTTATCGTAGTCACATCACTAAAGTATATCGATATATTACATTTAGCACCCTTGGAATCCCTAGTACTGTCAAAAAAGTGGCACAGATTATAAAAGTTAACAGCGCCAAAACTGCAAACAAGAGAACTAACAAAATGATACTGTCCCATCTGTAGCTAGCTACATATTAGTAATCTGTGGTTCCTTTCCATTCCATGACAATAGAGCTGGGACTACTTCCGGTTATGTACCGTCAGAGATGTTTACGGGACTGCTAATGAAGAATACATTTTTGTATATTTTTTACCTTAATTTACAGCCTTAAAACTTCTTTTATTGAATAATGTTTTCTGCTTTTATTGAAAAAACATTTTATTCACTTTTTTTTTAATTGGTAAGCTGGGCTTCCAAATGCGGAATCCAAACGCTGTGACGTGACGTTTTATTTGATGTTGACAGTGACATTGACATGACATTAAAAAAAATCATTTGTATGTGTTGCGGTCGCGTTGGACGCTGTGGTAGCACCACTTTTGCTATTTCTCACGTTTTATTCAATAAATCTTTGTTCTGCTTTAGATAAACAACATGCCAAAAGTTCGTCGCAGTCGTAAGTCGCCTCCAGAGGGCTGGGAACTTATCGAACCAACGCTTGAAGAGTTGGAGCAGAAGATGCGCGAAGGTATTTACTTCATTTAACAATATTTACCACACCATTTCACACTATGCATTTTGAGCATGTAATTAACACACACTTGCAATTTTACAGCCGAGACCGAGCCTCACGAAGGAAAACGTAAACAAGAATCACTTTGGCCCATATTCAAGATACACCACCAGAAATCTCGCTACATCTATGACCTGTTCTATCGACGAAAGGCCATCAGCCGTGAACTGTATCAGTACTGCCTTGACGAGAAAATAGCTGACGCTAACCTCATTGCTAAATGGAAGAAGACTGGTTACGAAAATCTGTGCTGTTTGAGATGCATACAGACTCGCGACACGAATTTCGCGACTAATTGTATTTGCAGAGTTCCGAAAAGTAAGTTGGAAGAAGGTCGTATCGTGGAATGTGTGCACTGTGGCTGCAGAGGTTGCTCTGGGTAGTGCTGTAATTCTATAAGATTTTTGGGCTTTGCCATGAACTTTGAAAAATTTGTCTTGTCCTATATTTCACATACCTGTTGTCAACTAGAATACAATTTCTTTATCTGCAATATACAACATTGTATCTGTACAGAGGCATCTCTAGCCCACATAGTGCCCATGTACAACCATTACCCTAGTGCTGGCATTGCATTGGCATTTTGCACCCCCTCGGACCGCTGCGCCCGTGTGCAATGCACAACCTGCACCATAGGTAAAGATGCCTCTGCATTTGTAGGATGTGTCCAAGGATGCTGAATCTGTGCAGTGTATGAAGTATCAGGATTGGATTTCAAAGTTTGGGGCAAGCTAGTTTTAGGTTTAATATTTTACTTAATAATAAAATTTACATTTATTTGAATTGCAATTGTTCCTGTTATTCAACACCCAGTTATAAAATCTCAATAATTGGAAAATTATTTCTGCATTAGTGCCCCCCCATTTAAGGCTGTGACCGCGCCTGGGTACTATCACAATCATATACCCAATTTATCAATGAATTCTTTCATAAATTGGATATGCAATTGGCAACGTGGTACATATTTTTGATTACCTACCAAATTATCCTTAAATAATGCAGTAGAATAGATGCATCCAAGATTTTAAATTCATCACTGAATTTAGAGGCTCAAAATGTGGTAAAACCCCACAGATAAATGGTTCCAACCGCATTTTGTGTTTTGGCATGTGCAGAAATTTTACAATAGACTGCATGTGCAAATAATGCAAAGCATAATCAACACCATCTTTTTTGTATGATTACAGCTCCTTCTACAAACGTTTGTCCTCAATAGTAGTTAGGGAGGCGAATAGGGGAATTTTCTGCAATACTCGAGCGTGGCAGTTTAAGATATGAGAGATACCTTAGACCTAATAGAACAACCTTGTAAAGTATTTAGCTCTATATGTAGTGACGCGCGCCTAGGATAGACGATCAGATTAGTAAAAAAAAATGGATAGTCTGAAATACTCGAGCGCGTCAGATTAAGATATTGGGGGTTGATTTTAGTGTTCAAAGACTAAATTTAACTAATCTGACGATAAGTCCTTGACGCCGCCGAGTTATAGGGTCGCGAACTTGTAAAAAAAAAACGTTAATCCGGCATTCTCGAGCGCGATATTTAATTTTTTTATTTTGAAGAATATAATCTAAAATTTACTAAAAATACAAAATCTGCCGGTTTCCGCATGACCGGAAGTGTGGAGGAGCCATTTCGTCTTCCTAAGAACGCGTTACGGCATATAAGTCGCGAACGATACATTTTACAAAAAAAAAATTTAATTAACAAAAAAGGTAATTTTATTTTACACAAATAAAATTTTATAAGAGATGTATAAGTCGCCACAGTTAATAAATATATTAAAATGAAAAATTTTACACAAAAAAGGTCTCTTTACATTTTTGTCCAAAGTTAAAACTTTTTGACTTGAAGCATCATAAAAACTCAAACTCCCGGTCAGATTAAGAGAACCCACCAACATTTTTGTCAGATTAAAAAAATATGCTTTCAGGATACCGAGATAAACCTCCCCTATGAAAATCTGACGCGCTCGAGTATTTCAAAAAAACTTTTTTTTTTTTGCATTTTCAAAAATTCATCGTAACTTATCGTCACGCCGAAATCGTCAGTTTTTTTAAAGGGAGCTTCCTTGGGGCCTACTTAACACTCCTCCTCCGAAAATCTGACGCGCTCGAGTAATTTTTTTTTTTTGCATTTTTGACTACTTTATATGCCTACCCCCACCACGCAAACCGGCAGATTAGTATACCGTTGTTATCAGAGGCACTCGGGGCATACGTAGTATGAATATCTGACGCGCTCGAGAATGCCCAAGTAACTGTTTTTTTTAACATTTTTGAAAAACCGTACACGCCAAACCCACCGCTAAAATGGTTTTTGCCATACGAGTTTTTCTTTTCGAAATTATTTTATCTTTCGATTTTGATAGGTCTCGACGGCGCCGTTGAATTACGCCATTTAGCTACCTCGCCTCCCTAACTATAGTGCAGCATAGTTGTGCAGCATAGTTGACTGTGCCTTTGCATAAGGTCTTTTAGCTCAGTGCTGCAGTGAGTCTGTCAGTTTAATTATTTTCATATTATAAGCATCACTAATAAAATGATGTGATACAAGTCAATCTCTGCTCTGAACATGTTCATATAGATAAGAGCACAGACGTCCATAGGCTATGGTAGCTGCAGCTACTTACCATCAGGCTGACCGTATGCTTGTTGGCCACTGTTGGGGATAAAAAAATCAGGTAGGGGTTAGGGTAAGAAAAAAAATTTCATGTAACAAACATTTTATTATGAAAATAAATACAAAACTCTTCTAAGATTAATACTTTCATTGCGAAAGAAAAGCTAACAAAAACAATCAATTTTGACTTCCAAAATTATTAGCAAAAAATAAAGGATAAATTGAACGAGCAATTAAGGCTGACGTCCACTAGACTCGAGACTCGCCGAGTCGAATCGAATCGCAATAGTTCGCCTCCCTATATTTTCTATGCAACTGCGTCCATTGACGAAGAGCCGCGGCGCGCCGATTAAATGGACGCAGTTGCATAGAAAATATAGGGAGGCGAATTATTGCGATTCGATTCGATTCGGCTCGGCAAGTCTAGTGGACGCCAGCCTTTACAATCAGTAAATATTTAGGTAGCACTTTTAAAGAAACCAGTTTTTTTAAGTACAGAATTGGGCAAGGCCCACCAAATCATTTATTTAACTTGTGTAGTATCTAGTTATCTACTGCAACTGGGCTCAACCCACATAAATTGTAATCGTAAGTTACATTTTGCATGTGTTTATTTTCTCATGAGTTATGAATACAAATCAACTTTATTACATTAATCAATTATAATATTATATAAAGACTAGTGTCCGACCGAAGTTTCGGTTTCGGTTTCGGTTTCGGCCAGTTTCGGCCAAAAAACCGTGTTTCGGCCCAAGTTTCGGTTTCGGCCAAAAAACGGCCGAAACTTTCGGCCGCGCCGAAACTTACAACATTGAGCTTAATCGGTCCACAAGTTCTGTCTTAACGTTTTTAAGTGATCATATTATAATAAATAAATATCAAAAAAGTGTACATATGTGTTTGGAAGATTATTTCATCAATTATAATATGATAATATCATTTAAGTATTAATTTTATCTAACATTAAACTCTCGAGTTCATGCAAGAGACTGCCCAAAGAACTGCATCGGCCTACGCTGAAAATTATACACGAAGAAATCAAGTAAAAACACTTGACGATTTATTTGAAATACTGATTGTAAAATTACAATAGTCCATGCAATCTTGGCGAATTATTTTATACAGACTTGTTAACAGCATTGATGTCTCAGTCGTTGAAACTGCTGTATAACTAACTGCAGTATAACTAATGAATAACACACAAATTTAAAAAATCGTATTCATAATTTAAAAGAAAACATACCAATTTTAATAAAGCACAAATGTTTGTTTTTCCAACTCATATATTCTTCGTACTTTTTTTTTAACAAAACGTATTACTTTAACCATAGAGATAGATGCTATAAACCGTTAACTCCAAGTATCGAACAAAACTTTCATATTTTTATTTTGTTTACTGATCGTAATTCTACTCTGAAAATACATCTGACAAGTTTAAAATCGTGTGGGTTATTTTCCTGCTAATTTTAACGTAGCAGATCCTAAATCCTAAAAAATACCAATGTAAAAAAACTGATGTCAGACATCTGTCTCTTTTCCACGTTTGCGTACATATCTATGTACGAAAACATGGTCGACTTGTGACAATTGTACTTTCAATAAGGGGGGTAAAATTTTACGTTACAGTTGTTAAAAAGTTACATAATTATGTTTACTCATATGAAACCTTTATTAGAAAATATTTCGTGCTCTGCATTTATTTCGCGAAAAAAAAACTGAAAGAAGAAACGAATTTTGGGATCAAAATACGCCTTACACCGAAATAACTTGGAGTTGTGTACAAACTAGAAAAAATCATGGGATTAGGTTGCCAAGCGGACCTCAGGCTCCATTGAGTCCGTGGAAAAACGCCAGCACAAACGCTAGGAGGATGATCAATCAACACTTACTAACCTTGTTCTTCTTATACCACCTATCCTGTACAAGTTACAACGGCTTATTGACATTTAACTCAACGATTTTAACGTGTCTATAAAAGTTTCGGTTTCGGTTTCGGTTTCGGCCGAAACTGCACCTAGAGCCGAACCTTCGGTTTCGGTTTCGGTTTCGGCAAAAAAACATGTTTCGGTCGGACACTAATAAAGACTTGAGACGCCGATGTAAGGCATGTGAAAGAAAATTCTTACCTATGAACTGAAAATTTTTCATTATAGAAAAATAATTTACTGTAGTTTCGACTTCTTCATTTTATAGCAGGATTAGGTGCATATTGAGCATTTTGATTAACTAATAAAAAAAGGTAAAATTAATAAGAATTTAGCTTCGATAAGCTACTATAATATATATGTAGGTATCAACAATTTTTTACCTAAACATCTATCAACAAATACCCTGCACTTATTAGTCTTATTACTTAAGAAGTAGACTTAATTAATCATGTCCTATTTACTAATTAATAGGTAACCACAACCCAGAGATCAAATATATTTTGGCATCTAGACCAGTCTTAATTAGAAATGGTAGTCACTTATTATAGAATTATTGTATTGTAACAAATTTGAAGTGTTTGCTGATAGCCTATTCTTAAATTGCAAGTTTTTACACAAAACTTATAATAAAAAATAAACTACCACTGTGTCTTATAACATAAACTAAACATTCTATATTTGCTGACAGCAACATATATTTAAAACTATTTACAATAGTAAGTTTTAAAGACTGATCTATAATGCAATATTAAATAGCTGGATAATTATTGTACTGCTCTGTTTCTTTGGACAGTTCAACGATCAATTCTTTATAGATGCGCGGATTGACATTTTTGCCCAGCAAATAGAGGACGAACCAGTCCCCGAAGCCAAAGTGCTTCACAATCCTTTTCACAGTGCTTCGTTTCACGTGCCTCAGAAGGCCCATCATCATGACAGTACGGAGAGGGCGTGCCGACAGCACCAGTACTCGGAAAAGAACAGCCAACGTAGACACAAATGTAAGAAAGATGAACCAAAACCATATGATAAAAAAAATCTTCTCATTGACTATGTTTAACGGTAGAACGCACATGCGGTCTCTAAGTTCCGCGGTGCCAGAGGGTCCGTAGCGTCGGATGACGCACTTTGTGATCTTGGGGAAGTACTGGTCCATGGGGTCGAGCTCGTTGAAGTTGGTGGGGTCTTTCGGGACGCGCGTGAACGCGGCGACGGTGGCGCCGTAGTTGCGGAACGCGCCGCCCAGGAATATGTCCAAGAGAAACATCTGCGCGACCTGGAAAATTATAAATTTATTATTTAGTACAGATTAAAAACTGACCTGTCAAGAAGTATGTTGATTACACTACCATTAGTAATACTTTTACTAAGGGAAAAGACTGCTAATAAATCGACCTGGCAATGGTGTGCAGTGCCATCTAGTGAAGCAACTATGGTACTGCATGTTTAATAATGTTGTTGGAAAAAGAATTGCATCTTTCTATTCAAAAATAGACCTTAGGGTGTTTTGTGTCTAAGGTTTATTTAAAGAAAGCTCTGAGACTAATTGAAACTATCTTATATCCCTTTCATAAACAAACAAACTAATCGATAAAGTACGCCACACCCACACAAGTATAAGAGAAAAAACAAAAGTGATTGACGCTCTTGAACACTCACTCAAACAAAAATGGCAGTGGGCCGGTCACATCGCAAGGATGCCAGATCAAAAATGGACAAAGAGAGCTACTATTTGGCCAGGACGAGAAGGAAAGCGCGGAAAAGGGCGCCCACATGCACGCTGGTCAGACGACGTAGAAAAAGTATGTTGTAACTGGCTTTCTGAGGCCCAAGATCGAGAAAGGTGGAAGAGGTTGGGGGAGGCCTATACCCAACAGGGGTCCGAACACAAAAATTAAATATAATTCAATATGAAACTGTTAATAGTTATTAAGTAGTTATGGAATAAAAAGGCTTTTTATTTTATTTATTTTATATCCCTTTCCTCAGAAAAAAAAACTGTTAATGAAATGAACCTTGCTCCTAATTAAAAGAATTTAAAAGCTGTATACACACCACATTAAGAAGGTTGAGTATCTCGCAGAATGCGTAGCGCAGCGCGTACATGTTGTGGGAGTACATGTTGGTGTGCGACAGGTAGGACACCAGCTCTCCTCGTCGGTGCTCGTACCAGTCCTTGGTCACCATTGGGCTTGCTGTAATAACAACTTGGTTTTAACCACTTCCGTTGAAGCATTAGTTATCTTCATAATTGGCTGCATGGGTCTGCGTCCATAGTTTCCTCCCCACGGGAAGTGGATTTACAAAAATAGAGAGATCTTTATTTTTTTTATTGAAAAAAAAGTAGGAGTCAAGTAAAATACTTTGGTGTGTAGCATAGACATTAAATATATAGTAGACGGCCATAGCCTAAGAACTTTTTGAGGCTCCGAGTATTAGCGCCATCTAGTTCAGAGCCACCTAAACAGAGCCAATATGTATGAGATAAAATCATCGCCACCTAGTAACGACTAGTGTACTACCAGTACGTTATTCGTTACTATAAGGGTATTTTATCTCATACATATTGGCTCTGTTTAGGTGGCTCTGAACTAGATTGCGCTAAATACTCGGAGCCTCAAAAAGTTCTTAGGCTCTGGCCTTCTACTATATATTTAAGTCTATGGTGTGTAGTAATAGTACCCATGTAATACTTACCATGTGATACCCAGGTCAGTTGAAACTACAAAGCAGTTTTGAGTGAAAAATTAAATTTTGGAGATTACATAAAAATCTACCATGGTTTTGTACAATATATGGTTCTTGTCTGTATTTAAATGAAGAGTTTATCCATACAAATATACCATACATTTGATTATAGCACCATCTTTTAACAACTTTTAAAACTACTTACCCAAATCAGATGCCAGCGCCCTCAGCCGGCCGCCTTCCCAGATCTTCCAGAGGTAGCGTGGGATGTAGAACATGACGGACTGGCCCAGCAGCACGCAGCAAACCCACTGGTAGTAGGTGTGTTCCATCCTGTCCTCCTTCCCGCCCGTCTCGGGGCCCACGCCCATGTATGTCATGTGAGTGCCTTCAATGCCTAATAGCAATATCATAGAAAATATTAATAGGGGATTCAGTCAGTGAAAATGTGTACAGGCAATTTCACTACATTAGTTTTTCCAATGAATTTTAGATCTTGTCAAGTACAAGAATATGTCGTAGGTACTTTGACTGGAAAGCTAGATATTTTGAAGATACTTATTATAAACATTAAACAGTTTATTACTGAAGCATCCATTATTCTTATTGGAATAGGATAGGACATGCTTTCAATCTAATAAGATTTAAAAAAATCTAACTTTATAAGATTCATACGAGAGGACATGCCTTGAAAAAGTATTAGGCGTTAAATTGTACCTATAACCTACTTTTTTATTGACCAGAAAACTTGAATAATGATGAAAAAGACTTACCTTTTAACCTACTCTTCAACGTATAGGTCCCATAGATCCAGCAGTAACTATTTATGGCGTCCTTATCGCTATCACTATCGCCCATACAGTGGATAGGATCCCCGAAGAACTGCTTTGAAGACACCAGCAGCGTGAAGACTAGCAGCATGATCACCGTCACTTTGTAATGCATCCGAAATACGTTGTTGTCAATACAAACAGTGTCCAACTTTAGAAATGCCCGAAAGGGCATAAAAAGGTCTATCATTTTGGCTTATATCCTACGCAAGTAGGAATCACCGAATAATAATGGCTGTTTTTTTTATGTCACCGTTGGAAAAACTAGGGTACCCGCGAAATAAAAATATGCTTGAAGTTTTTCAATGTCTGCCTGCCGGCCCGGCCATAAACAAATATAATGTTGTTTACCGGAAATGGATCTCGATCGTAATGTTGGCGTTTTGACCAATTTGAACGAATGATTGGAATGATTTCGAAACGGTCGAGTAGTACCTTGAAAATGGGCTTTTGTTATTTTGTATCTACCGTTGTACCCTTGACTTTTTCGGATGTTCCCTGGTATTCTTTGCATTTTTCTCATAAGATGTTGATTTTATAAGGTTATATGTTACTTTTCTGTAAAGAATGGTAAGTGGGCCACTCCATAATTAAGTTAAATGCAATATAAAACACTTTTTTCCATAACAAAATCTTGTTTTTAAATATGGTAAAATCGCGCCACCATACTGTCCCCTACAACAAGGGATTCAATTTTTGAAGGAAATTTACGCGATTTTTTTTAATAAGGAGAAGGAGGTAACACTAACCTAACTAATATAATACATTTTCTGGCAAGTTTAAAAGTTTTGGGAATACTTTTTTGGTGGTCTGCAAAAATTATCATCACCGTGTTCCATGTAGCGAGTATGTATAACATAGTCTCTGGTATAACCATACAGATACAAATGAAACTCATTTTTCAACACAATATTCTTTAATATCCATAATTTTAAGGTACGTGTTTTGTAAGTTTGTGTAGGTACATACAGTATTAACAATAACTAAATTAAACTAATGGTACGGAATGTAAAGCTTATTGCACATATTATTTGGCATAACGTGACGGAGACCTCCGTATAAAATGAAATGGTTAGAGTTCGTATTGGTTAGTATTTTTTTTCTATCTTTATAACATAACCGATGATTATTAGTAAGATTGAGCAAATGCTTGTATCGTGCACTAATAATAAAAGTTAGGTACTTATATTTAGTCTTATGATTGTCTTATTTTTAGGTTAACAATTTTGTAAAAATATAAAATTAAACCAAGACCCTTCAAACATTTAATCGAAATAAGTTTGACACTCATCGCTTCGACCTACATCTAATTATTTACCAACTAAAACCGCATGTTCGAACTGTTCGAAGGCACTGCTTACAACAAGCACACATCCAAACTGAACTATTCTACTTTTATAATAATTTAGTATCAACTGTCTCCACTATCCAAAAAAATAGAAAAATAAATAAATACTAAGTTTGTAAGGTCTGTAAAGCATAATATAACGGAGTAGAAGGCAAATTAAAAGTCAAATTTCGTACACTTAGTGTTTGCATAATGCATAAATATGTATTGCTTGTGATAGACATTGTTGATTTTAGTTTCGTTATCGTTAGAAGAATCATTTGCTCTTGTCATGCACTTAACCTATAACTTGTCACTTCGTGAGTGACTATTTGTACCAACTCAAAGTTTGCTTTTAACTACTGCCTCTTCTTGTTGATCGTCGCCAAACGCCATGTTACCGAGGGCAAAGATATTGTCGGGGTCTAAAGTTTGCTTCGCAGCCAATAATAATCTTCTCCCGGGCTCGCTGACTGTATCTTTGTACCATTTTTTCCGCAGTTTACCAACACCGTGGTGATGAGATATCGACCCTGGAAATATTTAAAAATATACAATAAATACAAAATGTTAGATGTCGCATCGCAGGCCTGCATTAAACAGTGTGACTGTGTCGTGTATTTCATTCATGAACATTGTTCCTTCCAACTTCCGTCAATTTCAATGTAGCCAACATACTATTCTAGTTACGTTTCTTTTTAAAAATATACCTATTATTCACGACCAACGCAGGCAACGCATAAATCTAGTAAGCCCATTTTCTACTCTTTTTTGCTTCTCTTACCGCCGCAATCAATAATTTCATCTCTAGCAGCCTCTTCGATTTCTTCATACATTGCAACGGGATCCTTGAATGACGACGAGTTGAATCCAAAGTAGAAGTAAATACAACAGCCGGCGTCGTATCTGAAAAAAAACGAAATATGTTATTGATTAGATTATTGAGCAAAGACAAGTTGTTTTTTTTAAACTATATTTGAGCGCCTCGATTGAAATGCTCAAAACGTTATCTTTAGATTAGGGGTCATCATACGATACGAAACGAAACGTCATCGATAATCGCATACGATTTGATGCACAGTCGCCGACTGAAGTGTAACGAATTCAGTCAATCGATCAAATTCTGCAATGTATCTGCAATCACAAGATCTGGTCGATTCAATTTCATATCGATCGGTGATAAGATCGATGTCAAATCAGATCCATAGAGAAATAATAAAAGTCTTTCTAGGTGGACCTTTTACTTAAAACACCTAAACTTGGCTATAAGGAGTCAACAGGTCTATAACCGCGAAACACTTCGTTCATCGAATCGTCTATTTGCATCACTCTCTTTCGTATATGCAAGAGCGATAGAGACGGGGCCATCGTTTTGTCGATTTTCGAAGTTCGCGGTAGGCCCTCAGATACTAACGTCTGCGTGAGCCTGCAGGAGATGTGGTAGTGCGTGACGCCCCTGCGCTCGCACTCCTCGCGCACGCGGCGCTTGACGCTGGCGCAGAGCGCCAGCGCGCGGTCCCACGGCACCGAGGTCTCGAAGGACTCCGCCACCACCCTGTAGTCCAGCGCCAGGTCCTGGAAACGAGAAACATTGTATTCTGTTATGAAAAAGATCAAAGAGCTGGGCCTATTAGGTTCACTTGGGAATGGCGAAGCGTAATAGATACGAATAGAACTAGACCATGGGCCTAGGTGTAATGGTCAATATTAGTAGTCCCCGAACTCTCAAAATGTATGGGGTTCCATGATAACAGTAATAATCGAGATATGGGCCTCAGCAAAGAGTTTGCGATGGGCAGAGAAAAGCCAAAGCCGCCTTGGTTTACAAGTGGCGGCGCGTCCACAGAACTTGATTCCCGGCGGCTTGCCTAATTTTCAGACACCTGAGCAGTTATTCTTTAGCCCATAAAGAAAATATAAGCCATATTAAGCTCCGGCTTACCTAAGAAAGATTTCCACCCACCGCCACTATACTCACCCTGATGTAAGCGATGACAAATGTGAAGGTGTAGCCCCTTTCTCCGTTGGTGGCGCCGGCCGGCACGCCGCCGTACTTAGCGGCGATAGCGTTGAGCTTTTTCTCACGCTCAGCCACCTACAAAATTAACAGATGTTTACTTCCTATCTTAAAATTTTCCTAGTTGTATTTAAGTACTTCCTAAAGCTACACAGTATAAGTCATCCATTAGTGTAATAATGAAGTGTCATTGTATCACTAAACTCGTCCACATTTGTGAACTTTGTGGGACAGTTTTCCCTGGACTGTCACACGTTACATCTCTATGTACCTACCTCGTCAGCCTCTCCCTCTAGCAGTAGTGTGACGACGCACAGCTTGGCCGGATCGAAGCCCTTGATGCGAGTGATGTAGAAATGCTTCAAGCCGTCGAGTATCACTCCACCCCACGTGGACTCGAACTTGAGTGCGAGGCCGAAGCGGAACTGAAAAGGATTATTTCAATTGATGTGTTTATTAAAAGATAAAAAAGATAAAAGATAAAAGATATTTATTCTTCAATTAAGGCACATTACAATGCACTTATGAACGTCAGAGAGAAAAGAAACTACCACCGGTTCTAACCCTACACCTCTGACCCGAGAAGTATTACTTATTACCGGCAAGAAACTCGGCGGGACTTATTTTTTCAAAACAGTACTACAAATACATTAAAGATACTATATACAATAATGCGTAGTTCTTCAAGAAGGCATATCAAAACAGCTTGAGAGACAGACATGTACCTGCCTATTGTGTAATTAAAATGAAAAATAAAAATAAAATCCAAATCTGACTGCTTCGCAATACGTTTGATATTCTTTCTTACTTGAACTGTGTCCTCTAAATGTTAGATGATTTTATAGATTCTGGTTTGGGCCATGCATATATGTCTGTCATATAGTCCTCGACCCTGTAATAACCCTTTGACATTAAAGTTTTTTTCAAGTATTTCTTAAGAGCGGGAAATGATAGATTCAAAACATCGACGGGTAACTTGTTATAAATATGAATACCCTGGCCAAAAAATGACTTATATGCTTTGCGGAGACGACATCGTCTGGTAGCAAGCTTGTTTTTATTTCTAGTGTTATAGCTGTGGATGTCAGAATTCTTCTTGAATGTGTGTATATTCTTTACAACAAAAATAATATTATCATAGATATATTGGGACGCAAGAGTTAAAATATTAATTTCTTTAAATAATTCTCTAATTGATGTACCTGCCTTTAAGTTATACATAAAGCGAATGGCTCTTTTCTGTAAAACAAAAATAGTCTGTATGTCAGCTGCTTTGCCCCAAACCAGAATTCCATATGACATTACACTATGAAAATAACTATAATAAACTAAGCGAGCTGTCTCAATATTAGTCAGTTCTCTAATTTTTCTAACGGCATGAGCGGCTGAACTTAGTCTAAGAGCGAGTTTTTTTATATGAGGACTCCATTGTAAATTTTTGTCCAACGTTGAACCAAGGAACACAGTTTTATCTACTATATCTAAACATTCACCATTTATAACTATATTAGTGTCCATTGGTGCCACGTTTGGCAAAACAAATCGAATACATTTAGTTTTCTTAGCATTAAGTAACAGATTGTTAGTAGTAAACCAGTTTAGTACGCCAGCTAGTGTATTGTTAATTACAGATAAATCATTGGATTGCCGTTCAACTTTGAAAATTAAAGATGTATCATCGGCAAACAAAATCATACCACAAAGGTTTTGTACTACACAAGGTAAATCATTTATATAAACCAAAAACAGGAATGGGCCCAGAATGGAACCCTGTGGCACTCCTAATTTTACTAAAGTCCCTTTAGACTGGGTTTTATTTACAACAACTGTTTGTGTTCTATTGCTAAGGTAAGAAGACATGAGACTCAGGGCATTTTCTGAAAGACCATAGTGTTCTAATTTAAGAATGAGCGTTCTATGATCTACACAATCAAAAGCTTTTGAAAGGTCACAGAATATACCAATTGCATCATAACGTTTGTCTCGCCAAGCATTGAAAATATGTTTAATGAGTTCTGCAGCAGCGTCGGTTGTGGAACGTCCCTTTGTGAAACCAAACTGATTGCTTGTAAGCAGTCCATGTCTGTTGAAGTGCCCCAGTAGATCATTTAACATTATCTTTTCAAAGACTTTACTTAGTACAGGAAGTATCGATATCGGTCGGAAATTATTTAGATCACTAGAATCACCCGATTTAAATAGAGGTATGACTTTACTACATTTCATTAGATCTGGAAAAACACCTTGTGAAACTGAATTGTTATAAATGATGGCTAAGTAAGGCGCTATGTCGTCTATGATATTGCTGATGACTACAACTGATATTCCCCATAAGTCCTCAGTTTTCTTTAAATTGAGTGATTTGAATGACTTTACAATTTTTTCCGAATCCACTAGGTCAAATTCAAACATCGTATTACATTTCTTAATATTAGCGCAAAGTAAGGAATGAGCTTGAGACGAAGATGATTGTAGGCATTTTGTGGTATTTAATGCTATGTTAGAAAAATAATCTTCGAATGCCGAGGCAACATCGTCATTTGACATGACCTGTTGTTCCTCCGAGACAATGTTGACTTGACAATCGCGTGATTTACATTTACCAGCTTCCTTATTAATAATATTCCACACTGTTTTCACCTTGTTGTCCGACATTTTTATTTTTGCACTAGTATAGTTCGCCTTAGCAGTTAAATACACCTTCTTGAAAATTTTTGAATAGTTTTTTACATAGTCCAGAAAATCTGAAGTTTTGTTCACTTCTCTCTCTCCATAAAGTTCATAAAGCCTCTTTCTACTTTTATGAATACCTACAGTAGCCCATTCACTAAACTTTGCTTTAGCTTTAGTTTTTGACCCACTAATAGTTCTCAGTTTGAAATGTTTATTAAATTGACAAAGAATCATACTAAACAAATCTTCATACATATTATTTGATTCATAAAAAATTGGCAGCAAATTGGTCACAGGGCGTCTGTGCCCGTAAACAGATAAGTACTTACTGTAATAATTTGCACCAGTTTGGGTTTTTCAGACGAGACTATACCTGTTCGTTGTCCATGAGCCGTATGCTGGATGGCTGGAGATGCTTCTCGGCCACCTCCCTCTCGAAGGCTACTCCGGGCTCCCAGGCCGGGAACACGAGCGAGCCGTAGCGGGTCACAGTATGTGTAGTATATAGTACCTGTTCGTTGTCCATGAGTCGTATGCTGGATGGCTGGAGACGCTTATCGGCCACCTCCCTCTCGAAGGCTACTCCGGGCTCCCAGGCCGGGAACACGAGCGAGCCGTAGCGGGTCACAGTATGTGTAGTATATAGTACCTGTTCGTTGTCCATGAGCCGTATGCTGGACGGCTGGAGACGCTTCTCGGCCACCTCCCTCTCGAAGGCTACTCCGGGCTCCCAGGCCGGGAACACGAGCGAGCCGTAGCGGGTCACAGTATGTGTAGTATATAGTACCTGTTTGTTGTCCATGAGTCGTATGCTGGATGGTTGGAGACGCTTCTCGGCCACCTCCCTCTCGAAGGCTACTCCGGGCTCCCAGGCCGGGAACACGAGCGAGCCGTAGCGGGTCACAGTATGTGTAGTATATAGTACCTGTTTGTTGTCCATGAGCCGTATGCTGGATGGCTGGAGACGCTTCTCGGCCACCTCCCTCTCGAAGGCTACGCCGGGCTCCCAGGCCGGGAACACGAGCGAGCTGTAGCGGGTCACAGTATGTGTAGTATATAGTACCTGTTCGTTGTCCATGAGTCGTATGCTGGACGGCTAAATACGCTTCTCGGCCACCTCCCTCTCGAAGGCTACTCCGGGCTCCCAGGCTGGGAACACGAGCGAGTCGTAGCGGGTCACAGTATGTGTAGTATATAGTACCTGTTCGTTGTCCATGAGCCGTATGCTGGATGGCTGGAGACGCTTCTCGGCTATCTCCCTTTCGAAGGCTACGCCGGGCTCCCAGGCCGGGAACACGAGCGAGCCGTAGCGGGTCACGGTATGTAGTATATAGTACCTGTTCGTTGTCCATGAGCCGTATGCTGGATGGCTGGAGACGCTTCTCGGCCACCTCCCTCTCGAAGGCTACGCCGGGCTCCCAGGCCGGGAACACGAGCGAGCCGTAGCGGGTCACGGGCGGTAGCGGACGCACTTTGATCGTCACCTGCAATAAAATTCTAAGTCAGGTCATCGTCGTTCGGGCGAAGATGTAGTGAACGCAGTTATCTACGTGACATGAGAATAGAAAACGTCCATATCTTTATCGTGCGGTGTCTGCATGTGGCAATAGGGAAGTCATGGCTACCATCCACCAGCTGAAGTAAATATGGTATATTTGTTTGCAGTTAGTCAGTACTCATGCAATACATAAAATGCAGTCAGCACGCAAAAGTATTCATCAAATCATCATCCGACGCCTTTACCGAAGAGTCCCAAGCGAATACTGACTGTAATTTTCTGTTACTCTCTTAGGCGCATCACATTTTTGACCGGAATAATCAGCCGGAAGTCAGAAATTAGTCGATGATAGCTGAATTTCTGTATGTACCTCAGTGACGACTCCGAAGCAGCCCTCCGAGCCCATGACGACGTGTTCCCACTCCGGCCCGCACGAGATGCGCGGCACGCGGCAATTCTTCTCCAGCACTCCTGTCGGAGTCACCGTCTGCAAAATTATATATCAGAACATCTGTTACGTCATACTACTATCCTCTGTCAGTAAGCTGTTGGGTAAGACCTGTAACAGGATTGCTTTGGGATTGAGGATACAGCAACCGTTGTCGAAGACCTAAACACACTTGGGGTTAGAGGCCAAATACAGCTAAAGCCTGTGCCTGTGTCTGTGTTTTTAGACGGGAGCGAAAGAAAAAGAAGCACTGTATATGTATATACAGTGCCTCTTCTATAGTTTACTTAAGTTGGCGACTAGATAGTAAAATAAGAAAAATAAAAAAGTAAATTTTAATGATGCTGACGACGCCCTGAACAGATGGTTTGGTTGGTGCAACCGGCCCTTAATAGTCTTTCTACTCTACACCAAAGCAAATAGTTTGTGTTGTATATGATCGGCAGTTAATACCACCTTAAATCAAGATGTCACCCACCTTGATCTGCAGCTGCACTATGAGATCCTCGATATTGCCGTAGGTGTTCTTGATCCCACTGGCCCGCGTGGCCAGTTGGCCACCCAGCCGCCTAACGTGGAACACTCGTAAGAGTCTGGCTCGTGGCCCACCGTGAGGACCTGCTTGTAACGTGACCCACCTTAGTCTGCACTATGAGATCCTCGATATTGCCGTAGGTGTTCTTCTTGATCCCACTGGCCCGCGTGGCCAGTTGGCCACCCAGCCGCCTAACGTGGAAAACTCGTAAGAGTCTGGCTCGTGGCCCACCGTGAGGACCTGCTTGTAACGTGACCCACCTTAGTCTGCACTATGAGATCCTCGATATTGCCGTAGGTGTTCTTCTTGATCCCACTGGCCCGCGTGGCCAGTTGGCCACCCAGCCGCCTAACGTGGAAAACTCGTAAGAGTCTGGCTCGTGGCCCACCGTGAGGACCTGCTTGTAATGTGACCCACCTTAGTCTGCACTATGAGGTCTTCGATGTTGCCATATGTGTTCTTCTTCATCCCACTTGCCCGTGTGGCCACCCAACCTCCTAACGTGGAGAACTCGTAAGAGTCTGGTTCGTGGCCCACCGTGAGACCACGCGCGCGCATCTCGCGCTCGAGGTCTTGGCCTACGATACCCGTCTGGAACAACAAGACATATTCTTAAAACCTAACTTCACAGCAGTTAGTTGCAATGATTATACGGTTTGGTAGATAAGCTTGGTTCAACATAATTCATTTGAACTTGAACCAACCTGCACTCGTGCCAGCAGCTGGTTGCGGTCGATCCACAGGATGGAGTTCATCTCGCTGGTGTCGAGAGCCACAATGGGGCGCGGCTCGCGGGCGGGGCACGTGATGGAGCCCGACACAGACGTGCCCCCACCGAACGGGATGATCACGAACTGGTGCCGAGTTGCGAGTGCGACTATCTTCACTACCTGTTAAACAGACGGAATCTGGTTACTACACATTTTTGCCTCTGGCTGTCTCGATGGCATATGATAAATACCAATCGCATTTAATAAAAATTATGTGCAGTGTTAATTTAAGGTCACGGCCAATTTTAAGGTATTAGGGCAATTTACTCTATTGTCATAGACAGTGAGTCATATTTTAAGGTAGAGCATTGCCCACAATACCTCCCTCTAGCTACGGCCTGCTTAATATCGAATAAATATTGAAATTGCACTTACATCCTCATGGCACTCTGGCCATATAACGGCATCAGGTATCCTCGGGAAACTATTCGTCCTTAGCTGCGCCATATCGCTCAAGGTCTGGCCGTGTGCCCTCATAAGTCGCTCTAACCCATCCACGCTGACCAGCGCTACTGCCTCCAACTCCTCGCGCACGTTGCTGGGCAGCCTGCTGTCAGGGAACGAGGTAGGAATAGATGTGGACTTGGGCGGCTTGCTGAGGTCGATGTTCAGGTTCTGGATCACCCATGGTGCGAAGTATGGAAGAGATTTCCCGCCTATTAAGTATCTGGAAAGGTAGAATTATTTTTAAAGAAACAACTCAAGCACTTTTGTGTTACGAGTTGGCAAGAATAATGCGCTATGTCACTCTAATATAGAACGTGACTACTGTAAGAAAAGGTCCAAATCCAAATCCTTGACCCGTCATTTAGCTGTAGTAGGTGCCAGCTGACCTGACCGTGTAGTATAGACGTAATACTAAGTCACTCAACACTTCGTTCGTTTCATAAAACCACACTCGTATTTTAAGGACCCCTATTACGTAACAGTTACATAATAAACTAATATAATATTAAAAGATAATAAAGATATACTTAAGGAATAAAAACAAACAGAAACACAAGGTGTCTAGAAAAACAGGCAGGACCGGGACAGGCATTGCCTAGTGTGGTCAGTAAAAACTGTAATCGTATAATTTTTCAGCAATAAATGATTTTGATTTTTTTTTATCTGTAGGACGTGTGATCATGTTAGCTGCTAGCAAGTTCCTATTCACAGATTAGGTATGGTATATACCTGAATACGTTGTTAGTTCTTCGCAGTTCCTTATTGAGTTATAAGGTAACTGCATGTTAGTATGTCTACCCTACATTTTCTAAACGTTTGGTTCTGTTGATGCCCACTGCCCACCCATAATGAGTTTCCTTTGTCTCTTAGATAACCTACGGTGACTCTTCCGCATAATATATGATGTTGGTCGTTGCACAATTTGTCGCCATTCTGGCCGATTATTTTGGTATAGGTTGGTCATGGTGACAACACTACAGGGACTACGATTAATGGTTATCTACTTCCCAATATGTTATCTATCGTATTCTAAATTATTTAAAAAATATATAATTTTTGCAGGTCAGGTAATGTTTACTTTATCAAGGTAGGTTGGGTAGGCAAAGTTTACCGTACCTACGTAACGTAGGTATACAAGAATGTCACATCAGCAAACAATGACTACGGGACTAAACAATAATAAAGGCTATGTGCTCATTTAGTTCCAGCAAACAAGCAAACACCTGCGCGTGCGGATCCATGCACCGAGTACCGAGGATCTTACATCACTTGCATTGACATATTTTATGTTTAGAGATAGGTACCATTCCGTCCGTAACTATGGAAATAGTTATTTGTGCAACAAGAGAGGAAAGTTGGTTTTTCTTGCGAGTGTTGGTTTTTGAATCACGAGAGAAGTGAGTGATTCTAAGTTAGAATCTTGAGCGTAGCGAGGGACTCAAGAACACGAGATGTAAAATAAATTTGCTATCGTGTGACACATACAACTTTTCACCTCAGTAGTGAGAACATAATAAAGGTTAAAAAAAATCAACATTAAGTAAAGTGTTTAGAAATAAAGGAAAAGTAGAAAAATCCACTGCCTCAGGCGAGACTCGAACTCGCGACTCTGGGAAACATGAATAGATGATGTGGTGGAGAAATTCGCATCAGCCATCACGTATAGTCTCAGTAGCTCAGTTGGTCAGAGCGATGGGCATGTTTCCCAGAGTCGCGAGTTCGAGTCTCGCCTGAGGCAGTGGATTTTTCTACTTTTCCTTTATTTCTAAACATTGTGGTATCGTTAGCAGACGTTCTGCTTAATACAAAAATAAATTAAGAAAACACATTCATTTTTGCCTCAGCAGAGTCTGCAGCTCGAACAAGCCTACTTCCCTGCGAAAAAACAGTGACGAAGTAGGCTTGTTCAAGCTACTGAGGTTATGAGGTAAAACTAATGATCACTATCGCATTTTACCGCGGTGAGATTACGCTGCATACGTCCTCATGAAACTAACTATAACCACGCAACACCTGCCTTCATTGTCTTAATTTATTTTTTCGGAGACTTCTGTCATAATTGTCATAAATTGACGTTTCATGCAATTTTTTTAGGGTTCTGCATCTTTAACGTTAAACTTATAGTTTCACTATCCGCCAGTCGCCGGCTTAGATCAGATTACTCACCAAGCTGAAAATACGTGCAGTCGACGTCAAAGATATGTTTACAGTTTTGAGAATTATTACAAAAGATTAAGGTGCAAAAGTGTGAACATATCTTTGACGTCGACTGTACATATAAGTATACGTCTACCTAATTTATTCACGACGCCAAAGTGGTAAATTTGTGTAAGTACCCAGCCAGCAGAGAGATGACGACGTTACTTTACGGAGCGTTAACGATTGGCACGGTGGCTACGCACCCTGGTCTGGGGGCAATCGTACCTAATTTAAGCAGAATTTGTTTTTAATCAGTACAAAAACCTGTTAGCAACGCACAATTATATCAATTATTGCACGTTTTTGTATTTCTAGAATCCGCTATGTCTAAAGAGTGAACTTAGTTCTTATTCACTGAAGTGCTTAGTTGCTTACATACATCAATAGTACCTACTAGATCTTCAGAGAAACATAAGACGTGCTTGAGCGTCCTTATAAAATATAACTATAACTATTAAGAGTCGCCAGGACGCTCGCAATAGGCTTCGTGGTTACTGCGCAATTTGAAGTTATTTTTTGGAGAAACCTTAGCAGATTATCTTTAAATATCGAAATACTGCGGCAAATATTTACCTACCCTGCGTTGTTGGCTCAACGTATGAACAAATTGTAGCGTAAAGGCGTCGCTGTTACAGCTAATACCAGTCCAGCCATGATTCCCAGGATTCATATTGTAATGCCAGTATTTGGACTATACAAGAAACGCCAGCACTCGCCCTACCTAATACTAGCCAGCCGCTCTGAATGAATGAACATTAAATCAGTGGTTAAAAGAAGTTAACAAAACGCTGTTTCTGTTCAAAAATAGCGGCATTAGATTTTTTTATTTTCATTTATTTCGAAATCAAATATACATATCCCTTACAGACTAGATCTAGACTTCATTGTACAAAGCCAAGATCTCACGGCAGGCCCAAGAAACGCTGGCTGGACGTTGTGAAAACGGACATGTTGGAGAACAATCACACGAAAGAGGATGCCGATGACCAGGCAAAGTTGAGCCGTAGGCCGGGATATCGCTAGGCAGAAACAGGTGTCGTTTTGTTTTTATGACGCGGGTGACATATACTAAAGGCTATACCTATTACATGTAAAAAGTAATAAGAATAATCTTTATTGACTTAAAACCTAATACGAGTATTAAGTAGTACGCTAATACCTAGAGAGTGACTTATGTATTAGGTTTGAAATAGTTTCACCGGAACTTAGCCTCAGTCTCCCGAACTAGGCGGATGCCTGTGACTCGGGAGTCAGTGATTCCACCGAGAAGTAGAGTATGAGTTGTATGCAGTTGTGCCTAATATACAATAAAACATAAAAAAAGAATAAAAACTTAACTATACTTAGTTGTAATATATGTCGGGTTAGTTTTTCAAACATCTTCCTTATAGGTAGGTACACGAGTTAACGTACTGCATGATCAACAAAAGCCGTGCGGCACTATGGGCATGGGCAAGGGCGCGGCTTGTTATTTATGTAGAAGTCAACTTTGAACATATTGTTGATCTACAACCAACACCATAATCATGTGTGAAACAACCTTTAAATTGAGCGTTAAAGTAAACCTGTATGTACCTGCTGGAAAAACCTCGGCCTCATTTTCTTTCAGGTACCTCTACAGTACCTTCGCCTAGTTGACAAAATATCATTTTTTCACCCCTACTATTCGAAAAAGGGTAATTTGTTGCCCATTTACAGGGAGCAAAAGTGACTTTTGATCCATCTGCGATTACAGGGAGCAAAAGTGACTTTTGATCCTTCTGCGATTTGTTGCCCATGCATTTACAAGGAGCAAAAGTGACTTTTGATCCCTCTGCGATTTGTTGCCCATTTACAGGGAGCAAATGTGACTTTTGATCCCTCTGGGTTTTTTTAAATTTTCCTTGTCTTTGCAACCGATTAAAATGAGACAACATTATGTAACTTTTCTTTCTAGCAGATAGCTAGTTTAGTACCTTTATTTTCGTTTTTCTCATAGAAGGAGTGAAAAGTAGAGTGTACTACGCGGTAGCAAAATTATTTCGATATCGGGCGACTTGAATCCCTCACTACGCTCAGGATTCCACGTTAAACCACGTGGAATCCTTTGCTTCGTTCGGGAACTTCGGGATTGAACACGCTACCTTCGACCGAAATAAGTCATTTTGCTTCCTGCCTGGTAATACAATCTACTATTAACCGAATGTAAGTCATATACCAACCTGAAAAATGTATAGAATAGACAAGTAGAATAAAAAACCGGCCAAGTGCGTGTCGGACCACGCATAATGGAGGGTTCCGTACCTACTAAGAATCTTTTTGGTTTTTTTCATAATTTTTGGACTTACGGTTTAAAAGTTACAGCCGTTACAGGGGGGGGGGGGGGGATACAACTTTTTGACTTTCGGAGTGATTATTCCTGAAAATGTCCACTTAATCACAAAATGTTTAAAGTAACCTCAATGTTATTTTTATTGATTGATCTGCATCATGTTGATATTTCGTAAAATCATGTATGCAGTGCTCCCCCTAAATTTTTTAGCAATTTCGTTACAAAACTAAGTAGCGGCACACAAAATACACCTTATGTTAAAATTTGATAAAGATACGTCTTATAGTTTCCGAGTAAAATGGCTGTGACATACTGAGGGACGGGCGGATGGATAGACGAACATGGCGAAACTATAAGTGTTCCGTTTTGCCATTTTGGCTACGGAACCCTCAAAAGGTAACTTTGTTTTTGTTTATAAACATCCATATAAAATGAGCTAAATTAAATTATTTGTTTTGACAAAGAACGGCGGACTTAAGCGCGTAAGTAGGTGTACGCTATTAAGTCCCGTTTTTGTCAAAATCGTGTGAGTTTAAACCACTAAATTAAATTGTTTGATTTGCAACAAACTATTTTCAAGTGAAACAGCGAAATTATATGCAATGACTGCTTGCTATGAGTCATAATACTCATAACATAATATCAATAAGCTTGCGCTTGCTCATACCGTTTGTAAGTACTTAAGATTAAGAGTCCGGTAACGATTTGAAAACGAAAATTGTTAATAATGAAATTACTCACATGAATCATATTTTATAAGATGTCTGTTATAGGAAAAAGTACTTAAACTCTATTTATATTAATATTTGATACCCTAAAAATCATTTCTTACAGAGCTTGTTCAGTGAGGACGTTGATTCATGCAATCTTGTCGTTTGACTTTTAATTATTATTTGTTATGGACCCTAATAAATACTTTAATATCTTCCCAAAAATATCACCTAAACTTAGGCGATTTTACATAAAATTGCTCTAGCAAAACATATTCTCCCTTAAAAAAAACTATGAAAATGAAAAAAACTGTTACACTTATTCCTCAGTCGACTGATTTTGCAATGTATTTATATAGTTTATATGTACTTATATAACTTAATTTTAATCAATAAAAACTTTACTCTTTTCACCTCTCCAAGGAAAAATCGAGAAACAGGCGTCAGATGAGTGTGATTTATTTATAAATGAAAAAAGAAATCGTTCTATTTATTCCATTAAAAAAAAACAATTTGTCATAATATGTATACAAAATAATAAAAATTATGTTAGTTACTGTAAAATAGCATCAAAAAGTTGAGCGAAATCGAAAAAAAAGTTTACCGGACTCTTAAGGCAGATTTGCAATCCCACTTAACACATAACATAATATGTTTAGAGTAGGTCAATATAAATAATAGGACATTGTGCAAAGCCAATAATGCAGGTTGTGACCGTCGTAAAATGAATGCAATTTGTATTTTTGTACCTACAGTTCTAAGACACCTGGCCTCTACAATCGGCGCAATTTTGCAACAAAACTCGTTCGCGATTTATAGACGTTGCCGTCTAGGTAGGTGCAATGAAATCAATCGATGGATCAAAAAACGCAATGTATTAACACTCGCAGGTGACTAGTCGCTTACGTGTGTCTCTACACTACACATACAGCCATCATAGTATCTTTCATGACGTAGGTTGCTTGGATTTATACTAATTTTAAACAAGAAACGAACCGACTTCACTTAGGGTCCGCTTTTCCAAGAGGAAATACCCGAGTTGCTGTAAAAAGACTGAAATGACTATAGGTGTATTAGGTGTGCCGTAATAGTTGAAGAGTTCCCTCAATTTCTCCAGGATCCCATCATCCAAATCGATCCAGCCGTCTTCGAATAATCGATGAACATACATAAAAAAAACAAAGATCACGACGAATTGAGAACCTCCTCCTTCGAAATCATGAAGTCGGTTGAAAACTCCCATGGATATAAATATTTAGTTATAAATGGCTTATATTTTATTTGATACTTGGTTTAACAATTTAATAGCCTTAAAATAATAACAATCCCAGTACTGCACCAAAAATATTGGAAAATCTACGATCACACTGATCGATAAATCAAATCAAATAAAACGTAACTAACAATCAGTAATAACCAATGCCGTCTTTATCATAAGGGCACACGGGGCCCGTGCCCAGGGTACCCATCCTGAAGGGGGCCCCAAAAGACCTTAGACAACGTTTTTTACAGTCATCATTGGCAGACCCCTGATTTTCGAGTATCCAAGGGCTCCACTTTCTTACGTGCCGTGCCCTAGGGCCCCATCAATTAAGACGGCCTTGGTAATAAATAACTATGGACCATAGTTGTCTTAAAAAAAATGGAATTAAAATTAAATCATTTAAGACAAACAATTACGAGAATGAATTAATAAGTGATACCTTCAGAGGGCAACTAGGGAGCATAGTTACCTACCTACCTAATAACAATGTACGTCAGCTCATGTTTATCCCTACAGATCATTTGAAGATCATTTTAATTCACACGAGTATGAGAAAATTTCAGATCACCGAACCGATGCCCTACCGGCCCAATAAATATCACTAGATATTAGCTCTACTCCTCAATTATTATACACATTTTTTCTACACTTAATATACCTATTGTGCCACACCTGGGCATAAATCGGCTTTTTCCGCACGCTGCACGTACGGAAAAAGACGCTTTCTGGCCAAGTGTAGACATAAAATGATGTACACAACACAGGAGGTAATAAAGAAAGCCCACGATCGCATATTTCCGACATTTACGTCCCTCGCGTGCAACTCGGGCCGCAAACTTCTGCGATCTCGGCCTTTCTTTGTTTTACCACCCTAGTTGTGTAATGTACTATTTTGATATCGATTCAAAGGCTGTTAAAAGTATCCGCTTAAAATGAGTAAAATGTAGGTACAAATGTAGGCAGGTACCAGGTAGGGTGTTTAATATATTTAAAATGTAGGTACTTATATGTTATTTTCAGACTTGTAGCCTTCGTAGAAAAAAATAATTATAGTCATGTATGGAACGTAACACGTGACGTGATGTGTTGACGTCATTCATGGGGCTAGGCGTTGTCAATAACGATTACATTTTATTTAAAAAGTAGCTTTCGTCATAACGGAGACAATGTTGGTTTTACACCGGATACAGTATTGAGTAGGTAGGTACAGTGTACCGACCAATTTCTTTCTAAGATATTAGAAATAGAAGATAAAGTAGGGGAAAACAGTTACAGTTTGTCTCTTCCCCGAACAAACTAATAGTTATTTGTGGAACAAGAGAGGAAATTTGGTTTTCTTGTGGGACTCTAAAACAAGAGATGTAAAATAAAATAACTTTGCTCTCGTGTGACACATATAACTTTTCATCTCAGTAGTGAGAACATATTAAAGGAAAAAAAAAATCAACATCAAGTAAGTTAACCACATTTATTTTCAATGAAAGTACGTTAAAATCCATCTAATTGACATTGCTTGTCGATCTTGTCACCGTACAGACATAATCAATTGCGTGTTCGAATAAACCTTAAAGTGTGCCAAAAATAAAACCCCAAGTTATTTTTAAAAGTAGCTGAACAAACGTTGTTTAGCTTGAGGAGTAAAATCTACGTTTTAATATTTTCCTCGTCTCACTGTGTGGCATTATATCACTGTATAACAATGTCGTTTTTTTTTCTTTTTTGCTACGTGCTGATAAGATAAGCAAAGGCGCCTGTTGTTTAAATTTCAGCAACCAGCTAATAATCAGCAGCCTGTCTAAATGAAACCAACAAGCTTTGCAATTAAAATAGCGTGCCCTAAATATCTCTTACTCTTACAGCGAAATCATACATACCTACCTACAGCCCACAATATCTTCATGTCTTGCGGTCGTCAGATATATCGGAGTGGCCAAGGTGGTCACAAATATCTGAACAACGCATCTTGAGTGAGTTTTAGTTTGAATAGACACATGTTGAATTAGGCAATAAAATTTAGTTGATAGGATGCAAAATGATCAAAATATCCAAATAAAGTAAACATTTAAAAAAAAATTTGAAATGGTGCAAAGATTATCAGGCTTCAAAATTTAATTTTTTTTCGAATTTTGAAAGTACGAAATTTAAAAAACACTAACATTTTATTGTGAAATAAATTGTACAGCAACCATATACATAAACGCAATATTTCACTGTAAAAATAGCAATTTCATAATTTGTCCATTCTTTAAACAGGGCAACTATGAAACCGTGACGACACGGCTTCATATCATTTTGTTAGGAGCGTTTTGAGAAACAAAAGCAAATCACAGACTTTAAGTTTCTTTTCTGTCTTTTATGTTGATTTAAGGCAATTGGCCCTATATAGACAATTGATCCTCACAACAAAACGAATCGAATGATATCACGCAAGAAAAAAATTCATCTAGCCTATATAAAGTGCATTTTTCAGATGTGATGTCTCTGATATATTTGATAGCGACTGTACTAGACGAAGACGATTACATAAAATACATTACAGTGTTTGACAAACTTCTAGCCACTTTATTAACTTGCATCCAGAGTTCAAGCCCCTATCTATTATCTATTATACGGCGCCAGTCATCATAACTCACACGCTAATCATTCGCATTACATTCGTGAAACTGGCGGAAGTGGCAATTTAGCGCGGCCAACGCAACTGGCGTCACCGGCTGGATCTGGTCTGGATGAGCTAGCTGTCCCGGCATTCTGCCTACAGCTGCTCTTTTAACCTATATGCCATCAACCTTATGCTAAAACAAGTCAAAACCGGGCACCGTTCGCGCCGCGGTAGTCGCGGTACCGGCCTTATACAATTTAAGGGACACTGCTGAGCTGATTAAGAAAATTCATAGACAAAATGCCTAAATTTTATATGGTTGCTTAAATTATCTATTCCTCCATACAAATAATTAGCTACCATAGAAAAATTTAAGCATTTTGTCTATGAATTTGTTGAATTCAGTTCAGGTGTGTGGTATCCCGGAGCCATTTGCTGCGCCCCCTTCCCCCCTGCACAGATAGAAATAATATCTTAATTCAAAACGCAAAACTCTCTTGCACGCGGTTTCTTAAAGAGAGTAATAAATACCTTAGACCAATAAACATGACTTGAGTTAAAAATATCATGATTTTTAAAAGAAGAATTAAAATTATTTAGCTTTATCTTTACACATTTTTAAAGCGAATGGTAATGATTTGATTTAAGATACCTAATAATTATTTACGGCAAAAAAGCACCAAAATTTTCCTTTAAGAGTTTTATGTGTTTACGTAAGAGCGATTAGTTCTTGGTTTGATGTTTTCAATCTACAGCTAAGAGCCACAGCTAATTCAAAGAAGTAGCACCAAAAGTTTGATTTAAGATTTTTAAGTTTTTAGGCAAGAAAGATTATTTTTTGCTTTGATGTTTTCAACCTACAGTCAAGAGCCACAGCTGTTCCAAAGAAGAAGCACATAATTTTTGCTTTGAAACATTCAACTTTTGGACGTTAGTTACCCTGCGCATCAATAGATGTCTCTGCGTGTAGGTTAGATCGCGCGAACGTTTGTTCGACGTAACTTCATGACCCTCGGCGCTTTACCCGGGCTTATTTGAGATTCACAATAGCTCTAGTTAATACGTTATAAATTGTGAGTATATAGATAATCATAATTTATATTTGTATTATCTACTTTTAGTTAAACTTCCTTTCTTGGGATTAGTCCCGAGAAACACAGTTTCTGCTACTAGCTTTTTAAGTAGTGCACTGAGACACTAAGGCGATTATCACACTGACGACGGATCCGCATGCGGCGCCGGTGTGCGAGCGAGATAGCGCGCTATGCTACACATGCAGAGCGCTATCTCACTCGCGCAAGGGTGCCGCATGCGGATCCGCGCCAGTGTGATGACCGCCTTATGATATAATTTAGAAAATGTTATTGTTTGTTTCAAGTAACCGATTTCATACGCCAATAAATTTTAGATCTTGGTGTGAAAATATCAAATTTTACATTAAGTAACACATGCTCTTGAACTAATGCGTTTTCTTGTTTCCGTGGAGAAATTCAATTCTCAATTTAAATTATGAGTCTTTACCCAAGAAACAAAGTTTCTTGGCGTAAGTTCTTTATGTATTGCACTAAGACACATAAAGTTCAATTTAAAAAAAATACAATACAAAAACAAAATTCAAACGCTCTTCGTGAGAATATTAAGCTATTTTAAAAATAGATTTTTATATCTCGGATAAAGTATTGAATTTATTAGGTTAAGTAATAAACTTTGAAACATTTTATATCTTAAAGCAATGAATTTAATTTTTTCCTTATATGGGAAACTGGATATCTCTTGATTCAAATAGGTTTCTTTGGTTGAAGAGATTTTTTCTATCTGTGTGGATTACTCTACGCCCCCATATGGGGTGCGTCCCATTGGTTGGGAAACCCTGGTCTACAGTTATTAGCTAACAGGCAAGGTACCCAAAATGAGCCTGAAACATCAAAATATCAATCTCTGCCTAGAACTAATACTCAAATCTGCTGTACACCCGTTTGTGTTGCGCGATTCTGGACTTTTCGACGACGATGCCAGATGTCCTCGGTTTCTTTCAGATTCACCAGGCATGGATAGACGTCTCTAAACATACTATATTTAGGCATTTTATTAAACAAAACACATAATTATATTCATGTAAATTGTTTGTGATAACATTGTCATTAGACGCTCATAAATTCATAACGCATCGTTTTTCCCCGTCGCCTAACATTCCTAACAAAAGAACATAAACATGATGATAACTAAGTATTTTACAATAAAAACATTCCACATATAAATATGGTGATTAATTTATTTCGGTTTGATGAGAGGAGATTTACCTGGACGTAAACCGGAAAATGGTATAGAATTTTAAGAGAAATGTAAGCCCGAAGTTAGTTTGTGGTATATGTACCCGTTTATAATAAAAGCAGAATCTGAGAGCCGAAATGAGATGTTTATATTAAGAGTCCGGTAAACTTTTTTTTCGATTTTGCTCAACTTTTTGTCGCTATTTTGCAGTAACTAACATAACCTCTATAATTTTGTATACATATTATAAAAGATCGTTTCTTTTTAAATGGAATAAATACAACGATTTTTTAATATCATGCTTCATTTATAAATAATTCACACTAATCTAACGCCTGCAGTTTCGCGATTTTTTTCATGGAGAGGTGAAAAGAGTAAGGTTTTTATTGATTAAAATTAAGTTATAGAAGTACGTCAAATATATAATTACATTGGGAAATGAGTCGCCTGAGGAATAAATGTAACAGTTTTATTCATTTTCATATAACGTATGCGGAATGAAATCTGCACAAAGTTTTGAAGACGTAAAAATTAAGTAAATAAACAAATTGAAATTAAATACTAATGCCAATTGAAAGCTTATACATCTGTAAATTAAGCTCGTTATTTTCATGGGCATTAGATTTTTTATCATAAAATTATGGTTAATCGAGGAAAACAACGTCGCGAAACAGTATGTATAATTTTAATTTCTACAGTATTCATTCCCTATTGCTGAAAGCGAAGACTGTGGAAAATTTTGTGGAAATGGGATAGAGCTAAAGGACTATTTACAATATTTTTGCGTTGTTTTGCTTTACAAAAATTGCCACAAGAAAGCCTCTGGTTCAGGGAAACATTCCAGCATTTGCCAGTTTGCTGAGAGAGATCGATTAAAGACAATGACGGCCCGCTGAGTCACAAAGTCTTACAGAGAACTCAGGAAGGCATTCAAATGTGGCAGTAAAACTGTGTTAAAATATTTTGAAGACATGGGCATCGGTTAACAATTAAGAAAAGTTACGCCCATCGTCACCAAAAATAAAAATAAATAACTGAAAATACGGCCCCGTCGTTTGGTCAAAAAATGTAAAAAACAGGTGTTTTTGCATTTTTGGATTTTTGAATGACTAATAATGTGTTGTTTAAAATGGAAATTCGTGCTAAGGTAACTATTATTTAGAGAACACCAATAATCTTACTTAAAAGAATGTGAAAAATGTCGAGTATATGAAGCTTCCTTAAAAAGTTATCCGATGGAAGATAAATTTAGATGTTAAAAAATCCTTACATTGTTGTTTTCGACAGCGATGGACATAAAGTACCACAACTTTCGTTTGAAACCTCGCATTGGAGTAAACTCACTCTGGCATTTAATATGATTAAATAAATTTCTAAATAACACGAAAGATTATAAAAATAACTATGTTATATTTATTTTATATGAAATTGAAAGTTGTGCAGATTTCATTCCGCATACGTTATATATTTTTAAGAGAGAGCATGTTTTGCTAGAGCAATTTTGCTAAAAATTGCCGAAGTTTAGGTGATAATTTTGGGTAGATATTAAAGTAGGTATTTTACAAATGTAATAATACAAAAATAAACTTCGCTTCATGCTTTATTCAGATAATATAAAACATATTAGGGTCCATAACAAATAATAATTAAAAATCATATGACAAAATTGCATGAGTCAACGTCCTCACTAAACAAACTCTGTAAGAATTGAGTTTTAAAATATTAAACATTAATATATCGACCTTAAGTACTTTTTTGAAATAACAATACTTCAAGCTATCTTACCAAATGCAATTCATGTGCATAATGTTATTATTAGCGATTTTCGTTTACAAATCGTTACCGGACTCTTAAAGTAAAGAATGATTATAACAAGGTGTAACAAAAATGCAAATCCCTTAAGGGCATAATTGGTATCCTATTCTAATTATGAAAAACTAATTCGCGCGATAAATTTTTTTGGTTTAGTATGGAGGGTCCGCTGTCCCATACAAAATAAATTTTTTTTCGCGTCTAAAACTTTTTCTCCTACATAGTCTCAGTTACAATACGATACTAATTATGCCCTTAAACGGGTCACCAGTATTTTTGTTATAGGTACCATGTATTTAATAGGTACGATTCTGGAAAAAATAGACTGACTATTAAATTACACGATTATTATTTATTAATTACTATACTATTACTGCTTTACTACTGACTGTAGTGTAGATACATGTGGGCACATCGCATACACGTCCACGCGGTATTCTATCGCGAATCTAAACAAGCGTTAAGATTAGTCATGGAAATAGGTCAGGTCGTGTATGGATAATATGGATTATGTCATACCGTCTCTAATTGGCACTGTTCTGGCGCCCTGGTTACGAGGTCACGAGGCTTAGGTCCTAGTTTAATAAATAGATTTTAGACTATGACTATGTACGGTCAGTAGATAGAGTCAAGAAAGAGCGTGTTAAGGATAGTCATATTACCTAATCGAACTCGCGGAGCGTAAGCGAAGTGAGTTCTTATAAACAACTCCAGACCGAACTGTCACCTGGCTACTGGGACGTCTCGGCATTTGGATGGCTTTTTGATTTCGATAGTTTGTCTGACGATAACTTTAGTAACGTTTTTCTGATCTTTATGAAATTTCTTGGGGCTGTAGCAGAGGTAAGTTCGTATATGAGCAGGATCGATCAAGTGGTTACCGAGCTAGAAGGAGAAAAAAAATCCACCTTGGGGTCTTGTTATATTGGTCAACTCGTTTACAAGTAAATCGCGAGTTCTCAGTTCGAGGCGGACTACTAGTCATATATTTGTTTGTAAAACACAGATAAAATAATGTTACATGTACGTTGGTTGCAGATCAACATGTTTTTACCATGAGGCGTAAACACAAGCACATTGACATTAATGACAAATACAATACATCAGGAACTGATGCGCAATTGACATATTGGTGGCCGCGTGGGACAACATAAGTCGTGGTTGAGATGTGATATTAATTAGGAAATTGGCAGGTTATTGTTCTCAGCGGCTTCAAACTTTATGTCGTCCCCCTCGTTAGATATGCGCACTTCGTCACTTGGATCATATTGTTTCGCGCCCTCCTTCAAGTGCAATCAGGACCTATTGAGGGCACGTCCCTAAATTTTACATTTTTTTAATAACAGCAGGTACCTGATTTCAGCATTAAATTGGTGAAAAATAAAATCTATCAAATTTTTATTGGTAAGGTAAGGCTCTCCACGTCCTGTTGTTACGCAAAGCCCTAATCCTCAATAGGGGGTGCGCCCCTTGCGAGGAACCGTATACGATACTTATATGTAGTGCATAATGTGTTTCCATCGGGAAAACTCGAATCTGAATAGTAATACGACGGCACCCAAAATGTCAATCAATTATTGATTATGTTAAATGAATGACATTTTCATATCCATTAATTTGGACCTTCAATTAAATGTCAAAAAATAAGTAGCTTTGCCAATTAAGAGAGCACGATAAATACGAACTTTTCCGAGACAATTCGAAGGAACTATTATGTACGTACATCTGTACCAGGAGTCCGAAAATGAATGGATCGAATTCTAACCACCTACAGAGCAGCTAAGGGCTTAGGCTAGTCTAAAAGGACCAGTTTAGGCTCAGTAAAAGTCCCCTGTTTTTCGAGATAATCATAATACTTTTTTTTCCTAAATAACTGGCTTTTCACTTGAATGTATGTAGGAAATTCAGGGGACTTTTAAATAACCTAATTAGAGCTTTTTCTAGACTAGGCTAAGGTGCCCCGTCGGTGGTTACAAGGTTATTCATTATTAACGACGCATCCTGTATGTTACCTACCTACTACCATAGAGTAACTTATATAGTAGCGCAGCACAGCCTAAGAACTTTTTGAAACTCAAGCTCAGCACGTCAATGCGCCCTGTGGATTAGCAGTGCAGTGCAGGTGACATTTCCTCTTACATTTTCTGTATCTTTAGTGGGCTTTCGGACACAGGGCGCAATTGACTTGAGCTTCAAAAAGTTCTTAGGCGGTGCTGCTCTACTATATTTAAGTTACCTATGCTACTATCAAGGTCCGAACAACGTTACTTTCGAGTCTATGGGTTGAGCTCATCATGGTCGCAGCTCGTTGGGGTTAATTTATTTGTCTTTTGTTCATTTTCGTGGTTCAGTGTGTAATGTACAAGTGTGCGGATAATGAAGAATTAGTCTTAAAAGGCGTGTACTTAACCATTGATTGGTTCAGAACAACCTGTAGCCTCCTCGAGCCTTTTGTAGGGAGCTATCACTCTACAAATAGCAACTAACAAGGCTTATGCCACTTCTACCGAACAACGTTGCCTAAAACTTATTTGATTAAACAAAATACTTATCGATTGAAGACATTGTACCATGCATTGTACCTAAAGATTGAATCTTACAAGCTCTTATTTCCCGCCTTTTTGTACTTGACATTGGCTACAGGCAATACCGCCTAAAGTCCATAAGAAGAAAAAAAAAAAAAACGTTACTTTCCTTATAAATTTGTAGTGTCCGACCGAAACATGATTTTTTGCCGAAACCGAAACCGAAAACGAAGGTTCGGCTATAGGTGCAGTTTCGGCCGAAACCGAAACCGAAACTTTTATAGACATGTTAAAATCGTTTAGTAAATGTCAATAAGCCGTTTTAACTTGTATAGGATAGATGGTATAAAGAAGAACAAGGTTAGTAAGTTTTGATTGATCATCCTCCTAGCGTATGTGCCAGCGTTTTCTCACGGACTCAACTGAGCCTGGGGTCCACTTGGCAACCTAATCCCGTGTTTTTTTTCTAGTTCGTACACAACTCCATGTTGTATCGGTGTAAGGCGTATTTTGATCCCTAAATTCGTTTTGGTTTGTAGAATTTTACATCGTTCTTGTTTGTTATGTAGCCGAGTTACGCATTGTGCGGTTAGATCTTTCAGCTTTTTCATTCGCGAAATAAATGCAGAACACGTAATATTTTCTAATAAAGGTTTCATATGAATAAATATAATTATGTAACTTTTTAACAACTGTAACGTAAAATTTTACCCCCCTTATTGAAAGTATAATTATCACAAGTTTTCGTACATTCGTACATATGTACGAAAACATGGGAAATGGAAAACAGACAGATGTCTGACATAAGTTTTTTTTTTACTTTGTTATTTATTTAGGCAAATCTGCTACGTTAAAATTAGCAATAAAATAACCCACACGATTTTAAACTTGACAGATGTATTTTCAGAGTAAAATTACGATCAGTAAACAAAATAAAAATATGTCAGTTTTGTTCGATACTTGGAGTTAAAGGTTTATAGCATCTATCTCTATGGTCAAAGTAATACGTTTTGTTAAAAAAAGTACTGAGGAATATATGAGTCGGGAAAAACAAACATCTGTGCTTTATTAAAATTGGTATGTTTTCTTTTAAATTATGAATACGATTATTTAAATTTGTGTGTTATTCATTAGTTATACAGCAAAGTTTCATCGACTGAGACATCAATGCTGTTAACAAGTCTCTATAGAATAATTCGCCAAGATTGCATGGACTATTTTAGTTTTACAATAAGTATTTAAAATAAAATAATCGTCTAGTGTCTTTACTTCATTTCTTCGTGTATCATTTTCAGCGTAGACCAACGCAGTTCCTTGGGCAGTCCCTTGCATGAACTCGAGAGTTTAATGTTAGATAAAATTAATACTTAAATGATATTATCATATTACAATTAATGAAATAATCTTCCAAATCACATGTACACTTATTTGATATATATTTATTATAATTTTATCACTTAAAAACGTTACTGAGACAGAACTTGTGGACCGATTAAGTACAATGTTGTAAGTTTCGGCGCGGCCGAAAGGTTCGGCCGTTTTTTGGCCGAAACCGAAACTTGGGCCGAAACACGGTTTTTTGGCCGAAACTGGCCGAAACCGAAACCGAAACCGAAACTTCGGTCGGACACTATAAATTTGTGATTGAAGTCCGCCGGTGCTCCTCACTGCAAAGTCGGTGGAGACTTGGAGAGTGACTGTGGTTTGACTTTAAGGATATTTGGGACTGACCTGTCGCCAATGAAGCGCAACGTCTGGTCGACGACCACGAACTTGGAGTCGTTGTAGCCCCAGCCCCACCATTTCAGGAGCTCTTGTCTGGAACATGAACACTTTATTAGCGAAATGAAGTTAAAACCAAAACCCTTGTGAACGTTCTTATCGTTGAAACTAAATAAGTCTACAGGCTCTTTTGTCTTTTGCGTATGGATTCAACATACCTACAAACCTACATACATACCTCTATCCATCCATCTTGCACTTTTAAAGACTGCGCGTTTATCATTATTGTTTAACTATATCGTGAACTTTTTCCATGTAAAATCACACATTTGAGTAGAATTCAGCTATCATATACAAAAATCAGTCATGTTGAGTATTTTTTATGGTAGCCAAAGTTTTGCTTCAAGCCTATAAACACTATTCAGCTGGATATCTGTCTTCCGGCAGATTTTTTGTCAATTCCGCTAAGTATGTGAAGCGCTTTACTCGGAGGATTAAGATGCTCTTCCACAGTAGAAGATCCTCGTAACTAATCGTAATATGTTCAGCGAAATTCGACTACGTACAGTCACCGGCAATAGTATCTTCCTACACGAAGGAAGGTCGCAAAAATATGTAACACGTTACGCTCTTATTTGTGAGGTCATAAGAGCGTGTCACATATTTTTACGGCCTTCGTGTAGATACTATACTATTGCCGGTGACTGTTCTACCTAATATAATATTCCAAACAAATAATGTAGCTGAGTTTCATGTGAATTTCGTATATCAATACTTTAACACTTGTATTAAAATAATTGGTTATGGCTAAAATGAAATACTTATACCAAACTCTAGACTAGCCTGGCATTCATACTGAATGGGTAGGGTTGCCATACGTCCCGTATATACGGGACTGTCACCGTATTTAAGCACCACTGTCAGCACCGGATGCACCTCGGTTGTTTATTGGACAAAACTTGCGTTGCTATTGCTAGGTTTAAGTCCCGAAGTCCCGCATTAGTTCCCAAAATTTATGGCAACACTATGAATGGGTATTGTAGGAGCCCAAGTTCTGATTAAACTTTATAGGTACCTATTTTTCTTCATCCTTGCTGCTGACGACAGTCTTTGTCAGTCTTTTCGTTGAAGAATGATTTGAATGGATTATGAAATAGGTACCTACACATTGTGAGTTTCGAGTATTGTATGATTATATATTGAATGAAGATTATTGCACATCTCGTCGTGATTGTCTTATTGTAAAAAAAATGGTAGAGTTGACGGACTCTTGTAAATAAGTTGAGATTGATTTTTAAGACACAAAAAAAAGTAGGTACAGTCGCCATCAGATATATCGGAGCGGCTAAGGTGGTCACAAATACCTGAACAACGCCTCTATTGTCAAGGCAATAAAGTGCATGTTCAGATATTTTTGAGTACCCTGGCCGCTCCGATGTATTTGATGGCGACTGTACCTAACTGTAAGTACTGTGAAATAGAAAACCTTACAGTTTCGGGTTTGGCTATAAAATTAATAGTGATTCAATATTATATCAATGAAATAATGATCCTCAATATCTATGTATCATTATCATTCAAAATATGGCTAAAATATCCAATATATTAGGTATATGAGACTAGGTAGAGATACTAAAATAAAAGTAAGTAATTCTTTTAATTCCTTGATAATCAATCACACACCTCAATTTTTATCGGCGGAACTCCCTGGCCTAACTAGGTTATTATGAACTTAGTTAATATACATTCATAATAAGAAGTTTCTTTTTTATTTGAAACTAAATTAAACTCGCCTTAATCTGACTAATTAAAAGTTGTAGGTCCGACACCTACTAATTCAGGTATGTAGTAATTAATAAACGCAAAGTTTATCTATTGAGCATATTAAAAACGTAGGAAATGTGTAAGTGGGCCGCAATATCGGTCAGTAACACGCGTATCTCGCGATAATGATAAGATTATAAAAACACCTTATTTATATTATACTAAGAAGTTATTACTCACGATCATGTCACACGAGGGCTAGTTTAGGAATATTTTTTGTTTCTAGTTGTTCAATTTCACAAAAAAAATGTAAGTATATTAGAAATCGTAGACATCGCGTTCAGTTACAGTTAGAATTTTTGATTTGTTATCTTAATACAGTTATTTTGAAAACCCAATGTACACTTTAAGTGTACTAAACTTGTGAAATTATTATAATATTTATAATAGTTTTTAGTAAAATTCAAACACACTCCTAAAAAACTTAACCCTGTTTATTAATTAATTTTACATGGTCTTTAGGCTTTAATGAATAAACCATAGGTCTTTTACGTACTGCAATAATTTTCCGCGCTATTGTCAAATGTAAATATAAAAGCTATCACAAAATAAGGAGTTTAAAGTTACCTGGATCTTTATGGAAAGGGCCCCGGAAACGCATGTGTAAAACCGCGCCAAACCGAAAACAACAAGCTACAACCGTGTACTAATAGTAGTAAATAGTAATAGTGTTTAGCCACTCCAGAAAACTATGGAGAATATTTTAGGACGCGAGGTTAATTATATCCAGTAATGTAGAGCACGGATGCCGGTCAGTGAAACATGAAACATCTATCTGTTTCAGTATATACGCAAATGTGTCAAGTACATGAATATCATGAGATTTAACGACTTGTTGTACTTTTAGCTTACGGCATATGCTTAAAGGCAGGAAAACAGTATTTTTCACTAACTTACCTTCGTCTGGGAATAACACTTTTCACTTTTATAATCGTATTATTCCCACTGTTTGTATTTACATCTTTCTTTTTAACACTCGACATTTTATTTTTAGCACTGTTGTCTGTCCTGTTATTGCTGTTATCATTTGCATTAACTATCGAGCTGCTTGCAGTTGCAGCTGACATTTTTAGTCGACGATTATAGATTTGTGTCGGCCACCATTTGGTACGAAATTTATAAATCGCGCAGCCTGCCGCGCATGTAGTGACAAATGCTCGGTCGGTAATGTAGATGAAGGGGTGATAATATTTTAGCGCCATCTAGATAACGTTAGAAATACTATTTCGACGTTGATTATAGCGCCATCTGTCCGAGACATGATAAGTCTCGTACAAGGTTTACTTTCATACAAGTTTTAAATTGCAACTAGATGGTGCCTTTTTTGTTTTTATGATTTTACTCGACCTCCCGTTATGAGGGTTATGTTATGTTATTTTAATTTTCATTTCAAGAAAACTTATGGCTGTTGCCTTATTTGTTATAAATTACAAAGAGTCCGAACATGCTAAAGACGCCAGTTAAGATTTAAGTGATGAAAGAGTCCTGGCAACCATACATCGTAACTGCCTAAATGGGTAACTGCTCACTATGGGTATAGACTTAAATATATTATATAGTAGACGGCCATAGTCTAAGAACTTTTTGAGGCTCCAAATATTTAGCGCCATCTAGTTCAGAGCCACCTAAACAGAGCCAATGTACCACAGTAGTACGTGATTCGTTACTAGGTGGCGCTGATTTTATCTCATGCATATTGGCTTTGTTTAGGTGGCTCTGAACTAGATGGCGCTAAATATTTGGAGCCTCAAAAAGTTCTTAGACTATGGCCGTCTACCATAATATTTAAGTCTATGATATTACTCAGCGATTATGTTAATTATTATTTAATTCAAGAAAGGAATTAACATAATAATAACAAACAATTTTCCAAAATATTTTATTAGCTGTAAAAAGGAATGTTGTACATAAAATTCTTATTAAGGTATAACGACTTATATTGTTGCCTTAATACTTAATCAATAATTTAAAGCATAAGCTACTTATAAATATCTATTAGGTACCAAAGAGGTATATATTTAATTGAGCGACACAGTCTAAGAACTTTTTGAAGCTCCAAGGCTGAAGCGCCATCTGAACGAGAGCAAAAAGTCATCATAGTAATACCGTAATAATAGTAACGGAAGCAATTACTAGATGGCGCTGTACTTTCTGCTCCACATTTACAGTAGCTTTAAAAAGTTCTTAGACTGTGTCGCTCTATTAAATATATATCTCTTTGCTATTACTAAACTATTTTAAAATATTCTTCGATTCTTACATAAAATTGAAGTATATTCAGAGCAGAATTCACCCATCATAGACCAAAATCAGCCGAAAATCGAAAATTTATCTATGGCGGCTGTTTTTTTGTATGGAGCACATAGACAAAATTCAGCCGGACTTTGGATTTTTCCACTTTATTGTCTATGATAGCCATTCTACTCAACTGCGTGTTGCGTCTTAAACCTAGCATAGACAAAGAAAAACTAAGGGATAAATCATGCAAAATATTGTAGCCAACTATTAATAAATAATAATAGTTTTAGTTTGTAATGTAATATGTATTCTAGTCTTTAAGGTATTTATCTATGGGCCACTAGTTGCCTGAAAATAAACGTTTTTCATTTCATTTCATTAAGAGTCGCCAGGACGCTCGCGTGAACTCGCGTTCCCATACAAACGTAGTTTAGCTCTCATTTTAAAACGTCATGCTTTAGAACCATGAAATTTGGCATGTGCATTCCAGTAGTACAGACAGATCTAGGTCGGAAACGCGAGTTCACGCGAGCGTCCTGGCGACTCTTAATATTTAAAGAAGAGCGCATTGTAGGTAATTCATCTGTTGAATTTCGGGCTACAATATTTTGTACAACTTTACCTGTCTATAGACAAAGTATTTTCTTTGTAAGCGTAGGTATGTACTTGAGCCTGGTTTGTATAGAGTTTTTTCCTTACATACATAATAAATGCAAAATCTAGGAAGAAATGTTTATATCCGTTAAATAAGGATTAATAACAGGACATTCATTAGTCACCATGGTCGGAGATGTTATAAAAATCGTAACTCGTAAATACAGAAACGCGACTGTTTTACAGGATTTTTCTTACGTAATTATGTAGGTAGCTAGTAACCAATATATTTTAAATTCGTGGAGCAGTCTTAACTTACTAACTAAGCACTTATTTATTACTAATTCACACTGGGCTCCTATTTATCATGCACCATACATAATGATAATGACACTGCTATTATTATCACTATAATATACTTTTTATAGCCATAATCAAAGACAAAATAAATACTTGTCAAATTGACGCCCTTGTGATTCTATTTACAGAGACAATCACTGGGTTAACAGTCACAGGTAGAGTAATAAATTAATTGTCTATGAGCTCTGTATTTTAATTATTGTTACATTCAAAAGTGCAACGTAATGGTCATACATACCTATATTATGGTACGTAATTACTACAAACAAAGCAAGAACATATAGCCACATAACTCCGTAAAACAATGAGTTTGTACCATTGAAATTAATGGATTAATTTATTAACATATCGACAAAAATCAGCTAGCTAAATCAGGTGTATTTTATATAGAGCAACATTAACTTCAAGCATATTTCTAGAGAATGAGTGACATCCGGCTCGAAGGACCATATTAAAAGCAATAATTTGTCCGTATAATCCACGAAAATGATTCTAAAAAAGTGCGTGGTCGAGCTGCAACCATCATCAAGGCTTAGTACAATTTAATAAACAACCCGGTCTCATCGTCTGGTTAATTAATGTCGATCAGAGGAAAGATACTCATAATTTTACTGTAGTGTCCGACCGAAACATGATTTTTTGCCGAAACCGAAACCGAAAACGAAGGTTCGGCTATAGGTGCAGTTTCGGCCGAAACCGAAACCGAAACTTTTATAGACATGTTAAAATCGTTTAGTAAATGTCAATAAGCCGTTTTAACTTGTATAGGATAGATGGTATAAAGAAGAACAAGGTTAGTAAGTTTTGATTGATCATCCTCCTAGCGTATGTGCCAGCGTTTTCTCACGGACTCAACTGAGCCTGGGGTCCACTTGGCAACCTAATCCCGTGTTTTTTTTCTAGTTCGTACACAACTCCATGTTGTATCGGTGTAAGGCGTATTTTGATCCCTAAATTCGTTTTGGTTTGTAGAATTTTACATCGTTCTTGTTTGTTATGTAGCCGAGTTACGCATTGTGCGGTTAGATCTTTCAGCTTTTTCATTCGCGAAATAAATGCAGAACACGTAATATTTTCTAATAAAGGTTTCATATGAATAAATATAATTATGTAACTTTTTAACAACTGTAACGTAAAATTTTACCCCCCTTATTGAAAGTATAATTATCACAAGTTTTCGTACATTCGTACATATGTACGAAAACATGGGAAATGGAAAACAGACAGATGTCTGACATAAGTTTTTTTTTTACTTTGTTATTTATTTAGGCAAATCTGCTACGTTAAAATTAGCAATAAAATAACCCACACGATTTTAAACTTGACAGATGTATTTTCAGAGTAAAATTACGATCAGTAAACAAAATAAAAATATGTCAGTTTTGTTCGATACTTGGAGTTAAAGGTTTATAGCATCTATCTCTATGGTCAAAGTAATACGTTTTGTTAAAAAAAGTACTGAGGAATATATGAGTCGGGAAAAACAAACATCTGTGCTTTATTAAAATTGGTATGTTTTCTTTTAAATTATGAATACGATTATTTAAATTTGTGTGTTATTCATTAGTTATACAGCAAAGTTTCATCGACTGAGACATCAATGCTGTTAACAAGTCTCTATAGAATAATTCGCCAAGATTGCATGGACTATTTTAGTTTTACAATAAGTATTTAAAATAAAATAATCGTCTAGTGTCTTTACTTCATTTCTTCGTGTATCATTTTCAGCGTAGACCAACGCAGTTCCTTGGGCAGTCCCTTGCATGAACTCGAGAGTTTAATGTTAGATAAAATTAATACTTAAATGATATTATCATATTACAATTAATGAAATAATCTTCCAAATCACATGTACACTTATTTGATATATATTTATTATAATTTTATCACTTAAAAACGTTACTGAGACAGAACTTGTGGACCGATTAAGTACAATGTTGTAAGTTTCGGCGCGGCCGAAAGGTTCGGCCGTTTTTTGGCCGAAACCGAAACTTGGGCCGAAACACGGTTTTTTGGCCGAAACTGGCCGAAACCGAAACCGAAACCGAAACTTCGGTCGGACACTATTTTACTGCCGTTTACTTAATGCACTCTAGTCTCTAGTAAAGTTATATAAACATGTTGGATCATGTTTATTAAGGTTTCTGCGATATAGATGAGTTGTTGGCGTGACTGTTTCTATTTTAACTTTAATTTGTTCACCGTTAACTTATTTGTGTTTTGTAAAGCAGGTAGTATGATTCGAAGACAGTAACGAGTTGGTAAAATTTGTTTACTTCACTCTGGGCGCTAAGTGAGATTTACCGCCCTAGGGCGCAGCGGCAAATCTCACTTCACACCCAGGAGAAGACGTAAAATTATGTACGCACCATGGGCGGTAAAAAAGGAGGCCTCAGATCGCTTGTTTATGGCCCTTACCTTCGGTTCGGGCCACAAATGCCAGCGATCTGCACCCTTCTTTATTTTACCGCCCTAGGTACGTAATGTACTATAATCACCAGACACAGACCTACACCAGATCAGACGACGCAACGGAGCCACGCAGTTACGTCGCCTAAATCAAACTAGTTTTAAGTATTTTTGTAATTTGTTTTTGAGTTCACAGTGCCTTGGTTTTACTGTAATGCTGCGTTACTTATTTGAATAATAAATAATAATAGCTAGTCATTTAGTTCGAATAGTAAATACCTACAGACTTAACAGATACGAAGGCTAAGGCGCAATCCAGCAGAATTCAGACTAAATTTAGCACTGGACGGAAAATTGTCTGTAGTTTTCATACGAAATGGTTGCCTAAATTCCGGTGAGAACTGGGCTGAATTCTGCTGTGTGTTGGGCCTAAAACTTCTATGCTCATTGACATTCAAACAGGTCTAATCTGTCTATTAAATTAACCATAAATAATGCAATTATATCTCGCTGCAAAATATGGGAGCTAATATTGATCTAGTATAATTTATCGAGTCTACTGAACGCTAAACGGGCGATAAGCGAGCAAATGAGTTAAATGACAGTTTTCTCTACCGGCGCACCGGGTTACAAATCGCTATTTAATTGTGGGCAACTTAGAAAATGGTTAATATAAATTACTAGTCGTGTAGAGAAAGGCTGTATTTGTAGGGCACAATTAGCGCAACTATCGTTTTATTGACGCAACTTGTAACGCGCAAATTTGTAACGACAGAAACGCACGTAGGTAATACATAATTTAATTAAGAACCTAAATAAGGGTGCGTTCCAAAACAAGTACGTTGGTAATCCATTTGTGAAATTTTGTAAATTGCCGTTTTTGATAGGTATTTGAATAGTACATAATTCCTGTCGTTAAAAATATACTGCCTTGATGTTTAAATATATCGCTGATGGATGGAAATATTGAAAACATTTAAAAAAACGAATGATACTAGCAGACGTCTACATACATCGTAGACGCGTTTAGTTCATCCGTTTTCAGCTCTCCTAATAAAGTTAAAAAAAAACAAATTATGGCAGTAGTCTGTGGTACTGCGCTGAATTCTTGTTTTTCTGTAGTACGTAGAACGATTTAGGCTTCCCGTTTCCTGAGTAGTATTTCCTGAACGACGTCTTCTTACCCGGGACGTAATAAGCTAGAGAGTCCAATGAGTTGGGATGGTTGTTCATGCCTTTTGGCCATGTGGGCGTGCTTTCGACGTCAACGACATCGTCGTCAAACCTTGCTTGTGGTCTGTCTTTCGCTAGTTTTTGTAGGACGGGTAAGTTCCAATGGTAAACTCGAGCTGGTTTGCCGTTGCCTGTCATTTGAAGAGGTAGCGTTCTGGCGGCGGCCGGGGCTGGGTCAGCGTGGGTGTAGTAGCTTGTGTTGGGAGGTAGTTTAATGACGAACATTCTGGAATCTCCCGTGGCGTGCCGCCGGCCTTGTTCCGCTACTCTTTTCCTGTGGTGGGCGGCGGGTACTATGAGTTTCTTCAGGCCGAGCGAGCTGAGCAGCTCGTGTGTGGTGGGCTCCTTCCTGTCGTCTGTGAGGCTGTTGTCACGGCGGTGGGACGGGGCCGGGACGCAGCATGATGCTCCGACGAGCAGCAGGAATGAGGATACCCTGAAACAATTGGAAGATAACTTTAATAATATGACTAAGTAAGTTTGATTTGTTGATTTTTGGTAAGACTTATTAACCATAAGGACTTACAATATGATCACAAAAATATTTATAAATAGTTTCATTGGAAATTATTTTGAACGTTATAAAATTTTTAGAAAGAAAATTAAAATGCTATCTAGAGATTCCAAGAGCACCGGTAACCTTGTCCCTGAAAAATAAATAAGTAAAAGAAAAGTATTTTTTTTATTTTACATGTGTTATATGTCTATACATATGGGATAAATAATTAATGGCCTTTTAAAATTAGGTTGTTTGTAAAGCATCAGATTATCACTAAAATAAACAAATAGTTTATTCCTTTATTTAAGAAGTGATTATTGTTGGGATGTAATAGGCATTAGAATAGGATTCTTTCACTACAAAAAAAAAACTCTAACCCGCTTATTCATAAACGTATTGCAAACCTCATTTAACTAAATCATCTTTTGTCCTTATCCGTCACATTGACAGTTGTGTTTGTTAGAAACAGACAAAATACATTTTAACTAAATGAGGTTTGTAACACGTTTATGAATAAGCGGGTAAGTATATACCGACCAAAAAGTGTAGAAATTAAAAAGTGGCAACATCGTAGTGTCGTCCCTCTCAAATCAATCTAAAACGGCTATTAGACATTGCAACCTGCAGGGCCCAATCTGTTGTGTACCCTGCCTCTCCCTTCCCTCCTTCAGCTTCCTACGGGCCCTACCTTTAATTACACCTTCCAACCTGACAGATTGGGTCCTGTAGGTTGCAATGTCTAATACCGCTTTAAGAAAACGGGTCGACACTACGATGTTGCCCCTTTTTAATTTCTACACTTTTTGGTCGGAATATATTTGTTTATTTTCACTATTTTGACAGTTGACCCTATAGGTGATGTCAAATATTTTGAAATGTGATATTGACAAGAGCACAATTTATTGTTATTTTGTGCGATCGTTCACGTTACCCCCACCATGCACTTCGCACACAGCGAATACATAGTAGCCAGTGAAAACAATAATCTCAAAGGAGTTGGCATTCCGAAGCCTAGTCGTAAGTCGTAAACGGATAACAACTTTGCTTAGCAACGAGCTACGTTTTCACCAGAGACATGTTAAAAATAGATTTTCACCTCAGCAGTTCAAACAAGCCTACTTTCCCCACTCCCTGGAGTGACGAAAGTGCATCACTCCAGTTAGTGACGAAAGTTGCGACATTCGTCACTCCAGGGAGTGAAATTTTGTTTCTAGAAGCTTTCGTCTTAATGATGATGCCTTTCATTCAGGAATGTAAATAAATGTGTTTTTTAACTTTAATATGTTTTCACTACTGAGGTGAAAAATTGTATGTGTCACACAAGAGAAAAGTTTTTTTACATCTCGTGTTCTTGAGATCCCTCGCTACGCTCAAGATTCTAACTTAGAATCTTTCGCTTACTCGGCACTCAAAATCAACACTCGCAAGAATAACCAATTTTCCTCTCTTGTTGCACAAATAACTATTGTAGTTTACATACAATGCTTTTTTCGTATATTTTGGCTTATGCTGCACATACAATGTCGTGTAAATGTTTTTATTTTGCCCTTTGCGAAAACGATGCTATATCGCGGCAGTCAAGAGTGGAAGCGCGGGAAACGCTTAAGTAAGCGTGGTAGCGCTATGTTCAAAATATAAAATACGACAGTGGCTTTAACTAGACAGTGACTTTGGCTTAAAATTCTTTATTATTAAATTGTCTCTGGTTTCAAGCTCCTAAGTGCATTGACTTGGAGTTGTTTGTCGACTCTGGAAGTTGAAAAGTCAAACAAAAGGAATAGTGCCTACACAATGTCTCAGTGTGGCCAGCAATTAGCGTACTCATGGGTAATGTTACATCGTATACTAAAATAGCCTGCACTCCAAACTGCTGTCATTTAACTCTAAATATTAGTGGTCTGTAAACTACGGACCGCGCCGTGGGCCAAATCCTGAGAGCACTTGAGCCTGCCAATCGCTTAAAAACGTAGAGCTATTCTACATATACAATTCGCCCCACGAAAAGAGGACTGACCCAGCCGTGGCCTTCGGTTAAAAAGTTTGGACACGCTGCTATAGGGTCACACCACACTTACAAGGGAATCACGGTGCAAACTATAAGCACACTGCACTTTTTTGTTGTTTTCCAATTTTTATCGGTATTTTGGCCCGCGACAAAACTCGCCTATCATGGCCTTCTCATTAACTTCGCGGTTTGTGTCCGTCCGCGCCGTTGCGCGTTCAGAGACCATAACTGGTATGACAAACGTAAGTTTATTTAATTATTTTCAATCAAAAATTCCAAGAATATCATCAATTGAAGCTAGAGACTAATAAGTAATAGAACTGAAAATATTCATGAAGTTCAAAAGGTACTTATAATAAATATATCTGCAGGTATACAAAATACTGCTCCTTTGTTGTATTTGTAAGAATATTGAACAATTGCGTTATCCGTCGGTAATAGTTACAAAGCTTCACTTTTACCAAAAAAAAAATATAAATATTGAATAGCTTTAATTAAACTTAATTGTCCCTGTTTAACGCAGGTTGTGTTTATATAATGAGAATATTTTACAAAATAGACTGAGTGCTATAAGCTCAATAAGGCTGGCGTTGCCACCAGAGCTCATCCTCGCTCTCTGGTGGAAACGCAGCCTAAAATTGACACTCATTTTTGCCTAATCGCGAATTAAGCCTACGGCTTTAAGCCACTATACTATGCGAGTAAGCCAAGCTGTATCACTTTCATGAGCCACCCGTAATAACATATCATTTCAATAATCCCCGTTTCGAGAGAAATGGAAAGTTTAACTGTAACATTCGTGCACACGCGGTTTCGTTTTCCGTTGCGTTTAAAGAGTAAACTTGTATTTTTAATTAGTCTGGCTAGAGGCCATGCTGACTTTCTGCAGCTTTGTAAGACGTCCTTCAGACTGATGCGGTTTCCGCATGCGCCGCCGCCGCGCCGGTGCATGCAGTTAATCGAACTCGAGCATTCATATCTTGACTTTCTAGCCCTTTATTGTTTAACTTTCTAGTTATTATTATTGTGAGCCTATTGTGTGTAGTGTGTGCATAAATGGCACTACAATCATTTAAATTTTTACTAGTCATATCTAGATGTGTCAAATCTACACACCAAAGGTGGCAACCCTAACTTAACCTAACCTAACTATTAAAGTCATAATAAACACACATGTTGCTTTCCTAGAACACAACAATGCGTCTGCGCATGTCACTGCAAGGAAAAGAGTAGCCTAACTATAGGTACATTTTAGTACAAAAACCTAATTTAATTTTATTGGAATTAAGTGTTACCATCTGAAGCTTCTTTGGTACCTTAATACGTTTAAAAAAATAATTACGTGTTTTCCTATAGTTAACATAGTATTGCCAGCAAATCCAGTAAAACTAGCACTTAGTTTAATTAAGTTGTTTTTCTACCAGAACTATGCTGCTCTGTTTACATACTTGTACAAGTGCCACAAAGCTACACGGAAAAAAAGCTTCCGGGATATTCTCAATCTAAGACATTTTTTTTTTTTTTTTTGTGGTATAAAACATTTATTTACATAACTAAATATACAGAGGTACTACAGTACAAATACTAAACTAATATGTTATATTAATTTAGTATTTATAATTTATAATAACATTATTATATTATGTTGAAAATATTTCCTCGTGACAAGCATTTATTTCCTTTAACGAAAATAAATTAAAGTTTTAAATATAACGAACCGAATATAAGTTTGGGTAAGACTCGGGCTGGTTTTGACTGGTAAAATAGGACCTGTTAGCAAATGCTTACTATTTCCCATAGATTTAAATAATTAATCAGATTACGCACTGCTAACAACAAACTGTGATTCCATTTGTGCCCGTGCCCACGTAGTTACACGCTACACACACATACGCACAGCAATTTTGTGCCCATCCGTCGCCAGTCGTATCCAAACGTCAAAGCAGTAAAGAGCGGACAAATAATAATTAAAATATGCCGGCGTACGTCCTCAAATGCTGCACAAATGCCACCGGTCGTAAGAGAAAACCGGATGGAGTCACCTTTCATCGATAAATAAACATTTTAATGCGTAATCATATTAAAAATCTGTAAATTCGTAAACTATTAACTTCACGACAGCAGTGTTGCCAGGTGGTAGAGCAGGGAAACTTCCCGAACGTAAAGGGGTCTACAATAGCCACGATATGTTGTCAACACGATGTTGACGTCCCGCTCCCAACTTGATGTTTTATTTCACGCACGTTTTCAATTAATATTAACACATTGCCTAAGAGCATAAATAAATGAGTAGATAGATTGCTAACTCCATACATAGCAAAACTACTAATTAAATAATAAGTCGTATGGGAGGTATGGTTTAACTCATTTATACTAAGTTTTAAGCACACTTAAATCGTAATACGTATTAAGCTGTAATCTTTTGAATAATAACTTTTAGCAAAGCTCGCTTAAAACTTATTACATATACGCATTTAGCCATGTATGGAAATGTAATGTAGGTAGTTTACACCTAGTTGATAAACGCATGACAGGCGGGTAGTTTTAGGTTCATTCAGAAATATACGTATAATCCTAACGGCGGTGTTTCCTTGTGCTCCTGAAAATATAAATATCCCGAGGGACTCTTCCAGGATACTTCAGGAAAGAACACTCTATAGGTACTTAAGGGTCACCACACACCTAGCGGAATTCCTCGCGGAATTAGCGGAAGTAGCGGAAATTTGTCTATGGTAGCGGAAATTTGTCTATGGTAGCAGATTTTTTGTATGGAAGCCATAGACAAATTTCCGCTACCATAGACAAATTTCCGCTACTTCCGCTAATTCCGCGAGGAATTCCGCTAGGTGTGTTGTCACCCTAATTCTCTTTGCTAAGAGCTAATAACTTTTATGTCTTTGTAATCAAATTATATTCTTTAGTACCTATTTTTTTTCCAATAAAATTTATAAATAAGCATTAAAAATTATATTTGTATATATCTTTGTTCGCGATAATCTCGCGTTTGGCTGAACCGATTTTGATGCGGTTTTCAGAAAAGTATTTGTTATACTCTGGAGAAGGTTTTAGTATAGAAGTCGTCCATGTTACGTAAGACCATTTTTGCGCACAACTTATATCTGTTTGTTACCCTCCTCTGCTAGAAGTAACGCGGGGAGGTAATAGGAACTATGACAAGGACCAACGATAATAGCACCTCTTTGCCGTACCTACTGAAAGTGTAATAACACCATCCCGTTTTATCTTGGTATTACTATGACCATGCCCCGTCTATACCATCCTATGTCTATGGGCCATATGCACGTTACTCAACGGTAGTCGTATACTTTTAATAAGTTGTAACTTTAGATTTAAAAAAAAATCATTTATCCGCCTCTTCAGAAATATATTTCATCAGATTTATTAAGGCAGGTGCATGTTAATTATATTTGAGAACATAAATTATAATCTGTTTTATTTTTCCTTTCAAAAATATGTTACACTTAATCGGGAAAATTTGTATTACTTGCAACACTGGTCTCTACGCACACATTCAACTCGGGCGCCATTATTGGATCACAGTTGGCTGTACGGAGAGGCCTAGTCCTTATCCTTTATTAGTCCAAGCTATTTCCATATAAGGTTAGAAAGCCTATTTAACAGTGATCAATTTAAGATATTATTTAATGCAAATACTTGTGGCAGTTTTACACAATTCCTTGTAAAAATTACGCCAAAAACACGCTCATTTGAGTTATTTAAGACCCTAATTATTTTTATTCAATTCTAAGAGACTTTAATCTTGCATGCTGCATTAGCTGGATTAAAGATTACCTTCATTTTAGGATATAATCAACATGGGTCTGGCTGACAAGAAGGCTAGATAGATGTATAACAGCAAAATCTAAGCGTTTTGCTCAAAATGGAAAAATACGGTAAGGTTCAGGTCTTCAGGAGGAGAATAGCTGAAGCACAGACTTGTAAGTCAACTAAATATAGGTTTCGAAATATGATTTAATGTTCTACTTTCCTAAAGATAACAATTTGTAACTCCTGGCCAACTACAACATGATCTTCACCAACTTTTGTGAAGTATACTTTTCACAAATCATCGGCGTGTTTTTGTCAGACAATAATCACCAAGTTTACAAGGATCTATAAAATACGCGATCGTGATTTTAAATTAATCATAGTATATTTTAATCAGTATGAAATAAGCTTTCTAATCATGTCTATATTTTTTGAATAAAAGCTTTGTATTTTGTTTTATCAGTCAAAACCCGAGTGTCAGAACTTATGAACCGACTAGGTACCTACTCGTATAACATATATGCTCAAGATGTAACACGCGAGTGCGAGTTCCCGTCTTCCCGTAATGAACTTTATGTATTACCATTAAATCGGGAATGCTGTGCTAACTAGCGTACTGACAGGTAGGGTTATGATGAAGAAGGGAGGGTTTTACGTGTATTTGTAATTTATGTTTCTAAAGATATGCCCCTTAGACATTATACGCCCTATTGATAATGAGCGAAGTGCATGATAGAAGGGAACCCACAACGACCAGATTTGACTCGCGGCTTGATCATTTTTTTTTGTGTTACCTACTGATCTCTCTGCCACCCTGTGACATAAATCGAAAACTCAAACTTTCAGGTGCTTAGGAACCAAATTGGTTGATTGGACGTACTCACAATACATATTGATCAATATTTTAGTTGTAAGTTATACTTATCTGTGTAAAACCTTTAGTTCCCCAATAATAAAGATATATCATTTCATTTCAATTTACTCAATAAGCAATCGTTTAGCGAATCAAAAGATACCATCGCACCATCGCAAATTTCTACAACCATCTTAGAGTGATTTAATGAACGCTCACGTGCACTGGTTCTCGTTGAACAACATAGCAAAGCTGTGTTCAGTACGAGCCTTATTCGGGTAACTGGGTGATCTATCAATACATGCAAACTGCTCCGATTCAATTGCAATCTACCTTTTTCTCTCAATTGCGTTGGTAGCTATGGCATAGACAGCTTCTTTCATACAGAGACTTCCTAGACAACATGACAGGTCGGTGCGAGAATCGCAGCAATCGTAAAGTTCTTTATATTTATGTTTTGTAGTGTAGATGTTATGGCTTCTCTTGAAATTGAAGTAATAGGTAGAATAAAATTACTTAGTTCCTGTTAAATAGCTTACTTCCGGGCATAATAAGCGCGCGATTCTGAACAGCAAAATATCGGCAATCATAATATAATATCAGTAAATCCATACATATGCACATTTTCTTGGTGTCCCATTAGGGGGATGAGTACAATCACTTTTGGTGAGGGATTTGTGTACACTATATGAGCCACAGAAAGGAATGTCTAGCTTTATATGAGTTAGATCGGGGCAAAAACGTTATTGAGTTGAAGACAGTACTAGATTAATCAATAAGGTAAGTTCAAAGTTGTTTTGCTTAGGTGCATGGACACATAAAATACTAATTGTCATCGAGTACCATGACATTAATAAATCGCTGGGATTCCTTTTTCTTCGTAATTAAGATTTTACACCACCAAAAGAGGCTACTGCTTAAGGGTATCAACATATATTAATCCAGCACAGACTGAAGTACCTATTCATGATTTGCTAAGGACAATTTTGATAGATAGCAACTACACAAGTGTCGTAAGAAGCGTTTTGGGAAACACATCCCAAAGAAGGTCCTCACCCAGCGAATAGTACTAAAAGTACCGCTTCTGACGGATACGCACAGCCGACATTAGTCCACTTTACATGCTGGATCCTGAATGGCTGACGAGTTTGCATGACGTAGTTTATGTGATGCCAGTAATGGTTATGTTAATCAGATGTAACACTTTTAACAACGGGAATAAAAAGATGATGTAAAAAGGGAAAAGATTACGAATGTAAGGCTTGTAAGGTGAGTATTTTATAAAGTTGGAAAAGGATCTAATCCAGCATGTAAGAGGGAATTTAAAATGTACAGTCAGCAGTAGGCGTCAGGGGCGGATCCAGGGGGGGCAACAGGGGCAATTGCCCCCCCCCCTGACACGCAAGTTTTGCATACTATGGGGGACATACGGGTGGACCGCAAGATTTTTTGTGAAGGAAGTGCCCCCCCTGAACAAAATCCTGGATCCAGGCCTGGTAGGCGTAGCTGAGCAGGCGAAATGTTCAATAGTTATTGTTATACACGGTGTAACAAAAATGCTGGTGATCCGTTTAAGGGTATACTCGTAATTGGTATCATATTCTAATTACGTAAAAGTAAGAAAAAAAAATTCTGGAGATTTTTTTTTTTGATTTTGTATGGAGGGTTGAGACAATTATTGTCCTTCGTATCACCAGTATTTTTGTTACACCCTGTACATAACAAACACATAGTGTCGAGATCAGAATGAACACTTTTAATAGCCCGCCTTTAGCCACTGCTAACTGTTGGCTATAAATAGGTACCTAATAATAATATTTAATCACAGACATTAGATACTTCTAGACCAATGTGATCGATTAATTATAAGTATTTCATAATAGGTATACCTAAACCGTTAGGCATCCGACCCTAATTGGTATCTACAGCCCTTAAATCTTAAATAGCTCTTGGTCTAAGTATTCAGTAACTCTACATATTGATGATTGTATAAACGACTTACACGGACACTTCAAATTGATCCCATTATACCGATCTTATCTTATATCGAAAACGATCGAGCAATTTACTAACATTTTGATTAACACTTCGAAACTAGGTTAAAAGCGTAAACATAGATATTATCTACAATGATCATTGGACTGTCATTATCATTATTATGATCGCATCTTAGGTGCCGCCATCATCGTTAGAAAGACAAAGTTATTTCTTTATGGTTTTTTAGCCCTATATTTTTTTTAACGTGGAATGTACGTAGCCTACGTAAGTAGCTACATAACTGTCTGCTTCAAGTTTTATAAACAATCTATAAACCATTGTACAGTACTGATAACTTAATTTAGGTACGGTACCGATATTTGAATTTAGTGAATTTGACACAAGTAGGTTATATCATATAGGTATGTATAGGTAGGTATCAGTGGCGGCGGGTCAATTTTTTTCCCAGACAAGCCGGTGCTGAATTTGGCTTAAAATTTCATCATGAGCTGTAGGAAAACTGCTCAGATGCCTGAAACTTAGGCAAGCCGACGGGTAGGTATAGTAAGATTTTTTAAGATGTCTGAATTGTACGAAGAAATCTCTAGTAAGATACGGACATCTTAAAAAATTACTACCATACTGAATTAATTTAATTGATAAACGGATCCCTTTGTTTTGGGATTATTGTACTAATATATGTAGTTTGTTATCTATGCTCAACTCCCTGACGAAACTAAACTATGACTAATTACAACAAAACAACCAGTTTAAAAAGTACGTATATTAGGTAGTTTAGGTACTTACTACTAGACCGATAACCGACTAGTGCTTAAAGCACAATTTCATATTCAAGTGCCGGCTATGATGGATTATAATTGCATATAACATTGTATGGGATTTATGGGGCGCGAGACGACTACGGGAGTGCATTTTAATTCAGAGCTTCAAAGGGTTGCGATAAAGAATCTTGCGCATCACATGTCAAAGTGGTCATCTAGGGTTGTCAAATCATCAGTTTATCACACTTAAAAATCTTATAATGCATAAGTAGGATACATAATTCAGCTGTGCAATAAGCTTATTAAGAACACAATTAGTCAGATATCTTTTCATGTAATATTGTATCCAGTGTTGGCACTGTTGGTAGAACTAATAAATTAAATAAAAATTAAAAATAAAATTGGGAGTGGAATTATAAGGGAATGATAATTAGATATGGATGGATTTATTATAAGTATACAAGAGTACCATACTGTTATTTGTGTTTTCAAACATTAAGATTACTATAATACAATTTCAATATAAAGATGTGTATCGAAAATTCTTAAATTTCCAGTTCTATGAAGCATATCTGCTAAAGTAGTCTCATCTGAAGGCGTATTTTGGTAATTTTAATCAGATTCGATACCGATTCAAAAGCTACGCTGATACGATAAAATGGCAAAACTGGCAACCCTAGCGCCTGTACTTCAATTATCGCGTCGCGCGCGCACCCGGCGCCTCAGATATTAATATTACACTTGATCCTATCATTGTACCATCTCCACACTATTAACTGACAAAAAATAACCCTTATCACAAAGATGTAGGGTTCAAAACTGTCCAGTACAGGTGTTGCTGTAAGTATCGAATAAATGGACGACAATGCCCGTGTAATAGAGTCATAAACATGTACTGCGATTAGCGGAATATTGAAATATCGCGTTTACTTTTATAGCCTGTCATTATGTAAATCTGGGTGGAATTAAAAATATATCGTCCTTGCTTATGAGTTGAGATTTAATGGCAATGGAAATTTTTTCAGGGTTTCGTACCAATAGGGCCATATTAGTTGACATAATTAAGTAATTTTTTACCACATTTTTTCGAATTTCTTCTTTTTATTAGTAGGTAAAGGTACCTACCAGGCGTTTAAGGTAATTGTTTGAAACTTACTTATTTTCGATAACCTCGAATGCTCAAACATAATCCTAGAACACTCCTAAACCCACTTAACGCTTGTATGTCACAAACCCAAGTGCAGTTAACCATTATTCAGACACGTTAGAGCTTAATATATCGCCTGTTTGCAGAACCTCAATGCAAAGTCGGCTCCACACGTTCCCACGCCCGCCTGCAACGCCTAGGGCTACCATAGAGTCATAGAGTAGCGGTAGTGTAGGCGGGCCCTAACACTGACCGCTTGACCTCGAGGTCACGTCGGTCAACGCACCACGCTGCAACGCAGTGTCGCGCATGCGCTTTGGTAAAATGGCAGTATATTTTCATTGTTTCCGCGAGCTCAAGCCAGTCGATTTGTCTAGAAAACCAGTATAAAATAACCTCTACCTCTGTAAAAAGTGTAAGCATTCACAGAGCACTCTTATACTATTTCGGCTAAGCGTTTAAGTCACGTAGGGGTGTACAATGGCATCCTGAACGCGTTGCCATTTTGGAATTTCAAATTTGGAATGCGTCTTTGTGTAAAGGTTTGCGATGTTTGGCATTTAGACGGGCGACCCGTATGCAAGCCCAAGCGTCTAGGATTCTTTAAAGTTTTGCTGCTTCGCAAAGCATGTAGGGCGAGAAGTTATGCGCAATAAATTATAATTAAGTAGATTATGCTTCGTGGTTTTGTAGCGTAGAATTATGTTAACCTGGGCACAATAAAAGGGTTTAATGACAGAGTCGCGTTGTATTTCCTGAGGTTATTGCAAGAGCATACCGATTTGACTACTCAGTAAGAATAAGTTGCGTTTTCCAACGGCGAATTGTTATGAATCATGGCGTCGAAATTATACTGGTTACATGAGCAACAGGAATAGGTACCTATCAGCTTAGCCTGAGGTGCACTAATATAATGCTAGAGTAATCGATCGTGCGTAATAACTAGTATCGGGTGCGATTCCATCTATTAAACGACTGTCCCGGGCAACTCCGCAAGTCAATATTTACAATGGGTAATGTATGTAGATATGTATGTGTGTATATGTGGGTAATTACCCACTGCCGCGACTCCCACGGTATTGTGTCCATGCATTTTTAATAAAACCCATAGGTACTTTACATTGGCGAAACAAAAGAACATCGCGGAGCTCCGTAGGAGGAGTCAGAACCTATAAGTATAGTCTACTCTACTTCTTACTTTTTTCTTAGAATTTTATAAGTGACTCATCAAAGTAGGTACCTACATATAAGTAATACACCTTAAGCAAGGCATGCTCTCGGTAAGTACTGATTTTGTATGAAAGAAGTGAAAATTTCCCAGTTTCGAGCATACAAAATACACACATATTTATACCTTTATACGTACTTTCTGAGAAAAGCCAATTGTTAGGACTGTCAGATAAAGCTATTTTTAGATAACCATGTTGTTTCTTCTATACCTAACCATAAATGTCAACGTTGGCGTATTTACTATAGTAGCTTGCACTTTGCAATGCCCAATGCCCGTAAGATCAAACATAATGCGACTATAAACTATTTATAGTTACCACACAATGCATGAAAGCTTTACCTTAAGAGAGAGAATGCAGAAAACGATCCTTAAATTATTCCTTATATCTAATCCAACAATAAAGGTTTATTGCAATCTTCAGAATTCTTGCTTTTCTATACAAACCGAGTGTCTGGAAACTATAGACTTAACAGACATCAAGTTAAATTAATCGATTTCAAAATGTGAAAATTTACGTCTCTTAATTTTTCCGTAAACGAGAGAATCAGAAACGAGCAAGTGACTATTTATATTAATATTGCATAAAAACTAAACAAGTGTCCTCAAGGAGCCTCTACTAACAATAAGATCACTTTCGCGGCTCTCATAATAGTCATAATAAACTTAAAGTGAATTTAAGTAAGTTCTATGTGGTTCGCTACATTACAAAATTACCTACACTTAAGCCTATTTTTAGTCATGCAAATAAAGAAGCTAAAAGGTTATAGCCGTAACTCATAGTTCTAGGAGATTTTTAAACCGGCGTGAGACCAAGGCTACGTCGTTCATCCTGTAACTAACCGCTTAATATTAAAAGGTTTATTAAAAACACACTTTTATTTTATGGTGTGGAAAATTGCATCCATATTTTATTACGCCGTGACAAGTAATTTATTGAAATTGAATGCATCGATGTTTCGTTTCTGACACTAAATGTGGACGAGTTTAGTGCAAGGGACCACTTTGTCGATTTACAAGGACACTTCTTTCACTAATAGGTAGTGAATATTGCGTAGTTTTAGAAAATACTAGTAACTCCATATCGACAAAGTGGTCCCTTTGTCCGTACACTGAGACAAATAATGCTATGATTGTACAGTTTGTATGTTGCCTATATGCTATCCGGCCATATATCTGTGAAATTATCCTCCCTAATATTTAAAGACCATGTCATGTCTGTGAAACATCTGTGAAAGGATGCTCTACCTATGTGAAAAACGAGCGTTAACGAACAATGCTCGAGATATACTGAAATTCAAACTAATTTTATTTGTACCGGACTTGAAAGCGTCGCGACGAAATTACGCAGTGCGTCATCGCCACCCCTGACTCAAACTGAAATAAGCTGGCACAATCTCATATCATACTAAATAAGTATGGAAGCCGCAACGTATGCGTTGACCACGAATAGTATTCCTCTTACATGCCCCATCCCGGTAAATAATAAAAAAGTAAGAAGTCTGTAAAATTAATCGAAACTGCAAACCTTAATAAAACGAATAGCGTAAAACGCGCTGCGGTGGCGTTACGCAAGATTACAGTCAGACACTTCATTACCGACGGGCATTACCGCACGCCACACGCCGGTCAACGCTCGACAACCGCAGGTACAGTCGGCTCTAACAACAATCACAACAATGGACCGGCAGAAGTATTAAAAAGAAGAAAAAGTTCATTGCTCATAAAATTCTATGCCTATACAGCCTTCGCTCTTTGCAACTCGTTTTTGTGTTTCGCTTTGAGCTTGGTTACGAAAGGTTGTAAGGGTTATAAAAGAGACTCAGTTCCTTTAGAATTGGCACCCGGATGGAAAAACTGCGTGGGGAAAGACGCAGCATGGGAGTTCGTAAATTGGATTAAGTCAAGATGACAAAAAGTGGTTGATGTTAGACGATATTTTCGGAAACGGGAACGACTGGTCGGTTTGTGAATCCTCAGGGAGTACAGAAAGCCTTTAACACTGAAGTTTGAAACGATAATGAATATATCTGGAAAGTGGGATGCGGATATCCCACTGCGTAGATACTATGTAACTTGTGAAGTTGGCAACAAAGAGTACTAGTTGGCAATAAAATAAAATAAACTTATGATATAGATCAGTAATCTGTTAGTATCAAATTTGTGACGCTCACTGTACTCTAATAACAAAGAATAAATAGCCTAACTATGTGAATTTGACGTAATCTCGTGGATGGTCGTTTTTTCCGTCGTTGTGGTTTGCTACGAACGTCGGAATGCCTTGGGTGTCGGCAATTTGCTCGCACTCAGTTTGTCACGTCGGAAACGTTTTGTGAATATTGTTACGAGCCGTAGGGTTCGTTGGATAGAAAATAGCCGTTAGGTAACGTTAAAGAAATTTATTGAACAAAAAGGAATCACTTAGGAACACTATTGACTTAAACAGTAAACACTAGGAAATCGACTAAACACTGGAATCACTTAGGAACACTATTGACTTAAACAATAAACACTATGTAATCGACTAAAACACTATTCGCTTTTAAACAACTTGGGTTCACTCTTAATCTCTCCGATGTTTATCGCTCTGTATCACAATGGAAACTGACTGCGTCCACTACCGGTCTCCTTTTATATACGTGCGATAGTTTTTCCAGAACATTCACAGTAGGTACCTATACGGTTGATAAACAGCAGGTATCGAGATCATTCCGGGCCGCACTCGAACATGGTTCTCTCTGTCTAACGCGCGTATAGCGAATATCGATGCTTCTCACACATTTCTCGATTGTTCCAGAGACATGATCGATTAGTGTCGTCGCCTCCGCGCGTATAGGCCGTCCCTTTCACTCCCTTCTGGAATATTCCAGGAACACGTTCGAGTCTGTTCGGTTATAATCGTATCTCTCGCTTCCTCGTACAGGCTATCCTGCTCGCACACCTTCTGGAATGTTCCGGAGACAAGAGGGGTGTAACTAGGCCTGAAACGGCCTGAAAACGGGTTTTCAGGAAGTAGTGCCATATGAGTGTTAGTGGCCTGAAACGGCCTGAAAGCATGTTTCAGGCGCCTGAAAACGATGGTAACCGCGAGCAATTTCCGAATCTCTGGTATGTGTTAGGGCTTCCTCTGAAACGGCCTGAAAACGTGTTTCAGCTGCCTGGAAACGGTGGTAACTGGGAGTAATCTCCGATTCTCTGATATGTGTTAGGCCTTCCCCTGAAACGGCCTGAAAATGGATTTCAGCCGCCTGAAAACGCCTGTAACCCGTTAAAAATAAAAAAAACGTTCCTTTCATGTCGTCTATACCCCGTCTCCGTAACACTGCCTCCTCCTTAGACATGCTCGTCCCGAGCATTATTAGATCCATTGTATCGTGCCAATCGATTCACATGCACAATCTTAGGCAGGTTCCTCGCACTTCCCATCTTCTTTATGCGATAAGTCACGTCATTAATTTTCGTAATTACTGTGTAGGGATCCTCCCAATCAGCTTGAAGTTTTGGGGATTTTCCTTTACGTCTTATCGGATTATGAAGCCAGACGAGTGAGCCTTCTTCAAAGTCCACGTGATGCATCTTCCTGTCATATCGTGTTTTCATTTTGTCACTGATTTTACTTTCAGATGTTCTAACATGTTCGTGGATCTCATGTAATTTTTCCCGTAATTCCGCGGCATAATCTGTTATACTCACTGGTGGATCTGGGGGCCCACCAGTGATCATATCTGCTGGCAATCGAAGTTGCCTACCGTACATGGCCAGGGCAGGTGTTACATTCGAGCTCTCGTGTACCGCAGATCGATATGACAGTAGAAATAATGGGATATACTTGTCCCAGTCCTTTTGGTGACTATCCACTAACTTAGCTAGGTGTCTTTCCAAAGTTTGATTAAACCGTTCGACCATTCCATCTGACTGTGGGTGGTAAGGCGTAGTCCTCGTTTTATGAATTCCCATTATTCGGCACATTTCTTGAAAGAGTTGGGACTCGAAGTTTCTTCCTTGATCACTGTGTATCTCTAAGGGCACCCCAACTCTACAGAATACCTCGTTCACCAGTACTTCGGCAACTGTAATTGCCTCCTGATTAGGAATGGCGAATACTTCTGGCCACTTGGTGAAATAGTCCATTACCACCATTATGTACTTATTTCCTCTTTCTGATAGCGGAAAAGGTCCAGCTACATCAACTGCAATCCTTTCCCATGGAGCACCGACGTTATATTGCTTCATTCCGGCTCTACTTCTGGTCTGCGGTCCTTTCACAGCTGCACACGCTGTGCATTTCCGACACCAATCTTCTACATCCTCGCGGCAGTGTATCCAATAAAATCTTTCTTTGATTTTCATCAGGGTTCTTTTTACCCCCAAATGTCCACCTGATGGACCATCATGAAACATTTCCAATACATTACGGATCTTGGATCTCGGTACAACTAACTGTAAATGGGATTCGTCACCACGAGCATTTTCCCATTTCCGGCACAACACTTCGTTGTGCAGAACTAAACTGTCCCATTGAGCCCAATAACTCTTGGTTGTGGTGCTTGTGGAGGCGATATCACTCCACCGTGGCTTAGTACCCGACGATCTCATCCAATCTAGAATGGGCTTGATGTCGCTATCTTGTTGTTGTGCTTCTTGAATCTCTTTCCCACACCAATCTGGACTAATGGTGTCTGTCCGAAGTAACCTCACGTGAACGAGTTCTTTTTCTTTATGCCTTACGCAATATTTGCACTTGTCATGACATGGCCTTCTGGATAAAGCATCTGCGTTTCCGTCTTGAGTCTGAGTGATCATGACTTTTGGGGCCTTCCTCACATTACCAGCCAGCACCCGCCCCGTGGTCCTGGCACTTTCGTTTCCCTGCCGCTCTTCTGCGACAGCGTCCGTCACTACATCCGTTGCTCCCGGTTCACTGCGCCAAATCTGCGCATCACTCCGTGAGTTTCTTTTGGGACATGAAAATCGCATATGCCCTATTTCCCCACATGCATAGCAAGTGGGTCCGCTTCTGGGTTTTCCTTTATCCGTCACCGCTTGAACGCGATAGGACCGAGGATCTCTACGGACTGCCTCAACTTCCAACGCGTGGGCTAGAGCATCCTTTAGGGTCTTGTGGTGACCAAGGCTGACAGTTGCCTTTACCTCACGGTCTCGAATCCCATCTATAAATGCTTGCACTAACATGCTGTCAACTAGAGATGGTGAGGATAAATAAGCCTTTCTGACGAGTTTTTCTATTTCTAAGCTCCACTGTTGCAGGCTCTCACCACCCCGCTGCACTCGATCCTTCAACTGAGCTCTGTAAACGTGCTCCAGGTGTGAGTCACCATAACGCGACTCTAGGGCATTCTTGAGCCGTTCCAAAGTCACCTCTCCCGCCATGGTGTCTAAAACAGTCAAGGCTTGATCCCGCAGCCCTAACATAAGAGCAGTTACTGCCTGCTCATCGGTCCAACCGTTTGCTTTTGATACGGTCTCAAACTGAAGTTTATATGCCCCCCAGGAGGAAGTACCGTCGAATGGAGGCAACTTCAGTTTACCCGCTGGCGCACCAGATGTAACCACTCCATTCGTTTTCAAATATTTTATTTCCTTTTCTATTCCCAGTATTTGTTTTTCTTGCTTTAAAAATCTGTCATCCACTTCTATTTCCAACTTCTCTATTTTTTTCCTGAATTGTCCGCCTATCACTTTCAAGCTTTCCTCTTGGCGGCGAGCTTGTTCCTCCAACAGAGCACGCGTTTGCTCTTCTTGGCGGCGAGCCTGTTCTTCTTGACGGCGAGCCTGCTCCTCCTGACGGCGAGCTTGTTCCTCCAACAGAACACGCATTTTCTCGTCTTGGCGGCAAGCCTGTTCTTCCTGACGGCGAGCCTGTTCCTCCCACAGAACACGCGTTTGTTCCTCCCACAGAACACGCGTTTGCTCCTCTTGGCGGCGAGCCTGTTCTTCTTGACGGCGAGCCTGCTCCTCCTGACGGCGAGCTTGTTCCTCCAACATGCGTTGCATAGCCAGTAATAGACTGGAAGGCTCTTGGTCTTCGTCGATGGTGCGGTTGGCGTCAAAACTTTGACGACGAGCGGCGTCACGTGCTGCTTGTGCTCGCGTCTGGACTCCCGCTGTATCTCCTCCAGACTCCTCCTGTTCCTTTCTTGGTGTTAAAGGCATCTCTCTATCCCACTTCTGACACCAAAATGTTACGAGCCGTAGGGTTCGTTGGATAGAAAATAGCCGTTAGGTAACGTTAAAGAAATTTATTGAACAAAAAGGAATCACTTAGGAACACTATTGACTTAAACAGTAAACACTAGGAAATCGACTAAACACTGGAATCACTTAGGAACACTATTGACTTAAACAATAAACACTATGTAATCGACTAAAACACTATTCGCTTTTAAACAACTTGGGTTCACTCTTAATCTCTCCGATGTTTATCGCTCTGTATCACAATGGAAACTGACTGCGTCCACTACCGGTCTCCTTTTATATACGTGCGATAGTTTTTCCAGAACATTCACAGTAGGTACCTATACGGTTGATAAACAGCAGGTATCGAGATCATTCCGGGCCGCACTCGAACATGGTTCTCTCTGTCTAACGCGCGTATAGCGAATATCGATGCTTCTCACACATTTCTCGATTGTTCCAGAGACATGATCGATTAGTGTCGTCGCCTCCGCGCGTATAGGCCGTCCCTTTCACTCCCTTCTGGAATATTCCAGGAACACGTTCGAGTCTGTTCGGTTATAATCGTATCTCTCGCTTCCTCGTACAGGCTATCCTGCTCGCACACCTTCTGGAATGTTCCGGAGACAAGAGGGGTGTAACTAGGCCTGAAACGGCCTGAAAACGGGTTTTCAGGAAGTAGTGCCATATGAGTGTTAGTGGCCTGAAACGGCCTGAAAGCATGTTTCAGGCGCCTGAAAACGATGGTAACCGCGAGCAATTTCCGAATCTCTGGTATGTGTTAGGGCTTCCTCTGAAACGGCCTGAAAACGTGTTTCAGCTGCCTGGAAACGGTGGTAACTGGGAGTAATCTCCGATTCTCTGATATGTGTTAGGCCTTCCCCTGAAACGGCCTGAAAATGGATTTCAGCCGCCTGAAAACGCCTGTAACCCGTTAAAAATAAAAAAAACGTTCCTTTCATGTCGTCTATACCCCGTCTCCGTAACAATATCTTGAAATTATAAAATGACAAGTGCCACTTTCGCGTTTTGCTGATTTTTTTGCCCGACTGTTTGAACTGAAGGAGGGTTAGGTTTTTCGAGCGAATAGCTATGTAGTGTTTACGTTTACCTATACTGTTTATTGAACGGATGTCTAGATGTACCATCGGATTCATAATTGCATGGCCAAATTTATCAATGAATTCATTCATAGATTGCCCATGCATTTTTGAAGCCGATGATACACATCGATATCGTAAGTCGCGTCCATTTATACGAACTTAGATTAGTTACAATAACTCAATTAATATAAAATTATGAATGGAAAAAAAACTTCACACTTTCTCTGAAACGCAACTGAGTCTGACCATTTTCTCTTTCAGTTCAGCTTCTTAATATATGCACCACTTTTTTTGGGTGTTCATGAACGTGCACGTTCAACGTCGGTCGACCGCGCTTGCATGCACGCATGCCCGCATGGTCGTGCGACTTGTGCGCATGGGACGCATGCATACCATGCGCGCATAAACAAAATTAAACTGTTTTATAGAGCGTGACGCTATCTGGCGGGTCACGGAACGAACATTTTGGTAAGTGTTGACGAAGTTAGTTACATCTATTAGCTTAGGCAGTCATTTGTTTGTACGCACGACTTTGAAATTATTTAAAAAGTTTGACAAACAAATGATTTTCGGCAGTCGCATACTCACGAGAGCATCAGGGGTGTACCCTTGTTTCGTCGACAAACGTTTCATCGAATATTATTTCATCGACAACGATTCATCGAAACTTTAGTACAAGTAATATTGTTTGGCGTAATTTTATTTCAACTTCTATTTATTTAAATTTATCTTACTACGTAGAAATACTATTCAACGAATATTACTTAATCGCTGATTTGTTTCAAATTATCTTAATTGGCACAACTACAAAACGGTGTACCCTTGTTTCGTCGACAAACTTTTCATCGAATATTATTTCATCGACAACGATTAAATATATATAAACTAAAAATCATTGAGGTAACTCGTTTATTGCATAAAAAAAACATAAGTGTGTAGAGACATAACTACATAAGACTTAAACTTTTAAATTTTTTGCAATGCATTTTAGCAACTTCACCTCTGAATACTCTTTTCTTCGACCGACCCTAAAAACATAACTGCTCCCAGAGATAGGTAGGTTAGGGTTATTTTTTTTTGATGACCCTAAAAATATAACTGCTCCCAGAGATAGGTAGGTTAGGGTTATTTTTTTTTGATGACCCTAAAAACATAACTGCTCCCAGAGATAGGTAGGTTAGGGTTATTTTTTTTGATGACCCTAAAAACATAACTGCTCCCAGAGATAGGTAGGTTAGGGTTTTTTTTTTTGATGACCCTAAAAACATAACTGCTCCCAGAGATAGGTAGGTTAGGGTTATTTTTTTTGATGACCCTAAAAACAAAACTGACATGTGACAATGTGACGTAATAAATTTAGAAGAACTATTTATTTATAAAAAGGCCGAATGGGTCGTGGGTGGTTTAATGACTTGTCGATGAAATGAAAATACTTGAAACGTTGTCTTTGAAATAATATTCGATTAAATGTCTGTCGGCGATTCAATGGTAAATCGGAATAAATATGATTACATGTAAAAAAAATTTAATTAAAAAAACCCGAAATGAAAAGCCATGACATGAATTTTATTGAAATAAGTCAACTACCAATTAAAAGACCTCGGTTTAAAATACCTAGTAACGAGTCATCGACGGAATGACTTGTCGATGAAATGAAAATACTTGAAACGTTGTCTTTGAAATAATATTCGATGAAATGTCTGTCGGCGATTCAATGGTAAACCAGCATCAGGCCTGCTAGTGATTGATGATTAAGTACTTAGTGTGCTTTCAGATTGGATTCTTTCTGGGTGTTAAGCTTAATGTTTGTCACTTTGTTTGCTGAATGAGATCGAACGACGAGGAATGTGTAGAACCGAACTTATACAAAATTTCACGACAGGTTGTACTAGAGCTTATTTCTTTCAGAAATACACCTCGTATCTCTTTCAAACGTACCTAAATATTTACCCTCTCTCACTTGTATCGTGATTTCACACTTTATTTAACGGGTTCATGTTGCGTAATCGCTTCCTCTTTTTTCCACGCCGAGAAAAATTAACCTAACAATTGTATTGTTTAGCTTGTAAATACTCCTTACGAAGTATGATACTATGCTAGTATGTAATACTTCAGCATAATTATTATAACATTTTTCATACGACGTTGTTGCAAGACTTTACCGCTCGCCTTTAGATCGATACCTGGAGGCATATTTGAACTTACACATTGATTTCCAAATTACGTCATTTTGATAACATTTATTAACATAATAATGTCAATCGTCATACAGATTACAGCTATGTGATGCTGTTTTGACAACCATTTTTATGTCCGAAAATGCCTCCTGTAGCAGTTTGGTTCTTGCAGATGCTTCCGGGGATGTCGTCCTTGACAAACTTAAATATAAATATAAATAAATATAAATATAGGACAATTTTACACAAATCAACCAAGTCCCACAGTAAGCTCAATAAGGCTTGTGTTGTAGGTACTAGGTGACGATATATATAATAGATAGATCTAGATAAATACTTAAATACATAGAAAACACCCATAACTCAGGAACAAATATCTGTGATAAACACACAAATAAATGCCCTGACCAGGATTCGAACCCGGGAACTCCAGCTTCATAGGCAGGGTTACTACCAACTAGGCTAGGAGGCCGTTTAAATTACTATTTACTTTGAATAGTCCAATAATCCGTTGAGTAATTCTGGGCTGGGAGTACAAAGTTTGTAAGCTTCGAGTATGTAAATGTTGGCCTTTGCAGAAATAGAAGTATTTTTTAATAAGACATTAGTGTCACCTATCTATGGTAACAGCAATTAACCATGGATATTCTCCTACTCGATTAATATAGTTGAGTGCACTCGTCCCGCTAATTGACGGCAAACTAATCATAAAGCAAAACAATCATTTTTGTATTAGACTGGTCTGTAATTTTCGTACTTGGGACTTGGGAGGGATGTTCAGGAAATTATAATGTGTACTCATTATAATTTCCTGAACATCCCTCAAATATATCGGAGCGGCCACGGTACTCAAAGATATCTGAGCATGCACTTTGATGGCGACTGTACCTACCGCTACCCTATTTTATTTCCTTTGGGAAAATCATAAATATAGATATACTTACCTCATCAGAATAAAAAAAATAGAGGTTAGAATTTTTTTTATCGATTTAATTCCGATAATAGGCTACTCTTCTCAATTACAATTAGTAGAACATCGATAAATCATCGACTGTTTATCCTGTATTCAAAAAATGCTAGGGTTCAAATTATACTAGGCACAAATGGCACAATAAACGACTATAATTGTTTTATGAATGTACAATACTGGTTTATCTCGTGGGACGCGATGCATCACGCTCCCGCGCAGCGCAGTTAAGATGATTTATTCCTCAATTCATTATGCTGAAATTTATCGCTGTAATCGATTATATGGATTTGCTAATTAATGGGTAGGATTGACAGATAGTTTGCCAAGAACATATATAGATGTATAGTCACTATACATTTGCTAAAAGTTGAAAAATGAAAATTTGATGTATTGATCGAATTTAAACTGAAAAAAGTTACCAAAGCCTCCGTAAGTTCATGTATTAGTGTTTTTCTAAGTACCTACAAAAAATAACAAATGAAAATATTTTACTATGTATGTACATAATTAATTTATTTGATTCTGTAAAAAAGAAGTAGAACAACCAATTTCAGAGTTAAATGGAATGCAATCAATTTCCAGAACTTTCGCTACCTTAGTGCAGATCACAGTTAACTTTATCTGTGGTGTAGATTACTGTAGATACATATTTAGTTCGTTAGCTAAGGCAAGTACTTTATTAAGAAATTGCATAGATTGCAGAATTCAGGAAATTAAACAAATGTAACCATATACTAGGTACATATTTTGGAGTCATAATCAAGCGAAATTTTGCGTCCTTTTTTTACCTTTGCATGTCTATATATTTATCAGTGCTGCTTTCGCAAAACCTCGATATAACCAGCTACAATAAGTTTATATGTGTAGTTAAACCTATACCTATGTAATTTGAAGATGAAGTAACCCGAAATTATCATCATCGCCTGTCCAAGTTGACTCGACGTCGAAAAAACAACGACTCCCTTAGCAACTAGGGCCTTATGGATCAGATGTAATGTGTGTGTCCTGTGTCCTGCATATAACTATGTTTCAAAACTGATACTTTCTCCGTACTAAGACCAAGTATACAGGGTGGAAAGATAAGTCGGGCCCTGGAGGGAAACTACCTTAAAACGTTGAGATAGCTCAATACACTGAAAGAAAACATTCCTTTATTTTTCCTAAAAATTTAAACTGCATTCACAGATTTTTTTCTAATTTTCGCTTTTTTCGATACTAAAATTGTATGATTTTTCTTTTTTCATTATTTATGGCTTCTCTTGTGCCATAAATTTGGTCGGTATTAAGAAGTTTGTATTCTTGTTGGAAATAGGATCGTTTATCATGAATTGTCATAAAAATTGTTTTTGTCAAAAATTACAAAATGAGTAGTTTTTTGTGAATTGTACATTATCTCGAAAATTTGTAAATGCAGATATGTCTCTTTTTAAAAAGAAAAGAATGTTTCCTTTCAGTTAATTGAGCTATCTCAACGTTTTAAGGTAGTTTCCCTCCAGGGCCCGACTTAACTTTCCACCGTGTATATATAGCCTTACGCACATTGCTACTACACTTTGTCCTGTGTCGCAATGCAATGGTGCAATTTACTATTCCTAGGCATGCGTGGGCTTAGCGTAAGTCGAGATTTATAACGTTTATCATATAATATGTAAGTGGCAATCGTTGCAATGATCTTGGTATGTTCTTGCTAAACGATATACGGGCACGGGAATGTCTTATTTTTAGGGTCACGTCACGGAAGCTAGCTTCAATGTTCCAGTGACCCCACCCTATATCGTTAAGGCAACAAATGGGTATTTAATGGGTAAACCAGGATCTTCAAAGCCCAAGTGGGAGTCCCACGTATCCCACACTAGTACTGCTGGTATGTTAAACGCATTTACACGGCTAAAAAGGCCAAGAGCGCAAGCGTTAAGCCAATCATTCCAATCGCTAGGAGTTACTTCCTCAGCCGTGGTTTCTGGTTATGATTAGTAGCCAGTGTTACAGACCTCGAGGTCACTTTAGACTGGTCTACCAAAAACTCGATTCATCCACGCTCGTTTAAAAATATGAACACCGTTTTCCTCTTTCAAATGCTATTAGTAGCGTCCCATAGAAGTTAAAGCCGTGAAAGGCCAATAAATCAGAGATGGAATTTGCGCGGTAAGAGACCATTGAAACAGCTGACAAATAGGGATTCTTATGTAGGTGACATGCGCTATGTTTATACATACATACATACATACACATACATACAATCACGCCTGTATCCCAAAAGGGGTAGGCAGAGATCATGGATTTCCATTTGCTACCAATGCAGCAAAACGGCTCTCCGTGAGCCACTTCTCGCCCCCGTGACCTATGTTTATAATATAACAAATATTATGTACTAGGTGAATTCCATTAGCAGCAAATTGCGTAGTAGCTACGAGCTTTTACACATAAGTAGGTATATTATACTTTTATAATAATTGTCCTTGATTTTCTATCTGATTTATTTTTCGTTTACCCACAAAATAATGACTTGCTTTTCGGCAATAAATAATTTTCTTGAAAGACTCAAACATTTTACGTTGTTCCTTTCTTTTAAAATACTATGTTACCGAAGAAAAAATATTATTTTTTGTCCATTCTTCTGATTGGCATCATAAAACAAGGGTCGATTTTTTTTCACATTTAAGTCGGTTCGATTCCCAGGCACAATCACACCTATATCCCAATATGCAGAGATCACGGATTTCCATTTGCTACGATCAATGCAGCAAAACGGCTCTCCGTGAGCCACTTCTCGCCCCCGTGAAGAACGAGACGTGATGGATGGCGAACCGCATCGCCGCCATGTGGATGACCATTAATTAAATAAATCACCACAGCGTTCTCACGAGCAGTAGGGATCAGAGGTTCACTTATCCCAAAAAAAAAAGCAAGCAAGCAAGCGAAGCAAGTAATTCTTGAAACATCTTTAAATGCAGAATCACTAACTTTTAAAAATAGAAATAAAGTCTTCTTTCAGCAAAATATCTCATCTACGATATTTAAGGTACTTTTCCCTTGATGTCCCATAGTCTTGGGACGCCCTGTATACTCGTTTGCAAAACCCATTAGTCATCGCCGTCTTCATCTTTGTCTTCTGATGAACAAGTCCCCTCAAATCGGTTATACATCAAAATAGCCCATTTGCTTTAAGTAATAAATATCCTTCCAGCCCTAATAGAACCCGTTGCGTAAGACCAGCGTTAATCGTGTAAAAATAAAATGGAATATATTAAACGCGAGTTTCTCACGTCGGTAGGAATGTAGATTACTGCGAGTCCAATTTAGATCTGTCACAGCTATCTACATCTAGATCGTGTTTTTTTTCTGGTTGACATTCAGTTGCTGAACAGGAGATATGCCACTAGAGCATTTATCTTACTAATTAAATATATACGCTGTTATTTAAGCAGCCGACGAATATAGGGATAGCAATCCGGTACCGGATCGGGTACTATTTTGACTGTCGACTTTATTAGAAGATGCAGATCATTTTGATCACTTCACCCGCCCGCTTATAATATTATACAGCTTACTGATATTACCCACACTTATGGGGCCCACCCACTATCAGTCGGCCTGAAGATACTGGCCTGTCAGTTGTTGGGAGCTGTCAAATTTTTGTTCTAACTATATCATCAGGCGGACTGATAGTAAGTGGACCCGGGGTTATGCGCGTATTTAAATTTTGGTGTAACATTTATCTGACGAATGTAATTACTTGTTTTGTCTTATCTTTCAGTTTCATCATCATTCTCTTAAGAGCTGGGCTCTTGTCGGTGTAGCTTGATGTAGTAGTCTCCATCTTTGTCGGTCCGAGGCCAACTCCTTGATGTCCTGGTACGACACGACGTTTACATGTTCCTTTATCTGGTTCATATAACTTTTCCTTGGTCTTCCTCTCCCTCTCTTTCCGTTTATCTTCCCTTCTAGTATGTTTCTAATGAAATCGTCGTGCCGCAGCAGGTGCCCGAGCATTTTTCCTCTTCTGTTTTTAATTGTGCTCATCAAGTTTCTCCTCTCATTTATTCTATTTAGGACGGCTTCGTTTGTTACCCGTTCTGTCCAGCTTATTCCTAACATCCTTCGCCAGCACCACATCTCGAATGCTTCCAAGTATTCCACTTCTTTTTGTGTCATTGTCCATGTTTCACAGCCGTATAAGGCAATGGACCATACATATGTCTTTATAAATCGCTTCCGTATGCCCATTGACATTTTAGATTTTAGCAGCGTTTTCTTTTTATAGAAGGTCTGTTTAGCCATTGCAATTCTTGCCTTTATCTCCGGGGTACACTTTAAGTCTTCCGTTATTATACTTCCAAGATATTTCATTTTTTGTACTTGCTCTACATTTCTCCCGTCTATTTTTATCTCGCCTTTCATATTTCCCTTCTTTGATATTATCATGAACTTCGTTTTGGCGTTATTGATTTTAAGTCCAAATTCTCTAAATATGGTGTCCATTTTATTCAATATTTTTTCTAATTCTACGTTGGTGCTGGCGAAAGCTGCAATATCATCAGCGAATCTGATAAATACCACTCTTTTGCCATTAAATTCAATGCCTTGTTCTACAGACTCCAATACCTTTAAAATGGCTGCTTCTATGAACACATTAAATATGAGTGGTGACAGTGAGCATCCTTGTCTTACACCTTGCTTTATTTTGGCCGTTCCCTTTTCGTCTCCTATTTCTATAATCGTTTCTTGTTGCCTATATAATTCATATATTATCTTTCTATCTCTGTAGTCAATACCTATTTCTTTAAGTCTGTTCATCATTAGTTTCCAGTTAACTTTATCAAAAGCCTTTTCTAGGTCTACAAAGGCTACACACGTATTAAGGCCAATATCCAAACGTCTGTCCAGCGTTAATCTCAATGCTAGTATCGCTTCTCTTGTACCCTTTTGCCTCCTGAACCCGTATTGATCTTCCGTATTGATCTTCTCCCAAATAATCTTTCAGTTTATACACTCTTATTCCAATACACATGTATATTTAATAAAGTGCCTGCTCCACGCAAATTTCCCACACAATCTCTACTCAATACACGTTACAAAGCTAATTCTTTCTCATAAATAAGTTATTTATGAGAAAGAATTATTTAAATAACTAACAAAGCCCTGTGATATTCTAAGCACGGGCGCACGCGCTTAACGGACGTTTGACGCTTTAAATTGTTCCATTTTCGAAAAAAAAAAGATATCTATTCTTCAATTTAGGCACATTACAATGCACTTATGAACGTCAGAGAGAAAAAGAAACTACCACCGGTTCTAACCCTACACCTCTGACCCGAGAAGTATTACTTAATACCGGCAAGAAACTCGGCGGGACTTATTTTTTCAAAACAGTAATAATAATACATAAAAACTGTAAGCTCTGTCGCTAGCCGTTGAAACAGCGTCAGCGGCGCTTAAAAGGAATACGTATTAAAAAAAGTGTTTCCCATGTGCCAATTAGCACTCAATCTTACTCACGCGCAAGTCTTTTAAAAACAGCGGCTGGGTGCTAAAATTGCCACTAGTCCAGACATTCTTTTAACTTTGTACATAGCAGCCTTCTCATGTTTATATTGGCGAAAGAAAAGGAAGGCACAAGACAAAGTAGCACGCTAGGCGATTGCTATGCTAGGTTATTTTTGCTTCTTGATTGCTTGTCATGTAATTACCCTCACTGGTATTTATGAAGATGTATTGCATTTGAGCGGCTACTAAAGTAAGAAGTACGCTTAAATGCAATGAAAGTTGGTAATTTCGGAGAAAATGTCTATAGAATATAGCCAGATTTTAGTGCGCCTGAGTGTAGTTGGGGCCATAGATTTATAAAGTATTGTTCACCTGACCCATTCTCCTTAATTAGTGGAAATAAATCTTAATTTATATAGTCGTATTCGCAATGCAAAAAGAACGGTTTTGTGAAATTAACTACTGGTGAACCACAGTAGATTCTATAGGCCTGTCTGTTCATGTTAATGCTAATTATAAATGTGAATTCTGGGACGTATGTGCCACAGTACCTATTTAAGACACCGGATTTGGTACAAATACGTAAAGAACTTCAAGATTTCTAAAGAAGAGGCTAATAAATGCGGATGTTCGGTATTTTTTTAGAGGATGATGATAAAGATTTTGAGGCGAAAAAAGGAAGTAGGTATTAATAAAATGGAACTTAATAATGATAACCATGAATTGATCAAACGTCCGGTCCAGAATGAAACAATGTATCCTATATATTATTTTTATAATTTTAATTTAGTTTCACCCGCATATATATCTGAATTATTATTCCTATGTTAGTGGTTTCACCTATACCGCTCTTCTGTAATCAAATCTTGCAAGTTAAATTTGACCTAGGGTCAAGGAGGGTACAGTCGCTCGGAGGGAACAGTCGTTCGAATGCACGTGCTGGAAAGGTAAAGAGCTTTATCAGTCCTCTACGTCAATGAGAAGCGTTCGACATGCGATCGAGTATGAACTAGTCCGTGAGTCGCTCCGGCGCCGTGTAATGACGTGTTCTGTTTTTTACCCGCCCGAATTTACATTTTCACGTAAGTTTCACTTCGTTTTTTAACTAAACTTTTGTGAGATTCTTAATTACTGTTGTTTTTGTCGAAAGGTGTGTCTAATCTACTTAGTATTGACTGATAATTCAATGCTCTAGGTCTATGCGTTTGTTTCTAGTTTGATCTTGGCTCTAAAATGGCGTCAGGGTCAACAGTAGCTCGTTTCGGAGAAGTACACACAGGCTCGCGAGCCACTGTGTACGCATGAACTTATAAAAATAATGCCGACGACAAAATTCGTAGGTAATCTCCGAGCCGCTGTTTACAAGGGGTAGTACACAGCGGCTCTATTCCATCCGTAGCCACTGTGTACTGTTAGAACCACTGTATACAGGGGGTAGTACACAGTGGCTCGATTCCCATTTTTTTAAAAAAGGTCGTTATCTCTTTTTTGGTGAAAGCAATTGGAAATCTATTTACTACATATAAACTTAAATAATGACCGCTGCTTTTGTCTCTACCAAAATATTTCAGGCTCTTATATACTTTTCTTGCTATAGCCCGTTGAAAAAATCCTCGCGACTGTACCCTCCTTGACCCTACTTTCCGGTTTCCGATTGAGCTGAAGTTTAGCATAACTGCATGATTTGGATGAGAAGAGAATACAATATTTTGATACCATATTATCGAGCTGAGCTGGTTTGCTGACGAAGACAAGTACAGTCTGCATTAAAAGCTTGCATAAACTATTTTTAACTTTTAACTACGGAATGGCAAATCTTCAGCCGGTCCCGGGCGGCGAAACTCCCCGATACGCCATTGTTCAAGAATGACACCACTGAATGATTGAGCGATGCGATCAGTGACGTCACTGACATCGGTGAGACGCGGTCATTGTCGACATTGATAATGCAAGACCGTTGGACGGGAAAACCACTCGAATGTTGAATATTTATCAAGCAAATTGAGCGGAGGGGTTTTATAGAGCTTTAAGGTAAGTTCTTTTACTGAGCCATCATAACTTGCAGAGCTCAAGGTATCGATAGTTCTGTCTTCGTTATGTGTGGTGGTATGAGTATGACTGATACGAATGTGAGTGTTTTTTTTACAAATTTCAAAATAAATTACTTACATAGGATAACACTAAGAAATATAAGTATATTATTACAGTCAGCTGAAGTAGCTAAGTGGGCGAAGTGCTCAAAACGATCTTCAGACGTTCTTATTTCTCTAGAAAATTTAAACAGGCAACGCGCATGTGAATTCAGCGAGCTTTATACTTGTTTACCATCGTCGTTATTTTATAAAAAATACCTCGCTCGCTTAGCTACTTCTATTGCTGAATAGCATCTTTACTTTTTCTTCTACACGTACTATGTCCAATGACTTGGGCTTGACGAGTGTGTCCCCAGTCTTAAAAAAAACAGAAGAAAGCTGACTCAACGAAACACATTTGGGATGCACATTGCTCATGCAGGACCGATCACGCGATTTGTCCGATGAGACAGACGAGCCGTCAGATGGGGCGAATGCACCATTTCTATAACATCTTGACTGTTGATATTCAACCCTTTAAGGCACAAAAAATGCCAAGATAATTCAGGCCCCTGTGGCGCAGCTGTCCAAGGAGGGTTTCCTGAAATCCAGATGCCGACACTGTGACGAAGAGGTATTTTTGACAGCAATTTGACAGCCAATGACCAATCAGAGAAAATGTGATTATACATGATTGGTGGATTATGACAGTTGGATCTCTCGCCACGGAGCCGCATGCATTCTGGTGAAAAATCGATTCGGGAAACCCTCAGTGTATCGATCTTGGTTGGGAAAGGGGATCAATAAGAATCTAATACAGATCAGAGGATGACCATATACTTACTTATGTTGTGCCCAGTCCACATTAAGAGTCGCCAGGACGCTCGCGTTCCCATACAAACGTAGTTTAGCTCTCATTTTAAAACGACATGCTTTAGAACCACGAAATTATGGGCATTCTAGTAGTACAGATCGATGTCGGTAATTCGTTTTCGTTGCTAAAAATTGTAAGTAATATAAGGAAAATACAGCCAGATACAGATTTACATACAAAACTTCTTTTTGCTATATTTTCTTTGTATTACAATTTTTAGCAACGAAAACGAATTACCGACATAGATCTGTACTGCTAGAATGCCTATGCCAAATTTCGTGGTTCTAAAGCATGTCGTTTTAAAATGAGAGCTCAACTACGTTTGTATGGGGACGCGAGTTCACGCGAGCGTCCTGGCGACTCTTAAGTTAAAATGGGGTTGAGTAACATGGTCATACAGTTATGTCACCGCTTTTGGACAGCTGGACTATCCTCACCCTGATGTCATTCATGATACTTGTCTTGTCCCACGGTTGGAGACGGACTTTGTTTCACACATGGGGTTTTCCAGACGGGAATTCCCACTCAGGCTCAGGTTAAATAAATCTCATGAATTTCTTCACAAGTGCCGCAATATAATTTAAGGCCAAATCACACGCTTCAATTACTAGTGACACGTTTACAAACAGTAAAATGTTCAAGCACATGTTTATTTACCTTATACGATCGTGACATTAATAATTAATTAATTGTTTATTGTTTCGTGGAAGTGATGTACAAAAAGGTGGTCGGTAACACTTTAACGCACACACCGCAACATATTTAACTCAAAAAATAGCATGTATACTAACGTAAATATCATCTTCATCATATAAAGGCTGTTCTCTACCACTAGCCATCATGACTTGGGTAAGAGACGCAGCTATAGAGACGGAATGGGATCGCAATATCGTTTGCCCCCTCTAACGCATAGCTGCGTCCCCATGATGGCCCACAGTCGATAGTCTCAGTGGCGGCGTTTGGCGGCGCGACGAGCGTTGCGTCGAACTTCCATTTGAGCATCGTTTATTGAGACCACTCTCATACAATTGCCATAGATGTGCCGTGCCGCTGGCCTCTCATCTTCACCCAGAGACGTAGCGAAGGGGGGCAAGGGGGGGGCCTCGTCCCGGGCGGCACATGAGAGGGGAGAACGAAAAATTTGAAAATCAAAATCGGACAGCCTTCTGAGTTCTGGTCTCGACACCGGGCGGCCAACACATTTCGCTACACCGCTAGCTGTTGTACTACACACCACTATTGGTCAATGTAGCTGTGCCCATAACAGTGGAACATATATATAGATAGGCTCGTGTCGTGATGAACTGATAATTGAACGATGAAAATTTTAATGAATTGTTTCTCAAAAATCACTAGTCCAGTAACGTTTATACCAGTTGATTCTATGAATCAAAACGACAGTTTTATTTGAACTCTGATTCATGCGTGTTTAGTTTACTAAACGACAGTAAGAACAACATCAGATATATCGGAGGGGCTAAGGTGGTCACAAATATCTGAACAACGCCTCTATTGGCAAGGCGATAAAGTGCATGTTCAGATATATTTGATGGGGACGGTACCACGAATAAAATACTAAGTTTAGTAAATGCCATACAACTGCCATTTCATACGAAAATTTAAGGCCATTAGAATATTTAGGAGACCAACTTAACGAATAACTCACAGCAGTCACAGTGAAACTTAAAATTTATATCAAACTTTTCCTGCAGACGAAGGAGAAACTAAACCAAAATGAAAGTTCAAATAAGGAAAATACGAGTACACAGTGACTCAAACATATTCAAGACATATCACACCCATCGACATACGAACAGCTGACACAGATACCTGTGTCTAAAATAGGTAAAATCTAACAGTTAGCCACCAAAGGACCAAAGGTTAATGCCCTTAGCGGGCAATGCCAATTTCAAGAAACCCATGTGTAGGTATTAGAGATCGAATAGACTTACATCGTTACAGAATAACACGATGTCTGCCACAAATGTGTTTTGCTAATTTTATTGCTTTTACACAAATTCCATTGTAAGCAAATATTTACTTAGTAAAGAACTTGATAAATAGCTCGATGTGATATGAGCAATTGAGCATAGACATAGGATAAAAGGTATAGACGGGTCATGGTGATAACAATACCAAGATAGAACGGGATGGTCTTATTACACGTTCAATAGGTACGGCGGAGAGGTGCTATTATCGTTGGTCCTTGTCATAGTTTCTATTACCCTCCACCCTCCACGCGTTACTTCTAGCAGTGGAGGGTAACAAACAGATATAATTCGCGATTTCTGTGATTGCTGCGAGAAAAGCTGTTATTTTTCCTAGAAAGTTGTGTCGGCTAAGGAAAACAATGGTAAATTGTTCTGTTTTGTGCCGTAGAAGTGATTCATCATCATCATCTCAGCCATAAGAAGTCCACTGCTGAACATAGGCCTCCCCTTTAAGGGGGGGGGGGGGGGGGGGGGGTTGCCATACGCGCCACGCTTGGCAGGCGGGTTGGCGGGTTGGGTAGGCTTGGCAGCCGTGGGGCCCGTGGGGTGCCCGGCCTTAGAATTGTCCCCCACCATATCGTCCCGTGGTTGCAGTAGGAGTCTGCCAAGGGAACATACCGGGAGAAGTGATTATGGGCATCTATATATCTAATCTATCCCTTACGGGGGTACACGTGTGCGGGCTCCAGTTAATGCTTGCTTTGAGGATATGAGCTACTGTGCAGTTAGGATAGCAAAGCAACGCTCTCCTTACAAGATATAATTATGGTCACGGTAAAAAAAAGTTTCTGGCTGTAACGATATAGAGCTAAGTATTAGGTCTAAATATCGCAATATTGCAGCACTATTGCCATGGCATCACAAGGCAGTCTAGAATATAGGAAATAGGTTGGTGAGGTGTCCGGTGCAGTTAACCTACATTCGCGAGATGAATCACCAGGTCACCGCGGTCAGGGGATGACCGCGCGATCGACTCTCGCGCAGCCCGTTATATCTCAATAGTGACTTTGAACTATGACGTTATTGATAAACACCTGTTCTAATCGATTAGAGTTTTGTTTGTTAAACTTTATCCTAGAATGCAATACACAGTTAATTTCTTTTTTATATAAAATCTAAAATTTTGTTGATGAAGGTACGTTTGTATATATTTTTTTTTATAAAAGGCAAAATAATTAAAAGGTTATTGATGATTTATGAAGGATATGATATCTTAAAAGATATTTATTCTTCAATTTAGGCACATTACAATGCACTTATGAACGTCAGAGAGAAAACGAAACTACCACCGGTTCTAACCCTACACCTCTGACCCGAGAAGTATTACTTATTACCGGCAAGAAACTCGGCGGGACTTATTTTCTCAAAACAGTAATACTAATACATTAAAGATACTATATATAATAATGCGTAGTTCTTCAAGAAGGCATATCAAACAGCTTGAGAGACAGACCTGACTCCTTCGCCACCTCCAAATCTGACTGCTTCGCAATACGTTTGATATTCTTTCTTACCTGAACTGTGTCCTCTAAATGTTAGATGATTTTATAGATTCTGGTTTGGGCCATGCATATATGTCTGTCATATAGTCCTCGACCCTGTAATAACCCTTGATTAAAGTTTATTTTAAGTATTTCTTAAGAGCGGGAAATGATAGATTCAAAACATCGACGGGTAACTTGTTATAAATATGAATCTTCTTTTATATTTTTCCTTCCAGTATGGTCTAATGTACCTAATCGTCACGGCGTATCAGGTGCCCCAACTTATTTCCTCTGCTGTTTCAATCGTCTTCATAAAATACCCTCTCTCCTCATTAATCTAGAACTTCGTTGCGTTCTTCGTTCTATCCAAAGGATATCTTCGGTGTCTTCCATCTTTCTCCAACACCACATCCGAAACGCTCTTTATCTTTTTCTCACATACACAATAAATACATACTAATCATTTCTTTGTCCCCGACACCCTATGCTTTGTAAAAAGTATTAATAGAACTGAGAAAAAATCCTGCACTTACCGGTATAAACACACTATAGGATAGGTTGCGCATGCGCAATGCCCGGGGCATAACCGCATGATCAACCGGCGCAAGTTGATTGTTAATCATTATAAACTCACAAGTGAGTCACGTACCTATGTATCTATTATCAGAGACTATAGAGATATAGACGGCCACAGCCTAAGAACTTCTTGAAGCTCAAGTCAATTGCGCCCTCTGTCCGAAAACCCCCTAAAGATACCGAAAATGTAAGAGGAAATGTCACCTGCACTGCTACTCCACCTAGCAACAAATAGCGTACTAGTAGTACACTAATAGCTACTAGGTGGAGTAGCAGTACGGGTGACATTTCCTCTTACATTTTCGATATCTTTAGGGGCCTTTCGGATAGAGGGCGCAACTGACTTGAGCTTCAAAAAGTTCTTAGGCTGTCCTGCTCTACTATATAAGTTACTCTATGCTATTAGGGGGATTCTTGTGCACCTAGAGGGTTATTATTATAGGCTACAAACTAAAGCAATAGTTACTTAAGTTTTAAGAAATATTTTTCAAATAACAATTCGGACTTTTAAAAACGAAAACTAGATAAGTATATAATTAAGTCACTTATATTTTGATATTGGGCAAAAAATATTTAAGTATGTTTATTTTAAATTTCAGCTAGGTATGTCGCCTATGTCCGACACGAAAAACGACTATCACAGATAGACACAAAAGTGATCCACCCAAGAGTTCCTTTTCACCGACTTTGGCAACAAACTAGTGTTTGATACTGCCAAGTTGACTCGTAAAAATCGTAAACATAGCAATGCATCAAGGAGAAGTTTCCAAAGTTGCGAAATTTTCCATACGAAATGTTCTCAGAACTTAAATCTTACAAACAAATAAAATTATTCAAGAAGTCGGTGGACACCGCGTCATCAATTAGGTATATTAACTGACTGTCTCATTCATGAGTTTATAAAAATAACTCATTTTTTGATATGTAGGTATGTGATAATTCCCATAGATAGGGAATGTTTTCATTGGAAAAATTTAAATTCTTATGTAAGTTTCTGATAATGTTACTGAATTGTTGAGAATGTTCTTGTACAATGCTACGTAAACGTCGGTCGGTAAATATTTTTTCCTCCTTGGACACTGAACGCCTATTTCAGATTATAGTTATAATAAGGCTTTCGTGGCCATTTTGTAAAATAAACTACTAAACATTCGCAATTCTACTTTTCACAAATGCGGCAATTGGTATATTAGGGTACGATAAGGGTAGGCACCCTTCAGAACTATCTTGATTCTGCACGCGATACAACCCTTATCTAACCTAAACAAAGGAGGCATATTCAGAAACGGAAAAACATATACTAATGTGATATTAATTTCTAGTTAGCGGAAAACACTAAGGTGTAAAACAATGAAGTCGAAGGCGCGGCGCCGCAACGTCGGGTCGTGGATCGGTTCACCTAGCACTCTTAGTGCTTGAGGATAGAACTTAAGCTCTCCGAATGTCGCGCGTAGTGACTAAACACAAGTGAGTACAGCTGCATGCAGTGATAATAGTATAAAACAACCTGAAGCGCAAGAGCAAAACTACTTTTAAAAGGACTACGCAGGTTTTGAGCCTGATATTCAATGAAATGGTACAGTTATTTTGTAGGATGTGAAAGGGCTCGTAGCTAAGCTTGGCTCCCATGCCTTGAAACAATACCAAACAGAGACATTCACAACCCAATTAGGAATGAGCGCCAGCATTAGCTAGATCAAAGACTAGTACGTATTACAGACTGTCAATAAAGCGTTCCTCACCATTCTTGTAGATTGCCAACACAGTGAGATAGCGCATAAGTAATTAAATATATAAGCTTATAGCCTTAGATGGACAGTATAATAGTACATACCTACAGCAAACTAACTAAACATTTGTTTTATTGTATTTATGCCTTTTTACGGGTCTTCAAGTCATAAGTCATAGCTATGTATGTTCGGCGTCAATAGAAAAATAAAAAGGGTTAACAAATATGGCTGCATTTCTAGGCCAAAAAAGCATTTGACACACGACAAAGTATTATTAAAGAAATTAGTTTTCACTGAAATATAAGTAATTAACGAACATTTTTACTAAAATAGAATATAAATATCAAGTTTATGTATATAAGCTGACAATAAAAATAATGTTTTTTTTTTATTTAACAGTGCGATTGCTAAGCAATGAAGGTAAAAAATTCGTTAGTCACTTTCCGTACCGCGTAGCGCTACGCGCTACGCTCGTAGCGCGTAGCCAGGTATTCCTCGAATGTAGCGTGTAGTAGCTACGAACAGAGAACCCGACAGTCGGGTTCACGGTGCTGAATGTGTTAAATTATTTTACTTTTCTGTTGACCTCGAATATAAGCGGGTGACGTTAAAGTTTTTAGCAGATATCAAAGCCTTTGTCTCGATATCAAAATCAACTATCAAGTAATTAAACAATTTTCTATTAAGCAGTCCTTATTATCCTGACTCCGGCTAGACATATAAACCAGCATTATCTAGGGATCTAGCCTCCAGACAGCACAATAACCGCGCCTGTCATAATTCATACTTATCACACGATCTAGCACAATGGTAGTGCAGTGTCGCGAACTTATTAGCTTCCAAGCATAGACTAGGAAAATATACGGACATATTACTGTGAAGACAAAACTGTAATACAATCACAAGCCGATTTTTTCGTGTTTACGCGTGCGTGACGTATATATGTTTGCAAACACGGGTGTACCTCGGAATTCCTAATAACGTTTGTCCTAAAATCACTTGCCCTAATCGTTTTGTCCTAGTTGTCATTTGCCCTAATGATCAATTACCCTAACAGTCACTTGTCATAATGTAATGAATGTCCTAATACTCATTTGTCCTAAAATTGTTTACCATAATGTTCAAAAATCCTAATTTTATTTACCATAACATTTGAAACGGTTAGGTTAAGTAATTTTAGGACAAATGTCATTAGATTTGTCCTAAAATTACTTAACCTAACCGTTTTGTCCTAATTGTCATTTGCCCTAATGATCAATTATCCTAACAATTACTTGTCATAATGTAATGTTTGCCCTAAAGCTCATTTGCCCTAAAAATTCTTACCATAATGTTCGAATATCCTAATTTTATTTGCCATAACGGCGTAGGTTAGGGTTATTTTTTTATGACCCTAAAAACGAAACTGCTCCCAGAGATAGGTAGGTTAGGGTTATTTTTTTATGACCCTAAAAACGAAACTGCTCCCAGAGATAGGTAGGTTAGGGTTATTTTTTTTTGATGACCCTAAAAACGAAACTGCTCCCAGGGATAGGTTGGTTAGGGTTATTTTTAGGACCCTAAAAACATATGAGCATTAGGACAAGTGACAATTAGGAAAAATTACCAGTAGGACATTTAATATTAGGGTATGAAATGATAGGAAAAATAATATTAGTTCATTTGAAATTAGGTGTTTTGATCATTAGGACAAATAACTTTTAGGTCAAATAATAATTATGACAAATTAATATTATGGAAAAAAAAGTTAGGGCAACTGATGAATAGGTCAAATGATATTAGGTAATAACATATTAGGGAAAATAAAATTCATCGATACGATGATAGGGCAACAACAATTAGGACAAATGAGCATTAGGGCAAATGACCATTAGGACAAATAGCATTAGGGAATACAAAAGTAGGACAAAAAACTTTAGGGATTCAGATATAGATCCTTGCAAACACATATACGACTCGCGGGCGAGCGGTGATTGGTTGCAATCCAACTGGACAAGTGAGTGTGTGTGGAACGAGACCGCGGCTCATCATGGAATCACAGTTATATCTTCGCGGGATTACGTCCGTATGTTTTCTAGAGGTCTTTGGTTTCAAGAGACATTAACTTTACAAGGCAAAGCATTTTCAGGTGGTTCCTTTCTGCATTAGCGTATAAGGCGTACTTTATGATATGTTCGTGGGTAATTTTTTCATACTAGGGTCATTCACAAATCATATGTTTGCAGTCAGATTCAACCCTGTATCTTTTTTATACGTTGCTTGTTTTTGGAAGTCAATTATAAACTGGACACGATTTTGTATTTGCGCAAATTAATTACCGTAACAAAATACCTATTAGTGTGAAAATTTACGTGAAATCAACCTGTCATCCACCTCTAAAGCCCATCACAGACGGAGCTATAATATATATTATAGCTCGGTATCTTACGATATATTTTACGTATATTTTGGGTATATTCCTTCCTTCTCTGGCGTGACGTACAACCGATATATCTTTCTCTTTTTTATGTCTTTGCCGTGTGGGGTGCCAAGCTATACGATAAGATATATCTCGGTATCTTACGGTATATTAATATATATTAAAGCTCCGTCTGTGACGGGCTTAATCAGTTCTATAACAGCGAACCACTATGTTCGTCGAATCGTCTATTTGCATCACTCTCTATTAGTCTCTTTCGAATATGCAAGAGCGATAGAGACGGGGCCAACGAATTGTCGATTTTCGGATTGCAGCTCCTTTGTGAGATTTCTTATTGTTGCTAATTATACGTATTATTGATTATTACTTATATGCACATCAACACGCAAATTTCTTCTCTCATATTACCTGTAACAAAAACAAGAATACATTTTAATAATTACGATCTAATAGAGTCATTCACACTTCAAATATGTCCGCGCAAAAACGGAACATTACTTGGGATGTACAAGAAAGGCGATACGAGAATCATATCGAATATTTATGATTGGTTCGGATCTACATGAAATTCTTGAATAGCACGTGTTCACCAACATACTAGTTCCGGTGGGTAAATGTGGAACTAAACTAATTACTTGCTAACGCGAAGATACTAGCGCCAATTTGAGCTGTTCTGGTAAAATGGCAGACTTTTCGAAAGACTACCTTATATATTCCGGTGGCAAAATATAGAACTATTTTTACGAAGTATAAAAATACACACGTGTAAAGATAGTAGCGCCGTTTGCGGATGTCTGGTTAAGTTTGCGATAAGGCGTTATTAGTAGCAGTTATTTTGACGGTTTAATGTGGCAGCAGTAATTAGAGATTATTCGCATGCCAATACATAAAGCGATAGAGCAACTCGATATATAAAATGTTCGTCTATAAATACTTTTATATCCTCAGTTCAATAATCATCAAAGTGATATAAATGCTAAATTTAATTATAGCGATTAAATGCTTGCTTTTCGCGCTGAGTGCTTGAGGGAAGTAAAACCGATTACACTAGGGAACCCAGTGCTAAATTTACTCTGAACTGGATTTCATACAGTATCTGCATTAGCCTACGGCGAAATACATACTTTTATCGTTCACTGGCATTAGCTAATGCAGTAATTAGTGTAACATTAAGAGGATGGCTACAGCAAAATACAATCTCTATCTTTTTCAGCGAGAGTGGAAGAGAAACACCGTGTTACGATTAGTATGGGAGCTCGATGCAAATTTTGCAAAATAATTAATAAAAAAAAACTAAGCATTAAATGAGAAATATAAAATAATGAAGTTTTTAGTATTAGTGTGTTGGAATTTTGTCCTTAATTACAGACGTATAAGTCAAGAAACTAAAGACATACAACTGTTTAAAGCTAATTTTAAGAGGTTACTTTGGAATTATTTTCTATCGAGCCGATTTCGTCCAATCGTGTATCGGAATTAACATTTTTTTCCAAATAAATACACTTGTATTGGGAAAGTAAAAAATATATATGTTATAGCTAAAAGACTGGTTAAGAAAAGTGAATTTGAAGGTCATCGTGTGTTGTCAGCCTCTTAAGTCAAAATAAAAGTCCTTAGGTATATAAATGCTCTAGTATATTACAGGGTATTTGGTTTGGATGACTGTAAATCACATTTTTCTAATAAACTCTTCAAGTCAGTCAAGGAATGTTGACAAGTAGATTTGAACGTGTTTAACTACTATTATAAATTCCAATTAAAATTGATCAACGACCGTCAAATGTGACAGACAACTTTCTCACTTCTGTGTACCTTATTAGGCAGAAGTTGAATTTATTTATTAGCTTGACTTTCGCTACATATTCTTAATTGAGCTCGCCAAGTGACAAGGTGTGAAATAAAATACAAGAAATAAAATAGAAGCTTTTTCAAACATTTAAAAACTACCTTTGTTATTAATATCTTACGAACTTGAAACGAGTGGCAGTGCATTTTGCTAGCAGATTTAGTGGCAGTCTTAGCAGATGCTAAAACTTAATCAAAATCAAAACTCACACAGCCATACCTTATGTATCATTCATACCTTATGTAGTTTTGTTATTGCTTTTTTTATGAAACTAGTAGCAAACGAGCAGACGAGCCGCCTGATGGGAAGCGGTCAACGTCGCCCATGAAATGAACATAAGCAACATCAAGGGAGCCGCTTATGCGTTGCCGGCCTTTGAGAGCCCTGTACGCCCGTTTCTTGAAGAACCCCATGTCAAAGCGCAATGGATACACCTCGGGAGGCAGTTCATTCCAGATTCCACACGTTTTAGGGAAAAACGATCAAGACGCCCGTCTATTTTTGGTATACCAAGGGTCTAGGAAGTGATGATGAACTTTGGCGAGAGGTGCGATGGTAGAAACGAGACGATGGTGAACAAAAAGTTCTTCAGAACTGCTTAGCTTAGGTAGGATTGAATTATTTTATTGCGTGAAATATAATCACACGTAATATGGTTAGCCTGAATACTGCTCGGACTAACACAGATATCGATCACTACAATTACAACATTCCTCAAAAACCAATCAATAATCGAAATACCAAACTTTCTTCGCGTAAATTCACACGAAAGCATTTATTGAATACCCCGAGGGGCACCCAATCAATCATGCGCAAACACACCACAATCAAGTAAATCGGATCCGATTTATATCACAATTTGTGGAAGTGAAAATCGCCGGTCACGCTCGGCTACAAAAAATGCACAAAGCCGTGTAAAAACGTCGGGAGTAAACGTGATAAGACGGACGTGACTTCTGTCCGTTTATCATTGCAATACTCGTATCGTAATGCGCTTAGCGGACACTAATTCAATTTCATTTTTATGAGGATAAGCACGCATAGCAGTGTTCAGATGGCGCTCCGATCGTTACAAAAAACATTTAATATGTCAAATTGTATGGTTAGACAACATAAAAAAAAATTGTGTAAACTTGTGTATAGTTGAGTTCAAAACAAAATACAGTTGGATTTTTATAGTGCGATTTCGGGGTTCGTGAAGCCAGAAAACAAGGCATGATACAATTGATACAGAAGTTAAAGATGAACCTAACGATGGTGGTCATTATTTTTCAGATCATAAGTAGAAAAAGAGCATTCCGCAGGCTTATGATGGACACTGTCGGCGGATATCTTGATAGTCTGATAAGCTGTCAAGTTATACGAATCTGATATAAGTTATCAGCAAAACATGACAATATGTCAAGTTGTCAGCTTGTTGCCGACAGATTACGGTAGTGTGTGTACGTAAGACACCTTAGAGCTTTAAACCAAGCGGAGTGGCCATTGACAGGCGTTCCCCCTGCCAAAAATGTATGACCAGTGGTCATACTCATTGTATGGACTGACGTTTATTTGACGTGGCTATTTTGACGTTTCGCATACATTTGACGTTCCCCTCCCCCGCAAAAAACGACTTTTTCTGATAGAAATGAGAGCGCGTGTCGCATCCGGTTGGTTTAATAATCAAATTAAGACACGGACCAATAGAGAAACCGGATACATAGTACTTTTACTCTATTTCCCTAACCACAGTTGAACCTTATTTTATTACCGAGCAAAACAGTCGTTCATGTGACTAGTAAAATTAGTAAAAAGGGTCCCATAGAGAGCATAATTAGGGGGCAGTGTCTTACTCGTACTCGTTACAAAATGTACACATATTAATTGACTGAGGAGCCGAGCGTAGCGAGGCGACGAACGTCTCCGTTTTCACTGGTACGACGATTTGGCATTTTGATGTGTGTGTATTGGTTGGTTGGTTGGTTGTTGGTTGGTCAGTGTCGGTCTAGAGGTCGCATTTTTCATCCGATTTCGATGAAACTTGGCATGTACGTTCCTTGATCTATTTGCCAAAAATTGTCGAGCCATTTTTTTGATTGGGGGGATAATGAGGGGGGAAAGGGGGAAAGTTTGCTGTCGCGTTAATGATGTTATCCGAAGTCTACGGTTCACAGAACCACTAGTTAATATTTTACGTCACTCTGGGCGGTAAGTGAGATTTTACGCCCACAGGCGTAGCGGCAAATCTCACTTCACACCCAGGAGAAGACGTAAAATTGTGTACGCACCACGGGCGGTAATAAAGAAGGCCTCAGATCGCTTGTCTATGGCCCTTACCTTCGGTTCGGGCCACAAATATCCGCGATCTAAGCCGTTCTTTATTTTACCGCCCTAGGTGCGTAATGTAATGTACTATTGATTGTCTGATGAGTGATGACGTCTCTACCTCCTTAGTCAAAGCGAGACATCAACATATAACCTTCTCTTTCGGGCTCACTTTGTGATCAAAGAGAATACTCCCGTTAAAAATGATAACTTCATGGAGGTAATACGATCAATGCGCGATTGCTTTTGTATGTACTTGTCAAAAATGACCAAAGTAGAAATAGGTGACATTTTCAAGCCAAAGGTACGTCATTGGCAGTTGTTAATAGAGTACCTATATTTCTTGAGTGTTTTATGGCAGTAACGCCTTATTGACAAACTGGCAATGACGTACCTTTGACTGGAAAACATCACATATAATGATAAATGTCATATTTTGCTGGTGTAAATTGTGATGAAAGTATCTGAAGTACTTTTTATTTATTATTTAAAATAGCAAGAAACAAAATAAAACAACCCGAATATGAGGGTAAGTTTTTATATTGGTTTTTTGATTAAGTATCTGTCTTATCACGGTTTTGCTTGATACCGTGGCTTCATATTTTGATCTCTCATTAATCTCATTATCAATTTCTTTCATTTTCAGAGATTTGCACATAAAAATATAAAGTTCTTGGGGCTTTGGCTACTAGAGTGCAACTATTTAGAATGTCGTAAAAGAGTAAAACTAAGCAATGTTTATTAAAGTGAGTATTAAAGGCGCACCTACATTAGTATTATTAGGTACTTCACTGGTAAACAAAAAAATCTCTTGTAAATTACTATACTTATTACGTATCATGCAAGCAATCAAAACGTCCGATGCATTTTAGTTTATACTAGGTACTCTGCATCTGCATCTTATCCAATGAATCTTCATGTCAACCGAACTCTCCGAAAAACGATGACCGTTTCATGAATATAAAATAGAAATCAAATTATGTTTGTTGGATATTTAGAGTACCATATTTAAATAGAATATTATTTATTTCTAAGCTCTTGCTGTCTGTCTGCTCGTCCGTCTGTCCTTGCCTTCGACTTACAGCAGGTTTTTCTTACCCACCTCAAGAACCTGTGCAGTTGTATGTCCTTTTTTATTTACTTGGAAATAAATAAAAGTATTCAATATGTAACTATGTAATATTTTATTATATATATTTTTTTCCACATGAACCAACTAACCGAATTCTGCGGGAATATAAAGGAATAATGATTTTTCGGAATTGTCGGTGATGTTTTCAAAGGTTGTCTATCCGTCTGTATGTAACGTAAGTAACTGTGTTATAAGGAAATATCAAAATATTAATTATAGAACTATATTATAATTTATAACAAGATATGTAGGTATACCGAATGAAAAGCAAGATTTTTCCATAGGTAGTTTTAAGACTTCAATATTTTAAAAGGAGGATGGCTGTATGTTGTCGATGTCATTTCGTGGATGTCTGTCTGTCTATCTGTCCCCGTCCGTTTGTTCGTCCTTCCGTTCATCTATCCGTCTGTCTGTCCCTCCTCCGTAGCTCACAAAGAAAAAACGGAACCCTTATAGATTCATGTCCTGGATGTCTGACTATCTGTCTGTCTGTCCGTCCGTCCGTCCGTTAGTCCGTCTGTCCTTCCGTTATAGGTATGTAGTTTTTCTTAGAATATGTCGTAGTTTAAGTATCGTATTTTTTTTATTTAACAACAAAATCATTACAGTCGGCATTACCTACAGTGTGCACCAATGCGCCGAGTAACTAAATATATTTATTAAAAGTATACTATACTAATAGCAACATTTACATAATAAGACATTCCACTGATTATGAACAAGTTTATATAGGTAGGAAGTTGTAAAGGAAACTTGTTTCAACTTAAACCTCAGTTTTAGAGATGCATGCACAATATTCAGCGCCAAATAATAAGTATAATTTACTCACATATTAAAATGGTAATTTCTAGGTACAAATGAGATAATATATTAAGTATTATGGAAGTCTTATATTACAGTTTGTAGCATAATTAAATTAAAGTAGATGTCTGTAGATGTGTGTGTGGATGTGTGAAGTAGGTGCCTGAAGTGGATAGGAAGGCGTGGCGCGAGTTAGTGAAGGCCCTCTGCACCTCTCGGGTGCCTTAGGACAACAACAACAACAGATGTCTGTTTTATAATGCTGCCACAAAAACAAATGAAATAAATTAAATTGAAAAAAGGGATTCGTTCGACTGTATGTATATATCTCTCTGTATGTATTGTGTGAATATATTATGAGCTTGAAGATTTTCACCGAGACATAATGTGCAAAACTTCAAGAGATAAAATCACCTATTTGATAATTTCATTTGATCATATGTATGTCTTTTCCGACCATGGAACAATGGTGTCCCGGACCTTTGGGAGACGTATGCGGAGCCGAAGCCAATAGGCCCCCATAAAATGCCACATCAAAGATGCCCCAAGGAAAACACCGGTGCGGGGGCTGGAGGGTCAGAGGTATCACTGGACTTTAAACATATGGCCAACTCGCCACTTATGTTTCCACATTTACCTTCGAGAACGCAGCTCTAGCGACCCCACTCTGTACAGCCGGCTAAGGCAAGCCAGAGGCAGGGGACCTGTCCCACTCATCCGGCAGGGCACCCCAGGGGCACTCAGGTTCGCGGAGACGCTACTCTTCAACAGCACGCCACAGGCTGATCATGTGTATTATTATTACTTTTATCATTAATTAAATGTTTTTCATTTCATATACGGCGAAGGATATATTGAGTGGCGAAGAAGTTAAAACAGTTTAAAAATATCAAATGAAAACTACGAGTAGTCCACGCGATTTACTTGTAAACGAGTTGACCAATATAAGAAGACCCATATGAAGAAGTCCACAACCCCTTGATCGATCCAGCTCATAAACCAACTCTCAAATTTAACCCCAACTAATTTCATAAAGATCAGAAAAACTGAAAAACAAAGTTATTGTCGAACAAACTTTTTTTTGTTATTTTTGTTACTCTATAACTCCGTTATGTCCGTACCGATTATGGAAATCCTTTTTTTGATTGTAAGTATATACATATATATTGGTCCCGTTTTTGTCAAAACGCAGTTCTGATGATGGGATCCATAAGGAATCAAGGGAACTCTTCAAATCTTTAGGGCATACATATAGTGATTTTTGTGTTTTTATTTAATAATCAAGCATTTTCACTTAAAAAGGTGTTTTTTGATGAAGTAGAACTGCAGATGATGATCAATCAGTACAGAACTCTTCAACGACACAACGACGCACACATTTCAAGTTTGACTAAAAGTTAGAGAGCGGTTTTGCCAGTGTTTCATTTATTAAATTTACCTATTTATTACCTACTATTCCATATTTGTGCGAATATTGCACCGCTTCTTCCTGAATTAAATACAAAAAAAATATCGATACATGCTTAGATTGACTAGTAGGTATTTTGTTAATTAACACATTAAGTAAAATATTTTTTTTTCAGGAATATCTAAATATGTACCTGACAAAAAAGAAACTCAATCTATATTGATTGATTCGTATATACGTACGAGCTAAAGATTGATCACACTACTTCGTGCCTTCGTGTGTAAAAAGCCAGAAACCACAGTTCCGTGTCAAGAAATCACGCCAATCAACAACAGCATTTTATATTATTAAATAATTTATTTTGTCCCCAAAAACATAATTTATGCTGTTAACAAAAAATACTTGAGGATGTCAGCCAGCACTCACGTATTAGGAGGATCATTAGATTCCAATTAATAAATATTTTTAGTTGTGAATAATTGAATATGAACGATAATGTGAATAATTGAATATGTACCTACCCCAAGTTTTGGGCCAACTGTGCCAAATACGTGCATTACTTTCTCTTGTCTTTTATTTTGATATAAATGTGCTGTTAAAACGTACAATTGCACACACTTTGCACAATTTGCACACAACTTCATTGCCTTTATTATATCGAGTTCATCCTTACTTGTCTTATAGTGTAAACAAACATGTGTCAATCTAGGCATCGTAATGTCGGTTATTTTTGAGATTATTTGTTCGTTACTGCGATTATTGAAGAAAGTTTTATTATAAGTGATACTTTTCAGTGGTTACTTGGTTGAATTCAGTATTTTGTAAATTTATTAAGTATAAATCAACATTTTAAGTGATAATACCAAAGAAAAGTGTCATAGAGTTGTGGTATTAGATATATGTTTGTTTACATGATAAGACAAGTAAGGATGAATTCGGTATTAAATCATACACTAAGAGAGTGAACATTTTGACACAATAACGAGAGCAGTGATACTCCTCTAATTAATTTGCTACATTATCCTTCTGACTAGATCCATACGGAGATTAGAATTACACGCCAATTGGGAAGAAGGAATACCAAAGCAGTTAAAATCCACCGAAGGTGTCTGTTTCATATAGGACAGGGCCTATATATTTTTTTAAATGTTAGTACAAAAAATAATTCGAAAAAAAGAGAGATATTAAAAAGCTTATAGAATTATTTATTTATCTACGCCGCTACCGATGAACATGACAAATGCTCGGATCTAAAAATAATGATAGAGTCATTTGGGGTAACTTCACGCACTTTTGTCTTTGACTTCATACCTGGCAAAAAATAAGTATTAGAAGAACTAGAAAATAATCATTGAATTGAGTACTTATAAGGGTACAAATTGAATAAACAATAAAAACATTAGCTATCTTATTTTCGAAGCAGAATAAAAATAATGAGGGAAAACCGGAATGCGCATACTTTGAACCATGCGGGTAAATGTGCACACCAATATAAAAGTCCCAATTTCAAACTAAAAATATATTCTTGTTAGAGTTTGTGCGGAAAGAAGAGTGTCGTGGTTTATGTGGGAACTCATACATTCTACGGCACTTCTTTCTCCGGACAGGCTTCTACTCCAAACTGTAAATAATTTCTAGTATGCAACGCACAATAGGTATCTAGATACGGTTGAACCAGAGAGTATATATTTTATAGAGACGCACAGTCTGAAGAAATTTTTGAGGCTCTAAGTCTGAAGCGCTATTTTAACGAGAGCTACCCAAAATGTAAGAGGAAATGACATCTGCGCTACATTGCCATCTAATAACGGGTATCGTACTTTCTTCTTTTTGACGACGAAAGACTACACCGTAGTCCGTAAGGGACTGCAACGGCGGATCGGTGTCACGGTGTAGTTTACCTTGGCAAACCTAGCGACCTTTGTGAGTGGGATCTAGTAACGAGTAGCTTTTGCCTTGGTAATGCTACTCGTTACTAGATGGCACTAGATTAATTATTTGATGTCGATGAAGTTTGCAGTCACTCATTGTGCCAAACTGAAGCGCTGGTAGCCGGGCGGTAAAACGTCTGACTTTCAATACGTAGGTTTCGGGTTCAAACCACTGAGTTCTTTGGAACTTATGTACGAAATATCATTTTTTACCAGTTGCTTTTCGGTGAAGCAAAACATCTTGAGGAAACCATACCTAATCCCAATGAGGAATAGTCTCTTCTTTGAGTAGCTTTCGTAAGAATACGTTTCGCACTGAATGACTACGATTATTCATGGGATTAGGGTCATTGAGCCTTGGCAAAGCGCACCCCAGGCTCAAATGAGCCGCGGCCTATGCCGGGACTAACGCTATGAGGATGATGATATGTGCCAAACTCTTCGTCACACATTTCGAATGGATAACAGACATCCATATTAGCTCTGCTATGGAGTTTTCTCTTTTTTTTCTTCGGCAGCAGCAACTGCTCATAACATAAAATGAAATACCGCCACTCTACAAAACAATAACATGGTAAGCATAGAATCGTTCTACAAAGTAACTTTTGTTACATTACAAAAACCAGTTACTTGCTAGAAATCAACGACAAAAAAAAGAATTTTCATACGTTATAGTTCCCGACAATTGTTATCGGGATCCGATGGCACCTATATAAAGTTAACAAGTTTTACTGTCATAAAAAGTACAAATTATCAAGTTATCCGCTAGCGCCGTCAAAGTGAAAAACCCGATTTTCATCGTGGATAACCATAGTGTAAACGATATTTTTTTACACACACACATTCAAAAAACATGTGTGCTTACAGCGGACAATATGTCAAATTATCAAATTATCATTCCACTATCAGATGTCAAATGGAAAATGGACAAAGTTATCAGATTAAGGATAAACATGGCGGCAACTCTTATTTTAAACTGGTTTATACTGGTTTATATCAAGTTATCAGCTGACAACTTCTGCCATCATAAGCCTGCTGCACCACCACCAATTTTCATTTAGTCACCCTACCAATGTGACGTCTTGTCGTTTCCCATACAGCGTATGTCAAAAGTTATAGGGTGATCATGATTTAGTCAATGTAATATTCATTTTACTTTAAAAATAAGCTAAAAAACAAAATAATTTCTGCTTTGGTTTTTAATTTTTGCTTTGATTTTTAATTAGTTGGTCTGTTAAGTTACGAGTCAGAAAAAGTGTTATTCTAAAAACATTATAATTTAGATTCAGAATAAGAGCACTCATATTCCATAATCTCTTTACGAAATCATCCGCCAATTTTCTCATTCAAAATTACCTACCCCAAATAAACCTATGATATTTTAATACCTACGGTCCTATACATAGTATTTTTTTTACAATATTTACCCCTAAACTAAAAAAAACTTTGTGCATATACTTATCAAAAGCGTAGCTAACTGATTTTACTCAATTTTGCAATTTTTTCCGAAGCGATAAATAATGTCTTTCCGATATATCAAAGTGAAACATATACATATATGTGACGTGCCACGGGTAAAAGTACCTTATGGCGGTTGGCGCTTACGTTGCGAAGCATCGCATTAGTATTGCAGCGTCGTTAGAAATAGCCTAAGCGCAAACCACTATAAGTACATATTGCGTTTACCCTGTAGGTACCTACGAGTAGGTATAGTTAGTCTGTTTGCATTAAATATGCATCGACTTGGCAATATTTATTAATAAACTTAGGTTAATTTTAAAGTGTAACATTATAATATAATAAAGCTTTTGTAATTAATTAAATTATCAATAAAACATAGTTTTTATAAGATCACAAACAGGCGGCAGCATGTGGACCCAAAATTATATTCGTGAAAATATAATATTTATAGTGACATTTCCAGATTCTGTTGTAAAGTTAACGTGTTTGACACTTTGAACTCTATGCACGCGTAGGAAGCTGTTTGCGGAAATTGCGGATCAGTATATTCTATGCGGAGACCGCCTTAGCGTGTTCGAACTCTAGTTCAGACACATATATCTACATGACAGGTCTTTGGAGTGTGTGATGAGATTACACCTCTTGGTCTGCATTCCGCAAGTCGTTTTGCATGCAATGTCGAGTCTTCTGTCTAGTGACAATTCATACCCAACACTTGCTTTACAATAACAACGGCTGACACAGGCGGGTATTGGTACACGGACCTCCAGCTTTGTTACTGGCCAGTGTAATCTACCTCACCACTGGAAAATTTATTGAGACAATCTAGGTATACTTTAGTGTCTACAAGAATGCTTGTTCCTTATACGAGGTAGCCAAACGTAGCAAAGTAAACTGATTAATGTGATGATTAATAAAGATTATTATAAAATTGTATGATAACTTCTACTACAGGTCTCTACATTTTATAGATTTGTTTATGTTATGAAGAATGTCAGTAATTTATTAGAGAAAAAATAATTCAATTAAAATCTTGTACACATTTTTAGGGTTCCGTAGCCAAAATGGCAAAAACGGAACCCTTATAGTTTCGCCATGTCCGTCCGTCCGTCCGTCCGCGGTCTAGCTCAGTGACCGTTAGTACTAGAAAGCTAAAATTTTGTACGAATATGTGCATTAACTAAGCCGACAAAACTGTTGAATAAAAATTGGAAAAATATATTTTATTAGGGTGCCTCCCGTACACGTGAAGTGGGGGGCAAATTTTTTTTTCGTTTCAACCCAGTTGTGTGGGGTATTGTTGGATAGGTCTCTCAAAAAGAACAAGGGTCTTGTAAAACAGTTTTTGGATAAAACTAATACTTTCGTAAATAATAGCTCCGAAAGTTTTAAACAGGGCGTCCTCCCCCCCCCCCCCCCCCATCTAACTTTTGAACCGTGGGTCCAAAAATTTTGAAAAAAATCATGAAACTAACGCCTCATAAGTACCTCCAATGAAAACTATATTGAAATAAATCAGTTGAGCCGTTTTTGAGTTATCATTCAAAAACCTATAGTGAAAGGACGTAAGTAAAAATGACTTAAGCGCCGCCAAATTTCCCGTAAGAAACGACCTTTTGAATTAATGAATTGTAACAGGCCGGCAACTACGGAACCCTATACTGAGCATGGTCCGACATGCTCTTGGCCGGTTTTTTATGTTATAAGTTAGATTGTAAAAAAAACGGAAACATGAATTTTCTACTGATATCATCGCCTACACAGATACCGCCAAGAACAAGAATAGATCAAGTATTATCGTACAAACTGCACTAGTGTTTATCTAACTTTTTCCAGTTAAAGAACTCTTCAAACAATCCTAAACTTCTCGAACTGACAAGTGTTGGCTTTGTCAGTCTTGTAAGTAGAAAAACAAAGTTCAATGGCCACGTGAGTAGCTTTAGAAAATGCGTCAACTTTGTTGAAAGTTAGACCGAGTTAGGGTGCATTGGGGTAATTTCGAAAAGTGTGTAATTCCGAAAATCATTTAAATATCGCTGGTATCCCATTGTAATAAGAATCAAGTTTCGGAATTACCCGCCACTTTTTTCTATCGGAATTACCCCAACTACTTATTTTTGTCTTACGAAGTTGTACTTAGTGATTTTTGAAGTGGAGAAGTCAGTATGGGACCACAACCAGCGAATATTGTTTTAATTAGTTGGCAGCGGCAAGGCATCAATAAAACTCGAATCCCTACTTGCTTGTCCATTTTTAAGACATTTGGATGCTTTGTCTTATAGGAAAATGAAAGGTAGAAGAAAAACAGACACAAACTTAATCAATTTAGAAAAACATACTTGCATAGGTTGGGAATGTAGGGAAATGTTGCCCCGCGACTATCAGACACCGTTTTATGCACTTATTATACTTAATACTTTACATAAAATTCAAATTTAACATAAGATAGGTAAGTAATAGCTTAATTCCTCCAAAATACCATAAGTATCTAGATCAAAGTCATAATTTATAACTATTATAGCCACTTGGGCTAAACTTATAATGATAGGTTCACACCGACGTTGCGCAACGTTTCGTTTCGGATGCATGCGCACGCGACGGCACACGCACAAACTTTGTTTATTCTAATATAGACCATATAGTGTAATAAATACAGGTTATAATAGAAAAATTAGATAGTATATCTTACTTGACACGTCCGTAAAATCCCAACACATCCCAGAGGACCCATTTAAGTAATATTATACCTTTTTGTTACGGTATTAAGGTCTTTGAAGAATCTAAAACAAATTGGTGTTATAGAAATGAGATTATACCGAAGAATTCATATAACAGCCATGAAATAAGCAATCCGTTGGAATCTGCAGCGCCACTGGGACAAATTAAATCGTTTTATATGTAATAAGTACCGGAGGCGAGTGGTAAATCTGCAATTATAAATGTAGCAGGCTTTATGGACGCGTTTAAAGCTATTTAAATTGAGGGTTTAGTTAAAACAAGCGGTAAGTGTATATAAGAGATACCTACGAAGGGTGCTAGGTATAGCGAAAAATCTTTGTACGAATAACTTCTCTCTTCGATTTAACTTACTTTTCAATGGTTCTAACTTCTAACAAAAGTTTTTTTTTATCTTAAGAGTCGCCAGGACGCTCGCGTGAACTCGCGCCCCCATACAAACGTAGTTCAGCTCTCATTTTATAACGACATGCTTTAGAACCACGAAATTTGGCAAGGGCATTCTAGCAGTACAGATATATGTCGGTAATTCGTTTGCGTTGCTAAAAATTTTAATACAAAGAAAATATAGCAAAAATAAGTTTTGTATGTAAATCTGTATATGGCTGTATTTTCTTTGTATTACAATTTTTAGCAACGAAAACAAATTACCGACATAGATCTGGACCTCTATTCGACTCGACTAAGTGTAACACTAACATATGTCACCTCTATTGCGATTGTATTGCGGCTCTATTGCGTTGGTATTGCTGTTGGTTTTATCTGTCACATTAACAGTAGGTATCGCTCACAGAGGACCGATCTCTTTATGCGTAGTCGTTCTTAGGATAGAGGCGCCCTTGTCTATAGTTTCTATAGGAATCGACCGTGTTAGTATATTTGACAAATAATTGTCCTAGCTGTCAGATATCTGTGCTAATAGCGTTGGGGTACACAGATCGATACATTTATACATATTTTGATGAGATAATCTGAAAAATCATTCTAATCATTCAGCAGTAATACTACGCAAGAACTAAATGTAACAAGGGTTTGTATAATAATGAGTATTTATGGAACTTTAGTCATGATATACCTACTTCATCCATTTATATAAAATTATTCTCTTGCTTAGAATCTGATAATGTTAGCTCCGCAAATCTCAAACTGACACTGGCGCTAACGGGGCGCAAAGCGCAAGAGTGATACAAGCATCTTAGGTCCAACCACGTATCTAGTCCTACCAGCGCTCGCACATGCGCATTGCTGATCTGTGATTTTGACGTAAGTACCTATCTCACTTTAGTGAAGCTTTGCGTCATTCAAAAGTGAGATATGGCGGAGGTGTTGTGGTGCTATTGCATGACACTGTCATTTATGCACAGTCGAATAGCCCTCCTGTACTACTAGAATGCCTATGCCAAATTTCGTGGCTCTAAAGCATGTAGTTTTAAAATGAGAACTAAACTACGTTTGTATGGGAACGCGAGCGTCCTGGCGACTCTTAAGGTTAAATAACAGGTTACATATAGCATTGTAGGCGACAGGTTTCCCTTTATGTCAGAGACCACCAACTGTTTAGAAGTAAATACCTATGGCACATAAAGTCGACAAAGGGGTGATATTTTCCTAGCTTCCGCGGACCTCCGCTTAAAAACCGCTGCTGAGCTAGAAGATTGTAGCATCATCAGCATATCCTTGTTGTTCTTGCTTTATCTAAATATCGTTAGTATGTTGTTGTGCTTATATTATTAGCAAAATACAATAAAATTAATGAAGCTAATTAAATTAATAAGGCAGCTCACGATTATAATTAATAGGTAATTTACATGCAGCCCGATTATCTCTTTAATGTAATATTTATTTATAAACCATTTACGAGTTGGGAACAATTAAGTTTCAGTAGGCAGAGCTATACCATTTATATAAATAAATGGCGTATATTAACCCCTTTTTTAACCGGTCTTTATTAAATTTAATAATTTCTTCTTCTAGCTATCGCAGTTGGGCAAACATCATACCATTTTCAACCTTCGACACAGCAGTTTAAATAGTTAATCATCTCAGCCATAAGACGTCCAGTCGTCCACTGCTGAACATAGGCCTCCCCTTTAAAAGGGGGGGTTTACCATACGCGCCACGCTTGGCAGGTGGGTTGGCGCGCGCAGTTTTTTTTTTGTGTATTGTTTGTAGGCTTTCGGAAGATGCTGCTGCCCATCTCCCGGTATATTCCCTTAGCAGACTCCTACTGCAACCACGGGACGATATGGTGGGGGACAATTCTAAGGCCGGGTACCCCACGGCAAATAGTTAACGAATGCTTTTTCGATTGAGGCAGATTTATTTTCATCCTCCGGGACTTCTTTTCCATGCCATGAATTTTCTGTTATACAACACTTTCCTGAACTTTATGAAGGCACGGTGTACTTGCTCTATTCGGCTTCGAATCTGATGTCTGCACTCCATATCATGATATTCATGGTCAAGTGTAAGGGACGCATGCCAGCTTGACGACGAAACGAGATGAGCCTTTCTCAAAAAATGCCACTTCTTAAAATTCTGTTATTTTCCGCAAATTTTATAGTTTTACTACTCAGTAACACGAATTCTTTCGATGAAAATATGTCTCAAAGTTTTTTCGCTATTGTGTTACCATTTCCAATATAGGTATCACAAAATGTATGGAATATTTTTTTCCTTTTTGGAAGGAAAGTTCCAAAAGTGGCATTTTTTTAAACAAACGCTTTGATTGCAATATCGTTTCCTCCCTATAACGCATATCTGCGTCTCGATGTTTACTACCATACTCGCCAACATAGTCAGCATAGCTCTCAACCTTTTCTAGTTTTTCACCGTTACAATGTAATGCTACAATATTTAATCCTTTAGGAAGGCTGCGCTAAAACATAATCTTGTCTAGCCAATGTCGGACAGTTGATCCGGTCATTAACTCGTGCTCCACATATCAACCAGTTCGATCGTCAATTTGAATACCGTCCGTGTCTCACTAAGTGACTATGAATCCAACGCTCAAGAGAACCAGTGTAACAGTGGCTTTAACAAATATAACCCTGGTTTCAAAGTAGTCGACTACCTCAACTGGTTTAATTGGTTTTTACGGTTCTGAGTGCACAAAAGTGCAGGCTGTTCCATACATATCTGACTCTAAGCGTCCTGAGTACAAGGCCGAATTGTAGATGAACAATTTCACGTACACAAATTACAAAAAAAAACAATGGTCAAGCGTGATAAAATTTATATTTTTGAAATCCTCATGGGCACGACATCACGGCACGTGTTTACTCCACTGCTGTTACTTTCCTGATGATAAAACATCCAGCTACCGTGTTTTTCTCGGAGTAATGTTCGACTCGCTCGACTAGCGTTATGATTAACGTCCATAATCGGATTTGCCAATCTGTCTGTTTTAAATTATTGTTTTGATTTAATTCTGTATGTTCTTGTTATGGGACTTAATTGAAAAGTTGTTGACACCGAGGCTAGCATTATACCGTTTATCGAACTTTGATATTCGATTATTTTGATCAAGAAATTCTTTGTAAGTTGGGTCACAAGTGTTATTGTATTTCGCAAGCTGATTAATTTTTGTGTTTATTGGATTCGTTTTGTAAAAATCTAGATTTTTTATCGAATAATACGAAAATGATCATAGATACCAATAGCGTTGTGGCTACTCTGTCATGAATCATGCTGAGTGGCAACCATTTTGGTGCAAACTTTGATTTCATTTTCATTTCTCAGATACAATTTCCTCATTCAAATAAGCGTTGACAAACTTGAGTAATTTTACAGTGACTGTGTTTACAAACAATTTAAATAGACAATCGACTTCGCAGTAAGCAAAGGGAAAAGTTTGTCCATTATTTTAATTTATAAAGTTCAACTTCACGGCTCACGGCCCTTTATGATTTTATGGCAGAAGATTGGAACGAATCGTTAAATTTTCCTATCCCGGAACCGATCGGTACCTAAAATTGCATCAACAAATATCTCTGCGGGTTGTCTAGAGTTAAAAAATTGTTATTGAAAATGGCTACTGTGCTGTGAAATCTATCTATTAAAAGAAAACGGTAGAAGAAATTTAATTTATTTAATTTCATCTTTTATTCTTTTGTTATCTTTTATTAAAAAGTTTATGAGTTATTTTACACCTACTTAATTGTAAAATATTAGCTAGGGATATACGCTTAGGTCATGCCCGTCGGATTTTTCTGTATAGCGCGAATTGGACACGGATCTGTCTGCGGACACCTCTGACTAGCGCTATACATGGACGGATCTGCCTGCCGGGCATATCTTCCAAACAAACCCGGCGGGCAAAACTTTGCGTATATCCTTATCACTATCACTGAAGGTTCCGACGAGTATATCAAAACCGTGTCATTCCAGTCTGGATTATTTATTACTGAATTTTATGACAGAACGAAACTTATGTTACTAATGTTTAATCAGTGTATCTTCCTCATATAACAGTCATAATTGAGAACCGCGGTATAATCTTGATATGCGTGTATAAATCACAATATTGCAACAAAAATACCAAGCTTCAGTAGTTATCCAAGATGAATTGCTGTTTAATACCAGTATTAAATTGCATCAAAATCATAATATTTGCGCATGAACATTTCCAATCGATTTATCGATAAAATTATACGCTCTTAATGTCAATACCATCGCATTTGCGCGCTAAATCCGTTATCTTATCAAACTCCGCGGACAGGAACATGAAAATGAAAGCAGCTAGAAAGCTCCATAAATCTCCGATATGAACTCCACAAAAGGATAATCCAGTTTTTGTTTGTGCCGTTCCGATTGCGGGTAACCATCGGGTAACGGACCAGGACCGGTCAGGGCGGTGTGCAGTTAGTATTAGACTCAAGGCCGGTCAAAAATCCGGTCAGAGGAAGGAAATAATTAGGTTCAGGACGGTCCTTCCTTTTCCATATCTTGACTGTACTGGCTGTCAAGTTCTGTCCTTAGTCACTTGTTCTATTGTACACAATATGAAAGATATCAATCTCATAAGTAAGATCACATTAAAATTTAAGATTAACGGATATCTAAGTATTAGATAGAGGAAAAAATAAAAATAGCTTACCAAGTGGATCCCAGGCTCTATCGAGCCGAGGCTAAAGCCGGGAAAAACACCAGGAGGATGATGCATGATGACACAAAAACGCTCGTTGTAGTCGTTGTTAGGCATGCATGCAGGAAGTTGTAAGAGACAGATTTAGCGAACTCTGCAATCCTCGACAAAAGGTTGAATTGAATAGGTCAATAGCTAGGGATACAGATTTGTCTGGCGGATATACCCAGCGGATAGATCCGTCCATGTATGGCGCGAATTGGACAAGGATTTGTCTGCGGATACATCCGAATAGCGTGATACATGAACGGATCCGGCGGGCACATCTGTGCGTGAATCCCTAGCTAATATCAGTTTTTTTGTACTCTTACATTTTATGAAAACAGTGTCCAATAAAATTATGCGACAAATTTTAGACATTGACCCTAATGTTCCCAATCACGTTGGGAGGGACCTGCCTTTTTCTTCACACACTCGTAGATGTCAAATCAGAACTATTGGATCCCATTACAGAGAAACATGAAGTGTAACTGGCAGGTACCATGACAAATGATTCACAATGAACGATTTGCCATCCCTATTGTACTTATTGCCAAGTCGAGCCCAGACCACGACTTTCTACAAGTCAACCCTTTTCCATATTCATAAACCGATATCGCTGAACAAGTGAATACGAGAAACTAAAGGTAGGTTTAGAAATAGGGGGCATTAAGTTAATAAGTACTAACTGTAATGCACCTACACAATCATGTTATAGGTAATTTCACTAATTTCATAATAATGTTGTATTAAGTTAACCTTAGTGTTAGGTAGGTAGGTACATAATAAGTTAATAATATAACTGAAACAAGTTCTCTCATATAAAATATACTTACGGCCATCTCGTAGTATTTTTAATTAACTATGTACATTAGTTAGGTAGGTCTTAATTGCAATTTAAGATATTTGTATTTTTTATATTTTAATTATAACCTGCCTTGTTGGCTTTAACAAACAGCTAATGGAATAAAAACATACTGTAATTTAATGGTTTTTCATACCCACATATCTAAGTACCCGCGGCACAAGCCTTATTGAGCTTACTGTGAGATTGGGTTGATTTGTGTAAGATTGTCCCATTAGTATTTACAAATATATGTTTACTTAAATTACTAGGCGGTTCAATAGTTCAATCCGATAACTTTAATGACTACAATATGGGTATCCTGCCTTTTCGCCGAAAATTGTATTGCCGAATTTCATTTGCCAACCAACTTTTCGCAGATGTTTCATTTGGCCGAATAACTTTTACCAAATAATTATTTCGCAACCATTTCATTTCCCAACCCCATAGTTGAAATGGCAATATGATTTTCGGCTAAAAGGCAGAGAACCCTACATATGATATGACTAAATCTGTAGTTATTTTGCAGTCTTTTGTAGTAATTAATTGCTTTTAACAATCTTATACAAGCCCTGATATTTATAGTCTAACTGTCGCTTATATTTATATCACCGTTAATAGTGGACATTTTGGTCTTTCTGCTATTGAAATTGTGTAAAGTGGGTTTGAAATAGCATTAAAATTTAATGTGCTCCTTACATTTATTTGTCATTTATTTTACCCGTTTAGCCTTAGACTATTCAACCAACCGGACCGGCCATGGCTGTTATTTTCTATATAAAAAAAGTTTGCCGATTTTTGCGGGGGAGGGGAACGTCAAATGTATGCGAAACGTCAAAATAGTCATGTCAGATAAACGTCAGTCCATACAATGAGTATGACCACTGGTCATATATTTTCGGCAGAGGGGAACGCCTGTCAATGGCTCCTCCGGTTGGTTAAATGCTCTAAGCGTTTAGCATTTTGTTGTGGGCGTGGCGTGGGTATATGCATGTAGGTCTGTAAAAATATTAAACTTAATCATTGGTTATACTTATGTAGTCAAGTAAAATGACAGTAAAGTCTTAGCTGTTTTAATATCCTAATTAAATTAAATGGCAGGAATTAAAATGCCCTAGGGACTTTCCAACGATATTAATTTATCAATAAAGCCTTACGACAGTTATGATGTAAGTAAGTACCTACATTTAATATGAATTTGCAAGTTGCATATAATATTATAAAAGCAGCATTCAATTCTTTGAACATAAAAATAAAAATACAAACTACATATAAACTAAACTAATACTAAAATCTAAAACATACTTACAAATAAAAAATGGGCTCCAGATCAGTGCCGGTCGGTAGGGTGCCCAGAAGGCTGGCGGCATTGCCGCGTTGGACGGCAATACCGATGCGCTGGGCAAACTATGCCCCAGCCTTCTGGTCAACCGTCGCATTAAATAATAAGGCGCTTGGCTAGCTCCTTATAAATTTAATTCCTTGACATCGCTTAAGAAAATTGTTTTACCGGTCATGTTTTGGTAGATACAATTATTTATGATATTTGATACGAGTCGTCATTTAAACTTCAATCAATAATACTAACATAATACCATCATAATACAAGCCTCAGTTATGTTAATTTGCGTGAGATTCTCTTATATTAATTTTATTAACTTATAAACACATATATTTACATTATATAAGAATGATAGGGTATTTGGGTCAGGTAGGTCATTTGCAAAAGTGGGGGAAATGAAACTAGTGAAACTAAACTAAGATTTTTTGAAGATGGCCGAAAGTCCCTACAATGAGGATAAACGTGCAAGTAACACATGTAGATGACAATGCAATCATTTAAAAATATCTCATTCTCTAAACTTCGAAGTTGTCAAATCCGTTTACAGTCGTATCGTAAAAAGTCTCTAAAAATTGTAAAAAGAATTATTTTTTTACTGAGATTTTTTATCATTATTCGAATATCTTAAAAAAGTTCTAAGTGTAAATATAAAACGTGGCCATTGCAGCGCGTTGACATTCAGCGCGGGTCGAGCAGGATCTGCAGGATGCCGGATGCGTGCGAATATTCAACATGCTGGTATATATGATAAGCTTGTTACCTGACCTAAGCTGGGGACTTGCTTGTTTTAAGTGAACTCTATAGCTTATGTAATAAGGGTGACGGCCTGACGGGTACTACATAACTACAACTATAGGCAACAAATAAGTGATAGCGAATATTTTAACATGCTGATGTATGGGCTGGTCAGATTTAAGGGAAACCTACTAGGCAATATACACGAAAACACAGCTTATTATGATTATGATACGTGGACAATAAATATTTGTCCTTGTTCATAAAACTTCACAATTTGGTTTCTTTCAATCGCTATTAGAATTTTTTAAATTTGACAAACGTTGATGAAACATGTCATAAATAGTTAAACACGATAGCACTGAAATAAATGAAACAGCTTTATCAATTTTTAAATGCCTTTGCCAAACGTTTCACGAAAAATCCAACGATTTTTTTTTAATAATATCTGGAAACACAAATTGTTTAACACTTTTCGGAAACAACCGGCTGGGTTAACACTTAACAATCCCATATTTTATAAAATACCCAGCCGGTCCAGTTACCGTAAAAAGTTGATTTACGATCGATGCTGTGCACCAGGACCAGCCGTTAAGGCTGGCTCTACATGATGGGCCATCATAGGGACGCAGCTATACGACGGAACGAGATCGCAATATCGTTAGCTCTTTCTAACGCATAGCTGCGTCCCTATGATGGCCCATCATGTAGAGGAGCCATAAGATTCAACTTATTTGCTGGGTAAGTGAAAAACAAGTTTCGCAAGTAGCCGCTAGTAACTTATATTTACTCGTAACATCTGTACCACCAGATACCTACTGTAGATATTCAAAGCAAGCTGTACGTTTCATAGAGAAAAAAAATCTAAAAAGTCACTAGACGTGTTCTTCCGTGTACTTACCCTACAAATATGTGTAAGACCTAGACTGGAAACTTGGAAAGCATTAATGGAATGTTTCTTGTAAACTGATAAATGATTTAAAAATATTGTACGTTTTATGCAGGTATTTATGGCAAAACCAAAATTATATACCATTTTATTATAATTAAGAACCCGGTGCTATAAAATAAATAGACGTTAAAAGAACGTTTACGAAGGACTAGTTACATTACGACCTCTCCTTACATAAATCTATTAAAATTAATTGCACGTTCTATTTTGAGATTTAATAGGAATTTTATATACCTATATACTTATCTATAAGTGCACTGTATCACACAGTCGCCATCAAATATATCGGAGCGGTCATGGTACTCAAAAATATCTGAACATGCTCTTTAACATTTTTAGAAATAGAGGCGCTGTTCAGATTTTTGTGACCACCTTTGCCGCTCCGATATATCTCATGATGACTGTACCTATATTAAACATATATAATATATATGGTGGTACTTGCGTTTTTAACTAATGTTAGGTTTGGATAAAAGAATCGAGGCGGAAATGGAAATACTTTAAATAAGATTCGTAAATTATCGATATTATCTTTGAAAGTGACCTAAATAATTGATGTAAACACGAATCAATGCGATTAAATTTATCAATACATTTGTGGGGTCTTAATTTGAAGTATAATTAACATAAGTATTCTTTAATCGACATCATTTATTTATTTGAGTGAAAATCGTGTGAGTTTAAATCAGTACATCATTTATTTATCTTTTTTTTGTAACAAAAATTGCCAAATTTTTAATGCAAGTATTTATAATACATTACAAACCGTTAGGCAACTCTTTTGGTAGGTAAATATGCGTTTTTAGTAAGGACATGACTATTTTCAAATAAGAACACTTGAGTGGGCGCATATTTATACCGTGACAAATCCGTTACTCTCCTAGCGCCCACTTGGGCCGTATCGCAGAAATCCGTTATTAATTGAATATTAATTTATTAAACTAATCTAATTAGTACACGTTCTGGTCAGTGTGATGTCGAAACGGTTTTTATGAATCTGTGAATTGGAATTAAAAACTTGGTAATTAGTTGATAGGTGTCAAATATATTTATGATGATGTCTCTGGAAGTGTGCCGAACTGGCTTTCGGTTGTCTAAATATTGGCACTTTAAAGCACTTAATTAATGTAGGTTTTTATGCTCTGATGTGAGTTAATTAAGGTGGTTATTATAGGTTTATCTTTAAAAAAAAAACAGTTGATTTGTATGCGGCAAATAAATAAAAAATATCCAATGATGTACCTTTAACTTGAAAACATATATTTACACATGCAGGCTCGTTGATGTCTTTAAAGAAAGTTGGCAGATATCTTGGCGTAAGAATTAGCACTAAAAACGGTGTTAACGGTAGACTCCGCATAAGGTCCTGCCACCCACGAGACATCCGTTGTTGACGTCATAATGGTCTGGAAACGACTTGTTTTAGACTTTATGGATTGAGGTAAAATAACGGATGGTCTGCTGAAGAGCTTACTGTGTTTCCCATATGACAAGGTTTCTTAACCAATGGTTTGTTCACGACAAGAAATACATTTTTGCGAATGGTTAAGTACAACCAAACGTCCATAAATAATAAATTTCTTCGTACTATTTAAGGCCCCGTAGCATATCCAATCAAACCCATTAAAATGTTCCTTTATACCGTTTATTAAAATTGTGAAATATATTCTGCGGCTTTCGTTGTGCGGGAAACTATTGCAGGTGACTGTACTCTACACGGACTAACGCTAAAAGCGGTATTAGACATTGCAACCTGCAGGGCCCAATCTGTCAGGTTGGAAGGTGTAATTGAAGGTAGGGCCCGTAGGGAGCTGAAGGACGGGTAGGGAGAGGCAGGGTACACAACAGATTGGGCCCTGCAGGTTGCAATGTCCAATAGCCGTTTTTAATAATTTATTAACGCTCGATAACTCAATACTGATGGCAACGACATCAATTAAATGTAAGGATGACTAGCATTCTATCTCTCGCCGAAAAGGCACGGATATGAACATCAATTCAATACTTAAGTTTACAAAAAGTTACGCTGTGTCACCTTCCGTCGTTCAAGTTCAACTCATGCTGAGTGGCTATCGTTTTCGTATGTAATGGATTCTTCTGCGCCTTCATTTAAGTTAGTATTTTACCCCGAAATTCAACTATGGCGTGATTGTTTGTTAGCAGCACTACACAGCTATTTAAGTTTTCTATTATTCCACCACTGACTACACAAAGGTTAGATTCTGACACGACAGATCCCCCTTAAGTAGTCAAATATGAAATTCCAGACACAATAGCTCAGCATGTATTTACAATTTCAGTGGTGCATTAAGCTGTCACTGGGTAAATAGAAGGCTGGCTGTAAATATAAGATGGCTGTCGTCGGCTCCGGATAACGGAAACGTGAAATTCACTTCAACTTCGTCTGGGTATTTCTGGGCGAGAAGTGTCTGCTTTATTATAGGAACTAGTATAATATTAAAGACTGGTTACCAGGAATTTTTGTTTCTGTATTAAATCATGGTGAACTTTCGAAGCAAAGTAATGTCATCTAGAAAGTTACAATAATTTTAAATGTCTTGACAGGGCAAAGTTGAGATTTCGATATTGATACAATGGCAATGAAAAGGAACTCAATATTTAAGAGAACACTATTTTTGTCAAATAGGGATCATCCATTAATTACGTCACACCAAATTCATGATTTTTTGACCCCTCCCTCCCCCCTTGTCACACTTCGTCACAATTAACTGCACCCTCCCCCCTTAGTGTGACGTCACATTTAGATTCTTAGTTTAGGAAGGTAAAAATTACAACATCACTTTGAAACTAGCGTTTTATTAAGATTGCAATAAAAATTGTTTCAAATTTATAGGGAACGAAAGGATTCAAACAAATCCGAGTATGTAGAAAATTAGTTTGGTACAATGTTTGTTAACAGATTTTTACTTAGATTTTGTAAAAAAATTGTATGTGAGGATTGTGAGGTCACAAGCATGGAACTCCTCCCTCCCCCATGTCACGATATGTCACATTTTGTGGACCCCCTCCCCTCCCCTTGAGGTGTGATGTAATTAATGGATGATCCCATACAGAAAAACACAGGCGTGGCGTGGATAATGGTAATGTAATACTGGCGATAACAATAAATATGTATATTTAAGGGGAGCTTAAATTTTTTATATTATTTACTCCTCTCAGTTTATATGAAGGAGTCTTAATGAGCCTTTGAAACATTCTAAATATTAAAAGGATAGTTTTTATTTATACACAGAATATTTATAATTAAAGTTCACTTTAAAGCGTTCATATAAAATAAAAAAATAAAATAAAAATAAAAATAAAATATACGGTAGTAAATGCAGTCGCTTTTATTAATATTAGACGTGTGCGCCGCCATAAAAATCCGCGGCGGCGGCGCGCCGGTCGTTTTTGGCGGCGTGGCTGCGCCACGCCGGCGTCAAGGTCACTTCTGGCTGCGTCATGGTTTATATTAAAAATATGTTAAAGATTAAACTTTTTTAAGAACAGGGAACATAAAACAATGTTTGATGCTGTTTATTAATTTAAGGGTATTTTCTAGTACACCACAGCCTTGTTTTCTTTACGGAAATCGCATTTTTGTTCATGTTTTTTTTTTTAATTGTGATAAATTAAGATCCTTTTTTGTATCGCAGTACGTCCATACATGGTCAGCATTAAGGATTAATCTTGATACCGAAAACACTCTTTTACTCTGGCTAATTTTGTTGGTGATACAATTTTGGTTTTGGTGTTGGTGGCAGTATTTCAGTTAGGTAGGGAGGTGAACGGTTAAAGCCTTCACAAGATCTTTCCACGCCTTTCTATCTTGAGCAACCGTCTTGGCTTGTCTCCAGCTCAGTCCTATGGGTCGCAGCTCGGTCTGTACTGTACGCTCCTCCGCCACGTATGTACGGGGCGTCCGCCGGCTCGTTACTATCTCGAGGCAGCCGCTCAAAAGCGATACTGGCATTGTTCAATGCTCTTCTTCGAAGGGTATATCCGATCCACTTCCGTAGCGCTACTTCCTGGTCGATAGGAGACTGACGACCCATACTCGACAAATCCTCATTTCTTTTCGGCCAGAAGATGCGGAGGATCGTCCAAAGGGACTTATTGACAAACACTTGTAGCTTTTGTGTCAGCCCCTTTGTCCCTCTCTAGGTTTCGCAGCCGAAGACCAGCACGGACTTATCAATGGATTCGAAGAGGGAGATTTTAATGCGCCGGGTAAGCAAGTTTTGCATCTCAAATAGGCTTGAGTTGAGCAAATGCAGCTTTTGCCTTTTTAATCCTGCTCTTGATGTCTTCTGAGATACACAAATATAGAATCTGATTCCAAGCGATCGTTTTTGAGCAACAAAGGTACCGTGCAATCTAATTTTACTCGCATGTCAACAGTTTTACGTCGGTTGATTCGCAGACCCATGACTTCTTCTTCCACTGGAAGGCTCTCGAGTTTAGCTTTAAAAGTTACCTAAGACTGGCTAGAGATGGCGAAATCAGCACGATTTAATCGGCGAAATCAAGATCTTACAGCTCCTCAGTGTCCCAGTTAATGTCTTTTGGTGTTCAGATCACTTGTTTCATCACGTCATCGAGAAGAATTACGAATAACCGGCCAGTTATCCTTATAGGCGTTCCCTAAACCTTTACATGGATCACCCTGCATGTACTCCCTCTCCCTTCGTATAAGGAGCAAATGATGCAGATGATGCACTTTGGTATGCCCCTGCCTGCAACAGGCTGGACCACAGAGCGCTCCACTTCATGGTGTCGAAGGCTTTTTCAAAGTCCACAAATGCCAGGAAAAGCTCTGATCTCACTGCTATTGGACACACTGTTCAATGAGGATGCGAAGGGTATTGGGTGGTCTGTGCAGCAGTGGACTGGGCGGAAGCCTGCTTGCTCGTCTCTCCCGTAAGAGAAATAATTACATACCCAAACCCTAACTATATCAATGTGTAGATGTTTCAATGGTTTAATTCATCAATAAAGGACGCTAAATGTTCATCTGACTTTCCTTGATCGGACATTGGCGTTGGCTAATTTTTTCCGAATTCCTGAAATTTTGACCAACGGCGTGGATTTTGAAATCCGCGGCGGCGGCGGCGGCGTGGGTCCCACGGCGCGGCTACGCCACGCCGGCGCGGCGCACACGTCTAATTAATATTCACTTTCGCAAGAACATGTCGCCTTAGTCCCATATTGGTCACATAATTGTGTATAATGGTATTATCTAAAAACATGGCAAAATATTAATTTATTTATTTGCAATGTCATCAGAAGTTTCTAAATATAAATTGGGGATTACATCCCACCTTCATACGTTTGTAATGAATGAAGACATTGGCGACCGATTGGAATCGCATCTTATGCACGTGATCGGGATAAAGAGTGGCCGCTTTCTTGACCACCCGCGTGTCTTGGCAAATGTCCAACCAACCATTCTACCTTTAACGTGATATAGCAAGCGGCATACCTAAAACTGGGCTCATAAGTTACGGTCTTACAGGATACAGCTTGTGGGTCGATCAAATCGTTTATTAGATTAGACCTCCCCATGCATATTTACCGGCTGCCCATACAGTTTCGAAAGAGAAAACTTATCTTCGCTCTATTTCCGCAAAAGCGCCTTCCAGCCAGTTTAAAAGTCACAAGCATCGTTCATAATCCTAAGGTTATTGTTATGCGCAACTATCGTCTATCGCTAATCCGCGGTGCATCTAAATTGCATCTGCCGCTTTGATGGGCGCGATTAATTACTTTGAGTGCTTCCGTAAAACGGCAGCCTGACTGATATTGATAGTGACAGCACCGCTGCTGGCATGGTCAAGGTCATAATAGTGGTTAGTAAGACATTATTAATAAAATACATCAAGTTTAGTTGTTATTTACATGGGTAAATCATTTTTAGTAAGTATATAGGTATGGCAAGGGTTTCCTGTCCCCCCGATTACACTAAAATTTTCATACACAATAAGGTTTGTACTAGATGGTTGACTGGTAGAGAATGCCTTTAGGCATTAAGTCCGCCATTTGTATTGTATATTTGTATTGTGCAATAAAGTTTAAATAAATAAATAGACTGAGTAGAGTAGAGACAGGATAACTCGATCCGTTTTACCATCTGTTTGGAAACAAGCAAGTGTCGTAATGCCGTAAAATAAAGTACTTTTTAAAGTGTTTAGATAATCCTCCATTTTGATTGCATGCTACAAGGAACTTGTAATTCTTGCAAAGCAAACATAGAAGTTGGAATGAAGCTAAGTACCTACTGATTATGAGTGTATTTAATAAGGTGAAACTTGTTTTACCTAGGTGCTTTATATTATAACGCTGCACTATTACCTAGCAAACAACAATTTTCTCCAATTAATTACGAATCTTCTATCTAGGCCAGTAACTCAATGATCACCGGTATGTTATGTTTATGTCGCACTTTATTTATTGACACTTCGCACATTGCGAATGTTCTTTTGTACAGTCAACGCCTCACTAGGTATACACTTTTGAACCTTATTCCGCTGTAATAACGTTCAAAAGTGTATACCTAGTGAGGCGTTGTGTGTACACGCTAATAGTTCTCGCAACCTCTCTCATACGTTTCTAAGCAGTCGTTAATCCATATATCCCGAATCAGCAAAATCTGCAGAAAAAAGCGGCTTTATAGATCAAACGGAAGTTCCCCATTTAGGTCGTAGGTACAGTCGACGTCAATAATATGTTTACACTTTTGGACCTTATTACAAAGGGGTAAGGTGCAAAAGTGTAAACATATTTTTGACGTCGACCGTACACGAACGGCGAGCCGGTCGGACGGCTACTGCTCACACATGAGTGGATAAATCACTCTATTATTAATTGACGATTAATGTCTTCGTACCTACATTGTGGTGTACTATTTAACAGTTCATGGTTACATGGATGCACAGTTCTTCTAATTGTCGTTTTATACGTGTCAATGACACTTAATTATCTTAAGTGACATCAACAATAGACACATATACTATACATTATACCTTGTGCAATCTAAGAAGCAGTTTTTGACACCTGTCATCTCAGTACATTTTATAACCTAATATCGATTTTAGGTTATAAAATGTACTGAGATGACAGATGTCAAAAACCGTTTCTTAGATTGCACAAGATATAATAATAACAAGTATCCGTAAAAAAATAAATGACCAGAATTCGAACCAAGGACCCTCTGCCTCGTAGACAGGATCAGAACGGGCTAGAAATTTACTCTCTAGCAATAGTGGCGCCACCATTTTAACGCCTTTTGACGGACAGTTTTGTAACATAGAGTTTGTCATCTTTACCTTCTACCATCCATATTAAGTGACTTGACTACTTAAAAATCACTTGATTCTCAGTTCATATCTATAAATGGTGAAAAGTGTGGATAGAAGAGCACAGAAGTTCAGCTATGTTTAGAGATACGGTACATAGAGCCACACAATACATAATAATATACAGGCCACCACAATCACCATATAAAAGACACAGGATCGGACGGTGAAGAGTTGAAGACTATGAAGTCACTCAGAGAAGTCCTTCAGACATAAGGTATAGGACATTAATAGAAGATTACGACCAAGAAAAAGTAGAGCAAAGTGTTCTGTAACTGCATTCTCGGACAGCAGATTTAGAGGTTCAGTTGATAAAAACCTACTCGTATCATTTTCCTCAATTCATATTTACCCTCCGCACTTGGCTCAAAGCTCCGTGACAGTAGCTGAACCGGGAAAATGCATGTAACACTACTAACGATATACTTACTACTTCGTTTAAAAATGGCTGCCTTATGACTGCTGCCTAACTCGCTACCATTAAGTTATTCTCCAGCTGAGTCTAAACAGAAACTAGTCCCTGTCAACAGCCTACTAATAACCAGTATCCATCATCCTCTGGACTGAAAAGTCGTAAGTTCTTCGATAGCTGTATCGACATATGATTTTGTTTCGTGGTTTAGTTTATAGTAGGTACCCCCTGGTGAGCCAATTACAACGTACACAAGGGCATGGCCATGTTTGCTGCCATAAATATGTCATTGATAAAGTTTGCAGGAAGAACGAGATTGCCATTGATAAATTTGTCTCCCTTTTGCAGACTTCAGTTCAGCCGTAATAATATTGGACGATATTTGACTTCAAGCTGTACATTTGTACAACCATCTTTTGAGTGGAGCTTCGTCGCTAATCTATTTATGCTCGACGACATTTAGCTTTACTCCAAAAGAGGGTCTACGTAATATTCAGAATCCACAATTTGGAAACAGATGTCCATTACAATGAAAAAAATTAAATGAACTGTGAAGAACTCTGGAACATCACGGGATACGAACCCGCGTCCTTCGGATTGCTGGCCCGACGTGCTTCCACCAGACGATCCTCTATCCACCATTGCAAATTAAGTCAAGTAATGGTGAACAAGTCACTAGCGACATCTGTAACCTGATGTTATTGAAGGTTTTAGGTTTGTTATAGTTATTCAGAATAATATTGGAATTATCAGACCGCAATGACCGTACATTGTCTTTAACACACAAAATTCGCTCCACCACACATAAGTTGGTCGTATAACTCGTATACCTATAAATACGACCCCTTTGGCCATTCCAGAAACAGTCAACACAGACATTTACATAATTCTCATAAAGTTCCCCTCAATTAGTATGCAGTTGTTTTATTACAATTTAACAAGACCGCATTCCCATAACGGCCTATATAGTTTTTTCTTACCAGTCGCCATTATCGTAGCTTTAATAATCATATGTAATAGATTTTCGATCCTCCTCTCCTTTATTCTATGTAAAATAGATAAATTGCGAGAGTAATTACTAAAAAAGAGTAGTCTTTTTCTCCTACTGCTACTGACAAATTTCGTTGTACAAAACTAAAAGTAAGTAAGTACACATTATTGACGTTTTCCTAACAACTTGCAGACGCAGACATACCACTTCTGAACAACATTTGCCAAAGCATAAGTTTATGCAATCCCTTTAAATGCAAAACTACACAAGTTCAGGATACTATCTCCATCTCCGATGCACAGCCATTACTCACAGCAAATGAAATGTCGGTACTTTAGTACTTCATCAGATACACACCATTTTATGGACACCCAGCAATAGGCATTTTCAATTTCATGTACGAAACGTGTTTATGTATAAATAAGTTATATGGTTATCTTTATAGTTGGTCTGAATAGCCCCGCCTAGCTCGAGACAATAATTAAAGTATGTTTATTGTTTATATTTCCGACTCTGAATTTACCGAGCAAGGTCATAAATATGAAAACTCACATACCATCACGTATAAGGGGAACAGAGACTTGTTCGAATATGACCTACCATCGCAATAAAGCAAAAGAATGGATTTTCAAAAGGAGTCTCCTTATCGACATCACGAAAAAAAAAAACCGTCCCCGCAAGGGGAACGCACAGGTAGATTTCGCATCTTGTCCTTGTGGATGAATGGATAACGGCGCTGCATGGTACCGCATGGGATACCAGTTCAAAGTCTTCTTTTTACAATTTTTTTTAGCACGACCCATATGATATTTAACATGAATTTAACAGTAAAAGTCGGGCACAAGAATTTTGACCTGCTAAACAAGGCCAAAATCCGCACTTTCAGATTTTTTTTTCGAAAACTATGCATTTTTCCGACAGACATAGTTTTTGAATATTGTACAGAAAAAAATTACCTTTCGATAAAAAATATTGCTGACATAAAATTATTTACCGTTTAGGAGTTATGAATTTTCCCCAGAAAAATTTAGGTTTTCTTTAAATTTCGACTAAAATTTACGATATTTTCTTAAAGATATGATTTAGGGAGTTATAGATATTCAGGTCCCACGCCATATAAAAGAAAAACGGATGGTATATTTTCCATAAGAAAAAAGTTATTTCCGAAAAACTGATTTCATAAAAAGTGAGCCGTCCCTTTGGCCCTATTCCGCCCGTTCACGAACTTCTCCTAGGTATTAACCAGGGCGATTTTTGTACCAAGTTTGAAAGCAATCGGAGCAAAGATGCGACCGCTATCGTGATGAGTGATGACAAAATCGGGCTGCGGATAGGGAATGCAACCCGGTTATTTTTTGTATGTTTTTGTATGAAAATAACCGGTTTTTAACCGAAAAACCGATTATTTTTATACAAAAAATAACCGGTTTGCATTCCCTAGCTGCGGATATCCACGCAATATATATATATAAACTTTTGAACCAGTGGTCATTTTGGAATCTGGGGGTCATAACTAGACCTTCTGCAAAGATTTTTTTCAAAATTCGATTTTATCGAAGAAATGAATAGGTAGACTCGATTTTCGTAATCTACCTAAAAAACAAAATAAAAGCTATTTAGAAAGAGGAACCAACCAAAGCTAAGGTAACTCTGACTAACTATTGCAAGTATTGCATGTAACCGTACGCTATCCCAACTACTACCATTACTTAAAAAAAACATTTAATTCAAGCTTTCGCTCATATCAAAATTACATTTAAAATTAATTAGACACACACATAATAATACAAATACTAAGAAAAATTACAAACAAAGAGAATACTAATCCAATAATTATAAATTACATTACGACACAATATAAATATAAATAAAACAGCCATTAATCATTAAATTAGAACAGAAACATAAAATAAAAACAATGCTAGCTTCATGTCTCAATATATGTGTCATTTTTGATAATTCACAAACGAAGCATGTGACTTAAAAATGGGAAAGTAAATCTGTCCGTGTGTAACATTTTCATGCCTAATTCGCTAAACTGATTTAGATGAGTATAGGCATGGAGATAGTTTGAGTCCCGGGGGGCATAAAGTAGTATAGTTTTTTTTATTGCGGAAATGAACTCTATAAAGGGAGTGAACCGGGTGAAGGAATTTACTACGCAGACAAAGTCATGAACAAAAACTAGCTTATATCGATGATTGCCATGTCAATGACTCAAACACCATTTCTAACCAATCAATCAAATTAAAATGCTTTTGGCAAATACCTAACTATTATACTGATGATTAATTCACAAAATTCGTGCCACATGTCAGTATTTTAGCAGTCGTTGACACATTGTCAGCCATGTTTCTCTCATTAGCTCGTTGTACAGATTAAATTAGTGTTTTTGTACTTTTTGTTGAACATTACGTTATTTGTTAGACCACTTGACTACATGTATGTTATGTGTAAACATCCAGTTTAAGTAGTATACCTATATTCTATAGCTATTTATTTCCTACAGTAAAACAAAAAAAACCTTATAAAAGGAAAAAGTTCCCTTGGTTTTCAAGAAAATCATACTTTGGTGATAACAAAATGTACAGATAAATTTGCGCATATCTCGAAAACCAGTCCTTTTCCGGACCAGCCTAAGGTGTAATGTCCGTAGCTAGACGGTTACTGGACAAGATTAGAGCTGGTTTATTCGTAATACGACAAGAAAATGTCCATATTTCGCAGAATTCCGGCGGCATGTGTCTACCGCGGTACGATAACACCTAATTGAAAAAACATTGAGCGCAACGGAAGTTCGTGGATGTATGTATTTTTCTGCGTATTTGTGTCATTATTTTGGCAAACTGACCATTTGGAGATCGGTGCATTATCGCTCTACAAATACATTTTTAGAATATGTACAACGTACGACTACGGAGTAAGCGCCAACCGCCAAGCTAAAATAATGACACATTTTACTGATAATGTGGTATTTTAGGGAGATTTTCGTATTGATGCTAGGGAATGCAACCCGGGTTTTTTTAGTATGAAGAAACCCGGGTTTCCGGGTAATACCCGGGTTTTTCCATACTAAAAAACCCGGGTTGCATTCTCTTTGATGCCAACCTTAAACAAAGCCCGTTATGACATCTTATCTTTTAATCACCGCCTGTTTTTGAAATCGGTTATAGATAGCAAAGCACCAAGAAGTTTCCAAAGTTGCGAAGTTTTCCATACGGAATGTTCTAACTTAATTTTTACGAACAATAAAAAATATTCAGTATGTCGCTGAACATAGCCGTTATCAATTATTTTAACTGACTGTCTAATTTACGAGTTTATAAAACAATAACACTAATAATAAATTTTTTGATAACTCCCATGGGGAATTTTCTCATTGGAAATTCCCTACTGAAGTTTCCGGAAATTTCCTACTGAATTTTTAATTTTATAAATATAAATATTTACACAATACCTACTAATATTTACACAAAGATTATTTATCTTTTTGTAACAATCAATACATAGGTACCTATTTTAACTAAAATGTCAAAGGTTTATGTGTATCTAAATTGTACATAATTGTGTGTCACTTCGTTGAGTCAGTAATAAGTAAAATAGTTTTACTGACATTGTTTACCTATTTTTTATTTCTATCGAGCCAAACTATAGGTATCAATGAACCATAAAAGGCGGGTCAGCCAGATTCGCACGATATTACCAGAATTCACAAATCATGACAAAAATGGCGCAGATCGCGTCAATTTGACGGAGCCCTGTTATTTGCCCCACTTCGGTTATATGACAGTTGGCTATTGTAGAAACGGCGATGAATACATTAACTTTGACACTATTGGCAGCCGACCATGCTATCTAGGTTTTTGCATATGCGGTATTCAGTGCGACTAAGAATACGATTTTCTATTTGACTCCATTCCGATAGAATTAGTCTACATTTTGATTTTCTGGTTTTACCAGCTAAAAATAACCTTTATTTGTCTTTCGTTTTTTATACCTTCAATTGTCTTATAAGTATAATTTTAACAGTATGTTTTTTTATTGAATGCAAATTTCTTGTAAGTATTTTAATTCAATTTAATTTTTCTTTTTTTATGTGTTAAAGAATTTCGGTCAGCTATTTAATTATAATGTGACCTGTGCTAATCCCTGAATAGGTACAAGTTAATTAAACAGTAAATTCTGAACTTTAGTTAAACATGCTCGTGTGTGCTCCATGCAATTTACAACGAGCTCTAATTGCATAATTTTATATGTAAATTATGGTAAAACCCTTTAATTAATATATTGTTAGTCCTCCGTTAATTTTACTTATTAAAACTAAGTTCATACTGGGCTCGAATTTTAAATACAATGTTGGTTCATTATAAAATTGAGTCAAAATTTATAAGTGTATATTTTTACAGGTGAATTAAAAATCAGAATGTAAGCTAATAATTAATTATTAAATTAACGAAAATTAGTAGTTACGTTATAAACTACGTTTACATTCCTTTATTATTGCGATACAATTATTCTACAAATGTTTTAACGATACAATGATCTATCAAAAAATATATAAAAAAAACAGATCCCGTTTTCTACTTTTTAGTCGAACTTATGATTAAGCGCCATAAAATTGTCGATTAGACTTTTTATTACTGATGACTGATAGACTTCAGACATCAATATTCATAGCTTGAAGGATTTCGTGCGAGATTGCGTCTTCAATTTTGCTCATAAATCAATAATTGTTGCTGCAACTAGTGTTTTCAGTATCAACTCTAACAGTTTCAACTGTTATGTTCTACTTTAAGATCTAGGTAATAGCACTAATGGCCCATGCTTACATTTTTTCACACGAATATTTATCTTTGTGAGAAATCAAATCTTACCTAGAAGAGGTCCACAAAGTATGTTGCACATTTAATCCATATGATTATATATCATTTAGACAACATGCAGGCCAAAAGTAACCATTTTAATATTTTCTATAGGTATTTTAAGTAAGTTTTAGCTTTTCACAAAAGCCTCCTGGCCCTCCAGGATTTAATTAGCTTCAAGGCATAAATGCGTATAAATATAAAAAATCCCCTACACAGTTTCCTATAAATACTTTTTATCGCCAGCCTGCTCCCTGTTCATAACCCTAAGGGAACGAAGACGATTAAATTGATTAATAACATAGCAAAACTTACCTTAAGAGGTTCCGCATGGCTGACCGGTCGGCGAACTGGCTGCTAACTTGTTTTAAAAATATCAATAACCACTTAAATTCAGAATTCAAATCGGTTCGAAATTTAAAAACACTCGTGTATTTGAAACTCCGTCCGTTGGGATCGTTTTTCGCGTGCGCTCGAGGCGAGGGCTGCGGCTATTCTGCCTGTCTTCGAGGCGCGTGGCCACTCTTGAACTTGACAGCAGGTTGCAGTAATTGCACACCGCTGCAGCCGGTTGCATTTTCGACTGGGAGGTTATATGTAAATCTGCTAGCCTTTGAACTCCAACTACTGCCTTATGAATAGTATTGAGAGCGGATTATAACTGTTTCGTGCATCCTGTCCCGTATAAAATGCGAAATTTTTTGTCGCCAGTCAACGTCAATGAAAATTTTCATTTGTGATTTTGAAAAGTCAAGTTTAGTAATATGACTGATTTAATTTTACAAATAAATACCATTTATTTGATATTTAAGTTAAGGTCTAGGTATTCACCTATACTCCTTACTTTAGAAAAAGTCTATTTTGAGAAAATCAATGCATCTGCTAATAATTTATTATTTTTTAAAATTCATGGCTTTATCAGTTAAGTACATATAAAACTCTGCGATTTTATTAATTACTTTGAACTTAAATAAATAAAAAGTCAAATGATCTGTATTCACAATTAGTAAGAATCGTGAATTAAATAATAATAACTGACAGTGTTTTAGTTTAGTTTTCGGCAATTATTTATACATCATCATTACCACTATTATCGTTTAGTTAGGTAAGCACTTACTTTTTCCAAGCGAAAGATAATTGTTTTCTTCTTGTTGTTGTTTTTTAGAGTTAGGGTCACCACACACCTAGCGGTTTTCCTCGCGGAATTAGCGGAGGTAGCGGAAATTTGTCTATGGTAGCGGAAATTTGTCTATGGTAGCAGATTTTTTGTATGGAAGCCATAGACAAATTTCCGCTACCATAGACAAATTAAGCATTTTGTCTATGAATTTCCGCTACTTCCGCTAATTCCGCGAGGAAAACCGCTAGGTGTGTGGTGACCCTTATAGAGTTACGCACATGCACAAACTATTTATTTCGTTTCGTTGACTTCACTTTCATAATTCGCAAGGAAAATACACATCAGATAGAGAGAGAGCAATAAGAAAAGTTGGATCTGATTCGTGATACTGAAATTAGATTTAATTTTAAAGTATTTCTTTCCTAACTGAATCGAACAAATATTTTGTATTTATACTTAAGTAATTGTTTCATATTAGGTATTTGGCTCAATCTTATTTTTAAATTCTGTCAACTTATATACTTACGAGTAGGTAACTACATTTCTACAAAAACTTTTGTACATTTAATAACAAGTACATTAATATTACTTTGCTATTACTCGGTATAATAACGTGCTAGTTGATTATTTTATTAGTGACAACCAGTTATACTTATTTGCGTATTTTTGCATGCATTAATGTTCCCACCCTCCCGCCGCAAAATAAATATTACCTACGCGAACAAATACAACAAATTACCGTATAAACTCCATACAAGAAATCGTTTTGACGTTTCCTAAAGAGTAGCTGATTTGACTTCATAGGAAAGTAGCCTATTGATTGACACTTCGGGGCTGTCCATAAATTACGCCATCGATTTATGTCGATTTTTGACCCCCCCCCCCCCTAAAATCATCCAAAAATTATGCTTCGAATGGCCCCGTTTCCTCCTATGTCCAGACCCCCCCCCCCCCCCCCCCCTATTTTGAAATGACGTAATTTATGAATAGCCCCTTCGGGTAGTTCAGGTGCCGTAGTATTCCGATTGAGACCCGAGTTTTCCAGATGTGAATACATATGCACTATCTGTAGGTTGTTAATTTGATTTTTAATAAATAATCGATTATAAAAAAAAAAATTAGCCACATCCCTAATATCACCGGATATTCGACTCACAAACACTTTTCCAGACGGCGTCATACAGATCTTATCTTGATCGAATTCTTACATTTTAATGCCTGCTAGGTATGCAGCACAGTACTTTCACAAAGTTTGTTTATCATGGCTCATAATATACTTACTCTCTTATTGTGTACGAAGTTTAATTGACAATAATAATCATTACGATTAAGTACACAGTTACACGCTTTAAAAAAATACGAACTCGTTGATTAGTAATTTGAGAGAGTTTGTTATTTCCCTTCCCTAGTAGGTATGTAATGAACAGCAACTACATATATAAACAGCTGAAAAAATTACTTAAATTGTTCAAGGCATTCTTTTTAATGCGAATTTCTCCACTAATTCTTATAATTTATTTATGTAAAATAATACAAATACCGATTAAATCAGGTTTTATAAAACATTTATAAACGAAAAAAAAAAATTTTTTGCTTCTTCACATCCATTCAAAACTGTAAACATCTCAGTGGAAAATGCCGTTGATTGAACAACCACATATTTTCATCGATCAATACGTCAAGCGCGACAGTTTTTTACGGGTTGTCGAGTTACCGATGTCGATGTCGGCTGAATGAACGAGCGGCCTTAGTCAGCTGCATAAAAAAAGCTCGCAAGCGTGCGTATCACCAACCATGGGCTAATGGATATTTTTACAAACGGAACTTAATAATGGGAAAATAGCTTCCAAGACATTTAAAATTTATGTTACATTTTTTGAAACATACCTATGGATTGTGAGAAGATGCTGATACAATCCTTGCCAGTCAGCCTACGACCAATCGACCATGCATAATAACTTCACGTTCGAAATTACATTCGAAATTATAAAAGTACATGGACATGATTAAGTTAAGAGTCGCCAGGACGCTCGCGTTCCCATACAAACGTAGTTCAGCTCTCATTTTAAAACGACATGCTTTAGAACCATGAAATTTGGCATGGACATTCTAGTAGTTACAGATTTACATACGAAACTCATTTTTGCTATATTTCCTTTGTATTACAATTTTTAGCAACGAAAACGAATGCCCATGCCAAATTTCATGGTTCTAAAGCATGTCGTTTTAAAATGAGAACTGAACTACGTTTGTATGGGAACGCGAGTTCACGCGAGCGTCCTGGCGACTCTTAAGTCCCGATTTTATTTTAATTATTTATTATCAAACAAGAGGACATTTCATATTCAAATACTACCTACATATTTACTAAATCTATACTAATACTACACTTATTAAATAGATAACTAACATACAACTAACAAAAAAGGTTCCCTAGGTACATCCCTTGCAGAAAGGTACCCATAATCGGAGACTATAGAGATCTATAGTAACAAATAGCGTGCTAGTAGTACACTAGTAGCTCCTAGGTGGAGTAGCAGTGCAGGTGAGATTTTTCTTACATATTCGGTATCTTTAGGTGGCTTTGACATAGATGGCGCAATCGACATGAGCTTAAAAAAGTTTTTAGGCTGTGGTCGTCTATATCTCTATAGTCTCTGCCTTAATGCTAGGTGCAGCATTAACGCTGAGTTGCAACCATTTCGTGACAAAGTGTGTGTATTTTTCTGTTTGTTTCCTTTGTATATGTTTGTCATGTCATGAATAAATGTTTCTTTCTTTCTTTCTTTCTTTCTTTCATTTCCTCGCTCAATGGCGATGCCGATGTTTAATTTTTACAGCTGTCAAAACAGGAGGTTATTCAAATATAGCACGTTTAATTGATATAATGTATTTAATAAGCTAATAGAGTTCTTAAAACGTTGTGTTTACTTTCATCTAATGCCCGGACACGCTCATAAACCGCCACAGGCTAGTGTGAAAGGGCCCTAAACACAACGTAGATCACTTGCCGACCTAGATGAAGCGTTACTGTCAAACGTATTGTCGCTGCTTAAGTGGCGGCGCGTCCATAGAACACGGTTCCCGTCAGCTTGCCTAAGCTTCAGGCGCCTGAGCAGTTTTCCTATAGCTCATGAAGCAATTTTAAGCCAAATTCAGCACCGGATTGCCTAAGAAAGATGTTGACCTACCGTCACTGCTGCCTACCTTATTAGAAATAAATGTGAACGAATAGGTCCGGTTTTTATTTAATTTTCGATACAGGATATTATTCAAATACCGCATGTTTATTTTTTAGAGTTAAAATAAAACCAACCCCGCTCGCGCTGCGCCACAGGCCAAATGTGACTGGGTCCTAAACTTTGATAAAGTAAAATGAGGGTCCTAAACGTAACGCAGGTCACTTGGGTAACTAGAGAAGGCAAAAAAAAACAGAAATACATTCTCTACGTCTCTCTCTGCAATCATTCACACTCTAGAGCACAGACTACACAGACACCTCATCTAAGCATCAGCTTTTACAGGGAGGACGAGGTCACCATACATATGTGCAATTTTATTCGTAAATTTCTACGATTTGAACAGCACATCTCAATAGTATTCTACACCAATTTGTAGCATAATAATCCAGGTTCACCCCTGTAACTTGATTTTTATGGATATTTTTAATTGACATGAGTAATGACCAAAAACGTTAACTCAACTGAAATAAGCGGTCGCGCTCTCATACAAAATGAGTACGGGAGCACATATGTGTGGTGACCTCGAGTTGTACTTATGATCTATCTAGTGGTTGAGGTTATCTGTGCTCTAGAGGCTCTGGAAAGTAGTCTATGGCTCTAAGCGTCCATTTAATTGATGACAATTAATGCTAGCAAAGTTAAATAATTACAACCGCTTTCGTTAGTACGAATCGGACCAGTCCAGCCGCTCTCTAGCTCTAAATCCCGCAGGACATTACTAATTATTATAATTCCATCGACACTTTGCATGCTAAGTAATCATAGTAAATCTAGAAATTATTCTGAGACATTTATAGTCAAGTAATCCGAGTTATGTTGTCTTTAACTGAATTCGATGGTTGTTGAAGTAGTAGCTCGGCAGTTTTCTTTAGTGAAGTACTTGTAGATACCTAGTTACTTTAACTTGTAATAGTTTATTTTTACTCTAACTTGCATTAACGTTATCCCCCAGATAGCAGAATAGTGGCAGAATAAATACCCACCTATCATCTCTCGGCAAAAACCCTTTTCTACTAATACCTAGCGCTTTTTTTTACCTAATGATAATTTGGAACTTGGCACTATTTCTCCCCATTTGAAAGACGATGATGCAACGTGAGAGTTAAATACTTAAAAGGTCTTAACTCTACTGAAAAAAATAGGGACAAGCGAACTACTATTTCACTAATAACTAAACTTCGGTAAGGAGTTAATAAAGTATATTTGCTTATAACTCAAAGTTTGCTTATACTTAAAGAAAAAACTTTGGTAAGTAATAAACCTTAGTTTTGAAGTCCAAAAACTAATTAACCAGTAGACGAAGTTAGTTTGCTAATACAAAAAAAACAGTGTTTTCTTTGGCGAGTTAGGTAATCCATTTCATAATTACTGTGACAAATATGATCTACCCCTTTCCATTTGAATTTCAAAATGATCAGCACATCACATACAGATTCATTATGCTTATTAAATTAAGTGTCAGCACCGGATCCATTAAACATTTAACTTGGAAGCCTAATTAACGCCCCCGCCCGAGATCTGACCCTGCGTTACTTCGACATCGCACCATAACAGACTTTTACTGTATTATTAAAGTTATTATTTACCGCTTCCTTCCTCAGAGTTTCGCATTAAGATTTTTTTAATAAGAGCAACACAAAGACTGAGGCAGAGACAGAAAAAGTCTGTTAACTTATAGAAAGTTACAAACCAAATGACGGAAGGTTTGGTCCAATTACCATCTGAGGGTATCACATTGTGAATACACACACAAATTTTTGACTACTTCATTTTTGCAAGAGCGCAAGTAGAGTAGAGATAGACCAACGGCAAAAATCCTAAATGCGAATTCACGATCTTAGCTCCGCCTGAATCATGGTCAACTAAAACTACTGTAAATTAAACATAAAACTATAGCTCCCAACTATGGTCCAAAACTAAGGCTCGGTTTAGGTGGGACTTATTTTTAAATGACGCAGTTTTAAGTTTTGCCTTAGAACATAAATGAATAACAAAAATCTTAGATAAAGCCGAAAAGAATTGGATTATTCTTAATTATGTATTAAACTTGTGACATGTGGACTATAGTTACAGTACCTACTGGATTATAATTTTATGGTTTTACGTTAGTTAATATACTTTTTGTTTGATAACAATTTAATTATTTATTGCCAACATCTGCATAACGTAAGCTGTAAAGTCCAAAGACTGGTTTAATCATGACATCAACATTCGCAAAAGGAATAATCTCGTTGGTGCCAAGATTTAATGCTCCCAATCCCAATCAATGCAGCAATCATAAAACGCCATAAATATTTTGGCGAAATGGCCGTTACACGGAACATTTATCGTGGCTCTTTTTAACTTATTTTACAAATTATTTTGACAACGCATGCAACTTCAGATTCAGACGGAGAGCTGGCTACGTGTGAGCTGGCCAAAGTGGTAGAGGTCAAAAAATGCAAATAACTTAAAGAAAATAAATCTTAGATGCAACATTATTCAGCTCGTTTGTGGTGCGCGTGCCGCGGCCGCTGCAGGACGCCATCGCGAGTGCAGACTTCTGGCCGAAGGGTGTTGTGTTTCGGCGGTTCCGGGGCACTCTGCCGAATCCTGCACCAGATCAGACGACGCAACGGAGCCATGAAGTTACATCGCCTAGATCAAACTAGTCTTAAGTTATTTTATATGTTTTGATTTGTAGTTCGCAGTGCTTTGGTTTTTACTGTAATGCTATGTAACGAATAATTTGATTAAATACCTAATAAATAATAATTATGGGAAATTATGTAATTTATTAGATTATATTATACCTATACTTAGAAGTTTCTGTTGGGGTAAAGAAGTGCCAAATGATGTATAATGCAATTTATAGTTAGTCGCCTACTGTTTTTGTTTCCGCAATAATACAAAATCTTTTTCTTCTAATGTTAAAATACAGACCCTGTCATCTATAAATGACACAATTTCAGCAGTTTTTACCTATTGGTAATGGTATAACTTATTTCCAACTGATAAACTGCCAGATGCCCGGATCTAGCAATAAGGATGAAAGCAATGTAACTAGTCAGGTTTCATTGCTCTTATTGTTGTGTCATATTTGACGTAGCCAGCTCTTAGTCCTTATTGTCCATAAGAGGCATCAGGGCTGAAAGGTGTACCAATTTAGATTTTTAAAATACATCTTTTAAATAAAGTTTTATATTGATGTAATTACTTACGCCTGTTTCTAAAATATTTATAAACGCAAGAGGTGTCACGGATCGATTATCATCAAATGAAATTAATATCATATTTTAAAGTCTGAATGTATCTTTTAAACTGTTTTCGAAAGGAGTAAAAAGGACACATTTGACTCATATAATTAGAAGCTATCACGATTAAATTATATAATACTATGAATTTTATATGTAGGTACTACTTAGACTTATTTTGAGAGGTCTTCAACCAAAAACATTCCATTACCTTTCAAAGATCATTTATTTAAAAATGCACATAATAAATAAGCAAAACGTTCATTCGAATTGGCACTAAAATGAAATTGCAGAAATATTTTATAACCCTTTGAATGTTTTATTCTTAAACGGAAAAGGTTTATCATAAACAAATAAGGTATCTGGTTTTATAGACTAGCACGTGTTTTACCACTTAGACCAAATGTACCTTGAATAATAGTACATTGTGCAACATGGGGCGTAAGATGAATATTACAAACGAGAGTCTAGTTAAATCGCGACGGCTTGCCGGAGCGATTTAACTAGACTCGGGTTTGTAATATTCTTCCGCCCCGAGTTACACACAATGGTTTTCATCACAGTTGCGAGGAAAAAAAACAAAGATAAATTCAAGAAAGTTAATTAGGCAGCAAAAGTTGAGAACGTACATGACAGCGCTCAGCCCCGCGCATGCGCCGTTGCTTAGCAACGCGGTACAAACATTCCGTGCGTTTTGTTATTACGACATATTTTTCGAACTAGAATGGCTAAACAACCAGATTTTGCAAAATTATTATAACAATATTTACCAAAATTAATGATAAATATTTTAAATATTAAAAATAATGAAGAAATTGAAACGTATAGATTGTGTGTGATGTAATTTTAGAATATAGCTAAATTTTAAAGATGAAATTAAACTTTTTGAATTTTTGGCTGAACAATCTGAACATCATACCTCCTTAGTTCTGAAATGATGTACAAAATCAGTTGCAAATTTTAAAACGAGAGTCATTACTCTCTTGGGGATAATAATCTCGCCATTACTCCCACGGGAACAATTTAGGTCATTTTGTCCTTCTGTATACAGGCAGGAAATAACACCATTTACGAGCAGGTGTGATGAAAATATAAATTGATTTACGGATATCCTTTTACTACTTAGTCAATGTTTAAAAGTGTCCGCAATCGGCTACTTTCCTATGAAGTCAAATCAGCTAATCTTTAGGAAACGTCAAAACGGTTTGTTATCTATAATTATGGAGTTTATACGGGCGAAAATATGTTACACCTGGATTTTCCCGTGTATTTGTGAAATTTTGGTTTTACGAATGCAACGAAACAATTAAGTTTATTTATTTGTAAGTAGCATATTATCAAAATCACGTCAAGATGGCATCCCGTATTTCCCGTACAAACTAGCTTTTATTCGGGATTCGGGAGCATTTTATTCGGGAATTAGACCACGGAATTGGACAGAAGTGGTAGAGTCTACATGTCCGTAAAGTGTCTCGTGGAATGTATGAGCTCCCATATACTTAAACCACGAAACTTCTTTCGGGCCAGACTCTACGACCCCGTTCTGAGTCCTTCCTGGTGCTGCAAGCATCATGATAAGCACATTTGCAACAGAAGCGACAGGGAGCGGGCTCTTTTTGTGAATTTTAGTTTTGCCTTGTATTTATTTTCTTTTCCTTTTTATTAAATTATATGTGTTGTAATAAATACAATTTAGGAATTATTTCTACGTTAACGTAATGTAGTTCGAGTATCAAAAGGGGCCAATCAGAATGATCAAACTTTCTCAAAAAGTGCTGTGAAATATCCCTGACTGACATTTTATTAGTAACATGTAGTAAAGTTTCTTTGGACTGTATGCTCTGTTCGTGATTTTAATTTAAAACCCTGTAGGATTAATATCCTCTACAATCAGCGCAAGTATGACACAAAACTCGCGTGCGATTTCGAGACATTGCCGTCTACGTAGGTGCAACAAAATCAATCGACGGATCAAAAACCGCAATGTAGGTATTATTTATAAATCGCAGGTGAGGGCTTGTGCACAAATCACGCGAGGTTCGAAAGGGGGGGGGAGGGGGTCCCGAAAAAATCACGATAGATCACGTGGGGGGTGGGGGGGTACATGGAGACCTCACGTGTATTTTCTATAATGAACGAAGCCGTGAAAAACATAAAAAACTAAGGGATCGTATGACAAAATAGGCCGACCAACGCGCATTCTAACGCGGCGAACTATAGCGAGATCCCAAAGGGAAGTTCTTTGTGTAATGCGGGAAAACGACGACGGCGTGTCGTGTGGCAAGACGAAGACGATGTCGAAGGATGTATGCCCGCTACCTGCCTGCCTGAAGATGTGTGCCCTGTTGTAACGTTTAGAGACGGACCAGAACAATCCCTGGACCGACGAATGATTTAATTTCAAAACAGGTTTAATTATATTAATAAATATGTCTATTTTACTGCGCTATAAGCCAAACGGTAAAAAACGGAACCCTTATAGATTCGTCATGTCTGTCCGTCCGTATGTCACAGCCATTTTACTCGGAAACTATAAGACGTATCATTATCAAATTTTTACATAAAGTGTATTCTGTGTGCTGCTACTTAGATATGTAGGTAAATTTCTGAAAAAAAAATCATTTTAGAGGGGGCACTCCATACATGCAAGTAATTGTCAAAAAATATTTTTTTACCAAATATCAACATGATGCACATCAATCGATAGGTCTTTAGAAATAACATTGAGGTTTTTAAAAAAAAATTGATTAAGTGGATATATTCAGAAATAATGACTCCGAAAGTAAAAAAAATTGAACCTTATTTAAGTCCAAATATTATGGAAAAATTCAAGAAGAACTTTTGAATAGGTATTCTTTCAACGAACATTTTTGAGTTATCTCCAAAAAACTACCTACTTAGGCAGATACGATCTTGCGATATTAATTTATTCGATAGTAGCTACGGCCGGTTTTTATAGATAATGGTACGGAACCCTTCATGCGCGAGTCCGACTCGCACTTGGCCGGTTTTTTTTCTTGTACCCGTCAGTAGCACCTGTAATATAAATGTAATAAAAGCTAAAATTAAATCGGCGAATGTAGAACTTTGAAAAACCATACCTATTACCTCAAAATAAGAGTCAACTTTTCAGAGATAGTAGTAAAAATTACAGAAATACATTTGTGCATCAACGGATACTAAATATATGGCAAATACTAGTATAACATCACATTAATTGCGAAAATAGAAAAATAAACAAGATTTTCGAATATTTAATTTCAAAATTAGGTCGAGTAAAAAAAATTCAATAAATATACGCGAGGTTAGGTGGGGGAGGGGAGGGGGAGCTTAGAACCTCACCAAAGATCACCAGGGGGGAGGGGGGGGGTCAAAAAGTAGCCAAAAAAACCTCGCGTGATTTGTGCACAAGCCCTGACTCTGACTAGTCGCTTACGTTTGCAGAGGCCTTTAGGAATGGTTTTGATTCTGTATGACGAGGATTTTCGGAACTGGTACCGGCTTTGTATAAAAATCAAGCCTAAGAGCCTAAAACAGGGACACTTTAATATTTCTTTGGCGCCATCAGACACGCATACTTAGAGCTAAATGATAATGGTGATTATAATGATAATGCATGTTATTGCTTAGGTTATGTCTTTCACATTACAGTCGCCATCAAATATATCGGAGCAGCCAAGGTACTCAAAAATATCTGAGCATGCACTTTATCGCCTTGACAATAGAGGCGTTGTTCAAATATTTGTAACTACCTTGGCCGCTCTCTCTGTACAAGCCGTAACGTGTTTCCTACAATGCAATGCATAATGAATAAGTTTCCTCCTCCTTTTGCTATTCTTGGACAGTGCACCAGTTATATCATTATTATGGTAATTTAAAAACAACTTCGACGCACTCGTATCTTCATATTTAGGTGGAAATGGGACTTTAGCCCGTGGTGTTAAGGTTTAAACTAGAAAAAAATGGAATCGACGCAAGATTGCACAATCTGAGGCTCCTTATAAATTTTCCTGGCAAAAATCCAGTTATTGGTGAAGCACGTTTGATTTTAGTTTTCGGATGCAGCCTGCTATGTACAGTCGCCATCAGATATCGGAGCGGCCAAGATGGACACAAATATCTGAACAACGCCTCTATTGTCTAGGCGATAAAGTGCATGTTCAGATATTTTTTAGTACCCTGGCCGCTTCGATATATTTGATGGCGACTGTACAGCCTGTTCAGGCGACTTTAATATTACATTTTGTTGTATGAAGCTTATTTTGTATTTTTTTTCTTCGTGGGCCGTTACTCATAGTAAATGTATCCACTAGGCTGACTGGAAATTCGGCAAGCCGGTAGGAATCGAGTTCTATGAACGCCCAGCCACTGCAGGGTATAAAAACAAACATATAAGGGGACTCCTCGTTAACACGTGGCAAATTTTGAAAATAGATTAAGTATGAGCAGAAATCATCCATGATTGTCATTTTATCGAATATCGGGTCATGCGTCACTTTCGCACTTACATACTTGTTAGAACGTGACAGCTATGGTGACATGCGATAAAATCCAACCATATTGGGCTGGCATCAGGTTGAATTTAGTTAGGGCAAGAAGCAGTTAATTAGAATAAGACTTTCTAAAAATTGTTAGGTTTTTCATGTGTAGGAAACACGCACCTTTGCAAAAAGGCCAAAAATTGTAGAAACTGAACTGAACCATTTGCGAAACGATTTATTATGGGAAAACGTTTATTTTAAACGTCAGTAAATCAGTTGATATGGATAATCTGTATGAAGATAACTATATAGATTAAGAATCATAAATCTCTTATTTTAAACGCCTATGTTTCAAAACTAATTATAATTTATATTTATTGCAGTCTCGCAATTTGCTAGATTTATGGGAAACGTATGCAAATACAAATTAAAATGAAAGAAACCGAATTATAACAATTAACGTTTGCTACCGCTAATTATCAGGTAAGTACCTAAAAGACGAAGAAACTATTTCATAAATTATAATTAAAGTAATAGGTAGAGGTACCTATAATTATTTTTTATTTATTACGATGGGATTATATCAAATTGAAAGACTAAGATTATCTTAGTCAGGTGGTGTTTACTATTCTTTTACGTTTTCCTATAAGTAAAAAAAATCATTAAAAAAAACTACATATTTCAATGTAGAGTTTGTCCGGAAAAAAAAGTGTCGTTTAGGTATCAGGTACATATGTATATGGGAACCAATTGGAACTCAAACATTCTACGACACGTTTTTTTTCCAGGCACACTCTAAATTATCCTGTACCAAACTTTAAATCGATAGCGTGACCAAGATATTTAGCGATTAGATGTAACAGACAAAGAAAGCATGAGAGTTATGCTGTTGTAATCTCTTAACTCAATTAATTAACTACTTCTGTCTTAATTTCTAATTACAATGCATAATAGTTAATCATAATTAAATAACACGTCTAAATTTCAAAACAACTTGCAAACTGCTTAATTAAAGTAAGCTGATAACATTTGAGTGATATGTAAGCAGAGTCATGTACCTACGTAATTATTTACATGAGTTTCTTCGCGATTATAATAGAAAGTGAATACTTTAAGTTATTCAATTTCGCGCGCGGGCACGCGGTGCATAACTACGGTAAGTGCTTCATTTTTAGGGTTCCGTACCAAAATGGTAAAAAAGGAACCCTTATTTTAAAATGTAGATAATACTAGTAGTCCGCCTCCAACTGAGAACTCGCGATTTACTTGCAAACGACTTGACCAGTAAAATAAGACCCATATGAAGATTTTTTCATCTTCTAAGTCCACAACCCCTTGATCGATCCAGCTCATAACCGGACTCTCAAATTTTATGTATCTCTGCTACAACCCCAAGAAATTTCATAAAGATCAGAAAAACGTTACTAAAGTTATCGTCGAACAAACTCTCAAAATCAATAAGCCATCGAAATGCCGAGACGTTTCCAGTAGCCAGAAGTTGTTTGTAAGAACTCGCTTCGCTTACACTCCCGCTCGTTCGATTATTTACATATTTATGTTCATATTTTACATATGTGGTTAGACTCCGCCGAACATTCGATACATACCAAGAGTTTCTTTAGATCTGAGGAACCTGGGTGAGTTTGCGAGTGTTGGCTAAACTTTTCTCGCAATGCTTGTGCTGGGATCAAATTTTCACGCAAACGAACCATTTAGCCAGTCCATGTTCTTTGAACGTGTAGACCATAAAGTCCGCCGCGGTTACTAACAACAACACTAGTCCTTATGCCATTGCAATAAAGTCTATGTAAGTAAGTAAATAAATTCGACGATGGTACGCAAATGTTCCCTTTAATTACTCCTCTCATTAACGAATGTGAATGTAGTTTTAATTGCGACAGGATCTAGCGAGAGCAAGTTATTTTTATCGCGCGCGAGTGAGTCGCTAATTACAAAAAGCGGGGTTAAATCACATTTTCGTACATCTCTGTATTGGATAATAAGTTTAAATATTTAGAAATAAAAGAAAACTACTTTTCCTTTATTCTAAACATTGTGGAATCCTTAGCAGACGTTCTGCTTAAGGGGCTACTTTGATAAATTATAGGTTTTTTCAAACGCTCTAGTGACTAAACGGGAAAAGGGACTGAATTTATTTTCGAATATATATTACCAGACTATATACTCTTGTTTTTGGCACAAGCCGAAACACGATTGCTGAAAGTTGCCTCGATAGAATAAAAATCCGAAGTTGGTTCCTTTTTCCCCTTATTTTTCCTGGCTTACATAAACTATTAGAGATTAAGCAATATAACTAAGTAAAAAATATGCTATTCTGGTTTATCTAAAAAGTCACAGAAGCAAAATTAGACAAAACTTTATAGATTCGCTTATTTATCGTAGTTTGGTCGAAAAGCCTGATCCTTAAGAGCGCTGCATCTCTTTCTTTCGTGAACGGGATTCATAAACGTGTCTCTAACGGATGGGCGTGGTTTGTCCGAATCGAGGAATGGCTTTAAAAATAAATTGCATGGGGTATCGTTCTTGGTGAATTCTCAATGAACTTGGGACTCCGATGGCCGGTTAAGAAGTATAAGACTTCTTCGGCAGATGTCGCTAGGCGTCAATATGTATAAATGATATGGTGGAGAAATTCGCAACCATCAGGTAAGTCTCAGTAGCTCAGTTGGTCAGAGTGATGGGCATGTTTCTCAGAGTCGCGAGTTCGAGTCTCGCCTGAAGCAGTAGATTTTTTTACTTTTCCTTTATTTCTAAACAGTGTGGTATCGTTAGCAGACGTTCTGTGTGGAGTTTGCATCTCGGGAGGAGGATGGGAAGTCTGGACGCGAATAGAGATTGAGAGTCCTGGTAGGACTGGTAGCAGTAGGGCCACACACTTAGTTTGTTTCCACAGGTTCATGGGCAACTAAAATGTAAATTATTATTTAGAATTCAATTATATGGATAAACGCAGTAATTTGACTATTGCGTCCAATAAACCTCCTCCTCTTGCAACTCTTAGGCTAGGAGTACAGTCACCGGCAATAGTATCTTCCTAATACACGAAGGCCGCACAAAATTGTGACAGGCTCTTATAGCCTTACAAATAAGAGCGTCACATATTTTTGCTGCCTTCGTGTAGGCAGATGCTATTGCTGGTGACTGTACTGTACACTGTACACTGGCGATGTAACTTTCAAAAATTTTTTTGTTTTTCTAGTTTATGTTTCACTACTATCAACGAGCTCACCTGAGATAACCAAGACAAATTTTACTATAAATAATACCTAAGTTGGACGGTGGTTACGAAATATTCTTAAAGAGTTCTCCTTTTTGCGTTTGATATCGTAGTCTGTTCTCCCATATAGTGGACTACACCAAATCCACGTGTAGACTAAACCACACATAATTGTATACGAGTATTATCTGCGCGCGCCAACCCCCCCCCCCCCCCCCCCCCCCCCCTTAAAGGGGAGGCCTATGTTCAGCAGTGGACGTCTTACGGCTGATATGATGATGATGATGATTATCCACTGCTGCTACTATAAAAAACCTGCTAATCCTCCCTCTAATATTAAATACAAGAGCGATACAGTACCACGTAACAAACTTTAGATGTTTGCGGTAGGCTCTAATGATGGATAACTACAGTTCAACTTAAATGGCACTAAAATGTGAAAAGGCAGGTTAACGACGATGCCCTATAACTGAACTAGACACTAATCACAAGGAGTGTAATAAAATAATCAATGGAGGTAAAGCAATAAGGTAGAAGTGCATACTTTTTAGGGTTCCGTAGCCAAAATGGCAAAAACGGAACCCTTATAGTTTCGCCATGTCCGTCCGTCCGTCCGTCCGCGATCTAACTCAGTGACCGTTAGCATTAGAAAGCTGAAATTTGGTTTGAATATGTGCATTAACCAAGCCGTCAAAACGGTAGAATAAACGTGAAAAATATATTTTGTTAGGGTACCTCCCGTACACGTGAAGCCCACTTCAATTTCAAGGGCGAAATTTTTTTTCGATCCAACCAAGTTGTGTGGGGTATCGTTGGATAGGCCTTTTGAAAAAAATTAGGGTCTTGTAACACAGTTTTTGGATTAAACTAATACTTTCGGAAATAATAGCTCCGAAAGTTTAAAACAGGGCGTCTCCCCCCATCTAACTTGTGAATCGTGGGTCCTAAAATTTTGAAAAAATTCATGAAACTGAGGCTTAATGAGTACCTTCAATGAAAACTATATTGAAATAAATCGGTTGAGCCGTTTTTGAGTTATCATTCAAAAACCCATAGTGAAAGGACGTAAGTAAAAATGACATAAGCGCCGCCAAATTTCCCGTAAGAAACGACCTTTTGAATTAATGGTCTCAGTTTACGGAACCCTACACTGAGCATGGCCCGACATGCTCTTGGCCGGTTTTTTTATTTATGTACGGCTACCATGAGTTTTGACATTGTCATTTTTCGTTAACGAGTAACGAATTATCTATCTGTGCATCTCGTTTACACTAAATGTTACAAGCAAGATGCGCAGATAGAACACTCTATACTCGTTCTCGAAAACGTCAATGTCATAACTCATGGTAAGCGTACTAAATCTACAATCAGTAGAAGAAATGTCTACGCTAATAATACAAAGGAAAGTATGTCTAAACTGCCGTCCAACTCTACTGTCATTAAGACTTGTTTATTTTTTGAGTGGTGTGTTAATGCACTTGACTGTACACAGATATGAAACACAACATGTGTCTTTCTCAATCTTAATTTACCCATAAACATGAAATCGACATTCATAAAGCTAAGCAAAATGTTCGTAAATTAAGTTAATTAAGCAAAATGAGTGGAAAGTAATCAGTTTCCAATATGCTACGTGATGTCCGTTATACTTTCGAGCTTCGAGCTTGTACGAGTTGGAAATATGAACACTGTTCGTAATTTAAATATACAACATACCATTTTGCATCGCATGGAGTGATTTGTCTACTAATGTGATTTTGTATGTGAAGACAGAAACTTATAGATCTGACAACTGACTGATGACTTCTTGTGACTGAAATGATTTAATTAATCATATGTTGGTTTAAAAGGAGTTTAGTAATTAGTACACATGTTGAATAACTGACGAACGCTTCTTATGGCACTTCAAGTTTTTTAGTAATTTGCTTCACAAACGATACCTATGTTATGTTACACTGGTTCAGTGTATTTTCTCTGTACAAAAAAAACAGATCGAGTCGGATAAAAGGAAATTGGTTAGGTAAGATATATCCATAGAGTACGTCGTAAGTACTTATAAATAGATATGGCTAGTTTACAGGTAAGCATTATGGTAACTATTTGAAATATAGCATTAAACAAACCTAAGTAATGACGCATATCTATGCAAATGTAATTGATTGAGTGATCGATCGGTCTGCGAAAGCCAATTTTCTCCATGCATGATGATCCTTTGCCTGGTTCGTCAGTTAAACAAACTTGGCCACGTGTTTACCGCGGGCAAATCGCACGGGTAATGACTCGGAGCAATCATTTCCATCTATTCACAAGGGCCTCCGTCCACTAACCTTACCATAGGCAACCGGTTATAGTCGAAAATATTATTGCATGAAAAAGGGAGCAATCATTTCCATCTATTCACAAGAATCACAAGGGCATCCGTCCACTAACCTTACCATAGGCAACAGGTTATAGTCGAAAATATTATTGCATGAAAAAGAGAGCAATCATTTCCATCTATTCACAAGAATCACAAGGGCATCCGTCCACTAACCTTACGAGAGACAACAGGTTATACTCGAAAATATTATTGCATGAAAAAGAGTGTGTAATCGTTAGGCTGCCTCTACATGATGGGCCGTCATAGGGACGCAGCTATACAACAGAACGAGATCGTAATATCGTTAGCTCCCTCTAACGCATAGCTGCGTCTCTATGATGGGCCATCATGTGGAGGCGCCATTAGACACACAAAATTTGTCCGTGGTAGTGGAAGAGAAAAGTATAGGTACTATCCCTTTTTACGGTGACTCTAACGGAACATAATGGTATTTTATACAATCATGACATTTAGATTATTAGGCCACGTAGCATACTGAAAAACTATTCATACTCATTAAGATACGAGATTGAAAAGATAATTTGTTATGTCGTGCCGTGCCCCATGCAAAGATCGCGATTATAATTGTTTTGGTCTATGAAGTCTTAACCCAAACATAAAATTGGAGCGACTCCACTTAACCTTCGAAGCCTTTCAGTGAAATCGAAAGCCCCATACTAAACTGCCTTCATTAACGTAATTTTTGAAAGGTGCGTGATATAACACATTAGCATTGTGTGCCAAATTGATCCAAATTATTTTATCTGATATAAAATTCAATCTGAAACTGGATACATATAAGTCGTATTTGTACGTTCGAATTACTTTAGGTGACGACATTTCTATTAAAATTTGACATAACGATAAGAGTAGGTAGGTACATGCCTACTGTTATCGTCATGTCAAAATTTAATGAAAACAAGAAGTTTACATAAAAATATGACGTTTTAAAAATTTACGCCCTTTACGTGCATCTACGCCAAAATTCATGAAAGTAACATTTTAAATCCGATTTTACATTCAAATTAGTGTTTTGTATCGATAGCAAGATGGCTAAAAACATACCTATGTACAAAAAATATATAATGCATAATGTATTTCCATCGGGAAAACTCGGATCTCAATCGGAATCCGACGGTACCCGAAGTGATTGCTATATTAAATCAATGTTTCGCACACACACATTTGACACTAAATAATAAACTTCCATATTAGTGAATATGTGACATCCGAGTTTTCCCGATGGAAATGAGTCAATCGACTTTTTATAGCGCCTGGTTGCTATGGTTACGTCCCTTGGACAACCAAAGATTTTCTATGAAATAGTATGAGGATGTCCCTCGGACAACGGGGACAGAGTAAACAACATTAAAAAATTGATTCGCCCAAATACATTATGCACTATCTCTACTTAGGTTTATTTTCATAATAACTCTCCAAATTACTAGCTCGGTCGTGTTTTACCGATAAAGCTATCATTTACAATTGCGCTGATTGCCTCCCTTTCTTAAAAAAAAAACACTATATGTAAATAGCGTCATCGTAACATGCAGCTTCATAAAACGCGATGGTCACCCCCGTCAGTAGAAGATCGCCCTAACCCTTAATGTAATGGGTAGCGGTTCCAGTTACCGAGAAGCTGCCTGACCTACTCACGGGTAGCATGCGCATGTCTAGATTATACCTAGCTCATCTTACTAACCTAATCGACTCGTACGTGGTTTTACATCGTAGATATCGCACAGTAGATTCCACACTGTATAGCTCTCTTGATCTCTTCTTGGAGATATCGATTTTTAACATGATCGGACCAAAATTAAAGGATCAAGGTGGCAGCCGTTTTTGTACAGTCGACTGCAAAGAGATGTATCCATATAAGGTCCAAAAGTGGATACATCTCTTTGTAGTCGACTGTACCTACCTACTCAATTTTGAACTTCATATATCCTATCAGAGCAGGTATCAATTTTAGTCAATTGAACTAATAATGAAGAATTTTAGAATGGCTGTTTTTACATTTTCGATCATTTCCCAGGCGGCAATTTAAAAATACATAGTAACGTCGTGCTCTGCCCGTGACTTCGCGTTATATTATTTGTATGAGTGGGTACGTCATGACTCATGAGCTATAACTATAAGTACCTACTATTAATTGCATCCTAAGTAATTTTTCAAAATCATCATACTTTTTACCGAACATCATAATTGTATTGCCGAATTTCACTTGGCAACCAACTTTTCGCAGATGTTTCATTTGGCCGAATAACTTTTACCAAATAATAATCTCGCAACCATTTCATTTCCCAACCCAGTTGGGAAATGGAAATTACTTACTAAGTTGAGTTAGGTTAGGTTGGTATTGTCTAGATATCTTAGCATAAGTTAGTTAAGTTTTTTAAGTCAATTTTATTTATAGGTATGTACCTACATAATATTATGTAATTAAAAAAATGATCTATAACAAAATAAAAAATGTAAAGTTGGGAAATGAAATTTGGCCAAATAAAACTTCTCCGAAAAGTTGGTTGGCAAGTGAAATTCGGCAATACTATTTTCGTCGAAAAGGCAGAACACCAATTGAAGTAAACAAAGGTAAATCAACTGTTTCAATTTAAAATGGTTTAATTTTTTTAGAATTTAATAAACACTATAACTAGGACCGTGGCCTTCAAAAATAGTATTAGCAGTGGCGGTGGGTCAAAAAATTTCTTAGGCAGCCGGAGCTTAATTTGGTTTAAAATTCTTCATGAGCTGTAAAACTGGAAATGCTGAAAAACTGGTCAGGTGCATGAAAATTAGGCAAGCAGCCGGGAATCATGTTCTATGGACGCGCCGCCACTGATAGGTAGAAGATTTCTCTAAAAATGTTCAGTTTTGAAATTGTTACCTAAAACATGAACGGATAAATTTAGTTAGTTCAAGTTTTGAGCATGATATTCATTAAATGAAGTATTCATGCAAACTGAATGTTTTGGAATGCAGCCTAAAAGATGAACTAGTAAATTCTCGTAGTTCAAGTTTTAGGTATAGTTATAGTTCTGTTAGGTGAACAGTCCCGTTTCCATATTAAAGTAATCCCCATAATAATAGAGTGAAACAAAAAAAAAATTTGTTCATGTTTTAGTCATAAAATCAAGTAACAAAAAGCAATTTAAAACATAAATGGTGTATGTTTTTTATGAGAGTAAGAATTTGAAAAAAACTAACCCCGGCCCATAAGTTGAACGCTATTAATCCATTGCAAGAATGACAAAATATTAGAACCATGACTTAAACAATGAATCCCAGCTACGCTACAACTCATTAATGTGCAACTCCATATCTCTCAATAATAAGTATCATTTCTTTGATTTAAATAAATTCATTGAGCGCTTTTGGCTAATCCCCGGGAAGATATTTTTGCCGAAGAAATATACTACGACTCTTATTGATTTGTTGGCCTTTAATATTGAGCCAAATAGAAATAATAGTGTTATAAATAGATCTCGGCAAGCGAACAGCGCCACAATGTCTTTTTCACATTTAAACTAGATTGTCGGACAGCGGGAAAACATCTGAATATGAATGTTGTGCATCAGAATATTCAGGGTTTTTCCAGCAAAGAGTTAGAGATAGGTTTATTCTTAGATAATAATGATGTACAAATTATGTGTATTACAGAACATTGGCTAAAAGAAGAACATTTAATTTTTGATTTTATTAACTTTAAATTAATCAGTTTCTATGCTAGAAAATCTGCCATTCATGGTGGTTCCCTTATAATTGTTAAAAATGGCCTGAGATGTAAAGAACGGAAGGATGTTGTAAAATATTCCATAGAGAGAATTGTAGAAATTTCTTGTGTAGAATTAGAAAGTTATATTGTTATTTGTGTATATAGACCACCAACAGCGGCCGCAGCTGATTTCAACACATTTGAAAATACCATGGAAAATGTGCTGAAATTAGTGACTAATAACCGAAACTGCCGAAAGCATGTTATAGTCTGTGGAGATTTTAATGTTAATTTGCTTGAATCTTCTATTAATTCTATTAAATTGCTATGTTTATTTAAGTCGTTTAATATGTTTAATTTGTTCTTTGAACCTACCCGGGTGGGTGTCACTAGTGCAACATGCCTTGATAATATTTATTGTAACTGTGAATGTCTGGATAAGGAAATATTTAACTGTTTTAATTCTGATCACAGCGGTCAAAGGGCATCTTTTATAAAGCCAATTCAGGAAATTCCACAAACTATAACATATAGACCCATTACTGGTTATCGTTTGGAATTATTCAAAAAAGAAATTCAAAATCATCTCTCCACACTGCCTTATTCACATTTTTATGAGTCAAATAATTTGTATGAAGATTTGTTTAGTATGATTCTTTGTCAATTTAATAAACATTTCAAACTGAGAACTATTAGTGGGTCAAAAACTAAAGCTAAAGCAAAGTTTAGTGAATGGGCTACTGTAGGTATTCATAAAAGTAGAAAGAGGCTTTATGAACTTTATGGAGAGAGAGAAGTGAACAAAACTTCAGATTTTCTGGACTATGTAAAAAACTATTCAAAAATTTTCAAGAAGGTGTGTTTAACTGCTAAGGCGAACTATACTAGTGCAAAAATAAAAATGTCGGACAACAAGGTGAAAACAGTGTGGAATATTATTAATAAGGAAGCTGGTAAATGTAAATCACGCGATTGTCAAGTCAACATTGTCTCGGAGGAACAACAGGTCATGTCAAATGACGATGTTGCCTCGGCATTCGAAGATTATTTTTCTAACATAGCATTAAATACCACAAAATGCCTACAATCATCTTCGTCTCAAGCTCATTCCTTACTTTGCGCTAATATTAAGAAATGTAATACGATCTTTGAATTTGACCTAGTGGATTCCGAAAAAATTGTAAAGTCATTCAAATCACTCAATTTAAAGAAAACTGAGGACTTATGGGGAATATCAGTTGTAGTCATCAGCAATATCATAGACGACATAGCGCCTTACTTAGCCATCATTTATAACAATTCAGTTTCACAAGGTGTTTTTCCAGATCTAATGAAATGTAGTAAAGTCATACCTCTATTTAAATCGGGTGATTCTAGTGATCTAAATAATTTCCGACCGATATCGATACTTCCTGTACTAAGTAAAGTCTTTGAAAAGATAATGTTAAATGATCTACTGGGGCACTTCAACAGACATGGACTGCTTACAAGCAATCAGTTTGGTTTCACAAAGGGACGTTCCACAACCGACGCTGCTGCAGAACTCATTAAACATATTTTCAATGCTTGGCGAGACAAACGTTATGATGCAATTGGTATATTCTGTGACCTTTCAAAAGCTTTTGATTGTGTAGATCATAGAACGCTCATTCTTAAATTAGAACACTATGGTCTTTCAGAAAATGCCCTGAGTCTCATGTCTTCTTACCTTAGCAATAGAACACAAACAGTTGTTGTAAATAAAACCCAGTCTAAAGGGACTTTAGTCAAATTAGGAGTGCCACAGGGTTCCATTCTGGGCCCATTCCTGTTTTTGGTTTATATAAATGATTTACCTTGTGTAGTACAAAACCTTTGTGGTATGATTTTGTTTGCCGATGATACATCTTTAATTTTCAAAGTTGAACGGCAATCCAATGATTTATCTGTAATTAACAATACACTAGCTGGCGTACTAAACTGGTTTACTACTAACAATCTGTTACTTAATGCTAAGAAAACTAAATGTATTCGATTTGTTTTGCCAAACGTGGCACCAATGGACACTAATATAGTTATAAATGGTGAATGTTTAGATATAGTAGATAAAACTGTGTTCCTTGGTTCAACGTTGGACAAAAATTTACAATGGAGTCCTCATATAAAAAAACTCGCTCTTAGACTAAGTTCAGCCGCTCATGCCGTTAGAAAAATTAGACAACTGACTAATATTGAGACAGCTCGCTTAGTTTATTATAGTTATTTTCATAGTGTAATGTCATATGGAATTCTGGTTTGGGGCAAAGCAGCTGACATACAGACTATTTTTGTTTTACAGAAAAGAGCCATTGGCTTTATGTATAACTTAAAGGCAGGTACATCAATTAGAGAATTATTTAAAGAAATTAATATTTTAACTCTTGCGTCCCAATATATCTATGATAATATTATTTTTGTTGTAAAGAATTTACACACATTCAAGAAGAATTCTGACATCCACAGCTATAACACTAGAAATAAAAACAAGCTTGCTACCAGACGATGTCGTGTCCGCAAAGCATATAAGTCATTTTTTGGCCAGGGTATTCATATTTATAACAAGTTACCCGTTACCCGTCGATGTTTTGAATCTATCATTTCCCGCTCTTAAGAAATACTTGAAAAAAACTTTAATGTCAAAGGGTTATTACAGGGTCGAGGACTATATGACAGACATATATGCATGGCCCAAACCAGAATCTATAAAATCATCTAACATTTAGAGGACACAGTTCAAGTAAGAAAGAATATCAAACGTATTGCGAAGCAGTCAGATTTGGATTTTATTTTTATTTTTCATTTTAATTACACAATAGGCAGGTACATGTCTGTCTCTCAAGCTGTTTTGATATGCCTTCTTGAAGAACTACGCATTATTGTATATAGTATCTTTAATGTATTTGTAGTACTGTTTTGAAAAAATAAGTCCCGCCGAGTTTCTTGCCGGTAATAAGTAATACTTCTCGGGTCAGAGGTGTAGGGTTAGAACCGGTGGTAGTTTCTTTTCTCTCTGACGTTCATAAGTGCATTGTAATGTGCCTAAATTGAAGAATAAATATATTTTATCTTTATCTTTTATCTTTTATCAGCGAATCAGTATCGCTATCCAGCGAGGCAACGCAGCCAGCCTTATGGGCACCTTGCCAAGTGGCAGCGATATAGGGGACATCTGTACATATAGTTTAGGTACCAATAGTTTTTAAGTTAGGTCTAGGTAGCGTTATAAGTTGTATATTTATGTTGTTTTTTTTTTATTGTTTTCATGTGTCATTTGTGTTTAATTTTAAATAAAGCTATCATCCTTAAAAAGAAAAAAAAAAAAAAAAAAAAAAAAACAATGAATATTTCATAACATAAGTTAAAATATGCTATACAAAGTCATGTAAGTTTATCATTAAAATTTATAAATTTATACGCAATTATATCTTTAAATATTGAACCATTCTTGATAAGATTTCCATACAAAGGGCGATTTTGGCGAGAGGTATAGATTTGGCGAGCTCTCACGACCTCATACTTGGATTTATTATTTTAGAAGTTAAAGTCAGTATCGGGAAAGTATTGCAGTTTCAATAAAATAAAATAAATACAATATTAAGGCCGAATGTTCATCTTCTAGGGGTCGTTAAGCTTTATATTTGTTTTGCCTTCTTTACGTTTTCGGCGCCTTTATAAGCCATAATTTTCCGCCATTCGAGATCAAAAGCAGCGATTTAAAAAATATATATAATAAATGTAACCCGTTTTTCGGCGCCTTTATCAGGTTTCATTTCGCGCCTTTCAAGATTAAAAGCAGTGATTAAAAAAATTGTCCTAAAATTCCCAGTTGCTTGAAAAAAAATTTACAAAGAACGTTACGTTTTCATCGCCTATATCAGCCCCTATTTCGCGCCTTTCAAGATCAAAAGCAACGATTTATAAAATAAATAATAGAATGCAATCCTGATAAACCAAATCGCTTAGAAAAATATAAAGAACGTTTCTTTTTGGCGCTTTTATTTCGCGCCCTTCAAGATTAAAAGTAGCGAGTCACGTCTGATGAAACAAGTTGAAATAATAAAAATACCAAAAATTATATACCAAAAGGTAAAGTTACCACCCGCCGTCGCACCACTCCACTCCAAACGTACATATTTTGCGCCCGCGCCACACTTTTCTTTTGCCATTTTGGCGCCCCCCTGCCATCCGGCGCCTAGAGCGCCCGCTCCACTCGCTCTACCCTAGGACCGGCCCTGAAGATATACCATCTAGTTGTAACAAACATGGGATCTGTGCTACACGTGTATGTTAGAGATTACTAACAAGCATTTTAGTAATGGAGGAGATTTCTCTATTTCTCTGAAACTAGAGTGGACTGTCCGACAATTTGAATAATTAACGTTCTTTTAATTTAATAAAATGATTACGAAATAAATATTGTAGTTAGTTCTCAATATTTCCTGCGTCTATTATCCACGGTTAATAAGAGTCGCCAAGACGCTCGCGTGAACTACAATATTTATTTCGTAATCATTTAAAAGTAATCATTTATACGTAAAGCTACAAATAAACTATAGCAAAAATAAGTTTTGTATGTAAATCTATAACTGGCTGTATTTTCTTTGTATTACAATTTTTAGTAACGAAAACGAATTTATGATGGCAGTAGTTGTCCGCCGATAACTTGATAAAAAGCTGACAACTTGACACATTGTCATGTTTTGCTGTGTGAATGTGTCAAGTTGTCAGGTTTTTATCAAGTTATCGGCGGACAACTACTGCCATCAATAAGCCTGCTGTACTACTAGAATGCCCATGCCAAATTTCATGGTTCTAAAGCATGTCGTTTTAAAATGAGAACTAAACTACGTTTGTATGGGAACGCGAGTCCACGCAAGCGTCCTGGCCTAGGGTTTGCTCCCGGGAAATACCGGAACCGAAAGTACCGGGAATTCCCGGGATTTCGAGTCGTGTAAAGAACCGGGACTGGAAAATAAAAATCCCGGTACTTTCGGGATTTTCGGGAAAAACATTTTATACCTTTTTTGGGTTCATTTATTCTTCGAAGTTCAAATATTGCATCGTGTAATGTTTTAAATAAATGCGGGCTGTCCAACCGGCGGCCGTGGTCGCGGTGGTCGCCCGCCAGGCGTTAAGCTACCTGGCGCTGAGGGCAGCTACCGGATTTGCGTTAACAGATTTTGGAAAAAACATTCAGGGTGCGAGACATAGGTAATTTTTGACAAACTTACTTTACTTTACTTTTATTAAATAAATAAAATAAATAAATAACCTTTTTCACGCCACCTGCTCGGAAATGTGGCAAAAGAAGATCAAAATCCAAGCTGGAAAGTAAGCAATTGCTGTAGCATCTGAACAACCACTACAAGAATTGCTATTTTGCAGCAATGAAATGTCATAGTAGAAAAGTAAAATCCAGATGTCATTGCATTGGACCCGCCAATGAGATTCATTTAAAACATTAAAAAGGTCTTTTTTTGGCACCACTGTTTCATTCTAAAATAAAATAAGGTTGTTTATCGAACCAATTTACTCGTTTAAAAAAAAGAAACGTCGAAATCATTCAGATCACCCTTAAGGCGTTTTTACCTTTTTAACCGTTTGTGGTTTTCTATCAAAGAGTGGGTAAAGAGTGAACCGGCTATTAGACATGGCAACTTGCAGGGTCCAATCTGTTGTGTACCCTGCCTCTCCCTCTCCCTCCTTCAGCTCCCTACGGGCCCTACCTTTAATTATACCTACCAACCTGACAGATTGGGCCCTGCAGGTTGCAATGTCTAATAGCCGTTTGAGTCGGATTGAAGCAGACATCGTAAAACGCTTCTTAAAAGTGAAAAAAAAAGTAATAAAGGTGGAGCGAGAAAAATACATATTGAATTGGATAATGTTTGACTGAAAAACAAGAAAGTTGTATTTATTCAGTAAAAATGAGTTCAATAAGTGTAGAAAATGTTATTAATACGCTGGCGCCCACCGAAATTCAAGAAACTGCACAGGCGTAGAAATTTGTTACCAGTGAAATCGCGTCCTAAATAAGAAGGCCCATGAACAGTGATATTTTTGTATACAATATAATATCCGACGAACAATTCATATTATGGAAGGATGGCGAAAAGAAGCATTTATTTGCAGAAAGTTACATGCTCGTTTACTTTATCGTGCTTGTGAAAAGCATATGAACCGTCAATATACCTATAAATAGTATCTATTAAAGTGTTTGTATATGCCAATTAATTTTTTATTTTATTTCCTCACAGTAGTCGTGAAAAGCACTATGTAATGTCTCGGCCGAAAGCGCTATAGGTGGACTCGTATCTTCGAGGGCCTCCCCTGGCGGGTCGGTCCTCGAACTAACTCGTTCCACCTATAGCTTACTTTCCAGCCTCTACAACAATGTACTATTTTTGTAGCCATTGGATCCCATTCCTATCCAGGATCAAAAGATTGTATAGGCCCAAAAAAAAATCCGGCTAAAGGAGCCACAAATCGAGGAATTTTTTTCCCATACATTTTGTATCAAAACGAAAACTTTAATTTTTCACGTGTTGTTTTTTTATGCCAATCGATTCCATTCCTATCCATTATCAATTGTTTTCTAGGAGCCAACTAACGGTAATGTACTAAAAAGACACAAATTAAAGTTTTTTTTTTCATACATTTACTATAGACAAAAAGTGAATAAAATTTATATTTGTTCTATCACGCAGATACACACGTTTAAGGACCATAATACTGTATGACCTCATTACAGTAAAAGCATTTAAAATATCAAACAGGGATTTTAAAACAGTAAATGTATGTAAAATTGTTCTTCAATTTGTGGCTTTTTGGTACATTACCGTAAGTTGATCCTATAGAAACTATTGATACTGAACAGAAATGGGATCGATTGACATAAAAAAATAGCATGTGAAAAATTAAAGTTTTCTTTTTCATACCAAATGTACGGGGAAAGCTTTCCTCGATTTGTGGCGGATTTTTGGTTTCATACAAGCTTTTGATCCTGGATAGGAATGGGATAAAAAGGCATAAAAAAAAGGTTGTCAAAAATTATATTTTTCTCGCACCATGTTTTTTCTAAAATCTGTAAACGCCAATCTTCATAAATTTGAAATCGAGGGAAGGTCTTCTAAGGCCATGATCGCGTAGCTGAGGGCAGCACGGGATCCGGTAGCTGCCCTCAGCGCCAGGTAGCTTGACGCCTAGCGGGCGACCGCCGTGACCACGGCCGCCGGTTGGACGGCCCGCGTTTATTTAAAATATTACGCGATGACATTTTTACTACCTAAATCATCAGCGTCAGAGGTTTTAGAAGATTTTTCCCGAAAGTACCGAAATTACCGGGAAATCCCGGTTCCATTATTGGCTAGTACCGAAAATCCCGGTTCTATGAAACAGTACCGGTACTGCATTCCCTAGTCCTGGCGACTCTTAAATAAAATATGTACCATATTAGTAAAAAAATAATTAAAAACATATATTATAGCTTTTGCGTCGACTTGGCAAAGAAATGGCATCATTTTGGAACCCGGAAAAAAGATCTTGTTGGAATATGATAAATTATCATGCTATATTAGTACAGCTGACGCCAAAGATACGTAAACACTTTCACCTTTATACCCCTTTGTAACAAGCAAGATGCAAAAGTGTAAACATATCTTTATATTTATATAGACAAACTGACAAATAACAACGTTAATTAAGTCGTTAACAGTTACTCTTTACCGCAGAAACAGTAAGAAAAGTAATTAGGAACTCCCAAATTGTCTCGAAGAAACCATTATCAGTTAGATTAATGATGATATATTTTCGTATAGTTAATCTAATCGTCGAACTATCATGTTGTTTGTTCTCGTATTGTACCTTCAGTTTCATGCAATATGCAAAACATTTGAAAGCAACGCGCAAACATAAACGACGTTGGCGAATGGGGGGGGGGCATATTTTTTTGGGATTAAGTACAGGCTTTTGTTCCCATAGAAAACTTTGTTCAGTATGACCTTTTTTTTTTTTTTTTTTCGAGGGGAAAATCCTTTATGGATACTTCCGCGCCACGGGGCAGCGCGAAAGTTATGTCGGAGTCGCACCGACTAAAAACCCCCCGAGGGTCCTCCTCAACGCCATTTGGACGGCTCCGGGATCTCTACTGAACGCGCCGGTGCCGCCCTGAAGTTATGCCCTTACGGTTTTCAGCCTGTTTGAGGATCACAGCCCCGTACTGTGACCCTTGACTACCCCAAGGTTCCCTTTTAGTCGCCTCGTACGACAGGCAGGGAATGCCGTAGCCATATTCTAATGCCCGGGCTACAGGGCTCTTGTTCAGTATGACCTAGCAATGTTGTACAAGTTGCAGAACATTCTCAAAATAATAATAATTGTGTATCCCTTTGCATTTAGATTAAATTGTCTAAAAGGGCTTCTGCGCTGTTGGCTTCGGCCCCACGCAAGCCTACCAAAGGTCCGGGACCCCATGGTCCCGAGATATGGAAAAGACATACAAATAATAATAAACCCGCGGGGGCAGCTTGTGGCGAGCTGACGGTGAGTGGCGACACCGCGGACCCCTATTCCAGAGGGCCCTTTCCATCTGGCCCTCGCCTCTGGGCTTGCCTTAAATGGCCGGCCAGAGTGGAGTCGCAAGAGCGGGACCTATGCTCCAGGTTGGAAGTGTAAAATGTCATAACGCCGGCGGCCTGCTGAACGGAACACCGGGATCTGGCTACCGCAGACTCACCTCTCGACAACCTCACAGCCACTCTCAAGTGTTGCGCCGTTGTCGCACCGTGCGTGCGGCCATTGCGGGGCCCACTCAATGAGTTGGCGAGTCACCACCTGCCTTTTACAATTTTGAGTCTGATTGTCACGGCAGGTGTCCGCTAGTCTCCTCCCATAACCCAGTATCCAGTCCATCCAACATTCAAACCAATAGCCTTATGACCTTAGTTTCCATCGCAGCACAAAAGTGCTGCACTGCAATAGTCTTTGCACCTGGCGGGGACCATCTCCGGATGTAACATATTGTGCACTCGGGGATGGTATCCGCCACGTGTATCCCTTGCTTTTAGATTAAATTGTCTTAAAGGGCGACTGCGCTGTTGGCTTCGGCCCCACGCAGGCCTACCAACGGTCCGGGACCCCATGGTCCCGAGATATGGAAAGGACATACAAATTATAATAATATGTTAGCCTCTATACGTCCCACTGCTGGGCACAGGCCTCCTCTCATGCACGAGAGGGATCAGGCTATAGTCCCCACGCTGGCCCAAAGCGGGTTGGGAACTTCACATACACCTTTGAATTTCTCCGCGGATGTATGCAGGTTTCCTCACGATGTTTTCCTTCACCGTATAGCGATTGGTAAATATCAAATTATATTTCGTACATAAGTTCCGAAAAACTCATTGGTACGAGCCGGGGTTTGAACCCGGGACCTTCGGATTGAAAGTCAGACGTCGTTACCGTCAGGCTACCAACGCTAGGCTACATTCTCAAAAATTCAGTAATATTCTCGGAAATTTCCTAAAACTTACACGAGAATTTAAATTAAATTTCCAATGAGAACATTCCCTATGGGAATTATCAAAAAATATATAATTAGTATTATTTTTATAAACTCCGGAGAGATGTTGGCTTACTTTGCGTGTTCTACCGTCTGTACAACGGGGAATGTTCAAAAGAACTTTTTGATCTGGTGCCATCGTCACGTTTCTATCAACGCACCTCACGCCAAAGGAACAATGTTCATCCTCGCTTCCTAGACGCTTGGTATACCAAAAATAAATGGGCGTCTCGCTCGTTTCTCCCTAGAACGTGTGGAATGTGGAATGTGCTGCCTCCCGGGGTGTTTCCATTGCGCTTTGACATGGGGTTCTTCAAGAAGCGGGCGTACAGGGCTCTCAAAGGCCGGCAACGCATAAGCGGCTCCCTTGATGTTGCTTATGTCCATGGGCGGCGTTGACCGCTTCCCATCAGGCGGCTCGTCTGCTCGTTTGCTAATAGTTTCATAAAAAAAACTCGTAAATGAGACAGTCAGTTAAAATACTTGATAACGGCGGTGTTCAGCGACTTCCTGAATAATTTTTATTGTTCGTAAAGTTTAAGTTCTGAGAAGATTCCATATGGTTTTCGCAACTTTGGAAACTTCTCCTTGGTGCATTGCTAGTATGACGTATGACCTATCTAATTCCACACTATAAAGTTCTCTTGATCTCTTCTTGGAGATATCGATCTTTAACATGATCGGACCAAAAATAATGATCAAGGTGGCGGCCGGTTTTTGTACAGTCGACTGCAAAGAGATTTTCACCTTATTGCGTTGTAATAAGTTCCAAAAGTGGATACATCTCTTTGTAGTCGACTCGAATCACCTCGTACAATATAGCTAATTGTTGAAAAAACACCCTTGTATAAGTGTTTTCGGCAATGGTGTCGCATATAAGCGCAGCTTTCGATTCTCACACGATCATATTAATTAGATACCCATTAGGGTGGTCACTCGTGTATCGAGAAAAAAAAGGTATTAGTTGGCTTTCGGGCACAGTAATAAAAAGTTGCGGAAAAGTAAAAATAATAATTTTAGCAATGAATTCCTTGCACCCCAAGTTATACGAAAGTTATATTAAACTCGACCTAGTAGCTAATGATCGCCAGAAATATAGCCCAACCTGGACCTCGGAAGCCGACCATTACCCCCCTCTTTTTCGCCTGAGATAAAAGTGCAGGACTGCTGACTCAAAGCTCTTACCTTCCCGAGTATCACGATCTCCGATTTTAAAGCCGTATGTCGCAAAAAGTGTAGTGTAACTACTTAAATCAATCTGACAACATCTACGACTACTTAGTACCTAATAGGATCTACACATCACTTTTGTTTTGTTCTGCTCGATCCACATGTTTGACACGGCGCAACGCATCTTGACATATCGAAAAAGATCTCTCTAATTACATTACACTTTCTTTGATGTCACTTTCTTCTTCAGTTTGACAGTTGACATCTACAGCTTTCTGATACAAACGTGGATACCTACAAACATATTATGGACTAAGAGCTGGCCGGTTTAAAAAAATAATGAATCCCATTCGTTTATCAACAAGGGCTCAATTTCATATATTGTTTACGTAGACTGTACCTAAGGCTATTAGTGTTGTTCCGACGCTCTCTCGCCGTTTACATAAAATTTTATGTCATTTTAATTATAAGGGCGTTTAAGTATAGGTAAGTACATTGTTAGCGTTTACGAGGGAAACGGTTTTGGCTTAGAATGGCGAGTGGATTAATTAAAACATGGCTAATTACGCTTATTTACAAGTAGAACAACTCTGTTGTCTTAAAAGAAAAATGTCATATATCACTGGAAACTTGTACGTCTTTACGTCTTTTTGGAAGTTTGATGAAATTTTGAGGACAGGAAATTATTTAAAAAGAAAGCCCTTGCGTGTCACTCTCCCATTTGAAGACAACTGTCTACTCGAAGAAATATAAGTAAATAGATATTGTAAATAAGGTGCGTCTAGATCTAGTCTATGCGCCGCGAGTAACGTGCTTCACATTTTGTGTGCAGCGGAGTGATTTTTGAAATTCGAGCACTCGAAAGTGACATTTATAACTCTGAGATATATTTTAAAAATAACAGCAATGGGAATTTAAAATCATGAATATTTAAACTATTAATTTCATGCGAAAAAATTAGCGACAAACTTTTGTGTGCGATTATTGCTTAATTTTTTTGAATTCGGGCGCTCGAAAATAAAAAATCAGCCCCCTGATACTAGTATGTATAGTGTTGCTGGTGACCGTCAAAATAGCGTTGAACCTCAGGAATTTAAGCGAAATATTTGTAAACATGTGTACCTCAGACCTCAGGTGTAACTTTTATAGAAATGAGTGTACATCCCCCTAAAAAACCTAAAAACACCGCTGATTTGGGGCGCAATATCAAGCAGCCATGCGCATTAGTTACTTCTAGAGATTTTTAAAAGTGAAAGAGCGGCAAATGGATGGACATGCAATTTTAATTGTTGCCCTGTACACGACCTGAGGGGTGATTTTTGAGAATCGAGCACTCGAAAGTGACTTTTGAAACTCTGAATAAAACGATGAAATTATATTTTAAAAATAACAGCGATAGAAATTTTAAATCATGATTATTTAAGCTATTAATTACATGCGAAAAAATTAGCAACAAACTTTTGTGTGCGATTATTTTCGAGCTTGAATTTTTTGAATTCGAGCGTCCGGCTGTCAAAAATCGGCCCCCTGGGGGGTGATTTTTGAGATTCGAGTACTCGAAAATGACATTTACACCTCAGAATAAAACGATGAAATTATGTTTTAAAAATAACAGCGATAGAAATTTAAAATCATGAGTATTTAAACTATTAATTTTATGTGAAAAAATTGGCGGTAAGCTTTTGTGTGCGATTATTTTCGAGCTTAAACTTTTTGAATTCGGGCGCTCGAAAGTCAAAAATTGGCCACCTGAACCGGGTACCGTAAAACAATATTGCTGCAGATCCTCAGCCTTCCATTAACGAGTGATGGATAGGCTTGACTGTGGAAGCAGGTCAAACAATTATCGCCCAGCGCCCGGCCAATCAAAGTTTTTTTTATACTCCGACGGTGGCAAATAAGCGTACAGCCCGCTTGGTAAGCAGCTACCGTAGCCTATGGACGCTTGCAACTCTAGAGGTGTCTCATGCGCGTTGCCGATCCTTTAAAAAAAGAGTTACAGTTATCTAATTTTCGCATTTAAGAGATGTACCTACGATTAAAATCCTCAGAACAAAGATGACTTCCAAAAACATCCTGATATTTCCCTGCCAGTTATCCCTTCACCCCTCCCGCCCCTGGCTTTGAACATTATGACCCACGAGGCAATTTACCGCTATGTCCAAAAAAATCGTTTTTTTTTCTCGTAGAAAGCAAAGGAAATATTAGGAAATGACACACTTTTCCTCTTTCACGTGTTACTGAAATACTTACTGACCCACTTACCGATATCTATCGGTACGTGACACGATAATACTTATGTAACATATGTAGTATTTCATATTGACAGAGATAAGGCAAAAATAAAAACTGTTATTTATTGGAGCCACTTAGAGGCGGTGGTGCGGAAATGGCGCCAGTTAAGGCTACCCACACACTAGCGTCTTTCGAGCGTCGTCGTCGTCGCCCGAGCGCCCGCGCAGCGGCGACGCGGCGTTGACGCGACGTCAACCCCCGTTAAGAGTCCGGTAATGTTTTTTTTCGATTTCGCTCAACTTTTTGATGCGATTTTGCAGTAACTAACATAACTTCTATAATTTTGTATACATATTATGAAAGATCGTTTCTTTTTGGATGGAATAAATACAACGATTTTTTAATTTTATGCTTTATTTATAAATAATTCACCCTAATCTAACACCTGTTTCGCGATTTTTGCTTGGAGAGGTGAAAAGAGTAAGGTTTTTATTGATTTAAATTAAGTTATATAAGTATGTAAAATATATAAATACATTGGAAAATGAGTCGCCTGAGGAATAAGTGTAACAGTTTTTTTCATTTTCATATATATTTTTTGAGAGAGAGTGTGTTTTGCTAGAGCAATTTTGCAAAAAATTGCCGAAGTTTAGGTGATATTTTTGGAAAGATACTAAAGTATTTTACAAACATAAAAATACAAAAATAAACTTCATTTTATGCTTTATTCAGATAGTATAAAACATATTAGGGTCCATAACAAATAATAATTAAAAATCGTACGACAAAATTACACGAATCAACGTCCTCACTAAACATGCTCTGTAAGAATCGAGTTTTAAGGTATTAAATATTAATATAAATAGACCTAAAGTACTTTTTTGCAATAACAAGACTTCAAGCTATCGTACCAAATGCAATTCATGTGTATAATGTTATTATTAGCGATTTTCGTTTTCAAATCGTTACCGGACTCTTAAGGCACATTACATAACAAGATGAGGCGAGGCACACTATCTTAAAATACTTAAATGGTGAAATTAATAGTCTTCATTATTTACTTGTCCCTGGTATTTTATCTGTTTATGTAGACGACAATAAACCACCCGGTTTTGTGATGCAATTTCCCTATATAATTTCCTATAAATATATCGTACTCTATGTAGAACAATGACAGTACCACACATATACCACAGCTATGGTTTTTGTTAGACTTGTTTTGTTGGCTTTGGTAGCATCCCTGTGGGAGGTGAGTGCCCATTGAACATTGAATTTTCCTACAAGAAGGAAAATTTTAGCCAATTTTTTTACCACATTCACAGTCAGCTGTGTTAAACATCTCCGTCAACTGTCTCCTAAGATCAACCGCGGAACACTTCGTTCGTCGAATAGTCTATTTGCATCATTCTCTTTCTGATATCAAAGCGATAGAGACGGGACCAACGAATTGTCGATTTTCGCGGTAGGCCCCCGGTATCTCATAAACTCGACGTATAGCAAAGCAAGTATTGATGTTGAGGTACAGTCGCCATCAAATGATATGCACTTTATCGACTTGAAATTAGAGGCGTTGCACAGATAAATGTGACTACTAGGCTCTAGGCGCTCTGATATGTCTGATGGCGACTGTACCTATGTTAATAAGTACTAAAATCAAATGTACCTTTCTTTTTATTCTTAGGTGGCAGAAAGTGGGTGCGTACGGCGCGTCAATGTTAACCCATACAACGTCCTGCCGTGTGTCACGCCACGCGCCGTACCACGTGTCATCTGCTCCAGCAGAAGAGAGCGCGCGCTGGAAAAGGTTATCTCCAAATTGATAAGTGCTTTAATTGTAACCAATTTGGACAACGGGAGCGGTGGAAACGGCGGAAATAACGATGGCGGTAGCAGTGGATCCGACTCTTTGGCATCGCTGTTAGGTATAGATATAAGTGCGCTCGGACAGACACTGGTTGACATCCAGGTGTTGCCTGACAGTGTTGATAGCGATGGCGATTTAGTAGAGTCCTTGTTGAGTGTGGATCTCGGTCCGCTATTGTAAATTAATTTAATTTGTAGGAAAACTTCTTACAATGGGTTGCGGTTTCTGTACAAACAGTTAACCCATTTGCGGAAATTTTGCATTCCATAGTGATAAATCAATAAAAAATATATTGATGCAATATAACTAATTTTTGTTTTATTGATGCACACGCCTTAAGTAGACTGTACAAGTGTACACTCTACTTAATCAGACAGCTACATATTTTAAGGTCTATTTTTAGGTACTCTTTAGTCTATCTATACTTTCAATCGGGATTCAGGAGAAAATAGGACCAATCGCTGACGCTGATCAGTTTATAACAGAGACTATAGAGATATATATAGACGGCCACAGCCTAAGAACTTTTTGAAGCTCAAGTGAATTGCGCCATCTATGTCAAAGACCCCTAAAGATACCGAAAATGTAAGAGAAATGTCACCTGCACTGCTGCTGCCTGTAGTAGCTACTAGTGTACTACTGGTACGCTATTTGTTACTAGGTGGAGTAGCAGTGCAGGTGACATTTCTCTTAAATTTTCGGTATCTTTAGGGGTCTTTGACATAGTTCTCAGGGTTCTAGGGGTCTTTGTTCTACTAACCATCCTATGGACCTATGCAGTCTGATAATAAACGATTTTTTTTTTAAAGTTCTTAGGCTGTGGCGATCTATATAATAATGAAAAAGACATCCATTAGGAACAGAAATTCCCTACATTTGTCGAATGATTCATAAATGCTACTGACAGTCACCAGTGTCAGTCATCAGATTGCCGATATTTCCGGTGTTATACCTATTGATTAATGCCTATAAGGAGTAATTAATTGTGGTAAATGTTAACTTCATTACGATCAAGTTATCTTCGTTAATGACAGCTATAAAACGACAAATGTTGTCTTAGAGATTCATTAGTGCGTGATTAAAGCTGCGACATGGACCTTAAATTAGCGGCTGTTTTAACGGTAAGTTCATGAGATAAAATACAAAGGTGAAAATTAATTGAAACTAATCCTGTAAGAGTTCGTCGTTTGTCTGTTGCAGCCCCTAAATAATACATGAAGTAGAATGGTTTTAGTTGTTCATTCAGTAACTTGGTCACAAATAACTTGGTCGGAGAGCAGCCTGGTCCGTTCCGTTTTCGGACACTTTTACTGGTGTAATTTTTGTGCTGTTGTTATCACCTGTACCCTAAATTTACGGCCCTATATTAATTAAATTTGTTGCATAGTTTTGTAGTCAGGCTAGGATAGTGTAGGTACTGGAAAACGAGAACAAAATGTAACATCGTGTTTTTTTAAGATAGGATCAATAATTTTTTGCAGATCACGGTCCTAGCTTTTGTGACCGGCAACCCAGTTCCACCAAGCAACCCGAACGCGACAGTTCCTCCTAGTGGTCCGAAATATGTTCCTGTGTTCGTCTCCTCTGATACCCTCAATCGTTTAAACGAAAAAGACGGACAAAGTGCACAGCCTGATCCTGAACCGGAAAAATCTAACAATAATGTTCTCTACGGCCCTCCGGCTCCGGTATACGAACACCAGCCGGACCAACATGAACCCAGCTACTCTTCTCCGCCACTGCCACAAAATTATCAAAATCAACCACAGATTCAGCAACAGTACCAAAATATGCAAGCTCCAACACAGCAAGTTTATCCTCAAGTTCAACAACCCACCCAACAGCAACAATCTTATCTACTTAATCAGCAACCATTTCAAACTCAGCAACCAAATCAGATTCAGCAATATCAAATCAGTCAACCTCAGCCTCAAGCATTATATCCGATAAACCAACAACAGCAAATACAACCTATTATTGCTCAACACACAAGCCAACAACCGATATACGGCCAGCAACAGCAAACATTACAGCCTCTTGGCTTAAATCAACAACAGCTTTTGAACCAGCAGCAACTGGTAGCTCAACCATTCCAGACATATCAACAGCCAAATCTACTGATCAGTCAACCAAACCAGCAGACAATGTTGACACAATCTACACAACCCTTGTTAATAGCCCAGCAAACTCCAATGCCGAATCAGCAAATACTTTTGCAGCAACCAAACCAAAATGGACAAATACAGGCTCAAATACCGAACCAGCAAGCCTTTATCTTACAGCAACCAAATCAGCAAATGGTCAACAGCCCGATACTCCAACCTAATCCAGTAAATCCAGGATACATTCAGAACCAAAATCAGAATGTCTATGCGGTTGTCCCTATAAATGGTCAGAATCTGGGATCGAACCAAAACGTTGGCTCCAACACTTACCTAGTGCCAGTGCAACAAGTGCCGAATCAAGCGTTCGCTGTGAATTCTGGATAGTTTATTACTGCAACACTATCCTGTTTTCTACCATTGTATATATATCCCATACTGATAATAAATATCTCAGCCTTTGTCCAGTCAATGTATTTGAAATAAGTGGTATCCACTAAGCCTAACCCAAAAGGAGTCGACTGTCGTACATTGATTTAAACATGGGTATGATTGGTATGAAGGTACATTACATGGCGTTGTAAATACTGTCCAGACTACGCCTAAGTAGCTTTCTGCACTCACGAAGTGTATCTATTATGTTAAAAACCTACACTTACGGTAATTCTGTAAAGTAAGAATAGCATTTTATGCAGGGTTGGCACACATTTAAACCATTTGAAACCGTTACAAAGAACTTAACTGGCAACGATTTTACAATCAGCTTAAGTAAAATGGCTAACTTAAAATGTTAGTAAAATGACCTTATAGTATACAAGGGATGCCACTTGTTAAATTAAATAGAAGGATTGTACCTATTCGATATTGGCTATTTGCAATAACAGTGGCGTCGCCTGACGGCTTAATCCAACGGCTTTTGTTTTTAGCCCTCCCACCACGCATCCGTACAATCCCTAGTATTCAAAGGCCGAGCTAAAAGCCAAACCAACTGTGGCCATAAATTACTGTTTGTTGTTGGAGGGGTGCTGACTTGCAGTGTGGCCGCACATTTGCTGCAAAAATCATCACTTAAGAGCGCACCAGCGTCGCTCTCAGCGGTAGAACGCAGTCGCTGTAGCCGAAAACGGCTACACTAAAACTTTGATTTTTATTATGCCTATATGATTACTGTATTTACGGTAACGTTGCGATTTAGCTTACCGTCAGGCGGGTCGTAGGTAGTATGGTATACCATATCGTGGTATAAAAAATTATCTAACTTTACCTTACAAGCTGCTTACCAGGAGCAACCCTAACTCTACTATAGCTAGGATAGGTAAGTAAAACTTAATTACTCCCTAATGTACCGACCCGTAGGGTTTTATTTAGCATATATTCTGCGCTTTAAACTAATCTGGCTATTTATATTGGCTGCATCGAATGGCTTATTTACTTAATACTAAACTTAAATTGGTAATTATCCACAATTAGATATAATAAATACTAGTACTCCGCCTCGCACTGAGAACTCGCATTTCCTTGCAAACGAGTTGACCAATATAACAAGACCCTTTCAATGTTTTTTTCACGCTTTCTAGCTCCACAACCCCTTGATAAATCATTCTCATATACGAACTCTCAAAATCAAAAAGCCATCGAAATGCCGAGACGTCCCAGTAGCGAGTTGTTTGTAAGATCTCGCTTCGCTTACGCTTCGCTAGTTCGATAACTTCGATAACACCTTTATTTGTTTATTTTCATACACTTTACAACTTTTGTTAGCACGTCTAACAAGCTGCTACGGAAGTGTAAATCTGCAATTAACCAAGTTTTTTCGATGCATCCTACAACTAGTGACTAGCAAATAACTCGCATTACACTTCTTTGCCAACTGTAAAAACAGTGTAATAATATACACGTGAACCAATCCCTAACGAGGGTAACCAGTTCTAAATCACTTTAGTTACATAACATTTTCCAAAGAAAAACTAGATCTATGTAACTGCCGCGTTTAGCAGGATGGGTTGGCGGTTCATAATGATAACGCAAAAAGAATTATTGTAGCATGTTTAAGATAAATTGAAATGATAAAAGGAGAAGCAATTGCGTCTGAGTCTGGCTCATGAGACAGCGTGACCGCGTGAACAAAAATAGAAATAAAAATGGTCATAATATGTCTTATTATAGTTATTATCCTAGTGTCTTTCCAAGGAGTGAACACGCGGAGCAAGAATAAGTAGCAAGATGTATTCCTTACTATAAGTACATTGGCTAGTTGGCGTTGTGGTTATTACTGATCAAGAAAGCTTGGCATGGGAGCTTGATCTCAACGTGTTTTTATTATTTGTACAGACCCCCGTACCTAACTTAAAAACTACTCAGGTAAGGTTCAAGTAGTTTTTAAGTTAGGTACTTGACTGTTCAAGTCAGTTTCCTGACATAGTTCACTCTCCTATACAGGTTTAATGGTGACTTGGGTATTTTCAGTAGGAGCTTTTCACCCGACGGAATTTCGGGGACCTCTTAAGAGTTTATGCCCGAACTTGAACTCTATGGAAATTGCCCAGACTGTCGCGAGTGTAGTAAAGGAAATATTTTAAAAGTGTAGACTATATTCCTATAGCTATGTAGATCCTTCATTTCGCTCCCTCTGTTGCACTATTTCATTATATTAAATTAACTGAACGAAACTCCTGCTAGTCCTATCTACCCTACGATCTCCACAACGACCAGTCATCATCATCATCATCATCATCTCAGCCATAAGACGTCCACTGTTGAACATAGGCCTCCCCTTTGGACCACCATAAGTATCGGTAGGAAGTCGCAATGGGCAGGCCACATTGCACGCAGAGCAGATGGCCGATGGGGTTGAAAAGTGCTCGAGTGGAGACCACGGACTAGCAAGCGCAGCGTAGGACGTCCACTCACAAGATGGACAGACGACCTTATAAAGGTCGCCGGAAGACGCTGGATGCAAGACCAGTCATCATGCATGTTTAATGCAATTTTTTCTCCGGTGTTGACTAAACCGTCAGTAAATACCATGTTATATTTCTGCTCGTGGAGTCAAAAACTCATCTGCCTAACGGAAATTCCTTCGCTTGCAACTGGAATGCGCCCCGTCACGTCAAGATCCCTTCCAAAGAGGATATAACCACTATCCCTTCAGCCTGGCCGGCCTGGGCCGGCCTGATGGCCTAATACTGTGAATATATTGGCAGTTCAAATCTTTTCTGCCCAGTTTTCTGTAGCTCACAAATTGCTGATTAATTGAATATCCGGATACTCAGCTTTTTCGACGACTAGTCGGTTGAGAACATTTCTAAAAGGAGTAAAGGACTCAACTTCTCGTGTGCGACAGGGACGCAGCTATTTATTAAAGTGAGAGGTATGATGTACTGTTTCTTTTCAAACTATCAATATTTGTTTGTTTTCTAGTTCTTGTGGCTATAGATTATTAGTGTATGTTTTGTATATATTTTTTTATATTTATTCTGTTTTTAAGCTATAATTTTTATTAAAATACTGAATTGCTTCTAATATTACATTAAGTATATTGGCTGAATGGTCACTCACCTTGCACTTTAGTAATAAGCGATTTAAAAAAAACTACTGAACATGGCGGCGGCGGCTCGATAGGAAGTGTCATGTCAAAATAGATTGTAATTGGTGTTTTTAATTGGGATAAACAAATATTTCTGTGTAAAAATGTCGTCAACAGAACCCCCACAGAATAAAACATGGGAATTATCCCTTTACGAGTTGCACCGGACACCACAAGAAGTGATAACGGACGCTACCGAAATCGCGGTGTCCCCGCGAAGCTTGCACAGCGAATTGATGTGCCCAATTTGTTTGGATATGCTGAAGAAAACGATGACGACTAAAGAATGTCTTCACAGGTTCTGCTCAGACTGCATCGTGACCGCCCTGCGATCAGGCAACAAAGAATGCCCGACATGTCGCAAAAAGTTAGTTTCGAAACGTTCACTCAGGCCGGACCCCAATTTCGATTTGTTGATATCGAAGATATATCCGAGCAGAGATGAATACGAGGCCCATCAGGAGCGCGTGTTAGCGAAACTTAACATGTCTCACTCACAAGCGTCTTTAGTGAATTCAATAACGGAGGGGATCAAATTGCAGTCTCAAAACAGGCCTCAAAGATCGCGAAAAGCAGGAGCGGATGATAATAACAGCCTTTCTAATTCTAATGGGGCTTCGGACACTCAAAACGGCAGTAGTTCGTCGGCTCCTAAGGATGGCACTGCGGCATCGGCGGGTAACCCAACGCCTCCGGGGCAGTCAACGTCTAATCCACCCTCAGTCAGGAGCACGCCGTCACCGGTGCCATCCAACGTGAGCTCCATTTCAAAAAACACAAGCATCACTAAAAGAGCCAAGTCGGTTTTGACTTCGGAACGCAGTGAGGAAAGTGAATCTAGTGATGGCAGGTCAGTTAACTAACTACTCTACTCTGGTTTTAATAAAAAGAAAAAAAAAGATAAAAAGATAAAAGATGTTTATTCTTCAATTTAGGCACATTACAATGCACTTATGAACATCAGAGAGAAAAAGAAACTACCACCGGTTCTAACCCTACACCTCTGACCCGAGAAGTATTACTTAATACCGGCAAGAAACTCGGCGGGACTTATTTTTTCAAAACAGTAATACTAATACATTAAAGATACTATATACAATAACAATATGAGACAAAACTAGACTAGATTAGTTATTACAGTTAATGCCTCCATGTTTTGGCACCTAAGATACCTTTTAACACTTATATTTTACACTTTTGATAAATATTTATAACTCTTCATTAAACACATTTTTCAAGTATTTTAACCATGTAACACCATTAATTAAGCATGTTTTTATTGGTGCATTGTATAGTATTTTATTACAAAATAGACCCACCTCAGCAATATTGACCCAAAAGCCAGTGCTATCTTCCAGGGGAACCATTTGTGGGCAAATGGCCAATTCAGTGTAAATATTTTATTCCACTTTAAATCCAGCAGATACTATTAGCAAAAAAATTATTTTGGTCTCGTACACAAGAGAAAAGTAGTTTAAAACCCAAGTGGTATGGTATGTTACAGGACGGAAGGCGAGAACTCTATGGACACGGAGGGGGAAGGGGAGCCCCTGAACCCCAATGAGATTGAGCTGGTCTTCAAGCCGCACCCGACGGAGATGACCGGAGACAATCAGCTGATGCGGGCGCTGCGGGACAGCTCAGTCAGATACATTAAAACTACTGCTAATGCTTCTGGTAAGTTTTTTAGTAATTAATGAAGTATAAAAACCTTCAGATTGTAAATGGTGCATTTTAATCAGCATTATGAACCATTTTTGATGTTTTTCTGAGGTCTGGAGACTCTGGATAGACTGTAAGGATTTGGCATTTTAAAACCATAACCAACCCAATGTTTCTTTGGGATTGCGACGCCAACCCGCATATTTTTGCATGTTTATCCTCATTAGGCATACCTACACCTGGTGCACGCTCGGCTAGTCCGCGCGGCAATTTCCTCGAAAGGCGGTACGCCAGGTGGAGACACGCCATTTTTTTGCTCGCCATGGCATTTTTTTCTCTAGTACTTTTATGTGTTTACTTGTTACATGCTGATATAAGAACATTACATTTGAAAGGTCTGCTGATAGTGCTGTTTATTATTTACTAAGCAGGCAGGCAGTTATGACAAATAACTTCAGAATTTTTTAATGCTGTCCCCAAAACAAAGCATATGCCTTTGTAAAATAAAAACTCAAATAAAACTGAATTCATACAGATCGCAACAAATAAAATAATTTCTTTATACTAAAACTGCATAACAACCCTTTTCCCAATACAAATTTGATTCCAATTGGATGAATTTATCTTTTCCAGTTGACCACCTGAGCAAGTACCTGGCAATGCGGCTCACATTGGACTTAGATGCAGAACTTCCTGAGGCGTACCGGCTGCTCAACTTCTGCATATATGTGGCTCCAGCACCTGGCCAGTTTGTGCCTCTGGCTGGCTCGCAGACTCTCCGCCAGATTAATGATAAGTTTTGGAAGGTAATTTTTAGAACATACACTTAACTTATAGTTACATGTTAAATTAAATTTAGAATAATACACACACTTGGCCAAAAGTCTGTGCTACTAGTTAAATAAAAGTATAACAACTAAAAAGACCTCACCCTATAAACGTCTAGCCTAGGCAAATGGGAACTACATTAGACATTTTAAGTATGGAGTAGTCGACAGAGGGATGTGGGGGTCTTGGAGGGGTTTGAGGGTCGACTTTTACTTATTTGTTAGGACAATTTTCCAGCCTTTCATGAAATTTGACATGAATTTATTTCAGATAAATGCAATTTTTCTGTGTAAGTCAGAGAGGGATGGGCCTGAAGATAAACAAAGTTAGAGGGATGAAAATATATATGCAGAGTTGTGCCAAGGTTGCTTGGCCTGTGTGGACTCACCATGATCATTGGAAACTTAAAACACCTTTTATTTTCTTTACAGATCTAATATATTGGGCACTTATGCTGGTTACCTTATGATGCTTTCCTTCCTCTAAGAGCAACTGGTAATAAATTAGTGGGTACCAGGCATGACACACAAAATACTTCCAGTGCTCTTTTGACATGATAATTATGATAAATAGTAGAATTTTGTAAACTGAAAAAGTTTTTAAACTGAAATAAGTTTGACCAGTATGCGTGTCTGTCTGTGTAAAGTCAGCGTCAAATATATTGTAACAGCCAAAGTGATCAAATAGTTCGTCACACCATATATTTTGTATGGTGTGACGAACTATTTGGCTACTCTAGCTGTTACGATATATTTGACGCTGACTGTACCTATCTACACCATAGCGCAAAAATGGTTAAACCGATTTTAATGCGTTTTTTTATTTATTTGAAAGCAGGTGTTCCAGCAAGTGATCTTAGACATGTATTATCAAAATCGGTTCAGCCGCTACGTTACGGGGGTTTTCAATTTAAAATACTATTCATTATTTCAGGTAAACAAACCACTGGAGATGTACTACTCGTGGAAGAAGACTTAGAAGTGCAGGGCAGGCAGCTTGAATCTAGAAATCTAGAAACTAGTGATTTATTTTACACAGAAATATATGTATAAAACGAAATTATTCGAGAAATGGACTCTACAATTAATGTGATAAGATTTTATTGAAATTTTATATAATTTGTAGTTAAGCAGGCGAAATGTCTTTTGTAAGTCGAAAGGAACAATTAATTTATATCAATTGATGTCAATAAATATGCATTTATGTACAATGTTTTGAAAATGCTGACTGGAGTACATTGAAAGTAGGTGTCATTTTAAATAATTAAAATGTTATAACAGTTAGTAATTTACTGTCCAGTATTGCAGTGTTTTAATCTCATTTTAGTTAGGTGAAAATAAACAATTCAATAACTATTTATTTGTTTGTATTTCCTACATACTTTACCAAACAGCTTCATCAAACAAACCTCAACTAAAAGGTTTTAATTTTCGGGGATGGGTTTTTAGCACGATTACGATTTAAGACACTTATGCCACTAGAATATTGTCTACCACCAACTGTTGCAAAATTGCCTACTATGCTCAACTTTTCCTATGCTTGAAAAACATGTTGCTCTTCACAAAATGTTTGGTGAAAAACAAAAGGTATGTTTGAGAGGGCCACAGGCGATCATAGCTAAAAAAATTATATATATTCAGTAGAGATAGAGAATTAGGTAGGATGATTATGCTAGTTCCCCGTCCACCTAATTAAACTGCTACAAAATTATATGGGAAAAACTTTTTAAGATCAACAAATTTTCTTTTAATCGTTTAGTAGTTTTTCAATTTCAAGGTTTAATTTTAGAAAAGCTTGAATTTAAATATATAATTAATAAATAGGTCAGGCCGAAAAACTGACCAGTGTAGACGAAAACTAGCACAATTACCCTACTGTATTTCAAGCCAGGCAAAATTGAGCAGTTGACGGAATATAGGGATTTTTCGATTTCTAGCTGTACAGTCGCCATCAGATATATCGGAGCGGCCAAGGTGGTCAGAAATATCTGAACAACGCCTCTATTTTCAAGCCGATAAAGTGCATGTTCAGGTTTTTGAGCACCTTGGCCGCTCCGATATATTTGATGGCGACTGTACATTAAGGAAAGAGGTAATTAAAACTCGCTTAAATATAATTAAATAGGTAATGTATTTTCCGGTACCTAATTCGATGACTGCCACAATTGACAAGGTGACTACTTTATTGGGTGCTTAACTTAACAGACCTAATTTAAAATACACATTTTGTTTGTACTTTCACAATAAATAAGCGGTATATAGGCAAAATATACGTATGCAGTGAATATTACTTCCAATGCCCATATTTTTATATAAATAACAGTCTACGTGGATGGCGCCAATTTTAAAAACGCTTCAAAATGCAAGGCACTGTACTCAAGCTAAAAATCTTATTTCTTTATATACTGACGTCTGAAAGCATTGTACTCTCTTCTAAGTGCTTTGGTAGATTCTACTTTTAATGTTTTGAGTGCTTCAAGGATCTGCTCTTTGTCCTCGGAATCACGGGCGATCGTAAGCTTCTCCATAGTTGCGAAATCCAGTTCCTCAATCCTCTCAGCTTCATCTATTAGCCGGTCCACGTCTCTCAGATACGAACGATAAGATCCACTTTCAGTATTTTCCTTGTAGTTAAGTAGCCTCTCGACATGTTCCCAGAAATCTAAAGTTCGCCGACCGTCTTTCATCCTCGATGTAAACATGAAGTTTCTAAAGAACTTTCTGCCTTTTTCATCGTTGAGCACATTTTCTATCTTGTCCGTATATCGGTCCAAATCGGCTGTGGTTACTCCGCCGTTATCGTCACAGCCACAGGCGACGAAACAATTATCCATCTTTCATTTGTCTGACATCGTGACCGTTCCTTATCGATTTATTTTAGTTTCTCGCACGTCATTTTTCTCCGCGCTATTCACTAGAACGTATGCCGAAACTTTTCACTGTTTAATCTCACATAAAGTACTAAATCTATTTTTTCATTGCCCCAAAACACTGGTCTAATGAATCACCTTTCACAGGTAAAGTGAGGTTAACTTCAAAAATAGGTTTACATCACTCGCGATCACGACGGAGCGCGTAAATAAACTGCACTTGTGTGCGACCATTCTTCCTTCGCGGCGATTCACGATTTCGAGATAACTGAGATAACTTTATTACGCATGCGCTAGTTTCCTTAGTTTAAAAACTCGCGCTCATTTGAAGTTGTAAATCACAATCACACTCTCAATTTTGCTAAAATCTAGTTAGCAAATGAAGCTTTAATTAAATCTTGGTTAACATAGCGCTGTGAATGCGTGTATCAAAAACTCAAGGGCATTACATCACGTCTCAGGTAAAAAAGTGTCGTGACCTCGACAGACGAATAGCACGGTTCATGCCATGGGAAGTAAAAATCATCGAGGTGGGGCGAAAACAATAGCAGTGCTAGCAAAGCAGCTACCGTAATGTGTCCCCTTTTTGAACTGCCAACTGGTTCTTTTATTTTTTTGATATCTACGAGTTACCTATTTGGAGGAGCCGCGACACTAGAGTTTAAAAGTTTATTAACCGAGCGAGTGAAACCAGCGAAGCGTCTTCGTTACAACTTGGACAAACTTCTTTCGTAGGTATACTGGAGCCCCCCATACTGTCAACTACATGGATGGTACCTTAATACCTATTACCTATGTCTATGCCTATTACCTATACCCACGATTCAATATTATAAATGATTGTGCGCTGTTGATGTCGGTCTCCCTTTTATTTATAATACTTATAGGTACTTATTACATTACATGAATATTCTATTTTCAGTAACAAGCGATAAGATTGAAATTAATTAACACATGTTTTCAAAGTGGGGTTGCCTTGAAAGCATGTTTTTTTGTCAACTTTATAAATAGATTATTTTATAGTATTTTAATAATGATGAGATGCTCGATGACAATGGCTAACATTCAGATTCAGGCTTTGACTATTTTCTCTAAGGATTCGGGTTTAATTCTTATGAATATGCTCGACTATATTTTTATATAACTTCTAAACATTTCCTCTTAAGGGGCTACTTTGTAAAATTATAGGCTTTTTCAAACGCTTTAGTGACTAAACGGGAAAAGCGGCTGAATTTATTTTCGAATATCGTTTATTAGACTATATACTCTTGTTTTTGTCACAAGCCGAAACACGATTACTGAAACTTGCCTCGATAGAAAAAAAAACCGAAGTTGGGTCCTTTTTCCCCTTATTTTTCTGAGCTTATGTACACAATAGGAGATTAAGCAATATAACTAAGTAAAAAATATGGTATTCTGGTTTATCTAAAAAGTCACAGAAGCAAAATTAGACAAAACTTTATAGATTCGCTTATTTATCGTAGTTTGGTCAAAAAGTCTGATCCTTAGGATCGCTGCATCTCTTTCTTTCGTGCATGGGAGCCATAAACGGGTCTCTTACGGATGGGCGTGGCTTGTCCGACCGAAATGAGGAATGGCCTTAAAACGGCTATTAGACATTGCAACTTGCAGGGCCCAATCTGTTGTGTACCCTGCCTCTCCCAAGCCCTCCTTCAGCTCCCTACGGGCCCTACCTTTAATTACACCTTCCAACCTGACAGATTGGGCCCTGCAGGTTGCAATGTCTAATAGCCGTTTAAGGCCGTTAAGGCTCAAAACACACCTAGCGGAATGGAGGCAGTAATGTATGGAGGCCATAGAGAAATTTAAGCTACCATCGACAAAGCTCCATACATTACTGCCTCCATTCCGCTACGGGTGTTTTGAGCCTTACTGGGAGAAATATTTAAGGCCTCTAAAAACGTAAGCGACTAGTCACCTGTGATTTTTAATACATTGCGGTTTTTGATCCATCGATTTATTTCGTTGCATCCACCTAGACGTCAATGTCTCGAAACCGCGCGCGAAGTTTGTGTCCAAATTGCGCTGATTGTAGAGGCCATTAATATGAACCAAAGAAGATTAGAACTAATTTAGGGTCACCACACACCTAGCGGAATTCCTCGCGGAATTAGCGGAAGTAGCGGAAATTCATAGACAAAATGCTTAATTAGTCTATGGTAGCGGAAATTTGTCTATGGCTTCCATACAAAAAATCTACATATCAAAAAAACAAATTTCCGCTACCATAGACAAATTTCCGCTACTTCCGCTAATTCCGCGAGGAATTCCGCTAGGTGTGTGGTGACCCTTAGAAGGTATTATTGGACCCGGATAATTTATAACACATTGCGGCTTTTGATCGACTGATTGATTTCGTTGCACCTACCTAGACAGCAATGTATTTTTGCGTCGAAATTGCGTCATGTATAGCCACCACTCCCGGTTGTAACCGGTTTATTCGATTTTTTTCTAGCTTTTTTTACTTTGCAAATGGCAATATTGTTAAATATTTTTTAGTAAGTGCAACACTTCCAATGACATTTCCATCAGAGTTGCCATTCATGAAAAACGTGTTCCGTTTTACGTCAGTATTATAAAAAAATACAATTAAATGAAATCAAACGAAACTATAAATTAAAATTGGAGTATATATAAGTAATAATCATACCTAAGTACTTCCAAGTCCTGAAACTTGAACAATATTGCTTTTATTTTTTAGTATATTTGTGTCCTGGTTAATGACATAATAATGAGAAATGGGACGGTTCTGTCAGATACTGTACTTCATGTAGCAACACAGCTCAATTCGGCCATTTTGCTGTTAACGCCGTGAACGCTATACACGTGTTCGGTAGGTTAGCCAGATTATTTTACAAATTCTCAAATTCCGGTTGAAATCTTGTTAGTGTTGTGCAAGCAATAACTTTTTATCACCTATAGGTCCACAATGGCAGTGACGAAGAAACCGGCACCCAAGAAAACCCAGTTACACCAGAAAACTGGCAAGAAAGGCGTCAAGGGCGGTAAAATCCGCGGAAAGGGGGCTAAGAGGAAGATCAGCCTGAAGTTCACCATCGACTGCACGCACCCGGCCGAGGACAGCATTCTCGATGTTGGAAACTTCGAGAAATACCTGAAGGAACACGTTAAAGTTGAGGGCAAGACCAACAACCTGGGCAACCACGTTGTCGTCGCCAGGGACAAGACTAAGGTCGCCGTCAGCGCAGGTTAGTTTTCAGTTTATCTTTCCTAATCCCAATTTCCCGTAATTCAGTTTAAAGTTCAAATTCTTTTCAGATTGTTAATTTTGAGGTTATGTCAGGTGCCACTGAAAGTAATCAATCTGTCTAAGAGTAATACTTAATAATATTTCATATTTAACAGATTTAACTTTTAGATTTTTATAAACTCTCCAGTGATCACTCCTAGTAGTCCTAGTTGAAAGTAACAACAGGGTCAAAACGAAGCGCACTGGTTACTATTTGGTATTATTGAGAGAATAGTTTATTCAGTCCAAAGGAGCATGTTTTACTTTCATAGTTCCCTCATTCACTCCACCACTTGCACTTCCATTGTGAAATACATATATGAAATTAAGTGGACCTCTAATATTGCAATGCCTTTGGCTGGCCAGCCATTAACCCGGCCGTAGGAGCTTCAGAGCCCATTCTCTGTAGCTCACTGCGGCAGCCCTGCCGGCGCGTCCACGCCGCGGGGGTGGGCACCGCTCACCTCAGTAGGCCGGGGTGATCCGGTGGCAGAGTCCGGCAGGGACCCACCGTGGGGTATATCACGGTACACTCTAGTTTCAGGTCATTGAGATGTTTAACGCTTTACAGACATTCCTTTCTCCAAGAGGTACCTTAAGTATTTGACAAAGAGGTACCTCAAGAAGAACAACCTTCGTGATTGGCTGCGTGTGGTCGCCTCAGCTCATGACTCATACGAGCTCCGCTACTTCAACATCAATGCTGACAGCGACAATGAAGATAACGAGGATTAAGCTGTTCGGATAATAAATTAGTTATAAAACTATGTTTTTGTTTTATTTTTGTAAGAGTGAATCCTGGTTGTTTAAGATATGGCTAAATTAACGTACTTCAAAAATCTAGTGCCAGTAAGGGCTCTTACAGACGAGCGACAGTACGCGACTCACTGTCGGCGACGGTCTTCAACTAAATTTGGCAATGTCTAAAGCAACCAGAATATGTATGCAAGTAGGATTTCTAAAATGGTGGGATAAGAAATCTCGATAATAGTAACAATACTTTTTATTACTGATGATAATTACTTAAAAATAAATCTTAACATAATTTAAAATATGTAAATCGATACATACCCTTGAAGATAAATATTGATAATAATAAATTAACTATAAATGCTTTCTATCACTAAATTAGTTCATGCTGTATTAACTAGTAACCTAATCAAAGACAACTGAATAATAAAGATTGCCAATCACATGTAAAATTGCATTTTTAGAGTTTGTCCGGAAAGATAAGTGTCATAAAATGTATATTAGTTCCCACGACACTTCTCTTCCGAACAGACTGTAACCTTTTGACTTCCAAAAATTTAACTATCAATTTGAAGTCATAAATTATGAAGGTGTCATTCACGGTATCAGTATCACTTTGTCTAATATAATATAATATATCAGACGACGGCGGTCAAAAGGTTAATTGAGTATTTTGAGCACTACATAAATTTAGAATCCACTTTATAGGTATGCCAGGAGCTGTCAGATTACTTCACTCAATGAACGAATTATTTAATCACATGATGATCACATCAATTAAAAATTCTACTTTAAATATCTTGTGGACGCAGACCCACGTGTAGTGCCATGATGTTCATATAATTTGATCTGTTTATTATTTGGTAGATTAATTATTAACAGTAAGGATTAAAAAAAAAATAGACAAATTAAATTATGGCTAGCATGAAAGAAAAATAATAGTGGCTTCTCCATAACATAGCTTTTGTTTGCTTGCCACATTCTTTGTTTAGATTGTAAACTAAGTAATCAACCCTATCTAATGAAGTTTCCCACACAAAGGCACTAAAAGCTTGATATTTATTGGTTACCTTATAAATAACCTATATAAAGTTACACAGAGAAGTGGGTGTCAATTTAATTTGATACCTCAACCATCCTGATTCTGCAATTGTTTCAACTGCTTCAAGACGGTGTCGAGCAACTTCCTTCTGTCTCTCTCGTTCTTCTTCAACACTGAGAAGACGGAAGACTTGGACTCGGCCTCCTTCAGTTTCTCGAGAAGGGTGGCCGCGTCTCTCGGGGTGACCAGATTGTACTTGTTGCCCTCCATGTTGATGTCGTGGAGGTAGGATGACCAGTCCCAGCCGGTTATCAGATCAAGTAGTTGGCTGGAAATAAAATTGTAATCATAAACTTAGGAATATTTTCAGACACGATAATAACTGCAAAAAATGGAAGATGAACTTTTGACAGCTGAATTAAATAGAACTGTATAGTGTCATACTTTTTGTGGTACAAACTAAATTGTCAAACATTAGCGCCTGTCCTTAGTTATCGCGCATGGCAAACCGGTTATGTTTTGGACGTGATATCACGTCCTCGCGCTGACGGCACTACTTTCCGTGCGCGTGATTTCACGACTTTGGCGGAAAAAGGGATAATTCAGCCAACAAAACCACATATCTTTTTCAAGCATAGGGGTCAGCCACCGTAAATGCCCTTTTGATTTGTATTATCATTTATCACATATATAGAGTCTGTGTAGACTTTCATCGAGGTACCAGGAAATTAGATGTTTGTAAGAGCTCACCGTAAACTAGTAAACTGCTCCAACAGCTCTCCCTCCCTAAGTCCTGGCACAGGCTCGCCGGCAGCGAACTGCTCGCACTGGATGACGTCCAGATCCAGCTGGTACAGGGCTCCGGAGGAGATCTGCTTGACTGCTGGATCCAGGAGTAGGTTGCGGAGGCGCGTCGCTATGCGGTTAGTAGCTGCGCGCACTGCTGCTACTCTGTAAATAAGGGGATTTTATATTGTTTGTCTATTCATTGTATATACTGATTTAAACTCACACGATTTTCACTCATTATTTTGTCAAAACACGGGACTTAATCGCGTACACTTACTTTTAATTTTCCTGACGTTTTGAGCGTGTCATAACGCTCGTGGTCGCAGGCAGACTGCGTTTTGTCAAAATTATTCATTGTATGTTTCATATTATTATTAAAACTAGTAGTCCACCTTGAACTGAGAACTCGCGATTTACTTGCAAACAAGCTGACCAATTACAGGGTGTCCACTTTCTGGAAAGTCAGGGAAAGTCAGTGAAAAGTCAGGGAAGCTCGAAATGGCACTGGAAAGTCATGGAAAGTCAGGGAAATTATAATGAGGTCAGGGAAAAATATGGACCTGGAAAAAAATTAAGGAATATAAAATATTATGGAAAACAAAACAAAAGTTTTGTTCTCTTGGTTATAGGTGAATCCAAAGAATTCATAGAATTACTCATATGGCGTCATACCTTCTCTATTTAGAATATTTTTTTAAGGTTTAAAAAATCTTAAACCCTCTCAGCGATTGCTAATGAGAAAGCCTTTGCTCAAGCTGACTAGTAACCCAGACTCATAGCATTGTATTTCAGTGTAGCAAGGATCTACAACATTATGATTTAATGTACTATAATTAAATTTCTGCTTTTAGGATATGAAATATAATAAAAATCATACAGTTTTTTTACAGTGATGTGTTAGAGTTTCATAAAACAGTGAATATGACTAATGAAATGAGTTCAAAATATTGTACGTTTAATAAAGTATGACTCAATCTAAGAGTGAGTCCAGAGTTTGCATATTGAAGTCGTAGGCGATCATAATATCAGCATTCAGCGTATTTAATTTTAGACAATGTTGCCAAATATTTAAATTGAGGAATATGGGTGAGCGAGCCGTAGTGTTACATAGAAAAGGTCCGAAACATAATATCAAAAATCTTGAAACTAAAATCAGTTGACCACTAATTAAACATTAGAATAACTTGTACCAACATTAAATGCAGTCCTGAACTGAACAAAATCTGCCAAAACTCTTGCGAGGGGGACGGGACTAAAATACAGCGTAACAAAATGTTCCCAGATAGCAAGATTGCTTTCAACAACTCTATGGGAAAGACAAAAGTCGTGTAATGTGACCAATCACGGAATAGCACACATGCTATGTCTGGATGTACAGAATTCGCGATTTAATTTACATTGATAAGGTGGCTTGAAAATGGACTATGCCTTGACAGATCTATAAAAGCATCAGGTTCGAGAATTTGCTTTTAATGAGCGAAAACAAAAAACCTTACTATAATGAAAAATCCGTTACTAAAAGCTCCATTGGCAATCGTAGGATCTATTGTACATTGTACATTCGCCATCAGATATACCAGAGCGGATATACAAATATCTGAACAACGCCTCTATCGTCAAGGCAATAAAGTGTATGTTCAGATATTTGTGACCACTTTTGCCACTTCGATATATCTGATGGCGACTGAAACGCGTTTATACTTTGTGGGAGTGACGAGGCGAATAAACCGGTGAATAGCGCGTGGACTGTCAATACATGTCGCGTCGGGGAGTTATACCCACAGAGCCGAATATGTGAACGGACATTCGCGTTGGCACTCGTACGCGAATGGTTCGTACTTAGAACGTTTCGACGAGCGTCTACTCAAATGCGAACATACAAGTGTAAACGTAGTATTTATTAAAAGGGATTACCAACCATTTTATGGCTATTTCAAAGCAACAAACCTCTAGCGTCATTCGTAGATGTTGCCATAATGGACTTGATAAATAAAGCTAATGGAGAACTTGTAAAGACGAAAGATCTCGACGCTTTGTCTCCTGAAGATATTATAACATCGATTTAAATAACACCGAAAATGTACTGTCACAGAACACTATCACAAGAGTTTCGAAGCTTAACGCATTAAATAAAATAAATAAAAATAATTAAATGCAATGAATAAATTCAGCTATTATTTAAGATTTGAAAAAAAGGCCGATTCGTTTTGATTCGTACGCTGCACGCTGTAAGACATACGGAATCAATACAACATGTTGATATTGTGCTAGGAATATTGCGTGACTCTGGAAAAATTACAACGGAACGTATACTTACAAAGGAAAAGTGACCAAGGTCTCTAGGTGCCTAGGGCTGCGATGAAACCAGCGTCTTTAGCATTCGCTGCAGGAGTCCTAACTCCTAGGCTAACGGGTTATTTTAAGTAGGAGTTTGTGACCCGGATGCGATGCAGAAGACGCTTGTTCGATCCCATTCCTGGACACCGGACGCTTTTTATGACATACATATATTTAAGTTTATAATTTATATGTATAGTAACCAAAGAGCTCAAAGAGGACCCAGTGTGTTGACGACGAGGGACCTCTCGTTCCGTTAGCCGTCAACACAGTGAATCCTCCTGTTTTTAAAGGGTCGGCAACGCGCATGTGACACCTCTGGAGTTGCAGGCGTCCATAGGCTACGGTAGCGGCTTACCATCAGGTGGGCCGTATGCTTGTTTGCCACCGCCGTTGTACAAAAAAATGTAGCGTGTCCATATACTTAAAACTAACAATTCAAAATTGGTCTCTATACATACTTTTGTTCTGAAACTTGATTCGATTTTGTAAAAATTCAACAGACAGACTAATAAGGATGCGCATATATTACGCTAAGTAATATTTACCTAAACACTGAAATGGAGACACAAAAAAATGCGATACTAAAGTCTTGCGTATGGAAATTCGACTACCTTGAGCTAAAAATAGTAAAAATGTTTTTTTAGATGGACATTTTGATCAGGCAAATTTCAAAAAATGGTCATGGAAAGTCAGGGAAAAGTCAGGGAATTTTTTTTGGGGTTTATAGTGGACACCCTGAATTAAATAGCAACTGACATTGCAAATAGGGCTCACCTGGCACGCTCGGGCAGCTGTTCCAGAGAAGTCAGTACCCCGGACAGGTAGCTCAGCATGTCGGAGACGAAGGCCGAGGCCTGCCCAGTGGGCTCTACCAGAAGCCAGTCATAGTTTTCCAAGTCAAGGAACTCGTCCACCTTCTTCTCGAGGTTGTCGCAGATTTGCTTCTCCGCGTCGTCGCGAGCCGCTTGGAACATGCTGCCTGCAGCCTGTATGGTTATTGTTATTAAATAGTGGTTGACATTAAACAACTAGACCTTTCGGAAGTTTGGGCATAATATAAGGCCGGTCATATTGGATACTAATTCAGGTTGTACGCAAACGTAAGGAGCTGATCGTAAGGATAGAGTGCGCACTTATACGTTTATTTTCGACAAACGGACTATTGACAACCTTTCATTTTTGTGACCCTATTTTTGTAACATTGAAGTACTTACCTAAGTAGTATTTTTGTCAATTTTGGCACAAGTCTATAATAAAAAGACTTCGATAATTTACATTTATTAACCTTTTGACTGCCAAGTGGCGAAGTTTTTGAACGGACGGCTATTGACGTCGGTGGCGTCAGTGGTCCGACTTGTCGATGCCGTGACTGGCCGTCATTGGTGTCCAAAAGGTTGACGAAGGTGTTTATGTACATTTTGTAATGTTTCACGCACAAATAGTACAAATACGCTCGCAAATCCCAACAAGTTGGGATTGATCAGGAAGTTCGAATAACGTGTGCGATTAATCTACAATCGAAGGGATGTTTACAAAAACAACATAACTGGTAGAGAATGCCTCATGGCATTAAGTCCGCCTTTAGTACATCAAGTTTTTCTTTTGTGCAATAAAGTTTAAATAAATAACTGCTTAGAGTGGTTGACACTTTTTTAAGAACATTGTTAATCGTTTCAGGTGTCAACCAGTGTAGTCAGTTATGTTGTTTTTGTAAACATCCCTTCAATCTTACTTGTGTAGTGACGAGCTCTGAACCGGTAATGTTGCTTATAAACTCGTAGAGGCATATGGTCGCGTCTTCTAAGTAGTGCGTGTCCACGATTATCTGTAAAATAAAATAATTAAGCAGTTTTAATTAAAGAAATTCTTATACATTTTAAGATTTTTGTCGCTAAAATGGATGGTCCTCGAAGCTCTCGTAGGCGAACGAGTAAAATATTCATAAAAAAATATGCGTGATTCTCTGTTGTTTTCTTCTGCACTATAATGACTAATGACAGGCAGGCTAGTCCACTCAGCCGCTACGGTATTTACTCAAAGCGTAGCGACCGCGGCCAGTGCGCGCTCTGAGTTAGATTTATGATCTTTCTGTATCTGTTAATTTTGTGACTATAATATCCTGCTCTGATTTCAAACTTATGTGCTGCTCTAATTCCAATGGAGGGTTCACAAGTGTTATTGGTATTTTTCTTCAGCAAAACTAGTCTAGATTACCTGAACTAGCTGCATCAACGGCAGAGGATGTCTGAACAGCGCCGAGAGACATCCCGTGAAGGATCTGCTCAGCAGCAGCGAGGCGGAGTGTCGCGCGGCCGCGGCCCGCCTGCCGCCGCCGAGCCCGAGCCCGGCCGAGTACTTGAGCCACGCGTAGATGAACTCCTTCACTTGTACGTACACCGCTGGGACTATTGTGGAGAATGGGAATCTGGAACGAGAAATGTTAAAAGAATTTTATTTCTGGATTTTGATGTTAAAACTAGGGATGTCACGAATATTCGCATTCGCATTCGTATAATGCGAATATTCGCATCATTTTTGACATTCGTATCAAATGATGCGAATATTTATCGAATGCGAATGTTGGTAGAACACATCCTGTTTTGACCGCACTAACCCGGCCCATGGTCATATGCTTGCTCATACACAGGAAGTGAAAACGACGGTATCACTTGACTCCTTTTGATCATTAATATAGGGCTCCATCACATGTCATGTTCTGTATTTTTGAACTATGGAAGCATAAAAATGATAAGCAAGATTAAGTTTTTTGAATCTACTCGGTAACATTCGTATTCGCATTCGCATTCGCGAATGTGAGAAAAACGACATTCGTGACATCCCTGGTTAAAACAATATTTGTTTATACATTGGAGGCACCCTAATGGTGTTTCTATGGGCTATTTTCCTTACTTACTTCCTAGGGAATCCTTGAGCTTCCAATTCTTCTCCGTCGTAAGGGAATGTGTCCATTACACCGTCGTATTGCTCTTGATTGGTTACCTGAATTGGAAAAATAAGCCCATTATGTCTCGCGCGTTGGCCTTTTACGTTCATCAAAAAGGCGACCAACTGTCTATATTTGCTGTTGTTGACAACTTCGATATAACGCAGTTATTTCATCAGAGGTTCTCTTTCACCAAATAGTTTCCGATTGATACATTAATTTAATGCAATAGTTGACATTATTCTGTCTATAATTTTAATGAGTTCCCTCGATTTATTTCTTCAGGATCCCATCGTTAGATTCCCACCCAATGACAATGGGACTATGAGGATTTAACCACCGCCAGGTGGCAAAGTAATATGACCTGATCCTGACGCCAGAGGCAACAAAAATAGACAATCTAAGTAATAATTCCAAACATCATAAAATATTTTAGGAGTTGTTTTTTAACGGTCGGCTATTGACGTCGGTGGCGTCAGTGGCCTCACCGATGACGTGGCTGGACGTCATTGGCGCTCAAAACGTAAAACCACCAGATTGGTTACCTCAATGGGCAGGAAGGTGGCGTTGTCCAGTATATCCCGGAACACGAGCACCCAGCGCTGCATCAGCACTTCCGTGTAATGCTCCGCCATCTCTTGCAGCAGGAGCGGCATCGGGTCCGCGGGGAGCCCGTAGCACCTGCAATCAAAATAGTTTATTATCATAGAAATTGTGAATTATCATAGCAGATAATAGTTGTAATACCTTTAACTGAATTAATTGGAGTGTCGGCCACGAACCTGTAGCTAAAGCGGGCTGGGTAGTTTAACCAAAAGATAATATAATATAAAATAGAAGTGAAAGTAAGAGACTGTATTTAGTTTTAACTAAGTAATGAAGTCATTAGAAAATAATGCCAATAGCGTTATAATATGTCAATCTTATAACGAGTGCGAAAGTGACACAGCACATACTCTCTTTTCAGATAGTTGTCAGTCTCTTTCTCGGTCGGTGATAAAATAAATCCAATTAGGTTTGACGAAAAAGTACCTACAATACAATTAACTTAAAAATAAAAAGAGTAAGGTAAGAATTAATTATTATACTGACTTGAGCGTGTTATTGAACAGCACTATCTGATGCTTGATGCTCAGCATTAGAGTCGGGTCCGTGATGAGGGAAGTGTTCGTACGTAGCGTCGAGGCGACTTTGGTCACCGACATACTCCATGTGTCTAGTAGCCAGTCCTGCAATGATAATCGTTGAAACTATGTATTACCCTACCGTCAAATGCTACAACTTTGCCTACAATGCACAACTTTATCTGACTTAAAAAAGTTATATCTATATCTTATTCTTATATATCTTATTAGGCTATGTATATCTTATTTCTGTGATGGGAAAAAGGCGGCCATCTCAGGAATAAGATATAAATAGCTGTTTGGTGAAGAAAACAATGTTTTTTAAGCCAGGCAAAGTTGTAGCAGTTGACGGTATATATTTCTGAATCATTTCAAAAAGGAGGAGTGGTATTTCATAGACTTCATAGTTTTATGAACGGACGGCAATTGACGTCGGTGGCGACACTGGCACGAATTTTAGTTGTCGTCCACAGCCGACTGTGGCGATTAAAAGGTAAAATACAGTAAATAGTATAAATACCTTGGAGACCAGCCCCGCCCCGGTGCTGAGGAGATGTTCCTCCAGTATGAAGAAGCCGAGCACCGCATTAAGATAGTTCTTCACACTTTGGATGTTGTCGTGAAGGTTGCCGGACGGGATCAGCACCAAACGCGCTTGCTGCTTGCGTTGAGCTCTGTTGAGATTTTATTATAATGAGGATAAACGTGCAAACTAATTCATAGATGTCGCTGCAATCGTAAAAAAAATCTTTTAATTTTTGGGTGGTAAAAAATTCAATCTTTAAGTTCACAATCATTGTTAAAGTCTGTAATTTGCGCTTCATAAACCATCTTTCGACTCTAATCTCGAAACTGTAATTCAAGGCCAAAAAAGTTACTACAATGTTGCCACTGCAGTAAAATGTTTGTACTATGGTATATTCCCTTTTTTATTAAAAACACGCTAACATAATTTATTTGTTGGTAATTTCAATCCTATAATTTAAAGAAGTAATTGTATTTACTTATTTTACATTAATAAAAGACGCCCTAATAAAAAGTTAAACATCCGTGATTTTTAGTTGCAAAGCTGGTATTGCACTTGTATTACTTCGGGTATTCATAACATTTGGTACAATAATTTAAGACTAAGTTAAGAACTACATCAAGTCAAAAACGAAACCTTATCGTGTTTAATATGTTCGTTAGAATTGTCTCCGTGTTAGTTTACTGTTGAAAGTAGAGTACAGTCGGCGACAAAAGTTCATACCTACCTTTTTTTTACAAAAACCTTATTTTAATTAGTAGCCCGCTTCGAACCGAGAACTCGTGATTTACATGCAAACGAGTGGACCAATATAACAAAACACTTTATGATGATTTTTTCGCGCCTTCTAAGCTCCATAACGCCTTGAACAATCTGGTCATATTTGAACACTCAAATTATATTATTTATCTATGCTGCATCCCCAAGAAATTTTATAAAGTTATCGTGGAACAATTATTTAAAATTAAAAATCTATCGAAATGCAGAGACGTCTACGTAGCCAGCTGACAGTTCCGATGTATCCGTACGTCTGTAAGTACTTCACTTCGCTTACGCTCCACTCTTTAGATAATGTCACAGAATAAATAATATGATAATCAGGGTGTCCACTATAAACCCCCAAAAAAATTCCCTGACTTTCCATGACCATTTTTTGAAATTTACCTGACCAAAATGTCCATCTACAAAAACATTTTTACTATTTTTAGCTCAAGGTAGTCGAATTTCCATACGCAAGACTTTAGTATCGCATTTTTTTGTGTCTCCATTTCAGTGTTTACGCAAATATTACTTAACGTAATATATGCACATCCTTATTAGTGTCTGTCTGTTGAATTTTTACAAAATCGAATCAAGTTTCAGAACAAAAGTATATACACCAATTTTAAATTGTTAGTTTTAAGTATACGGACACGCTACAATTTTGTTTTATACAACGGCGGTGGCAAACAAGCATACGGCCCACCTGATGGTAAGCAGCTACCGTAGCCTATGGACGCCTGCAACTTCAGAGGTGACACATGCGCGTTGCCGACCCTTTAAAAACAGGAGGATTCCCTGTGTTGACGGCTAAAGGAACAAGAGAGGTCCCTCGTCGCCAACACACTGGGTCCTCTTTGAGCTCTTTGGTTACTATACATATAAATTATAAACTTAAATATATGTATGTCATAAAGAGCATCTGGTGTCCAGAAATGGGATCGAACAAGCGTCTTCTGCATCGCATCACATACTCCTACTTAAAATAACCCGTTAGCCTAGGAGTTAGGGCTACTGCAGCGAATGCTAAAGACGCTGGTTTCATCGCAGCCCTAGGCACCAGAGACCTTGGTCACTTTTCCTTTGTAAGTATACGTTCCGTTGTAATTTTTCCAGAGTTACGCAATATTCCTAGCACAATATCAGCATGTTGTATTGATTCCGTATGTCTCACAGCGTGCAGCGTACGAATCAAAACGAATCGGCCTTTTTTTCAAATTTTAAATAATAGCTGAAGTTGTTCATTGCATTTAATTATTTTTATTTATTTTATTTAATGCGTTAAGCTTCGAAACTCTTGTGATAGTGTTCTGTGACAAGTACATTTTCGGTGTTATTTAAATCGATGTTATGATATCTTCAGGAGACAAAGCGTCGAGATTTTTCGTCTTTACAAGTTCTCCATTAGATTTATTTATCAAATCCATTATAGCAACATGTACAAATGACGCTAGAGGTTTGTTGCTTTGAAATAGCCATAAAATGGTTGGTAATCCCTTTTAATAAATACTACGTTTACACTTGTATGTTCGCATTTGAGTAGACGCTCGTCGAAACGTTCTACGAACCATTCGCGTACGAGTGCCAACGCGAATGTCCGTTCACATATTCGGCTCTGTGGGTATAACTCCCCGACGCGACATGTATAGACAGTCCACGCGCTATTCGCCGGTTTATTCGCCTCGTCACTCCCACACAAGTATAAACGCGGTACAGTCGCCATCAGATATATCGAAGTGGCAAAAGTGGTCACAAATATCTGAACATACACTTTATTGCCTTGACGATAGAGGCGTTGTTCAGATATTTGTGACAACCTCGGCTGCTCTGAGATATCTGATGGCAAATGTACAATAGATCCTACGATTGCCAATGGAGCTTTTAGTAACGGATTTTTCATTACAATAAGGTTTTTTGTTTTCGCTCATTAGAAGCAAATTCTCGAACCTGATGCTTTTATAGATCTGTCAAGGCATAGTCCATTTTCAAGCCACCTTATCAATGTAAATTAAATCGCGAATTCTGTACATCCAGACATAGCATGTGTGCTATTCCGTGATTGGTCACATACACGACTTTTGTCTTTCCCATAGAGTTGTTGAAAGCAATCTTGCTATCTGGGAACATTTTGTTACGCTGTATTTTAGTCCCGTCCCCGTCGCAAGAGTTTTGGCAGATTTTGTTCAGTTCAGAACTGCATTTAATGTTGGTACAAGTTATTATAATGTTTAATCAGTGGTCAACTGATTTTAGTTTCAAGATTTTTGATATTATGTTTCGGACCTTTTCTATATAACACTACGTTCGCTCATCCATATTCCTCAATTTAAATATTTCGCAACATTGTCTGAAATTAAATACGCTGAATGCTGATATTATGATCGCCTACGACTTCAATATGCAAACTCTGGACTCACTCTTAGATTGAGTCATACTTTATTAAACGTACAATATTTTGAACTCATTTCATTAGTCATATTCACTGTTTTATGAAACTCTAACACATCACTGTAAAAAAACTGTATGATTTTTATGATATTTCATATCCTAAAAGCAGAAATTGAATTATGGTACATTAAATCATAATGTTGTAGATCCTTCCTACACTGAAATACAATGCTATGAGTTTGAATTACTAGTCAGCTTGACCAAAGGCTTTCTCATTAGCAATCACTGAGAGGGATTAAGATTTTTTAAACCTTAAAAAAATATTCTAAATAGAGAAGGTATGACGCCTTATAAGTAATTCTATTAATTCTTTGGATTCGCCTATAACCAAGAGAATAAAACTATTGTTTTCCATTATTTTTTATATTCCTTATTTTTTTTTCCAGGTCCATATTTTTCCCTGACCTCATTATAATTTCCCTGACTTTCCATGACTTTCCAGTGCCATTTCGAGCTTCCCTGACTTTTCACTGACTTTCCCTGACTTTCCAGAAAGTGGACACCCTGATAATGTTGGCCAATATAAAGCAGTATATTATAAAAAGGTTGGCGAAACCTGAAAAGTTTACTTGACAGTGACATAAGCGACAATGATGGTTATGACACTGACGTATCTGTCGTAGATTTTTTGGCCTTGAATTCCAGTTTCGAGATTACATAAGTAAAAGCCTTAGAGCATTTAACCAACCGGAGCGGCCACTGACAGTGGTTCCCCTCTGCCGAAACTACTTAATGCACGGACTGACGTTTATCTGACGTGGCTATTTTGACGTTACGTATACATTTGAGATTCCCCTCCCCCGCAAAAATTGGCAGACTTTTTATGTACAGAAAATGACAGACATGGCCGGTCCGGTTGGTTGAATAGTCTAAGGTAAAAGCTGTTACAATTACATAGACAGGACCTTATTTGTAAATGTAGGGTTCCTAGATTGACGAAACGGACCCCTTATAGGTTTATCATGTCCATCTGTGCACGTCTTTTACTTTGGGAATAAAAAAAATTGATTACATTAATGAAATTAGTACATGTTTTTAAGAGGGTTCTCTGCCTTTTCGCTGAAAATTGTATAACCGAATTCCACTTGCCAACCAACTTTTCGCAGAAGTTTCATTTGGCCGAATTTAATTTCCCAACTATAAGTAATCCAACCTAGTAGGTAATTTTCATTTCCCAACTCTGGGGTTGGGAAATGAAATGGTTGCAAAATAATTATTTGGTAAAAGTTATTCGGCCAAATGAAACATCTGCGAAAAGTTGGTTGGCAAGTGAATTACGGCAATACAATTTTCGGCGAAAAGGCAGGATACCTTTTAAGAGACGGACGTTAATATAGAAGTTGGTGCAATAAACGATATTATGATTATTGTTAGAGGAAAACAAACTTGATTTAGGTAAAAGTGTGTTTATTCCGTGACGCTCGAGTTATGTAAGGTACAACATTGTTAGGAACGTCAAAGTATTTGAATTCGTTGCTATACAAACCAGTCAACACGTAAACCTATTAGAATACTGAACATACAGTTTACATAGGTTCCAACAATTATGAGTTATATTAAAAAAGAGCATACCTGTAGTACTGGATGAAGTCGTTCTTAGCGCCCAGGACTCCGTGGATGTGCAGGCAGCGGTGCAGAGGACTAAAATCCACCAGCTCGTGTGGACACTGCGGCCCGAGGTTCTCGCGCCCCGCGATACCGAGGAGGGCCATGTCTGAAGGAAAACATTCATGAGATGTTGTTGTCGTCCTAAGGTACTCATAGTTGTATGTGTCAATATTGAAAGGCCCTTATGGCGGCCAGGGGGCCGATTTTTGACAGCCGGACGATCGAATTCAAAAAATTCAAGCTCGAAAATAATAGCACACAAAAGTTTGTAGCCAATTTTTTCGGATGGAATTAATAGTTTAAATAATCATTATTTTAAATTTCTATCGCTTTTATTTTTAAAACACAGTTTCATCGATTTATTCAGAGTTTTAAATGTCACTTTCGAGTGCTCGAATCTCAAAAATCACCCCCCAGAGCGTACGTAGTAATCGTTACAGATTCAATATGATTTTCAAAATATAAAAGGCGCAAGAGCCGGTCGCGATAAGGGCCCTTTAACCTTTTGACTGCCGTACGTCAAAATTTAAACTTTCAATTTCGAACTCTGGCATAATTTATGAGTGTCATTCAAGTTGTCACTTATTTTATTAATGAATAAACTCAGCGTTGATTCTGTCAGGGGGGTTTCACTATGTCTCTCTCCATTGTACCTGTTTTTTAAATTTCGCGCCCCGTGCCGGCGGCTTAATGAGGGCAGGGTTGGCACATCGCTTATTATCTTATGGGTGCGTACGAGAATAATAGTTTATAGTAGTAGTTTTGTACTAAAATAGTAATTAGATTGGGCAAATAAGGTAATAAATCTGATATTTATCTACTTTTGTATTAAATTTACTGATAGATTAGGTAGATTGAGGCAGATTGACTAGACGCTTACATCTGTAGACCCCTTGATTTATATGAAATACATCGGCTGCGTTCACATATCAAACTTCTTTTTATCTGTAGATCAACTGTAGATACCACGTGCACGGAATGAAGCACGTTGACAACCCTATTTTATTTTTTGCACAGATAACATTTTCTATCTCTGTAGCTAAATGTCAAATTCAGGACGGAGAACCTTCTGGTGATTCTGTAGCCTTATTTATTTTGTACTTACCTTTCTTAGTTTTAACAATAGTAGCCAAGCTTCTCCCGAGCATGTCTTGAGTTTGCTTCAATGCCATCGCACCAACCTGCAGGCAAAAACAATATTTTATGACCGCGAACAAAAAGGAATATTCTACGTAATTTATTATTTTTAATTTCATGGAGGATGTTCTTCAGAAAGCCTCTCAAATCGGCGATGGACGCATTCATGATGGCTTGCCGTAGGCGCGGGATGTCGGCCGCAATCTGAGCGCACCATTTGTATGGCAAGGCAGGCTAGATATCTGTATAAATTTCAGTGGCGGTGGGTCAAGCCCTGTCATCAAGTTCTTAGGCAAGCCGGTACTGAATTTGGTTTCAAATTTCTTCATGAGCTGTAGGAAAACTGCCCAGGCGCCTGAAACTTAGGCAAGCCGACAGGAATCGTGTTCTATGGACGCACCGCCACTGATAAGTTTGTACCTGAGGGCTCAGTCGGCGGATGTTCTCCAGAAAGCCTCTCAAATCGGCCATGGACGCATCCCTGATGGCTTGCCGTAAGCGCGGGATGTCTGCCGCGATCTGACCGCACCATTTGTAAGGTCCCACGCGTGGCAGTAGCACGTGCTCCAATTGCTCAAGCGTTTTCAATGCTGGATAGTATCTGAAGACATAAACCATGATGTTTAGTTAGGGATCATCCATTAATTACATCACACGTCAAAGGGGGGGTAGGGGGTCCACAAAATGTGACATATCGTGACAGGGGGGAGGGAGGAGTTCCGTGTTTGTGACCTCACAATCCTCACATACAATTTTTTTACAATCTAAGTTTTAAAAAATTAATTTCAATTGTTAACAAATATTGTACTAAACTAATTTTCTGCATACTCGGATTTGTTTGAATACTTTAGTTCCCTATAAATTTGATACTATTTTTCTAACCGAGTTTAACGATTTATTGTTTTCGAAATAGCGAATGTATTACAAAGGCGATAAGGCTCATTTTACAACGCCTTCCTAAACTAAAAATCTAAATGTGACGTCACACTAAGGGGAGAGGTTGCAGTTAATTGTGACGAAGTGTGACAAGGGGGGCGGGAGGGGTCAAAAAATCATGAAATTGGTGTGACGTAATTAATGGATGATCCCTTACAGAACGTACTTGGTTCTGATTTTGTATGGAGTCCTTGGAATTACTGGTTACGGTACTGGAAAACGAGTATTTGAAGCACAGGTTTTAGTTTAGTATAAATTAAAATGTTAGAATTTTTTTTTGTGTGGGGCACGTTGTCCCAGCCTGCCAAACCTCTAACCAAAATTTTTTTTCGCGAATAAAATTTATATTTTTAGTTTTTCATAATAAGAATGCAATACCAATTATTCCCTTAAAAGGATCAGCAGTATTTTTGTTACACCTTGTATGACAGTCTACAATTCTACATCAAAACCATTTCATTTGCTAAACCTTACCTCTTAGCCTCAACCTGGGTCTTCAGCTTGGAGTAAGTGGTAAGCAGTGGGAGGCACAGCTCCATCTTTTCAATAGTGGCTGCAATGTTCAGCTCAACTCTCCGAGCCCTGATCAACTCTTCGGCGCGAGTGCAGAGACCTACAATTATAAAGCTTTATTTTAACGCTACAAAATTAAACATTAATAGAGTTAGAAAGAAAAAACAAACAGGCACATTGAGATGTTAAAATAGGATCCCTACTCAGCGTAATGCCGCGGCAAGCCGTGGCGCTGGTTATCCACTGGTAACAGTGGTAACTGATAATGATAACCAGCAGCTTTAAGCTTATTGACAAATTTTTTTTGGAAAGTATAATAGTGTATTTTGATCACCAATAGGCGTGTCTACACCTGGCGCACCACCTCGCGAGGAAATTGCCTTTTTTTACAACATAGTTACATTTTATTTACCACGCAAAGAACCCTAAACATATAATTAAACTGTAAAGTCATGTGAATTTCCTATTACTTAGGTACATAATAATTATTTGCGTGACAAACTTATATTTGCAGTTGGTGGCCTATGATATGTATGGGAAGAACGGCAAAGATAAGTTTGTAATCACTATTCGTATTCGTAAAAGTGGTATTCGTTGCAACACTAGTTTTTGTTACCTTCAGCTGTCTCTTTAACATTGGCATCCACATTTGATATCTCAGCATGGAGCTCTTCAGCGTGTGAACGCACTTGAAGCAGCTCGCGGATTGAGTCAATGAAGCCCTAGAAATAAAAATAGAACATTTTGCAAATAAACTAATGAATATTCAGAACAAATTTTACATTTAAAATTTTGATTAAGACCTGGGGTTGTTTGTCAAAAGCTTTTTGCTATAAAAAAAACATTCCGCTTCTATTACAAGTTACAAGCTGTTGAATATTTGTAGCTGCAAGCCCAAGCTAGTTTGGTTCTTTCCTCTTCTTAAGCTGTAAGGTTATTACTATTGCTCAACTGTTTGTATATGCCAGGCAAGCCGGGGGTAGTTGGATGAGAGCTGGAGCCACTGGCAGGCAATGTTGCAGAAATATTATCTACTAGCAACTAGTCAATTAGGACATCCAAATAAAACTAGCAGTAAAATACCTGGTAGTGGAAGTTGCAGAGTTTCTCAATCTCCTTGTCATGCTGCTTGATGCGCTCGTCCAGCTGCTGGACGAATGCTTCATGTCCCTCCCCTTCGTACACCGAACGGAAAGCTGGGCCCCAATAGTCGTCTATTCCTTCTATCTCCTGTACCATACGTAAATAACGATTAAAAACACAAAAATGACCGACTTAGCAGATAATAATTGATGGCTTTCAAGGAAATATTAATCAACAAAGTGGGTGTAAACCTGAATCGTAGCACTCGTCATTTTATACCGGTTCCGATATTAACACCGCTTTGAATATAGGTCGAAGAAGTTAAGTACAGATCACATTTCCAATACGTTTTATTACTTTTTGTATAAACGAGAATTTCTCATATTTATAATATAAAAAAACAAGTAACGTAACAACGAAAGCTCGGAAAAACTATTGACATTGACTATTGACTTTGACATTGACAAACAACAGACGTTTTTATTGATGATAATCGAGAGCTCGACTAGTGAGATGAGGGAGGTAAATAATCGGTTAATCTTTATTCTTATTATAATAATCAATATAATAACAGGCACATGTTTCTTATTGTGTAGCATTTAAATATTCGGATAAAAATTTCTTAATTTGGAGTTCCTATGTAAATTTTGCCATTATTACGTAACCAATGTAATGGATTTTATAAAATGTTTAAAAACACCTCTAGCGTTTTAAGTACGTTTAAATACATGCCACATACAAATTTAAAAGATAATTTGAATTTTAAAAATACATTTAAAGTAATTATCATAAATCACTTTAAGAAATAAACGTATGAAAGCTACTAAAATATATAACTAGTCATTTGAGTTTCTACAAAAAAATATATTTTTACTCGCAATACAGTTAATACACAAACGTTGATAAACTATATTTTGAACGATTGCATAATGTTGCCATTATAGATTTAAGTTTTCCCAAAAAAAGTTATTATTTAATTAAACATTTAATTTCATTGCATGTTACAAATTACACTAGTAAAAAATTTAAAGGGTGTTATTGTTATGAAATGTATTAATTGTACATTAGGGATGTGACGAATATTCGTATAGTATTCGTATAGTATTATTACGAAGGTTCGCATACGCAATATTTCATGCGAATATTTGCGAATATCTTAGTGCATTTCTCTAAGAAAAAATATTGGAAGGGAACTTACAATCATGGCAAATATTATGTATGGTATGGTATAACAGGGTGGATTTTCTTTTTGGGTCAGTGAGGGCAGCTACCATATCCCGTGCTGCTACTAGACGTGTGCGCCGCCACGCCGCGCCGCCGCCGCCGGCCATTTTTACCCACGCCGCCGCCGCCGGCCGATGATCGGCGTGAAATCGGCGTGAAAAGAATTGCTAATTCGCACTTGTTATTTACATGGCCCATTCTCATTAGGTCGTGTTTATCCAGGAAACTATTTAAATATTACACTTACACCTACTGTAAATTGTGATTTGGGTGTTTTCATATAATACACACACACATTTTATGTCTACGCAGCGATATTATAAAGTGCAAGGGATAATTACTACAAAATGATGTCAACTTAAATTATTTTGTTATTGTAAGCTTAATTTCAACCACTTATATCTCATAGATTTATCGCTGTTCATCGATGTTGATCAGCTTTCATGTTTCTGCTATCAACAGACCCTCACAAGCTGCACGCGGCGGGGACGATTGAGCAGAATAACGAATTAACCCAAACCATTTAAAATAATAAAATCTGTTAGTTAACCTGTTGATCAATGGAACCCCTCCATCGAAGTTCGTAAATAAACAATTTTTTGTTATCAATTTTGGACTGGATTAAGACCTCTCCCATCGTTCTGCACTTATTAACTTCAGGGATTTTGTGCTATAATTAAAGCTATTTCGGGCAAGGCCAGTTCTATAAAATAATTATGTAAGTTATCTTATTGGATTCGATGGTCCATATGGATACACTTCGACACAGAGGGATCTTTTGTGTCGGTACCCCCATTACACCTACTCGAGAACTTTTCTCAACCATCTCCATGTGTTGGATGATGGAGCTCAAGGGCAGTGCTTTAAATTCCTCTAGATCTCGATGACCAGTACCAAAGTCCTTAACTCTCTGTCTAGCTAGAGCGTGACATTCACACATTAAGTGTTTCATTATCTCTTCCTCTTCGCCACACATCCTAAAATCAGTATTATCTGACAATCCCATTCTAGCCAATACTCCTTTCTTAGCTTAATGGCCTGTGAAAACCCTTTTTATAATTAGGAGCCTTTTTCTGTTGAGTTTCCAAAGCTTTTTGCTCCAGATTGAGTCAACTCTATGCAGGAAGAGCTTCGAATGCATTAGAACAGTTAAATTATGTTGGTTAACCTTAACCATATTTTAGTAAAATGCCTAAACTCATGTCTTGTATTTAAAATGTGCAAATTTTGCAAGATAATCTAACGTTTTCAAAGACTTGGGGTGTTTTATTTACGCTATATATATTTTACTAAAGCATTTTCGTCGCATGATTTAAAGCATATTATATTTTGTATGGTTATAAATACTAGGCGTGCTTTGATTTAGAGGGTTTGTTGCCTAATTCCTCAGTAATATTGAAATATATATTACGCCAAGGTCACGCCGATAACGCCGATTACGCCGCCGCCGCCGGTTAAAAAATGATCGGACGCCGCCGCCGATGATTGTGCTATCGGCGCACACCTCTAGCTGCTACGTGATAATGGTCTGAGGCGACCTTCCCTATATTTCAAATTAATGAAGGATCGCATTTACAGATTTTGGAAAAATACAGGGTGCGAGAAAAAGGTCATTTTTGGCGAACTTTTTTTATGATGCCATTTGATCCCATTCCTATCCAGGATTAAAAGCTTGTATGTGACCAAAAAAAATTTCCGGCTAGAAAAGCCACGAATCGAGGAAACATTTTCCCATACATTTTGTATGAAAATGAAAACTTTTATTTTTCACATGCATTTTTTTAATACCAGTTGTTGTTTCCAATCCTATTCTGTATCAATAGTTTCCATGGGGTCAACTTACGGTAATGTACCAAACAGCCATAAATGGAAGAAACTATTTCCATACATTAATTTACTGCTTTTTGTTATGTTGAATGCTTTGACTGTGATGTCCAGATACAGTATTATTGTCCTTAAACGTAACAGGACTGATTGACATGATTAGAAATTGTCAATAAAATTTCACATTTTCTCCGTAGGTAGTAAATGTATGTAAGTAAGTAAGCAAAAAAAATCTATGGAAAAAATCTTCAATTTGTGGTGGTTTGGTACATTACCGTAGGTTGATCCCATGGAAACTATTGATACTGAACAGGAATGGAATCGATTGGAATAAAAAAAATTGCACGTAATAAAAAAAAGTTTTCATTTTCGTACAAAATGTATGGGAAAAGTCTTCCTTCGATTTGTGGCTTTTCTAGCTGGAAATTTTTTTTGGTCCCATACAAGCTTTTGATCCTGGATAGGAATGGGATCAAATGGCACCATAAAAAAAGTTCGCCAAACATGACCTTTTTCTCGCACCCTGTATGTTTTTTCCAAAATCTGTAAATGCGATCCTTCATTAATTTGAAATAGAGGGAAGGGCTTCTAAGACCATTTTCACATAGCAGCACGGGATCTGGTAGCTGCCCTCACTGGCCCAAAAAGAAAATCCATCCTGTATATAAATAAAGGATATGGTGGAAAGCCATAAGTCTTAGTAGCTCAAAGGCCTTGCTCTTGGCCAGAGCGATGGGCATGGTTCTCAGAGTTGCGAGTTCGAGTCTCACCTGAGGCAGTGGATTTTTCTACTTTTTCTTTGTTTCTAAACATTTTGGTATCGTTAGCAGACTGCTTATTACAAAAATAAGCTACTGATATTATATTCTTGGTATTTCCCCATAATCCCTATATTTAAAAAATATTTTAACGCTGACAACCCTAACAGGGCTATCTGCCAAATTCTACCGACCGAACTGCCAATTCGGCTGAAACCCTTGTGCGGTGCGTGTTATATATTAGAACTGCATATTGCAGTCGAAAAACGGCTAGATATCTGGATCAATCCATGTTGCCTTAATTAAATTTTTTTAACAAGCCATTTATTAATTTGTCATTGGTGTTCTGAAGTCCGCAACCATGGCTCACTGTATGAGAGTTTTGCATGGCCAGGTAAGACCTTCGCATTCCTGAATATTCCATGATACCATAGTTAATATATTTCCAAAATAGTTAATAACTATCGGTTTTAGTGTTACTCGTGTGTTTACATTGTTATCAATGTTCATTGAGAAACACGATCGCGTATGTCGCATATCTGAATGGACGGGTCAGGTCACGCAAAATAATGTTAACGAGAGGTCACCCCGGGTTACGTGTAGTAATCGTACACCGGATTTTCTGATTCGGGACGTTATTCATGGTTATCTTGTTCGTGATGTAGTTCATTCACGTAATTTTTGATTTTTTTTGGTATTTTTTTTCAGGGTGGTAGGACTAGAACAGTGCTCTTGGAGATCCAGCAAAGATGTTTCAGCGTGTCCCCCCTCACGGCCGCGGCCGCCCAGGTACGTAAAACCACCAAAATACCCGTTTTATCACCATTTTCTTTCAAAAAAAGACATTGTTATGTAATCATCAGTGACCTGAAAATCTTGTTTTTATGTGGTTTTGTCGTGTATTAATGAGTGTAATGATGTTTTAGGTCGCGATGTCAAAGCTAGACAAGGCACCACTGCCTTATGCGAAGTTGTCCAAGAATTTGGAGGTTGTCAAGAAAAGGTTAGGTCGCGACATGACCTTGTCAGAGAAGGTGCTGTATTCCCATCTCGATGACCCTAAGGGCCAGGTGAGTTACCCCTTTCATAATTATTGTGTAATTCCCTGATTACAATTAATTGAGGATACATAGGTGTTGGTGATATGATAAGTGCTGATAAAGTTATGTGTAAACAAATATAGCATATGCAGTCAGTTGTTGTGGAAAACTTCAAAGTTGTGTAAACAAAATACCTATAAAAACTTCCTGGTGGACTTTCAAACATTAGATTTTATTTATGATCATAAATGAATAACGTACCTGCACTCAATATACTGGTTCAATAGGCAAAGGGCATTGAAATTCCTGTCAGCTATCCTTAATATCCCTTGAAGATAATATGGTTGACAATATGTATATAATAGTTAGCTTATGAATTAATAATATCAAATCTAGTTATTTATTTCCAGTCAAACCAGTTGCAGTGGATAATATATTCAGCAAATCAGCAACTCAGATATATCAGAATAGATTATACTTAAGTACATTTTTTCATATAGTACTGGCTATAGGCATAGGCAGGCATTTACTTTATCATCATTTATGTACCATTAGTTGGTTTGAATAATTGCAAATTTTATAGACTATACTATGCTATAGATATATTGCCTTATCCGCACATGGCAGGAAGAAGTTGACAAGTTGCGGCAAAAATTTGATGAAATTTGAACTTTAAAAAGAAATGAATTTATCAAACGTCTTCCCGCCTTGTACGTTTTTCTGTGTAGGTTTTCAAAAACTTGCAGGCACCTACTGGAAGTTTCTAACAGTGATTTATTTAATTGTTATTTCTTTAAGAATCGGTTTATATAAAATCAATAGATAATGAGCAATTAGGTGCAAATGTAAAACTACATTTCCACCTTTTCCCTCAATTATTACTATATAAATAAAGGATCATATTATTAATTTTGTAGTTATAATATTATAGTTAAGTATGTCCTGTTTGTTGCTCCTTACTTTTTCGATTGTACAAGTAACAAAAAGATTCTTAATTTGAATCTGAGTAGATTCTTAAACTTTATATACTTACCACTATTTTTTTAATGTCAGGACATTGAGCGTGGCACAAGCTACCTCCGCCTGCGGCCTGACCGCGTCGCTATGCAGGACGCCACCGCACAGATGGCTATGCTTCAGTTTATCTCCTCCGGCCTGCCACGCGTAGCCGTTCCTTCCACTATTCACTGTGACCATCTTATTGAGGCGCAGATCGGCGGTGACAAAGATTTGGCCAGAGCTAAGGTAAGGAAAAAAATTAAAAAAAAACTAGGTGTCATTATGCTGCTGCACTATGCCATGCTTTAGTATATCTCTGGTTTGCCGCGCGTTGCCATGCCCTCTGCCATCCACTGTGACCATCTTATTGAGGCGCAGATCGACGGTGACAAGGATTTGGCCAGAGCTAAGGTAAGGAGCCAGGAATATAAAAAAAGCATGAAGAATACTAGTACACTGCATATAACACTCGGACACGAGGTGATGCTATGCTAGATGCTACGACACATGGCCATGCTTCAATTCATATCCGAGCTCCCGCGCGTCGCCATTCTTTCTACCATCCACTGTGACTTATTGAGGCCTCAGGCTGGAAAGACTTGGCTAGAGCTTAGGTTAACAGTTGGCTTTGCAGTCCTGATGTGCTAATGGAAAGTATCCAAAATTAAAAAAAAAAGTCATGAAATGTCAGGAAATTCTCACATTTTTTTATGGTCTCATTCAAACTTTCGACTTCTTAAATTTTCAATTTCATATATTTCTCGTGAAATTTTCTAGAAATTTCCGAGAACTTTTCCATTTATATGGAAAGTTACAGGAACTTGCACATCTGTATGTGGTACATCACATTGATCAAACTCTATAGAGAGAGGTGAGGCTAGATTTTTTTAAGGTGCGGGAATACAATAATTTATTTAACATTAACTTGGTTTTGGGTAAAAATAGCCTTGTTAGATTTTTGTTCATAAGTACCTACAAAGCATCATATGTTTGGTATTTGTAAAGAAACAGGAAAAGTAACAAAAACCTCGTCCCGTCCTAAGTGACAACATTCACCTTTACAATGCGTGCATGAATTAGTAAATACAATGACGCTTTTGATTAAAGGCGTTTACGTAGTAAAATCCAGATACCTAACCAAGACAATACGCATAGTCGCCATCAGATATATCGGAGCGGCCAAGGTGGTCACAAATATCTGAACAACGGCTTTATTGTCAATCCGATAAGGTGCTTGTTCAGATATTTTTTTAATACCATGGCCGCTCCGATATTATTTGATGGCGACTGTACTATCATCTATTGTAAAATAAAAAAAACAAAGTGAATAATAATAATTAGTTACCCGCGGAACGGAACTCTATATTTTTTCGGGAAAATCGGGATCATATGGGGGCCATTATGTAACATGTTCTGTAAAAAGATATCAAACCTCTCTTATTTACGGTCGTAATATTCAGTTGGTTCTCACAATGTCTGCCCTTTAGAATAAAACTTCTTATATTACACTGTGTTTTGTACAGTCGCCATCAAATAATTGGAGTGGCCAAGGTAGGTACTCAACAAAATCTGAACATGCACTTTATCGTCTTGACAATAGAGGCGTTGTTCAGATATTTGTGACCGCCTTGGGTGCTCCGATATATCTGATGGCGACTGTGATATGATGGCTAGTACACACATACGTACAAAATTCAAATCCAGTGTATCTTGACTCTTGACCGAACATGCCCCTAAATCATCCATTCCTTCCAGGACATCAACAAAGAGGTATACAAGTTCTTGGAGACCGCTGGTGCCAAGTACGGCGTCGGTTTCTGGAAGCCCGGCTCCGGGATCATCCATCAGATCATCCTGGAGAACTACGCTTTCCCTGGTCTCCTGATGATCGGTACTGACTCCCACACCCCCAATGGAGGTGGTCTTGGTGGTCTCTGCATTGGTAAGTTACTAGATATGAATGTCTAATGAAAATGTACCTGTATAGGATAGATAGATAATAAGTTATGCATTATGTCTTGAGTCTATTATCTTATCAGTATACAGTGTAGGTATAGTACATACAGTCAGCAGCAGAAGTAGCTAAACGGGGGAAGTGTTCAAAAATAACTGCACACAACAATAAAGTTGTGTCAAGCTCACTTTAAACCCCCACTACAATTGAAGGGATGTTTACAAAAACAACATAACTGACTACACTGGTTGACACCTGAAATGATTAACAATGTTCTTAATAAAGTGTCAACCGATCTAAGCAGTTATGTTGTTTTTGTAAACATCCCTTCAATTAGACAAATGTGACATTCTAGTCTAGGTACCTTTTGATCTGGACACTAGATCAAACAAAAGGTACTATTTGGCGGCCGGTGCGCTCGATACAATATTGTACATTTTCCAAAAAATTTACACAAATAATGTATTCCAGTTTCGAAAATTTTGAAAATATTTAGGTCGTCTATAAAACTCACTGTATTGTGCTATTTATATGCTAAAATAAATGAACGTCCGTGAACTATTTGATATAAAAGAACATTTTATCGAATTGACTAGATATCACGATATATTAGTTACGAAAATTGTCGTAAAAGGTTGCGAACCAATTTTCAGGTCAACTTGTTTTGTGATAAATTTAATTATGAGTGCGACCCGGACTTACTATTTTGGTACTGAAATTAGATACATTATGTTAAAACGTATATCAGTACGCGAAATTATGACTTGTACTTTGTAGATATCTGGCCTATAACCGCGAACCACTTTGTTCGTCGAATCGTCCATATGCATCACTCTCTTTCAAATATGCAAGCGAGATAGAGACAGGGCCAACGAATTGTCGATTTTTGAACTTCGCGGTAGGATAGGCCCCCTGATGCTAACTTAAAATGTAATTCACTAGTCACTATATGCATAATATAGTATACTTATGCATACACTTATTTTTTTTTAATCCTTGGTCTAGTATCTCTTTTTTAATTAAGTTTAATTATTGTCTAATTTAAAAAAACTTGTCCATTTCATTAGTATTCCTATTTTTCCAGCACGCCTAGCACACGATTGACACGTCAGTATCTCGCGCGCGAGATAGTCTATCCGTCCTTTTCTGACTGTGTCAATTAGAAAGAGACGGGTAGTCTATCTCGCGCGCGAGATACTGACGCATCAGTCATGTGCTAGGCGTGCTGTATTCCTATAATTTCAAAAATGGAATACTCTTGACGCGTTCTAAGGTCGTATGTAACTATTGTAACTTATATGTGTATTTTTGACAAACTAACATCAAGTACGTATTCTTCATCAGGTGTTGGTGGCGCTGATGCCGTAGACGTGATGGCCGACATCCCCTGGGAGCTCAAGTGCCCCAAGGTCATCGGCGTCAAGCTGACCGGTAAGTCTAAGTTACACTGTCTAACTTAGCTACAGGATAATAACCTCTAACAACTATTATACATAAGGTTGTTCATAACTCTAATTAGTATGACTAGGCGTGGCAACTTAGTAGTAAGGTGGTAATAACACCCTTTTACGGGTTTGGAACATCGTCGAAATGTTTTAATTTATAATGAGCCGTGGATAGATAATTTTAAGGTCTACAATACATGTGGTTGCTTTTTGGAAAATTAAAAAATTGCTTATATTTGTTTTTAGGAATTTAGTTACAAATATTTTTTCTACATTTTGTATTTTTTGGTAAAGTAGTTATACATTATTTTCGCGTTTGATGTGTTCGCATTTTTTTTTGTCAAATTAATACTCGTTTGACAACTTGCACGAGAAAATACAAATACTTATTGTGATCAATGTATGGTAAATGTGTCATTTTATGTAAATGTATGTAAACCACATCTTGGTATTCCCATACAAACCAATACGCCATACTACGTAACTTACAATGAAAAACGAATTAAGTGCTTCAAGATAATTCTGCAACAGTGACTTTTATAGATAAAAGCCTGCCATATCAATGCCATGAATGCCGTGATAACACTGATAACATAATCGCAAGAGTGCGTAGAACTACGAAATGTAATTCTGAGGCGTTGCCTTCTCTCGGTAGATAATATGTACCAAAGATAAACCAAAACAGCGTACGTAAATGTGATAAAAACTCAGTATTTTGTATAAATATAGTACCTAAGTGTTAAATGATTTGAGAAACACGTTTTAAACATAAACATTTCTACCTTAAAGTCTAAGCGAGAAGGTACAAATTGCAATAAGAGAACTTCGTTGAATTCAAAACAATATCAACCATATGATAGGATGTGTTTTGAAAAAGGACGTATGTGCTATGCAATTTAGTATATCTTTACGACAATTTTAGGCATGATAAATAGTATGGCGCCTCGCCAAAGAATCAATGACACGGGTTGTTTGTTTAAAACGCACTTTTACTTTATTTTTAGAGGGTATTTTAAACACGCATTGTGACCTTGATCTATGTGCAATAGATTTCTATGTCGAAATTTTTGAACCAGTACCTCCATATGTAATATGATAGCGTTTTTTAGATACGACTATTAACAGTGGAACACCTATATAAGGATCCAAAATCTTCGTATAATGTGACCTCATTGACCGACTGAATAACTTAAATTGTCTATATATTAAAATATATTTAAAAATTAAAATTAATTGTAACAATTTAAACGGTTGGTTATTTAAAGCACTTACAGTCCGCGAGCTTCGGGAATCGGCGATGACCCACGAAGGTAATATTGCTGTTCTGCTTTTTCATGTGTCACTGTTGATTGATACCCGACGTCTCTTTCTAAAATCCGATGGTTCTTTTTAGAGCTCACGGACTGTAGTTTTTGTGTGCAATACTAAACTTACATAAAATTCGTACATACCTATAGGATAAGAGTTGATGATTCAATATGAAATGATAATAATAAAAATGCGTCCTAATGCAATAATAAAGCGATTATAGGTCTCAATACTCTCAATTAATGATACATTATACACGTGTCGGGCCTAGCTTCTTAGAAAGGTCAGTTAATGTGTCAGTTAGCCAACGTCCAATGTCCAGATGTTATCAACGGACCTTGTAAACTTGATACCTACTACTAGAAAACGGATTACGTTAGAAATGAAAATTTCTTATATAATTTGTCGGTTATACACACATTAGAAAATGTATAAAAAAGATAGTTGGCTGAGACAATAAACTGAAGTGTTTCTTGTTATTAAGGTTTAATATTTACGATATCTGTAGTTCAGGTTAATTACATTGTAAAGTTGTGTGATATGAATTCAATTAAAGAAATATATTGCCAGAAATATATCAAACATATGTATAATTAACAAAATTAACGAATAGTACTTATATATTTTTTTCTCAATTGCTGTTTTTTCGGCTCATAAGTTCTGTCAAAAAGCGCCATTTTCTGCCAAAAGAGTGTTATATATTTTTAATCATTGAAGTTGAGCAAAAATATTACAAACGGAAAAACATTATGGACGATACAACATTGTAACCCCCTAATAAGACGATTAGAGAGGTCATGGAAACACATTAGGTTAAAAAAAGAACGACTTAGTTGTAAAATACGACGTATAAAGTAATACCTACGTCACATGACCCATATTGTGGTGATACGTTAACACTAAACCGTAACAAGATACCAAAATAACGCTTGCCCCATTAATTTAAAGACGCATCGCGTAACTTTCAGTCCTCATTCAAACCAAACTATTGTATCTTTTCTCAATAGAGATACGTCCTATTTTCGCACGCCCGTGCGCTTATGTCACGCGACTGACGCGACATTGATACTCTGGTGCGATTATTTTTATCGCGAGCGATCTACGTCTAGACATTCCTATCATGGTATAGTTAGATATCTCTAGATCGCTAAACGTTTTCGATCGTTACTGCATGTGAATTATATGTGCGAAAATATGTATATAAATATATGCACACACTTCATAAAATCACCGCAACATTTCGCCTATTTCTTTTACCACCGAGATGTCCGAGATATATCTTACTAAGTGCAAATATGGAATTTTATCTCGTTAAATAAATATGTCTTAAAACTGCGGAAAGTTATAATTTTTATGTATTTTTCTTTTTGTGTATGTATTACTATGTTTTTCAACTAGTTTGAGTTGCGAAATATTACAATGTTTTGCAAGGAATACATATACATCACCAAACTGAAGGTAACTTTAGTAAAAAAACAACAAAGGCAAATAATGTCTTATGTCAATAACACAGAGTCGGCCGTTGATTTTCTCGCATTATCAAGGCTTATGTTTTTCGTTTGTACATCTCTTTGTTTCAATATCACCTCCAAATGACGGCAAGCCAGCATTGTTATCATGAATTAAGTTTAAATTCAAATCATTCTTTTCTTTTATAGATGTAGGTATAGGGTCCACAACTTTTTATGAGGGAAATATTGTTGTTTACAAACCTACGCGGAAAAAAATATAGTACTTACACCTTGTTGTTACCTCATGGGACGTTCCAAAAATATTTCTTTTTTCGTCTTTTTTGCATTTTATAGCAGTACACCACGCCAATATATGGAACGATACTATATATTGTACGGGTGGCAACCCTCTTATATTATTAATTATTATAACTTAATTTTAAACAACACAAGCGCTAAATGGTCATTGGCATCAGATCGAAAACCCGTATAATATACTTTACTACAATTACTGAAAACATTAAACTTTGAATTTGAATAATTTTTAAATCGCCTCAGCAACAGAAGTACCTAGCTAAGCGGGTGTGTTCAAAATCAGAGATGGGCATTAATCGATTAATCTTTTAGTCAACTAATCAATCGATTAAAAATATCAATCGTCATTTTTTAAAAATTTAAAATAAAAAATTAAAGTTTAATTTAGTTGCGATTAAATTAGTTGTGAGAATGTTCGACTAACAACTAAATTCGTTTTAGTTTCAATCGACTAAATTTCACGATTAAATCTATATTAAAAACTACGTAGTCGCCCGTTTTTGCATTTTTTATCTTGCAATACAAAAAAAAAATACCTAAAATTATGTATACACGTTTTATTTGAAATGCTTGAATGACAATGTAATATTATGGGCCATAATATTATTATAACGATATATTGGTATTGGTAACGACAAGTAGCCGTTAAGATGTCATAATCAGTCTGTCAACAGCCATACCGAGGTTCCTATTCCCATTGCTTTAGACAAAGGAAGAAAGCCATTAATAAAAATAAAAAAAATACCGAGGTTTTCTATTCAATTTGCTTCTAACATTAGTCGCGAGAAAATAGTCTAATTAGTCGATTACAAAATTTAGTTGTCCGAAATCAATCGGCAACTAATTAAGTTGCAACTAACTTAGTTGCACTCTATACAACTAAGATTGATCAATCGTTGTTTTCAATCGTCTGTCGCAATTAATTCTTGTAATCTTAATCGTTAATCGTTGATTACATTTTGCCCTTCTCTGTTCAAAATGAGCTTGACACGACTTTATTGTTAAGAAAATAAGAGCATATGTCATTTTGAACACGCTTAGATACTTCTGTCGCTGTCTGTACACTAACCCGCTTATTCATAAACGTATTGCAAACCTCATTTAACTAAATCATCTTTTGTCCTTATCTGTCACATTGACAGTTGTGTTTGTTAGAAACAATCAAAATACGTTTTAACCAAATGAGGTTTGAAACACGTTTATGAATAAGCGGGTAACACTATTTCAATGCATTTCCTAAGAATGATGGCCGTTCCACCGTTTAATAATCATTTTCCACGCTGGTACACTTTGGGTATGAGCAGCCTTTTGGAAAAGTAGACCTTACGGAAGACCGCAGCCACATTACATATAGTACCAAATTTTCTTAGCGTAATGTGCCTGTTGGTGGTAAGGTCGCCAGAGCTCTAGAGGGTGAAATGAGTAAAAAAAAATACATGTGTAGAAAAGTTCATTCCTCTTCAAAAGTATAATCTGTACTCGAATTACATGAAATCGGTTCGTCGTATATGAAGGCGTAACACGTTTTGAACTGCTGCCAGAAACGTTTGTTTACCTTTTACGTAATATTTGTATTACGGTTGGTCTGTCAGGCGTATAAAATACTTCATTGAAATAGTGGAACATTTTTGTTTGTGACGAGTATTACCATAACTGTGTTTATTTAATTGGTAACTGTAATATAAGTATGAACAGTACTATCAGAACTAAGGTTCCCTTTAATTATAAATACGATTGATTGTCTTTTTTGATACTTTTTTGTTAAAATATAATACTCGTAAATAGTCAATATATCAATCAAAGTAAATCTTGCGTTCAAATAATTTGCAATAGCCTTCAAAATATCACGGCAGGCACGACATTTCTACAAATAAAAATCAATCCCAGCAGACACTCTATCGAGATACTTATCTCACGATAATTTTATCTGGAACTACTTTCAAGATTTTATCTACGTTTTGACATCTCGTATCCGGTATCCAAATAAAGTAATGACACCTTTGCCAAAAAAGGTACCAAAATTATGACACATACATATGTTGTAATCCTTCAACTGACTACATACTCATCTTTCTACAGGCAAGCTATCCGGCTGGACGAGCCCCAAGGACATCATCCTGAAGGTCGCTGGCATCCTCACGGTCAAGGGAGGCACCGGCGCCATCGTGGAGTACCACGGGCCCGGCGTCGACTCCATCTCCTGCACCGGCATGGCCACCATCTGCAACATGGGCGCCGAGATCGGAGCCACCACCAGCGTGAGTATTGCTAGATAGCTCATCTAACTCTCTATGCTAAGGTCTTGACATCATACTGAAGGTCGCTGGTATCCTCACGGTCAAGGGAGGCACCGGCGCCATCGTGGAGTACTACGGGCCCGGCGTCGACTCCATCTCCTACACCGGCATGGCCACCATCTGCAACATGGGCGCCGAGATCGGAGCCACCACCAGCGTGAGTATTGCAAGATGAAGTCGTCTACAACTCTACGCTATGGACTTGATCTCATACTGAAGGTCGCTGGTATCCTCACGGTTCACGGTCAAGGGAGGTACCGGCGCCATCGTGGAGTACCACGGGCCCGGCGTCGACTCCATCTCCTGCACCGGCATGGCCACCATCTGCAACATGGGCGCCGAGATCGGAGCCACCACCAGCGTGAGTGTTTTCTATTAGAATCTTAAAAGGCCTGTTACACCTTTTCACATTTACATTTATGCGTAAAGAAGTCTTGATCTTAGTCTCAAAGCAAGAATTTAACTAGAGACCGCATACGCGACCCACCCTAAAGGACAGAATACACGCAACGCGACTGATTTTAAAACACGTTTCAAGATGTCTCATAGCATACCATAACTAACCTACATAATTTAGTCGGTTTCATTGTTACCCTTCAAATAGCAGCGAAGGGAAACAAACGTTTCTATTGTACTTAGGGCCTTTTGGAAGTAAGGAAACAAGGGCGAGTCTATGATAAGGACCAACGATAATAGCGCCTTCTCTGTCATATCTATGGAAAGTGTAATAAGACCATCCCGTTCAATCTTGGTATTGTTATTACCATTGCAGGTCTAGGGATGGTATCTCTTTGATCTCAGTACAATATCACCCATTTACATGTAATGTTTATTGACACAGGTGTTCCCGTACAACTCACGTATGGAGGCGTACCTCAAATCCACCGGACGTCACGACATCGCCGCCGCCGCGAATGCCTCGAAGCATCTGCTCACGCCTGACGCGAAGGCGCCTTATGACGAGGTAATACGGCCGGGTTTTGCGTGGTGAATGTATAGTTAAAATAAAATGATTGGACCATGATGATACCCGCTCGGAGAGAAAACTGATCTTCTATGAAAACAAAGTAAATAGTGAAGAGCTGTAAAAAATAAAGAAATAAAACCCCCGTAACGGTTACACCTTCGGATTGGGTTGTGATTTAAAATGTCACATACTCGACATACTCGTACTCAACATCAACATATAATTTTCCCATTTTTTTTAACTTTTTCTCTCTCGTAGTAATATTTAAAGTAAAAAGTATACTGGTGCCATGTTTGTCTCTTTTTAACCACCAGTCATACAAGCCTTTACTTCTTACTAATTGAAACTTGTCGCTTATTTTCAGCTGATCGAAATCGACCTGAACAAACTGGAGCCCCACGTGAACGGACCCTTCACTCCCGATCTAGCCAACCCCATCTCTAAGCTTGGTGAGGCCGCTAAGAAGAACGGCTGGCCCATGGACATCAAAGTGGGCCTCATCGGCTCCTGCACCAACTCGTCGTATGAAGACATGGGCCGTTGCGCTAGCATTGTCAGGGAGGTGAGGATAGTTATGGGCTCACCCCATCCCTAGGTCTTAGGATCACCTCTAAGTTTGGCGATGCCGCTCAAAACAACGGCTGGGGCCCACTATGATGTCCATGGGGAACATCAAAGTGGGCCTCATCGGCTCTTGCACCAACTCGTCGTATGTAGACATGGGCCATTGCGCTAGCATCGTCAAGGAGGTAACGATATTTTTGGGCTTACTTCATCTTTAGGTCTCAGGATCACCCTATATCTAAGTTATCGAGGCCGCCAAGTAGAATGGTTGGCCCATGGACATCAAAGTGGGCCTCATCGGCTCTTGCACCAACTCGTCTTATGAAGACATGGGCCAGCATTGTCAAGGAGGTAAGGATAGTTGTGGGCTCCACCCATCCCGAGGTCGCTAATAAGAACCACTGGCAGATGCGATACTAGTCTTCGACTCACCCCATCTCCAAGCGTGGCGAGGCTTGCAAGATGAACGGCTGGCCCATTGATATCTATGTTGACCTCTTTAGCTCTTGTACTATCTTATAAAGACTGGTCGCTTCGCCAGGATTGTCAAGCAGTTGAGAATAGTTGTGGGTTCATCCCATCGCAAGTTGTAGAGTTGCTGCTGTCCAAAGGTCATCCAAGTGGCCTTAAAGGAGTGTTAATGGGCCTGTGCCGCTCTCTATCGGCTGGGGTATTGTGTCCAATAGAGGGTTTCTAATTGATTAAACCCTATATTGAAGCGGGCAAGGGTATTGTCTTAAATTTTAAATAAGATATGTGTTGTATTAAATTAAATCTAGCCAGTTGAATTTTTACCTTCTGTTCCCAGGCCCTGAAGCACGGCGTGAAGTCGAAGATCCCGTTCAACGTGACGCCCGGGTCGGAGCAGGTGCGCGCCACCATCGAGCGCGACGGCATCGCCGGCACGCTGCGCGACTTCGGAGGCACTGTGAGTATACATCAACCGACTTCAGCAGGCTCTGAAGCACGGTGTGAAGTCCAAGATCCCAATCACCTGGGAGTGGGCAAACTAAGATTACACGAATTTAGGACCAAATGAAGGTATTAATACGATTCTAGCCTGCTGGAAATTAATTCTTCGAAAAATCTAGTTTGATTGCCCTAATAATGGAATGACACTCTTTATAACAGAGTATGAGCAAAAAAAAACAATTTTTTTTTTTTTGTGACACCTGACCATTGTTACTACAGTACATTTTGCTATGGTCTTATACATAACAGAAAGTTGTTCTATTTACCAACCCTTGTGGTATAATTATAGGTTCTGGCTAACGCGTGCGGCCCCTGTATCGGCCAATGGGACCGTAAAGACGTGAAGAAGGGCGACAAGAACACCATCGTCACATCCTACAACCGCAACTTCACCGGCCGCAACGACGCCAACCCGGCCACCCACTGCTTCGTCACCAGCCCTGAGCTCGTCACCGCTCTGTCCCTCGCTGGTAACAATTTTATTAGTATTAAAAACAAGGCAAAAACATATACTACTGGATATAAATGTCTGCAATCGATATAGCTACTGTCTATTCCTGCAACCATGCCGGGCTTAAAAACCATGGTGTTCTTTACGAAACATATGTTTAAATCTTATCCCTGTGATGGCGGCAGAAGGGACCGAAAATCACTGTTTTACAAGCCAGGCAAAGTTTGGCATCGTAGGTACGGATTGTGTTTTTATCCAACCGTTTTCTTGATCAGATTATACTCCAAAGTAAGGTTGGTAAAGATGGGTAGTCAAAAAGCTCCTAATTATATTTCCGCAATTTATGTTTCAAAGGTCGCGAATTACTAAAATTGTGAAGTTTGGCTCGTTTTGATTTCCTGGTAATAATGTTTCGTTTTCCTCAGGTCGCCTGGACTTCAACCCGCTGACCGACTCCCTGACCGGCTCGGACGGCAAGCCCTTCAAGCTATCCGACCCGTTCGGAGACGAGCTGCCCGCCAAGGGCTTCGACCCCGGCCAGGACACCTACGAGCACCCTCCTGCCGACGGCAGCAGTCAGTATCTTATTTATTTATCCTGATATGGGCTATATGCCAGGCCTAGGAAGCCCCGCGCAAGTTCGGTTAGATACCTACGCGCCGCGTACCGCCGGCGGCACGGCATGGACAGTGACCTGGCCGAGGAACGTCGCGGCGTGCGCCGCGTGTGCTATCATTTCTAATGTATAATATATATGTGTCTATGCTCTTCAAGCGGAAGAGCTATATGACTGTAAATACTGTGTCCAGTATCCTTCTCCACCAGACTTATTATTTTTATAGAATATGGAACTCTAGAACTATGGAAGCCTCACTAGAGCTCAATGATTACTCCACGACTATTGAGTGTCGAATTGGCAGTCTTATATGACAAAAATATTGTACCACTGCAGAGGGACGCTTTAATAGAGGAAGATAGCCTTATTATATTCCTATAAGAGAAAATAGGAAAGAGTGCTATGTTTTGTCTCTGTCACCGACCGAACATTTTCTCATGGTCGGGATATATACATATAGGCTTTGTTTTAATGAGTGCTTACTCCCATACTAATGCTTCAACTTGCTCAAACTCATTTGTTCGACAGGCGTTAAGGTCGACGTAGCCCCCACCTCCGACCGTCTCCAGCTCCTCGCGCCCTTCGACAAGTGGGACGGCAAGGACCTGACCGACATGACCATCCTCATCAAGGTCAAGGGCAAGTGCACCACCGACCACATCTCCGCCGCCGGCCCCTGGCTCAAGTACCGCGGACATCTCGACAACATCTCTAACAACATGTTCATCACGTGAGTATTCAGCTCGAGGCATTCAGTTCAAAGTCTGTATTGTAACACACACTTATAGACATCGGAATAGCTTTTCCGCCGTTTGTGTCGCTTGTGTTCGCTCTCACGCTTGTGTCGGGGATACCGCGCGTGCTGCTCGTGCCCGGGCGCAGCGGCGGGCTGTGGCCGCGCTGTGTTACCTACCGCCTACCAGGTGTCACCTCCCACTGGCCCACCAGGCGTCACCTCCCACTAGCCCACCAGGTGTTACCTCCCACTGGCCCACCAGGCGTCACCTCCCACTGGCCCACCAGGTGTCACCTCCCACTGGCCCACCAGGTGTCATTTCCCACTGGCCCACCAGGTGTCACCTCCCACTGGCCCACCAGGTGTCACCTCCCACTGGCCCACCAAGTGTCATTTCCCACTGGCCCACCAGGTGTCACTTCCCACTGGCCCACCAGGTGTCACCTCCCACTGGCCCGCCAGATGTCACCTCCCACTGGCCCGCAAGGTGTCACCTCCCACTGGCCCACCAGGTGTCACCTCCCACTGGCCCACCTGGTGTCACCTCTCACTGGCCCACCTGGTGTCACCTCCCATTGGCCCACCAGGTGTCACCTCCAACTGGCCCACCTGGTGTCACCTCCCACTGGCCCACCTGGTGCTACTTCCCACTGGTCCACCAGGTGTCACCTGCCGCGCCCACGATTGACATCGCTCGCTGATTGGCGCTTAGTTGAAGTCGAGGCGGTGCCGGTCCTGTGTCGAGCTTTCTGGCTTGCGACGACCAGTACTACCTGCCTGTAGTGGTACGTGTGTGTGGCGTGTTGTTTCTTAGGAATTTGGACCCGAATCGGAGTTAAAAACTTGAACTTTAACTTTTTTTTTTCTATTCCAGCGCCACAAACGCCGAGAACGGCGAGCTGAACAAAGTGAAGAACCAGGTGACTGGCGAGTGGGGCGCCGTGCCGGCCACGGCGCGCGCGTACAAGGCGGCCGGCGTGCGCTGGGTGGTGGTGGGCGACGAGAACTACGGCGAGGGCTCCAGCCGCGAGCACGCCGCGCTCGAGCCGCGACACCTCGGCGGCCGCGCCATCATCGTCAAGAGCTTCGCTAGGTGAGACTACTATCTCACTTCCCCGGTATATGGAGCATATCTTAAGGCTCCGTCAAACTGGCGAGGTTTGTGATCGGGGCGCGATAAGAGCGGCGCGGCTTGACGCTCGCGGCCCGCCGGCACCGCGCTCACAGCTCGCGTCTGACTGCAGAACACAGCACGCCGGTGGGGCGCTGTGCCCAAGAGGGGATCGCTCACAAAACGCACCAGTTTGACCGAGCCTTTAAGACACCTAAGTCTTCAAACTTTGCATACAATGTGTAAACCAGATTACGTAAGAGTGACCATTACTAAGTGTACGCCCACTAGATGCTCCAACGGCACTATCTGACTGGAAGAGTTTTCATCACCGAGAACTTTGGTAGGTGAAAACTATTCACGCGGACGACCACATATTGCTCGCATTTTGTGATATCAGGGTATTACAACACTCGACAAAAAATATAACTTCGTGAGCAGACACTGAAGGAAAGAATCACCCAATACGAGTATTTAATCTCATTGTTAGTATATAATTGTTGAAACCAAACCTAGTTGAAATAAATTATTATGACGTAATTTTTCAGCGCCATCTTTCATACATATAGATTTAAAATTGTAAATTGATTCATTATTTTTTTAATGTTTCTGCACAGGATTCACGAGACCAACCTGAAGAAGCAGGGCATGCTGCCGCTGACGTTCGCCAGCCCCGCCGACTACGACAAGATCCAGCCCACGGACAAGATCTCCCTGCTCGGCCTCAAGGACCTGGCGCCCGGCAAGGTGAGCCATTATCTTCGCTATCTTTATTTTACAAGTATACATCTTGAAATAAAGTTGTGACGTCTGTGAAAATATTAAGCCGTATGGCCCTGTAAACTATGAGGTAGAACGGGACTTCTTTCTTTTTCCCTTATTTTGGTAGGACACACCAAGGATGCAACTGTACGTAATTAGGCCTTAAAACACGAGTGTGGTTTTATGAAACGAACGAAGTGAGTGAGAGTGAGAAAGGACCCCTATTACGTAACAGTTAAATAAACTACTTTTTTGTTATCATTTCGCCATCTCTGTTTTAGGATATTCACGAAGGCTTGCATACGAACGACAAAATAACGAGTAAAAAAAAACGTAAATCTTCAATTTGAATTTCCTGTTTTAAATTGACGTATTTCTATGGCCGTGTCTTCGGTCACATAGTAGGGTCGTTGGAATCGTTTCGTATAGATACGTGTAAAATGACTGTGCAAAATGTCAGAAATATTTTTTTAACCCTTATTCCAGCATTCATTAAGTAGTCGTTAATAATGGGGTTGGCAACTGTCAACGGTTTGGCCAGATGGCACCAGCATAGCTAGGTTCCTTTCACTAGTATTGTTGTATGGGATTTGGCTTCAAGGCTAGCCCATCCAGGTCAAAAAAAATTTTAAAAAAAAACAAGTTTTTGACACTATTTGTAGGACTGACAGGTACCAGCTATGCTGGCGCCATCTGTAAATACTTTCCACCGGCCAACCTCATTTACTAGTCAGCAGTAAAAACCAGAACTTTACCCATCTATTTTATTATCAACTCATAATATTTATTTTACAGCAAGTGGAGTGCGAAATCAAGCACGCAGACGGCAAATCCGAGCGCATTAAGCTAAACCACTCCTTGAACGAGCAGCAGATCTCATGGTTCAAGGCTGGCTCAGCCCTCAATAGGATGAAGGAAATTGCCGCCGGCAAAAAGTGAACACCCTAAGCCTACACGACCTATAGTAGCTATAAGCAGAAATCCACGCTGACGAAGATATGCCTGACACAATAATATGGAGCGACCTTGAACGCGCGGGTCATTGACCGGACCAGAACTAGGGTTGTCAACGCTTAGAAACTATTTCACAATTAAATAGTGATTTAGTTCGTGGTTATCGAATTATAGGTTCGTGTACGGTTACTGTTACCATCTAGAATTCTAGATTAATTCTAGTAGTATTTCCAATTCTCAAGTTTCGGACAATACGTGGCAGTGATGAATCTTATACTTAGCTTAGTACAAATAGATGAATTAGTATTTAAGCTGAACGTCTTATTTTATTTGAATGTATTATTTTAAATCAATTAAATAAACGTTTTTTTATTTATGTAAATAATATTTACCAAATCGATGAATAAAGTTACGTATACCTTTAGTGTTGTATTATTTTAATTGATAAATAATAAATAAATATTGGGACAAATCAACCTAGTCCTACAGTAAGCTCAATAAGGCTTGTGTTGTAGGTACTAGGCGACGATATATATAATAGATATATATAGATAAATACTTAAGTACATAGAAAACATCCATAACTCAGGAACAAATATCTGTGATAAACACACAAATACATGCCCTGACCAGGATTCGAACCCGGGACCTCATGCTTCATAGGCAGAGTCACTACCAACACAGTAACAACTAGGCTAAGAGGCCGTTGATAAATAGAAATAATAAGGTTGGTTCCCAGTGGCGGCGCGTCCATAGAACACGATTCCTATCGGCTTGCCTATATTTCTGGTACCTAAGCAGTTTTTCTATAGTTCATGAAGATATTTTAAGCCAAATTAAGCTACGGCTTGCCTAAAAAAAATGTTTACCCACCGCCGCTGGTGGTTCCAATCGTTGCCATGTCTTGTTTAACCTTTTCAACGCCAATGACGGATATATCCGCACCGCTGTTACGTCGTCCTGTGTTCCTCTACGTAAAAAAATTATACTGCCACGAGTTCTCAGTCCGTGCAGTGCAGACTTAGCATGGTCGGGCCATGAAGCCATTGAAGCCATATAGCAAACATAGTTGCTAAACCCTTTGATCGCCAAGCATCGTGCATCGGACGGAAAAATGCAACTCGCTTATATTTTGGACGTGATATCACGGGCTGGCGCTGACCAAGCGCTGACGGCACGACTTTCCGTGAGCGTGATTTGACGTCGTTGGCGGTGAAAGGGTTACTACGTTATTGATCAGAAGCAAAGACAACTTTATTTAAGGGCCATGGGATTTATGGGCAACTTCTGACCAGAGGGCCTACCGCGAAGTTCGAAAATCGACAAAACGTTGGCCCCGTCTCTATCGCTCTTGCATATACGACAGAGAGTGATGCAAAATAGACGATTCGATGAACGAAGTTGTTCGTGGTTATAGGACAGGGTCACGACCCATGACCTCATCGCCGGCGCCGCAGTAACGATATGACGCGATGTGATCAACTCACGCGCAGCTTAACAGTATTAACACACATAAGAGCACATAAAGCCGGTGTAACGGGCGTTGAAGGTACAGTCGCCATCAGATATATCGGCCAAGGTGGTCACAAATATCTGAATAACGCCTCTATTGGCGATAAAGTGTATGTTCAGATATTTTTGAGCACCCTGGTCGCTCCGATATGTTTGATGGCGACTGTACAGTCTACTTCAAATTTACGTTTACACTTTTTCACCTTCAATAAGGTGCAAAAGTATAAACATATTTTTGATGTCGACGTACAGTCAGCGTCAAATATATTGTAACAGCTAGAGTAGCCAAATAGTTCGTCACACACAAAATATATGGTGTGACGAACTATTTGATCACTTTGGCTGTTACAATATATTTGACGCTGACTGTACCTACTAGGGAACCTACGGATCAAACATGTCAAACGATTTTGACAGTTGTCTACAAGATGACATTGTTTTTTTTCCTTCCTGATTTGTCTTATTCGTACCGTTTCGTAATTAATATTGGCTTATCCGCTAAAAATACATATAGTAGATTATTATTAGGGAGTAAAATGCTATATTGTGTGACTGATATCGCAGATAAATATTCCATAATAACGTGGAATCTTGAGCGAAGGATTTTGAGACTACTGTTTAGGATGAACTTTTGGTATGACACTCAAACGCCAAAAATATGTATACAATGTTGAACCTTATTACAATGGAGTAGGGTGCAAAAGTGTAAGCTTCAGTGGCGAGCTTACGGCGGTAAGTTTGGTGCCGTGAACAACGCTGCGTCAAGCTTCTAAGGCATGGGACCGCCGAAAGGCGCGGCCACCGACTATCAGTCCGCGGAGTCCGCCTGCAGTTCGCCTGACGATCTCAGCCGTCAGTTAAGAGGATGATAAGAGCTAAATTCCCTCCCTATCGTTTTCAGCGCGAGTGAAAGAGAAACACTGCGTTACGATTAGTATGGGAGCTCATTGCAAATTTTGAAAATTGATGGATTAAAAAAACTATTAGTCTAGTTCCATTTTTCAAAAAATCCATGTCGAGAAGCAAACGATATTACTTTTGGGCAACCGGGCTTTTTACCTGATTTAGACCCTGTTGTATCCGAATCGCCGGTTGCCTTCAAAGAAAATTTGTCCGGAAGTGAGATATTCAAGATGGTGGTAAAAAAAATTACCCATTTTTTACTTTTTCTTAAATAACTTGTAAACCGTGTCCCCTACCAAAATATGTTCTTTTACTTAAATAATTCACATAAAATTCTCTATAAAAAAGGTTCTATACAGTTTTTTGCTGGGATGAAAGTTTAATGAGATATCGAGGGTATAAGATAGACCTTAAATATATAGACTAATTACCCTTTTCCCGCGACTCCGTCTGCGTGGGATTAACATTCGCTATAATACATTTATGAAACACCTTAGTGAAATCTTATAGCAAATATAAATTTAACGTACATACTTTTTTACGTCTACAGTGAGCAACAATTCCATACAAAGTTTCACCCCCCTTTTCACCCTTTCAAAAGATGATTTCTGAGATAAAAACTATTTCATGTCCTTTTCCATAACTCAAACTATCATCATGCCAAATTTAAACTAAATCGGTTCAGCGGTTTAAGTGTGAAGAGGTAACAGACACACTAACTGTTTAAAGATAAATTATATTTTAAATACTCTGGTTGAGGCTGCTAGGGGTTGTGTGGTATCATTTCCGTATAAAACAGACATGCACGATTCATTTTTGATAGAAAAGAAATATAAATCTATATTTAAAAAAAGTTCTGCGAAGAGGGAAAACTCTCAAATCACATCAGAGGGGATTTTGACGTGAACGTCCAAAAATTTTACGGACCTCCAACAGTAAAAAATATTCATCGTGGGGCACTCTATCCATGGTCAAAAATTTAAAACTTTTTCTCAATGCGCACAATTTTTTCATACTAATATTATAAATGCGAAAGTGTGTTTGTTACCTCTTCACGCTTAAACCGCTGAACCGATTTAGATGAAATTTGGTATGATGATAGTTTGAGTTATGAAAAAGGACATAAAATAGTTTTTATCCCTGAAATCATCTTTTGAAGGGGTGAAAAGAGGGGTGAAACTTTGTATGCAATTGTTGCTCACTGTAGACGTAAAAAAGTATATACGTTAAATTTATATTTGCTATAAGATTTCACTAAGGTGTTTCATAAATTTATTATGGCGAATGTTAATCCCACGCAGACAAAGTCGCGGGAAAAAGCTAATTAGTCTATATGTTTAATGGCTGTCTTATACCCTCGATATCTCATTAAACTTTGATCCCAGCAAAAAACTGTATAGAACCTTTTTAATAGAAAATTTTACGTGGATTACTTAAGTAGAAGAACATTTTTTGGTAGGCGTCACGGTTTACGATTTATTTAAGAAACAGTAAAAAATGGGTATTTTTTTTGGCCGCCATCTTGAATATCTCACTTCCGGTCAAATTTTCTTTGAAGGCAACCGGCAATTCGGATACAGCTAAGTCTAAACCAGGTAAAAAGCCCGGTTGCCCTAAAGTAATATCGTTTGCCTGTCGCATCGAAAAGGAGAGCGATTTTGAAATTTTGTGCCCTGTCTATATGCATTAATTGAGAAATTTAAGGCAACGAAGTTTTTAGTATTAGTGTCGTGGAATGTTGTCCTTAATTACAGACATATAAGCCAAGAAACTAAAGACGTGCAATTGTTTTAAGCTAATTTTAGATGTAACTTTGGAATTATTTTCTATCGAGCCGATTTCGTCCAATTGTGTATTTGAATTAACCAAGTTCTTTTAAATATAATGAATATTAACATATATTTTTATTCCTTTTCCAAAACAAGTAGTTGTAGCAATATGACTGTTTAAGTAAAGTCAATTTGAAGGTCATCGGGTCTTCTCAGCCTCTTAAGGCGGCCACCGACTATCAGTCCGCCTGTAGTCCGACTGACGACCTCGGCCTGTCAGTTACAACAAAAATTTGCCGGCTCCGAACAACTGACAGGCCGATATCGTCAGGTTGACTGCAGGCGGACTGATAGTCGTTGGCCGCCCTTAGAACAAAAATTTGCCGGCTCCGAACACAAACAACACGAACAGGGGGCCGATTTTTGACAGCCGGACGATCGAATTAAAAAAAATTCAAGCTCGAAAATAATCGGCATAATCGCACACAAAAGTTTGTAGCCAATTTTTTGCATGGAATTAATAGTTTAAATAATCATTATTTTAAATTTCTATCGCTTTTATTTTTAAAACATAATTTCGTCGTTTTATTCAGAGTTTTAAATGTCACTTTCGAGTGCTCCAATCTCAAAAATCACCCCCCTGGGGGGCGATTTTTGGCAGCCGAACGCTCGAATTCAAAAAAATACAAGCTCGAAAATAATCGTACACAAAAGTTTGTGGCCATTTTTTTTGCCTGGAATTAATAGTTTAAATAACTATGATTTAAAATTTCCATTGCTGTTATTTTTAAAACATAAGTTCATCGTTTTATTCAGAGTTTTAAATGTCACTTTCGAGTGCTCGAATCTCAAAAATCACCCCCCTGGTCGATATCGACGTTATCGTCAGGCGGACTGATAGTCGGTGGTCGCCTGAGCGGTCGCTACTGAGGCCGTACATTCTATAAGTCAAGTTAGTCAAGCCATAAAACGTACAGCCTAAATCGCATGCCTAGTAGGTAATTCCACAAGTATTAATCTCTACTGGAATGCTCCACAAAAATTTGAAAAGGATCTAACGCCTTGGGCTTTGCTAGCAACTTTTCTATCCTACCCAGGGTCACGGCAACGACCTTGCCGGCGCCTGCGATAAGTGCGATACGATCAACTCGTGCGCAACTTGCGAAATACTGCGTGTACAAGACACGTGTAGGCGTTTGTATCGCGGTTAGAGAAATGGTTTCTTTTACTTGACTGCATGAATGAACGGAATATTACCTAGATTGCCTATAGGCACTCGTACCTACAAAACCACGTTCCTCCGAAATTAGGACTAAATATATTATAAATCTGGGGGGCGATTATTGAGATCCGAGCGCTCGAATAGGGGATATTACTGCAATTTTCTGCCAGCAGAGTGCAGCACTAGCACATCGGTAAACCATAGAGTTTTTAATACATATTAAGTTTTCATAGATAATTTATAACGAATAAATATGTCATTTGTGCACCAAGGCGGTTTGTTTACAGAAGGCCTATCGTGAATCGAGAGAATCGAAATTTTTACATCTGCCTCTCTATCGCTCGAATATGTAAGAGTGACAGAGAAGCAGGTAACTAAATTTTTATTTTCGTGTTTCGCGGTAGGCCCTCTGTTTGTGCTAGTGCCTACGAAGATTTTTGCGTAGTAATATTCCCTATTCAGGAAAATTGAGCTCGAAAATAATCGCGCACAAAAGTTTGTCGCTATTATTTTCCCGTCAAATTATTAGTTAAAATTATCATGATTTTATCGTTTTATACAGTTTTAAATGTCAGATTCGAGAAAGTTGAATTATTTTTACAGTATCAAATCGCCTAACAAATTGTATTGAACGTGTATTGAACTGAGGCCTGTTGCATTGGTGACTCGATAGATGGCGCTAGTGCGAACAAATAGCGTACTTACTAATCTAGTATACTACCTATAGTAGCTACTAGGTGGAGTAGCAGTGCAGGTGACATTTCCTCTAACTTTAGGTCGCTTTCACGCAGATGGCGCGATTGACTTGAGCTTCAAAGTTCTTAGTTTCTGCTGCTCTACTATATAAGTTACTCTATGGTATGAGTGCAATAATTGAAGGGATGTTTACAAAAACAACATAACTGACTACGCTGGTTGACACCTGAAACAATTAACAATGTTCTTAAAAAAGTGTCAACCGCTCTAAGCAGTTATGTTGTTTTTGTAAACATCCCTTAAATTATATTATACTAGAACAGAAACTAATATAAAGACACTTATAATAGATAGCTATTAGCATAGGCATTATATTAGGCATATTGTAGTACAAACAAGATAACGTTATTTATTACCTAATAACGTATCTACCTAGGTACCTATATCATAAACAGCTACAATTCATTTAAGTAGAGTAGTGAGGTCGACCGGTATTGACCGTTGATATTGACCCGGTAATACGGTTGCAGATCGTTTTTGACTGACTACCATTATCAAGATACAAGTTATTTGGAAGATATTTATTGAAGTAAAATAACAGTAAATTAAATAAAAACATTACAAACAAATTCCCTACCATAAAAATCTAACCTACTTAAAACTAAGGATAAAAAATTTGGCCCAGATCACTGTCAACGGGCAGGGTGCCCAGAAGGCTGGCCGTATTGCCACACTGAATCGCGATGGCTATTCGTTGCGCAAAATAGTAGCCAGCCCTCTGATCACCAGAGGCCTCTATTAGGCGCGCCGATAGGTCTTTGTACAGCCGGTAGTTATTTGGTGCAAGATATTGTACATAATATGTACCTAGCAGCAGCTGATATTTCCATGGTAAGAACCATATTTTCAGACAAAGCGATTCTCTTGCAAATTCTCATTCTATTCGGCACCTGCAGTGGTTGCAGTGTACTTCTCCATGTCAAAAATTGGATAGCATGCGTGACTTGGTCACATAATTTGTCATACTCATTTGACAAATACATATTGGACACTAACTGATATATCACCTAGATAGAGCACGATTAATTGCACGTCACAAATTAATATAACACTACCCATACACTGCAAGGTGTCAGGTCGATTGCAAATCAGGTCCTGGGTCGACTGATAAATTCACAGCTCGGTTTGACATATTCATGAAGGAGGACAGAAGTGTAAACTACATTTTATTTAACAATTCATAGCGCACTTGTATGTACATGTGCACAGTTGTAAACTATGATGTTGATTTGATATTTATTGCAATCAAATAAAACCCTCAGTGTAACTCAATCGTATGACCTATCTAAGAGTTTACAAAGACTACGTATATCTACATGATAGAATTATCCCGCGAATCCATGATTAGGTTATATTAATTACACAAATATAATAACGGCTAACTAATAAAAACCTTAAAAATTAACACTCTTTAGAAATAAAATGCCTAATCACCATGCTCGGATTTTATCGCGTACAGTGTTTAAGAATAGTATAAGTGATGAGTGTTAAACTATTTTAGCGACCTTCTTGTGGATCCGTAACGAACACTGAGTAGATGTTAGTAGGTACCTTTATATTCTACCAAGATATATATCAATACAGCACTAAATACATTCAGGCCAGGTAGATTAGATACCTAAATAAACTGACAGGTCATTTGCAAAGCAGGTCCTGGATTAAAGCTGAATTTCACGGCTCAGATTTGTCAAATAAATCATATTTAATTGGGCATGCAGTAGCGTGTATGTGGGGCAAGATTACTAAATAAACTAGTGCTAGGGCTTTGCGACACGTAACATGGCAGGGCTTAAGTGGACTTGTGTTAATATTAAATTTTGCTGTCAACAATTTGCTTACACGCTAGTTGCGACACCAAGTAAGGTACACGTAAGGTACCTAACACCTACCAAATATAGGTGGGATTGGTACTACAGTGCCATGCCACCAAGAAGAGTAGAAATTAAAAAGTGGCAACATCGTAGTGTCGTCCCTTTCAAATCAATCTAAAAAAACGGGACGACACTACGATGTTGCCAATTTTTAATTTCTACTCTTTTTGGTGGCACGGTACCTATATATTCTGTCTCTCATCTTAGTTTTTAAGTATATCGGATCGGTTGTATCTTGTATCCGTAAATACTACTACGGCGGCCAAAGGTGTGGACCACAAGATTTTTTGGGTAGGAAAGTGCTCCCCCCTGAAAGAAATTAATCCTGGATCCGCGCCTGATCAGCAAATTCTATACTTATATAGTTTATTCTTTAGTAGGGTTTTTCAATTCTAAGCTTTTAAAAACAAATAAGTAAGTATGGACGGAAAACTGACAAATGTAAACGAAAACTACCAAAATCACCCTACTTAATAACTAGTTAACGTAGGTATACTAGGTATGGATACAGTAAAATCAGCAAGCGGATTAAATCTAACACTGTCACGATTTCTTCATATCTTCGGATTAGCTTTACTCATTTCAATATCTCCAGATTATTTACCAATTATTATAATGGATATCTCGTGTTCGTTCCACGATCCAAGAAAGAATTCGCAAAACTCAATCCTAATATAAGTAGCTGAGTCTGCTAAGTGTCAGAACGACACAAGTCTAGGTGAATTTACAACCCATTTTAGTTTCGAAAACCCAATACAGGTTTTCAAAAAATATGCTTTTCGAAATTTTTATCAGTCATACCATGGCTGTGTCACAACTGTCATAAGGGCTTTTAGGTTTTAAATCAATGCAAATAATTATTTTTATGTATAATTTCGTCACCCTACTCAAGATGACGTCTGTCTTGTTGTTTTCTATCGTATGTCAAAACTACTATTAGTTACATAAAGCTCTATACCTGGAGTAAGCTTAGGTACATTTCCCCTCTGTCAACGTTATTAGCAGGAAAATCTAATAGGTTTATAAAAACTATTTCAAAAATCGATTAGACGCATTCAGTTCATCGTTTTCAGTGAGTAAAGAGCTCCGTGAAAATGCCTTTATGTATTGTTTTTAGGTGTAAAAAATGTTCTATTATGTCTAGTTTACAAAAATATGAAATATAATTTCACATGTAATTATAGTTTTACTTTTTTTATCATTACTATTATGATTAAAAAATTAATCCATATCGAAAATCCAGCGTCGTTTACTGAATCGATTCAAAGATAATCGTTTATTTTCTGACGGGCAGTAACTATTTTGACGTTTGACACTTATGCATATTTAACGCCCCTAAGGATTACTGCCTTCTATATTTTGTTTGAAAATACAAGCAAAAATGATCCTTGGCTTTTTTGTTTGACATTTGCAAAGACTGCATCCAATAATGAACCATATTTCAACATATGTAAAATCAACTATTTGTTGTTCCATTTAGTGTCGTGACTTACTGTCAAATATGCGTGATATTTTCAAGTGAAAGGTACATCATTGTCCTTTATCAATAAGGCGATGTTGCTATAAAAATTCATTTAGAAATAAACTTTATTAACAACCGACAATGATGTACCTTTAAATTGAAAACGCCATACGTATGCTTCCTCGCCCCCCTCAGATTTTGGCAGACTTTTTTGTTTGGAAAGATGAGGCGATGGCTCCTCCAGGTATAGAGCTTTATGATTAGTTACACTATTCACTCTATAGTGACCATGATTTACTTAATTAGTTTAAGATAAATTTTACTTGCCAAAAAATCTGTCTTGATCAAATACTATACCATATAATAATGGTGATCAGTTCCTAAGTCAAAAAAAATGGTCCAGGATCACGACCCTTGGACGATGACGAAGATGGACTTATCACTTTTAATTATGATTTTATTTATGTAATCGTAATATAACTTTTATAAGAGTAAGTTAAAGAATAAGTTTTTAAATATCTACACGATTTGCGATTTATTTTAATGAATTGCATTTCAATCCCACACGTGCGAACTAGTTCGTTTCGCAATACTCCAACTTATCTAATAAGGGTAATGGTTTTTAATCCTCGTTAATAGGCTTTGTGACAGGCAGGGGTCAGATTAAACAATGACAGATGTTGCAATTATTTTGCCTACTCGTATAAAACTTTGTTGCCTATCTACTTATAAGACAGTAGGTATCTAGATACCTACATCTAGACACGCGGCAGAGTGTCTAGCCAAGTTTAAAGGAAAAGGAACTGGCGACGCTAGTATTTACCAACTGGCTGGTTAGACTGGCTTTAACTGGGTAGTTTATGTGTCTGTTATTGGGTTTGTTGGTGAAAACTAGCCAAGTCAAATCTTGAATCATATCACAAGTGAAATAAATAAATTGTGTAAAATTATTTTAGAAAGTTGCATGTTCTTGTAATACAATTTTTAGAATTTCCTACACAGAACTTGGCGCACATATAGATTTCAATTCTTTTGTAGGCGAAGAACTTGGCTCTCATTCACAATGTGATGTTTATGATTTTAATGGGATATCTATTAACTTTGTTAACTACCACTGGTTGGATCACCACCAGACCAGATCATGAAGGAAACTTTCTAGAAATATACTAGGTACAATTTAAGCTTCATATTCATGTTCGAGCTACGAGCCGTAGGAATGAACTGGAGAGAGGCCAAGACGGTTGCTCAGGACAGAAAGGCGTAGAAGGATCTTGTACAGGCCCTATGCACCCCGGGGTGCTCTAGGATAAACAACAACAACAACAACAACAACAACATTCGTGTTTTAATTACTGATTACTTGTATACATCCTTGTTTACTTCGTACCAATAATTCAATAAGTAAGCCGTGACCTTTATCGTTAATTTAAATCAAGTTCACCTCTATAGGGTTGTCGCGATTAGTCACAGTTCGGTTAATAGTTCGCTAAATACGCATTGTATGTATCGCCGACCGAATTCTGCTTAAGGATTTCTTCTCAAGGTCCCCACCCACATCCGTCTTGTAGGTACAGTCAGCCACAAAAGTGTATAATTGCAAATCCAGAACGAAACTGCGCTGCGGTGTGATTCAACACGGTGCGATGGTAGCCAAGTGGTTTTGACCAGCGTTCGTGATGTTGTGATTTTCCAAGAGTGTCTGATCACTTTAAAAATATCTATTCAGATTTGCGGTTTAGGGGTTGGAATTTTTAGGTTGAGATCATAGCTGTAAATATCGAAAAATTTAATTTCGGTATTTCTCTCTCCATCGTACTTGAAAGAGTAACTTACGTAAGAGAACGAATACCAAATTTTCGATTTTTCGATTTCGATGTTTAGGTTATCCTATTTTATAATAAATATGTGTACGCGTCTGTACCCATACACCGTGGGAACTATAGGTAGTTGTGTTATTGTATCGGACACAAACACGTAATACGTTATGTGTAACATGGTAATGAACCCATACAAACGTGAGAGCCGGTAGCGATGACTCTAGGCTACTTTTATTTACTTTAGTCAGTACTAATAAGAAGATCTCCTTCTAATTAATGGCAGCATATTTGGGGATCAATGTTACTCTGCGTCAAACACCTTCGACACGTGATCCCTGGGTGGTGCTAAAAGAGTAACAAATTTGGCAGCTTCACTGTCCTATCTAGCTTCGCAGCACTCACTGGATGTTCTTCATCATCTGCTTTTTCACAACTACTACCCCAGAGAAGAAATGCCGTAATTTAAAACAAAGTCATCAAAATATAGTAATTGGCCATGCTCTATATTAACTGCAACTCTACTACAGTTCCTGAAGAAGAACCTTCGAGAATCGGCGATGACACACGAAGGTAATATTGCTGTTCTGCTTTTTCATGTATCACTGTTGATTGATACCTGACGTCTCTTTCTAAAACCCGAAACCGCTCACGGACTGTACGGCCCTGGGCAGGGGAGCTAGTTTTCTGTTTGAAACTTAATTTCTGAAGGAATTATTAATTAATCTTTTTTATACGTAATCCACTACGTAATTGCACGCATACGTTATGTATCAATTTAATTTAGGTATGTACAGTCGCCAACAAATAAAGCGGCCAAGATATTCAAAAATATCAGACCCTGCACCTTATCGTCTTGACAATAGCGGCGTTGTTAACATATTTGTTACCATTTTGGCTGCTCTGATATATCTGGTTACGACTAAACCTAGTATATATTTACATATATAGAAAATTCCTAGAGTTACTTACTTGATCGGTGAAGAGTTAGGTAAAAATTTGGATCGCAAACATCGAAATCGTTGAGAGCGCATACTTACAAAAAAAAATTCTATAGCTCGTCTTTCAAAAGTGACAAAGCGTGATGTGATGTATGGGACCGATTCTGCATAGATAAGACAAACAAAATATCGTTCAAGGTAAATACATAGTTAAGAAGATGAATGGCTATAGATTAAAACTAGTTTGACGTTGGATATTTTATGAACTGCACGTCTAGCACATGACTGACGCGACAGTATCTCGCGCGTGAGATAGACTACCCGTCTCTTTTTAATTCATATAGTCAGAAAAGGACGGATAGACTATCTCGCGCGCGAGATACTGTCGCGTCACTCATGTGCTAGGTGTGCTGGCAGTCTAATAGACAAAACTAATTGTAGTCTATATCATTGGTATGTAAGCGCTAGTTTGCCCAGGGTCTGTCTCACTCCAAGCATACATGGAGAGAATATATGTACCAGTGTACGGAAAAAGGTACCACTTTGTCGATATGGAGTTACTAATATTTTCGAAAACTACACAATTTACACTATCTATTGGTGAAAGAAAAAAGTGCCCTTGTAAATCGACAAAGTGGTCCCTTGCACTAAACTCGCCCACATATTGTCTTTTTCATACACTAGTACCCTCACCACTAAAAAGGGATGAAGCATAGCTTATTAGTCATTACTTCTACTAGTAGATTCTACTAGTACTGTACTTACATTAGCTTAGTAGTAACAGTAGTTACTGCACTTTATAAGTCATCGTCATCATCATCTCAGCCATAAGACGTCCACTGCTGAACATAGGCCTCCCCATTAAGAGGGGGGGGGGGGGGGGGGGGGGTTGCCATACGCGCCATAGGCTTTCGGAAGATGCTGCTGCCCATCTTCCGGTATATTCCCTTAGCAGACTCCTACTGCAACCACGGGACGATATGGTGAGCGACAATTCTAAGGCCGGGCTCCCCACGGCAAACGCCCACGGTCACGACTTTATTATGAGTACGTATATCTTATTTACCTACTACAAATTATGAACCCAACCACCAAATATAACGCCGTGTTTAATTAAGTTAATTTGTCAAACATATTACTATTCTAATTAGCTAAATCTTTAAGATAATCAACAGTATTTTTTTATCTGATAAGACCTTTAATTATTCTTATAATCTGTGACGTGACACCGTTAAAAATGACGCAGCTATCTGTTAACAACACAAAATATGCTTCAAATGAAAATAGGTTGCTTTATTACATCCTACTTTCAACCCATAGGTCTCGAGTTCAAACCCTGGCTCGGAAAAATGAGTTTTTCGGAAATGTACGAAATTTCATTTGGTTAAGAGTCGCTTTTTGTTGAAGGAAAATATCGTGAGGAGGACACATCAGATGGTCGTATAACTAGTGTTTACGATTAATCTTGGGAGTAGGTTGCCTAGCAGACCCCATGGCGCATTGAGCTCTTAGTAAATATTACATATTGTTGTTTTCAAAAGGACGTTCGTAAGAAAGAAAACACTTTTCTATTTTTCGTGATTAGGCTACATTATTAATATCGATGTACCCAGGGTGGAAATCAATAATTAAATTAGTATTTTTAGTTTAAAGCAGATATCATCATTAAATATCTATGAAAAAAATGCCTCTTAGAATGTAAATCGGACTATTAGTATTCATGAATTATCTACATCGACATGTTATAATTTTTCAATTGTTTGGTTGGTTGAGTTCATTGTAAATCCCTGGTCACATTAGTAACCAATGTAACATTTAATTATTATGAGTAAAAATATACGAATTCATGAAAAGTTACGGTAACAATGCCAATTCGTCAACTTAATGCTTGAGTAAAAGAATAAAAAAAACAACGTGTAGTTATTTCACTAATATCCTCCTTTGGACCTGCCTTATTGGCAGTATTGGCACATTCGATACCTATCATAATTATCAATTATAATTATTGAAATCAAGACGTACAAAGATACTATGCTAATTAATAATGTCACAAAGATAATGTACACCCACTTGCTATTCAACAGAACGGAATTATATTTTTTCTCCGAGTTGCGAACGTCTTATCCATATGCCATACAATAAAGTACGTTATGCGAATAAGTGACACCATCGGTCAAAAGCTCTTTTATTTCAACAGAAACAGGCAGATACCGAGAGCGAGCGTGATCTAAGTAATACGCGCATAATAGAGGTAAATATGTACCTTAGGGTCACCACATACCTAGCGGTTTTCCTCGCGGAATTAGCGGAAGTAGCGGAAATTTGCCTATGGTAGCGGAAATTTGTCTATGGTAGCAGATTTTTTGTATGGAAGCCATAGACAAATTTCCGCTACCATAGACAAATTAAGCATTTAGTCTATGAATTTCGGCTACTTCCGCTAATTCCGCGAGGAAAACCGCTAGGTGTGTGTGTGACCCTTAAGCGGCATTTGTTTTTGTGTTGTTGTGTGTGTTGACCGCTAAAGAGACAAGGACCCTCTTGTCTGTCATCAACTCACTGCACCCTTTTGGAGCTCTCTGGCGACTTTACTCACATGTAGGAACACTATGAGTAGGGTCTAATGCTAATTTGGCTATAGTTTTTTGTAAGATGACGGCACTTCCCCAGTCGGGCTCTGCTCCAGATTTGAGCGAGACGACATCGCCGAGCTTTGCTCTACCACACAAAGCGAGTTGACATTCGCAGTGCCCATACCTGCCATTTGGACGTACTTTAGGACGTACCCGGGTCTAGGACGTAGTTTAATTATGTACCTATATGGACCAGGGTTTATTCTGGATCAAAGGTCAGATATAGTCACCCACAGCAGGCGTCAACTCGTCACAGGCAGTCGCGAGTGGAGTCCTGCCCGAGGCAGTGGATTTTTCTACTCTTCCTTTATTTCTAAACATTTTACCCTATTTTACATTCTACTTTGCCGGCTTATTCGTCACCTGGACTAACAGTCCTGCTTAAAACCGGCCTACACACCTGATTTTGCACAACGCTCCACTTACACTATCTATGTGAGATATCCAACTATTGCAAAAGTGTCAGCCGGTAAACGAAAGGTATATGCGATGGGAGATTTTAAATAACAATTTGGAATAATAATGACTTGAATAATAGCTATTGTTGCAGGACGATGGTACCCTAACTATTGCTAAAGTGTTAAAAGTAGGTTTCCTTTTGTAAATTCTACTGGGAGTTACCAACAATTGTGTTACTTAGGAAATACGTACTTACTAAAAAAACCTGGGTTGCAGCATTCCATGATGTTAGTTATAACTATGTAATATGTAGAAATGTAGAAAAAAAACAACTTTTCTTAGTGCATCATATATTTACTAGATTTATTTACGTTACTAAAGTCTGCGTGAAAAATAAAGTATCACAGAATTCATCAGTCAGTTCCTATATAAACCACGATAGTTTTCGTTCCGCACATACTACCATTTTAAGACACAATAGGTACCTCAGAATCTACTAATTAAAAGCTGAACATATCATACATACATACATACATACAATCACGCCTAAATCCCAAAAGGGGTAGGCAGATATCACGGATTTCCATTTGCAGCAATGCCGATCAATGCAGCAAAACGGCTCTCCGCCACTTCTCGCCCCCGTGAAGAACGAGACGTGATGGGTGGCGAACCGCATCGCCGCCATGCGGATGACTATTAATTAAATAAATCACCACAGCGTTCTCGCGAGCTGAACATATCATATGTGAAAATTATGGCTTTATTATGATTTCAAATGTTGTAGATTGAGGTTATCGTTCAGCTTGTATGTAGGTACTAGTAGAACTAGAATGTAGTTAGTACATCCGGTACATAGTTCATAGTCTCAATTAATTTGCTATGAGGCTTTAATTACTTTACGATAAATCTAAACTAAGTTCACGTTAATTGAGTATAACGGACACGGATTTATGTTCATATCCTGTACCCACTAGGCTGGACACGTGAATTTGCTACGTTAACAATATGTTCTGATATTTTTTAAAGCGGAAAAATATGGGAAAAGCCAGCTTTACAATGAAGTGAGCAGAGAGGAGTGTCTTTTAATTTGGCTATTGGGCTCTGCCTGATATCTCTACAGAATTACTTATTCGCCATTGTTGTGACGTATAAATAAAGTTATTGGAATCGTTTATAATTTTCGGATTGGATAGAAATAGATACGTGGGAAAATATTAATTCATTATTTTCAAATTGTATCTACCGCGTGTTTATTTGATATTACCTCAAATGGAAGCCAATGCAGACTCAATTTTTGAAACTATAAATTGATATTGTAATAAATATTGAGTTAACTCTTAATTAACATAGAGCAAATGATTTTTTAAATTTCTTCGGTACGCATTTTATTGCGTATACACTTATTTGACACATATCAGTTGTGACATTTTAGGGCAAAGTAATTATGTAGGTAGCGATACATTGCGTGCTGAAATATTTTATATGGAAAAATAAAAGTCGTAAAATTTTATTAAAACCTATGGAAGTATGTTTATTAGAGCGTTTTCACATTATCCTACACGATATCGGATGTCGGAAGGGTCTATACTGAAGTAAATATGCGTACTTTTGTATTTTTTCATTCATTTAACTAATCTCTATTACTAAAATAATGCGTTCACGCAAAAAAGGCGGACTTTGCGCCACAAGGTACTCTCTAACAGCTACCTTTCTACTTGGGGCCTTCCGACATCCAATATCGTCCGATAGAGATATAACATGTCGGAGCCCCGATGGCTGTCGGACGATAAACTTTGTTTGTGTGCGTGTATGTGTAGGTACAGTTTCGCTGTAGTGTGCGTGACGACGCTGCGCGGATTTTAAATTTCGAATGCTCGAAACAATTGAACTCCAAATTCTTTAACGTTTTTTTTTAATTTATTTAATACACAAACGGCCAAGGAAGTAAACATAATTCGGTAGAAATAAACAACGTAGGTGTAGGTAGTTCAAGAATAATAACATACATGAATATAGTATATAATTGTCTTCGCATATACAGGATGGATTTTCTTTTTGGGTCAGTAAGGGCAGCTACCAGACCCGTGCAAAATGGTCTTAGAAGACCTTCCTTCGATTTCAAATTAATGAAGATTTGCGTTTACGGTATTTTTTTCAAAACATACATTATGCGAGAAATATGTTATTATAGGATATTTGACAAACTTTATTTTTTAATGCTAGTCGACCCTATTCCTATTCAGGATCAAAAGCTTATTAGGACCAAAAAAAAATCTGGCTAGAAAAGTCACAAATCGAGGAAAACTTTTCTCATAAATTTTGTATGAAAATTAAAACTTTTATTTTTACATTCTATTTTTTTTGCTTATCGATCCCATTTCTATATAGTTTCCTAGAGGTCAACTTACGGTAGAGTATACTAAAAAGCGACATATTAAAGAAAACTTTTTCTACAGTAATTTGATTTATATTTATTTATCGCGCCAATCAGTTCTGTTACGTTTAAGGTCCATAATACTGTATGAGGACATTACAGACAAAGCATTCAAAATATCAAAAAACCGGCCAAGAGCATGTCGGGCCATGCTCAGTGTAGGGTTCCGTAGTTGCCGGCCGGTACAATACATTCGTTCAAATAAAATAAATAATAATAAATAAATATTTGGGGACAATCTTACACAAATCAACCTAACCCCAAACTAAGCAAAGCTTGTACTATGGGTGCTAGCCGACGATATACATACTTAGATAGATAAATACATACTTATATACATAGAAAACATCCATAACTCAGGAACAAATATTTGAGATTAGCACACAAATAAATGCCCTTACCAGGATTCGAACCCGGGACCTCCTGCTTCGTAGGCAGGGTCACTACCAACTGGGCTATGGAGGCCGTTCAAAAGGTCGATAATTACGGAATATTTTGCGTAAGTAATTTTACTCGCCGGCACTTACGTCCTTTCATTTTGCTTTTGACCGTCATTTTATTCAATATAGTTTTTATTTAAGGTACCAGGGTTGCGTTTGCCTCTCTTTCTATCCAATATGTGTGCTAGAAAGAGAGGCAAACAGCGAAATCGTAAATTGTAACTTTATAAAACGCGACCCAGGTCTCACTCTTATAATTTTTTTTTGGTCTCATACAAGCTTTTGATCGTGGATAGGAATGGGATTGAACGGCATCAAAAAAAGTTTGTCAAAAACTTGTTTTTTTCTCGCAACCTGTATATGATTTTTCCAAAATTTGTAAACGCGAATCATTAATTTGAAATCGAGGAAAGGTCTTCTAAGACCATTTTCACGTAGCAGCACGGTATCTGGTAACTGCCCTTACTGACCCAAAAAGAAAATCCATCCTGTATACTTACAAAGAGTTTTCACGCCAAACTGGCTTTACATAGGTACGGTCAGTAGCAATAAAAAAGGCCCCCACTGCCATACAAACTTTGTATGCAGGGGGGTCCTTTTCTCTGCAGCTGACTGTACTAGTAAAAAGTATTGAAGTAATGTTGAACTAAAAGTACTTTTAATAATTTGATAAGACTGAGCATAAATTTACCACCCACCACATATTATGACATTATGAGAGGCAAATTGTTTGAGAACTTTTGTCTCATTCTACTCGTACCTTTATTATAGTTCCATCTCACTTTGTTGCCTCGTCATATCGCTGTCGTCTGTAGAGGCCTGATAAATTGTAACGTCTATAGGACCTCCGTGTCGTCCGACATTATTTATCGGATGCAGGGTGTCGGATGTAGGATGTAGGATGTCGTCCGACATTATTTATCGGTCCGACATCCGATATCGTGTAGGATAATGTGAAAACGCTCTTAGGGTCTATACTAACTACCCTTGGCGTATGAGGTAATATCAAAAATACACGCTGTATATATATTAGCCATTTTTGGCCAACAAAACGGACATTGATTTTGGTTAAACTTCAAGGTAAACAAAGAAACATGTTACAACTCAATCCTGAGTCACTAAGTGAATGTTACAACCAAAAAGCACTGTTTTGGTTGTTACATTCACTTAGCTGGTATTTCAGACATCCTGTTAAACATGTCTCAATGATTCAACAATACCACTTGACTCACTTCTTTAATGTTGACCTAATGTACGAAACTTGTTGACTTAATCACAACAAACTACAGCAGGAAACTAGGGTATTTATTTAATGTAAGGCAAGTAGACCATACCTATATTTTTTTGTATTCTGGCTTTTCCTAAGGAGCCCATGGACAATTTTCTGCTTCCTAGCTGAAATTTTGTTTTGGGTCCACGGAATTCCATTTAGGAAATGCTGCCAGCATCCGAGGCATCATTCCCCCGCCGAATCAATTGTTTTTGTTTGTACTAATTTGAAAATATTTTTTTAATTTTGGTCCACATTTGCTGGTTCCCCGTCCATACTCACCTACTTATATTCAAGTTTCTTCCAATACAAAAAAATTACTAAAGAATAAACTATAAATAGAAAATTTGTTGACCTTAAAAAGTTTTCGCATATATCAGCAGCAGTTTTTGAATCAAGTGGTCGGTAAACTGGACCGACGGGAAGCTAACACAATGATGATGTCTTCGCATATTCTACTACCTACAGTCGCCACCAGATATATTGGAGCGACCAAGGTGGTCACAAATATCTGAACTGATATCGGCGATAAAGTGACGATCAGATATTTTTGAGTACCTTAGCCGCTCCGATATATTTGATGGCGACTGTACAACAGCGATTCTTTAACTACCATTTAAACCCCCATTACCATATTGATGCTCAAGTTTATTGTTCATACTGTCGCATCTAATAAATTAAAGAGTTATGGGGCCCACCCACTATCAGTGGGCCTGACGATATTGGCCTGTCAGTTGTTCGAAGCTGTCAATTTTTTGTTCTAACTGACAGGCCGATATCGTCAGACCCCTTACGTAATCATCGATTGATACATTTTATTAAAGTTTAACAGAGCGGTTTTGGAAAGTGGTTCGCCGAGACTCCTTGAGAAAGGTCGTGGTCGGGCCTGGGGAGTAGGTTAGGGCTCAGCCTTTACACAAAAATGTGTAATTGATGGCAATTAAAATACAAGTAGGTACAGTAGGTAAGAATTTAAAACCATTGAACTCATACTTTTAATAGGAAGAATCACAGGCGGCATTCCATTCCCTCGGTACTCATTGTTGCAAAAGGTTTCGTATTTATGGGCAGGGGGCCGATTTTTGACTTTCGAGCGGTCGAATTCAAAGAATTCAAGGTCGAATATAATCGCACACAAAAGTTTTTTGCCAATTATTTACACATGAAATTAATAGTATAAATAATGATGATTTTATATTGCTATCTCTGTTATTTTTAAAACATCATTTCTTCGTTTTATTCAGAGTTTTAAATGTCAGATTTGAGCGCTCGAATCTCAAAAATCACTCCCCAGGGCATCCCTTTTCATGTGTCAATTTTGCACAAATATTTTTTTTCTGTTATACTTATACGAGTCCAATAAGTAAGTAAAGAAAAGTAAAAAATCATTTATTCAAGTAGGATTTTACAATCACTTTTGCATAAAGGCTATAAAATATTTTGCATAGCTTTATCATGATTTTGATTATTACCTAATATATATTAAGGAAAGGAGGTCATTAAGTATTTAGCTATCTTTGCCCACTGATCGCTGGAAATAAAAATTATAATTCTACTTATAAACACAATATGCACAATAATTGCATATCTATATACAGGCAGGGTAGGCACAGTAACCTATCTACCTAAAGTAAGTTAGTTAAGTATTGTCGGTAGACATTTTTTTTATTCCCTTTAATTGCAAGGGTGTATTCCTGAGCTTAAATTAAGTACCTATATTTCTCAAAGACGCCAGAAAGTTTTGAGATAATCTATAGTTATTTTTGGCCTTTCGGATTGCGTAAACCTACATAAATTGTTTTTATACTCTGAGACACGGCAATAAACGTTCACATGCGTGTTACGTCAATAAAATAAGCTTCCTTTGCATCTCGGAGTATTGTAATATTCTAAATTTCATTAACATGTCATAATTTTTGTATAAATTTACTTCTAGATTTTATCATGAAATGCCGCCGCCGAAAATGCTGCCAACCTGAAGAAAAATAAATACGAAAACCTGGTATCAGCGTATGACTTTTTCCCGGTCGCCATTGAAACGGCTGGGCCTTGGTGTGCGGAGGCCAAAACATTGGTTAGAGCTTTGGGGATGCGACCCTCGCTCGGGATCCTACCTGGTCCAGCAAATTTCACTAGCCGTGCAACGCGGCAACGCTGCAAGTACCTATATTTGGCACTTTTGGACCAGGTAGGAGCCGAAACGAGCCTTTTTTGATAGATAATGTTTTTGAGTAGGTAGTGTTGTTTAATCTGTTATTATATTTACGTTTTTGTTATAGTAATAAACAAATTCTCATGAAATGCAAAACGAACACATTTGTATGTTCTTAAGGAGCATGTTGCTTTTATCTATCCGTAATCTATTTCATTTACCTAAGGCTTGGTCGAACCAAATGTTTCAATGACAACTCATTGCATTTACGTAACTATTTTTAAGCTTACATGAACTCATATAGCTTCCAGCTATCTTAATATTACCAGTCTATAACCAAATCCTATGATTAACTACTAATTTACTCTGTAATAGTTCATTAAGCTACTTAAAGTCAATGTAGAGTGCTTAAAGATTTATGTATCCACTCGTAAATGGCACTAGGACCAATTTATCATTTTCAATTTTAGATCTAAGTGCGTTGTGATAGAGTTTTTTGTTTATTTTTTTACAGGTATTTGCTTATCTTATGTTTTAGCGTTGAAAGGGTGAAGTCAGCATTATTTTGCCCTAAGCATGGTGTTGTCACTATTACATGAATCATTTTTGTCATACCGTCATTGCAAATGCAGAATTTGTAGCGAATTACTTTATAGAGAGAGTTAGCTATTGGTTAATACACAGGAGGTTACTGAAATAAATGATTGAATTGAAGATTGATTGGTCAGCTCAGAACATTGAGCTGGCTGATGCCAATAAGTTGCATGACGTGATATTGTTTAATAATGAATAGAAGGGTCTCTTAATACCTATAGTGAAATGGAAACGATTGTTAATTAACTCATCATCATCATCTCAGCCATAAGACGTCAACTGCTGAAGATAGGCCTCCCCTTTGGACCTCCATAAGTAATTAACTATTTTCCTTAAATAAATAAATGATATTAATATAAACGTGTCCTTAAATGCTACCAATAAATATTAAATTAGTGATCAGATGAATTCTATTTTCGTATTGAGGGAGTGCGTTAACAAAAGACAAAAAATCCCTTACGTAACATAAATATGACGAAATTACCTACATCTGGCGTGCGTAAATGTCCTATATTCCAAAGGAAACTAGTCGTAGTTGTAAACTGGATTACTTTCATTGCAACACAAGTGTTTAGACAAGTTACTACATTTAGGTATGTGGTCATAAACAATATCGTACTCGTATGTAGATACGATATACTGCTGTTTCGCAACATATTTGCATATTCGTGCGACCTGCAGTTGAATGTGACCAGAATAGTTAAATTAAAATAAAATTCGCACTCGAAGGTTTATTTTTGTATACCACATACTGTTTAATTTATGATTGAATTACCTAAGGAACGTTTATTAATACGCTTTTTAGAACAAAATATTGCCTATGCCAGTAAAGCTAGTGTTGGACCACTTTAACTTTGATGATGATTTCATAAGTAATTATTAGGTACCGAAGGTAATTGAGCAACATATCGCTAGCCCAATATTACAGGGTTTTATGTAACATTTTCAGGGTAGTAAAATTTAGACTTAATTGTCACTATGACAATGTTCAAATTTCAATTTGATCTAAGTGAAACATAGAACCTTGTAATATTGGGCCAGCGATATACTCCCGTTGAAAGGGAAACATACCTACCTTATAGTTATTGTAAGTATTTTTACTTACCTACCTCCCTTTAGTTTATGCTTTCGTCTTAAGATATAAGTAATAGCTAAGTAATGATGGGTTATATATGTTTTCAGATTCAGCGTGAATAAGGGCCACTTACACCAACCTCGTTTGATGGACTCAATAGGGTCATACAATAAAATTTAGCGAACGTTTTAACGGAGAGAGACAGATTCGTGCAACCAACCATGGGCCGGTTGCACCAAATCGTCTGTTAACGTCAACGTCATCGTTAAAAAAATCTTGTATGAAAAGGTTGTCAGTTTTCTATGGAATGACAGCTCAGTCGTCGCCATGTTTAACGTTGATGAGTTCGTTAATTGTGCGTGGTGCAACTAGGGCATGCCATACCGGTATTCCGGTATTACCGGAACTCCGGTATTGCCCATACAAATAATACCGGTATTGCATGCCCTAAGTGCAACCAATCCTAAATCAACTTCGAGCGGAGATTACTTAGTCGCCAAGCTAAGTATCCCTACCTACTTATTGCCAACTACTACTATTTAACCTTATAACCAAAATGTATACTTTAAGACTCAAATAAATATATTATACTAAAATAACCAGTCCCCCCGCGGCATGGTGCCGTAGATGCTGGCAGCATTCCCTCTCTGTATGGCAATGCCAATACGTTGAGCCAGGAAGCTGCCAGCTCTACGGTCACCGGTGGAATCCACTAACCTCTTTGAAATCTCTTTGAAGAGAGCATGGGCATTAGGACCCCACGGGCCGAGGATCTCGACAGACTCAAATAATATCAGTAAATTTTTCTGCTGACTAACCTGTTTTGGAAGATTGACACAAATACCTTTAGGTATTTAACGAAATTTAATTGTCATGTCGTATTGGATTAAATGGCATTTGGTAACAACCAGCATTAATCGAAATTGCAAAATCACCGTTATTACACGATCTTGCTATCTTCTGTCGTCACTCGAAGGTAATTTTACTTATTATCTTATGTATCGTTCGATAAAAGTAATGATGTTTAATACGTAGTTACCCGAAAGGTACCTAACCAACAGAACCCGATTCCGGACATGTCCATTATCGACAGTGGGTGCCGTATTCTAATTTCAAAATACTTAAACAATACATCTCAAACATAAATCCAGGGGCCGTATTCTAACTTTAAAACACGTTTAGATTCCATCTTCAATCCAACTCCAGTGCATTAACCACGAAATACAGCTATTGCCTACGCGTCTGAATGAGAAATATCAGAATTTGCTTTAATATTATTTCGATGTGTTGTGTGTTGGAGTTGTAAATAGATTGTGTTTTTAATGTATTGTTTATGTATTTTAAAATTAGAATACGGAACCAACACACAACAAACAATCGACCAATATTGAACTTGTGTTGGAGGCATCGGAATAATTTTCAAGCAAATTCTGATATTTCTGATTCCTCAGACGTTGAAGCGCTAGCAGCTGTAGGTACCTATTAAATGCGTTGTTAGTGCATTGGAGTTGTATGTATTATATTTGGATCATTTCTACACGGCCCCAAATAATCAACCAATGTTGAAAATGTATTGGAGTTGCATTACATAAATACCTAGGGTGCGTTGGGGTAAGATACAAAGGTATTTTTTTAGGGGTAAGATAAAAAGTAGTCTATAATGCTCCGGAATATGGACGATTTTTTGTCTTACCGCTAAAAAAATACCTTTCTATCTTACCCCAACGCACCCTAACTGATATTTCTGATTCAGGCGTTTAGGCGCTAGCTGTATTGCGTTGTTAATCTGTAATGAAGTTAGGATCTATGGAGTATGGAGTTGTATTGAAGCTGGATGGTTTCTAAATGTGTTTTAAAGTTAGAATACGGCCTAAGGGGCCGATTTTTGACTTTCGAGCGCTCGAATTCAAACACAAAAGTCTGTAGCCATTTTTTTGGCATGAAATATGATTTTGAATTCCCATCGCTATTATTTTTAAAACTTAATTTCATCATTTTTTCAGAGTTTTAAATGTCACTTTCGAGTGCAGGGATCTCAAAAATCAGCCCCTAGGTCTTAATTTTCGTAAGAGTGAGGGGGAGTTCTAAGATGGCATCATGTCAGGTCGGGGCATGGAAGGAGTCTGGTTTCGGGATTCAAGTTTGGGTTGTGTGGACTTTTGATTCGTTGTCGATCTACCCCGCCGCCCGCCGTCCGTCTATCCTCCGCCTGTCGTAGATCCGTCCGTAAGAGGTAGACAGTTAAACACAATATGTAACAAGAAATTTTAAAAAGTGAATAGAAACCGGGCATCCATATTAAAAAATGTTAGTCAGCTCTCCACCATGGGCCATCATGGGAATGCAGCTATGCGTTAGAGGAAGCCAACGATATTGCGATCTCGTTTCGTCTTATAGCTGCGTTCCTTACACTGAGTCACAATGGCCACTCGACATGGTAATTTTTATTTTTATTGTCATAAAAAGTGACCTATTTTATCGTTGCTTTATAGTATCTCCGTAGATCAATGTAGTCTGCATTCCAGATACCCGGTTATTGCCAGAAAGTGGCTCATAAGTGGGCCGAAAACGGCACTCAAGTATTTGTTGACCCACTTCAACACTGCGACAGTGACAATAACTGGGTATCTGGCATGCAGACTGCATTGATCTGCTGAGATACAATCTCATGCGATCATAATCGTGAATGCTAAATGAGCATGTTACTATTCAGTTTATTTAGAGATCCTTTTTAAAATATAAAGTAAGAACCCTTAACTTACCCATTTAAAATTTAAATACCTGCTATTATGAGTATTAGGTCCCTATATACCTATCTATAGGATTTCTTAGCGTCTAATTTAACTTTTGTGCCCCGTGTTTTCACACTATTTTACCTGTTTTTACATTGTTTTTTTTTTGTTACCAGCAAGCAAACTTCGTCTAGTAGTAGCTTAAGTTTTGGGACTTGCAAACTAAGGCTTAGGTATATTACTAACCAAAGTGTTTTGTTCTTTATAGTAAAACTTAGAGTTATAAGCTAATAAACTTTATTAACTCCTTACCGAATTTTGGTTATTAAGGAAATAGCCGAAGTAGTTCATCTGTTCTTTACAGTGTATCATCAATAACAACTATGTTTCTAATTTATTACACTTTTTTTTGCAAATGACAGGGGTCTCAGTTTGACGTGAAGCGCTACTGAAGCGCTATACTTTAAGTTCAAAGTTCCCATTAATTAGTTAGGGATACGCGCACAGATGTGTCCGCCGGATTTGTCCGACGGATATGCCCGGCGGACCGATCCGTTCGTGTATGGCGCTATTCAGATGTGTCCGCAGACAAATCCGTGTCCAATTCGCGCCATACACGCACGGATATCGGACAAATCCGGCGGGCATATCTGTGCGTGTATCCAGTTACTTAATGATTAATTCATTCAAATTGTTTAATCAGCTTGAACTTTATAATAATTCTAAACACAAAACCTATTAATGTAACATCAATTTATCATGAAGTTATATATAATGACTTAACAAAAACTATATCTTTGTTATTGATAGTATTATCAACACAATGTTTTTTTTTAAATCGGGGTATTTCCAATATCTACATAGAAATTACGTTTAACATAATGTATCTTCTTCTCAAAAACTGAAACTGAATTATTTGTGACATCACTCTATTATAGAGACATTAGAGAATTCTGCGGGCGTATGATAAACGCAATTGATCAAAGACAAACATTGACACAATCGATTGAAAGACTCACGATCATTATCACTTCATCACATAAGTTCCACCGAGAATGCCGATCTACTGCTAAATAAGAGGCAACACGTGTTACCTAGTGAATCCTAAAAAAATAACGTAACATTAGGTCATAGTGATTATGCATACTCCATCGTTCATTGACCGCATCGACCCAGTATTAAATTTAAATATGGTGACTTTGAAATCCACAAATAATGTGCCTAATGAGAGATCACCAAGCGACGAGTCGACTTCTTCACACGTTACGTCATATAAACATACAAAAGTGAACATTGTATCGTATTTTCGTATTTCTGCGCGAATCATGACTTGCCGTTTTCCTTCCAATCTTATCACATCACAACATGGCATGACTAAGTGAAACACACATACCGGTTATCATAGCATTCTGTGGCGTTTTAGGCCAACGCGTGGTTACATTTAAAATATGACAATATATTTATAGTAAATGTTGGACAAATATGTCGTTTTCTGGGAAAAAATTCAGAAGGACGGGTGGTTCAAATTTAGACGATTTTTTTAAAGCATCAAGTGAGTGTTTTTCTAGATTTTAATCAAAGGACTAGTGCATTTATTTACAAATATAAAAATATGTGGACCCGCAAAGTGTTTTTCAACTTCAAAATATCAGTTTTGTTTTTGTGAGGAGTGATTAGTTTTACCTGAATCTGAAACTGTCTGGCGGATATTTGTTATCATTTTTCTTTCTATTGATATATATGGTTTGTATCATGGACTAAAAAAGTTTGTACGAAGTGGTAAAGTTTAAAAATATGTAATAGGTATATATCCGTAATGTAAATACATAAATAACTTTGTAACAGATCTTATACATCAACTTACTTGACCTACAATGATAATATTTTCATAGTAGTACATTTACTGGTATAAGACCGCCCAAATATCAAAACACCATCACATTAAAAAAAATCAGCCCCGTGGGCAGTGGGTACCATACTCAATTAAATTCTTCTAGCTACAAGGAACAAAAAGTTTCCGCGATATTCTCAATCTAAGACATTATTATATTATGTTGAAAATATTTCCTCGTGACAAGCATTTATTTCCTTTAACGAAAATAAATTAAAGTTTTAAATATAACGAAACGAATATATTCTTACAAATTTTCTAGTTTTCTTTTACCTAAGATAATACTTGTTTGATTAAAGTACAATCTCTCTTATTTACTCAATGTACTATTGAAACAATACATTGATGTATTTCTATTTTAAGAAAACGTGGTTTTATTAAGCGAAGAATCATATTTTTGGTAAAGGAAATAAATACTTGTCACGAGGAAATATTTTCAAGAAAATAATAATGTCTTGGATTGAGAATATTCCGGAAGCCTTTTTTTTCCGTGCAGCTTATACTTTTTGAGTTTATAGAGTTACACTTAGAGAGATAATTATCACGCAAAGAGATTGCCTTTTAGCGGGAATGGATCTAAGTTGTATTGGACGTAGTTACGGTTGTTGCAGTTTATCAACAATGTTATTATATGTAGGGCTACCTTTACTTCCTCAATTAGTAGTACAGTCGAGGTCATAAATATGTTTACACTTTTTTACCTACTCGAATGCGGTCGCTAACAATTAGTATGCAAACGCATTCGACTAGGTAAAAAAGTGTAAACATATTTATGACCTCGACTGTACAGTCAGCATCAATAGTATCTTCCTACATGAACGCCGCAAAAATATGTGACACGCTCCTATGACTCTACAAATAAGAGTATCGTAGGGTTCTCTGCCTTTTCGCCGAAAATTGTATTGCCGAATTTCATTTGCCAACCAACTATTCGCAGAAGTTTTATTTGGCCGAATTTCATTTCCCAACTTTACATAATCCAACCTAACCTAATCCAACCTAGTAGGTAACTTTTATTTTCCAACTATGGGGGTGGGAAATGAAATGGTTGCTAAATAATTATTTGCTAAAAGTTATTGGGCCAAATGAAACATCTGCGAAAAGTTGGTTGGCAAGTGAAATTCGGCAATTCAATTTTCAGCGAAAGGGCAGGGTACCGTGTCGTAGAGTTCTTTGTAGGAAGATACTATTGATGTTAACTGTACCTATTTTTATAGAAAAACCTTTTTCAGATTCTCCCGAACATGCCAAAAAAATTCTCACTTCGAACGCGCCAACGTGGTGCTACACCATTCTGGACAATCAAACCATAGAGTTGCAAGTCCATCAGACGGATGGGTTTCACATGCAAAAGGTGTTCACGCTGGACGTGGAACACGCGATCCCGAGTATCGACGGTGTTAAGAGTCCGGTAGGTAAATATTTTTTTTAATACAGTTGCTCAAAAAAGTGCTTTTCTGGTAGTGGTTTAGCGTGCGGAAAGTTTGATATAGCGCACTAGTGCTTTTTACTTTTCCAGCCAATCACAGCTAATGACAGTGAGAGACAGCCAATCACAGCGCCGCACCGCACCGCGCGGAGCGTTCGGATACATGTACTAAAGTAACCTCAAAGTGAATAATTGACAATTTTATAATTTTTTCGCAACTGTATTAAAAAACGTCGTTCGATACTCGTGCGTAAATGTCATTCTTTCCGCACTAATATCGAAATGTACTATTTCGATTTCGCTCAACTTTTGGATGCTATTTTGCAGTAAGTAACTTAATGTCTATAAGTTTGTATTCATATTATGAAAAATCTTTTCTTTTTTTAATGCCATAATAGAACGATTTTTTTATTTTATGATTCATTTATAAACAATTCACCCTAAAAAAATTAAAAGAGTAAGGTTTTTATTAATAAAATAAGTTGGAAAATGGAGTTGTCTGAGGAATAAATGGAACAGTTTATCATTTTCATAAATATTTTTTAAGGGAGAGTGTGTTTTGCTAGAGCCTACCTACTCCGTTGTCAAGTTCTCTGAAGATAGATTTTTTTAGGTTCGTGCTTGACATTTTTTTTCGTTTATTATAACGACCTAGTTACCTATTGTCTATTTAAAAACCATATAAGAAAAAATAAAGGAGGTAATTCAGGTAATAATAACAGTACAAAAACTATTTAATACGGGATATTTACCATGTGAGGTTAATAATAAATAATAATAAGAGTAAGGGTATACACCATGGCGGGTGCTGTCTCTGCGTGCGTCCCATGACACGGGCAGGGGCAGCATCCGCTTAGTGTACCCCTCACTTTTCATTAAATTGTCGAAAGGGCCTCTGCGCGTTGGCTTCGGCTCCGCATACGCCTCCCAAAGGTCCGGAACACCATTGTTCCGTGCAGCGCCGGTCCGAGCCCTCGATCAGGGTAGAGCGAAATCGGGTTTTGGCGCCCCGCGTTGAAACTTTTTACCCAAAAGCGTTAGAGAAATAGGGTTAGGTCATAAATGAACGATTAAGGGACTACCCCAACTTAAGTATTTTTGATGTATGTTTAGAATAAGCTATTCCAAACCCTCTTAGAACCGTACAGCATTTTTTATAAGAATGTTTGTGCCAAAATATGCCAATTCGCCCAGAAGATGAACAAAGTGCCCTGATTATGAACGGTTTGATTCAAAAGATGAACCAGTACAAAAGCAAAATCAAGTACCCAAAAATTAATGATTTGACGCCAATAAATGAAAAGTGGCCTCCTAAGGCCTATACAAGCAAAATTAGGAAAGTTGATTGATTTAGCTTTGTGCAATAATTGAAGTGGTATCCTGCCTTGCTGCCGAAAATTGTATTGCCGAATTTCACTTGCCAACCAACTTTTCGCAGATGTTTCATTTGGCCGAATAACTTTTACCAAACAATAATCTCGCAACCATTTCATTTCCCAACCCCATAGTTGGGAAATGGAAATTACTTACTAGGTTGGGTTAGGTTAGGTTGGATTATGTAAAGTTGGGAAATGAAACTTCTCCGCAAAGTTGCTTGGCAAGTGAAATTCGGCAATACTATTTTCGTCAAACAAAGGTAAATCAACTGTTTCAATTTAAAATGGCTTCATCTTTTTCAAATTTAATAAACACTATAATTAGGACCATGGGCCTTCAAAAATAGTATTAGCAGTGGCGGTGGGTCAAAATTTTTCTTAGGCAGCCGGAGCTTAATTTGGTTTAAACATTTTTCATGAGCTGTAGGAAAACTGGTCAGGTGCATGAAAATTAGGCAAGCAACCGGGAATCATGTTCTATGGACGCGCCGCCACTGATAGGTAGAAGATTTCTCTAAAAATGTTCAGTTTTGAATTTGCTACCTAAAACATGAACGGGTAAATTTTGTTAATTCAAGTTTTGAGCATGATATTCATGAAATGAAGTAATAAAATTCATGCAAACTGCATGTTTTGGAATGCAGCCTAAAAGATAAACTAGTAAATTCTCGTAGTTCAAGTTTTAGGTATAGATAGTTCTGTTAAGTTAAAAGTCCCGTTTCCATACTAAAATAATTCCCATGATAATAGAGTGACATAAAAAAAAGTTTTGTTCATGTTTTAGTCATAAAATCAACTAACTAAAAGCAATTTAAAACATAAATGGTGTATGTTTTCTATGAGAGTAAGAATTTGAAACACCTAACCCAGGCCCAAAAGTTGAACGATTAATCCATTGCAAGAATCACAAAATATTAGAACCATGACTTGAACAATGAATATTTCATAACATAAGTTAAAATAATATATGCTATTCTTGTAAGTTTCTTCATTAAAGTTTATAAATTTATACGCAATTATATCTTTAAATGTGGAACCATTCTTAATAAGATTTCCATACAAAGGGCGATTTTGGCGACGAGGTATAGATTTGGCGAGCTCTCACGACCTCATACTTGAATTTATTATTTTAGAAGTTTAAAGTCAGTACCGGGAAAGTAATGCAGTTTTAATAAAATAAAAAAAATACAATATTAAGGCCGAATGTTCATCTTCTAGGGGTCGTTAAGCTTTATATTTGTTTTGCCTTCTTTACGTTTTCGGCGCCTTTATAAGCCGTAAGTTTTCCGCCTTTAAGATCAAAACCAGCGATTAAAAAAAAATAGATAATAAATGTAACCCGTTTATCGGCGCCTTTATCAGGTTTCATTTCGCGCCTTTCAAGATCAAAAGCAACGATTTAAAAAATAAATAATGAATGCAATCCTGATAAACCAAATCGCTTAGAAAAATATAAAGAACGTATCTTTTTGGCGCCTTTATTTCGCGCCCTTCAAGATTGGAAACAAGTTGAAATAATAAAAATACCAAAAATTATATACCAAAAGGTAAAGGTACCACCCGCCGTCGCACCACTCCACTCCAAACGTACATATTTTGCGCCCGCGCCACACTTGCTTTAAAACTTTTTTTTTTCTTTTGCCATTTTGGCGCCCCCCTGCCATCCGGCGCCTAGAGCGCCCGCTCCACTCGCTCTACCCTAGGACCGGCCCTGGTTCCGTGGTCGGGAAAGACATACAAAGAGTAAGGGTAAATTTGAGTAATTTTAATTTCCAGGGTTACATGACATTCACTCTGGAAGGAGATAACGTGCTGAAACAGAAAATCAGAAAGTCAAATGGGACAATTGCACACTTCAGAAGAGAATTCTACGAACGAACAGCTACTATGGTAGGTAACTAACATAGTCATTTTGAACCTTATTCTCACGAGTTAAGGTTTACCATATGTGAATTACGTGTGTTGTTAGTACAGTCAGCAGCAAAAGTAGCTAAGCGGGTAGGGTGTTCAAAATGTGCAAGACACGACTTTATTATCAAGAGAATAAGAGCGCGTGTAGGTCTACTACTTAGCTACATCTGCTGCTGACTGTAGATTACTGCAGAGACCAATCAGCAGGCTATGCTGGTTGAATATGAAAGCAGCTGACCGAGTCAAAAACGAAATATATAGGTATGTCTATAGTACAAGTTGTGGAATGTTGTCGGAAATTCCAGGATTTTATTACGAGCAACAAAAGAAATTTCCATCTTGAAAATGGAAATTTTCAACCGTAACCAGCTATAACATGAGCCCAGAATGAATGAATTCTAGAATATGATTGTATTCCTCTCCCTTTTGTCATTTGTTGTTCTTTAGTTTCGTATTGTTGGGTATGACTGTTTAGTAACTACTGATTTAAAATTAAATTTAGGTGCTACTTTAAAATGTTTATAAATATAGATTTATTTATTTTTATGTAAGTCACTAGATTAGTTTTGTGTAAAATATATATCTTTATTTGCATGTAGTTGCGCTCTCTCGGAAGGGTTTTCACGGAAGACCAGCGTCGTGGTCCTGTAAAGGCACCATTGACATTAAGCTGAGTGGAAACCATTTCAGTGACGCTTAACAATAATAATATATCTATGTTTTTTTCTTAAAATAATAATATGGTTAAAACTATGTTTAAATAGTGGTTAAGTGTTTCTGAATAAAGTTTCTTCTATTCTATATTCAGAATGTCTAATTACTTAATTAGTAACTACTACTAGTACCTATTGTACCTAATAAAGCTGTGACGGTCGAAACATAGACGACAGTTTTATATAGTAAAATTTTAGATAGTAATTTGGTGCAATGCTTTAAAATATTGTTTATTACTATTTTTTACGTATCGTCTACCCTACTGTCCTCTATGGGTCATAAGTAAAATATCTTACTTAGAAAATTTGGGACTAGGATCTGTAAGATAATCTTAGCAATTTTTTTCTTTTCAGACAATTACGATGGAGGGCACGGACGTTAGGAAGGCACATGTTTTCTACGAGGTGGTTGACTGAATATACTTAAAATAGATATTTATTATTATTTATACCAAAAATACTACTTTTAATTAGGTTATATGAATATTTCTTACTTAGTATTAAGAATATCATCTAAATAATAAATAAAATCTCAAGTGTACTATCCACATTATTTTTTTTGACAATTGCGCATAGTTATAATAAAAACTGACCAAGTAGGAGTCGGACTCTCGCGGGGAGGGCTACGTATCTATGTCGTCGGCCGATCGTAAAATCAGGCAGATCGTAATGTTCCGGGGTGATGTTTTAACGATAGTCACATTAAACCAATATATAGGTAGGTTAGGATCGTTAGGTTGCTTCAGATGCCCGAAGGGTAAACTGCCCAGAAGTAGGAGCCCCGCTGCGGGGCTCCGTCGACTCAGGGAACGAGTCAAAGATTTTCACGTTTCACGATATGCCTAGGAATTTCACGATATGCCTGATCTTACGATCGGCCGCTGACATCTATACCACTCAATATTAACAAAGTTTTTTTTTTAGTATGTCCAATTCACGCTTGACCGTAGACTTTTTACTATTTTTCCCGTAATATATAGTTAGAGAACTATTTTCCGTACTTAAGTAGGTAAGTAATACTGTCAAGAGAATAACTTTATTGCTTCTACATACGTGCGCCATAGATTTTAATCACCTTAGTTCACCAATTTCAAATCATACTCCCATAAATATCCTTCGCGCCTGCAAAGGCATCATTAATCCAAAGATTAGCATATTGCGTACACGCATTAGTTTAGCATAGGCCCCTCCCCGTACTATTGTCTCTGGCTTTGTCTATGGACCGATACAGCTGATCAAGTAGGGCGACCGTATTACACAAAATTAATGCAATTGGGTCATTCCTATACAGAAAAAAAAATGGATTTTTTTTGCTCCACGAAGTTAAGAAACAAGTGGCCTAATTTTTGATTGTGCCTATGTCGGCGGCCGATCGTAAGATCAGGCATATCGTGAAATTTCTAGGCATATCGTGAAACGTGAAAATCTTTGACTCGTTCCCTGAGTCGACGGAGCCGCTTCTATTTCGGGGAAGTTTAGCCTTCGGGCATCTGAAGCAACCTAACCTACCTATACATTGGTTTAATGTGACTATCGTTAAAACGACTTAAAACATTACACAGGAACATTACGATCTGCCTGATTTTACGATCGGCCGCCGACACCTATACCGATGCCGACGGAACAGTCTCAAGTTATGGGTTTTTGTTTTCACCTAATTGTTTTCACTAATGGCCTGAATTTTCGGGTTCAGCACATAAATGACCCAGAATGCTTGAGAGTGTAGGTTCAGGAACCCTGTGCGTTGGAATAGAGTAAAGTAAAGTAGAGTAAAAATATTTTTTAATACAGTTGCTCAAAAAAGTGCTTTTCTTGTAGTGGTTTAGCGTGCGGAAAGTTTGATATCGCGCACTAGTGCTTTTTACTTTTCCAGCCAATCACAGCTAATGACACTGACAGACAGCCAATCACAGCGCCGCACCGCACCGCGCGGAGCGTTCGGATACATGTACTAAAGTAACCTCAAAGTGAATAATTGACAATTTTAAATTTTTTTCGCAACTGTATTAAAAAACGTCGTTCGATACTCGTGCGTAAATGTCATACTTTCCGCACTAATATCGAAATGTACTATTATTAACCAAAAATACTATTTATATAAAATTTACAGTGACTTCCACACTAGGCTTGGCCTGTTTCGTGGAAGTCGCAAACATACGAACATTTCCAAAAACATTGCGGCTTTTGTAAGTAATGTATAAAGTGCATGCAACTTAAATATAAACTATTAAATGTTACAGTTAAAAAGTAAACTTAAATGCAAATTAAAGAGTAACCTTAACTAAATATAGCAACGGGACAGAAGAAGTTGCTTAATATCCAACTTGTGGTCTAAATCAAAAACTTAGGCTATTTTACGCAAATATTTAGCAAGAACTGCCCCCTACAGGTCTAGCCTGCCATCTATCTTTGTTAGGTTTGCTATCTAGTGATTAATTTAGCAAGTTATGCGTGTAGCACTTCGCACAAATAACTAGCTACTTCCAATATCAGCCTATAACGTAACTAAACTCCATAGTTTAAACAATAAGTCTCATCTATTTAAGCCTATTCTTAATTGCGGTGACAACCTAATACGGATAAGTTAAGCTCGGGTATTACAACTAAAAAGTTTCTTAGAGAAGCTCAGTTCATCATCATAACTTGTTCATTATTGATGATACGAACTTGACACCACCAAGCACGAGCAAGCTACACTGCAATGTCGTATCAAATGAGTAACAAATCAAGGTGTTATTTTTAAACCCCGAATAAGCCTCAAGTCAAGATCCATCGGACGCCGGACAGGTGGCATATCGTTACTTAATAAGGCCGATGTGGGACAGACGGACAGACAAGTAGGTGTGACCATACCGTCATACACGTAATAATCTATTAGCTTCATGTTTAGAATTAAATAGTGTCACGGGATATGTGTTTGGCTTAACTGGTACAGTTAGCATCAAATAGATTGTGACAACTAGAGAGAGCAATATTGACCTTATATTTTGAATGTACTCACAGCACTGTACCGCTTGCCGTCGGCGGGGCATTTATCCTCAATTCCTCACATCCTGGAACCTAAATGTTTGCGCCCTGCCGAGGTTTTCTCAAGTCCATAGGTTTTTAAAGGCCCGAAGACGCGCATTACGCGCATACACCCCTGCAGTTTCCTAACGTAGCCACAAAATAATACTAGGTAGTTAGGTATAAGGTAGAACCCCTACCTACCTACATATCAGGGACTGATTTCGTTACGGTAGAAGCGTTACGGTACTGGTATAGAATTACGATACCGCTATGTTTTAAAGGTAGAGCTATAGCGGTTGAAATATTGCGGTACGGTACCGAAATAAAATTACGATATCGCAATTTTTTCGTTACGGTACTTATACCTTAATATAGCGATACTTATACCGTTATGATTTCGGTATCGTTATTTTCATCGCAGAATTTACGAGGTAGGTACTTGTTTGCGGCGGTAAAGCAACTGACCAAGGGTGCGGGATGCGGGGCGCGGGGCAGGTAGCCGGCAAGTATCTACTTGCTCAAGGTCACGGAGGCGCGCTCGGCGATAATTGTAGTGAATTCATTTTAGTCTTCCTCAGTTGAAATTTCGTGAAAGAGTTTATAGTGTAGGTACAATGAATCGATCATTGATATTAACTCGATGCGGATATGGAACTGATTTTTTTTTATGTATACAGAATTTGGTATAGTATTGCGCGACTAATAAAAAATGGAAGATTTTTTTGACGCGAATTATTTTTTAAATAACACTAAAATAAAAATAAAATAAAAATAAAATAAAAATAAAATAAAATAAAAATAAAATAAAAATAAAATAAAAATAAAATAAAAATAAAAATAAAATAAAAATAAAATAAAAATAAAATAAAAATAAAATAAAAATAAAATAAAAATAAAATAAAAATAAAATAAAAATAAAATAAAAATAAAATATAAAAATAAAATAAAAATAAAATAAAAATAAAATAAAAATAAAATAAAAATAAAATATAAATAAAATATAAATAAAATATAAATAAAATATAAATAAAATATAAATAAAATATAAATAAAATATAAATAAAATATAAATAAAATATAAATAAAATATAAATAAAATATAAATAAAATATAAATAAAATATAAATAAAATAAAAATAAAATATAAATAAAAAACATCACGTGACCTCCGAGCATCGTAACGCGCTCGTTACGTACCCAGAATAAATAAAATAAAAATTAAATAAAAATTAAATCAATCGGTAAGCAGGTTAGATGGCAAAAGGTCTGACGGTTTGACGCTGGTGCCGTGGGAAAAAGGGAAGTGCCTGCTATGGGACGCAACGTGCGTAAGTACCTTTGCCGCCTCGCACCTCGGACACACAATGCGGACGGCTGGTGCAGCCGCCGAGCTAGCCGCCATAAACAAAAGGCAGAAATACTCGGCGCTAAGTAACTATCTTTTTGTTCCGCTCGCCGTCGAAACGTCGGGTGTGTGGTGCGAGGAGGCTAAGGTGTTCCTTAGGGAGGTGGGGCGCCGCCTAAGAGATAGGGGCCTTGACCCCCGCTCCGGGTCGTTCCTGGTGCAACAGCTATCCATCGCCGTTCAACGCGGCAACGCAGCGAGCGTGATGGGTACCTTTGCGCCGGGGACGACACGGGGTGGGCTTTTTGATTAAGCTTTTATAGTTATTATACCTCCATATTTAATTTTAGATTTATTTAGTTTTAAAATAGTTTATTTTTAAGTTAGTTTACATACGTTTATTTAAGTTTGTTTATCAATAAAAAAAATTAATTGGTTAATAATGACATGAATTGATGAATAATAAATAATATTGATATAAATATCAATTGATATTCCGTAAGTTCCGAAAAACTCCGTAGGGGGTTTGAACTAGGGCTTGTGATATACGTGTTACACGCGGAACCGTAGCTATCTTTATATAGTGTTCCCGCGAATCTCGACTTCGGCTCCGCTCGGCTCCGCTCCGCTCGGTTGTTGAAAGAGAGCTTGTGTCGAACGGACCCTTCGCATTATGTGTTATACTCGTGGTCTTTGCATTGATTTGATTCCAGATGTTTTTTTAAGTAATTACATATTGGTATTATTCTGTTCTCTGATAACCAGCCATTATATGAGTTTGTACAAAAAAAACCAGAGGTGGGATTGGTGTGATTTTTGAATTTCACCGGTGCCTTTTTTTGTATGCAGCCGATGACTACTTAGTACGAAATAAGCCACCCGATGAGAATCAAAAATCGCACCTCAGGTAGGTACACTAGGTACTAGGTACTTACTTGTCGATGTCTGTGAATATGAAAGTTCATCCAAATAAATATATTAATATCTCTAATTAATATTTACTCCCTAGTAAGAAATGCTACAGGTAGACCAATGCAACAATTTAAAAGTATTTTAAGTGAAATAATAATATACCTACTTTGTTATTCATAAATATTATTACTGGCTGGACAACCGTCTTTCTTCGGTGAAAACACTAAGAAATAGTTGCACGTGCAGATAAAGATAACAAACAATAGTTTGCGGGCCATTGATAATAATTACCTTCAAGTAGCTTTGGGTTTTACCTGTTAAGTACCATGTGTTCCTATTGTTTGTGAAGTTAAGTGAGAGCAAAAACAATACAGTAATGGATTTTAGTAGTCAACGCTTAAAATATGTATACACTTTTGAACCTTATTACAATGGAGTAAGGTGCAAAAGTATACACTTATTTATGGCGTTGACAAGCAACTTCTCGTCCGCTAAGACAGGACAATATTGATCTTTCGAACTCGCGGAGCATATGCGAAGTGAGTTCTTACAAACAACTCCAGACCGAACCGAACTGTCCTTAACCCTTTGCTCATTAACCCCAAAAATAATTTTTTTAAGTTCGTTGTGGTAAAAAATGAAGAACTTCACGTACTAATTTTGCTACAGTAAGGTGAACATTTCCGAGCACATTGGAGAAGATTGTTTTTGTACTCTGAGACAATTGAACACTAACAGTTCAATGCAAATTGATTTCAATTAGAATTAAAATCAATTGACTCATCAATCTGTTACAAATAACTAATAATTGGAAATAATTAATGTTTAGTCTTTTTCAACATTGAAAATTGGTGAAAAGCTTTTAGTGTAGATTCATTAAATAGATAATTGATATTAATAATTATATCAGTGCAGATATGAAGTTGAATGTTAGGTAAATATATTTTTATTATAAATTCTTTGTTATTTTATTTGTTTTCTTTTAATATTTTAGATTTGTTTTTGATTTCAGTGTTTTATTTTTACTTTATTTTCATTTTATTTTCATTATATTTTTATTTTATTTTTATTTTATTTTTATTTTATTTTTATTTTATTTTTATTTTATTTTTATTTTATTTTTATTTTATTTTTATTTTATTTTTATTTTATTTTTATTTTATTTTTATTTTATTTTTATTTTATTTTTATTTTATTTTTATTTTATTTTTATTTTATTTTTATTTTATTTTTATTTTATTTTTATTTTATTTTTATTTTATTTTTATTTTATTTTTATTTTATTTTTATTTTATTTTTATTTTATTTTTATTTTATTTTTATTTTATTTTTATTTTATTTTTATTTTATTTTTATTTTATTTTTATTTTATTTTAATTTTATTTTAATTTTATTTTAATTTTATTTTTATTTTATTTTAATTTTATTTTTATTTTATTTTTATTTTATTTTTATTTTATTTTTATTTTATTTTTATTTTATTTTTATTTTATTTTTATTTTATTTTTATTTTATTTTTATTTTATTTTTATTTTATTTTTATTTTATTTTTATTTTATTTTTATTTCATTTTTATTTTATTTTATTTTATTTTTATTTTATTTTATTTTTATTTTATTTTTATTTTTATTTAATTTTTATTAAATTTTTATTTTATTTTTATTTAATTGTTATTTAATTTTTATTTTATTTTTATAACTGAAAATGTTTTGTTAAAGGTGTTTTGTACTACTTATGAAATCCTAAAATCAACAAAACATGCGAATAAAGCGCAACTAACGACAAAAAGTTAACAGCGAATAACTCAAAAATGTGCCGCACTGAACGAAATCAAACAAAATAGGTGCTTAGGGCAAGCACTCAATAACTAACGCTGATTGGTTGTCGCCGGTCAGTCGGCGGGGCATCCTCACCCTCATATACCTCAATCCATACCTTTATGATAACGGTTGAAGTATCGAAAAAAATAGCGGTACCGTTATATTTCTGTACAGAAATATATCGGTTGCGCTATCGAAATCATACCGAAACATGCGATATGACGTCATACCGTTTTATAAAGGTACCTTTATATTCCGGTTATGCAGTCCCTGCTACATATTACCTACCCACCTACCTAATACCTACCTATCTAGTAATATTTTGTGGCCACGTTAGTTTAATGTTACAAAACACCTCACCTCCACCGATGAATAGCTGCGAGATGCCCGGATCTAGTAATAATGATAGCAAACTAGCTAGAGTTGTTCCGTTACTCTCGTTATCGTGTCATCTCCTCCAGAGCCTGCCCTGCTCTTATTAGTTTAAGAGTAATTTATTGGACAGACACAACAAAGATACCTTCATCGAAATCTTAATTAACTCTATTAGTAACATAACAAATGAAAGTTAATTATGCAAGTGTGTGTAAAGTGTGTATTGCATGTCACGCCCACTTTTTAGCTCAAGTAAGTGGCATAATTAGGATGCTAAGCTTTTTGTTTCGTTGGTTACCTAGTAGTCGCCAACAGATATATCGGAGCGGCCAGGGTGGTCACAAATATCTGAACAACGCCTCTATTGTCAAGGCTATAAGGTGCTTGTTCAGATATTTTTTAGTACCGTGACCGCTTCGATATATTTGATGGCGACTGTACCTACCCACAAATTTGTTGATCACGCTATACATTCTTGAACAGATGTAAAGAGTAGTCGTTTAGTAATTAGATACATACTTAACCTAAAACCAATTTTTATAAGACTGGCAAAAAATTTACACCACAACAAAACGTAAGTCAGAAGCGCATAATATTTGTAAGTTCACTGTTCAGGGAGGTATTTTATAATGTTTGGCGTGGTAGTGCACCAGAACTGCACTTTTACACTTTTGCACCTTATTACAAAGGCGTACGGTGAAAAAGTGTAAACATATCTTTACAACACAACAAACGAACACGGAACAAACGTTTATCACTACACAAAATCTAGCTTTGAAATTACTTTAGGAAGATTGAACGAAAAAAGCTCCGAATACCTAGTTAAAATCCTAAAACGTGGTCCAGATACATAATCAAAAGGCGGACCTAGCCGTCATGTAGCACTCATAGTAATTACAGCTTGACTTGAGTAATGTCAGGGTCGGATGACTCGTATCGCGGAAACAAATACAATGCTTCTTAATGCTTTTCAAATTCGCGAAACCGTACACCGCGGTAGAGTCAAAGGGTATGTCAAAATATTGAACCATTTAAATTGTAAAGCAATGGTAAAAACATTGGCAGTTTGTTCTTTCCCAGTTGAAAAAATACTAACCTTTTAAATGGAAATAAGGAAGATTTCTACCACCCAGTTGGGGAACATTTAATATACTTTAATGGTTTTATTTCAATAAATTAGATGATCTAGTATACATTATAGGTACTTATTGGCAACTAAGTATTATATGTTAATATTCATGTAATTACCCTAGCCTACTTCCTCAATTTCACAAAACAACATCTTTAAAACTACTAAACAAGATTTTGTTATTTATTACATATTAACAAAAGCTTGGTATTATAAACAATTTTAAACTTTACCAATGCAAAAACGACCTAGCCGCGTACTTGAAAAATTATTCCACTTAAAAATGCCCGACATGCATAGCCCGTAACATGTGGCATTTTTGACACACGATTTGTGCAAGCTCCAGTTACGGTGACCTTGCGCGCGCAGGGCGGGGGCGCCTATTGACTGCGTCCGCGCAGCCTCCAGCTTCACTCTTACCGCGCACACCACACGAGCGGCGCGTTCCAAAAAAAGAAAAGAAAAACAAAAGCCTATCGAATAAATCGAACGAATCGAAATTCAAAAGTTATGTATATTTAAGTTAGTAGTTTAAGCGATAATGTTGTGGTTGTTGAGTTTGACCGCGTTCGCGGCGTTATCGGCGGTCAGCGGTGCGGGCGCCGGCGCCGCCCGCCTTGTCTGCTACGTTGAAAGCGCGCGCGCAGGCGATTTTTCGGAGTGTACGCACCTCGTGTACCATGGAGACGCGAGGGGGGACAAACTGGACGCTGTTCTGAAGGAGTACAGGAAGAATAATCCGAGGTTGAAGATTGTTTTGAGGGTTGCTGAAGTCGACAAAGTAAGTACTTACTGAAGCTTACACGAAATGATCCGACAGAAAAGCTTTGTATTTTTTTAGATGAATGCACGAAGCTCATGAAAAATTATGTTTTAATTGTTAAAGTTAATGCTAAACGCAGCATAATAATAAAACTTGAAAGCCTCAACAAAAATAAAAGAGAAACGCGAATAAATATGTAGGAGACCAACACCATCAAAAGTAGATTAATCTTAAATAATATAGGTCTTAGAAAAAAACTTCAAATTATTAAATAATATATTATAAAGTAATAACTTCGACAGGTAGTATAGAATATAGATACTTATCTACTAGGTCAAGATTTTTTTTCTTTAATGTAATGGATATACGATACCAAATGTTTGTTTTGTGTGATACTCTGTTACATAAAATGATTGATATCGTTACACAATTGATCTCAATATTAGCCGGACTTGTCGGGATAAGCTCGCGTCGATCATTGTCACAAAATTACATCACTCGCGTTACGCAATTGAACTAAACCTAAAAACTGGTCACCCATAATAATGAGCGTCTTTTGTTTTTCGAACAAGAAAGTACGGAAAGTAAGTCGGTTGCTATGTCCAACTAAAAACCAATACATGAAACTTCATGAAGACTTTATGTTGATGACATAAGTTATATATTTGTTTAGCCGGGTTGTTATGTTAAAGTTGGCGCAGCTAATTAGGTTCTTTGAGGTGGTTGTTGACATGCTAATCACTGACTAAGTGAACCAACGGAAGCGGAGTTTGGTTTTTTAAATTCTCCTTTAGCAAGAGCTGTGGTAGGGCATTTTTTTGTGTGTGAGGTGTGGTATTTGACCTTATATCTCGTTATCTTAGTCGTATAATTACCTATTTTCTGAAACTTATTCTAATTTTGCAACCGTCCAATATTTTGTCTTACTTTGCAGGCCTAATTCTTATACTGACTAATTTTATGAGAGGTATAATTAGTAGGGGATACAGGATACTTGGTCCATCGTTTGTAAAAATGAAATGGTGGATATGTTAGGTCATTTGCTATCGCCCCCCCCCCCCAGACTCTAAAAATATGGCCCCACAAATGATTTAAACAGAACACCAGACATTCTGTACAATATTACACAAATTCAACAAGGAAATAAAAGAAAAGATTCTACAACTTCCTTTTTGTTTTAATTTAGTTTTAAATGATAAAAAACTGTAATGCCAATATTTTTTGAGAGCTAGGGAGATTAGCAAATGGTCAAACCTATCAACAATTTCATTTTGGCAAACGATGACTCAAACACCCTGTATACCTACATAGTTGTATTTTGCTGTGACACAGTCTAATTAGCCATTATCACTAATTAGTCACAAAATATTTTAACCGGCCACTTCGCTGCCACTTCTTATCAATAGGTAAGCGATTGTCTTCATAGAAAAAGCGCATAACATAATACTCATCGATCAAAAGTGAGCGGGTAACCACGGTAACCTAGTGACCGTAGGCGTAGTGCATGTAACCCGAGCAACCGTGACGATCGGGTTACCAGCTTCCTTACAATTAGTTATTACAACACGTATTCTTGTAGCTTCGTCTGCCGAGAAAAATGCTAATCCCCGATTAAGTCCCGTTTTTGTTAAAATAAAAAATAAAAATAAAAAGCATTTATTTCGGACGAAAAAATCCATATAGTGTTAGTATTACAATTAGAACTTAAATAATTATGTTAGTACCTAAACTTAAGTGTTGAGAGGTCCAGTGCCTGATTAGGGCGCTGTCCCATCTCTCTGCCACGACGAAAAAAAAGAGTGAAAAAAAAAGAGTGGTGTGAGTTAAAATAAAGAGTGAAAATCGTGTGAGTTTTAATCAATACAAAATGCTAATACTTTGGTTGAGCCCTCACACTCATTGAGGTCAAAGTCACGGGATAACTTTTTCGGTCAATTTAGTAACTTATTAACAATGAGTGCCAAATCCTAAATCTAATGAACCCATCTAACATGTTAGCGAAAGCGTTAAACTTTTCATTTTTCAAATATAATCGGCCATGAGGTCCCAGTACCTAAAGGGACTGCAATGGCCTACGGGCTGCACCGGTGTAGAGAACTGGCCTATACGTTAATCACTTCGTCTTTTCGATAGTTCATTTGCATCATTTTTTTTTCGAACATGCAAGAGCGATAGAGAAAGAGATAACGAAACTTAGATTTCGGTTCGCAGTAGGCCCGGAGGTAGCAAGGTATCACTGGACATTAAAAATGTACTTAAAAATATGACTCGTCATATTAATATGTTTATTATTTGTAATAGTAATGATAGCCACAAAGACAAGACCAATTTAAGCCATATCCTTATATAGTGAGCATATCTTAACATGAGATTAGTGGTAAGTAGTACTAAATGATAACTAGTTCTAAAAATGGATGTATGATTTTTTCATTATTATAGATACATGTAATAATCTAGTCAAGAGTAGGAGTTGCTTAGCTATATTATATTAAGTATATTGGGTCTCATAATCGATCATTTGTTTTTGTGCTTCAGTTACAGACCTTACCGAAGACTATTAAACTATTTATGGAGGTGGTCTATTTCTGTGTCTTTATAAATTAAGTGATAATTGGGGTTCAGTATTTTTATTTTAGATACACAGTATCCAACTACGTGCTTTAAATGTACATGTTAGATAATAAAATAAAATAAATAATATAAAAAAAATTATTATGATAAATATGTACAGATTTGTAAGTCAATTATTAAGTTATATTATATAATTATGTGTGTTTTTTTAAATAAAATTATCATCCATATTCTTCATTATGATAAGTTGATTAGTGTCAAGCACTGTATCAAGACTACAAAAATGCAGTTATAATTTATCACTAGAATCTTTTTATCGATATTCAAAAAAAATTGTCATAAAAAATAACACATTCTATTTTTAAAACCATATTTTAGTAAATTAAGAATGTTATAAGTTTCTCTTAAAAAAACGGCTCGTTGATGTCGAATTGCCGACACAAACTCCCTTGTGAAATTGTGTCGATAACTAACCCATTGAACGGGACACCCTTGGGCCCAAAGAAAGCCATTAAAGCACATGTAACACTCTTACATAACGTAATGAGCGAAAAGGTATGTGGAATTGTGGAGCATGACATCTCACGCGCAACCTTGTTGTAAAGGACCACTGATAATGGCCAGGGCACTAAGTGGGCCCTTTGTGTCCTCTTAAGTAATTTTGTGGCAGAAATTTTAAAAAGGGAAATTAGCATAATTGACAATTTTAGCGGCTTAACTATTTTAAAAACCATACCATCACTCATGTGTAGTGTTATGTATTACTTTGTAAATGAGCATTATATCTAGTAAGATTTTTTTGGGTTCTGGAAATGTTAAAAAAAGAAGTGAGACCTTCTCAAGTTATTCCTACCGTTCAATCATCTTTAAAAAATCTATACCTTGGTAAATCATGATTAAAGCGACCTAACCCTATTGTGAAATTGTAGATACTTAGGGAACGTACCCAAACTACGTGACCAGTTTAGGGGTGGGGGGGAGGGGGGTCGTCAAAATACTACTCTAGGTCACAGGGGGGAGGGGGGGAGTCTTAGGTTCCGTCACGTAGTCAATAATTATGCTCAAATATCGCGCTTCTAATGATAGGTTTCCATGCACTTTTGGCGTCACGCGGCCAGTGTCGAGTAAATAAAAGGCAATAAGTAGGCAAAATTATGTTCTTTTGCTTTCTATGTCCAAAACATCACTCTAAACTATATGTGCGAGTTTTACTACGTGACAACTAGGGGGGGGGGGGTCTTGGCTATTACTACGGATGGTCACCAAGGGGGGGAGGGGGGTCAAAAACTGAAAAAAATGGGTCACGTAGTTTCGGTACATTCCCTTAGTTCGAGTGTACTTATACGGGTTGCAAAAATTTGAAACAAATTATTTTTATTTTTATTATATATTTATATTATAACATACGCGAAAATCTGATATATATATATTATCATAATATCATACTTTGCACTATAGTGCAGCATTTTATGCGTAATTTTATGTTTGATGGAATTAAGCTTTTGTATATGAAAATAATTTTAAAAGGATAACACACACGGTTGTGCCGTTCGACTGGTCAGTGCTTAAATAATCTATGATATATAAATTAAGTACATATACGATATTTTTCGTTGAAACCGCGGCATCTTAAACAACTTGTAACCTGATACCCTGTCGTGCAAACGCGTGCGTAATTTAGCATGCACGTCGTTTTCAGTCGAGTGCCCGTCACAACCCACTCTCCCACCCACTTTGATTTACCACGTATCCTGATCTGCAAGGTTATTCCACATACTATTAAACCTAAAACCTTACAATCAGCATGTTCACCTAAGATCATTTCGTTCATTAGATTTTTGTTGTCTTGGTCTTTTTTTACTACAAAGTATGCAGTCAGATGTCAAGAGAAGGCCGCCTGAATACGTAGGCAACAGAGCCCTTAGTTTCGCGTTACCAGGCCTGAACAGAAGGGGAAAACCAAAGGCAGCGGTGGCGTAATGTAGTCGCCAAAGATCTAAACGCCTGTGGGTTAGCGGAAACCGATGTCCAGGATAGAGCGAAGTGGAAGGAGAAAAGTAGGAAAGCGGACCCCGTCACAGTACGGGACAAACGCTAGGAGGATGATGTGATGCAGTCAGATGTCTGTTTTGATGCATGTTCATAAAGTTAGTCATGTGTCGACTTTTTCGCTTTAACAGCTAAGGAAACGATGGTCTATACCGTGGTGGAAACTGTAAACAAAAGCATCTGCTTTGAACTATCACAGGGATGACCACTACATTCGATTTGTGATGAGGCTAAAATAGTTTAAATTAATAAGGCCATGTACTTGTACCTACATGATTTTACAACATGAGTAAGTAAATTAAGGTGCCGCTTGATAAACTGCAAAGCTGTATAATTTCCAATGTCACCGTCACATCCCACCGCCCTATAGGCGTTTACAATAATGATTCATATCACATAGAGACAGGTCACCATTATGACGTCATAGTTCTGTTTTCTCACGATCTTGTCCTCGGATTGGGTGTAGGCGGCTATGGCAGAAATGGAGTAAAGGATTTGCCTAAGGCCAAATTCGTCTAATTATGATAGAAGTTTGTGCAAAATGTAATTAGGACCTATTCAAAATTTCTACCACACAATAGTTAACTAAATCTGTGGAGGGCGTGGATAAAAATGTAAAAGCAGCATCTACCTAGAATTAAGATATAAGTAGCACTCGGCTATACTACTTAGATGCCTGCGGCGCTTTTAAGCTTTCAAACTTGTCCTTGAATTTATTCATGGATTTCCAGTTAGGTAGTTTGTTACATAGTTTGGTAAGTGATTATTTTTGAAAAGCAAATTCTGTAAATACCTATATCACAAAACTAGACCGAAAAGTAAAAATACCTGCAACATATCTGAGAAGCACTCGTTAATTATTACACAGTCGGGCCAATTAAGAACTTCATGCGAACTTAAAATTTCTTCAGTTATACGAGAACGTTAGGAAATCGATCACTTTTCGAGATCTAACAGTTACATACATGGTGTAACAAGAAGTTTGATGTTACTGGAATTCGGAGCGCTGAAGGGGTTGTACAGCAGCTATAGTATTATTTCAGCCCTTGGAGTTGATAAAATTTACAAAATATCTACTTCACTTACATTATACATACATAGTTACATACCTATACTAGACGTCTTCTACATATATGATTCGCCAGAAACAACCTTACCCAACCTACGGGCATACCATGGTTTATCACGCGTTGCATGGCATGACATATATTACCATAAGTCATATATCCCAGTTGCAGCATATAACTTGAAAACACTCTCTACAAATGTATGATTTGCAAACCATCGGCCTTCATTTTTTCCTCAAAGCAAGCGTGATCTGGTTAAAAAGGTCAATTTTTTCTCCACCAGACCCGACACGAGACATGCCGGGTGCCGGAACTCTAATTTGAGGTTATGTTTAGGAATGCGATATGAGACGTAATAAATTAATAGATGCATTAGTTACTTGTTAATTGAATGCTCATTCAAGTTTTGTTAATGGATTTTGACTTTGATACGATTCTTGAGTCGTGTATTACCGGAAGTTTTGTATATTATTCTTGTTGACTTTTAGTTATGTCGAGCTAATATGATAAATTGATTATTAGACAAGAAATAATTGTATCATTTCGTTCATTGTACACGTATCTTGTAATTAATTTAATTACTTTTACAATAAATGTAAAGGGTAATACTACTAGCCCCATTAAGGGGACCAAAACGATTTGGTAGTGTGTGTATGAAATTTCAAATTTTAATACTAAAAGTTTTAAGTTTTCACTTTTTTTATTATAGTGTTATGAACCAGGAATTCAAACTGTAAAAATTGATTTCATTTTGACATGACTCGCAGTGTATCTTGTTAGGTTATAACAAATACCTAGTCATTGATGCGTTTGAGAATTAGAAAACGATACATCTATGATAATTATACTATAAAAGTACAAAATGACTTTTTATGTTTGAGCGAAAATTAAGCAGAACGTTTGTTATCTTTTGTACTTTACCGCGAACGTTTATAATCTAATACAGGGGTCGGCAACCTTTTACCAGCCAAGGGTCACATAACACCAAACGAAATAGGCGCGGGCCACATTTTGTTATTAAATTTGTGACTTTATCATGAAAAAGGTACCACATTGTCGGTTATCAATAACGACGACTTCCAATAGGAGGCTCACGGGCCGCCTGTTACCGACCTCTGATCTAATGTATTTTCTCGGTAAATGCCCAATCATAACGAGTTAAAAAGTAAAGATAGTTGTTACGAGGTTTTGAGATAACGAAACACCTGCGCGGGAGTTGATTAGAGGACGAACGTACACTACTTCTACAATATACACGGTGGTTTTAATCTTTTTATATTTAAATAAATACGGGACAATCTTACCACAGTAGGCACTACTAAATAATTATATAACCTTCGTCCCCGTAAAATCAATTTAAGGGTTAAAAGTCTTAAAAAAATTATCCCTCTTTCATCTTCTTAGAGGTTGAATTTCAAGAAATCTTTTCTTAGTGCAGCCCGATGCTTGACGAATGTATTTTCTAAATATAATAAAAACCAAATTAGTAGGTAACGCGGACGAATTATATTTTTGAAACACGTTTATACGAAGATGGGCTCTAAGGAAGCTCTAAATCACGTACCCTTTTAGTTTAAAAAGGTATATCCTAGGACATACCACAAGGTATACCTACCAGTTATTGCGTAAAAAACACTATAGATAACAGATACTTAGAGCAAGTCAATACTCTATTGCTTATAAAGAAACTGGGTGATCTGATCGGAAAGGGAAAGTAAATATGTACTTCTATAGATAATACGTACCTTCCGTTAATCTTGTGAGACACATATTACATCTTAATTAATTAATTAAGTAACATAGTAGGTTACACCAATTACATGTTATTAATTCTTACACACTTGATATAATCGTTGTCTATTAAGTGTAGAGGAAGTGTATCAATTACTTATATGATATTTAATTGCAAGTTCTGATAGATTAAAGCATATATGTTAAAATTATATATATTTTAATCGGGTTGCTGAAACTTAATTTAATCCGATAAGTGCTTTACACGTTTCTATTCGTGTTTCATCCGTCTCACAAATGTTTTATAGTTAAAATTCAATCTTTGTTAATTAAATAATACCTATAGAGAATCCTTTGCAACGTCGATATACGCAACGTGCGAATAATAATAATATAATAATAATAATAAAAGCCTTTATTTCAGACAGTTTATACAAACAAATATATCAATAACTTAGACTACTTTCGCCTCACTGTCTGTGTGCCTCTTTCGACAAAGGCCTCCTCCAGTTGTGACCATTTTTCTCGGTCTTTTGCTACTTTTGCCCATGTGCCGCCAGCAATGGCTTTAATCTCGTCAACCCATCTTGTGGATGGTTTTCCTTTCCTTCTCTTTATATGTTTCGTAAACCAATGCATTATTAAATTTGACCATTGTCCCTTACCACGTATTGTGTGTCCTGCCCACTTCCACTTCAGTGATTTAACAGTTCTTGTGACATCTTTTGTTTTGGTAATTTTCTTAATGGACGTTATTCTTATTTTATCTGTAAGTTTTATTCCTATCATGCTCCTATCCATGGAGTTTTGACATATGGCAAGTTTTCTGATGTTGGCTCCTTTTTGAGATACCGATTAATGAATTCCGAGTTGCTTAAGTTACCGTATAACCCTGCAGCCCTGCACTCCAACAAGTCTCTATTACAAGACAAAAACATATATCCAACACTTTACGCCTTGGTAATAGAGCAGTGGCTATATATTTTTGTCACATTAAGTGTATCCATAAAATAGGAGTCCATAATTGTTCTGCCTGTTATGCTATCGCCCACTTAAATCTTTTCTTCAAATTTAACAAGGATTGTTACAACTGTCGCGTATAAAAGATATACCTAATTGACTTGTCAAAATAAAAGATACAAAAGAACAGAAAGTCTGTTGAAAAGTATTTGTGTCTTTTTAAGTATAAATTCCGGTCTAAGTTGCTCTGAAATAGGTATTAGGATTAATAAAAATAAGACTCATTAGTATTTTTTTACTGTGTTTGTATAATTGCAAATTAATTTAATTCATTAGTCGTTCTTATAATGCGTGTATTTATTTGTATGGTATTTTTATGCATTTGTTTGATGGAAATAAATTATAGTATGAAAACGTAAGTAGATGTAGTAAGGTATAGCTACCTGATTGTACCGGGTCAAAGACATGGTAAGTAAATAAAATACCAATATTTTTATTTAGATGTACCTAATACATAAAAGTTTAATAGAAACAAAATAAACAGTAACTGAACTGACATATCAATATCATCCTTGAATTGAATGAGCTCTCAAACTTCACTCATTCATGTTCATGACTCATTCAATCATAGGCAGATAATATACATTCAATCAACAATGGCTTACTTATTGACCTTGAATTTGGCAGATCGTGTCAAGGTCGCGTCTTACCTATTGTCACTTTGACAGATGCTTGAAGTTTGAATTCGGAATGTCGATTGTTTGTCTGTTATCTTAATTAGAATTTAATAAGTCGGTTTAGATGTGAATTTGGAGTGATTCGGCATTGAGATTTGCACATGTATGATACAGATTAGATTTTATGTTTGGAAATTATTAATCGGTGATAAACTGCAGCAGCTATTCTTTTATTAAAATATCATGACTTTTATTGATGGCCTTTCTCCATATTTTGGACAAATATTGGTAGATTGCTCTACATCACATAGCCTAACAACACCCATAGATATCGTAGATCCTTTCCAATTCATACAGATGAAAAAGAGACTGACTACAGACAGTCTACTTCGTGTATGTTACCGCGGCCGAGATTAGGACATTATTCCAATTTCCACGAACACACGACATCTATTTGTCATAGGAACAAAATGAACTTTTTATGCAAATGTGTAGTCTGTACAGATCCCAAATATGCAGTCGGTACAGATCTCAAGATCATACGTATACCTACTTGTTCTGGTAGCCTGAGGCGTGCGCTCGCTACACACGATAAGATTATTAAAGACCTGTAGTTTGACGGATTCGGACCTCTGTCTGTCGATAAGCCGATAAGTGCGCAATCCATACCAAAACAGGAAAGTCGAACAACGAGCCCGGATAATGATTGCGTAGGCTTAGACCAGTATTTATGAGATCTGCTGGATTCGGTATGGCTAGCTATTGCCAGTTGAAGGTTGTTGGTTGGGTAGTACATGTAGGTAACAAGTTTCGAAAGAATTATATCAACTTTTTTATCGAAGTATTACCTTCCGAAGAATGCTACCTGCGTCGAATGTTGCCATACGTCCGAGATTTTTATTTGATTTCTTATTTCTGTTTTTTCGGTATAGGCATTAGGCATATCAAATACTATTTGGTATTATATTATTGTCCCTTTATTACAAACATTTTCACTTTTCTAGTAAGTTAAGGCAGATTGCCAACTGGCAAGTAGTACCTAGATAGGTATTTATCACGTGTATAGTTTCTTAATACGGGAATCGACGTGCAATGTGACGTGTAATTGGAAAATGTATGGGAGCCAGCGAGGAAAGTGTTCTTTGACATTCGCATCGTAAATGCCGACGCCGCATCGTATGGTCCACTCACATGGCCCACAATTGCCCAAATACATGCTCGTGAAAAACATCGCAAATATGACCTGGCTACTGAAGATCTTAGAGCCTCTTTCACTCCCCTAGTGTTCTCCTGTGATGGCATTGTCGGAACTGAATATGAATCCTTTATAAAAAAAACATCTCTTAAGCTATGCGAAAAATGGTCCAAGCCTTACTCGCAAATAATAAACTGGATCAAAGTAAAAATACAAATTTCAATCATCAGAACGGTCTCCATTAGAATCAGAGGAACGCGAAGAAGCATAAAAAGATTTGGATACGAAGACGGCTGTGGTATACCCATCCTTGAGCATTAGATTTCTCTTTCCCAAATGATACCATATGTTCATATGTTTTTGTACTATTTATTGTAATAAATTACCATTTATCATCGACGTGCAATAAAGTTAACTTCGAAAACTCGGGACATAAAATGTTGTGAATACCAGACTAGTTTTTGAGCTCGCACGAGATACTAATTTGAGATTTCGTAGAAATGACACCGTTGTTATATGAAATCTCACTGTTCACTATTAAAATAAGCAATTTTAGGTTCATCTACAATCTAGACTAGATCTAGACTTTAGATCTTCCATACGATCTGCGAGAGCGCCTCAAATGCACAATAGCTAAATTGTGTGCAATATGCAATATAGTACTAGTAGGAACTATAGGTACCTATGCAAGCGATGCACATTCGCTGGCCCCCAAAAAGCATTGGTTGCCCATTAAAGGAATGTATTTATGAAAAGCGACGATTTTATTTTTCGAATGCAGAATTTCATGTAGAACCGTAGATTATGAGCCGGATCTAGTAATAGAGATACGATAGAAAACTAACTCAAGTAGCGTACTTACGTAGTTACGTATGGGGTTTAGCTTTCCGTCTATTGGAAATAGCTAGTGTCTCACTTTAGCTGTGTTCTAACTGATTATAATTGAACCGATCTACGAATATTAAACAGCAGGAAGTAGTCAGTAGTTATAGGCAGTTTTGTTACGTCCCATATTTTGAGCGATTTGTTGAATACCTTGAAACTAATTTGACTTCAATGTTTTTACAACAATTAAGGTCTGCATGTGTCGTACTTACCTACTTATACAAAGGTAATAAAATAGTGATAAAAATAAATATATTTACTTAGTCACAATAATTAAATTTGTATCAATTCATTTAATGAACTAACCATTAGAAATATCAGTACAATAGTTACCTATAATATGATACCTTGAAGATATTATGTAGAATGCCTATGTATAGAGTGCTTGGTACATTTCTTGAAACATTGTTCAACGGAATTTGGTATTTTCCTTTTGTGTTTAATACGCGTATATAAAATATTGAAATAATTTTTCAAGTTATTCTTACAGGAATTTTATGTATTGTAGAAATAATAGAAATGGAACTAGCCGTGGTATTTTCTGAAAATTTATAAAGAATTCTAAACCGGTCAACAAGAAGTGTTTGGCAAAATACCTAAAGACATTGTTCGATCATATTTATACATACGTAGTAATTGACTATTGATATATTAAGTATATGAAAGCAAAATACACAATGAGTAACGTCAAATTAATACTAAATCAAGGTCAGATTATTCACGTTCAAATAGCGCACCTAAATCCGAAATCAAATTATATTTAAAAAAATAATGACTCGTTCTACTTTAATAACATATTTCTATTTTTAAATACATTTTCGTTTGTTGAGTCAACCAGTCTCGAGCCAAGTTGGTAAGTGTTGCAAGACTCGCAAAAACATTAGATCACTTGAAAGCTGTCAGTGTATTATGGTAATGAAAATCAGCAAGTCGGCCTTGCGCATTGCACATGTTAATCAGGCGCCTATCTCTATTTGATTCATTTAATAATGATTTGTACTGATAGGTACAGTAGTACCCCAGTAGGGGTAGCAATGCCCCAAGGAGAAGTTTTCAAAGTTGCGAAATTTTCCATACGTAATGTAAAAATTATTCAGGAAGTCACTGGATACCGCCGTTACCAATTATTTTAACTGACTGTCTCATTTAAGAGTTTATAAAAAGAATACTAATAATATTTTTTGATAATTCCCATAGGGGATCTTCTCATTGGAAATTTAATTTAAATTCTCGTGTATATTTCCGAGAATGTTACTGAATTTTAAAGAATGTTCTGCAACGTGTACCTACATTGCTATACCTACTGGGGGCTTAGCCGAAATGACAATCGTTTGTAGAAAACGAATCGAAAGTATCGAAACACTATCGGTCTTTCTATCACACTAATATGGAACAGTAATAGAGAAACCGATAGCGTTTCGTTTCATTTTCTACAAACGATTGTTATCTTATTGTCCCTTTTTTTTTGTTGTATAAGTTGTATAATGTTAGCAAAGGTCTAGTGGAAAAAACGTGGGGGGATTCAATAATTCGATCCAAAAACATTTATAGGCACTAGGTACCTACTTGAATAAGAAATGTATGTTTAAGATAAAAAAATAGTCGTTCAATCATAAAATGTAACCTCATCCCATTTATTTGGGGTAATTTTAGGGCCTAGCAAGAAAAAAATAACTAACTTTACTCTAAGGAATAGTTGTTATCTAGAAGATTGAATATACATAATATATTTTATCTATGGCGCGAGGTTTTCTTGTGCGCGACAAAAAATATCAATCTATCAATACTTAAATACATCATTATCATACCTACTTAAGAGTCCGGTAACGATTTGAAAACGAAAATCGCTAATAATGACATTATGCACATGAATTGCATTTGGTAAGATAGCTTGAAGTCTTGTTATTGCAAAAAAGTACTTTAGGTCGATATATATTAATGTTTAATACCTTAAAACTCAATTCTTACAGAGCTTGTTTAGTGAGGACGTTGACTCATGCAATTTTGTCATATGATTTTTAATTATTATTTGTTATGGACCCTAATATGCTTTATATCATCTGAATAAAACATGAAGCGAAGTTTATTTTTGTATTATTATATTTGTAAAATACTTAATATCTTCCCAAAAATATCACCTAAACTTCGGCAATTGTTAGCAAAATTACTCTAGCAAAACATACTCTCTCTTAAAAAATATATATGAAAATGAAAAAAACTGTTACATTTATTCCCCAGGCGACTCATTTTCCAATGTATTTATATATTTGACGTACTTGTATAACTTAATTTTAATCAATAAAAACCTTACTCTTTTCACCTCTCCAAGCAAAAATCGCGAAACTGGTGTTAGATTAGGGTGAATTATTTATAAATGAAGCATAAAATTAAAAAATCGTTGTTCTTATTCCATCCAAAAAGAAACGATCTTTCATAATATGTATTCAAAATTATAGAGGTTATGTTAGTTACTGCAAAATAGCGTCAAAAAGTTGAGCATAATCGAAAAAAAAGTTTACCGGACTCTTAAAATTGTCTCTTATGCACAGGCGCCTAACTAAAGCATGCCAGTGACATTGTCACTCACACCCTACAATACATTAGGTATTATTTCACCATTGAATTTTCAATCCTATTCCCTACTACACAAGATGCATCATATAATGTCAGTCGTAATTTATGCGCATGGCATTAGGTGTGAACGATCTCGTTCGTATTATCAAGTATTACCATAACTGCATGGTTGTAGCAATAATGACATTTTAATTAGTGGTTGCAGTGTCAAAGCTGATATAAGCATGCGTGGAATGAGATATTGCTAATTTTATCCATGCAGATCTTAGAGCTTTAAACCAAGCGGAGCAGCCATTGACAGACGTTCCCCTCTGCCGGAAATGTATGACCAGTGGTCATACTCACTGTATGGACTGACGTTTATTTGACGTGTCTATTTTGACGTTTCGCATACATTTGACGTTCCCCTCCCCCGCAAAAAACGGCAGACTTTTTCCGATAAAAATGAGAGCGCGTGTCGCATCAGATAGCAGTGGTTGAGTCCTTTTTTTGAGCCATATAACTTGGTTCACGGCTAAACTGAATATATCAATATCCAAATCCAGTTTGTATATCAATTTGATATACCTAACAAAACAAGGATTTTAGAAATAAAATATCTTGACACAAATATTTTTCTAAAAAAAACTTTTAAAAGAACCGATACTACCACTATAGGTGTGCCTGGTGTGCCCAGAATATTTGGTGAGTTTCCTCGATTTCTCCAGGATCCTAGCATCAGAGTCTAACCTGATGACAATGGGACCAAACACCGTTTAAAACTAACAAAAAAAATCCAAATCGGTCCAGCCTTCTTCGAATAATCGGTACCTATACGATTCTGTACAAAGCAAAAAAGTAACAAAGATCCGGACAAATTTCGAACCTCCTTCGAAATGTTGAAGACGGTTGAAAAACGTCACTACCTACTTACTTTGAAAAAAACTTGTATCTTGTTCTGTCACTCAAAACTAATGTAACTACTATGTATGCGATGCATATAGAGTGACTGCGTTTCAACTTAGAGAAGAGTGAGATACGATTTTTTTAAGTAGTGACGAAAGGCCTCTTATGTGCATTCTTGACACTTCACTCTTAAAGAATCTGCTGTTGACTGTACCTACACATAACGGCAAAATTAAATAAGTATCGTCCTTATGTCATTAAAAAGATAACCCACCATTAGTTACCTTTTGCTTTCATAAGATCATCTCACTTTCACTCGTTTGTAAAATAACAATTGTGACAGAAAGATTATAAAGGTACTATTTGGTGACCTTTTTAGTTATTGTGTCTCAACCTGCAAGAAATAAAAGGCTTTTTTATTTTATTTATTTATTTATTTATTTATTTGGTGACCGGCGCCTTAGGTTTATAATCCTTGTATTGTTCAAGTAAAATATTGAATATATACAACGTAGGCACAACGTAAGCACTTTCCTACTAATAATGCCTACTTACCTTTTCATTTAGACTGTCACAATTAGGTATTAGGGTCACCACACACCTAACGGAATTCCTCGCGGAATTAGCGGAAGTAGCGGAAATTTGTCTATGGTAGCGGAAATTTGTCTATGGTAGCGGAAATTTGTCTATGGTAGCGGAAATTTATCTATGGTAGCAGATTTTTTGTATGGAAGCCATAGTCAAATTTCCGCTACCATAGACAAATTAAGCATTTTGTCTATGAATTTCCGCTACTTCCGCTAATTCCGCGAGGAATTCCGCTAGGTGTGTGGTGACCCTTACATAAGCATATCATAAAAAGGTGACATTTACGATTGCTCTACATAAATTCTGCCATTTCTGCCTACATGTCAATTAACACCACAACACAAAATGTATGTCAATGTTAAGACAACATACAACTGTCAAATCGCAATTTAACACATAAAATATGTAATTAATGTACTCGCCGATGTATTTGGAGCAAACTAAAGGTCATGTTTGATTTAAAAGCAAGTGCAATTTAAAGTTAATCCAGTTCTGAGTCAGTAAATTGTTGGATAAAAGCATACACCTACTTTGTTTACATTGAAATGTGTTTAGGTTTGCTTATTCTTATTACATGTTTAACATATGTAGGTATTGCTTATACTACAAAATGCAACTTTAACCACAGTTTATCATAAATAATGAATATTTTACTTACTTGATAGCTACTTAAATACATTATCTAGGTATGTTACGTTAGTAATATATAGGTATAATAACAATCTAAAGTTAATTAAACGAGTATTTACTTAGCTTCAGTTTAACTATGTATGTAATGTAGTACTTTTGCTGCGGACTGTATGTTTTGAAAAGTAGGTTTTTTTCATTAATTTAATACATATACTAAGATACTTTATGAATACCCAAGTGTCTTTATGCACAGTGCCTTGGTTGTATAACTGTAATGCTGTGTAACTTATTTGAATAATAAAATCATCATCATCATCATTTTAAGAGCCTTGCTCTTGTCGGTGGAGTAATCGCCATTCTGTCCTGTTCTCCGCTAATGTTTTTAGCTCTTGATACGTCATAATGTTGGCTTTTTCTTTGGCTTGGTCTAGAAATGCACAAATAAAAAATAAAAAAAACATAATGCATGAATAATAAAATAAATAAATAAATAATAATAAAAAAATGTTGTTTTAGGCATTGCCTAGAGCGCTGGTAGCCTTGCGGTAAAGACGTCCGACTTTCATTCCGGAGGTCCGGGTTCAAATCAAACCCCGGCTCGTACCACTGAGTTATTCGGAACTTATGAACTTACGGAATATCATTTGATAGGTCAGATGGCAGTCGCTTTCGTAAAAAATAGTGTCTACGCCAGTTCATGGTATTAGGTTGTCAAGCGGACCCGAAGCCGGGACAAACGCTAGGATGAAGAAGTTCTTGCCACTGCCTAATAAGCATAACTATAAGATTCCTAAAAAATATATTTTTCGTAAAAAGTAATCAAGCAAGTGAACAGTAGCAAGTTCAAGTAGATTCTAAGTTAGTAAATCATAGCAAAGACCTTTCTTAGAACATTTAAATATTGTTCTCCTTACCTTGTACCGAAACCAACAAGAAGACAAATCATCCCATAAGTTTCATTCATACATACCAATCGCACCACCAAAAGTATTTCACACTATCAACCTTACTGCGTTCACTTAAGCTTTATTACCGCTTAATTAGTGAAATACTATTGCTACTACAGATACTTACCAATACCACAACCAGCAACTATTTACATCATATACCTTCCTGGATTGTGTTAAGGTTTATTATCGCTTATTTAGTGCAATACTCAAGCTACTACAGATACCACAATGAATGACTTACTCATTTGTCTTCCGCTGTCTTCTTAGTTACTGTTCTGTCTTCGGAAACCGAAAAGCCATTAATTTCATTGTGATGTCATACCCTTGGACTGATTACGGTAAGACAAAGCGTAGGAACTCATGTGGGTATTGTACCAGTTTAAGGCCGGTAGTTAAATGGAGAAGTTTTGTCATTAATTAGCACCGTAATTGGTAGTGTACTTTTTGTGTAAGAGCTATGGAAAATGTGACACAAACGAGAGCAACCAAAACCATTCTAAGATAGAATTCTTATATGTGGAGTGGAGTAATTTGACAGCTCATGGCATACAAAGCAGTTTGCAAGTGTAGGTATGTAAAGTTTTTTCATCATAAATTAATTAATAAAAAAGTCATCTTGAAAGCTTTGCTAACTTAACTAACACAAAGGCAACAATCCAATCAAATTTGTATGTACTGTTTTTTTTTATTTAGATGAGAACAATGCTAAAACCATTAAAAACGGCGTATTAAATTGTTTCAGTGCAAAAATAATTTAACCAGACTAGATAGTTTGCTACTCTGCCAGATGCCCGGGTCTGGAAATCGTTTGTTCCGGCTTGGAGTTCGCTTGACAACCTAATCCCATGAATTGGCGTAGATACTAGTTTTTAGAAATAAGAACACTCTTTACCTAAATTGTGTGTTCTTTTGTGTATTAAGAACACACAATTTAGGTAAAGAGTTGATCTTTTTATTTGTTTCATCAAACATCATCCACATTTAACTCTTCCATACGTTGAACAACTATGGTCATATTGTTTCGTCGTCACATTTGAACATAAAAAGGGCGTACACCAAACCAAGGACTGCAGTAGGTACCTAACTACTTACTAGACTTCGCTCGTCATACATTTGCATAAAACGATTGTTTCCAATTAATTTGTACTAACGCCATTGTTTCTCATTATTTAGATGAACTGTGTAATTATATTTGTAGAATAACCTTTGTTACTCGTAAGATTTAGGAGAATAATTGTAGGAAGTCCCTTTGTTAGACAATGATACATTTATGTGCTATAAATCTTTACATGTGAGTATTTAATTAGACAAGGTTAAAGTCTTGAGTGCTAAGAAATTAGTGTAAATTACACTTTGTTTAACTGAAAGTCAGTCATTGACAAGCATTTGATTATAATTAAAGCCTTTCCGTCAGACTGACATTGATGTGAATAAGGAAGCTTATTTAATAACATAGGCATATTTTAAAGAAAATAAACCATGTGACTAGATTATTCGTCGCCAGAGCGCTGGGGACCAATTTTTGACTTTCGTGCGCCCGAATTCAAAAAGTTTAAGCTCATAAATAATCGCACACAAAAGGTTACCGCCAATTTTTTCGCATGAAATTAATAGTTTAAATACTCATGATTTCAAATTCCTGTTGCTGTTATTTTTAAAACATAATTTCATCGTTTTATTTTGAGTTGTAAATGTCACTTTCGAGTACTCGAATCTCAAAAATCACCCCCTGGTTCGATTTAGATTATCCAAAATTATATTTTTTGAATGCCGATCTTGCCTATATGTCTTTGACAAGTAAACTCATAAAGTTATGAATCACTATTTCCTGTAAACCGATTTATTAACATTAAATGTGGAAACTACCGTCCCTAGAATCACGAGGAAGTGGATAAAACGAGTTTTGAAACCGCTATAATACAGCCCTAGGGAGTAAATACTGCGATTGTACCCGGTGATTAAATAATGTAACTTATCAGTAATTTCTTAGATATTAACCGCGTTTTGCTTATTACTGGCTTTCATTTCGTATCCTGTTGCGCTATATGGGGAACTGCCATACTATTGATGCACCATGAAAACGGATCAGTTTTAAAGAAAATTAAGTTCACCCGGGGATTTCGTCTGCTGAGATAAACGGATTTTTTTCTAGAATTACAAGTAATTGGATTAGTTGCAGCGACATTATATGTATAGTGTCATGTCATATTTATTCTTATTTATATATGCTTTGATGGTATAAAAAGCATGATGAAAAGCTGGTGTTTTCATCTTTTAAATTATTTCTAGACAAAACGCATAACCCTATCAGACATAATTTTCCCGGTTTGAATTACTTTATTTAAATACCTAAGTAGAGTTTTTTAATACCTGCTTTAAAAACGTGACATTTATTTAAATTGTAATAAATCGCTGATAGATTATTTCATATCACTATTTGGGAGGCGGATTACGAGTTTTATGAGTTTTATGGGGATACAAATGTTAAGGGGCTACGTTGAAAAACTGTAGGTTTTTCAAGCGCTCTATTGACTAAAAGGAAAAGGGACTGAATTTAGTTTCGAATATATATTATTACACTGTATACTCTTCTATATGGCACAAGTCGAAACAGGATTGTTGAAAGTTGCCTATATAGAAAAAAAATCCGAAGTTGGGTCCTTTTCCCCCTTATTTTTCTTAGCTTACGTAAACTATAAGAGATTAAGCAATATAACTAAGTAAATAATATGGTATTCTGGTTTATCTGAAAGTCACAGAAGCAAAATTAGACAAAACTTTATAGATTCGCTTATTTATCTTAGTTTGGTCAAAAAGTCTGATCCTTAAGAGCGCTGCATCTCTTTCTTTCGTGCACCGGAGCCATAAACGTGTCTCTAACGGATGGGCGTGGCTTGTCCGAATCCAGGAATGGCCTTAACAGGCGTAAACAGTAAGTTAGCGTATGTACCATACAGATATTAACGCTAATTTCTGGGATTACATTGCCGAGCGGAACCCAGGTTCAATTGAATCGTGGCAAAAAGCCGGGACAAACGCATTGCACGTACCATCGCAATATTTACGACTGCGATTACACTTAGCCGCAAATCGCACACTTATGCTTACCAGTAATTTATGTAATCAGTCAATATGTCGTTCTCTGTCATACAAGAGTTTAGTCTATTTTATGCGGCACGAAAAAATACATTATCGTAAAGTGATAAGGTCACTTTTCGCACAGAAACATGATACACTAAGGTTCTTTTCCCTGAACGCATATGCGTATACGCATGCGTTTCTAACGGATCACTCGGCACTTTAGATTCAGAGTATCTCAGGGTGCGGCTACCTGTTTCATATGTAACTTAATAGCATGATTTGATTTACGTAGTCATTACATTAGAATTTAGATTGCTATGTTCACGCTTGTTACTTACTAAGTACAGTCAGCAGCAGATAGAGCTAAGCGGACGAGGTGATCAGATGGAACTGACACGATTTTATTCAACAAGGTGTGAAGATCATTTTGTACGACTTGCCCGCTTAGGCACTTCTGCACTTTAATCAAGATTAGGACGAGTATCCACCGGCTGTACGATTGACTCTGACTGTGGTGTGCTCTAATTTCATTTACCAGGGGGCCGATTTTTGACAGCCGGACGCTCGAATTCAAAAAATTTAAGGTCGAAAATAATCGCACACAAAAGTTTGTCGCCAATTTTTTCGCATGGAATTAGTTTAAAAGATCATGATTTTAAATTTCTATCACTGTTAATTTTAAAACATAATTTCATCGTTTTATTGAGAGTTTGAAATGTCACTTTCGAGTGCTCGAATCTCAAAAATCACCCCCCATTTAAAACTCAAAATAAAACGATGAAATTATGTTTTAAAAATAACAGCGATAGGAATATGAAATCATGAGTATTTAAACTATTAATTTCATGCGAAAAAATTGGCGGTAAGCTTTTGTGTGCGATAATTTTCGAGCTTAAACTTTTTGAATTCGGGAGCTCGAAAGTCAAAAATTGGCCCCCAGGTTCGCATCCAAGTGTAGAATAAATAAAATGCTTTCAGTTATGAACAATGACGCGAATTATTGCCCTCCAGATAAGATTTTGTCAGATATTTTTGCAAACTTCGTTGAAGACGATACTATTGTAGGTGACTGTACTATTAGTCTATCTACTCTCCAACATATAATCTTAATTGCATCATAATCTAGATCCATGTTAGCTGCTGCATTTTATAATAAATGATTTCATTAAGTACATATAAAAAATATATTGCAACATTTGCAACCTACACATAAAAAAACCGACTTGTTTTCGGCTTTTTTTTATTGCGAAGGACACGAAAGTCGTCTAGGTCAAGGACAGTAGGTCATATGAACGAAATCAGATCCAGATCTGGTCTGTAAACCCGGTGACGTAATCTATAATCTCGGTGTAAGGTTGACATAACCGGTTCAGAGGCTGAGGCGGCCGCGGTTCAAATATTATAAGTACTTGTACAGTAGTTTAACTTAACAACTTTAACAAACTTTAAGACACTTTAAAACTGGTTACAAAGGCATTCGATGTTAGGATGTTACTTGAGCAAAAATCCTGACTCAGTTCCTGTTTGTCCTTTTAAAATATTTTTTGGGTTGGTACCTAATCCATTTGATATGGCAGTATTTTCGTCCACGGGAATTAAAAATGTCACCTCAATTACATGTGCATATTCTAACGATATTTAAATTAATAATATCAGTGCTGAAAAAGAAACTAAACGGTTTCTATGAGAAACCGGCAGTTGCTTCCATATTATCACGGGCTTTTTTCGGAACTTCGCTAATAGTAGTGTACTATTGGGTGACCAAACATTAGATACTAATATATTGCGGGCTTGTAGGTAGTACCTTACTGCTGTCGTGTACAGAATATAATATATGCGTTCGAAAATAAATATTTCTAGCATACCTACTGGTCGTGCTATTATAACTGTTCACGCGATATGTAGAACTTGTGGAAGCACGTACGCGCACCGTGTGTTACATTTTAAACTTACTTACGCCATGCGGGTGTCGGAGGAAACGTAGGGCGTGAGAAGGTATGCAAGACGAAGTCATAAGGATAAACTGGTCGGAGCATCCGATTACCAAAGTAAAAAGATTATTAAGATAAGTGTTAAAGCAAAATGTGGAAATTGTATTGAAAATTTCGCATCGCACGTACCTAATTATGTTGCCACATCGCTAGCTCGCCACATCTTCAGTTTCTCATATTTTTTTTGCAAGAATTCGTTTCAATACCTGTAGCGGCAGTTTACTGCCTGCTTTACACGAATTCTCTTTAGGACTAAAGTTCTAATTCTTTTTTCAGGACCTCCGCTCAACACTCAAGTCTAAACACGTCCAAGGTCTGGAGATCCACGATGTCCACCGCTCGCTCAACAAGACCACCGTCCTGGAGACCGTCGAGGCCGCCAGGAAAGCACTTAACGGTGCCGGTGGAGGTAATTAAGATAACATAAGATAAGACTCAAGGCCAAACACGTCCAAGGTCTGGAGATCCTCGATGCCCACTGCTCGCTCAACAAGACCACCGTTCTCGAGACCGTCGAGGCCGCAAGGAAAACCCTCAATGGAGCCGGTGGAGGTAAGATAACATAAGACTCAAGTCTAAAGGTCTGGAGATCCATAGTGCCCACCACTCGCTCAACAAGACCACCTTTCTCGAAATCATCGAGGCTACCAGGAAAGCCCTCAACGGCGCCGGTGGAGTTAATATAAGACTCAAGTCGAAACTCAACCATGGTCTGGAGATCCACCAACCGCTCGCTTAACAAGACACCATTGAGACCGCCAGGAAAACCCTAAATGGCGCAGGTGGAGCTAAGATAACATAAGACTCAAGTTTAAAGTTCTGGAGGTCCATGGTAGTGCCTACCGGTCGCTCAACAACACCACCGTTCTCGAAACCATCGTACTTCTGGCCAAAATCGACAGCAGACCTAAAAACTTCATTATTCTTTAAATATTGTATTTTGTAGAGCCCTATTATAAAAGTGTTTGCGTTTTCGAATGAGCGGAAGCGAGTTCTTATCGAAGAGCGGAAGCGATGAGTTCTTACAAATAACTTCTAGTTATTACTACGTCTCGGCTATGGTCTATAAAATGAATGACATTGACAACACGACGCTTACCAAACTATATACAATATTTGTATTTCAGGCCCCCTGTTCCTCGCCTTGCCTTCTCACCCAGAGCTCCTCGCCAAATACTACGACTTGAGGACCTTGGTCAAGAAGGTGGATCTGATGATGGTGCAGACTCATGATCTGGGCGCCGTGAAGAAGATGACGTATCACCCAAGCAGGCTGAGTGGGCTGTGGGATATGATGAACACAGTAAGTCTCTATAATAATTTCAAACAAAAAAAGTACCGGCTTCACTTAGGATCCGCTATTCCATGAGGAACTGATGGCCGAGTTGCTGAAAAAATAGTGAAATCACTATAGGTGTGCCCATAATAGTTCAAGAGTTTTCTCGATTTCTCCAGGATCCCTGGAGGATCCCAGGATCAGATCTGGACCTGGTGACAATGGGACGCAGTCCAAGGTATCCGTTAAAGCTGGCGCCAACACGACATTTCAAACGCGTCTATATGACTTTTCAAGTATGAGGGGAAACTTCCAAAACAAATCGCCTTCCTCTTATCATTTCCGTCTTCTGATGTATGTGACACCTTTGGGTCGATCGTCTAATAGAGGGAGAGATATCACAGCAGGCGGGCCATGTACTTTTTTGCCACCGTCTTGGTATAAAAAAAACAAAAGACAGACCAGTAAGTACTCACATTTTAAATGTGCTCAGGCTCAGGTGAAATCATTTGGATAGATTTTTTTCATGACACGTCATCTTTAAGAGTAGTCCACTGCTATATTTATAAACCCGGAAACCAGAACTAATTCTTGCCCAATACTGTCAGGAGGTGTCCGTCATAGTTTTTTTTCTTGTCAGCCGTTATTAATTACCTACCAGTTTTTGTACCTAACGACTTTATTTGCAAATGTCAGCTATGATCATTGCTATTGCAGACTGGGTAATTGGACACTAGTTATGAACATGAATCACAAATACTCCTGTTATTACTATCGTTCGTATTTTGAATGTTGTCTAGAGGCCTATTCGAAGCATATAATCTGTTCTTGTTTCGATATTAATTCGATATTGAACAGGATTGGATGCGTCAAAAGTGAGGTGTGGAGTAAGTATCTTAGCGTCAATACAATAGATATAGTCTGGCAAACCAAAAAGCGCAGTAACAGTCAGAGTAACATGCTATACCCATCCCTTTTTTAGTAGTGAGAGTACTAGCATTAGAAAAATACAGTATGACTCTCCCCGACTATGCTTGAAGTGAAACAAACTCTGGCCAAACTATATATCAAAACGTGTTAATGACATTGGTTGTCATGATTTTGTCTAAGTAGATGTGGTTTTGATGACAAAACTAGATCATTCTGATCACAAATTCTTAATCACAACATATCATATATTTTTAAAGTTAGAACACCACTCTGACGCGTGCGTAGGTACTGTCATTACAATAATGGTCGCAAACGTCGTTATCTTAAGGTGATATCAGACGGTTCATTTATTGTTCATTTTCGTGTTTCATTTAGCATCTTTCACTCCAAGTGACACGTCTGAACACAAAATGAAACAAAAATGAAAAATGAATTCATTAATGAAAATATCCAACAGTGTTGGATATTTTCATTCGGCACCTTTCATTCGCACTCCGAATGAACCAAAAATGATCAGTCTGAACACGGAATGAACGTTCACTTTGCCAAAGTGAACGTTTACTTTGGCAAAGTGACTTTGGTTCCCCATTTTCTCGAATCCTGTGAGTAGTATCAAGACGAATATAACAAATATAACCGCATCAAAATGGTGTTCAAGTGAAACGATCAGAATACTTTGTTGTTTTAGAGAATTTCAAAAATTACCAGTGTCTTTGGAACCGCAAACTAGACGAGTAAGTATAAAGACAGAATAATTCTCTCAGCAATGTATCTGAGGCTCCAAATATATTTACAATGCATGAACTCGGAAAGTGCTCTTTTTCAGAGTAATGTCGTGTACAGAAAGCGATTCTTTGCCGCACACTTGCGGCAAAGGATTTCCATAGTACTTTTCTGCACAACTGGCCGCTTTCACACCGCCACTCGTTCGGAAATTAATTGCTTTCTGCACTTGTAGCATAATTGGTAAAACAAAGAAAGGCCGAGATCACAGAAGTTTGCCGAGGTCGTAAATATTCGATCGAGGGCTTTCTTTATTACCTCCCGTGTTGTGTACATCATTTTATGCCTGCACTTGGCCAGAAAGCGTCTTTTTCCGTACGCGCAGCAATATATATATATATTATGGCCAGGTGTGGCATAAATATCTATTCTTCTTGGCAATCCAAGGTCTCACCCACCACCTTCTACGCTTTTTTTCTTGCCTTTTCGTTAATTATTTATTTAAGTAATCGCAAACTAAACTTATTCCGAGACGCACAACCCGACATAGTGAATGAAATAACAAGTGAATATTCATTTTTGTCTTTGCGTGTGAACATGGAATGAAAGAAGAATTAAGCATTAATTCCAGTGAACGTTCATTCGAGTGAACCGTCTGATATCACCTTTAGGCACCTACCGAAATTATCCCGTAGACGGATTTAGCCGTACTATTTTATTATGATTAGAAACAAAAGTCTGATAATGAACCTGTCAACTTTCTTTTACTGTACCTATGATGGCGAAATAAATATTGATTGCTCGACTGATTGATATATAGATTAGGAATTCCCGCGTTCTATGGCAAGCGAACGATATTAATTTTAGAAACAATCGAGAAGGAGCAGCCTACCGAGTTGGATGATATACCGTGTCATATTAATCATATCGAAGAAAATAATAAAAAGTATAAAGTATAAGTAGAAAAGTCCCTAATACAGTGTAGATACGATAATATGGATAAAAACATGATTTTTCGAGACTGGTTGGTTAATTGCCAACAATGCACTTGTCACATCTGTGACCTAAAATCAATCTGCCAATTAAGACGAAATGCGACCGACCTTATGGTTAAAGTAAAAGTAAGTTGTTGTGACTCAACGGTAAATATAGTTCAAGTTTAAATGAAGGCATACAGAAACGTGATATGTGTTATATGTTGTATATATTTAATGCCCTTAAATATCCGAGTGATTATTTAAAATTAATAATGGAGAAAAATAATTAGCTACATCAATTGTTTTGAAGTTTCGTGGTCAATAGGTAATAGAACAAGGCCTTAGGCAACCCTACCGCATCGCATCGAGGAGAATTCGGCTTATGGCCAGCGACTGGTAATATCAGTTGCTGCTTATGGCTAGTAAAATGCTATGCATTTTGGTACCTGGTAGCCTGAGCCAAAGTTAAAGCATTTTCTACAGTCAGCAAAATATGACTCTATTTTTTGACAAAAACTGCTTCATTGACTAGCGTGCCGGCACGTGGCCGATTTGATAGTGCTCATCTATAAGTGCCAAAAAATATGGTAGCAACATGCAACATGCAAATATGCCATTTTACGTTTTTTTTAAGTTGATGCATTGCAAATGGCCTGTTTTTATAGCTTGTCTGCCAGGGCTCCGATGGTATATGCCCACCCTTAAAACGTGGAGTAATATTTCAGAGCTAAAACTATTTCCATTCATTTGTCGTTCACGGGATTAAAGTGTTTAAGTCTAGTAGTTAGCGGTTACGAAACTATATTATATTTTTTGCTCTCATATAAGGCTTGGAAACGATTAAGGCAGGCGATTTCCTTCACACATAAAAAAACTTGTCCAAATGGCGTGTGGTTTTCCATTCGTCTCTCACGTGTTTTAATTTGTAACTCTGTTAGTTAAGATGTGTTTTAATTTAATTACACATTTCGTAGAATACACATTACCTTGCTTTTTTCAAAAGTATTTACCGTTTAATGATCTTGATGTAAACCCCCCTGGACTGACACAAATATTAAACCCTAAGAAATTCAACCCCGTCCGTACGGAGAGAGTGAAGATGGTGTTGAAAGTTTCTAACTACCTTTACACGAAACGTAGACGGGGACGGCTGGTTGGGTCCAAAAACCTTACAGCCAACGGGAATATACTTAGTTTTTTGCTACCCTAACTACAAATAATTAGGTCTTCTTCTAAAGTGTTTCTTCGAACTTCGAAATTGTGCCTGATGCACTAGCAAGTAGGGTTTGCAATACAGAAAATGTATGGAATTATCTGGATCCGGATCTGAGGGATCTACCATACATATCAGATCCGTCGTGCAAACCCTACTTGGAAGTGTAAGCTACCGTTAAATTAACTACTTATTCAAAGTAAATAATTACCGTTAACGATTATGCATGTTTAACTAAACGACTGCAATAATAATCAATCTAAGCTACTCATACAGTTTATATCGCTCAGTCTCACGACGTCTATCTAATAGTAGTAATAGTCTAGCGAAGGTAAACGAGTCCTACAGAAAAAAACAACCAGCTGTTCTAATAGCCCTTAATATGTTACATTAGAGTATATTTTACTTTAACAGTTACAAACGTGATTAGTCTAATAATTTGGCTCAAGTAGGTCACATATTGGCAGGTGCATCACAAGTTAAACATTCGTTCACTAGATTTTCTGATGCTAGGTCATGACCTCATGAATCTCATGATTCAACGGTAATGAGTAGCTAGAATTTACCGTAAATGGTGTCGGGATTTCATGTATTTTTTACCCTTGAGTGTCTGTGCGTCTGCGGAATTTTTTGTCCTTTTAGAATTAAAGATATGTTGAAAGGCATGTGCTTAGAAACGACGTTGAGTGAGTTATTGCGATTGAGTGAGGACAGTATTTTCCCAACAAAATATAGCTGATGGTTGAATTTCCATTTTAAATAAAAAACTGCTAAGTTGGCAAGTAGGTAATAGGTGTTTATTATGTTAACTCTTATGTAATTATCTACTAAAGGTACGAAACTAAGTTGTAAGCGTTAAGGGGCTACTTTGAAAAATTATAGGTTTTTTCAAACGCTCTATTGACTAAACGGGAAAAGGGACTGAATTTATTTTCGAATATATATTATTAGACTATATACTCTAGTTTATTGCACAAGCCGAAACACGATTGCTGAAAGTTGCCTCGATAGAAAAAAAATCCGAAGTTGGGTCCTTTTTCCCCTTATTTTTCTCAGCTTACGTAAACTATAAGAGATTAAGCAATATAACTAAGTTAAAAATATGGTATTCTGGTTTATCTAAAAAGTCACAGAAACAAAATTAGACAAAACTTTATAGATTCGCTTATTTATCGTAGTTTAGCCAAAAAGTCTGATCCCTAAGAGCGCTGCATCTCTTTCTTTCGTGCACGGGAGCCATAAACGTATCTCTTACGGATGGGCGTGGCTTGTCCGAATCGAGGAACGGCCTTAAGGATGGTTCACGGTGTAGCGGTCCGGGTCCTACACACACACTTCATTTTGTATAGAGAGTGTCACGTGATCCTTGGAGGTCACGTCATATTCTGTATACAAAATGAAGTGTCGGAAGTGTCGAGTAGGACCCAGACCGCCGCTGTAGGGCTACTTTCAAGAGAATCAGCCTGCAAAGAGACGACCTTTCTAACGATCTTATTCAAGGCGGTAAAGGAGACTCTTCATGTATATTGTTTCCTTGGATTTTGGATTAATAGCCAATGTTATGATCTCGTAATCATAAACACCTCAATGCTAAATTTTTAGAGCAGGCGCTTCAAAATAAGTTCTTTTGCTTATTTGTTGTTAATTAGGTATTGAATAAATGGATTCACTTATATTTAAACTCAAGTCAGCTCTTTAATATGTTATACCAAATTTATACTCTATACGTTCCTAGTGTTTTATACAAAATTTGTCCATTTCAGGACTCCGTAGTCGACCTAGTTGTCGGTCTCGGCGTTCCGGCCTCAAAGATCGTCATCAGCCTCCCCGCGACCGCTCGCCAGTTCACCCTGAAGAACGAGACCCTCAGTACTCCCGGCAGCCCGGCTGTTGATGACCAGCCGAAAGAGATTGACCAGGCTGAGCTGTGCCGGCTGCTGCAGAAGGGACGGTGGACGCTGGAGAGAGACCAGGACTTGTCGGCGCCTTATGCTTTCAAGTGAGTGTTTTGGCGATTGCTCGAATGTTTCTGACGGGATTATTGTGTTATGTTTTCATTTGGCGAGTGACTTTTTTTGGTGTGGTGATTGCTTGGACGTTTTGGGTGGTTGACAAAATTGATTTGTTTTGGTCTTGGCGAATTCTAACTTAATCAAGTGTCAACTTAAATTATTTGAGAGCTGAAAGCAGACATAGGTCGACAATAGGTTGTGGCTCGGCATGTAGTAGGTAAGTAAGAATCAAAGAAAGATCCTGTAGCGGTTGGTGGTATACAAAAGTAACTTAAGTAACCAGGTGTACCTATAATTTGAATCAGTTTTGGTTTGCATTGCATTTTATCAATCTTTGTATACTGCAGCAAGTTAACACTACTTATACCATCTTTAATAAGTAACCTCTTATTTTAACATTCCAGGAACACAACCTGGATGTCCTTCGAAGACTCCTCCTCGGTGGACGTTAAGGGCAAGTACGCCCGCGTCCGTGGCCTAGCTGGTCTCGCGCTGCACAAGGCTGATAAAGACGCAGAGACTCCGTGCGGACCCACGCTGAAGGCTTCTCTTGCTAAAGTCCTTAATCAGCAGAGCAGAGCACCCAGGGCTGCTGTCCTAAGGTAACCTTTAAGAGTTTTTTTTACAAGGCGATTAAAAGATATCTAGTCATCATCTAGACCCATCTACGTGGCTTCTCTTGACAAGGCCCTGAAACGAAAGAGCCGTAACGTACTCTAGGCTAGAGCCGCTGTTCTCAGGTAAAGACACCGCCGCCTATACGTACCTTGAGGAATCCTCATCAGTAGACGTTAGAGTCTCTTGCCAAAATACTGAATCAAGAGAGCTGGAGCCACTCGGTAAAGTTTAACTTCAAACTCGTAAGTTAATTTTATACACAGATTACACACGCATAGGTACATAATTAATTCTCTTGAATTCTCACAACTCCTGTTCCTTGATAATTGATGACTGTGTCTAGATTTCTCATAAACTTAATCATTATTTTACGGTTCCAGGTCCCTGGAACACGAGATCCTCTCGGCCCCCGCGCATGCGCGGGCTCTCGACGCCCTGCAAGTGTCTCCCTACAGAATCACGCAAATCGTCGACTCTGATGGAGTCATCCACTCTATACGTGAGGTTAGTAGTGGACAGGCATACAGGCCAATACAAAACTGATCCGTATCCAGCATAAGATTCCAGCATAATTATGGCTTCCGATGTAAAAAAGCGAGTGTAAATGCAGCGAGCTGGATCCTTGCATCATTAAGGATGGTTCACGCTGTTCCGTTCCGCGTCCTAAACAACACTTCCGACTTCCGACACTTCATTTTGTATACAGAACATCACGTGACCTCCTAGGATCACGTGACGCTTTCTATACAAAAAGTGTCGTTTAGGACGTGGTACGGAACAGAGTGCCATCCTTTACGGATTTGGTTAGGTACTTGATTTATTTTTGCTCTTGCTTCTAGTCGCTCTAGTTACCAGCGATAGCCATTCTAACCTAGTAGGGAATAGAGTTATATCTAGTAACTAGAGAACCGCGCAAAGTAGAACACTACGAGGGTTCCGAAAAGACAGTAGGAACTATTTATATTCTGTGGGCATATTGATACTTAATTCCACATTTGTGAGACATGACCAGTTAAAGCATCAGACTTTACGAGCAAAAATGTATTGTTTCCAGGACACCCGCACGGAGTTCTCCTGCTCCCGCCAGGGCTACTTCGTGCACCCGCGCTCCTGCGCGCGCTTCTACCGCTGCGTCAAGTTCGACCAGCTGTCGCCTGACTACACGGTACGTATTTACTGTATGTAGCTGTGATGACGGAAGCAAGTCACTATAAAAACCTTGAGCTTGAAGGAGGGGTCTACAGAATATGTTTTAATTTGTTTTATCATTTGAACAGGTATTCGAGTTCGACTGTCCCGCGGGGCTCGCGTTCGACGCCCGCTACGAGGTGTGCGTGTGGCCCGGCAGCCTGCCGCACTCGCAGGCGTGCCCCGGCTCGTCCGAGATCGCGCCCGTGCCCCGCACCAGGTTCATCTGCCCTGAACATGAAGGTACGAACTCAGGCACCCTGTCATTAGCACTCGCACAGATCTATTCTGCCCGCCGGATCTGTCTGGCACTTAAAGGATAATTCACGCTGTAGCGTTCCGCGTCCTACACGACACTTCCGACACTTATTTTGTATAGAGAACATGGCTTTATATACAAAATAAAGTGTCGGAAGTGTCGTGTAGGATGCGGAACAGTACATCGTGAACTATCCTAAATATGTTAATATCATATATATACTTTGTCGTCCTTTGCCTCACAAAACAATGAGGAAATTGTACGACCGCGAAAACTAGATCATAACTGACGGCTTTCGTTTCAATGACTGATGCGGAAGGTCAACCATTTTTCCCACTGTCAACAACCAACTATGATTCCAGGTTACTACGCCGACCCCGAGAACTGCCGCTGGTTCTTCGCCTGCCTGGACCACGGCAAGGCGCCGCTGTCAGCCTACGAATTCCGCTGCCCCTTCGGCCTGGGCTTCGATGCTGACAAGCTGAAGTGTGACTGGCCCTGGTTGGTGCCTGCTTGTGGCAATATCGCCAGATATGAAGCTGAGGCGTTCGGGTACTCAGGAGCAGTCCTTACCGGTAAGCATTCAAAAACCTATGTTTTGGAATACTTGAACAATTAAAGTTCTAAAAATTTATACTGCACCCATTTTTTTTGTTATCTGGTAATGTAGGTAATAAATAAATAAATAATAATAAATAAATATTTGGGGACAATCTTACACAAATCAACTTAACCCCAAACTAAGCAAAGCTTGTACTATGGGTGCTAGGCGACGATATACATACTTAGATATATAAATACATACTTATATACATAGAAAACATCCATAACTCAGGAACAAATATTTGAGATTAGCACACAAATAAATGCCCTTACCAGGATTCGAACCCGGGACCTCCAGCTTCGTAGGCAGGGTCACTACCAACTAGGCTATGGAGGCCGTGAAATAGTTAATATTTTTCCATAAATATACATATGTAAGGTTTAATTATAGGTAGAATTAATTATGTGTAATTAGTATTCAGTTTGGTCAACCTAAGCAAAAATACCATGTTCTAACTATTGCATTTTTAAATCGATACAATAATTATGTTTTAATTTCCAGGCGCCGCTGGTTACCACGGCCAAACCGCCGACGCCGTGAACGTGGCGGCCCACAACAGCCTGGTCTCCGGCGCCGCCGTCGACAACCTCGTCGGCATCCAGGGCGGCTTCCTCTCGCAGCAGGATGCGCTCGACGCCAACTTCATCGCGTCTCAGGAGTACAACGAAGCTGGAACTAACGAGCTGGCCTACCAGGGCAACGGAGCCGCGCATGGCAATGGACTCGTTCAGGCGACTAAGTACACCAGCGGCTCGCTGATCTTGGATGATTATAGACTGCCCACTAAAGCTGAGGCTGAGAGAATCCGTGGTCATCGGGTTAATATTCTTGCCGGTGCTGGAGCTGGCGGTTATTCTTCGGGACAATCTAGTGGCTACGCTTCGTTGTCGTCGGGACAAAACACGCAATACCAATCAAGTGATTACTCAGACAACTCTGGCGCGTATGTGCATGACCCTTCAGGCGACTACGCTGAGCCCTACAAACATGTAGGTTCCCCGGTTGTCCCTTACGCCCATGATGATTCTGCTTATAAACAGTCCAGCGACTACTACGATTACGGAAGGTATTCGGCATCTTCTGGAGCTGATAACAGCGGGCAATATGTACAAGATAACTCTGGAACTTACGTTGGTGATTCTTCTATCTACAAGGGATCTTACAACAGTGGAGCCTACAGCGACTCAGGAAAATACCAAGCTGGTATTTACAAGGAGTCGTCGCTTAACGCTAACGGATATAAAAGTGACAGTGGATCATACGGCGCGGATTATTCCGGTTCGTACACACATGATGACTCTGGTAAATACGTGGCTGGTGTATATCGGGCTGACGGCCATATTGGAGGTTATAATGGAGCGGCATCGAGAGGCAATGCTTTGAACAGCCAAGTGTACCATGGAAGCTACAGTACCGGTAACAGTGGAAATTATATCAGCGACTCGAAGGCCTATACTGGTGGATCGCACACTTTGGCAGCTGGATCCGTTAATGTGGGTCTGGTTGGCAAGACCACATTGGTAGATAGTGGATATACCGATCAGTTCAACTATGACGCCACGAAAGCATCCCAATCGTTTGGTCATAATATTGTCCACAACAACCAGCATACCGGACACTTCTCATATGTTTCCCAGCCAGCAGTTTCGATCAATCACGTCGGAACAGACTCACACAACTTGGATGGCTACAGCTACGTCACTACTCCCACTTCCTCTGGAATCCCTACAACTGCTACTCCATTCGCTATTACAACAGCTATTCCCACAGTGGCATATAAAACTACCTTCGTACCTGAAGCACCTAAGACTAGCGTTAAGCAAATCTTCGGCATCACTCATCCTGCAGTTACGTATGTTCAACCGACAGTGGTGCCTGTAAAACAATACATTAGCAGCACTCCTAAAGTGGTAATTACTGACTACAATCAGGCAGCTGATTATCAATACCAGAACAAGGATTACTCTGGCTACCAGGCCGGTATTGCCGTTTCACAGGGATCAGCAAAAGGTGGATCTGCCGGATACGACTATTCCAAACCAGCCATCAAGTTTGAAGATGGACTCTCATACACTACTCCCGCGCCGATATCTGTATCTACATACAAACCACAAGGATTTAGCCACAGCCAACAAACTCTACATAAGGTAGACTCTGTAGGCTATGATTACTCCAATGCCTCACCAGTGACAGAAGAGCCATTTAAGAAGGTGGTAGCTTACACCACCGGCCCCAGCGTCAGTACATACGCTGAGCCCACTCCGGCAACGTACACTCCTCAATCGTTCAGTCATCAAACCATTCACAAAGTCGAAGGCGCCAAGGTTTACAGTCCGGCCGTGGAGGTTGGTTCTGGTTACGACTACGTCCAATCAGGAGTAAACTATGAGCAACCAAAGAATGTAGTCACATACTCGACGCCTCAGCCGGCTCTTGCCGTCCAACCTGCCGTCTCTACGTACGAACCGCAAGGCTTTAGTCACGAAACCCTACATAAAGTAGACGCTAGTCAAATCAACACTTACTCCCAAGATAATTCTGGATACCATTACGAAAAACCTGCTGTTAGTTTCGAAGAAACCGCTAAGACTGTCGTCCAACACGTTACGCCTGGTACGGCAGTTGTTTCTTCATACTCTCCTCAGTCGTATAGCCATCAAACGATCCATAAAGTAGAGAACAGCCAGTCTTATGCTCAATCAGAAGCAGGTGGCTATGACTACACCAACCACGGCCTTAGTTATAATCAACCACAAACCGTAGTTGAATACACAACAGCTCAACCAGCTATAGCTGTCTCTAAGTACGAGCCGCAAGGCTTCAGTCATCAAACTCTACATAAAGTAGATAGTGGTCGAGTAAACACTTACTCTCAAGATAGTTCTGGATATCATTATGAAAAACCTGCCGTTAAGTTTGAACAAACCGCAAAGACTATTCAATACGTCAAACCTGCCCCGACTGTTGCTTCTACCTACACTCCACAGTCGTATAGCCATCAAACCATTCATAAAGTCGAGGACACCAAGTCATATGCTCAATCAGAAGCAAATGGTTACGACTACACCAACCATGGTGTCAGATATGAACAACCACAAACCGTAGTTGAATACACAACAGCTCAACCTGCCATCTCCGTACAACCAGCGATATCCACCTACCAACCCCAGGTGTTCAACCACGAGACTGTTCACAAAGTCGATGCTGCTCAAGTCCATACTTATTCCCAAGACTCTTCCTTCTCTGGATATGATTACCAGAAGCCCGCAGCTAAGTTCGAGGAAGCCCCGGCAATCGTGACCTATTCGACCCCGGCTCCAGCGGTGGTCTCCACCTACAAGCCACAATCGTATAGTCATGAAACTATCCATAAAGTAGAACAAGTTGTTCCACTGTCACCTACACCTGCAGCTAAGGTAGAACTAGCCTACCAGCCTGCTGTATCTTATTACGAAAACCCTATACTCAAATACACTCAAAAGGCGAGACCAGCACCATACGTAACGCCTACTGCCGCTGTTTATACTCAAACATACAAGCCTATAAGCCATCAGCATGCGGTGAGCCATTACGTCACCCAACCTGCGCAGTATGAGACATCCCAACAATCTTACAACTACAACACACAATCTCTAAATTTGAACCAAGGGTACTCCTACAGCCAGCCAGAAATCCAACGAGATGTCAGTGCGAAATCTTACTCCGATGCCAGTGAAGTCTCGCACCAAACGTATCACCTTTACAATGACAATGCTCAACACAAGTCTAAAGAAAATGTGTTCGTATCAAGCACTCCGGCGACGTTAGCGTATGAAGAGCATTATGCTGAATACGAGGCTCCTAAGAAGACATACAAAGCACCCGAATACATTCCACCAAAGACTGATTACCAAGAATCTTATGTAGTTTCATCTACTGCTAAGCCCATAAGCCAGGGACAAGCTGTATACCACCAAACACAAGATAACTTTGACTACAAATCTGAAGACTATTCGCAGCAGTACGAAAATGTTCAGAGTTACGTTCCCGCCCAGCAAGTCTCTTTCAGAACTTCTCACATTGAGCAGCCAAAGAAGATAGAAACTAACCAATATTCATCATTCCAAGTATCATACCAAACTCCAGAGATCCAAGTGGCTAACAAGGCTGAGGAATACCTCTCCCCTGTAGTGTCTACTGCAGCACCAGTAGTGACATCTACGTATAGGCCAGTTACCTATTCCACAACATCTAGGGAGTACTTGCCGCCCTCGCCAGAGCCTATTCCTACCTATAACGCACCTGAATATCTGCCACCTAAAGTAGAAAATACTTATCTGCCTCCAAAAACAACAAAAACTTACGTGAAGTCAACCACTGCCATCCCTACTTATAAATACACTGAGTCCACAACATACAAAGCACCTGAATATCTTCCACCCTTGGAAGAGTCTGCTCAGGGTCTGGTTAATTTCGAAAGCGACGGCCAATCATTTACTTCCAAAATCCTGTACAACCCTTACAAATCCGTGTCATCGGAGGCACCTATAGTCTTGTCCACTGCAGCGCCAGTGAGAAAGCAGAATATTGTTGTTGCTACTGCTAAATCTCATGCTTACACCACGTCGTCACCCGCTTACGTGTCAAGTACTTACAGTCCTGCAACTGTCACGTCAACCTACGCTCCTTACAAACAGGAGCTTGTAGAGGTTACCCCAGCGCCTATCCGCAGGACGAAGCCGAAGGTAGCTGTAGTCACTAAGATAAATGATTTCAACCCACTTCTCGTCAGAAAGTTAGGAGCTGTGTGCAGTTGCCAATCTCCAACTGTTGTACTCAAAGGAACACGCCCTAAGGTTCAAGACCAAGACTTTTTGGATTATAACAACGATTATGACGACTCCGGCCGTGGCAACATAAACGATAACGAATGGGCACAAAAATCCAGGAAAATTGTGTCAAACGTAAAGACAGCTACCGCGGCTCCGTACGTTTCTAGCACTTTCAACCCAATCATTGTCCCCGATGACTCTTTCTACCAAGACCTCCCTGAGCAAAATGAGTACGTATCAGTAACGCCTAAGAGGAAAGAAGTGTACGTATCAAGCACTCCAGCTATTGTTACCTCGACAGAAAAGGTTTACACGATAAGACCACGCATCAAGGCTGTAACTGTTGCCCCTACTTACAAGACTGTCTTGTTGAAACAAGAAGTAGCTCCTACTGCTATTGTCAAGGAAGCGATAGTAGCAGGCTCCGTATCTGGATCCATTGAATCTCAGTCGTTTGATCGTTATGGGCCAGGTGGATGGAGGAGCAGAGACGAAACCCTGCAAGGCTCCGTCGACTGCCAGAGAGCCGGTCTTTTCAGACATCCCAAGCAATGTAACAAGTTCTACGCTTGCAGATGGGATTGTACCAAGCAGAGGTTCACACTTCACGTATTCAATTGCCCTGTCCAACTAAGCTTCGACCCCAGCCTGGGAGCCTGCAACTGGCCGAGCCAAGGCCCCGCCTGCCAAGGCGATACACTACTCACCAACGCTCTGTAAATTCTAGTATCTTAATCAATCGTGCCATCGAAAATGTGATAAATTGTGATCACGAAATGTACCAGGGATAGTTGATGATGAAGTCTCTCTCAATTTAATCTTAGATACTTATTTATTTGTTCGATTTTGTTAATGTTACGTTGTAGTTATTTATTACTCATGTGCTTCTGCCTTTAGCTTGCTTAGCAACCATTAGTTACCATTATTTAGTGTTTCTTTTATTTAAAACTCATGTTTTTTGTTAATTGGATTCGAAACTTTATTTTGCGACTTATCGCGCGTTTACCACATAGTTACCTAAAATGTAAGGTTACCATTATCTAGTTTATATAACATGTTTCGTTCTGTAAAATAGTCATTTTTATATAAATCTCTTTTATTGTGTATTATTAGAACGGATACACTGTATAATTGTAAATACATTTTTATTCAATAGATAAGGCATTTTATTTTAACAAAACATTAAGCTTATACAGAACCGACAACATGCTGCCAGTAAATGCAAAATAAAACGTGCTCCTCCCATATAAAAAGGTTAATAATCTAAAGTCAATTAGAAAATTTAAATGTTTAGTGTAACAGGTTTCTCAGCCTCTTGCAAAGTGCAAGTATATTTCGATAAGATAGGGTCAACCTCCTCCTCGATAAACTCAGTCACTTGTTCCGGAGCCCTGCCAATAAAGGTGGACGCGTCCAAGATCTTGTCTAACTGCGAAATGACCGGTGCGAAGTACGAATCATTTTTAACACGTTCAATCAGATCGTTGTCTTTCCCGTGCTGCTTCACCTGGGCACCAGCCTCGTGGGAAAGAACCCTGATCTTCTCGTGGCATACTTGACGATCCCCTCCGGCTTGGACCATAGCCATTATAATATTCTCTGTAGCCATAAAGGGCAGTTCTTGGGCAATGTGCCGATCGATTACTTTGGGGTAAACCACTAACCCTTGGCAGATGTTGAGAAGGGTAAGCAATGTTGCATCAGCGGTCAGGAAGGCTTCAGCGAGTGTGATACGGCGGTTAGCAGAGTCATCTAAAGTACGCTCCAGCCATTGAACTGCATGGGTGTTGGCTGCATTAGCGTGCAGCGTGATCAGATGACGAGCCAGTGCGCAGCAGCGTTCCGAACGCATAGGATTCCTTTTATATGGCATAGCGCTAGAACCAATCTGAGACGCTTCGAACGGCTCTTCTAGTTCCTTGCGGGAAGCAAGGATACGGATATCAGAACACATCTTATGCACAGTCGCTCCCAAACCAGACAGTGCCGAAACCACTTCCAAGTCAACCTTTCTGGAGTAAGTTTGTCCAGTGACCAGGTAGCGTTTGTCAAAGCCAGCGAGCTCTGCTACTCTCTTGTCGAGAGCTCGGACTTTAGCGCTATCGCCATTGAAGAGTTGCATGAAGGATGCTTGGGTGCCAGTGGTTCCTTTGACGCCGCGGAAGCGAAGGTCGTCTCTTGCTCGGGAGAGGGCGCGTTCGTCCATGAGCAGATCGCTGAGCCAGAGAGAAGCGCGCTTACCCACGGTGGTGAGCTGCGCTGGCTGCAGATGAGTGAACCCCAGGATTGGTAGCGATCTGAAACGTAACACAAGTTGATAAGTAATTAAACTTTTTTGCTATTCGATTGTTGATAAAATAATAACTAACGACCCCACTCTGGACAGCCGGCTAAGGCAGGGGACCTGTCCCACCATCCGACAGGGCACCCCAGGGGCACTCAGGTACGTGGAGTCGCTACTCTCCAACAGCTCGCCACAAGCTGCCCTGCGTTGACTGATTGCGCTGGTGAAAACCAGCGGGCGATGGGGTCGTCACATCCCTACGCCTTAGTATACTTATTATTATTATACAAGCCTATTTGAGTGTCCCACTGCTGGGCAAAGGCCTCTCCCGGATCTCCATATCTACCGATTTTGCGCCTTTGTTTACGTATGACATCTATATAAGTTTATACCTCTAATTTTGTTGACGATTTAGTCAGTCGTCGTTTCACCAACGTTTGAGATTAAGAGTCGCCAGGAGGCTCATGTGAACTCGCGTTCCCATACAAACGTAGTTTAGCTCTCATTTTAAAAAGACATGCTTAAAAACCATGAAATTTGGCATGGGCATTCTAGTAGTACAGATCTAGGTCGGAAATTCGTTTTCGTTGCTAAAAATTGTAATACAAAGAAACTATAGCAAAAATAAGTTTTGTATGTAAATCTATAACTGGCTGTATTTCCTTTGTATTACAATTTTTAGCAACGAAAACGAATTTCCGACCTAGATCTATACTACTAGAATGCCCATGCCAAATTTCATGGTTCTAAAGCATGTCGTTTTAAAATGAGAGCTAAACTACGTTTGTATGGGAACGCGAGTTCACGCGAGCGTCCTGGCGACTCTTAATTTATGTATTTAGCGTTGATGTCGAATACCTATCATAGAAGTGAATATATGTATAGATTGTTTCGCCATTTAGGTATATCTACAGTACACTACTATCACATAGTTAAACTAAGGATTTCCAAAAATACTTGCGTATGTTGTTTCTTTCATTCATTTAGCTACAATATTAATTGACTCATGTAGGAGTGGAGGTAATTAAATCAGCATCCCAGCGATCCCACGCACGTAAAACAAAGTGCTGTCGAGAACTATTGAGTTTATTAAGTAATGCACGAGGCTGCTTCTTAAATACTATCGGCTAGTTATAACACTCATCTCATTCAAAAGTAAGGTACACTTATTTACGTCATTCTGGAATATTAATTGATCATAACGATTCGCCATCATGGGAGGAAAAATGTTAACTTTTAACCGGTTAGAGAATAAGTAGATTAGATTAAGTTAGATCTTAAGTTAGATTAAGTCATGGGGGTGACAGAATAATAGCGTCCGTTCCTGAAGGTGGTAGGGTCCTAGTGCCTTTATGCCTTCTTGCACAGACACAAGCTGAGCCACTTTCCTATTCAATATGTTTTAAGCATTTTTCTGTACTCTTATTATGTACTTATGCGAACGTATTGAATAAACGTCTTTTATTATTATTTGTATGTCTTTTCCATATCTCGGGACCATGGGGTCCCGGACCTTTGGTAGGCTTGCGTGGGGCCGAAGCCAACAGCGCAGAAGCCCTTTTAGACAATTTAATCTAAATGCAAAGGGATACACGTGGCGGATACCATTCCCGAGCGCACAATATGATACATCCGAAGATGGTCCCCGCCAGTTGCAAAGACTATTGCAGTGCAGCACTTTTGTGCTGCGATGGGAACTAAGGTCATAGGCTATTGGTTTGAAAGTTGGATGGACTGGATACTGGGTTATGGGAGGAGACTAGCGGACACCTGCCGTGACAATCAGTCTCAACATTGTAAAAGGCAGGTGGTGACTCGCCAACTCATTGAGTGGGCCCCGCAATGGCCGCACGCACGGTGCGACAACGGCGCAACACTTGAGAGTGGCTGTGAGGTTGTCGAGAGGTGAGTCTGCGGTAGCCAGATCCCGGTGTTCCGTTCAGCAGGCCGCCGGCGTTATGACATTTTACACTTCCAACCTGGAGCATAGGTCCCGCTCTTGCGACTCCACTCTGGCCGGCCAGTTAAGGCAAGCACAGAGGCGAGGGCCAGATGGAAAGAGCCCTCTGGAATAGGGGTCCGCGGTGTCGCCACTCACCGTCAGCTCGCCACAAGCTGCCCCCGCGGGTTATTATTATTCTCTTTATTCATCTTAAATCTTAGGCTAGGTTTTTATAATATTTTTACAAAAGTAAAATATAAAAATACATCTAAAATATACAAAAACAATAAAAACATACAAAAACAATAAAAACATTATAAAAAACCTAACCTAGGTTGCCGCCGGCAACAGGGCAGGGCCCAGGCTGCCGGTGGTTAGGGCCGCAGTGAGAGGAACCGGCGGACTATCCGCGCCGTATCCATGACCACCGCCTTCTGCATCTGACCCTTGATCCAGCCACCTAGCGAGAGTCTCTCGAGGTGTTGATCGAGACTCTTCGCTATGAGACCATTCGCTGAAACGATTATAGGGACAATGATCGTCGAGTCAACGTCCCACATTGCGGTTATCTCGTGAGCCAAGTCTAGGTACTTGCTGGAACTTAAGTAATAGTAAACTTTTTCATACTATCGACGACAAGAACCAAAAAGCCCCAAAAACATGTAAAAAACGCTTGCTTGCAGACTGACTTAAGTACTTTACTGCATTATTATCGTTAGTATTTAGGAAATAAATATATTTCCGACGACGTAGCACAAAACATATACCTAGTGATGATAGAGCAAAACGTGCGCAGGCTACTGAAACGTAAGCTAAGACATTAAAACTTACTTATATTCGTGAGCAAACTTCGCCAACCGACTAATGACAGCCGCCAGTCTCGGCAGCAGCAGATCCAGTCCATGCTTCAACGTAATCAGATCCGTATTATCCCCGACGTAGCACGAAGTAGCCCCGAGATGTATAATAGGCGCGGCATGGGGGCACCGCTCGGCCAGGGTATGGACGTGGGCCATGACATCGTGGCGGACTTTCTTCTCGTGCTCTGCTGCGGATGCGAAATCTATATCATGGATGGCGGCTTCAAGCTCCGAGATTTGCTCGTCCGTGATGTCGAGGCCGAGTTCCTGGAACGAGAATAGGTGGGGGTGAAAAGTCTGTCGAAGCATAATTTAGAGACTGTCTCTACACTGAGGCAGAGACGAGAGGAGACGTGCGGGAATCAACCATAGGTCCTCAGTGGATAGCCTATTGGTTAATGAGTGGAGAGGTTCTCCGTCTAAGTAGAGAGGTTTTAGGCTTAAATATCATGGGCATGTAAAATTTACTTAAAGGCTCGTTTAGCTTAACATAAGGAGGGAAGCTGTAAGCTAAAGAAGTAGTTGATCAAACATAGTAATGTTAAACATAGCACCTGGATTTCTAGGTTCTTACAGTAGTAAGAACCTAGAAATCCAGGTGCTGCAGTATTAATTTAGTTAGCTAGCGTGGCAGCGATAAATTAAATACAAAACATTAAGACTTCAATTTTTTTTAAATATTTAATGGCTTTCTCCCTTTGTCATAGCAATGGGAATTCTGCCAATGACGACGTTTCACACTTTTTTTATTAAGTACAATAAAATATAGGCAACGTTGTTCGGGAAAGGCCTTGCTGATTGTAAGGTGATAGCCTCCCCTACAAACACGTGGGCGGCCGAGACCCCGGCGGATAACCGTTTGTTCGACTAAAGCGTGGTTACGCGCGTTTTGAGACTAATTCTTCATTAGCTGCCACTTGTTCGTTAGATCACCGCACAATAAGCTATCAATATTACACACTGAACTACGTACATGCACAAAAAACAAAGAACTACTCTAAATACGTCGTCGCCATCTTGAGCTCAAACGATTATCGTCAAGACTTCAATTATTAATATGACAAGTAGCAACGCCTATATACCCTAAGTTTACATGTCACGAAAGTCACGACACGGAACAATAAACACGCTCAATCAATTTGTAATAAGTCATGGTATGAAAAGAGATGATGAAGTGCTAGGAAACTTAGATAAATGCATGTTTGACACTATATAATTTGCATATTAAATCTTCTATTCATCATAAGATTCATATAGTTCCTCAGTCGCTAAAGCCCAAGGGCATTTTTTAATTATTATAACAACGTATATGTTTATGTATGAATACTAGAAATTTCAACCTTAATTCATACCTCAGAAGGTTGAATTTAAAATTACTGTTTAAATAATATACGAGTTTCTAAACGTTACCTCGATATACCGTTTCAAATTACCTTCGCTTTCCCTTCAACGACAAAATAAATGCAACTTCCTCGGTCAAAAGTGCCCTGTGCGTAAAAAACGTCATATCTGCTACAAAATATCATGTCGCTTACGTCGTTTACGCATGCGTATAAAACAATGCGCAAGGGCCGTTGCGAAATGGAGATTTTAACGTTTCATCATGTCCATAATGCATGAAATTGACATCGTGATCCCTTTAGAAGACAATAAGTGCTCTATGGTCTTTCGAAAGTATTTATGTGATTTTAATATAATTAGTAATTTTATAGCATCTAGAGTTAATAGATATAGTTATAGCAACAACAAAATGCTGTAATGTGGAAGTAAACATGTTCTGTGTATGTAGTTATGTACCTACTAAAAACCTAACGGCCCTTACGGGCAATTTATACTATCATTATCATATTTATCATTATTCACTACCAAATGAAAAAAAGGTGATAAATAGGGATGACACATTTTCTAACATCGTAGTTGGGTTTTTAAGATGTAGTTTTAAGAGGTATATGGTTCTAAAAACACTTGCAAGTAATAAATAATAGTTAATACATTTATTTATTTATTTATTCAAATTATTCGTTACACAGCATTACAGTAAAAACCAAGACACTGCGAACTACAAATCAAAACATATAAAATAACTTAAGACTAGTTTGATCTAGGCGACGTAACTTCGTGGCTCCTTCGCGTCGTCTGATCTGGGGCAGGATTCGGCAGAGTGCCCCGGAACCTTTGATTATAAAACCAACCGGATGCGAGACGCGCTCTCATTTCTATCGGAAAAAGTCTGCCGTTTCTTGCGGGGGGGGGGGGGGGGTTGGTTTAAAGCTCTAAGCCCGGAACCGCCGAAACACAACACCCTTCGGCCAGAAGTCTAAATAAATAAATATCTAAATCATAGTTCATTATTTGATAAATTGTACTTAGTCGTATTCATAAATTCAAGAAAACTTTTACAATACTTCCCACATTTAGAGGTGTTGTTATGTGTTCAATGTTGATTTACTACATAATTAAGACTCTTTCACAATCCACACTATAAAATAAAATAAAGACGCACGTTGTCTAATTATTAATTATATCCATGCAGACTGCGCATTGTCAGGTATTTACGTTACAAGTGTTAAGCTCTTGCAGTGTTCATTTCCTACATTGCTACACTTACAAACTTAGCAAATATCAAACAGAAGTTAGTTTTTTTGGGAATTTACCTACAAGACATTTGATTTATTTGTACAACTACTGCGGATTCGAATTGCGTCAAGAATATGAAGAAGAATATACCTAGACTTTTTAACCGACTGCCGAAAGAATAGGGTTATGTTTCATCAAGGGAATTTAGTGATAATTAAAATAGCTTGTAAAGAAAGTACCTATATCGATTTGAACATTTAAAACACTCTAACTACGATTTTTTTTAGAAAATTTGTCTGAACATCTTGCAAAAATCTCGACCAGTTTTTGCGCTTAAAACATAATCTTTATTGTAAAACATCTGAGGTACTAAGTTAATGCTTTAATATACATTCCTAGCATCATGCTATATTTAGCTTTATGAGACCGAGACCTCTTCACTAAAAGAACTTTACTAATAGCCGTAACTGTACGAAGTTCTGTGACCACCACGTGCTGTGGTTACGCCATTAACTAGTCAGGAAGAGCTGGTTTATCTTAAAATCCTTAACGACTAATATTTATTTACTTAGATCTTAAAAACTCATGGCTTTGCGGTGTCTGTGTAGTACTTATTTCAAATTTTATAGCAGCATAGAAGAGATGGGTGTATTTATTCTTTCTTATTAGGATTCATCGCGCAAACAGCAGACAGATGCATCTGGGCGTCAACACAGTTTAATTCTCGCAAGCTCATGCAAAGTTACTTTTTACAAGAAACAGAACCAACACTGGTATTTTGTAGGTTTCATATGTATATGACCGACATGTCATTACCCCATTGTTTTTAACAGAAAACAAGATATTTCAGGGGAAAACACTACTATTATATATTACAATGGCAACATTTAATAGATAACTCTACTTTAATAAGTAAAAATAAAGCTCTCCCATTATGAACTTTGCTATCTAGAACTTTAAGACCATGTTCGTGAAAACCTAGCCAACAGGTTGTCCCAGTAATTCGCTGAAAGAGATAAGATTACTTAGCGAACTAAATGATAAAACTGTGGCCGCTGATAAGCAAAAACAAACCAGTGAAGAAACGAACGTTACCGACACACGAAGTGAATCCTGTGTTTGAAAAGTGACCAAAAAGTGCAAAATGGTTTCGGTGCAGACGATCGCGACGATCACAGTGAAAGTGTTCAAAATTGTAAGTATGTTTATTTTATTTTTGATGTTCTTGAAAATGAAAGCGGATCGTTGTAAATGTTGTCATTGGAAGTATAAGATCAGAGGTAGGTAGATTTTTTAACGGAGGTTATATCCCAATGACTGTTGATTTAATTGGCACTTCTCTAGATCGAATTGAATGCAACTGCAGAATCGCATGTGTTATAATGAATTCTCATGGGACAACGTAGATAATGGAATGAATAACCAGAGGGAATCCATGAGTAATATACCTGTGAGTCATGTCATGTACCTGTCGTCTGTAAATAGGGTAGCCATTTAGAATACAAAGATAATGTTAATGTTACTCATTCTAATGTAATTTCGGATATAGGTACTTACTCATACTCGAAATGGAGTGCAAATTCCGTACATTTGTGTGGAGTCTTTTTTGATCCGACCTGTTTTTGACATTTATTAGTAGTCAATAGACTGGGGCAAATAATAATCTTAAGATTAGAGTTGTCAATGAGTTTTTTTTATAGAAATACATTTGAGTAGGTAAACAGTTTCTTGGTTGTGCAATATACAAGCAGTATGGACATAGGACTTCATAAAAATTATAACTACAACATGCCTTCTCCTTCAAAAGACATCATATTATCGATTTCTAATTGTGTCCTTATGTGAGAATCAGAACATCAGAAGAGCTTTAGGTTTTGAAAAGCGGCAATAAAACATTGGCCTGAAAAAGGTAGTAATACTTTAAAAGTGGCTAAGGTTTATTTAATTAAAGACTATTGAATCATTAACTAGAAAATTAGAGGATTAACAGCATGTTAATTGACTAACATCGAGTACGAGTAAAGATGGCGTTACCAACGCACGTTAGCAAACAAAAGATAACAATATCTGTGTCACAAAATCTTTAACCTTAACTTTAAAACACGGCGCAGCGATATACTCAAGTATGGCGTGAATAAATATTTGGCAGGTATTCAAAAATAGCCCTTAAGATCACTCCAACTACAAGGCATAGAAGACAATCGTGGTTACCACGTAAGCGCTCTCGTACTAATTCAGTATGGTAGCGCAACCGCTTCTTTCACTAACGAGCTTTACATATCTAAATTAAAAATATCACCAAAGAAATATGCCTAAGGATAAAAGTGGTCTACACCAATGCAACTGTTGTTCTCGCGGCTTAGAATTTTACAAGTGAATTTGCTCCTATGTGTGACCTCGAGCTCTTTGTAAACCCTTTAAAATGTATCTCATTAACTCTGTGTCCTTAACATATTTATAGCTTTTAAGGGTCTTAAACTACACAAATGTTTCTTATTAACTTTTCTGTTAGCTACTGAAAGCTAACAACAATAATATACTTAATACTTACAGATTCCCTTATTTTATAAACTCGATAACTTTACGCCTGGACCAGTTTTGAATAGTTTTAATTGATGTAAAGTAACATCCAGAAAATGATCCCTTTGAATTTTCGGGTACAAAAGATGCATTTTTTGTTTGTCTGTATTGCTGTGACCCTAAATAGAAAAAATACCTTTCTTTTCCTAAATTCTTAAGAGTCGCCAGGACGCTCGCGTGAACTCGCGTTCCCATACAAACGTAGTTTAGCTCTCATTTTAAAAAGACATGCTTTAGAACCATGAAATTCGTCATGGGCATTCTAGTAGTACCATAAAGCTAGAACTTTATGAGTAGTACAGATCTAGGTCGGAAATTCGTTTTCGTTGCTAAAAATTGTAATACAAAGAAACTATAGCAAAAATAAGTTTTGTATGTAAATCTATAACTGGCTGTATTTTCTTTTCTTTGTATTACAATTTTTAGGAACGAAAACGAATTTCCGACCTAGATCTGTACTACTAGAATGACCATGCCAAATTTCATGGTTCTAAAGCATGTCGTTTTAAAATGAGAGCTAAACTACGTTCGTATGGGAACGCGAGTTCACGCAAGCATCCTGGCGACTCTTAAAGTAAGGATGTAGGTGTGTAGTGTACAGTCGCCATCAGATATATAGCGCCAAAGTTGGTTACAAATATCTGAATACGCCTTTATTGTCATAGTGATAAGGTGCTTGTTCAGATATTTTTGAGAACGCAGCCGCTCCGATATATTAGATGGCGACTGAACCTACTTACTTACAGCTTTGCGTGTTTAGGACCAGCCCTATTATTGCGTGTCAGATCGAAATAAATGAATGAAGTTTCTAAGCGATGTTAACAGGAAAAGTAGAACTACTTATATTGAGTTATTTCTAAGTCTATGGCCATAAAAACGTTGATGATAGTTTTAATTAAAAGCTGGACTGTTTAGCAATAGTTTTAGTTGTTGTTTTTGAATAATAGAGGACACAGTGTACTGTCCACTCTGTCCAGTTCCATACAATATTTAGACTTAATTAGGTAAATATATTACGGGTCCTAATGCCCATGTTCTCTTCAAAGAGATTTCAAAGAGGTTAGTGGAATCCACCGGTGACCGTAGAGCTGGCAGCTTCCTGGCTCAACGTATTGGCATTGCCATACAGAGAGGGAATGCTGCCAGCATCTACGGCACCATGCCGCGGGGGGGACTGGTTATTTTAGTATATTATATTTATTTAAGATTAGTTTTTATTTATACTTAAGTTTATTGTTTACTGTTATATTAATATAATAAAGATTGGGCAAATAAGGTAATAAATCAGTTAGGTAAATTATATAGACATGGTAAGATTTTCCAAAAAGCACATCACACGTTATTTTGTAATAAAAACAAAAGTATTCTTTAATTAGTGGCGTTCGTTCCTCCAGGATGAAAAATAATGCATCTCCATCTTCAATGAACAGTCAGCACCAAACGTAGCTAAGCGGGTAGTGTGCTCAAAATAAGCTGGACACGACTTCATTGTTAAGAGAATAAGAGCGCGTGTTGGTCATTTTCAACACCCTACCCGCTTAGCTACTTCTGCTGCTGACTGTACCTAGAGGCTGGTGCTTCATGAACGAGTGAGTATAATGATAAAGAGCACTTCATCATTCTGAGGATCTAAAATCCAGTATAAAGGGGGGTCATCTTAAATTAGACCCAGAACTCCCAGGAGTCACAAACCAGGCAAGAGCGACATTTGATGATGATTAGACTTTTCAGTTCACACAAATAATATAATTATCCAACGATAACTTCGTAAAACCTCCATACTATAGTCCCAACCGGGAGCTTTACTTGGGAAAGTATAGTCCAAAAATTAGCTTGAATATTATTTTTCCATGTTTGACTTTTATTTACATACTTAAAGCAGTTCTATAACAAAATAGCAACAGAAATCATTTATTCGTGGCGAGCATGTATAATTAACAAAGAAAAAAAAACAGGTAAAGTATAAAAAAAGCAAGCAATATGTTCATAAATGAATGGAATACCTTAAAAAATCCAAAAAATAATAATTTGATCGATACCTACTTAGTTACATCTTGAACTTTTTTACCATAGTTACTTACAGTACTGGATTAAAGTTGGGAGCTTTTACTGTATCAAATCAGCATCAGATATTCAAAGTTCGAATTCGCTCCTAGAGCTTACTAGTACATGCATATGCATTATATGCAATAGCATACTAGTAGTACACTAGTAGCTACTAGATGGAGTAGCAGTGCAGGTGACATTTCCTCTTACATTTTAGGTATCTTTAGGGGGATTTCGGACAGAGGGCGCAATTGACTTTAGCTTCAAAAAGTTCTTAGGCTGTGCTGCTCTACTATATAAGTTACTCTATGGTACATGTCATTGTTTCAACGCCTCACGTAATCAGGTATGCGGCCCCGTTCCGTATCACCGCGATAAGCCTCACCCAGTTGATACACAATCACTATAACTTATTTACACACATACACACATTATACGTACACCTAATAAATCGCATTACAATTATTATTTAGGTCAGGTCAGTATAGGTGCGGAAGTGCCTGGATAAAGGGAAATGTGAAAAGAAAATTGACGCACTTTCTTTTGCAGGTTTCATAAAAGTCTAATAAAAGAGGTCATCATCATCATTACAAAAACTATTTAAAACGGGATATTTACCATGTGAGTTTTTTGTTGTTTGTTTGTTTGTTTTGTTTTTTGTTGTTTACTCCGTGATAATGGCGCATGCAACTGTGCCGAAATATCGGAAGCTCACAACAAAAAACTCACATGGTAAAAAATATCCCGTTTTAAATAGTTTTTGTAATGTTAATGACCATGTTAGCTTAAAATCATCATCATCATCATTTCAGCCACAAGACGTCCACTGTTGAACATAGGCCTCCCCTTTAAAGGGGAGGTTTGCCATACGCGCCATGCTTGGCAGGCGGGTTGGCGCGCGCAGTTTTTTTTGTTTATTGTTTGTAGGTTTTCGGAAGATGCTGCTGCCCATCTCCCGGTATATTCCCTTAGCAGACTCCTACTGCAACCACGGGACGATATGGTGGGGGACAATTCTAAGGCCGAGCACCCCACGGCAATAAAAGAGGTCACCGATTGTGGCTGATAAGATAATTTGACCTCTGCTTATTATAGTAACTATAGTTGTTTTTTTACAAGCTTTTATTATTTTACTTACAGTATTTGTCAGTTAGTTAGTTTTTATAGGTACAAGCTTGCAAGCCAAATTTGAACCAGATCCTGATGTCCGATTGAGCTGAAATTTAGCATACCTGCGTAACTTCGACGACAATACAATATTTTGGTATCTTCGAGCTGGTCTGCTAATGCTGCTAATGGGACCAAAGTTAGTCATATGACCTCTGTGATATAACTGTTAGCTCGTCGTGTTTGGGTTTGTTAGAATCATATCGTTGAGATGACAAGAAAATTACAGTCGGCTTTAAAATCTTGTACTTATTAAAAAATATGTCAAAAACTACACTCAAGAAGCAAAAGTTTCAGGTACTAGCATTTTCTTGAATATCTCAAAAGATATTAATTTTAAAGATATTAAAGTTTATGTTACTGATACGAAATTTTTGTTCTTGAGTGTAATTACGAATCCAGGGTTAAATCATAACGTCACCAGTCACTGCAAAGCCGCAGTATGTAGTAGCTTTGCGTAATTGTATATCTGACTGTGATAGTACCTAAATAAAACCATGAGCAAATAAAACCATTTAAGCGCACTTGTTATGTTGCAAGCTAGAACAAACACCCTTATCGGTAAGGTTACTCACTAGTTACTACTGAATACCTGGTGACTAAGTTTTTGTAGTAGTTGCTAGTATTACGTTATCAATACGGATGTCCGACGTCCGTGTACTGAAGTAAATTACCGCATAATATTAGGAGAAATGTGAAAAGGAAGATTGAATAGGTAAGTAGCATTATGTTTTAACTTACTTCGTTGGTTATATCGCTAATATCGAATAACCAAATGATTTCCCTCGCTTAAATAAAATTTCTTCCAATGAAATTCATTCCGCAGAATTTAAATTTTGTAGATAATCTATTTTAACTAGGAACGGTAAAACACACGTTACATGCATTTTAAACATCTGAATAACTTTAGAGTTTACATAGCGGTGATGAACAAAAAAAGTTTTATATTTTTCTTGTGTACCTCAATCCTCGATATCATCATGGATCTCAACCTGTCAAGTCATATTACCCCATTAACTATTGAAATAAAATAAAGCGTAATCAAGCATGTAAATAGCAATATTAGTTACATATCATAAGCGAAGTCGGTCACGTCTCGCCAAGGTAAATCTGCCCAAGGTAAACTGCGCGAGCGCCGAGGGACGCTATTGTGCGCAGAATTTGCATTCTGTTATGGAACGTCGTAAAACATCTTAACGGAGTATACTCCTAGTCAAGAGTTAGACGAGTTCCTTTGCACCGTTGGATTTTAGTTACTAGAAATAGATATACAGCCTTGGCCAGAAGTGTTGAGCACCAATGCGATTTTCATACAAAACTGGAAAGTTTAGTCCATCGTTTCCATCTTTGTTTAAGTTATTTTGTCAATTAATTTAGACTAATAGGCATGTTCTGTTGAAGTTAGTAGTAACTGCATAGAATATTTGCATTATGTCGCACCGACTTAAATTTACATTTTTGGTACCTTCTGTTTTCATATTTTTTAAGTACCTTGAAAGTGTTATGAAGTGAAGTTTTCTATATTTATAAATAAAATATAACATTTACCGTTACCGTACATTGTTAGGATAGGGAAATAATGCTTAACATCAAAATTGTAAACAAAAAACCGGCCAAGAGCATGTCGGGCCATGCTCAGTGTAGGGTTCCGTAAACTGAGACCATTAATTCAAAAGGTCGTTTCTTACAGGAAATTTGGCGGCGCTTACGTCATTTTTACTTACGTCCTTTCACTATGGGTTTTTGAATGATAACTCAAAAACGGCTCAACCGATTTATTTCAATATAGTTTTCATTGAAGGTACTCATTATGCCTCAGTTTCATGAATTTTTTCAAAATTTTAGGACCCACGATTCAAAAGTTAGATGGGGGGGGACGCCCTGTTTTAAACTTTCGGAGCTATTATTTCCGAGAATATTAGTTTTATCCAAAAACTGTTTTAGAAACCCTTATTCTTTTTAAAAGACCTATCCAACGATACCCTACACAACTTGGTTGGAACGAAAAAAAAATTCGCCCCCCACTTCACGTGTACGGGAGGTACCCTAACAAAATATATTTTTCGCGTTTTTATTCTACCTATTTGTCGGCTTGGTTAATGCACATATTCAAACCAAATTTCAGCTTTCTAGTGCTAACGGTCACTGAGCTAGACCTCGGACGGACGGACGGACGGACATGGCGAAACTATAAGGGTTCCGTTTTTGCCATTTTGGCTACGGAACCCTAAAAACACCTATGCTCAACACTTCTGGCCAAGGCTGTACACATTCAAAGACATGTCAAATGCATCTACCTACTTCAAATTGCAATAAAAGCAACACACAACCACGTTCGTTAGGATTACGTGAGCGAATCACCGGTAGAAGGTACCACCCCCGACTTTACTGATTTCTTAAATGGGCTGACTCATGTCTTTAGTTTACAAACGTCGGAAAAATGTGACTTGCCCCTCTGAGTAGCGAAGAAACTAGGTTCAATCACGCCTGTCAATCCATAATCATATTTAACAATAATTGAGATAATCAAATACATTACATTCGTTATCAGATCAGCGCGTAAGCCGACCGCTGCAGCAGATTCATTCAAGAATCCTTCCAACACTGCGTTTTTGTCAGACCAGTATAATTCGGTCCTCTGATAACAAACAGTTATTAAGTCTGTCGAGGTCTACTTGTAAGTTTAAGTCACTTATTCAGTTGAGTAGAAACATTGTAAAGAACGGAGTAGGACGTTACAATTAACTGACTCGATTACTCATTCTCGGGTCAAATGTTAACTTATGATCACAGTCCAGAGTACCCTTCTGTTAATTAATTGTCATATTCCCTATTAGACCGGATAGCGGTCAATTAAGATTGGGGTTAATGTATAATGTGCGCTGTATTCATTTATGCCCCATATCCCACTTTATAAGCTTACGAGAATACGTAGAAAATTTAATCACAACAATAATCCCGTGCTTAAATAATTTCTCGTTTTGTTCGAAAGCTATAAATTAAAATATTTAAAATGTATATACATACATAATATTTCATTTACAAAAGCTTCAGAATGAATAGAGGCCTAGATAAATGTAAGTGCCTATAACTGACGGGTTTCCCAAGCGATTATCGTTGATCGAGACCGTAATATAAATAACCTATAGAAACTAAAATTCGGTAACTTATGAAAAATTTGTATGTATTCCCGATATTTTTGCCATTTTTATTGAGTTCCTAATCTGACGACATTTTATCCACATGAGCAACATAAATACAAAACGTTTTTATCAGTGGCGGCTGCTGACTAGGAGAACTGGTGGTGCGCTAGATTACGGAATATTATATATAACTCAAAAATTGCAATAATAGTACATTACTTCAGAGGCCGTGAAGTAAGGGATTTAAGGACGAGATTGCGATAGACGGCCGAGTCGTAGACGAGGCCGGATAAAGCGAGTCCTGCAATCCCTCTTCCGGTCAAGGATTGTATAGTGCTTTTCTCAAACATTGTAAGAAAATATTATGATTAAAATAACTATTAAGTTATTATTAAGTAATCAAGTAAAATGTTTTAATTGCGCCTTTTTTATTTTTTTAACTTGACATTTGAAAAAGCTATTCGAGCACCATGTTTAACCGCTCATAAATATAGTTCTTTTTTAATTTTAATGTCGCAAGTATGCTTTCATATAGAGTGGTCGTTGGCTGTATGTGACATTTCCTTTGTCAGTGTAATCTTAGTAAGCAAATTTAAAAAGTTAGAGCATACTAATTCCATACAAGGATCCTTAAATGAGCAACTTCATGTCTTCATTTCGTGACATTAACGCATACATTTCGGAGTATGTTTGAGAAAAACAACATTTTTCCTACTTACAGTTTTATTTTTTATATATTAACTCAATACGACGACTTTTGTCCCTAGAAAAATGTTCAATGACTTCTTTGTTGAAGTCTGGAATCGAATTAATGTACTTTTTTTCAATGCTTTAAACAATCACACTCACTTTACAGTTTTAGTTTACTTACAATAAAAAATTATCAAAACAAATAATAACAAACATGAACATTCGACGCTTTGCAAGGCCAAGGACGAAAAACTGCAATGCAATGTAATGTTATTAACCGCCTACGCTAACTTGACAATTCGCGTGCAAGAAAAGCTCTGTATTTTGACCGTTAACTACACTGGTTCGGGTAATACGTGAGCGATGCGACTCGGGCGCGCGCTTCGTGTCTAGTCGGCTATTTTCGGCCATCAACCGCTCGAGCGGCGCCCCAAACTCACCTAATTTCTCCATACAGCTAATATGGAGTATCTTCCGTCTCACGCGTCAGGCGTTCAAAGGCGATTCTCATAGAACTTGTACTGGGCTGCTGCGTGCGATCGACGGAGCGCACGGGAAGGTTTTTGATTGAGCGAAAAATAGGTTTAATGAGTACGACATAGAGTAGTGGTTTCTTTGCAGGTTTTTAAATATGAAAATATTTAATATGATAGTATTTATGTATATTTTAGATTGTTTTATTAGTGTTAAATTTTTGGTAGTGCACCGCACGAGCGCACTTAAGGTACAGCCGCCACTGGTTTTTATGCAGTCTTTATTGTGGAAAGTGTAAGATTTTCCTCCCAAAATCACCGATTCGTCATACAAAACAAACTGAAACTGTGACCAATTTTTGAGCGTCCGAGACTCCGAACTGAAAAACCAGCCTTGGAATGTCAGACAGCCTTTTAGTATTTCTACAACTTCAATACATCTGACTGACAATCCGATTGAGATCTTTGATCACAACGAGTGGTTAAGGCAAGAAGGTTATTCTGTTACTGGTTTACTTGATGTGCGCTTTTGTAAGGGATGGTAATAAAGACTGGTCGAAAACTTAAAACAAAACGCAATGTTACGGCCAATTGGTTGCCCAAGAAATGATCAAAACGTCTACTCAATTAAGTGAAACTTTGCTAAATGCAAGCGCATTTAGAGATTAAAAAGGTTTTGAATAAAAAGTAAACTATTTACATATTTATACATTTTGTATAATTATGTACCTAAATTCGTATTTATGAAGGTATCCCTCCATTTTTAGCTGTAGGTTAGTTATTTAAATTCGTAGATGTCTTTTTCTTTTTAGTTGCCTGTTTGTAGCATCGCCCACAATCTTTGCTTTGCTTAAGGTTGACTGGTAGAGATTGCCTTGTGGCAATAATTCCGCCTTTTGTATGATAATTTTTTTTTGTGCAATAAAGTTTACTTCAATAAATAAATTTTTGTGTGGCACTATGATCTTCCAGAATATTTTTTCTTTAAGGCACCTCATATTGGCTGAAGCGATTTTTTAAACAATGCTATTCGTGTTAGTATAATGTTTACTGTTTTCGTGTTTACTGATCGAGGGGATTGTGTCAATTAGCCTACGTCTGTGCTATCATTTGGGAGTTTGTTAATTGTGTTAAAGAAAACTATTTAACTATTCACCTATTATCGATACAAATATGTACCGAAGATCATCAGTACAGCATATTACGAAATTTATGGATGCATCCAGTTACATGGTCATAAAATCTCTCTGTGTGTTGGTACTCTGCCGCCGACAGCTGACAATTAACCGTGATCGTAATAACCATAGTACATAATTGCCGCCCGGATGCCCGATTCAAACAATATGGACGTTGACGTACATTCTGCAACGATTGGACTCCTGTGATTTTTGCATCAACAAAGATCGACTGCAAAAATCACAAATCACTTTCTGTTACTTGATTTATATTTAGAACCAGCCTTGGACACAAATATTTGTATAAGCTGTGATAGTCGGATGCTTAATTCAATTTTAACAAATATTACTGTGATTTCTGCAACAGAAAGTTTTCACGAGACAGTCGAGACACACATTAAATTTAAACCCATGAGATAATGAGAGGTATTACTCGTATGTACAGTGAGATAAAAAATTGCATGGCCACATTATGAATGAATACATTCATAAATTGCCCATGTAATTTTGAATCTGGGTGTACAATGAATATTCAGAGTACAAGGCATAGGAGAGGCAAGGGTGTCCATGCAGTAATGGCGTCATAAACTCTACGCATTTTGAATAGATAATCCATTTAGTAAGTAATTATTATTAATCGCAAGGTTATGTTGATGAAAGTCTTGTCTTCAAGCAAAGTATTCAAGGAATCCGTCCGTCGCACAAAGCAGCGTTGAGCGTACGTTTGATTCCGGCTAGCTTATCTTACCTTATCTTATCAGTTATCGACTACGTATACGATACAGGTGTAACTGTCAATGGGTGATCTCATGCGCATATTGTTTGCGATACGAGTTAATTTGATGCGCTTAACAAAAGCTATCCTTTTCAGAAGTGAGTTAAAAGATTATTCTATGTCATCGTCTTGCCCGTTTAGTTTGGATTCGGAATGACTCGATATCGTAGGTCAAGATGACTTAGATGATATAACTTCTGTTTTAATTGATGTCGATTAAATACTCCAATATATTACACCCTAATTTGCGATGGTGTAGAAATCAAATAAGGGTACTAGCATTAAGAGTATGCTAGCAGAATGTCGTTAGATTATGGTACATACAATAGAAACAATAATGACCTATCTAGATCGGAACCACAGATTAGCGGATGACACACCGGAAACCAGTAACGAGAGATAAATACCTGATAAAGAACCTGTGCAATTATATCACTACTGTATAATAGTTCCAGTTATTGCACAGAAGAGCTTAATAAATCTGCTTTTAAAATTTTAACTATAAACAAAGAACCATTACAATTTATCGCGCACCTAATGGGCACTTCAACTGACCAATCAACTCTGTCCTCAGGTCTTGAACATCATCATCCTGGTCCTGTACCGGACGGGTTACAATGGCGAGTTCCTCGGTGTGGGCGGCACATGGAACCTCAACGAAGAGAAGAACCCGGACGCAGAGATTGTGGCGTCAGGCGTCATTGTGGGCTACCTTATCTACACACTGGTGCAGTGCATCACGTTCATGTTCGGTACCACTGAGCATAAAAGGTACGTTGGCAGTACACTGTTCTTAAAGGGACTCTTTTTTGGGTACCTGCACCTACTTCATCTGCACGGTTATGCAATACTTTTGCAATTAGAGTAATTTAATTGGCGATTCTCTTGGATTTACAACTTCTAGTATGGCTAGGAAATAATACGCAGTCCCTGTAAATATATATTTGTATAACTTAACAATTTTTCGTCAGATAATCATCCATCGGAAAGATTTTGATGTTTATTTTCCTCTCCACAAAATTTGATTTATTTTTTAGAATCACTTGAATCATCATAAATTAGATTCAGTCCACAGAATAGACGCTTTCTGTAGGACACCTCATTCCCATGCTGCTGTACAGTATGATCTTTATCAGTGACATAAACAACATCTATTTTAACGAGGGAATCTAAAGGTACCTCAACTCTATGCTCTTCAAGCATACACTTCATTTCCTCTTTGGTACCGCTCAACTCTTGAGTTTCGTTGGTAGAAATATCTGAAGATGAAGTCTCGTTTGTCGTTGTAGATATAAACTGCGCCATGATTATATTGCACTTAGCAATACTGCACAATCCTTGCTTCTTTCCAAGAATGGGCGAAGCGGATTTGAATGCGTAAATACACAATGGCGTGCGAGTATCGCGGATGATAAAGGAATTTGTCGTTTGTCGCTCTTAAGTTGACAAACATTATTTCAGCAATTTGAGTACTCCAATCAATCTCATTGTGTACTAGTAACATCCTGTTGTCTTATGCAGTTTTGTCGGTAAATTATTAGGATTATTAATAACAGAAAAAAAGATAAGGACGAATAAGGTCAATGAATGGTGGCTGATGTTAAAGCCACCAGTATGGAGATCAACTGGCAAGGTTGAATATACTTTGTGAGTTCTTCTTAGTATGTTTATGTAGGTAACAACATTATAAGTAATAATCCCCAAGAAAAGTGTTATAATTTCTTTAAGAAGTGTTTGTTTACGACAAAATATGGAAGAATTCTGTATATTAAGCTACATAATATATCTCACTTTACACGTCTCTCGTGGTGACGATAATCATGTCCTTGAATTAAAATAGCTCGTTGATGTTCCAGGGCCCTCTCCGAGATCGTGATGAACTTCGTGGGTGTGTTCCTGTGGATAGCCGTGGGAGCCGTGGCGCTGCACTACTGGGGCGGGTACCAGGGCGAGCACCAATACCAGTTTGTCTTCGCTGAGAAACAGGTAGGTTAACTGGTTCTTCATCTTTTTCATCCACTGTTGAGTATAGGTCTGCTTCTTTGTAAGCACGCCACGTTTTTTTTGTATCCTGGATACTTGAGAAACATGTGCTTTTCAAAAACTTACTAAAACTGGAGACTTCGCTAGTCCTTCGATGCCATATTTATTTTAATTGCGAAAAATGGCTCAGGAAATTATCGGCTTTTATATTTACGAGTAGGTATATTTCTTTTAATTAATGAAATGACTCGTCAATGCCTACACTGACCATTGGTACTCAGCTTTAGAAGCCATTTAATTTACCAAGCGCGTTCAAACGACATCGTTTGTCTTGCTAGTCTAAGACGTTAAACAAAGCATTAAACCTGTGCCACAAACAATTGCCATCACTTTCTTACCTAGTTTTTTTTAATACCACCACGGTTGCAATTAATTAAGTATACGTCTCGTAAGGAGTCACCGTAGCCTATGGACGCCTGCAACTCCAGAGGATTCATGTGTAACCAAAATTTGTTTGAATTTCAGGTGGGCTTAGCAGTTGGTGCTCTCTGCGTCATCCAAGGAGCCGTGTACCTTCTAGATACGGCACTCTCGGTCATACACTTCACGAAGGAAATGTAAACAATAGCCTTAACAATATCTTATCTAAATATAAAAATATAGTTTAAGTGCTCAGCTGATACCGAAAACATTTATACCCCACCTAGGCGCTCTTTGTAACGTGAAAACTGCGAGTAAAAACGCATTTTATCTACATGCGAGGAAAGTAATTTGGTGCAAGTCTGACTTGTTTTTCATGCGATTTCTTGTTAGATACATACTTTTATGAGATTATTTTGAATGAAAAATATAGAATACATTTGTAATATTTTACTCCTTGTATTTTCCTCACATTGGTGTGGCGAAACATGTTCTATTATCGGTAGTATGTAGTTTGAATTTTCATTCTTGTGAATGTTTGTTGTAATTTTTATTTTATTGTCAATATTAAATAGCTCTCCAATCTTTTCATATTTTCCCACCTATTTCTATTAGTGAGCATTTTTTGAAGTTAATAAAATCAAATGCATTTTATTACAACAACACTAAGATTTTTTTTATTATACTATAGAAACCACTAATATTTTGTGAGTATTTTCTAGGTAAGCATAAGTTATACTTAGCGACTATTTTGAAATAAATGTAAAAAAAAAACAAAGTTGGATTTTATATAAAATAATAAATAATATACCTAATGTCCTATAAAAATATTGAACCGTTTTAGTAAAAGTAGTCATGAAATAAACTTGATGATAATAAACTTAAAAGTAGGTTTCCTTAACATGTAATCTTTTTTTTGCTGTGGATCATGGGATGTCACAACAGTAATATAAGGTAAATAAGCCGAGAAGAATTTTAATTTCGATTTTCTATTGAGCGAACTAAATATGTATGTTCTCAGATACAAACCCCCCCCTTACTCGGCAAATGTGTGTCAGCGTCATAATCGTAAAAATAGCGTCTAGTTTGGTACCCCAATATACTTTGGCTTTACCTACATCTAAATTCTAACCAATTTGATTTATAAGCTCTATACCATTTAACAAACACCTTCCGTCAACACGCCTTTGTTAGCCACGTTTAATGATTTTGATTTTCTGCGACATGTTTATACACTTGCCCGGAAATCTTTTGCTTGTGCTAGTTAGGTTTTATACAGAGCCCTTATAATCGTTTCACTAACGTAACGTATTGCGTTTTCGTTAGATCTTAATTTATATGGGATTTTTAACACAGCAGACCAAGCGAAACGTATCGAAAACTAAATCACCAGAGACACTTCTATAGATACTCGGTTTAGTTTTCGATACGTTGCGCTTGGTCTGCTGTGTTAAGGGGCTACTTTGAAAAATAATAGTTTTTTTCAAACGCTCTAGTGACTAAACGGGAAAAGGGACTGAATTTATTTTTGAATATATATTATTAGACTATATACCTACTCTTGTTTTTGGCACAAGCCGAAACACGATTGCTGAAAGTTGCCTCGATAGAAAAAAAATCCGAAGTTGGGTCCTTTTTGCCCTTATTTTTCTTAGCTTACGTAAACTATAGGAGATTAAGCAATATAACTAAGTAAAAAATATGGTATTCTGGTTTATCTAAAACGTCACAGAAGCAAAATTAGACAAAACTTTATAGGTTCGCTTATTTATCGTAGTTTGGTCAAAAAGTCTGATCCTTAGGAGCACTGCATCTCTTTCTTTCGTGCACGGGAACCATAAACGTGTCTCTTACGGATGGGCGTGGCTTGTCGTAATCGAGGAATGGCCTTAAAAATCCCATACAAATTAAGACCTAACGCAAACGCAATCGTAACGTTACGTTAGTGAAACGGTTACTCTAAGGGTTCAGGTTGTTTTTCAATAACTAGCCATATTGTGAGAGGTGATCAGGCAAGCCATAGTGAACCAACTTCCAAATCACAAAAACGTTGTTGGCCTCCCCATCGAAAACGTCGGCGTGTGATCGGCCGAAATGTATGAAATAGCCAAAACTATTTTTGTGATTTCGGATTTGGTAAAAGTTGTTTAGTATGGCCTACCAAATCGCCTCGCACAATATGTCTAAGTAGTTATTGAAATACATTCTGTATTTTACCGTGGACGGCAACGGCACGTTTTACCACCACGACAAAACACCGGACCGCTATGTATGATACGAGACGTCTACGGTAAAGTATTCAAGCGACCTTTTAGCACTGCTATCCGGCCTCACCCAGTCTCACAACACAATAATTAATTAACGGAATAAATAACGCAATTATGGGTCAATGTAGGTGCCAATTTAAAGTTCAAAAAGTCACATCCCGTGGGTTTATCTAGTAGCAAGACTGAGTCAGTTGCCTTGGCTTCTGGTCGATTCAAAACGACCGAAAAGCGATTTTTGGAAATTGTACAATTCAGGTATCTATGGTCCATAACGCCATCTTAGACTAGACCAAACATTAATTAGCTACTCGTTTCTTTATTATCTGTATCATAAATATTCATTTAATCCCGCATTTGTAGATCCTAAACATCAGTTTCACCAATGATGATTTTATAAACCATTGTTATAATGAACCCTTATTATACGCATTTGTAAGTAAAATAATTTATAAAACTTTAAGTCTTAGTTTAAACCATAATTTTACGACTAATATGGACCATAGATGCCAATGTTAAATGAATCGACGAAATTGTGATTATTTTGTGTGTGACTATAGACTGTAGTCGATCGATCGAAAGTGGAGTGGTATTCGCGCGGCTTGGTGACGATATCACCAGGTTCGAGGGAATTTATTATCTGGGAAGACGAGAAAGGCGCCAAAATTGCTCCCCTAACGGATACCGTAAGTAACTATCAAAAATATTAATTCAAAGCAGGGATCTTAACCAAAAGACCCCCCAAGTTATGTGATATATTTTATTATTTTAATTTATGGGCTTCATGCAGAACTCAATATCGTATTTAGGTATTGCCTTGGTGTTAAAAAATCAATAGGAAACAAAAGAACGGAAAGAGAACGAAATTAACCGGTATTTTACTTAGTATGGAGAAAATATACACAACCGTCAGTAAGATTCAGATGTTTCATTTCATCTTATCTGGGGTAGGCAGTGTAGACATCTTTTCCCTTTATTGTAATAGAAAAAAATATAAAACAGAGTAAAAATAATAATTTAACGACAAGTACCAATACGAATACACAACTACGTCTTATACTTTGAAACCTTTAAATCTCTAACTTTAATAAGACGGAATTTATAGGAAGAACAATAAGAAACACTGTATTTTTAAATATCTTCTAGGTTAATCAAGATCGTCTTATCTCTACAAGTTGAAATCCCATAAAAACTTGCTCGGTTTAATATAAGCATTTCTATTTCAACTTCATATCTACCGAGAACTTAATTGCACGCATCGCCGTACATTTCCTGACTCATCAAACCAAATTTACATACAATACTGTACATTCTCCCGTAAGTACACGTTTACGAGCAAGCTTATAAAAAAACGTCTGCGTTCAATCTAAAAAGGACCTTAATCTGTATTACTTGGGTACAAATTTTGTGGTTGTAACACATTTTATTGACTTAGCTATTATAGAAGAGATCCCAAAAATGTGTTAATTAGTGAGGGTAAGGATAGGTGTTGAGGGAGACATAGCATAAGTTACATATACTATCAGGATCGTCACTAATATATAATATAATATGACCTTTTTAAATGTTTTTTACCGTCAGTTACTTCAACGTTCATATGGTGCTTTATTGCAAGGTATTTTTTAATCTACGATGCAAATCAGCTGAACAAACTTGTGTAGTAATATAATAATGATAATTCATATTACGTGATGATTAATCTGATACAAAATTGTTAATCCACTTAAGAGATATAGAGCCTAAGTATATCTACTTGATGGTCAGCGCCTAAGCCCGTAGCTAAAAGGGATGTACCTGCCAAATGAGTGGTTCAAAAACAAATATTTAATTATATCTGCATGTAGGTAAATAACGTTGATATACTAGTCAATATTCATGAAATAAGCAATTGTGCTCATAAACTGTCATTTAGCTTTAAACCAATTCAAAAAATATATTAACGTATTCTATACCAATTCGACTAAAGCGCTCAGCAACACCATTTTATGCAGGCGTGTAACGCATTACGCGCGCTGCCGCACGGCGACTATGCCACATTGTGAGCTGACCTACTGCGGCGTAACAAACGATACAATGTTTGTATGTGGCACAGCGATCCCAGAGATAATGAGGAGTTTAGATGATAATGGAGAATTTTGTAACTGGAAAATTGTATAAGAGAGAGGCTTGAAGATTGAGTCTCTTGAATAGTTTATGGGAACGAGTGGGAAGTTGAGCTTTCATGCTCTCTTTTATTCAGTACGCAAGGACTTTACAGAGCTGCATTTAATTAAAGAGCTGAACGTAAGTCTAAGGGTTATCTGCCTAGAAAATTTTTGACCATCCGGTCAATAAATAAATGTCACGCATCAACTCTCGAAAATGGTTTTGTTATGCTCCTAAAGTTGTCTATGTCCGAGGTATTTTGAAATGTTGTTGTTTTTACCTTCTAATGTTCTTTTTTATCTTTTATCTTTAAATTTCACTTCAACATAACAACAGCGTAGTACGATATGTTAATAGGAAATTGATGACAGTTTGCGCTACCGCCAGTCGCGTCCCTCCACTCAATGGACAGTAGGCCAAGCACGCCATTAGCTAACGAGTCTGGAGCACGCAGGGCCCGATTAGCGTTAATCTACGCTTAAGTTTTACTGATAAGTGACGAGACCTGGGGAAAATGTGAGAAAGGTGTCATGGAAAGGTGTGATCTCACTTTTAATTCATGTGTTATATGGCAATTACTATTAAGCTGTTGATGTTATGTATATTAGGGGCGGCTGACGGATACCCACTGATAATGAAGCGTAAGAGTTGATATGATTTTAATATTTTAGGAATCTTAAATCTGACCGGTGGGATTTTAACATGTGTTAACACAAACTACATTCTAGCCTTAAAAACGCCTTCTCTAACTAACACAATATGAAGATATATGAAAACGAAAGGCAACAGACCTAAGATTAAGACAACTGAGTGGTACTTTTGGTGGCAGGACCAGGGGCAAGGGCGCCAGGCGGCCCCAGAAGTCCCAGACCCCGGCAAAGACCCGACAGAGCCCATAGACACGGCTCGCTTCTTGCAGGATGTAGTCGATAGCATGGCCATGTCAGAGAGCGACTACGAATCAGAGTCCACCACCGAGCAGATGGCCAGTGACACGTCACAAACGGTACATGAACAAGCGAAGAGGGTAAGCAATGTAAGCATTCATTTTACATACAATATTCATGTATATTCGCGACGTCATACTCGTAGGAGACTCTGCTAGGTTCGTCTTTTTCTGTGATTGACCATCTGGCTCGAAGCACATAAGGAACATAAGATATTCCTCTCAAAGAATCTAGTTATTTTGATTCAATACCGATGTGTATTCGATATCATTATGACGACAGAGGCTAGCCCATCGAAGTACAGATTTACGGTCAGATTTAATCTGAAGAGTGGGCGAGGGTAACTTCTTATTTAGGTATTTTATTTAGTAAACTGTTCTGTATCCGTGTGTGTAGTGTCAGTAAACTGGTCTACGAAGGAAAGATGGCAGAACGCCGACAAAATACATTAACCATAAAGAATATGGAATAATGTTCTTCTAAATATAAGAATGAGTAAAGAAGGAAAGTGGCTAAACGTATTTAGACAAATGATAGGAAAAACTGATAAATTAAATCCATTTGAGTAACCTTTAGTGGTGAAATATATTCATCCCGGATCTGTAGGTACATAATTGACTATTTAGCCGCCTAACGCCGAATAACATATTGATTGGTTAAATTACTTGAGCATTTATTAAGTAATTCCTCTAATTCATGACTAAACATAAATAAAGCAGAAGTGTTCCAGTATTTGGCACCGTCACGCGAACTGTGGAATGCGTTACAAACATTGTCCAACTCTCTCTCTCCGCGGTTTCTTGTAAGAGTTACTATTTATCTAACGAAAATCATGATAGTAAGGGTTTTTGTTCAGTTTTACGAGTATGAGCTAGACTAATTTTAAGTATAAAATAAATTTGGAAATTGCAGTGTTCGGTAAGAGATGCAATACCGAAAAAAATCAGAATAACTGCCGGTGGTTGTAATAGGATCTATACGACTTTATTGCATAGGCTTAGGCACCTAATGAATTACCGTTACGTATTCAATATTCATAAAAATTAAGCTAATGAAATGAATTAACCTAAGAACTAAATAAAATGAAAAATGCTAATGAAAATTAGAGAAAAATTAATATGATTCTATTCCACCATACATAGTTTAAATACTGCAGGTAATATAATGTAACTACATAACACCTAATCACAGATTATGTAAAAGTTGACATAATTATAAGAAATGCAATTAAAAAATAGCAAAAAAGAACATGAGAATTAAAAACCTCTTTGAAATCTTGAAATCAGTTAAAAACTAGTTCAAAACAATAACTTTCCATATTACCACTTTCCCCAAAAATCGCATTGCGTAACAAAAGTGGGATAGTGTGTCGACAAATAGGTCGCGGGCAACCTTTGTAAACGCACCCCGGGTCGCAGGCACTTTGGCGCCAAAACGGCGCCACCGCGGCGCCGGGGGGACCAGACTGATCAATTCCATGACGTATATGTAGACGACCCAATAGCAGGGAAAAGTGGGCGCCGGGAAAATACGACCTACTTTATTCCAAACTTAACAATAAGGTATCACGTTTCGTGAAATTGGACATGACTGAGTGCAACGGCTTCCTACTTCAGAGGTCATGAAATTGACAGTCTAAAAATGGAATGAAAAGAAAAACAAAGTTCAGCCATGAAATGTCAACGTGCGTGAGTAAATAAAATAGGTACTAACGTGGTACTAACTTATTTGAAACGTTGGCGTTTTGTTTGTGTCATGAAGTTGTGATTGTGATACATTGGGACTTTGGGACATTTGGAACTCGATAACAGTAGGAGCAAAATTACGTTTACGAAATATCGAAATATTGATATTTTCTTCGAGGCAATACCTATTTAATACCTATTATAGGCATAAATAAAATAAAACTCAATATTATTTTATCAATTTGTTATTTAATATTTAATCGTTTATAAAGCGAAGGTTTAGTTTGATAGTGAACAACGTAATAATCAAAAGAGAAACAGATAAAAAGAAACCGTTAACTGTATTAAAATAGAGACTACTAGTATTCAGTCTTGCAATACATACGTACTCCATTTATTTGTATCTACCATTGATACATGCGACATCAACGCAGCCCGCAGTATCTGTTAGGTTACTGTTGACATTATAACAATGGGCAATGCTGCGCTACCAGCCACCACTGACGTCTGCACCATCATTGACACAGACAATTAACCAATAACAAGCTGTATTACAACGAGGTAAGGTCTACTAAAGACCAGTTAAGTTACCTACGTTATATTTACAAAGAGGCATTGTTCATACAACACCTCCTGGCCATTAAGCGTCCCAGATACGGCCTAATATTTCAATTTTTATGCAACGCCGGGACTGAACTCCATGAGGAACAAAAATAAACACGGGACGTACGTGCTAATTTTTAATACTAAAAACTTTGTTTACTTTGACTCATTCGCTTGTTTTTTCTGCACAGTATTGTACACGCTTGGAAAAAAAATCCTTCGCATAATTAATTGTGCAAATGTGTCATTTAATGATTTAAATGGTAAATAAATAATATTGTATTAATTAGTCATTGCTGAGTAATTTCAGGACTTGGGAAGAAGACTAACACATATCCTTCTCATGAAAATATGACTCATCTGAATATGTAGGCAATACTGTAGGTAGGTATTTTTATTTTATTTATTACTGTAGGTAGGTAGTACCTAGCTGAAAGCTGAATACACATTTGTGACAATTTATGTTTTGTTTGTTTGTTCGTGGTAGTTTGAAACTGAAATATCACTTCGTCCTTGACGTGACGTTTGATTTAATTTTAAACGAAATTGGATCTATTCGAAGTGACGTTTGGTTGAATGTTCTTATTTCAACTTCAACTCAACTACTAACTATTTAACTTTGCTTTTACCAACATTTTTATACAGGTAAGTAACCTGTATTACTAATATTAAAATAATAACAAAAATTATAGGTTTTATTGTTACAATTTGAAGTCTTTCTGCGAGTTCTATCACTACGTCACTTAGCTTTATGTTTTAAGTAAAATGTCACCTTCATTCCAATTTAAGCTTTATCACCCTTTGGTAGTGGTCAAAATATAGTTAGAATCCGCAGTGATTTAATGCTTTACGCTTTTAAAAGTGTGTATATAATGCTTGCATCGGCGCCGGCGCACATATATGCAGTTATGCCGCTTCTAGACCGGAAAAGGCTAGAAAGTGGCTTTTCAATTTTCAAATAGCTCCATAATAAACGATCTGGCTGGTTAGAGGCGGGATGAATGCGATCAATGTGCTTGGAAAAATACTGGCCAAGTGAGAAAACACTTTTGAGGGTTCTGTAGGTTTTTTTTAAATGATAAGTACATTATTCAAAATATTTCTAATACATTACTAATTAATTTTATTGTATTTGGTTTGGCGACCAGCTCCTATGGTCAAATAAATTGGTGTGAAATATATGTAAATGTATAATTGAACCATTACATTATTACTGAAAATAATCAACTGCGAGGTCAAATAATCGAACGATAGTTGATATTTATTTACTTAATCCAATTATACAGTCAGTGTCGGTACTGTCACCAATCGATGGTCTCTAAGAAATTATTGTAAGTAGATGTATCTCAGGACAGGACATACTGAAAGCGGCTAGGACGGATATAAACTACTTATACATTGAAATGATATATGTCATCATCATCATTTCCTACCGACTGCGTTCTACCGCTAAGTTGGTCTGACCCTTAGCTCATCGCGCTTAGCATCGAGCTCTCTCCGTCGCCTGGTTTCGAACTCACCCACCTGAGGGCCTACCGCGAAGTTCGAAAATCGACAAAACGATGGTCCCGTCTCTATCGCTCTTGCATATACGAAAGAGAATGATGCAAATCGACGATTCGATGATCGAAGTGCTTCGCGGTTATAGGCCTGGCATGTGCACGGTATGCTTCCACTGTGGACGGTCACTAGCCAGTCTCTCATGTCTTTGGATGGAGCCAACGAGTACTTTTCATATGCCGCTTCTGCACATAATCTTTGTACTGAAAACTGGCCGCTGCTTGCGCTTGCCATTTTGCAGTTCGCAGTAAAAGATGCGCTTATGTCTGTAATATCTATATGGCAAAAATCATTGGAGAAAAATGAATCCTGCTCTACAAAACTGTAATTGATAACGATTTAGCTAGTCAGCGGCGCAGATCCGGCAGATCAATCCAGTATGCAATACTTATAGTTTGTGCCAAGAATGTTATAACTGCATTCAAAGCAAAGATTAAACACCGGATCAATGCGAGTTTTACTCATGCACCGGGGATTCCTTCATGTATTTATTGTTTGCAAGTATAGGTATTTTAATTATTATATTACTTCCTGTTGCTGAATTTGTAGGTCATATCGAACGTGTACTTAACCCTAAAGTCGCGGAAAATAGAAAAGGTAAACACCTACATCACTTAGGATACTTCGCGCGACTCCTCACCAGTCGTCACGGCATGCGATGGGTTTAGTCATCGGCATTGATACGGATTCCTTCTATTCGTCAACACGCAAATTTTCGGAAAAAAATACACCAAAACCACATTAAACAAGTATTACAATGCGGAACACGAATTAAATAAGTACAGTACTTAATGACAACGACAATTGACGAGGTACTATGATGAACCTTCGAACAAACCTTGCCGAAGGTTCTCGGTGTTATGTTTTACAGAAAAAACCTATTCATGGCTTGCCGCACGAACGAACATAGAGTTATGGATAACTGCACTACAATGAGAAACGGTTATGACAAAATAACAGGTTATAAAATCGGAAAGCATGTACTTTCAGGTCTGAGCTAAAATGTCTCTTTCAAATTATTTGAAAATGATAAAACGACTGACTTACATTTTTGAAATTAATAATACAATTCGAAATCGGATCTTATGCAACTTTTGCACTGCTATTTCCTCTCGAATAGATAATACAATTTGCCTTACTCCTTTTTAGCAAGATATTCAGAATTTCGTCAATTCTTTGGACATTTATTTGTAGTAACTAATAATAGAATCCAATGAGAATAAATTATTATAAAAAAATTGGGTTTCAAGAATTCCCGGAGCTTCCACAGGAAAAAGATTTTTTTAATTAGCTTGTTGGGGTATCTTACTGCTGGGCAAAGGCAGTAATACATATATCATATAATGCATAAAAATAATTAGGTATTTACTCAGTGGTTTAGCTCTAGCTCACAGTAAAATGTACCTATTAAATAAATAAATAAATAAATAAATTAATTAAAAAAATATAATTATTATTACTGGAAGGAATACAAGTGACCTTATAAGGGCTATTCTGAGAGAACACTTTCAAACTGAGAAAGTAACGGTTCATTACGATTTTGAGACGATTGTCATTTCCCGCGCTTTCACACACTTCCACAGTCTGTGATAACATCTGGGATAATGACAGCTCGTTACTGCCAGTTTTTTTAATTAAAAAAGTATAACCATAAACAATTTGTAGAACATGATAGTTGATAGCAAAACACCGCGCTACGTGACGTTATTTTTTGGGGTGATGTTATTTTTTCTTTTGCGAAAGTAACATAAAACAAAATCGATTAGGTAAACTTCTTATTCGGCTGTTTTTTTTTATTTAATTTGTTTAGGTATTATTTCTATGTTTTGGCACTTTTTGAATTTGAACTATTATATATGTATAGCGGTATTCTATCAGAATCGGATTTTAGAATGGGCTAATTACAGTAGGCTCTATAAAAGTTTTTGGGAGTCTAGGTTAGGTAGTCTAGGTACAAACATTTCTCAATGAAAACTAGGCTTCCTCAGTTTTCTTTACAACTAGATGACTTAAATGTAGGTATTCTTTAATGTCCTGATTCATGACAAAAATATATCAAACTTTTCTGAAAACTTGTTTCTGTGTAGGTAATAGATTGAATATTTAAATATTAATATTGCGTAACACCATCTGCTTGAATACTACAGTTAGCACAACTACTACTATTGACGCACAGAACACACTAGAGCCATCGCTCTAAATAAATGAAACAAAACAGTCCTCTTTAAAATCCAAAGCAGCCATCATCCTCCATTAGGTTGCAATTAAATATTTCCCAACCGCGTCTGGGACACCTCTAATACGAAGAAGAACGATCGGGATGATCGCAAGCTCGATATAAATCAACCAGTGAAACTTATTCAAAATGAATGAAAGTTTACTCACAATCGTACTACGCCACCGGTTTACCGGCCAGTAACTGAAGAACTCCCCTACCCCTTAAGAACTATAGAGCTTAGCTCAACCGAAGGGGTATTGTTTTAAAATCCAGGGGTCTTGAGTTGGGTTCTAATGAAGCATAGAGGCGGAGTACAGCGGTCGTAGCGATAGTCGCTCTGTGCCGCACGACGAACGCGCTTGTGTCTTCCGTTGAAAGCATTCGAAATTTACGCGCGTTCGAAATTTGAACGAGTGGAAGTGAATTGAAGTGACGTGATTGTTTTAGGGAAGAGTAGCTTTTGGTGAGTTTTTAAATTATAATTGAGAAATTATCTCTTAGAATTAATAAAAATTATAACCATAATTCAAATGTAATAATTAATTTGTAAATGGGAACATTCATAAACAGCGCAATTAATTACTTAGGTGAATAAATTAATAAATAAACTCAAATTCAAAACCAATATTAAATGTAGTTAATAATAAAATATAGCTATTGGCTAAATGCCAAAATATTTGTAGGTAGTAGAAAGCTCGAGTAGGGACGCTACCTAATTATTAAGTTATTTGATGATAGATAATAATAAAAAACAAATACCGAGACAAAAGTAAACATAACATAATACGGTAAATAGCAATGGCAGTGGTCTTGAAACTCTTGAACCAGCCCACGAAGTACCTACCTGTGAACATAACAGTAAACCTACACCATTATGCATGTCACGCAAGCATTAAGGGCCTATGGTATGGCGGATTTAGTTCAAACGTTCCAACGAAAAGGTTTTCACAATGGAAAATATGGAAAATTAAGCTTGAAGATAAGATAATACCTAATAAATCTAATAATTATAACCAGTGATCGGATTTTAGGGTGCAACACGACGGAAAACAAATACTTATTTTGCGAAATTAGTTGTTAAAACGTTAATATGGTATTGAAATGTATTTGTTGTAATTAAAATAAAGAACATGTGTTTTAAAACCCCGAAGATTATCCATTTTAGCATAATTTTTGAGGTAAAAGAAAACCGTGTTGCTTCCTAAAATCCGATCACCGATAATAACATAATGCATACCTATGCATTGCAACTTTGGTAAAACTAGTCCAGAAAGGATCCATGTAAAATGTGGTTTAACTAACCTGTGCTTAAAAAGCTGTTTAAAAACCTTACGTGATTTCTGGATGAGTCCCTACATGCCTGTAGGTAATTGTTTTTTAAAGAAGCCCTAATTCTAATTCACTAGTACTTTTATAAAGCCTACTAACCAGTTTGTAAACATTTTCTAAAATAACGTCATTCGTAAATTGATTATGACTATTACGTTACGTTACGAGTCATTAAATTAATTAGGTCAAAAAATGATAAAGCGAAACATAAAGTGTATTACTTATTATATGTTGGTTACGTATTATTTGTTGGTTACTTGAAATTATAGAAGTTCTTGAGAAGAAAAAGTTCTATTTTAGTACATACAAAGATTATAAACTACATAACTTAGCTACCATCTACAGAACCATCCTGTAAAAATCAATGATCTTAATAGTTCTTGCATTAATCATTTGATGATATTCATGCAAAATAATATACATAGAAAACCATAAAATACATAGGCCTTAACTCCACCTTAAGAAGATTGAACAAACATACAACATTCTCCACTAGTAAAAATTGCACTTCAACGCAAAAAAATACCCGATAAATTTCCACTAATGCAAGCAATTTACTCGTATACATAAATTAATTCATATACTTTCGCATCCAGCATATATCTCCGATGCGATTGGAAAGTGCGTGCGTGCGTCACGCTCCGGTAGTTGGCATGCCCACGACTGGACACGTCTTGTTGGTAATTAGTAATGAAACACGAAAATCAATGTTGATTCACGCTGAAGAACAGTTTGGCGAACGTGCGACGGTTTGTTGCTTTTTACCAGAAAAATGCATCGTTTTGGTAAAAATGGGAAAAAATGAACGCGTTTTCACGCTTTCAGCGCTTTTCTGATTTCATCACCCTCAGAAGATGATAACTCTAAGGTGAGCTTTTAATGAACATCGTAGTTTTAATGAATTTTCTATTGAAATGACTAAAGTGCGTTCACAAATATATTTTTCTTAAAAGTAATTAGTAAAATAGTCGGGGCTATCAATTACGACTATTGACGATATAGTAAATAAGGACATATTAAAGTATAATTAAATGTACATAACAAAGAAATTCAAGACAAAGAAATGCATGGACGCGTTTCACTTGGTGAATAAATTTAAAGATATCCAACAGTATCCCACCTTTCAGATTGGATTAATTTCTTCTAAATGGTAAAATGATTAAATAAACAATATAAGTTATTGATATAAACTGACTTTTCCCCATGACACGTTACATTTCCCATCTCCGAACACGACTTCCTGAAATCTTCCCAGATTCCTTATTACAACAAAAATACAAACAGGTGCTTCGTACAAGTTTGATGACGAGCGCTCGACACCATGGTCGTGAATCACGCAACGCCATGACGCCTCCCTGTTTTCTTTACACATATGAGCATCGTGTTATCACGACAATGCGTAATTATTACGTCACAATATCGTAGGAAACTTTGGGGATAACCAAGTGTATGTTGCCTATTCGGTATACTGTCATTTCGGCAAAAAACTTTTTGCTGGACATACCTACCAAGGTTTAGGTACCTACCAAATGTTTCGCATAGTTTTATTACTTGCATTTGTAGGTTATAGGTACGTGTGGCATATAATCATACGCGATAAACCTAAGCTTTTTCGAAACGATATGCCACTTGATTATTAGCACACATGAAAGTACGGGGAAAATTGTTAAAAAATTCGCTGATATTTTAGGAACCTAAGTATTCAAATATCAATATTCTCACTGCCATGAGTATCCATTGTTTATGAAATCTGACGTAAGCTCTACTACGATCTTACTAGGACTTTAGACTACGCTACAGTGAGGTCTATATTTCATCCCTGAAAGGGCAGATCCCTGTCGCTCGGCAGGAGGTCTAGGTTTAAAAGAAGGACGTACATGACTATACCCCAGATTATACATATAATACTTCTTACGACTATACGTAATAACGTATAATAATCCATATGACCAATTTTAAAACTGAGATCAAGTAGAACACGCTAAGGAAGTATATAATTTTTTTCGCGTAGGTTGAGTAGCTAAATATTGCATGTAAAGAAAATTGGCCATAACAATTATTTCGTTAACCAATCAACAAACAAATCGTATAATAAACGATTCCAATGTTGTTCTACTTTATTATGGAAAATTGCATGTAACACTAGAACATTCCATAATTACAGGCCCTGCCCAGGCCAGGCACGTCCGACTCCGAGATCGGACAGATACCAGTTCATCGATTACCATGCACTTAAAACTAGTGCTATTCTATCCTTTATTCATAATGCTTAACGTAATTATAGTTACTCTAGAGCTTGTCACGGAAGATTATGGTGTCATGTCATGAGTCACGGATGTGTCCAGTCAGGTGTGACCGCGTATTAGATTGTTACGGTAGAGTAAGTTGGAGTGAAGCATGATTGTGCTACGCGTACATAAATACATCGTACATATTAATGCTCACAGTTAGTAGCAGATTGCGAGTACAATCGTTTTCTTGTTGATTTGTAGAACATATGTATAAGTACAGATGTGATATAGATAGGTACAGTCGACGTCAAATATATGTATTACTTATTATGTTTTGTTTACACTTTTACTACATTGTAACCCGGTCGAAAAATGTAAACAACTTTGACGGCGATGATATTGGTACATTAGTTAGGTTCCTATCTGCGGTTAACGTTGCGGTACTTTGAGAATACATAACATTACGTTAGTTTATAGTAAAAACTGTCAACATCAACCAAAAAAGTTTACTTAAAAGCACTTATTTATGCTACGGTATACCTTTCTTGAGTTATCGAACCAACTTACGAATGCTTTAACTTTCTTTTGTTTAACCGGTACCTAGACTAAACATGTTGCTTAAAGTACTTATAAGCACAACACTGTGCGGAAAACAGTTTTCTTAACTACACCATAACCACCATTTGCGAATACATTAATTTTATTATTATTCTCCTTCTGGATCCAGGAGTTCGATTTTTGAATCTCACCGGGTGACTTATTTCATACTAAATAGTCATCGGCTGCATACAAAAAAAGTCACCGGTGAGATTCAAAAATCGAACTCCAGGTCTTTGATTAAAATATTATGTCTCCTTATGATTATAATAAAATAGATTGGGGTTGGCATAAAAAATATTAAACTAGAAGCTTTGCCAGCGTCAAAAGTTTCGTGTGTAGGTATATACTTATCAAATAGCTCTTGGATTTTAAAATGAACATCGTTTATTGGTCAAAAACATATATTACGGGTACAGTTTTTCCTGCTCTAAACTATCAAAACTATCCTTTTCTTTATCTAAGTTAAATTAATTGGATCTTTGCCCTCAGGTGTCAGACTACGGCGTCGGCGCTCGCGTGATTTGGGCCATGTCGGCAGGAGACCGGGAGACCGAGGCTCAGGCCAAGAAGGGCGAGGATGGCGGCGAGCGCGACACACGAGCTGCCGCAGCGCTCAAGCAGTACTGGTGTGTCGGGCTCAGAGTAGTTGAACTGGTAAGAGACGGCCATGTCGGCAGGAGACCGGGAGACCGAGGCTCAGGCCAAGAAGGGCGAGGATGGCGGCGAGCGCGACACACGAGCTGCCGCAGCGCTCAAGCAGTACTGGTGTGTCGGGCTCAGGGTAGTTGAACTGGTAAGAGACGGCCATGTCGGCAGGAGACCGGGAGACCGAGGCTCAGGCCAAGAAGGGCGAGGATGGCGGCGAGCGCGACACACGAGCTGCCGCAGCGCTCAAGCAGTACTGATGTGTGGGGACTCAGGGTAGTTGAACTGGTAAGAGACGGCCATGTCGGCAGGAGACCGGGAGACCGAGGCTCAGGCCAAGAAGGGCGAGGATGGCGGCGAGCGCGCCACGCGAGCTGCCGCGGCGTTCAAGCAATACTGGTGTGTCGGGCTCAGGGTAGTTGAACTGGTAAGAGACGGCCATGTCGGCAGGAGACCGGGAGACCGAGGCTCAGGCCAAGAAGGGCGAGGATGGCGGCGATCACGACACACGAGCTGCCGCAGCGCTCAAGCAGTACTGATGTGTGGGGACTCAGGGTAGTTGAACTGGTAAGAGACGGCCATGTCGGCAGGAGACCGGGAGACCGAGGCTCAGGCCAAGAAGGGCGAGGATGGCGGCGAGCGCGCCACGCGAGCTGCCGCGGCGTTCAAGCAATACTGGTGTGTCGGGCTCAGGGTAGTTGAACTGGTAAGAGACGGCCATGTTGGCAGAGGAGAATCCGGACAAGAAGAGAAGGACTGCTACTCTAGAATTGATAAGGAAAGTTCCTATATAATTCCCTCGTAATATGCTGTTTGTTTATCGCCGATACATCCTTTGCACACGGAGACAAACTAAACAGGAACAAAGTTGACATAAAAGCTGATGAGGTATGTACGAGAAAAGTCAAGACGATTCACCCATTTTCTACAAGGTCATTGCAACAAAGTAGAAAATCAATAAATATCGAATTGCAATTAAGTAGTAGTTGCACTGGGAATCCACACCTGTGCAGAGTGTGCAGTTGACCTGTCATTGGATGTACAAGCAGTTATTAACGTATTACTAAATAAAAAACATTGTGTGGTTTTATGTAACCACGATGCAAGTGAAACTTTACTATGTTAGCATGGCGCTTAGAAATTGGTGCCCAATTGGTTTGTCATGCTAGACGTACAGAGCTGGAATGACTTGCCAAATGTAATTCATTAAAAATATAATCGAAATATGTTTCTAAAATTTAGAAAAAAATAATTCGTCCCACGGGGTTTGAATTTGAACCCTCGCCTATTCGATCGTAGATTCTATCTCATGCCATACCACAGTGCCACAGCTGCTGTTACGCTAAGATGCGAAATATAGATTTGTATACCGCGGTTGACTACAGCGTGTAACGCGACATGCAGAAGGCAGACTTTAAAATTTGAGGCGATGGTATAAAAGTTTCACTTTAATAACCGGTAATAGCGAATATGTGGTCAACTAACAAGATAGGAATTTCCCTGACAAAGAAAGTAAAGTAGATCTAATAACAAAGTATATAGAATATCTAATAAGTAAGGAATTAAAGGATAATAAAAAGGTGTTTTTAATCGTGGGGGCGAGAAGCGGCTCACGGAGAGCCGTTTTGCTACATTGATTGTAGCAAATGGAAATCCGTGATCTCTGCCTACCCCTTTTGGGAAATAGTATGTATGATCTGATGATGATGATTGATTTTAATCAGCTTAAAGACCTCCCCGTCATGTATAAATCTTAACAATAAGAAACTTGCTTACTTGCCTTTAATTATTCACCACAGGAAAGAGGATTTTTATTTTTATCAATCTGTATGATCCAGATACACATCATTCGATGCTCTCATGGCATTAGCACTGATATGTGACTTGAATCACCTTGTGAATGGGTATTGTATCTCTATTAGCGGTGCTATGGGAATAGATTGTTCGTTATGGCATCGCGGTAACATCGCGTAATTGTGTGTTTACACTTCTTTATATGGAGAAATGCACACAATAGCAGCTGTCCTGTTCAAATGCCATGTTGTAGATGAGACAAGGAGCTAAATCACCTGACTTTACAGTAATTTGCACACAAACATGAATATAGTGAATTCATCCTTACTAGTCTTATCATGTAAACAAACACTTCTCAAAGAACTTATCACACTTTTGTCTGAAATATCACTTCAAATCTTGTTGAAGGTACTAAAGAAACTCTTAAAATATTGAATTCAAGCAAGTAAACCACTGAAAATTATAATTGCTAATGAATTTTCTTCAACAATGTAAGTAACTAATGAACGGATAACCTGAAAAATAAATGACATTCATCATCATCATCATCTCAGCCATATGACGTCCACCGCTGAACATAGGCCTCCCCTTTAATCATTAAAGGGGGGGTTTGCCATACGCGCCACGCTTGGCAGGCGGGTTTGCGCACGCAGTTTTTTTTAAATGACATTACGATTTCTAAATTGACAGAAGTTTGTTTACATGATAAGACAAGAAGGGATGAGTTCATCATATTAGTATATTTTTCAGATATTAAGATTTTTTTTTAAAGTTTCTATTTAAAGTACTTGGGCTATTCCCGATGGCTTTCATATTACATAATATTGAAATGTTACCTAAGTAAAATAAAAAATAATTACACTAATTATGAAACTTTACTACTACTAGTTTTTTTTGCCGATGCTAATTAGGGAATTTACTTGCACTCATAGTAAACAGTAAAATTTCTCTTAACCTCAACCAAATTAAATTTAATAGTAAGTCAGCTCATAAATTATTTATTATTAAGATTCTTTGACTAACACCATACAAGAATTACAAGATGAGCGAAAGTGAAAACCATAATACTAAGAAAACGCCTTAAGCATTGGAAATGCATTTGCGGTATTTACGAATATACCAGAGAAAACCAGCATTTTACGTGCGCTTTCACTACTCTGTGCAAATTTGCTTTGTGCGGTTGGCAGACGTGCACCGAACACTTGAGGAATGGCGGGAAAAGTGAAAAGTGACAAATGAAAACGGTCTGACTCGCAGAGCATAGTACGGTTACCATGAGTTTGACATTGTCATTTTTCGTTAACGAGTAACGAATTTTCTATCTGTGCATCTCGTTTACACTAATATGTTACAAGCAAGATGCACAGATAGAACACTCGATACTCGTTCTCGAAAACGTCAATGTCTTAACTCATGGTAAGCGTAAAGGTACTGAAAGTAAAAGCTAAGGTTTTTTTTCTTAAATTGTAATCCAAAGGAAGGGGTAACAGCCATAAGTGAATGCTATGCCTAACATTTTACGATGTCTATTTAGCATTTAAAAGTCCATCATTAAGACAATTTACCATTTAAAAGTCCACATATCAAAAATGGTCTGAGTAAACGGAAAGATAAAACAAATGTTATTTTTCAGGTTATCGCGGTGATCGCCATCGGATTAGTGACGGGAGCGCTAACATCACCCTTCGTGGTGCAGTCAAGAATATCGCACATTGCTCTCATCTTCTCTGCTTTCTCGAGTAAGTAATATGTACGAGCGTCAAACGTTTGGACTAAATAACAAAATAAAATAGCTATTAAAAATAGAGATCAATAATTTTGTGTATAAGGCAGTTGATTTCGGTTGGTAGAATGGCATTTGGCATGCATGAGTTATAGAACATAACAGCTTGGAAACAGCATATTCTATCTCCTTTTTTGTTTCGTTACTAACTATGACGTCGCGGACGGAATGTAAGAGCCGAAAACTACGCAAAAGATGGATGGATTGTGTGAGCAACGATATGAAAAGCAAGGGAGTGAATAATGAGGTCGATGAGGGACAGAATGTATGGAAGACGAAAACATACTTATAGTCGGTGGTATACACGACTACAAAGGGCATTAGGTATACAGATTTTAGTGATGATGGGGCCCCATTTTGTATAGTGAGACCTTAGGTAGGACCCATTAGTTATTTCAGAAAGACACCTAAATTTATAGTGCGATGGGGGAAAAAAGGGCGGGGATATTTTTCGCAACGCATAGGTAGATTGAAAACTAGAAGTCTTCTACGTCTAAGCAACATACTTCAAAGGCATTGTAGAGAATTTTATGATCTATATACCCATCAGTTTTGTCCTATTACTGAGCTGAGACCCAAATAAATGTGATAAGTGCTATATCGTGTCTGACACACTAATGTGTATAATATGACTAATTCTAATCAACATGACAAACGTTTACTGCTTAATAAAGTCAAGCCAACCTCAGGCAATTAATTGTCTTTTTGTGCATCTGACAGTGAATAAGTGTAATTAAGCGCGTTAAGCTCCATTTTAATTTAAAAATTACTCATACAGATTTTCATACGACACCACTCAAAAATGTGTAACTACTTGCGGGTATGCCACTGCTTTTGTAAATTACTGCCCACAATCATGTGTAAAATATAATAAAGATAGTTAAGGTACATATATCATTAACAGAGTCATCACAACCGCCATTCGGTGCGTGACGCCAGCTGTCCACCAAAATTCTCTAAATTGTCTATCAGAATAAAACACAAAGTGACCAAGGCCAAATGCTGTTCTGCTCACTCAGGCGCAGCGCATACGCACCCTACTGCATAATGTTCTAACGTATTCATAGTAACGGTTGGTCATAGACAAATAATATTTGTTTAGAAAGGCCATAATTCACGTTTGAATTGACACTGCACTTTTGTGTCTATTTTTTATGCTTGATTTTTTAATAGAGTGTTTTTAATGTTTCTGGGTTCTAGTTCAAATAATGTAAATATTTATATCCGATGACGCTCGCGCTATCGTGAATCGTCTTAATTACACTTAGGTACTGAATGCTCTACGGTGAATAAAAAAAGGCCAGAAAAATGGCAAATTCGACTAAACAAGGTCCGTGTTACCGTGACCTGATTGGCACAATGGTATTTGTTGTAATCATTCAATTTGTGGTTAATTGTTACAACGTCAAAGTATTTCCATGCTCCATCGGACCCGACTGAAATTGCAACAATTAAACCTTAAATTCTTTTTTGCCATTATTGTATTTACCGTTTACTGATAAACAAATAACTATTTACTATAATGAACCAAAACTAAAATCCACGCTAAGTTTTCACGTTAATACGCTACTTCATGTATGGATGGCGCTTCCATAGGGTGATTGTGCCAAGTTTCCCGTCCGGTCCACATGGTTAAACTACTACAAGTATATAAGGAAACTGGTCAACAAATTCTCTATTTATAGTTTATTTTTAAGTAGGTACATTTTTTAAATATTAAAGCTTTTGTTTCGGAAAAGCCTTATTTATATGTATATATAAATGTATAAATAAGTATGGATGGAAATATGACATTATGTGGACGAAAACTAGCATAAGCACGCTACACTGTCGCTGCCGAATGCGTACCTATACATCTTATTTTACTTACCTTTATTATTTAATGTAACCGGATGTTCGTTTAAAAGTCACACTATTTAAAACTAATTTCTTGGTTAATCAAGCTGTTTTGGTTGATTAAGTTCGAAGGCAATAGGATGTTAATCTGTCAAAGTCTTCCTGGTATGTGTTTGGTTTTGAGAAAAATAATACAATGGTTTTACATAACAAGCTACTTTCAAATTTTACATTATTGCCTATTGGTAACTCGACTAGTCGTAGATAATACAAAGATATCCGTATAAAATTTTTTTTACCAGGAAAATCTAATGTTACGTTCATTCATGAAACTAGGAACAATATTAGTACCTATCGTAATCGCAAAACGACAAAAACGTAACAGCGATGTCATTGCCTTTTTACGCAATTTCAATTTACAATCAGTTTCACTGTAAACTGGAAAATCGGTTTCATTGAACTCTGTGTGAAAGTTGTAATGAGCACTACTGACGAGTAATGAACGATGACGATTTATTGCGAACTATTTATTGATGGCCAAAAATATCCACTTAGTTATTTCCTATCTGCATCCGTATATTTTATGTAGTAGTAAGTAGTAGTATTTAATAAAGTTACATGAACTGAACTGGACGGGCACATGACTAGAGCAGAAAAGGTGACAATTTCTTTTTTTTTTAATTGTCACATATTTCAATTGTTTAGCAAATTTATTAATTAGCGTTTTCCGTGCGCATGTGTGGCAGTAACATATAGTGTTAAATAGTTTTTACACCACTTACGGGTTTTTTCTTCCCTTCTAGGAGGGAACAAAATGGCAGGAGCAAAACTATTTTCACCTTGGGTGTTAACAACTTAACACTTGAATCCCTCACTACGCTCAGGAGTCTACTTTAGAAGCCCTCGCTACGCTCGGGAGTGTATAATAGACTCGTTTGGGATTCAATTCACGCCCTCGCCGTAAATATTTCATTTTGCTCCCTTGTTACACAATCTACTGTATTATCTGGGAACATCTAAATAAGCACCGTAAAAATACCCGACTCCGGTATACGATTAAGCCCGTCACAGACGAAGCTATAATATTATAGCTTGGTATCTTACGATATATTTCGATATATTTTACGTACTATTTGACAGAGTCCCCACATGCAGCTATAATATACACACATATATACACAACAACAACACACAGTTACAAGTGCACCTACTGAATAATTAAATTGATAATGATGATCTACAGGTTTCATCATCATCACCGGCATCCTAATCATCGCGCGGCTGTTCGGCGAGACAGCAGGCTGGAAGACTTCCATCGGCTTCTCTGTGCTCGGAGTGGTTATGTTCACCGCGGCTGCCGCCGTCATTTTCTATGGTAAGTGATGATGATGAACAATTATCATCGCCCGGCTGCTCGATGAGTCAGCAGGCTGGACGAGTTCCATCGGCTTCTCCGTGCTCGGAGTGGTTATGTTCACCGCCGCTGCCGCCGTCATTTTCTATGGTAAGTGATGATGATGATGGATGATGAGATGATGACTCATTATCACAATCGGCTACACGGCAAGCAAGGATCTTTTCACCTCACAGTTAATTTAAAAATATAGTAAATATATGAAAATAAATATCCGGTAGTTAATATCTGTATATTTATAGGGAGAATGAAATAGTTGTTATATTAATAAGCAAACATGGATGGTTGTACTTCACAGACGGCTATGCTAATGGTGCATTAACTTCGTAATAGGATACATTACATCTTATGGCTCTACCTATGTATACGCATCACAGTTTTACCTACTTATGACTGAGGAGCCGAGCGTAGCGAGGCGACGAACGTCTCCGTTTTCACTGGTACGACGATTTGGCATATTGATGTGTGTGTATTGGTTGGTTGGTTGGTCAGTGTCGGTCTAGAGGTCGCATTTATCATCCGATTTCGATGAAATTTGGCATGTACGTTCCTTGATTTATTTGCCAGAAATTGTCGAGCCATTTTTTGATTGGGGGGAAAATGAGGGGGAAAAGGGGGGAAGTTTGATATCGCGTTATTTATGGACGGATTTCAATCATTTTCGGGTAAAAGGTTAAGCCCACACTTCCTCAGAGGTTGTTGTAAAAAAAAAAGTTTTGAGGGAGGGTGAAAGTGGGGGAAAAAGGGGAGAAATGCTCCGAAGTCTACGGTTCACAGAACTACTATTGTATTGTAGAACGGGCAAGTTTCCGCAACTCGACGTCTAGCGCCTATTTTGCGTGATAGCACCACAGAACTACTAGTAACTAATTCAAATAATGTACACCTACATTGATGTAGATGTAGGTAGGTTACTAAATGCTAAAGTATTTGTTTTTTCGAGTACAGTAAATATTTTGTGCCTGTCCTTGCTCCTTGTATCTACGACAAGAGCGTCAGTCTTTACTCTGCTGGCCTAAATATGGTCGGGTATTTATGGCCTGCCACCATAGCTGTCACGTTCTAACAAGTGTATATTTATATAAGTGCGAAAGTCACGCATGACGCGATAGGCGATAAAATGGCAACCATAGATGGCCTGTGAAGGTAACCTACACAAACTATTAGAGCTAAAACAATTGCAGTCACGCAGGAGCGAGAGGCAACCATCTACGAGTGTTCTTGCAGGACAGTTTTACTACCAGATTTAACGAACGATTAAAACCGGTTAAACAACGGTTTATTTTCATTGTTATGCATGCAGCGCATTCGGGTCCTCTCGGCCCCATAAGGTGCAATGCAATTAACAGACTCCTGGGAATGCTATAACTTCCGTCCCTTTCTATTGTGTCCTCTATTTATCCGTGATACTCGTATGTACTGTCCCGAATGACACCTGGGTTTATGGACACTGCATTAACAGTGTAAAATCAAGGCTTTCAATTAAATGCGCCTTATTTTATTTGTATGATGTCTGGTCTTGATTAAACCTGATTAAGAGTCGCCAGGACGCTCGCGTGAACTCGCGTTCCCATACAAACGTAGTTTAGCTCTCATTTTAAAACGACATGCTTTAGAACCATGAAATTTGGCATGGGCATTCTAGTAGTATAGATCTAGGTCGGAAATTCGTTTTCGTTGCTAAAAATTGTAATACAAAGAAAATACAGCCAGTTATAGATTTACATACAAAACTTATTTTTGCTATAGTTTCTTTGTATTACAATTTTTAGCAACGAAAACGAATTTCCGACCTAGATCTGTACTACTAGAATGCCCATGCCAAATTTCATGGTTTTTAAGCATGTCTTTTTAAAATGAGAGCTAAACTACGTTTGTATGGAAACGCGAGTTCACACGAGCCTCCTGGCGACTCTTAAACGATCAAAGCAGATAGTTTGGAGACTGCAGACTACAGAATTACTGGCCTCTAAAATCGGCGCAATTTTGACACAAAACTCGCGCGTGATTTCGAGACATTGCCGTCTAGGTAGGTGCAATAAAATCAAGCGATGGATCAAAAACCGCAATGTATTTAAAATCGCAGGTGACTAGTCGCTTACGTTTGTAGATTTCTTACAGAATATTTATTTATTTCAGACTGGCACAATTCGTACTACGTAGTGGTCCGACCCAACAAGCAAGCGTACGATCTGCTTCTCTCGTCCGGCGTGTTCGCCGTGATCGGTGCGATTGTGTTCCTCGCCCATGCCATCTTCACTTTCAAGGAGGAGGAAGACATTTAAAAAAAAACTACAGATTATTCTACTTTTACTATTAGAAATGCCAGTACTGTGTCAATCTAAATTTTAATGGTCGATACAGAAATATGGAACGTATTGTGTTTGATCTTCGAATCTCTTAATTGTGTAGTCTTTTATTAACCTGCCCTGTTTAACTTATACTTTTATTTTAGTTAAGTAATTTAGTATTTTATAAAATCGTTAGATATTAAGCTTTTATCGAAGCACAATGCAATTTATTTGTAAAAAATATTGAAAACCGTGAGTTGTCCTCATTGAGTAGCTATTCAGCTTTTTAAATTTAGCTTTATTAAGTTTTAATGCAAATATTTTCTCAAGATTGTCCTATGCAGCAGCTCATTGATAAATTACATTCTTTTTATTGACAGCATTTTTATATAAATCAATATTTTGGCCGAGGGAGTGCAAGTTATGTAAAATTAAGACTTAGAATATTGTTTTCGCAATAAGAATTTAGTTTTTACTACGAGGATGAGCTAGTAAAATGCGGTACTTGAGACGAAAATAAGGTACTAATAGTACAGTCGCCATCAGATATATAGCGACCAAGGTGGTTACCTTCACAATCACAAATACCTGAACAACACCTCTATTGCATGTTCAGATATTTTTGAGTACCTTGGCCGCTCCGATATATTTGATGGCGACTGTACCTACCAATATTTATGTATTACAGTTATCCGGTAAAGACCTTATTAAACACGGTGGGTTGTGTATTGTATTAGATGTGGTTTTGAAGATGGATACTTTGTACGGAATAGAATTTAAGACTTTTTAAACCAACGAGTATTACTTAATATTTTATAATATCTTGATGAGTTCTGTTTAAAAAAAAACCTTTAGAAAACATTAAATATATTTCAAAGTTTTTAAATTTGGCGCGCATGATTATTTTGACAGCAGCCACAGAGTAAATAAATTTTAACTTAGGAGTAGGAGGAATGTGTAGCACATGCAACCAAAAACAATCTAAATTAAAATCAAGTGTAGTAACTTAGACAACACTACAATACAATTCTTTTAAGAGTTCATTTTAAAGTGTTTACGTGGCACGCTTGATCAATTGTTTCTATTGCCTTAGTTGTATTTATAATATAGTAATCGTAATTGTTAATACTGAAACATTCCGCTAAAACCAAATTGAATTAGTGCGTAAGTGCGTGTCGTAGACAGACATGAAAGTTAAATAATATTAAGTTTCGTAGGATCATATAGCAACAACTCATAGGAAAATAAATCAAACAACTAGTACTACACTCGATAAAGAAATAGGAATGGTAGTTTATGAATCAATCGAGTACTTATTGGTGCATTTCGTTAGAACTAAGATTAACATCAGAGTGCTAAATTAATTTCGTAGTAAGCAAGACAAAGTATGCTAACGATTTGTTATAACGGAAATAAAATTATACTTTGTAGATAAAGAAACAAGAATTTCGATAGTTATTTTTTTTGTATATTTTCGCCCTCCATTTTTCTTCTAATTTAGAAACAATGATTAACTAGTTTCTAGTGTCAGAAGTGTATTTCGATTTTTAAAAATACAGTAAAGACACAGTAATGTAATTTATAATAACATTTAATAACGCAAAAATATGAATAAAACGAGAAAGAAATATTAGTTATAATCATTTAATATTAATTTATATCATACTTAAGTTATTTCATAGGTTTATGTTAAATAATTATTACTTTTATTGAAAGGGAGAACCAAAGCAGTAATCAGTATCCGTCCAGCAGTAGTTTTAGTTTTATTAAGTTTCCTTTCATTTAACATCTACTTCCTGTTGCTTACCTACTTTACATGATTCTGTATTTCTGTATCTTTTGTAATAAACAGCATTAAGTTAGATTATTTTTCATCATCAAAATAAGTTATGTAATAGGGTTTATTTGGTATTTAATCTTAGAAAATTAAATAGTAATGTAGATGCATGTAAACAGTACACTGGCGCTAATGTTACCTTATTTATCCACAACCGCAACAAAAGGTACCCGCGACACGCACAGATAAGATAAGTAAAAAATTATGTAATTATAAATAATATTATTGTATATATACATTGTATCCGTTGTAATTGTTTATTAAATAAATATACATAATACAAAAACATTTTATTTATTATACTATATTGTCTATCAGAGTAGAAAAAAATATTTCTACGCTGAATGCGGTGATAAATGGTTGCTGCAACTACGGGTTTCCTACCTTGTTACAAATAACCGATCAAGTATAAAGCCGTATCATCGCAGCACTACCCATAGGTTTTGGATGCCCCAATTCAAATATTACAGGGGACACATTTGTTATACTTCACACTTGGCGCGATTATATCAAAAAATATTTACATAAGGAATCTCTTGGAAACCATAAAATTATTTTCAAAGATCTGCTTATTTGCAAATATAAAGAGCTATAGAGTCAGGGAGGGAACAGTTGCTCGGTGGGAACAGTGGCTCGAATGGGCTGTGTGAAAAAGTGAAAGAGCTTTATATCTATCCTCTAAATCAATCGGAAACGTTCCGTACCCGATTATGTATGAACTAGTTAGTGAACCGCTCCCGCACCATGTGCATGTGCTTCGGTGCGTTTTAGTGTTCAATGCTATCAAGCTACTAGTGTACTACTAGTACGCTATTTGTTACTAGGTGGAATAGCAGTGCAGGTGACATTTCTCTTACAAATTCGGTATCTTTAGGCGGCTTTCGTACAGAGGGCGCAATTTACTTCAAAAAGTTCTTAGGCTGTGGTCGTCTATATCTCTATAGTCTCTGGTGCAAGGGACCACTTTGTCGATTTACATGGACACTTTTTTCTTTCACTAATGGATAGTGCATATTGCGTAGTTTTAGAAAGTACTAGTAACTCCATATCGACAAAGTGGTCCCATTGTCCGTATACTGATAATATACTAGACTCGTCCCACGATAACTCTGCATTAGAATTAGACAAAGAGAATCATACTGTCTTTTTCTAATGCTAGTACTCTCACCACTAAGAAAGGGATGGGTATAGCAAGTTACTCTGACTGTTAATGCAGAGTTATCGTGGGACGAGTCTATACATTTTGATAGGACTCGGCAGATCCTCATTCCTAGTACCAAGGTAAAGATGTAAAGCAAAGTTTTATTCATGTACATATTTTGCCTCCAAAATATGCTATTTTTCTGTACTAATTGTTTATTGTATAATCATTAGGTTGACCAACATACAGAACACAAAAAATTATATTAGCTATTCGATTCGAAGCTTCCTGCCACATAGAAGTTGCTTTCTAATCTGTGACATTTTTTATAACCTCAAAATAATAAGATATGTAAACAAAAATTTACTCAATCAGCTAATAAACTAATTATTCTTAGACATAGTCCTACCTTTTCAGCTTTCGCCAAGTAAATCCAAAGTTTACGCCAAGTTGAAAACTTCTTTTGGTCACTGAAATTGTACTGCATTTCCTTCGATGCATATCTGGTACTGAGTGGAGATCGGTAGTTGCAATATTCTGTGCCCTGGAGCTCCACGGGGGCGTCAATGGTGAACATTTTTCGATAATTAATTAGATAATTATTGGAATTGTTGTTACGTTATACACGGCAGCTGTCAGTTCACTGAATAACAGTCGAAATAACCTCGAAGGTCGATCAGATGGCGGGAGAATTTCAATTGTGATAACAAGGTTATCGCTGCTCTCGGGGAGTCTGACGTAAGAATATTGACGAAATAAGTTACTGACTGTCGGTTTAATATTGCCAATATAATAAGTAACAGGTCAAGTAGATAATTGTTATTATTGGCACTATACATATATAAATTACTTATTACTTTTATAATGAAAAGATGTAGGTACTTCTTAACTTAGCAAAAAACTTTCTGAACTAATTGGCGATTTTCCGGATTTAGATTAATACTATATGTCAAGATAGGCTAAGCGGTCTAAGGCTATAAGCATGGATGGCATAGGAAAGAAGAAAGTTCGTTTTTGTACCTGTAAACGTTTCACTGACGCAATTAGATTGCATATAATATTCTTAGACATTGAGACCCCACCCATGGAAAATAACTGATAACAAACACTGACGTAATACAGATAAGGCTTATACTATATAATATGATCCATTCTATTTATAGAGATCACAGCAAAAAAATATACATATCAATCAATGAATTGTCTGCAGTTTTAAGATGAGGTATGGTATTTTTATTTTTGGGATCAAATTCTCTCATCAGCATGCTTTTAGTAAGTTGCTGTAAAGCTGTTGAGTGGTATGCGCCACAACTTTTTGAGTGCATATTTTAGCATTGTCACTTCATCGTCTATGCTGAAATAGATTTTCATACGACACGGTTGTTCTAGATTTATGAAAAAAACTTCATTTAAAACAGCACCTTTTTATTCATAATATTTCATCTTTTTATTTATATAAACAACAATATTCCAATACATCTTGCGCCACATTTGGCAGTGACTTACATATGTACACAGAAACAAGGCACAATGATAATTTCATTTCATATGTACATCATTTTCAAACATATACATGTGAATAAATACCTTCTAAAAATATACAATGATTTGTAATACACAATAATACAGTCTGTTCTTTGAGTTTTGCAACATTTGCTACAATTTATACTGGACTCGGACTTATTAATACATCTATGCTATTGTTTCTCTTATAATTTATAATAAAAAAACAAAACAGTTTTACAAATGTGAGAGCAATGTCAATACGTAAAATATATGTAACTGAATTTGAATTTTTTTAACACCTTATAAGTCAGAAATTTCAAGGACTTCAGATGTCCTTTGACATTGATTATCAGAGTTTAACTTGAGCCTAATTTCAACTGGGTTACTTTGGCAAAGTTACTTCTTCTGGAGGGACTTCATCATTTTCTCCAACTTCATGGCCTTCTGCAGATCTCCCTTGATCTTGAGCTTGCCCATCATGAAGGCTGTGGCTGGCTTCAGCTTGCCTGATGACAAAAAATAACTATATTGCCATATTGCACTGCACAATGCAAGTTGTGAATGGAAACTAAAATTATTCTGAGATAGCACAATAAATACGGACAAAACATGGTGCAAGTGAATTAAACGAATGAGGATAAACTCGCAAAGGTATGCGCAGATGGCGCCGCTATCGCAAAAATACTTGTTGATTATGGTTTGGATAAATTAAATACACAGTCTATGGTAGTCTCTAGATCTAAAGTAAGGCACACCACACGGTTGAGCTGAATTCATATCTGAATTTAGAAATTCATAAACAAAATGCTTATATTTGTCTATGGTTGCTTAAATTTATCTACGGTAGCTATTTTTGTATGTATGTATATATCACTTTATTGCACATAAACAAGTTTAACAATATTACAACAGTAAAATAAAAATAACAAAGGCTTTGTATGGGGGTTGGGGGCCATAGACTCTTTGAGTGACATGCTACTTTAGTGCCATAAAAATATTTGGAGGACCGAGTTAGGCACTGGCGCCGCAAACGCACGCGCACCGGCGCCGCATGCGGAAACCGCAGCAGTGTGAAAGCCGCCTTAATCGCCTATACTATAGTAGGTATGCTGTCTCTGATCACCAAACTATTGGCTGCTATGTTATAAAGGCACTGTACCAGCGAACATGTCGGAGAAGTTCCCACTGTCCATGGTGAGAGTCGCGTCGGGCGGGTTCTTGGGCTCGCCCTGGCCGCACGCGCCGTCCCCGTTCTTGAGGTCGATGTGCCATACGCCCTCTTCCTTACCTATAAAATAGTCATTTTGTATTGTGGCGTGTTTTCGGCTGTTTCCACCGAGACAACATTAGGTTCCGTGTTAAACTGAAATTCTAATTGCATAAAAAAGGGGCACAAACACTTTCGAAATATCAAAATCAATTCAAAATCAAAGTTGGTATATTTGTACATGGCTTCCCATGAGGATAAACCATGATAAAAGCGTAAAGTAACGCTGCAATGGTATAAAAACATGTTGATAATACTTTGCATTTGTCAAAACCAGAAAGTGTGTCAAGTCTCAAGATCATTTAATCACATTAGAAGGTCACGTCAAATCGGTCAAATACCATCACCATGGGGTTTCACAGATTAAAATTGCCCCTCGTAGAAACATTTCGGGTATTAATGTATGTATCTGTCATTATCGAACGAGCGAAGCGTAAACGAGGTCTTACAAACAACTTCTGGCTACTGGGACGTCTCGATAGATGTCTCTTTGATTTTGAGAGTTTGTTCGACGAAATTTAGTAACGTTTTTCTGATATTTATGAAATTTGTTTGGGTTGCAGGCGTTGCAGCAGAGCTACATCAAATTTGAGAGTTCGTTTATGAACTGGATCGATCAAGGTGTTGTGGATTTAGAAGGCGAAAAAAAATCTTCATGAGTCTTGTTATATTGGTCAACTCGTCTGCAAGTAAATCGCGAGTTCTCAGTTCGAGGCGGACTACTACTACTTCGGTAATTTAATAGGTAAATTAAACATCTTACCCTCTTAGTGGACATACCTTTGACATTGAACTGGTAAACAGCTTGCGTCTTCTTGACTAGATCAGGTGACAGGCTCTTGCCAATAGCTGCGAACAACGTTGGGATCTGGCCTTCCGGCTTGCCCTCCTAAAACACATCATAGCACATATTAGCAATATTAATAATATTGTCTAATACTTAAGAATAAACTGTAACGTTGTTTTATTCGCCAAGGTTTGACACGATCGATTCTCGATTATAAAACGCGCCTAAAATTTACATACATTCACATAGTAAGTATGTGCTGTCTACTGTTACATAGCTTTATTACACGTCCACACCAAGCGAGCAAACGCAAAACTACATAAGGCGCAACACACACTTGAGTTCTACTACCATAGACAAAAAATAAGAATCAACTTCCGGCTGAAATGTATTTATGGGCTCCACACAAACATTCAGCCACCATAAACAAATTTCCGCTGTTGACTTTTGTCTATGGATAGCATAATTCCGTTAAAGTGAGTTTGGCGCCTAAAGTGACGCAAATAGCGGCTACAAGATAACAAAGTGCCTTGAAAATGTAATAATAAATAGCAACAGTTTCAGTGTTACCCGTTATCGCCTCAACCGAGCGGATTGAACAGTCTGTCGAGTACATTAGATAATGTTTTATAGCTAAGATTAAATACCTGGCAAACTCGATCGCTAATAAAACTTTAAAGGAGCAATTCTTTGATTATGCGACAAGTCAATAGTTTATCGCAATGCCAGAGAAGGCATGTAAGCTGCGATATCTTAATCCAGGCTATAAAATGTTTCATATCGAACTGTTAACGTGTATTTAACCAATGTCTCATATTTTAAAATTGCCTTGTTCATTAATTTGTGTGATAAAATTGTTTGCATATGACTACGACCCAACTTGTAAATTACAGGTCAAACTTTTGCTAGCCCTACTCTACTTTAACGACTTTGTATTTAGATTAGTATTAAATATTATAATATATTAGAAAATATATAATATACGCGCCAAAGGCAGCGATGAGGCCATATGCAGGTTTCATGTAAAAAACTTAGGAAAGAGGAAGAAAAGGTGATAGGGGTTAAAATAAATTATATATTAAGCATGCGTTTTATTATGAACTATACTAAAATATTGATCATTATTTTGGAAGATAGTCACACCTTTTTGGCGGCCTGTGCAGAAGGTGATCCGGGCACGTCCAAAAAGAAATCGGGTAACAGATTACTTATGTTACCTGCAAACAAATAGACGTTCCAATTTCAAAACTGTGCGGTTTTAAATTTTGACAAATACTGGACGAACACAAGAAGTATAATTTTTTTAACAAAAAAACAACCGACTTCACTTAGGATCTGCTATTCCAAGAGGAAGTGGCAGAGTTGCTGTAAAAAATAGTGAAATCACTATAAGTATGCCTATAAGAGCTGAAAAGTTCCCTCGATTTCTCCAGGATCCCATCATCAGATCTAGATCTGGTGACAATGGGACCAACTGTGAAGTTATACTCTTTCAAATAAAAAAATAATTTTCCAAATCGGTCCAGCCGTCGAATAATCGGTGAACATACATTAAAAAAAATAGCAAAAAAATTAAGATACTGACGAATTGAGAAATCTTGAAGTCGGTTGAAAAGCAAAGAGATATTACTTATTTACCTATGGTAAATAATATATCTCCTGCTTATATAAACAGATTATTACAATATACAAAACAGTGTATATTGATAATAAGCGCACATATGAGAGTATTCAAATAAAATTGTACCTAAAATAATAACTATAATAAAAGTTTTTCTGGCCTATCTTTTTTTAATAATCAGAAATTTCATGTCCTGTCTGGTTAAAAAAACACAAGCCACACGAGTGTATGTTACATTAGTCGTGTTAATAAATAACGGTAGAAAATAATTACGTGCACAGATGATGCTTATGTAGTTTCCAAAATTTCCTACATACGGCCCCACGCTTCACTCTTTATCATTTACAGAATCCGCAAAAGCTTTGACTATATTTGTAATGTTAGTATTAAGAATATAGAAATGAAAATGTTGTAAATGAACCCTATAAGTTTCTAACGGAATGTTTACACCGAGTTGATTAACGCCTTATCAATTATCATCGACCTCTATCATTGTCATTGTCTTCTATTGTATGTTTAAAGCTTTAGCCATAATGTACAGTCAGCATCAATAGTGTCTTCCTACACAAAGGCCGCAAAAATGTGTGATACGCTCTTATTTGTAGAGCCATAGGATAGAGGAGGATAGTGTATTTTTGCGGCCTTCGTGTAGGAAGATACTATTGATGCTGACTGTACTACAGCTGGGTCGCGTTTTATTATGTACATCTCCCACCGAACGATTTGAAGCTTCTGTACCGCAGTTACGTTTCATATTCTGATGGCAGCGAAATGATCGCTAGCATGCGCGGGCCCGTCGCGTGGCGCGGAGCTGTCATTCAAAAATGGAAACGTAATCCCTTACATAAACGGTAAAATTTCCTTAAGTTCTAATAAAACGCGCGCCGAATCGGCCCGTTCCGTGGGAAACATACATAAATCTATAATCTATAATGTCAGTTTTTGCGTCTCCTTTTAATGCAACGTTTGTAAAACGCGACGTTTGATTTAACCCCGGCCTTAGTCGCTAGCGAGTACGTAAACTAACTCACATTGCATCTTGCTCGCACCATCTTATCGGTACGAGCGAGATACACTGCTAGTGAGCTTACTAAGGCCGTGGTTAACTCATGGTAAGGGTACATGTCTTTGCTTGTTTCGACCCGGTGTAAACACGGCCTAATATTGACGGGTACCAACCTTCTCATACCGCACGGCCGAGGTATGGTACCGCCTGGCTGACTTCGTCATGACCGTGTGCTGTTTCATCGCCAGCGGGTGGTCAATGAACCCGTCCAGAAGGAGGTTATTGGCGTTTTCTGGGGTCAAAATTAACTACATTAAAATGGGCAAGTTTAAGTGGCAACGCGTTTATAGAAAATCGATTATTTCGGGCGGGTATTAAAACTCATAAAATATAGCTTTTTTAGTAGCGAGGGTACTAGCGTAAGAAAGAGACGGTATGATTCTCGATATCTATGCTTGAAGTAAAACAAACCCTGGCCAAACTATACTTATAAAATATCGTAGTTTGGTGTAGGGATGTCACGAAAGACGTTTCTGTCACATTCGCGAACGCGAATGAATTGCGAATATGAATACCGTAGAGTTTTAGAAAAACACAATCTTTGTCATAGGGTTTTATGTTTCCTTAGTTCAAAAACACAGAAAATTATATATGATGAGTCTATATTATTTATCATAATGAATCAAGTGATACCATCGTTTTCTCGTAATTTGTAAGCGCTGGAAAAAATTTGGAATTTTGGAATTAGCTCCATATAAAAAGTTGTTCAGTATGGCCTAGCAAATCACCTCGCACAATATGGTTATTGAAAAAACAACAAAGTATTCGAATATTTGCATTATACGAATGCGAATACGAATATTCGTGACACCCCTAGTTTGATACCATGGCTCTTGCGAGCAGTATAGTTAAAAAAGTATAATAGGGTAAGGCAGAAATACAATACTTACTGGGGTCGCATGCGTATGGGGTGAGATCAGTGACTCCTGCCTTCTTCACGACATCTTCGTCGATGGCGAAGTTGCCCGTGTAGGACTTGGGGTCCCTGTGCAAAAAGTATGTGTAGTCGACGTCGAAGATATGTTTACACTTTTGCACCTTACGCCATTGTAATAAGGTGCAAAAGTGTAAAAATATCTTTGACGTCGACTGTACATTGAAATAACATGTCGTCCTAACAGATCAAGAGTGTCCTAACACATAGTAAGAGTATAAAATGTGACGTTTTCAAGCAAAAAGGTACATCATTGTCGGTTGTTAATAGAGTTTATTTCTCAATTAATTATTATGGCAGCAATGCCTTATTGACAGCCAATAATGATGTACCTTTTAGTTGAAAACGGCACAAAGCTCCAACTTTTGGTTCAGGCTACCAGATGTTAAAATACATAACAATTTACTGTGCATTGCCCTGATAAGCCGAATTTTGGTACTCGATGAAGTAGGGTTGCATCTATGAGCATAATAGTTCTCGGGTCAGAGGTGTAGGGTTAGAACCAGTGGTAGTTATTTTTCTGACGTTCAAAAGTGCATTGTAGTGTGCCTTAATTGAAGAATAATTATATTCGAACGAGCGGGAGCGTAAGCGAAGCGAGTTCTTAGTTCTTACAAACAGATTCTGGCTACTGGAACGTCTCGGCATTTCGATGGCTTTTTGATTTTGAGAGTTTGTTCGACGATAACTTTAGTAACGTTTTTCCGGTTTTTATGAAATTTGTTGGGGTTCTAGCAGAGATACATAAAATTTGAAAGTTCGTATATGAGTAGTGGGCTGTCCATAAATTACGTCATCGATTTTGACCCCCCCCCCCCCCTCCCTAAAATCATCCAAAGATTATGCTTCGAATGGCCCCGTTTCCTTCTAAGGTCTGTCCACGATAAAAAGTGGTCAGCATTTAATAAAAAAATAAAATAAAATAAAAGACAACTGACATCTGTCACTTTGATTGTTAGATAGCGGGAAGAATAAACTATCGTTTAGGGCTATTTGTAGTTTATAAATTCGTAACATTTATAAAATGTCGTCTAGCCAACTGGACATCCGAAAAAAGATCGTGTACACCTACAACCAAAATGTCGGTATATCGCAAGGAAAGTTAGCCAAATTATTAAAAGTTCCGAAGTCAACCGTGCAAAAGGTATTGGCTAATTATCAGTCCAGATTGTCTGTGTCAAGAAAAGGTGGTTCGGGTAGAAAACGCGGTCCTGCTGATAAAACTAAGGCAAAAAAAGTAATCGAGCATTTTAAGAAGAATCCAACTCTCTCTGTCCGTGACGTCGCCAGAAAATGTAAGGTATCGAAATCGTATGTCCAAAAAATCAAGCAGCGTGCAGGTTTACGATCGTACAAGGCAACTACAGTTCCTAATCGCGATGCTACAAAGGATAAATTATGTAAAACCCGGGCTCGAAAGTTGTATACAAAATATTTGACGAAGTTTGGTTGTATTTTGATGGACGACGAAACATACGTAAAAGCAGATTTTAATCAATTACCAGGTTTGCAGTTCTATGTCGCAAATCAAAGAGGGAATGCCGATAAAAAATTTACAACAAAAAAACTTGATAAATTTGCAAAAAAATTCCTTGTCTGGCAAGCCATCTGTACATGTGGTCAAAAAAGCAAATCGTTTGTTACTACGGGTACGATTAACCAATCCATTTACACGAAAGAGTGTTTGAAAAAACGTTTATTGCCGTTTATAAGAAACCACACCGAGCCTGTCATATTCTGGCCTGATTTAGCGTCCTCACACTATACCAAATCTGTTTTAGAATGGTACACTGAAAATAATATCTCCTTTGTGCCGAAATTAGCAAATCCACCAAACTGCCCAGAACTCCGGCCGGTAGAGCATTATTGGGCAATAATGAAAAGAAAATTGAAAAATAGTGGTAAAATTGCTACAAATGAGCAACAGTTCAAAAGAATGTGGGATACGACATGTAAAAAGGTGAGGAGTGAGGTCAGGGCATTTTACCAGTGTTAATTTGTGAAACAAGAGGTTTATTAATTTTAAAGAACACTAATAAAACTTTAATTTAAATAGCCCATGAAATTGTTATTCTTAGTTTTTTTTCTAATTTGTCGTTATAACACCGACCACTTTTTTTCGTGGACAGGCTTTACGTTATGCTACCATCATCCGATGTCCGTACCCCCCCCCCCCCCCCCCCTATTTTGAAATGACGTAATTTATGAATAGCCCCAAGGATCAATCGCGAGCTCTCAGTTGGAGGCGGACTACTAGATTATCTAACTCACTGGCACAGCATGAAGTAAGCGGCGTCAGAAACGATCTCGGGTTTACGGCTCGTCGACACGTCGCCCGTCAGCATCTCGATAGCCGCCGTGGCAATGCCTGCGAGACAAAATTATAGTTAACCCAACGACGTCAAATCACAGGCAGGGAAAGTCATGCTGTCAGCGTCAGTGCGTGATATCACGTCAAAAATATAAACGAGTGCGCTCGTGTAAATTTTGCTCTGGCGTCAGTAGCACAATTTTTCTGTACGATGGTTGGCTGTCAAAGGGTTATGCGCTATGACATAGAGTAACTTATATAGTAGAGCAGCACAACCTAAGCACTTTTGGAAGCTAGTAACAAACAGCGTACTAGTGTACTACTAGTGCAGGTGACATTTCCTCTTACATTTTGGGTATCTGTAGGTCGCTTTCACGCAGATGGCGCGATTGACTTGAGCTTCAAAAAGTTCTTAGGTTGTACTGCTCTACTATATAACTTACCTAATGGCTATGACTATTTATTTTTAATTATCGTGTAAAATGTATAGTACTGACCGGTCATGGGCCAGAGCGCATTAACGCCGATGTTGAAGGGCTTGAACTCGTGGCTCATGCCCAGCACGCACATCGACATGCCGTACTTGGCCATCGTGTACGCCACGTGCGTCGAGAACCTGCGAACAAATTATTCATAAATAAACTACTCGTAGTTACGTTAGGTACTCGTACCTATGTAATATAATACAAGAGGTTTATGGAATAGAAGCTAGATCCCGCTTGATTAACACTTTCACGACCAGGCGAAAAATGACGTCCTACTTCAGAAACCGGGCGTGTATAGCTACGTACAAAACAACCCGCCCAGCGGGTTGACCGGCATCTGAGGAAAGTTTACGAGCGCCCACGAGGCGGGTTCTTGGTAGTGAATGTGTTAAAATAAAATGCTAAATTAAAATGTGAAACTAGTTGTTTACTATTTCGGTGGAATAAAAACCGCCTATTTTATTTTCCAAAAACGTATAGCAGAACGTTTAGTTGGAATACCAGCGTTTAGTAAATGAATTGTTTCACGTTCGCATCCTTTTATTTCGGCTAATTTTCATTTGGTATAGGTTAGGCCTTGGGTTTTCTGACCACCTGTCGCCGGCGGCCGGCGACCGACGCCATACAAACATCCGATCGAATACGATGTTTTGTATGGCGTCGGTCGCCGGCCGCCGGCGACGGGTGGTCAGAAAACCCAAGGCCTTAGGTTATTATGCTAAATAAAAATATGCAAAATGATATGGGAAATGAAATCTTCTTTTCCCTTTCCCATTAATTAGTTTCATTAATTAGCACGTCTCGGGGACCATAAAAACGCAAGTCTTAAAAGTTTAACATGGGCCAGAAACCTATATAAAGTGTATAGGAAATCCGAAGCTATGAGGAATGGGTAAGGTGAGTTCAGCCAAAACCAGACGCTGGGTAAAATCGGATGTTTCAAATTTACGCATATTGCGGGGACGTCATTTAGTTCTGGCAAGATGAAACGATACGTTACTTTTTATCGCACCTTTCTTCAGACCGCACTTGTTGCTCCTAACAAGTCGTGTGCGTAAATTTGAAATATCCGATTTTACCCAGTGTCCGATTTTAGTCGAACTCACTATACCTAATCTATATAAGTGACAATTACGTAACTACTTCGATTTTAAATTAAAAAAAAAACTGCATCTAAAAAAAGAAACAATGAAAATGCTAAATTGACAATTTGTCCATTCTCAATATGTGAATGTCACATTGTCTGTATGAACTTTGTTATTACAAAAAAAAACAATTTGAATGCAAAATAAGTAACACAGCTTATACAACAATGTTAACCTTTGCACAATGGTGACACCCTTTTTAACCCTTTAACGAGCCTATGGGTGTCAGAAATTGTGCAAAAATTGAACCATATCAAAATAATGGTAAAAAAAAAATCTGTCTGCTTAATAAAGGCTTAAAATTTACCCGCTTATTCATAAACATGTTTCAAACCTCATTTAACTAAATAATCGTTTGTCCTTATCTGTCACTGTTGTTGTTTTAGAAACAGACGGATATAAATTAACTAAAGGCCTGTTAAAAAAAACTAAACGTTTATTAACTTACCAGACGGCCTCAGGATAGTAAGCGAGCCAGCGGACGCCCCGTACACAAGTGGCGGAGCGTTGAGAGCGAGCTACGTGCCGTAGGAATGAACTGGAGAGAGGCCAAGACGGTTGCTCAGGACAGAAAGCCGTTGAAGGATCTTGTGCAGGTTCTATGCACCTCCGGGGTGCCTTAGGAACAACAACAACTCACCAGAAGGGGTTCATGTTGAGCGGCGGGGACAGGTTGAGGATGTGCGCGTGGTTGCTGTTCTTGAGGTGCGGCAAGCAGAGCTTTGACCTGGAAATGTGCATTTGTGGACGAGTTTAGTGAAAGGGCCCAGTGACGATTCACATGAACACTTCATTATCATTATCACTAATAGATAGCTCCATATCAACAAAAAACTTTTTTTTTTTCGTACTAACGCGGCTGAATCTATTTGGCGATGACCAAAAAAAAACAGTAAATTGACCACCGCATTTGAAAAGTAAAAGCGAAAAAGGTCAAAATTGCTTTAGTACAGAACCCACTGGATAATAACTTAACTCCAAGCACCCTGTATAATCATGCCGACGAAATGTCAAATGACAGCTACAAACAGTTAAACTTCACGGTGACATTTTTGACACCATCATCAGTTGTTCACTCTGTCAGAAAATCATGACATCATATCCTTAAATACCGTTTAGGAACTTGTTCCTATCCCTCGCTAAACGCATGGCTTCGAGCAGTTTTAATTCCATGTATGCAGTCATTTGGGCACAGTGCACACCGTCTATCAGAAAAGTCTGAAGTATGTGATCCTGGCATATAGTCGATAACCAGCGACTTTTTAGAAGCCGTCCAATTTTGGACTAAATCCAATAGAACATACAGTACAGTACAACAAAAATGTGGTCTACCACCCTACGGTTGAGGTTCGTTTAAACGTCATAAGACAACAAGGTCGTGCATGTTTTAAACTCCATTAGAAAACTCAACCTTAGCGATTGATAGATCTCGCAGAAACTTTTGTCAAAACTGGTAGACCACTTTCTTGGCGCTCTGTACATTCCAACTTGTTTACGAAACAAAATTGTAAATAACTCACGCCAAAAAGGTGCCCCTTGTGTTGATGCTGTGCATGAGGTCGTATCTCTTCATGTCCGTGTTGGGTGTGTCCGTGAGCGAGATGGCAGACGCATTGTTGATGAGAATATCAATGCCGTTGAACTGAAAGAGAACATTCCTCATAAGTTTACTTATTCAGTTAGGCAGGAATCGAACCAGCGTCTTCAGCTTTCACGGCAGACATCCTAGACCCTGGCAACTGGGGTCACAGTGGCACTGGTCAAATTTCTTGTTGTTTATGCAATCTTTGTTAATAATTTGGCGCATTTGGCCAATTGTCTAAGGCAGTGTTTTTCAAAGTGTGGGTCCCGACCCCCAGCACTTATCCAAGGGGGTCGCGAAATTCAGATTCGAGAGGCGCATGCCTTCATGACTATTCTTCCTAAATAATTTTACATATACATACATACATATACATTATGTATTGAATGATTAGAAAATATTTTTTTTTTCATTCAGTGCGAAGAATGAGCTTGTTTGGCTTCCACTAATTTGTGAAAACGGATTTCCTGCAGCGATATACATTTTAGGGTAGCCAAAGTGGAATCAAACTGCATTTTTTAAATTTTGTCCATAATTCAATCCATACAAATATTATAAATTTTAAGCTTGAAAAGGTAACAGACGGACAGCCATACTTTGTAGAAATGGGGTTTCGGGGGTCGCGAAAATTTTTTGATGGTTTATAAGGGCCGCGACACCAGAAAGTTTGAAAAACACTGATCTAAGGTAACACAGTATGTAGTTGTAAGTTTATAATTAAAATAGTAGTGTGTCTGTCTTGGAGGAGTTAGGCGCGCAAAGTAGGTGCTAGACATAGAGTTGCTACCCATACTACAATGCAATATGCGGTAGTGTCTACATCAAACAAACAAATCAAAATATTTATTATATTAATATAATTTGATTTGTTCTCTACCTAGAAATTATATTAGTTAAGAGTTCAGTTAGACAATGTGGCAGGTTATCCACTGATTTGGATGTTCAAATTAAAGGCCACAAGTCTTGTGTCATCTGAAGACAAGAACCCATGGAAGTATGTAACCAAGAACATAAAAATATCTTGCAACAGCCTGACACAAAATTCAGCATAGAAAAACCAGAAAAATAAGAACTATGAATATATAGGTACACTGTAAAAATGTATCATCAATGTATGACCAAAAAATATCAACAGTATTATTTTATTGAAGTATACGAGTATCAGTGTTTCAGAGTGCTTTAGAGATTTTATATAATCTTTCAGAATGCACGAAAATGTTCATAATAATCTGATACCTGATCTGAATTGTTGAAGGCCATTATACTCTGAAATGAAACAATTATGTGGCTATTTTTAAACTTTATCCTATTATTGCAATTAGGTTTAAAGTGGTCATGTTTATGATGATATAATAAGAATAATAACTAGAGAGCGGATTTGAAGTAGCGATCTCAATATTAATATGGATATGACTAGTGCAATTCATTTTTCATTTTTTTGAGTCGTAATAAAAACTTTACTATGCATTGTGCAGAAGAAATATTAAAGAAGAAATATTAACAAAAATTACAAACAATGTTTTTATTTATCATCATAATTATTGCCCAATATTTATAAAACCTTCCAAAAAGGTTTTTACTTTTTTGTTTCAATGGGAGTTTCTACAGCTGGCGCACCACCTCGCGAGGAAATTGAAGCGCGCGGGAGCTCGGCTATTGTGGACGTGCCTCGCCCCAGGCATTGCGGTCGCGCGTGCGTTTGCCTCGGCCAAGGCACGTCCACACTAGTCAAGCTGCCGCGCGCGGCAATTTCCTCGCGAGGCGGTGCGCCAGGTGTAGACACGCCTATTAAGTTACATTATTTTTGTGTGTAGGAACACACATTATTATACAAGTCATATCCACATTAATATTGAGATTGCTACTTCAAATCTGCTCTCTAATAATAACACTTCAGGGAAGGGTAGTCAAGCTGACATCAATCATCATAATTATGATCTATAAATACCTACCAGTATTCTATTGCAGTATTAAACACTATACATAACAACAATAACACCTGTCGTAGCACGAATCTGAAGTTTAGTACAATGTGAAACGAGGATGCCTTCACCAAATGCTACATTTTCATGTAGACTGTCACAAATAATCATGAAAATACCTTCTTAATAGCCTCATCTATGGCTTTCTGCACCGCTTTCTCATCCCTGACATCCACAATGCATGGCAGAGCCTTACCACCCAAGGCCTCGACTGAAAAAAAATGTTTATTAATTGCATTTCAGATATCGAATTAATGATGATAATGTTAGATAGTGATAACAAAATCTAAAAAGTAATGATAGCATAAGTTTCAACCTGTCTCTACCCTGTTAGGAGATAAGAGATCTTTATTGCATTTCCAGGTACTTAAGGCGGCCACCGACTATCAGTCCGCCTGCAGTCCGTCTGACGATCTTGGTCTGTCAGTTTGAACATAAATTAGCCGGCTCCGAACATCTGACGGGCCAATATCGTCAGGCGGACTGCAGGTGGACTGATAGTCGGTGGCCGCCCTTATGCTAGGGTACAGTACTTGGACCCTCATAGGGTATAGCAACAGTAGTTTTTATAATATCTACCTACCTAATTATACACATACTTATAGGTTGCTAAGTGAAGGTAGGTAAAAATCAGAGCTAAACTTAGTTTCAATATAAGTATGTGGATTTTAAATCCCACCTCAAAATCAAATATTATTATCATATATATAATAATGATGTTTCATTAAGAACTAAGAACCTCAAAATATCAATAAGAACATATTTCAAAACTAAATTATCAATAAATACTGAAATTTCAAAAGATGAATAACAATTGGTTGATATTCTTCATAAACATAAATAAAACGCTATGATAATATTACTTGGCGAAGTATCAACGCGCCCCACAGTTACAGTGCAAAGTCCAAAGTAACAGAAAAAATAAACTTCCAGCAAAATCTTGTTTGTGAATGTTTTTATCAGCATACATTTAAAGCTAGTAACTTTTATTACTTCTTGTAACAAAGGAGAGCTGTTTATAGTCTTACTTTCCTCGGCAGCGGTGTAAATAGTGCCCGGTAGCTTGGGATGAGGTTCAGCGGTTTTTGCCGCGACCACCACATTGGCACCATCCTTGGCTGCCTTGAGAGCGATGGCCTTGCCAATACCACGGGAAGCACCCGTTATGAACAGCGTACGACCCGCTAGTTTCCTAAAAATTTAACGATTAGAAGAAAGTAGAACGCCAACGTCAATACAGATTGTTTTCCATTATTTTACTTACCCCGTGTTAGCTACCAAACTCATTATGTTAGTGTTGCCTTGAACCTTTTACAACTAAAGTATTATGTCGCAGATTAAGGTATTATATAGCAGGTTTACTGATAAAATAATTTGACTGTGCCGAGTCCGACAAATTTAGTTTAGTATTGAAAAATGATCGGACTGAAGTGAAGATAGTGACAAACGGTTACGTTACGTCAAAAACAAATATGACGTTGTCAGCTGTCAAACTATTTTGATGACGTTGAAAACCGTTCCAAAACGTGTATTTTTTACTAACAGGCTTTGTGTTTGCGATTTATGTTGCAGTACGTTTAAATACTTGTTTGCATTCTGATATGGGTCGCGTTTTATAAAGTTACAATTTACAATTTCGCTTTTTGCCTCTCTTTCTATCCAATGTGTGCTAGAAAGAGAGGCAAACAGCGAAATTGTAAATTGTAACTTTATAAAACGCGACCCTGAAGTTAGGCGTAGGTATACAGGGAAATTGTAGCTTTATAAAACTCAAAACTGGCCTCTGGTGTTTTGAAATTAATCGCACCCTGTAATACTGGCCTCAGAATGCATGTTCAGTGCTACACTTACGCGAAATTCCAGCATTTGAACCGTTCATGCTTTTTTTATGGCGACGATGGCGACAGTTTGAAGGTAGGTACAGGCAGCAGCAGAAGTAGCTAAGCGGGTAGGGTTTTCAAAATGACTTACACACGTTAATAAAGTCGTGTCCAGCTCATTTTGATTTGAACACCCTACCCGCTTAGTTACTTTTGTTGCTGACTGTACTAAATAAATAAAGTTATTATTATTAGGAGCCTGTAATGTTCCGCTGCTGGACAAAGGCCTTCCTCCGATTTTTTCAACCCTCTCGATTCTGTGCAGCATTCGGCCATTTCTTTAAAAAGGAGTCTAACTCATCGCGCCATCGTCGACGAGGTCTGCCAGATCCGTTTTGAGCTCGCTCGGTGGCGATCTTGGCCCACAGCTCGCTCGGCATGCGGCAGACACGACCAGCCCAGTCCCACTTCAGCTTGGCCGCTTTCCGAGCTACGTCGACAATTTGTGTTTGGAAGCGCACTGTAGTGTTCCGGATATGATCCATTGATTTTACACCTAATATGCTAAGTTCGGACCTCTGAGATGCTGTCAAAGACCAAGTCTGTGTACCGTAGGTGAGAATTGGAAGTATACACATATCAATGAGCCTCCGCTTAAGTGAAAGTGGAAGATCATCTTTCATTAGATGTTTCATGAAGCAATAGCTTCTCCAGGCGTTTTCAGTCTTTCAACTTCCTTCTGTTGACGCGCTTGAAAGGAGACTAGTTGGCCCAAGTAGGTAAAGGTACTTATGGACATATGCAATTTAAGTTAATTTGATTTGGGATACAATCTGGGCTAAGGATTTTTTTAAATAAAACATGGCAAAAGATTTGAATTACATTTATTTTTGTGCATCACGTTAAACTCCAACTTCTCTAAGTTCTAACGTACACTCAGGACCTAAAAAAGTTCTTTATCAGTATTACACGTAGTTTAACCACAAATACTCTTATTTTACATGGATTATATCCAGTGGAGGCAGCAACTGAATATAGTTTATAAAGTTTTAAGAGATAAACAAGACAAAAGGAAACTTAATGTCAATACTGATATCATGACGATATTACATGTGATAAATAGAAAATAGATATGATATGAGCGTTGTCTCCAAGCGTATGCTATCATTTTTACACAGTTTTATTTAGCTCGACCCCGTATATTTGTTTTTTTGTTTTTTTTTAAGTCATTATTTGCATCAAATCTTTTAAGTTAAATTTCAACCACTTCTCGGTGTCTGATTGAGCTGAAATTTGGTGTACTTCCGTAGTTTAAATGAAAATGCTACTAGAGTCAGCAATAAAACTGTGTACAAAAAAAATTTGGGAGTTACTTTGTATTTATGGATATGCAGAGCGTTTCTACTGTTTCGATTGGAGTTCATGTCTTTTATTCTAAGTTTGTCTTGTTTTTACATCAATAGAGTAAGGCTATGTATGTCGGAATTGCAGGAATTATAACAATCGGGCTTAAAAATTATAACTAAAATACAAATTGAAATATGTTGGTGTTTAAATCTGGTAAAGGACTTTCGATCTCAAGTGTACACCATACCGCGGCAGACGGGTGAATATAATAATCTAAAATAAATCTATTATATTTCTCATAAGACATTTAAGTTAGGCTTCGTAATTACAACAATTGCAATCTTTCTCAAGTATGGCTCGAATCATTGATAATATTTAATTCATTTATATTATATCTATTTCACAATCTTTCATTACACATTTAGTATTGTACACAATGGCTAACTACAAAAATATACATTTCCCATAGAAACAAAACGTACCTACTTAGGTACTAATTTATTTGAGTATTTATTCCATTATAATTCTACAAATTGCCCTGAAAATAAAACATATTTATGGCTATATAAAATTAATATTTAAAAGAATACTTCGTTAGAGATCTATGGGTGAATAAGCCTAAAGAAATATTTTAAGAACATAATTGTTATGTTATCTTGCCTGATTTCGATTTGCCGATGACTCCGTATCACATTGCCACAATTAACAAGTATTTTATGGTGCGTAATTACGTAGGTTTTTTTTGGGTAAATGTCCAAAAACGTCCAAATAAACATTTACAAGGTTATTACCTTATATATGTATAGGTATGTTATGTACCTATTTTTTTTAAGGTACAGGTACCTCAAAAATAGCTGAATATGCACTCTATAGCCTTAACAATAGAGACGTTGTTCAGATATTTGTGACCACATTGGCCGCTCCGATATATTTGATGGCGACTGACTAAGTACTATGTATTCGAATCATGCATATTTTTTTATGTGTGTAAATATGACTGTAAAAATAAATTATAAATATAAATTAGGTAAGTATGCTCTACTTTTATTCTGTGTAGGTACTACCTACTGTACTGTTCTATTTTATTCATGTGTGCAATAAATAATATTTGATTTTAAGCTGACATGGTCATTAACATTACAGTCGCCATCAGATATATCGGAGTGGCCAAGGTGGTCACAAATATCTGAACAACGCCTTTATTGTCAAGGCGATAAGGTGCTTGTTCAGATATTTTTGAGTACCGTGGCCGCTCCGATATATTTGATGGCGACTGTACACAAACTATTTAAAACTCGCATATACAACTCGCGAAAACAAAATATACATGGAAAATATTTTTTGTAAAGATTATTTGTATACAAATTGTGTAAAGTAGTGGTTTTATCTGCATCAGGCAAGGCAAATTATTGAACATATTAAATAAATATGGATACACACATTTATGAACTGGCATGCCACCTATCATACACATAATTTATTAATTATCGCATTATCAAAAACTCTGTAAAAAAGAAAAAAAACGTAAGTAGCTAGATACCTATTTTTTATTTAGTAGAGGTAAACATTTTTATACAAAACCTTGAAATCATAAAAAAATAGTTGAGGACCAATAATCAAAATTCAGAGTATTTTAAAAATTCGAAGAATTTTACAAGATTTTTAAGCAGGAATATTGCGGCTTCGTAAAGTTTTCAATACTTTTTTATTGTGAATTATGAGTCGTACCAAAATACATATTCTTCACCCTGTTTTCCTACGTGATATGACTTCTATGTTGTTCAAATTAACCAGGCACTTAGATATATAGTTCGTATTTGTAGCTAACTTCGGACTATTTAAACTCTTTCTTTGGACTAATCTAAAGTTAGCTGCTCAAAATTCTCAAATATTACTTGGTGGCCTCTACAATCGGTGCAATTTTGACACAAAACTCGCGCGCGATTTCGAGACATTGCCGTCTAGGTAGGTGCAACGAAATCAATCGATGGATCAACCGCAATGTATTAAAAATCGCAGGTGACTAGTCGCTTACGTTTGTAGAGGCCTTTACATGGATTTAATCATAAAGCTCTATACTCTGGAGGAGCCATCGCCTCATCTTTCCAAACAAAAAAGTCTGCCAAAACTTGAGGGGGGCGAGGTAGCACACATATAAAATCTGTGCACACAAATGCAAAACTATCTCTCATTTCTACGTACCCATACTAAAGAAAAACCTCAACACTGATTTAAATTTTCACACTGATGCAAATAGTCGTAATATAAAACAAGTGCGTACACGATATCCTACAATGGTTGTAGATGTAATCGAATCGGAATAATAGAGCGGGGCATGTTGCTAGAGAATATCGATATCGATATATTTTTTTGAAATGTCGTAGATGGCGCCACTTTACATACGTATAGAATCATTTCGTAAATTTATCGAAATGGAATATATAGCTAATACTGTGACTTTGGTGATATACAGTGGCATTGGTGAACCTCGTTTCCAACTACAACAATAGCCATCTTCAATTGTGGGAATGGCATATTTAAAAAAAAGTTGACCTGCAGAAAATTTGTTTTCCCAAATATTTATCTTAGGCTAACCCCACACTAGCGTCTTTCGAACGTCGATGTCGCCCGAGCGCCCGCGCAGCAACTTATGCCAACAGCTTTGTACACAACAGTCACTACATCAGTTGTCGTTTAGTTAAGACCATATGACTTATTTATTTACATCAGCATAGGAGGTGTGAATTACCATTACCTACCATTCAAAAAACATAGTATATGTTGGTTTGGTGGTGCGGCCAGATCTCTGCACTCTTTCCGTCTTCACGGTACAATGGCGAAAACAGCGAGGAGATGTGAACTCGGACTAGCGGATTAACATACATTAATCATTAATTGATATATTTTTGGATTGATGTAATGATTAAATGAAATATCGCAATATATCGAGCATTGCACAGCACTAGATATGAAAGGAATATTATGTCCATGCAAACTTCAAAACACTAGACCGATAGGTAGGTAGTCGACTTTACGGATGTTAACACATGGTTCAATATCGTATGAACTCATTATGAAGTCCATACAAATGTACAAATGTATCATATTTGCTTGCATTTTCATACTAATTACAGTAGGCTGTCGACCTTAGGTTTTGAAATATGGTAAGTGTCAAACGTCACAATGTTCAAACCAATTAAGTATTTCTAGACTTGAAAATTACACGATCTACACGTTTGTCCAACACCCTTCTCTGTCATACCTATTGAAATTTTAATAAGACCATCTCGTTCAATCTTAGTATTATTATTATCTGGACACCTCTATAGGTACTATCACTAGGTCAAAATGGTTTCCGAATAAAAATCGATTGACTTTAAATCTATTCTGTAAACGACTCTTGATTTCTAATTTTGATAAAAACGTTTATTATAAACATAATGGTAATTAAATCAAAATTATACTACATGTGAAAGGATATTCCATCTTTTTGCAAACTAGATGTAATTGTAGACCTTTTGCATCCAAAAACAGCACATAATGGCATTTTCACGGAGCTTGTACTCAACTGTCAGCGATGGTTGAAATGCGTGTAATCGATTTTTGAAATAGTTTTTATAAACCTATTAGATTTTCCTGCTAATAACGTTGACAGAGGGGAAATGTACCTAAGCTTACTCCAGTATAGAGCTTTATGGATTTAATGGATTGTAACTTGTGTGTCGTTCGAAAACAAGTAATTGTAATTTATAATACGATCATCACAATTATTTTTAAATTTACCAATAGGGTTCGGTGTGATTTCAAAAATAAAGAGCACACATCACTACCCTAACTAGTGAAGTCACAGAATCACACACTATTGTACCTTATGTCCTAATATAAGATTTGTTAAATATAACGACAAGAGATTGAAATTGATCTAAATCTGTGAGGTATAATTTGGGCAGCCATTTGTATCATTAGATTTTTTTTTACGTTTTTAAAGTGATGATGGATTTTTTTAAACACTTTCTGGCGATACGACTGGCCCAACTATATTTTGGAAAGCGATAAAGCTACGCCGGTCTAGATCTAGGTACCGAAACTTTGAAAAAAGAGCGGCATATCCCGTTACAGTGAGAAGCACCATAAATTCTGTAAACACACTAAAGCACTCACAACTTTTACTTACCTATTATTAAAGCATCAACAAAAATAATTGGCACCAGAAATCAACTTAACGCTAAGTAATTATTTATTTAAAAATATAAAAGTCCATAGACACGCTTTTTAAAAACAAACTCTAAATGAACGCTGGCTGCTTGGCAGAATGTTGTAGCGCGGCTAGCACATCATGCTTAAGTCGGACGTATAATCTGCCTTTTCGCCACGGGTTTTGGAGTTGCAACGGTCTAAAGTCGTCTCGGAGGCATCTTTCTCTGGCTCCTATGACGGCTACTAGGCAGAAGTCTTGTAGTTTCTCGGGGCCGTAGACAGGGCCGGACTTGCCCTTGAGGACGGCGGCCATGTTGAGCTGTTTGACGACGAGGTCGATGACCTCGCGGGCGGAGGTGCGGGGGGTGACGTGGAGCTTGAGCGAGGTGCCGGCTGCTAGACCGGTCTCGTACGCGGCAAACACCTAAAATAATAGAATATGGCGATTGGAAACCAGATTGGAACACAGAGATAAATGATAGCCAGTAAATTTTTATGTTTTTATTGCGCCACTGGCCGCTTTACATCGCGTAAAGTTTAAAAAAATCCATCATCAGACAAGCATTCAGATAGGGTTTACCCAATATTGCGTGCTAAAAAAAAACACGGCGAAAGTGTAAGAGTTGAAAACAAAAAAAAAATCCCTCAAAATATCATAAAATAAGTCGAGAACAAGCGTAAAGCGAAATTCACCCTTAAATTAATGTGTCTTGAAAATATCGCATGGGACTTGAAATTTGAAATATACTACTATTAATCATATACTATCATATATCCCCAAAACCTGCAGTACCTTTAAAAAAATAGGTACCATTTTCATTCGGGTGAATTTGTCTAATAGCCCATCAGCTGTTCTATCAGCCATTTAATTAAGTCTTAATATTGTTTTAGGGACAACCTGTATAGTAAATAATAATTATAACTAACCTGGAGAATCCCCGGTTGGTCCGGCGGCCGCTCGTCCTCGACCCTATTCTCGTCAGTCTTAGGAACCTTATTGTGGTACTCCTCCTCCTGAGCCTCCAACAGCGTCTGCCGTTTCACACACCCCGACTTGTTGGGGAACAAATCCTGCCCCGTGTCGGCAAACTCTACATCCGTCGACTTCACGTTGGTCATGCTTTTAGACGCGATCACGTGTTGAGTCCGGTGTTTTAGTTGCGGACGGATTTTCATAGGAATCGTGGTTAAAGGACAGCTTTGGCTTTCGGAATCGCTTGATAAGCTCTGGGCTGATTCAGAGGCGATTCCTTTAGCTCGCACGCTGATCATGCTTCCAGGGTAGTAGCCTTTTACTTGGAGTAGAGGGCTCGAAGTTGTGGACATGCTTGTGTTAATACTGTTGGGTCGCGGTTTGGGTTCATTGTCTTGTAAGACGAGGGTGTCTTCGCTTCGGGAGGGTGGTAATCGATTGCTGCATGTACTATGTGAGCTTGGAGATTTCACGTCGAATTGAGAGTTACTGCTCATGAAATTGTTGCTTACGCTGGATTGCGTGTACTGGGAATCGGCGCTGCCTTTTCTTGAGAAATTTGGTTCTGCGTTGAGATACTGCGAAGTGCTTAAATTAAGAGTAGAGACAGAAGTTTGTCGTGGGGCTAGACTGAGTTGTTGTTCTGACTTGCTGAACTCTGGGTGTAGATTAGTGTGGTTTCCGTTGCCAGCCGGTCCGGGCCAGGAGCCCCTTCCTGGGGAAGTTTTATTAATCTTCCCGTCTCTGGACGGTATTTGTAGGAAGTCTACCTTCATGATGTTTTCGCTGTTTTCCTGGTCGGATCCATCGACGCTGGTTTGCGTCGGCATTCTGTCTATGACGTATTTGAGCAATATGCCGGAGCTAGGGGCAGCCTTGTCTTTGTCTCTTGCGAAACCGATCAGGTCCATGAGCCATCGTTCCGCCTTCCATATAGTATTCAGGTTATTTTGGAGATCTTCTAGCTTGGTTAGTCGCTCTTTGGCTGTTTGTAGTTCAGTGCAGGAGAAGGCTTCTCGATGCGAATGAGCGGCTAAAGCCACATCTAATTCCAAAACGCAGCTAAGTTTAGAGTATTTGTTTAATATATTAGTATGGTACGTCTGAAGATGTATCATTTCGAATGCTTGTATCGGTAGGCTGAGCAAATCACCTTTCTGTAGCAGTATTTCTTTTTGTCCAGGGACTGAGCAGGCTTGCTCCGCGGGAGGACATAGCATGATGAAACTGACATCGCTATTAAGCTCAATGACCTCTAGGTCGTAGATTCGGTGGGTAATAGCAGTTTCTAAAGAGATGTCCATTTCCTTGAACAGCCGGCGGGAGGCGGACGCGATCTGGTCGAGGAACATCTCTTGAGATTCGGAAGGTTTCTCCTGGCTGCCCATGGCTACGAGGGTGGGGATCGCTTGAGGGTCTTCTGATGATGGGTTGCCGGCTTGCGTTTTTAGGAAGTCCCATTCTTCACTGTAAACAAAATAAAAATATAATTTAATATAAATAGTAGGATGATGATCAGGATGATACATTGAGAGATTATAAACAGCAAGAAAAAAATCTATGATTAAATCGGCGAATCATTTACAACGAGTAGTCCAACTTCGAACAAAAAAAAAACTGAACGGGCCGCAGGCAAAAAAACAACTGACGACGCGAGTGACACGACCGAATTAGACACGATTAGACATGACAAAATAAGGGGTGTGCTAAGTCCGAAGTTTCAATTGCGAACGTGAATTTTTATTTGTTCGTAGATGGGTTACTGGTCTAATAGACCACCTTCCTTATACTGTGGTTGGCATTGGCAGTAAGGGGTCAGGTCGTTACGAAAGAGTACGCTTTAAGAACTTATTTAAAAAATTATCTGCCACCTGTCAGTTTGCCAAGAGTTTTCATAATATCTAGCCATTAGTTTCAAATAATGTAGGCAGATGATAATGGAAGTATACTCACGCGGACACATGCGGGTTGTCGCGCACGCGCGTGTGCGGCGGCACGTTGGGCGTGCGCGCGGGCGCCACGATGCGCACCACCTCCACTGACGACTGAAGTTTCAGGTAGCCTAGGTATAGGCCGCGGGGCAGCTGGACGCGGGAAACCTGGGGATTCCACATTTTATGTCAATACATCGTTCATGGATTTATATAGAAGATCGGCTATTTGAATGGAGTGGCTAAAAATTTGCAAAGACCGTGGTAATGGTAATGGAATCCAACAAGGGTTGCGACCGTAGAGGGTCAGAGACTTTGACACAAAGTTGAAGTGCCCAGCGGGAGTTGAGCGCCGACACGGACTTGGCGGACTTGACGCTGTTCACGCACGACAGAACCACGGCGCCGTGCGAGTCTCGCAGCGACTTGTGGTACAGATAGTATTGACTAGTCACTATTAACTTAAATACCTGGTGGTACGCGATCTGTTCATGCACAGACGCCATCAGCAGCTCCCCGATAGTGTTGTCCTCGCTCAAAACGCGCCGCCTGAGCCGCGACACTGGCGCCCAGCGGGAGTTGAGCGCCGACACGGACTTGGCGGACTTGACGCTGTTCACGCACGACAGCACCACGGTGCCGTGCGAGTCTCGCAGCGGCTTGTGGTATAATTGACCTGCAATTATTATGATAAATGTTATGAGAACACAGTTATCGGGCATAGAGCATAGGAGTTGTACGGTGTAATGTTTATGTTTACCTAGATCCTGGATGCAGAGCGCGGACTGCATCTGAGCACACGCGGTGAGCAGCTTCAGTCGGAAGTGGATGGACGAAGACGTGTGCTTCTCCATGTCGGAGCGGAGCGCCTTCACGTCATCCCATGCACATGATACCTGCAATTATAATGTTGTGATTTAGAGTAGTGATTTAGGACAAGAGTTTCTGCAAGGGGAATGAACTGAGCAGAATTACTTCAAATAAGACGGCCACCGACTCAAAAAACACGCCATAATGCTTCTGACATTTAGGCGGCACGAGGTCATGTAGATCTGCCATAACTCTATCCCATCTCCCTAAAACTTCTTTTGAAGAGATCGCTTTTTAGCGGAGACCGCCTGTTGTTACCTAATTTTAAGTTTATTCTTGCTACAATCTGTTATGATTGGCACTTACTTTCATAAGCCAGTGAAAGTCCGTATAGATACATGTAGGGTAGGTCTCGTCGACTTCAATAACCGGTAGGAACTCTTCGCTCGTCACTAGCACCTTGTCTTCGTGGTATAGAATGCACGCCAAATACACGCCCCTGAAAAAGCAAAATGTCTTGAGATTTGAACAAAAGGAAATTGTGATAGTTTGGTGATAGGGACAATCAAATTAATGCCTACATGCTTGTTATTTTTTAAATCGTTTTCGCTAGGATCGGTAAACAGAAGTGACACATTCGCAAGGTAGAAAGAAGACGATTGGACAACAATGCATGTTTCTTCCTAAACTTGAAAATGTGCTTGATAGACCGTAGAACAATAGCAAACTGAACTCCGTTAGCAAGTAAACTTCTTTTTCTTTTTCACCCCTTTGTATAGCTAAGTAGTTGTATTGTACCTTCTTAGATTCTTCTGGAACTTGCTAGCAGCGGTGAACAGCTGCCGTATGGTTGCGGTCTTCTTGCGCGGTAGCCGCGGCGGCGCCGTGACCGGGCGCTGGCGGGCGCCCGCCGCCGCCGCCGACAGCGCCTCCAGGGCGGCGGCCGCGCCCGCCGTGTCGCCGCGCAGGGCTCGCGTTGAGACATCGCGCCAACCTTAAAGAGCAAATGAATTTCCTTCTTTAGTTTTTAAAGGTTATATATATGTTCATGGAGATGGAAGAAGCTACCAGCCTTATTACCTAAGTGATAATGAGCGGAGTATGTTGTTAGTTATGGCCGCGTAGGCTATAAAGTTTCTTGAGTGGTGTGGGTCAGGCCGTAGTTTTTGCCACAAATAGCGCAAAGGTGACGTAAAATATTCTAGGATTCGGTCGCGCAGAGTGACGCAAAATAGTTGAGTCGGTCGCGCAGAGTGACGCAAAATAGTTAAGGTTTGCGCATACATTGTATGATTTTGACATAATATATTTTAAATACCATTCGATTGTTAACCGAGGGATGGAAAGAACCCACCACAGCCGATATATTTTGGCGCTCATAGTTAGGTACAAAAAAAACACGATTTGGTATGATAAGGTTACATTTTTAATCACTGCAGACAAAAGGCTGAGCGGTCCACCAAATGGAACTATAGAAACATGTCAAATTGCCAAATACTAAGAGATTCCATAGGATTTGACTGAAAACGTCACTTTCAAATAGTTCCATGGTGATCCACGGTTCCATTTGGTTGATTTTATATAGAAAACTTACACCCGGAAACCGCAAACCTATGTGTGCATGAACCTTTATTCGGTAGCGCAATATCACTGGTATCGCAAAGTGGCATAATGGCGACCGTGGCGCAAAGAAAATCTATAATAACTCTATGAATAAGCTCCTTTTTTTTAGTTAAAATAACCTAGGAAGATTACACACGCCTTACTTAATAGTGCACAATAACAATGACAGACATTAATTTAAAACTTATCTTGAAATCTCAAAAAATGCACGCCGCGAAAAATGTGACACTTTTCACTCCGAACAAAGTTTACATCGGTCTGACAAAAATATAGCCGCTGCCGCCTTATTGACCATAGACAAAGCTGCTTTGGTGTTGCCACTATTCAGAACACAAATACTACCAAAGCTTAAAGGCCACAAAACGGGCATGATGGTTGCGCAAAAAATAGCGCAGAGAAATGGCTGTTTTCGTTTTTTTTATTTAATGTACGAAAATTAATGTACTTTCTTAGGAAACACGAAACGATATTCAAAAGGGGGCTAGGTAACTATTATTTGATAACGTCAAATCAAACAGATCATGAAAATGTTGTCTTTTTTTTAATTTTAATGGATGCGCAAAGTGCACCCGACCGAAGCGGATTTGCATTTTTTATGAAAATTTCGTTGTTTTTATTTTTTAAAGTCGTATAACTTTGCAAATATATCAATTTATTTAAATATCTCCAGCGGCCGTGGGTAAACAGGTCTTCAGAAATACAATGCTGTGGTTAATTACTATATAAAATGATTACAGTAAAAAAAAAAAGTAGCGGACCGAAATCTGAACTTTTTTCGGCAAAAACTACGGCCTGACCCGTGTGGTAACGCCGCCTGCACATTAGTCGCGCAAGTACGTCCTGACAGTCTGTTTTTTCTTTTTAAATGTTTGTAAGAATGCTAGTCACGGTGCTTCTCGGAGTTGAACATGCTGGCGCACCCCAGCTCATAAGATTCTCGGCGGCGGCGTGGAAGAAATAATGCCGTCCCCACGTCAGACCAGCTGCTAGCACGTGGGTCACTCCTATCTGTCTGGTATCTGATTAACTGTAACTTACTGCTAGGCACGACGCTTCTCGGAGTAGAACACGCCGGTGCGCCCCAGCCCCTAAGATTGCCGGCGGCGGCGCGGAAGAAATAACGCCGTCCGCGCGTCAGCCCCGCCGCTAGCACGCGCGTGGCGCCGTGCACGGCGCAGGGCACCTCGCGGGTGCCACACACGTTGGAGAAGTCGGCGCGGGATGACCATTCCACTGTAACGTTTAAAATTCAGGTTATCTCGTGCCGACTAGAAAACTAACTGAAGTCAGTAGGTAGAAACAGTAAATTACAAACTGAAAATATAAATATATTTCATAAAAGAACTAAAAAATAGGGTGGGTTCGAACCAGGGTGTACTGCATGCGCACTAGACCGGTAGTCGGCAGTCATCATTCTCTTTCTAAATGCTAAGGAGCATTTGACCTCCTCTAAGGAAGAACAGTAGTTTGGTTTTCGTTTATGACCTCTAAATCTACAGTAAATCACGCGGATTTCACGAATGATCTATAAAGCAATATTTCCGCGGAACTAATGCGAGTGCCACAAAGTTAACTTTTGAGCTTTTTTGTGCTCTTTTTTTGGCATAATACCTATTGTGAATAAGTGGCGTTAAGTCAAGAGCATATTTTAGTGTCAAAAGAGCCGCAAATCTAATTACCTTTGTATTTAGTAATAGGTGGTTGTTCGCGCGTCAGCCTAGGATCACGCAGTCGGACAGCAACGGAGTGCGCGCCGCACACCTCTATGTCGGGCGGCGCCGGCGCCGATGGCACCCGTAGCGCCTGCCAGCCGTGTACTAGGCGCCTGGAAAACAAATGATAACGACCATTGACACCATTAAGATCCTACATCATCATATATACACCTGTGAATGTTTATCCTCCTTGTTAAACGGCAGAAAAATAAGCCCGGATTCTGAGCTGACCATCTTTAATTCAATCCAATGCAACCGAGAATAAAACCATTTATTTGGAGACCTTTGCAAAACGGATATGTCATAGTCATTCCTAGCGTTTATTCCGACTTTTTGCCACGGTTTAATTTTGTTAATCCTAGGCTCATGTCGAGAAACTAATCTAAATGGCGAAAGCTAGTTTAATTAATGTAATTGGCTAGTTTTTAGGAAAACAACTCACAATATTTTCCTTCACCGAAAATCGACAGGGGAAAAATCAAATAATGTAAGTTCCGAAAAACTTGAAACTCTAAACTAGTAGTCTTACCGCCAGGCTACCAGCATTTGACGTGTATGCTAATAGCTCTTCCACACTTAGTCACTTCGGGCCTATGATAAAGTTTAACATACAAGGCTTTTTTCTATGTACAGTCGCCATCAAATATATCGGAGCAGCCAAAGTACTTAAGAACATCTTAACATCTAGATATTTGTGACCACCTTGGTCGCTCCGATATATCTGATGGCGACTGTACAATCTCCCAATTTTAAAGACCAATAAATCATGCTTACTTGAGCGTCCGCACTCTCCTCTCCCAATGCTGTGCCTGCTTGTCCTTCTCGGAGCCCGCGCCCCCCGCGCACCCTGTCGTGTCCCCCTGTTTGCCTGCCGAAGACCTGCAAACAAAATCGTCAATAAGTAATTTTTCAACCGACTTTCGAAAGAGGCGGTTCTCAATTCGTCTGGGTCTTTGTTTTTGCTATGTTTATAACCATCGAGAATGCTTTTTTAAGGGGTACTTCACAATTAGTCCGATTGTCATCAGGTAATTTCACCGGTCAGGATCTAATTACGGCATCAGCAAATATTCGAGGAGAGGATGAAAAACCAAGTCTAACGTGCGTGCATTCGAGTTACACAGGGCGGTTCCACAACACGTAAGACCGCGAGCCATCCGGTTGCCTCTCGGTCACTGTAACTACGCGCCGTTGCTTTAACTAATAATTTGCTTTTAGAAAAGTGGAGTTCATAAGTGAATTTGTTTATTTTTTCTTTAAAATTACCGCTGTTAATACGTTGTAGTGGGTAAATCCTAGCATACAACGCATTTTCCGCGCTTGGCACGGTCATGAATTGGACGGAATAATTGGCACAGATTTTTACCTATACTGCAGATATGTATCATTAAATAAAAATAAGATACAATTCGTATGTGTGTTACATTCGAGAACATAGACATGTGTGTACCGTTTGTCCGGCTAATTTAATACAGCAAAATGAAATACAACTGAGCGCTTTTCCACTGAAAACCTATACGTGCCCAAACTTATCAAACGCTGTTAACGACTGACCAAACCCAATCAACTATTGACCTTTCTCTCTACCCACTTTAAATAGACGTATCTCCATACAAATCCCACACTGATACGACTTTTTGCTGTTGGACGGCAGCTTTGCTATGTAATCAAACTGTCCAAGGGTAAAATTGTTGGACTACACTTACAATTAGTACGGATTCGATTAACAAAGCTTCACAGAAATCTGTGAAAGTTTTGGCGACTTGGTTAAATCTTATTTTAAACGTCAGTCCATAGTTAACTCAGATAAAATAGATGGAAGTAATTTATATTCTATAAATTGATGTTTGAGTAGTTGTTGTTAAAATAGTCCCACAATATAAAGTTTGTGAGGATGGGTAGGTAAATGTATCTATGGATGTTTGTTACCTATTTATTTACCTATTGAAAAATTAAACTAAAATTTTAATTAACTATGCTATAATATACTGGTCATCACAAGATGCTCTTTACCCCAAAAATCATCCCCTTAGAGACCAAAATAGTTGAAAGTATATCAGAATACAAAAGACTGTAAGCGGAAAAAGTCGCGCTTAAACGCTAATATAAGTACATATTATGTATGTAAGGTTGGTAAGGAAATGTATTGGGATTGTAGTGTAAGCGATGTAAGTAACGGTTCCGGCCCCTAACTATAGTTATAGATCAAAGGAATTCCTATTTGGGGGACAATAAATAAGTTCCATTTGCTTTCCTGTCGCCTCTAACGGTAATATTTACCTAAATTGTACTAGGAGAGAGTTTTCCGTGACAGGATGTAAGGTGGTTTGTGTAAATAGGAATTGTGCTTATGGAATTTGACCTTTACGACATTGACGGGAGGATGGTTGGATGGTTTAGGCGACTAATGTCGGCATGGAAAAATAACGAGATATAAAAATGTCTAAATACTGAATAATGTCAAGAAATAAAAAAAACGTGGTAATATTTAACAGTCTTTCTGCTTTACCCCGCGGGTAATAAACATATTGTTCATCATACGACTCAAGGAGTCAATTCGATGAAATTATGACTTCAAATTATAGCTGAATTTTATTAGGTTCTAAAAGAGAGCACATGACAAGATTGTCAGAAATAATAGCAACTGCCTTTACGCCTGACGACTGAGCTGATATTTAAAAAAAAGTCTCCCTTACTAAAACGAAATTCAGCATTTTTTTCTTTAGTCTTATGATGAACTTGATACTAAGTACCTACCTTACTCTCTAAAACCGTCGATAATGGAACATTGATAAAAATGAAAGTAACCTAACATTTAAAGATTAAAGTTCTACGTTTATTTTGGAAGCTTGGAATCTTTTGGAGTTTCTATGTATAAGTAGGGTTTTTTAATATATCTTCAACCCCAAAATATTATTGTAAGAGAAACGAGCAAATATGGTACAGTCGATGTCAAAAACATGTTTACATTTGCACCTCGAAGCGAAGATTCGCCCCTGTAGTTATGTGACTTTACAGTATTAAGAGGAGGACGATATTTATTTCAAGATGTAGGTATTACTCGTAAGAAACTTTTAACTCTGTGACATCGTCATTTACGTCGGTGTAATTTTACAAAAGCTTTTACACGAGACAAAAGCTAAGAACGAGGTGTGTAACAAAGAGAAATAGAGTGACACAAGGATAAGGTGACGCACTTACAAAATGTAACGTAACAATCGATAACGCCAAATGACGTCTTAATAGCGACGCTTCTAGATAAATAAAGTTAGTTTCTAAGTGAATTTGTGTTCAAAAGATCTTAAAATAAAATAGATAATGGAGTTGGATTAGACACGTGCTATAATTTCAGTGTAGCTGGTGCCTCATTCAATTAAACTTAGAACTTGAGCTACTTAACCGACTTTAGTATTTGTACTTAACTAGGTAGTTGCTCGGTCATTTAATCAAAATTTTTAGATTTAATTTTAGCTTTAATATTCATTCAATTTACAAGCAGAAGTCTCTTTCTAACACGTAGGGCTAGAAAGAGAGTTCCGCTTGTAAATTTTCGATCGTTGCCATTTCTAAATAAGTAAATAAAATATTATGGGACAATCTTACACAAATCAACCTAGTCCCATAGTAAGCTCAATAAGGCTTGTGTTGTGGGTACAAGACGACGTAATATACAATAAATATATAAAGATAAATACTGAAATATATAGAAAACATCCATAACTCAGGAACAAAAATCCATAATAAACAAATATTTTGATGAATTGTTACTGAGGTGGTGTAAGTGTATAACTTATGCAACCATCGTCTCGGCAGGCGCGCTCAGGAAAGCATCCAGCGGCCTCGTGCTAGCGCGCCTCGGCCTCTCGAGTCAGCCGCCGGAGGTGCGCGCCCAGTGCTTCGACGCTCTTGACTGTTTGATGGAATGTTTCTGGGGTAGAATAAGTGTACCTACCTTGTGCAAGCATCGTCCCGGCAGGCGCGCTCCGGGAAGCATCCAGCGGCCTCGTGCAAGCGCGCCTCGGCCTCTCTAGTTAGCCGCCGGAGGTGCGCGCCCAATGCTTCGGAGCTCTTGACTGTTTGATGAAATGTCTGAGGTAGTGTAAGTGTATCTAACTATCTACCTTGTACAAGCATCGTCTCGGCAAGCGCGCTCCGGGAAGCATCCAGCGGCCTCTTGCAAGCGCGCCTCGGCCTCTCTAGTCAGCCGCCGGAGGTCAATGCTTCGGCGCTCTTGACTGTTTGATGGAATGTTTCTTAGGTAGTGTAAGCGTATCTACCTTGTGCAAGCATCGTCTCGGCAGGCGCGCTCAGGGAAGCACCCCGCGGCCTCGTGCAAGCGCGCCTCGGCCTCTCGAGTCAGCCGCCGGAGGTGCGCGCCCAGTGCGTCGGCGTTCTTGACTGCAACAAAAAATATAATTGCAATATAGCAATTTAAATCTGTACCAAATGTTTATCACTTATCCTGCTTTTGGCGTTTAACTCTGAAGATTTACAGATACATTTAATGATACAATATTGTTAACTTAAATAGTATTGAAGTACATAAATTGGGCTCAAAAGAGGTATAAAATCAATAATAGGAATAGGTAATACCAGAAACGAAAATTTTGGCGCAGAGTACCTATTGCGCAAGGCCCGGCCATTCAATAATCTATTAATTAGCTTGGCCAATCTCGGTAAAACACCGGTGTTTGGTTAGGAGTTTAAATTGTATTAATTTTGGAAACCCTCTTATTAGTTTCTTGCGAAAACAAAAGGAAAGGAAATTGGCAGGATTCAGGGTGTTGGGCGCATTTGAAATACAGAAATACATATACCTAGAGCAAGCGATTTTAATATATACCATTATAGCATTACTTTCGTCTCTTGGCTATTTTACTTTCCTGCTATAAAATCACACAGAATATTTGAGTTTTAGCATTTTTACAATGATCGTTCAACAACCGCAGGTATGTACGGTCGACGTCATAAATATGTTTACATTTTTGCACCTTAGGCGATTATCACACTGGCGACGGATCCGCATGCGGTATTTAGCGCTATCTCGCTCGCGCACCGGCAAACTGTCAGCGCCATTTAGAAATATTCTCCGCTGATAATAATGGGGCTCATGCTCATGTCATGATTTCGATGGGATTGTGGGTAGTGCGCCTGTACCTCAGATAGTAACCAAGTCAGTTTTCAGGGTTTATATTGTAGCTATTGATTACCGATACGGCCGGAATATACAACTACGCAATAACTAACTGAACTCGTCGGCCCCTGAGATGAAACTTTCCAACTTCCTCCCTCATGGCCCCAGAGACCGTCGAAAAGCCAACGCATACAGCTTATTTATAGGGCTATTTATAAATAATGTTAACAAGAATTTCAAAACGAAATAGATAAAATGTCATTATAATTAGGGTTGCCATAAATTTTCCTAAACCTAGCAATAAAATTTGTAAGTTCGTATATGAGCAGGATCGATCAAGTGGCTATGGAGCTAGAAGGAGAAATAAATCCTCCTTGGGGTCTTGTTATATTGGTCAACTTGTTTGCAAGTAAATGGCGAGTTCTCAGTTCGAGGCGGACTACTAGTTATTTTCCATATAAGCTTAAAAAATGTGCTCAAAAAAGAATAACTTGAATGTTCTTTACCTAAGGGAGAAGGTTACCCTTCGTTATCTCTTTATAAAAGCGAAAATCTTTCTCCAGTTTTTCAACAACAAAGACTCATTGTTTGAAGTAGTGTTTGCATAGGTACAACTATAGGATAACTAGCTTCGAGTATACAAGTAAAGTCAAAAGTTCGTCCTCCCGGGGCCCCGGGGCCCGGGGGCACACACATGACTGTTTCTATTATGCAGAGGAAAATGGAATGCAAGTTTTCGGATCTTGGGAAATTGGAAGCTTTTCTTGATGATACATTTAAAATAACGGTTATTTACATGTTATTTGCGAAAATATTGAATACGTCATTAACGTATTTGTTTTATACTAACGTTCTTTTATGTTTATGTTTTTACTACCATGTAGGTACAGTCGCCAACGCCTCTATTGTCAAAACTCAAGGTGTACAGTGCATGTTCAGATATTTTTGAGCACCGTGGCTGCTCCGACATATTTGATGGCGACTGTACTTTATATGGACGTATAGGTAGAGGAGAGAAGCAATGAAATGGACGCGTCATGAAACGGACACTATAGATATTTAAAAAAACTGAAAGCTCATGTCTTTTGGTAAGTACCATAGACTTTATATAGTAGACGGCCATAGCCTAAGAACTTTTTGACTTTTGAGGCTCCGAGTATTTAGCGCCATCTAGTTCAGAGCCACCTAAACAGAGCCAATATGCATGAGATAAAATCAGCGCCACCTAGTAACCAATAACGTACTAGTAGTACACTAGTCGTCACTAGGTGGAGCTGACTTTATCTCATGCATATTGGCTCTGTTTAGGTGGCTCTGAACTAGATGGCGCTAAATACTCGGAGCCTCAAAAAGTTCTTAGGCTATGGCCGTCTACTAAGGTGCGTTGGGGTAAGATAGAAAGGTATTTTTTTAGGGATAAGATAAAAAGTAGTCTGTAATGCTCCAGAATATAGACGATTTTTTGTCTTACCCCTAAAAAAATACCTTTCTATCTTACCCCAACGCACCTTACATATTTTGGTCTATGGTAAGTACCTAGTTGGCAACACTGATGACCACAAGATAAACTGTTTATGAAATAAAGTTTTGTCTACTTTAATTTCATGAATACTTGATTAATAACTAAATTAGCAAAGCAATCACTGTCCTTTAGTGTGAGTTCGGAATTCATCCCTTAGCTTAGCGGGTTCAATGATATTAGGGTTCACATATTTTTGCCCTAATGTCCTGATTGATATTTTAGATCTAAGGGGGAGGATGAAAAACCAAGTCAGATTTGCATAAGGGTGGTTCCACAACACGTAGGGAACCATTCGGTTGCCTCGCGGACACTGAAACTACGCGTCATTGCTTGAGTAGCAGTAAAACACTTTATTGCACAAAACAAGTACATCACCATACAATTGACGATTAAGAGGCTGAGAAGACCCGATGACCTTCAAATTGACTTTACTTAAACAGTCATATAGCTATAACTACTTGTTTTGGAAAAGTAAAAAAAATATATGTTAATATTCATTATATTCAAAAGAACTTGGTTAATTCCAATACACAATTGGACGAAATCGGCTCGATAGAAAATAATTCCAAAGTTACATCTAAAATTAGCTTAAAACAATTGCACGTCTTTAGTTTCTTGGCTTATATGTCTGTAATTAAGGACAACATTCCACCACACTAATACTAAAAACTTCGTTGCCTTAAATTTCTCAATTAATGCATAGTTTTTTTTTAATCCATCAATTTGCAAAATTTGCAATGAGCTCCCATACTAATCGTAACGCAGTGTTTCTCTTTCACTCGCGCTGAAAACGATAGGGAGGGAATTTAGCTCTTATCATCCTCTTAAATGTAAAATGTAGATGTTTTTGTAAAGTATAAACCTATAATGTAATTTGAGTATTACGAAACCCTAAAAAGCCGAATCTAAATGTACAAAAAGTATTCCCAAAAGAAATAAATCATAGCTGGGAGCATTTTTTGTGAATGTTAAATATGTTCCAAAGAGGAAATTATAAACCCTGGGCCTAAGTCGTGCCCCTGTGCCACAGTATAATAAATCGTCGAACATTGTTACTAATACAAACATAACTCTTTATCTCTCGTAACTTACAGCGTTGGCCAGAAGTATTGGGCACCATCACCAATGCGATTTTCATACAAAACTCGAAGGTTTAGTCCATCGTTTCTATAGCTTGGGATACACGCACAGATGTGCCCGCCGGATTTGTCCGTCGGATGTGCCCGGCGGACAAATCCGTGCGTGTATGGCGCGAATTGGACACGGATTTGTCTGCGGACACATCTGAATAGCGCCATACACGAACGGATCTGTCCGCCGGGCATATCCGTCGGACAGATCCGGCGGGCACATCTATGCGTGTATCCCTAGCTTATCTTTTTTGAAGTTAATTTATAAATTAATTCAAACTAATAGGAATTTTTTGTTCAAGTCAGTAGTAACTGCATAGAATATTTGCAATATGTCGCACCGACTTAAATGTTCATTTACTGTTATTCTATAATGTTGGAACAGTAAAATTTACTGCATTGATCGATATTCTCTCCTGCAACTGTTTAAAGCAGTAGACGTTAATGGTTTATCAGTGGTATTCTCAGTGTACTTCTGGCCAAGACTGTATGTTGGTACACCGCCCGATATATTTGGCAAAGACTGAAACATAGTAATTCGCCGTAACAAAATTTTGCTTGAAAAAGTGGATTGCAACTGATTCAATGGAAATGAAACTTTGGGATAGAATAATCATTGTTACAGATGACAATAATCATTGGTAACAAAGCTTGACAGGTATAATATCCAAAACTGAGACAAAATTGATACAATTTACAAACAAACACTATGGTGGCGGATAATCCGAAAATTACGGAAACCATCTATAACGATAACTGCCATGGAGATCGGCTGGGCATAACAGCTACTAGTAAATAACTGGATCCATTTCGATGCCCCGATAAGCTTACGACTAAATCTGGTTTTCTGGTATAAGTAATAGGTAAATAATTTACGGGGGAAATATTGGCGTAGTTTAATCTTCGGAAATAATAAATAAACATATAGTCAGTATCAAGTGACAAGGATCCTACTGACCTATAGTTACATGCTCTAACTAAACAATAAAGTCTATAAGTACAATTAAGAGTCCGGTAACGATTTGAAAACGAAAATCGCTAATAATGACATTATGCACATGAATTGCATTTGGTACGATAGCTTGAAGTCTTGTTATTGCAAAAATGTACTTTAGGTCTATATATATTAATATTTAATACCTTAAAACTCGATTCTTACAGAGCATGTTTAGTGAGGACGTTGATTCGTGTAATTTTGTCGTAAGATTTTTAATTATTATTTGTTATGGACCCTAATATGTTTTATATTATCTGAATAAAGCATGAAATGAAGTTTATTTTTGTATTTTTATGTTTGTAAAATACTTTAGTATCTTTCCAAAAATATCACCTAAAATTCGGCAATTTTTAGCAAAATTGCTCTAGCAAAACACACTCTCTCTCAAAAAATATATATGAAAATGAAAAAAACTGTTACACTTATTCCTCAGGCAACTCATTTTTCAATGTATTTATATATTTTACGTACTTATATAACTTAATTTAAATCAATAAAAACCTTACTCTTTTCACCTCTCCAAGCAAAAATCGCGAAACAGGTGTTAGATTAGGGTGAATTATTTATAAATAAAGCATAAAATTAAAAAATCGTTGTATTTATTCCATCCAAAAAGAAACGATCTTTCATAATATGTATACAAAATTATAGAAGTTATGTTAGTTACTGCAAAATCACATCAAAAAGTTGAGCGAAATCGAAAAAAAACACTACCGGACTCTTAAGGGTTCTCTGCCTTTTCGCCGAATAACGTTTTCCAAACTGTTTCATTTGCAAACTGTGTCATTTGGCATACTGCATTTTTTTCTGGAACTATAAGAATTTCAGGATTGTTATAAAACAAACCTAACCTAAAACCTAACCTACATGTTTCTACACGATGATTATAAAACAAACCCTGAAAAGTTTACAGTTTCAGAAAAAAATGCAGTATGCCAAATGACACAGTTGGGAAATGAAACAGTTTGGGAAACGTTATTCGGCGAAAAGGCAGGATCCCACCTATCATGTACCTGTACCTACTGTAAATACTTAAATAGATAGATAACTTAAAAAAATCTCATCACCACATTTAGGTCAAAAACAATCCAGTGATTGATTTGATAACTCTTGATTCACGCTCATTCACGCTATCTCATAGATGCCAATAAACCACTATCAGTGAATCCCACGAATAGGACAATACATTTTTGACTTTATGTATATTGCTATACGGTGCGTATTAGTGCTAGCTATTGTTTTCAACGTTACACTGTTCGGTAGTTTCTGTGATTAGGTAGATAGTAAAATTTAATATTGTGTAACGCCCCGCTTCTAATCTGAGGGCATCTGTCATAATTGCGTCCGGTCCAATATTTCCTTAATAATTGAATGATTCTATTATCACTGCATGCATGCGGCTGCACTCACTTGCAGAGTGCAGCCGCATGCATGCAGAGATAATAGTGTTACTATGTCTCACGAAAGTTTAAATTCAATAATTGAATGATTATCTAAATAATTAAAGTACAATGTGGGAAGTCATACATACACGATGATAGACAGAAAGGAAAGGAGGTTCGTTTTTGAGATCCGAACGCTCGAATTCAAGATAAATAATAAGCTAGAAAATAATCACACACAAAAGTTTGTCGCTTTTCTTTTCACTTTAAATTAATAGTTTAAATAATCATGATTTTATATTCCTAATGCTGTTTTTTTAAACACCATTTCATCGAAGAGTTTTAAATATCAGATTCTAGCTCTCGAATGTCAAAAATAACTCCCCTGGTTTTGTATAGAAAATAATTACCGGGAGAGTACACCCAGAATACTAATATCACACTACTACAGACTTTAGTCTAATGTTTAACATTTGTCGCTGTCTGTACCAAAGTACATACGCAATTAAGGACAATAGCAGCACTGAGTTGAGATACGACAATTCCCAGGTAGGTAATACGACGAAACAATGCATTCGTCGCGCTCCGTACTAGTTTGTCTATTCCGAGTCTGCGGGCGTTGAGATTTTTGGCCATCCAGTGTAATGGGGCCTACCCACTATCAGTTGTTCGGAGCTGACAAATTTTTGTTCTAACTGACAGGCCGACATCGTCAAGTGCACTGATAGTCGGTGGGCCCCCTAAAACGTTACTTCAACCCAGGGTCGTATGGTATGGCCAATTTTAAGGTAGAGTATTTACTTTAGTTTCATAGATTTTCGAGCCCATGGTAGTTGCCCAGCGTCGTAGTTGTAGTTGCCGTCCAAGGCGGCAATGCCGCCAGCCTTCTGGGCACCCTACCGAGTGGATCTGGTGGGTTACCGCGAAGTTCGAAAATCGACAAAACGACCATCGTTCCTGTCTCTATCGCTCTTGCTTATACGAAAGAGAGTGATGGAAATATTCGATTCGATGAACGAAGTGGTTCGCGGTTATAGGCCAGATCTGGAGTCCATTTGCAAGTATGCTTTAGATTAGTATTAATTTAGTTTATCGAACGAGCGGAGCGTAAGCGAAGATCGTTCTTACAATCAACAACTGTCACCTGGCTACTGGGACGTCTCGGCATTTGGATGGCTTTTTGATTTAAATAGTTTGTCCGACGATAACTTTAGTAACGATTTTCCAATCTTAATGAAATTTGTTGCGGTTGTAGCAGAGACCAACAAAATTTGCGAGTTCGTATATGAGCTGGATTGAGACGGGAGTTCTGAAATTAGAAGGCCTAAAAAGGTTTTGTAAAGGGGTCCTGTTACATTGGCCATCTTATTTGCTACTTTTACGAGCAAGTACGGTTGAGTTTGGTATCAAACGAAAGGTATTGATTAACACTCCTGTCAAATCCTTATTAACTGCTTACTGTTTCATAACAATTAGCAACATAAAATTGATTTCAAAAATATTTTCAATTATATTTTGATTTTGGTGTAAATATTTTTACAACTGACTTTTTTTTAATTTATTAGAGCTTTGGCTGCTAGGGCCATCAGCATACTGACATTAACACATTAGCAGGGGGGTACAACTCAAAGTAAATCTGTCAAAAAATTTGAGTTTGACACGACGTATCCGATACGTTTGCATAAGTGCGAAAAAGAACTTGTCATGCGTTAAGAAGGGACAGCATGATTCGTGACGTTATGTGACATTTCAGTGGTCTCTCTGTATTATACTATTATTTACTCTGTGACATTAGTCAGAGAGAGTTACCATAGACACAGAGTAAATAATAGTATAATACAGAGAGACCTCTGTAATGTCACGTAACGTCACGAATCATGTTGTCCCTTCTTGACGCATGACAAGTTCTCTTTCGCACTTATGCAAACGTATCGGATACGTCGTGTCAAACTCAAATTTTTTGACAGGTTTACTTTGAGTTGTACCTAGGGAATGCAAACCGGTTATTTTTTGTATGAAAATAACCGGTTTTTCGGTTAATAACCGGTTATTTTCATACAAAAAATAACCGGTTTGCATTCCCTAGTTGTACCTACCCCCCTGCCATAGACGCATAATGATGGTGACCGAAACCACAGAGTAAATAATAGTATAACAGAGAGACCTCTGTAATGTCACGTAACGTCACGAATCATGCTGTCCCTTCTTAACGCATGACAAGTTCTTTTTCGCACTTATGCAAACGTATCGGATACGTCGTGTCAAACTCAAATTTTTTGACAGATTTACTTTGAGTTGTACCCCCCTGGTACTGGTCTCTCTGTTATACTATTATTTACTCTGTGGTTGTACCCCCCTGCCGAAACCTATATAGGTGGTCCACAGATGAGAACGAAATGTCAAAGCAACAGAGTGAGAGGCATGTAAGATGTCGATTTAAATTTAGATGAGACAAAAACTGTCAAATCTGAAGCGATTTCGTCGCGGTTAAATTTTGCGCATCAACCGCACAATTTAATATGGACGTTTAGTTTCACCGTGATGGTTAGTTGAGAAAAAATACCCGATACCTATTTTTGGTATTTGTAGTAATTCTATTATTGCACATTTATGGCAAAACACAAGATTCGCGAGTTCACAGTTCGGGGCGAACTACTAGTATTTTTAATTGTAATGATTATTCTTACTAAATATTAAAAGTTATAATATGTATCCATGGCTATGTAAGCGAAGCGACTAATCAGTCGCGCTTTGCCGTGACAGTGACATAGAACGATCGTCCACAGAAGGTCTACTTTGGAAACCAAAGTATTTATCAGAAATTAATTTAATCTTGTGGATAAAACCCACTATTACTTAGCTGTGTTAATATGAAAAAAAAACCCTGGAGTATTTGTTTTCTATGTCGCCAAAATCGCCTATTTTAGGGTATACGAGCTGTTGTATTTCGCAACATTTGGCAGAAACTAGTATACTTAACCACTTACCTATGTTTCAGAATAAATCGGAAAAGTTAAGAAGGTCCGCGTTCTAAAGAATCGTTTATATTTTGAACATGATATCGATTTTACCGATATAGAATTGTGCCGCTTTTGTTAAAAAGTTAACAAAATGTTTGGATCTCATTTCGTGTAGTAAACTTGCAAGCTCTCGGCAAAATTGTTCGTGTAATATCCCCGAACGTTGTGTCGCCTAAGAGGGCCCACCGACTATCAGTCCGGCTGACGATATCGGCCTGTTAGTTAGAACAAAAATTTGACAGCTCCGAACAACTGACAGGGCAATATCGTCATGCCGACTGATAGTGGGTGGGCCCCATAAGACTATGAAGCCTGGAGACTCTGTTCTACTGGATATGCTGTTTCTATCTGCTTTATAGCAACTATTTCAAATGAAGGACCGACACAAATCTAGCTGTCGCGGTATAGATGAATTATCGAGAGCGTGGAATTGCATATGTAGTAGTATTGTTTGTGTACAGGCATTCTATATTTGAATCCGCACACAAAGAGGCACAACACGGTACAACCACTACATATGCAATTCCACGCTCTCGATAATTCAACTATACTAGAGTATAATTGAATAATTCATTTACACGGCGCGATTCGTGAGAGCAGGTGTTTCGTTGACCTCTTGATTTTGGGACATTTGCACATGTAAATATCAGGAATTTGTAAATTCATAGAGGGGAAAACAGAAGGAAGAAGATATTGAGGGAAGCCAAGAAGGGCATACATGTTTCATTTCAAGTGAAGAAAATGTAGGCGTCGTGAAATGGCCGTCAAGAAGATTTAGGCATCAACTCGTCACACCAACATTTTGTTCTAACCGGTCATACTGCCGAAAGCAATAATATTTGTTTCAACCCGTCACAAGTAACTTTAGTTCTATTAAGTCAAATAGTAATTTTGTAGCTATTGGTCACACTGAAAATCTGTTCTTATTCGTCATCCCGTCAATAAGTTCTAACTGGTCACAAGGAGGATAGGTACCTAAATTTCGCTACCCGCTAATATTGTGATACAAAGCGGTGGCTATGGCGAAAACCATATCCCGGTACGTTGTACAGTCAGCAACAAATATATACCAGCAGCAGTATGCAAATTAATAAAAGTTAGTTATAAGATATTGACATTATGGTCGTGTATATGACACCGTGAAATTGTAAATGCCGTTAGTTTATAATCTAACTAGCGAGATTGTAAACTATCGAAACATTGTGAACCGTAACGCACTGCTTACAATTTAACGGATTATTTTTCGTTAGATTATAAATTATCGACGAGGAACCGTCATATTGTCAAACGTAAAACCCCTTGCACGTTGATTGGTCGGTTTCCAGAGTCTAGATACCACGACGACGAGCGAAGCGAGGAGGAGTGTGTTAGGTTATTATATTATTATTATATTAGCTTTATTTCCAACCTAACTACTACATTAATTCGTATACAATTGTTTTTTATTTTATATATTAGTTTGTCTAGGTGTAGTTGGTGTGATCCCCTGCGGGTAAAAGCCTCCTCCAGCTGTTTCCACTTTGAACGATTGATAGCAATGGTCATCCAATTTTTGCCGGCTGCCTTAACTATTTCATCGGCCCATCTTGTCTTGGGGTTTCCTGGTCGTCTCTTGCCCAGAGGGCCCAGCCATCTTGTTGTTTGCTGTGTCCACCTCTTGTCAGTGTACCTTGCAACATGTCCTGCCCATCTCCATTTTTGCCTTAAGCTGTATTGAAGCGCATCAGTTATGTTTGTTCTTTTCCGGATTTCCGTATTTCGTGTTTTGTGGATCCTTCTTAGCTTTAATATGCTTCTCTCCATGGCATGTTGACACGATAAGATTTTGTTTTTAACTTTGTCTGTATATCTCTGTGTGTGTTAGGTTAACTGCGATCAAACAACGCGCGAAGCCGAGCGATGAAAAGCGAGCGTGCCGCGGCAGCGGCCGGCGAGCGCCAGAATCAACTTTTTTTTAAATGGCACTTTAAGTTTCTAGCTGACACCTGTGTTTGATTTCTATGTTTATGAACACTTAATGACCTACTGTAAGACCGACCAATAAGCACGAGAAGCTTTACGTTTGTCAATATTATGACGCTATAGCTATAAGCTAGTTTTAATACATAACATAGACTGACTGTTATATCCATGAATGAGTTTCAAAAGAAGACTCTATATTCTGTATCCTCCTTGTGACCAGTTAGAACTTACTGACGGGGTGACGAATACGAACAGATTTTCAGTGTGACCAATAGCTACAAAATTACTATGTGACTTAATAGAACTAAATTTACTTGTGACGGGTTGAAACAAATATTATTGCTTTCGGCAGTATGACCGGTTAGAACAAAATTGTGGTGTGACGAGTTGATGCCTAAATCGTCAAGAAGAAGGCTGGAGAAAGGGGTAGGGTAAACCTAGGCGAATCGAATTGCATCGCAGGGCGAAACCGATCAAGCATTCTTATCATTTATTTATTTATTTAAACTTTATTGCACAATAAAACAAAGTACAAAGGGCGGAATAATGCCAGAGGGCATTCTCTACCAGTCAACCATCAGGCCAAACAAAAATAAATAATAGTGCGGGGAACGAGTAGCAAAGAGAAAACGAAAATCCAAAGTTACATTACGTATAACTAAATATAATTCTACACAATTCTACACATATGTATAATATATAACACAGACAACTATATGTAAATATATAACATATACATACATACATATATTACTACATATAATATATAACCTGCTACTAATCTACTGAGACTTAGTTAGGAGACTTTTCTGTGAGATGCTTGCGCAACTTGCGCTTAAATGAGAATTTAGTCTGAGCTTGCCGAATCATATCATGCCACGGCGACTGCTACCGCCTCACGCGGGCAAGTCAAACTCAACGCGGGGCGCTGATTAACTGTCCGTATAGCTACTAGCTTCCCGCGATCTTATAAATTTGACGTTTCTTACCTACTGCGAGTCTATTCGCCTTGGTACTATGAAGATTTCTTTTATAACAAAAGCGTGCTCTTATGTCTATGATGGGTAATTCAGCCGATCAATTATTTAGAGTACTTTACTAGTGTCTATCTGGGAAGAAAAGTGTCGTGGTTTATATGGGAGCTCATATATTCTACGGCACTTTTCTTTTCGGACAGACTCTACCTATTAGTGTTGGAGGTTGGTTAAAAATTGCGTGAGCTCCGGGTTAGCTACTTAACTCAATTTTCACTGTGCATGCTCGATAATATGCATATCCCCATTATCCCCGACCGCTAATTACTGTCGAATTCTTCAGTTTCGTAGATAAACATCAAGAAACACGCAAACACAATAAGGATGTGTCAAAAATCCAGCCGGAATTGATACCGGATTCTACACACTGTGTAAAAGATTAAATGGACTTACACACGCAAATCGAGTACACGAATGGATTACGAGAACCCATGTTAATCCTTACACGCAGTCGAAAAGTTTTTATTGACGATTGGCGCCAACATTTTCTTGGATTTGGTCGTGATTTCATCGCATAAAAAACCTTACAAATGAAGTGAAACCACAGTTTTTTCGTACGTAGTCAACGCCAATAATATGTACAAACTTATGCATCAAGCTCCATTGTAATAAGGTTCAAACGTGTATACATATTTTTTGATTTTATAATGATTCTCTTCGGAACTCACAAACACATGTCGATTGACAACTCATTCATGAAGATTACTTCAATATATTTGATGCTATAGAAAAACCCTAATAAGAAACAATTACTTAACTTAAACACCGTGATTTTTTTTCCTTTAATTTCAGCATAGAGGTACGATTAAAAAAACGAATTGGCATAATTAGTTATTGCGGTGTCTCAGAGTTAAAAAATGTAGGTACCTATACGCAATCCGAAAGGCAAAACTTAACTATCAAATATCTCAGAACTGGAGCTAATTAGGACAGTGGTGTCTGTAAGAAAAATACTTAATTTAAGATAAGGAATCCACCCTTGCAATAAAAAAAAAATTCACGGTATATGTTGACTTGACATAGAGAATGCAGCCAACCCTACAAGTACAAATCAGTTAAATACCTCATTCTCATTTCTAATCACTGCATTAGGTACAACTGAATAAAACAAACGATATTTCGGCTGAATACATTCTTAATCTCCTTAATAGCTCCCTTTTGTACTGTAATTCCTAAAGAATTATCGAACACACCCAACCTAAAGAAAACATCCCGTAAGCTAGGGTTGCCATAAATGCCAAAATGTCGATTGGGGCTATAGATAACAATTAGAAAATGAAGAATGTGATGATCATGAAAAAAGATATAATGATGAAATATGATTTAAAAAATAAGTGTGAAGATACATATAACTACAATATATCAATGGCCGGTGGGTACCTATTTACTTATTTAAGGCAAAATTTATTACTATTGTCATAGCTCAAAATTTTGCCGACTGATATGATATATTGTTCCCAAAAAATTGTCTCCATCACTAGATAACATTCTCAAAGGGGCGTAGTAGCGTACCACACAAAATAGGTCTACAGAACAGTAAAGTTTTATTACTTAAGTACATAAATATATGACATGATACTAAACGACACTTAAATCACACTAAGCCGGCTTAGCCAAAGAATAACTACAGCTTTAAATTTCAAACACTGCAGTTGCGAGATCCGAACACATAATCCCTCGTTACTCTTCATATGAATAGTTTGCAGTTTGACCCAATTCAAACCGACAATCAACTTTATCTTCAAACACGTAGGGATTACAATCGTTAATCGCTGACCATTTGAATTTCGACTATACTTTTTCGACCGTGTTCTCTATTGCATCAAAGGAATTTATACCGTATCTTGTAAAGATCAAGTACTGTTTTTAGTACTTTTATAGCTACAGATACGATGATTGGAGAGTAAGGTGTATGCGGCAGTGCAATTTGTATTTTTCTTTTGAACGGAACGGAAGGATCCCAAGTGAGCCCTTTACGGCGAGGAAAGCGGCAGTGGCTTTTCGCTTAACCTTACCCGGAACCAGAATGTCTTTAACGACGTATTGTTCGATAGAACATAGGCTGTTCTACGTATTAAGTGTGATAATGTACGAAATCGCAGTTCGCTGCAAATCCGAGCCAACTTGAACCCGATTTGTGGTATTACTCAGCTACGTAATTATGGAGTTGTCATTTAACATTATTAAGCATTTCCCAGGTGTAATAAAAAATGGTTAAGTATGTGCTTTTAGAGGATTAAAACTGACGTACTTAATGTTTTAGATACCTGTCTCTTTCCCTCTGTTTGTATTGCCCTCAAAACATGCATTATTTGAAGAGAAATAACAATGGTACTTACACTGCGTTCCCTCTTTGGCTCCGAACTCCATAAGCATTTTGGCGAGCGGCCTGTTGTTGGCCAGGATAGCCACGTCCAGCGGCGACAGGCCATCGGGATTGATACTGAAAAATAAAAATTTGTCAAAGCTCTGCAAATAGACACAGGACAACTCGGGTAACAATACAATCGGGTAATACCTCTAATTATGGTGGTGCATGGTGCTACACTGATGTGATATAACGTTATTAAACACATGCAGTGTAACAAGGATGCCGTGACTATAACATTTTATAACTCAGTGTAGCTATCATCAGGCTTTTCATATCATTAAATTCTACTTGATTGATAAGTAGCAAAATACCTTTGCTTCTATTTTGCACGACTTATTTGTGATAATGAGAATTACATATATTTTTATATTATCTTTGTTCGCCGACCAAAATATGAGATGAAAGCCCTACGATCCTCTTACATAAATCAGACTAAATAAAAACCTTATACATCTATTGTCTTTGTGCTGTAGTCTTGTGATGCCTTTGAAAAATCTTTTACCACAAGATTTTTTCCAGGAAATATTGAAAGCTCTCTATAAGCAGCTCCTTATAGTAAATTTACCGGTTATTAAGGCACCCTAGAGGAGAGGTTTGAAAGGCCTTTGTTTAGTGAATTTACTAGTAAAATATAAAGTTTTATAAGGTGTTCCATTATCCTATTTCAGCTCAATTTCCCTTTAGCCTTGAAGGTTATTGGGCTTTTGGGCGGTAATACTGTACATTTGGGTGATATTACCTCGGATTTTTAGCTTAAAAACAGCCTTACTTTTTTAAACCTAAATATATAAAAAAACTGCTGCGTGGCCCCGGCTTTAGAATAGTGCCACCCCATCTCTTCCCGCGGGTTTCGTAAGAGGCGACTAAGGGATAAGGGAACCTCTGATCCCTAGTGCTCGTGAGAACGCTGTGGTGATTTATCTTATTAATAGTCATCCGCATGGCGGCGATGCGGTTCGCCACCCATCACGTCTCGTTCTTCACGGGGGCGAGAAGTGGCTCACGGAGGGCCGTTTTGCTGCATTGATCGTAGCAAATGGAAATCCGTGATCTCTGCCTACCCCTTTTGGTATATAGGCGTGATTGTATGTATGTATGTATGTATACATGTATATAAAAAAACATACAGTTCATCAGAGTGCTAGTTAAATTGTAAAATGATAGGTACCATGAAACAGTTAAAATTAAATTAAAAAGGATATAAAAGCCGACCATGTGAGTAATTGTATTACTGACGCTTTTATCGAGTGCACAGTGAAAAAGGATATGTTAACTCTGTTATCACCAGCTTTGATATTTTATAGACGAAGGACGATAAAGTAACTGGGAATAAAGAAAATTATTTTGATATTGAAATTATCAACGTTAATAATCACTGAAGTGGTATTCAAACTCCAAAAAAAATTAAGAGTTATATTATGTTTGTCATAATATGATCTCTTTTTGACATCAACAACACGGTACCTATCTAAACATTTTTTAAGTGAGACTTTTATTCCATCGCCTCAAATATTTAAGCCTGCCTTCTGCATGTCGCGCGTTACAAGCTGTAACGCTGATTCTCGTTTATAGTAAGGTGAGGCTTATTTCATAAGCAATAAGGTTCATGTCATGTTGGTAGACAACCGCGGTATACATATCTATATTTCGCATCTTAGCGTAACGGCAGCGGTGGCACTTTGGTATGGCATGAGACTTACGATCGAATGGGCGAGGGTGCAAACCCCGTGGGACGATTTTTTTTTCAAAATTTTAGAAACATTTATCGATTATATTTAACGAATTACATTTGGCAAGTCATTCCAACTCTGATCTTTAAACAATAATTACATGCGGCATGTTGTGAATAATAGATGCAAATCAGTCAAATGCAATAATTATGGACATATTTATTTGTTTTGGGCACCAATTTCTAAGCGCCATGCTAACATAGTAAAGTTTCATTTGCATCGTGGTTTCATAAAACCACACAATGTTTTTTTTACATATCGATCGAAAATAAGACTTAAATTAGGTGACTTAACCGTTACACTTAACCCTTACAAAATTTTTCTGCGATTCATAATAGAAGTTAAAAATTCTAAGTAATACGTGGATTTTTGCACAATCAGAGACAGTATTGAACAAAATGTAGGCAGCCCTGCGTCCTTGTCCTTGCACAGATTATGCAAAGGGAAAGGACGCCTTGCCCTAGATAATTAGGCCCTCAAATTAACTTATAAATAATTCGTCCCTTAAATTATTATGTAAATAAAATCTTACTTCGTACTTTGATGCCAATTCGAAGAATATAACGTTATTGCAATAATTTTAATATTATATGCGTATTGCGTACGCTCAATAGTTCAGTCATTATAGATTTTGACCCGTGAATAATTAGTTCTTGGATTTTTTTTTCGTAGGTCCCTCTGGAGGGTCACTGGGAGTGTAAATTCAAAAAGTAGACCGAATTAGGCACTTGGGTATATTCGAAAAATGGTTTTTCTTGAATAACTCGGCCATTTTTAATTTTACAGTAAAACCGTGAGGACAAAAATTGTAGGAAATTTGATTCTCTGCAAGTTTGGTACTCACAATTTTTCTTCTAGGATCGATATTTTTGGGGAAAAAAGGTGGGAACCAAAATTGTTCAGAATTTGATTCTCTAGAAGTCTTCATTTATGCCGTAAAGTTTAAAAATAAACGGGATGAAAATATTTTGAATTTGTCGCTTTTTAGGGTTCCAAAATGGCAAAAACGGAACCCTTATAGTTTCGCCATGTCCGTCCGTCCGTCCGTCCGTCCGCAGTCTAGCTCAGTGACCGTTAGCACTAGAAAGCTGAAATTTGGTTTGAATATGTGCATTAACCAAGCCAACAAAACGGTAGAATAAAAACGCGAAAAATATATTTTGTTAGGGTACCTCCCGTACACGTGAAGTGGGGGGCGAAATTTTTTTTCGTTCCAACCAAGTTGTGTGGGGTATCGTTGGATAGGTCTTTTAAAAAGAATTAGGGTATATAGCTCCGAAAGTTTAAAACAGGGCGTCCCCCCCCCCATCTAACTTTTGAATCGTGGGTGCTAAAATTTTGAAAAAAGTCATGAAATTGAGGCCTAATGAGTACCTTAAATGAAAACTATATTGAAATAAATCGGTTGAGCCGTTTTTGAGTTATCATTCAAAAACCCATAATAAAAGGACGTAAGTAAAAATGACATGAGCGCCGCCAAATTTCCCGTAAGAAACGACCTTTTGAATTAATGGTCTCAGTTTACGGAACCCTACACTGAGCATGGCCCGACATGCTCTTGGCCGGTTTTTTAAATTTAATTTCCAAAATATCGATCCTAGAAAAAAAATGTGAGGACCAAACATTTAGAGAATCAAATTTCCTACAATTATTGTCCTCACGGTTTTACTGTCAAATCAAAAATTGTCAAGTTATTCAAGAAATAATATACGCAATAGCCTGATTAAGTCTACTTTTTGAATTTACACTCTCAGTGACCACCCCGATGGACCTACGAAAAAAAAATCCAGGAAATAATTATTCACGGGTAGGGTCGATTTTTTGGATATAATGACTGAACTACAATCAATTTGATTCATATGCCGTTGTGGAACCTTTATCGTTATAACAATTGCCCGTGATAAAGTAGGTACTTATTAAGTTATAAATGTAAAACGTAATGTTTTGTTTTGTACAGAGTGTATGGTGTACTTTGTATATTTTGACCTGATAATGTTAGTAACATCAATAGGAGAATAAGGCTAGTAGAAGCGAATGAAAAATATACCTAAGTATAATCTAAAAAATAATTATGCGTCTGCTCTAGTTTAACAACTTAACTAGATGGTTCTTGATGGCTTTTACAAGATAGACTTTTGACAACCAGTGCTAACGAATAAAACAGGATGTAACAAAAATACTGGTGATCCGTTTAAGGGCATATTAATTTGGTATCGTATTTCGCAATACGATACCAAATTAGAAAAGAAAACGTAGGAGAATTTTATACGTCGTCCCAGCCGGCCAACCCTCCATACAAAACCAATTTTTTTTCGAGAAAGATTTTTATTACTTCTTCATAGTTATAATACGATACCAATTATGCCCTTAAAAGAATCACCAGTGTTTTTGTTACAGCCTGTATATGTATAGAATAGATAGAGCCATGCAGTTTTTTTAGTTCGTCTATTACAACTTTTCTTGAATATTGGTAGATGTAAGGATAGAGTAGAGTGGGGTAAGGTGTTACCTATTGACATCGACATCCGTGGAGTCGAGGATATTTCTTGCCTTGTCGAGGTACCCGTGTTCGACGGCAGCGAAGAGGGCTGTAACAAAAATATTTACTGTCAAAAAAGTTTATATTAGGTTTGAGGATTCGGCCAGTTATAATATTCAATAAGATTAAAAGTTTTCCATGACTTATATATGTTTGGGATAGATGACGGAAACATTATTAGGTTAGGTTAATTGTATTTCTAAAGGCTGCTCTACATGATGGGCCATCGTAGGGACGCAGCTATACGACGGAACGAGATCGCAATATCGTTAGCTCCCTCTAACGCATAGCTGCGTCCCTATGATGGCCCATCATGTGGATGAGCCATAAACTTGCATACAAGAAAATATGGCCTAAACGACCACAATTGTTTATTTTCGTGACTGTGTGTGTATAGGTCTGTATGCGCGCGCATAAGTATGAAATGAAAAGTAAATTAACTCTCTTTAAGAAATAATGTAAAAAAAAACCCATAACCAGAAGTTAACCTTAATAAAGAAATATAAACAGTAAAAACCAAAGTAAAAATAATTTAAAAAAAAAACAAAAATACCGTGTGCATGTATGTTAACTTGAGCGAGTTTGTCTTGCTTCTCGTGCTTCTGCCTGCGTGCAGCCTTGTCGAGGGGGGGAGGGGGCGGCGCGCACGCAGAGAGCGACGGCAGCTCGCCCCCGCACCCCTCGAGGAGCGCGCCGTATTGGAGTTCTAGGGGAGACAAGGGGTAATTAAAATAAAGAAAAAAAAAACAAAAATGTTTGAACATGTTTGCTAATCGGTTTTGATCAAATAGTTTTACAAAAAATTAAGTTGTTACGAATGCTCTTGTCTATTTGTTATGCATTGGATCTATAGTGTTTGATATAGAAACGTAAGCATAACAAACGTGTTCAAAGTAAACTATAAAAAAAACTAAACATAACTAAACAAACAAATCGGACCACGGGTCTAGGAGCGGAGTAATCGGTGAAAAAACACCAAACCGAATGCAGAACCTCCTTCTTCTATGGAATTAAAGTCGGTTAACAATAAAAACTCAACAAAATCGGATTCTTGTGTGATAGATAATACGCATATGAAAATTAGTTGATTGACCTTTATTCTGACATATGTATAAAAAAATCCCTTTCAACCATATTATTCCTATATTTATGAATTAGAAATTATTAACGCCTCCGTCTAGTTGGTACACTTGGTACAAACAACAACACCCTTAACTAACCACCAATAAGCCCTATTGCAACGGCATAAGGTCTATACAAATGGTCAATTATCAGTGTTGGCAATGGCAATGGTATAATAGTGACCATACCTACGAAGTTGGAGGTCATAGGTTCGAATCCCACTAAGGGTATTTGTAGGATATATTTTCTCTTTATGACTTGCTTAGTTTGGGGCTGGATTGATTTGTTTAAGGTTGTCCTTAATATTAACCTTACATCTAAAAAAAGTACAATTAATTGACAGTCACAATACAGAGGACATATCGACCCGCCGGCATAAAGGTATAATCAGATACGCCTACAAATTCACGTCGCTAAAAGCCTGCCCACACGACACGAGTCAATGTCGCACGGATTGTATGTTAATGCGATAATGTACACTCGCCGACCGCGTACACGTATGAGGAATACTTATCATATTTATGACATTTTCATCGGAATCTCAAGTAGTTATTGCCGATTTTAATTCTGTGTATTTTATCGATGAATTCGCTACACAATAAAATATTTACAACCATTGTTGTTATGTATCTCAGATGTGCGTTTATTTATTTATTTAAAAGCCGGTATAAAGAGCCGCTATAAATCACACACTTAAGTGTTATTCATGAATTTCGTGATTGGGCATTTTTTTGTAAGTAGTATTTTCAAGAACTCTGCGTTTTTCTAATGTTTGCGATCAACGGAACTGTATCTTTATGTGACAAATAATGATATCCACACATCTTAACTTCTTCAATAAATTATGATTATCTTTAACGTCGACTGTACAAGCGAGGTCACAAATGACCTTATTAGGCACAGTTGATATATCACGATTAGCTACCGATCAGACGTCAAAAGTAGTATTAAACTTACAGACAATTGTTAGTTTTAACTTAGAGCAAACTGTTAAAGACTAAATAGTAAATACCTTGTAGTCGATGCGCCTTGGCCTTATTTGGCACAATTGATCACGATTAGCTGCTCAGCCATTAAAAGTAGCTTATTTATTAGCAAATTAACCTCAAAAAGTGTGAAGAGTGGGTGGTCGGTGCAGTTTAAGTCGTAATTCGCAATACTAGTAAAACTAAATGTAATTAAATATACTGAAACAAGACCTGACAATATGCGATAAAAAATACCAGACAGGTAGAATAGTAAAGTATTATAGAGAAAAGCATGTCATACGCTAACTTTCGTTTTACAATTTTAAATGGCTTTACAGCGGCAAAAGTTGCTAAACGTACTTACGCATTACCACACGCTATTCCAAGACTAATGTGCACGTACCTATTTTTTTGACCACAAATTTGCAAGCTGTTGTAACTTTTCAATAAGACGAAAATGTTTAGGAAATTTCTTGTTTTATTAATTTTATTATCCTTTACAAAAATGTGATTTTGTTTGCTAATTTCCGTAAATACGTCTCGTACTTTGAACTTTTCGCTAGATTAACTAACAATTTCTGCTGCTGACTGTAGCTACGACAAAAACCCCTGTCCTTAGTACGAGGTTAGCTCGAATGGCCTTATTTGGCACAAATGAATCACTTGATCCATTACAATTAGCCGATCAGTCGTTAAATAAAAGTGTCAATTAAATTGTATAGTGGACAAAACACACAGGACCTGAATTCAGCAAGTTCATAAACAAAATGCTTAAATTTGTCTATGGCCTCCATTTATATACAGTGTGTTTTTTTTAAGTGGGCCACTATGGGGAAATCCTAAAGTATAGGAGATACAGGGAAACTGTCTTAGGAAACATTAGGTATTTTTTTGAGTATTTTTTTTTGATATAGTCAAATTTTTGGTCAAGTGTGAGTTGTCCCTAAAAATTAATAATTTTGATGATATTTTTTTGACGCAGATCTAGTCAGTTTCATGAGAGGATCATTTTATTGTATAGAAAGAAAAAAATCGGAACAGTAGAAGTTAGTCAAATAAAAAAAAAAGTTTTTATTGTTACAACATGTGTAAATTGCCTAGATACACTTGCAAGGTTCATAAAAAGTATTTCAATTTCCAATATGACATTTGTTTTTGGAACACTTTATTTGATTTAAAAAGGAAGTAAGAATACTGTTCGGACCAAATATTTTTTTTTTTTAATTGAGCTGAAGGTGCTCGCGTAAGAATGGAGGTCCAAAATCATTTAATTAGGACCTCCATTCTTACCCGAGCACCTTAAATTCAATTTTAAAAAAAAAACAAAAAAAATTTTAGACCAAACAGTATTCTTACTTGGTTTTTAAATCAAATAAAGTGTTCCAAAAACAAATGTCATATTGGAATTTGAAATACTTTTTATGAACCTTGCAAGTGTACCTAGGCAATTTACACATGTTGTAATAATAAAATTTTTTTTTTATTTGATTGACTTCTACTGTTCCGATTTTTTTCTTTCCATACAATAAAATGATCCTCTCATGAAACTGACTAGATCTGCGTCAAAAAAAAAAACATCAAAATTATTAATTTTTAGGGACAACTCACACTTGACCAAAAATTCGACTATATCCAAAAAAAATTCTCAAAAAAATACCTTATGATTCCTAAGACAGTTTCCCTGTATCTCCTATACTTTAGGATTTCCCCATAGTGGCCCACTTAAAAAAACACACTGTATACTCCATACAAATTTAAGCAACCATAGAAAAATTTTAAGCATTTTGTCTATGAATTTGTTTAATTCAGCTAAGGTGTGTGGTGTGCCCGTCGGTATCTTACGATACATTTTACGTACTATTTGATAGAGTTCACAGACGGAGCTATAATATATATTATATCTCGATATATTACGATATATTTTGGGTATATTGGCGTCCTTCTCTGGCGTAACGCGTTTCTCTCTTTTCATATCTTTGCCGTGTGGGGTGCAGGGCTATACAATAATATATATCTCGGTATCTTACGGTATATTAATATATATTATAGCTCCGTCTGGAGCTCCGTGTGATGGACTTAATTTTGAACACTTTGCCCGATAGCTGCTCATATTGTCTGTACGACACAAAACCCCTGTCCTGATTTATATATACTCCATACAAATTTAAGCAACCATAGAAAAAAATTAAGCATTTTGTCTAATGAATTTGCTTAATTCAGCTTAGGTGTGTGGTGTGCCTAATTTTGAACACTTTGCCTCAGTGCGAGGTTGTCTCGAATGACCTTATTTGGCACACATGATCCATTGCGATTAGCCGATCGGATCGGTCGTTAAAAGTGTCACGGATCGACATTGAGGTTTGCCAATTTCGTGGCGGAAGGATGCAAGGCCGATTTTAGCATCAAGGAAAATTATAGGACTGATGTTGCCTAAACATATAAATGTACGTATCGTTGTTAAGTGTGTGTATTTCCGAACGTATCTCTTTTCTTGCAGACGGTCTCATGTATCTGTCCTATCGCTTAAATAAAATTAATATTATAAAAAAAATATTTGAAATAATTGGCATATTATTTGTTTTTTTTTTATTTCTGAATCAGTTAGTTTTTTAAGATGTCCGATATGTCCGCATTTTAGAAAGAGCTCCTGGAGTAACTTTCGGATGTCTTAGAAAATCTGACTATCTTGGATGTGAATATGGAGTATTTTTAAAACAAAATATTTTAAATTAAGCTTATGCTAATTTATGGCGTTTATAATATTTTCTTAACAATATCTAAAAGAAGCACATTACCGATTGTAATATTATTATGACCCGAATGTCCCGACTTTCCCCAACTGATAATCTCGACCGTCTCAATGCGGTTTAAGGCGCTAACAAAAGCGGAAAAATGCCTACTTCAATTACTAGTAGTCCGCCTCGAACTGAAAACTTGCGATTTCTTTGCAAACGAGATGACCAATATAACAAGACCAATATGATGGTTTTTTCGCGCCTTCTAGCTCCTGACCCCTGGGTCAAACAGATTTAGGGTAACGGGCGACTTTTCTATTGTCCACAGAAAAGTAGCCCGTTGTCCGAAATCTATTTGACCCCCCTAGATCGATCCTGCTGGTATACGAATTTTCAAATTATATGTATCTCTACAACCCTATCAAAATCCATGAAGATCAGAAAACGTTACTAAAGTTATCGTCGAACAAACTCTCAAAATCAAAAAGCCATCGAAATGCCGAGACGTCCCAGTAGCCAGAAGTTGTTTGTAAGAACTCGCTTCGCTTACGCTCCGCTCGTTCGATTATGTTGGTATATTATTTAAGCGTAACACTATGTTAATAAATGAAGGTAAATACCTACTAACGTAATTAGTAGGAGCACGCATTTGAACTTGGGTTTCGTTGAGCGTGTTGCACGCTTATTGCTAAAGTAGCAATAATTGGTTAATAATAGTCATAACGGATTCTTACCTTAGTATATTATTTAGATTACAAACGAGGTAAAGTTTGACTACACTTTCACCCCAAGAATCATCCTGGGTCCTTTTTTGATATACCACGACGGTGCCAAACAAGTATACGGCCGGCGTAATGGTAAACAGCTACTGTAGTACAGTCGCCATCAAATATAGCGGCGGGGTGGGCAGGGTACTCAAATCTGAACATGCACTTTATCGCATTGACAATAAAGGCGTTGTTCAGATATATGTGACCGCTTTGGCCGCTGCGATACATCTGATGGCGGCTGTATTTTTAATTTGTATGGACTTTTTAGCGATGAATTGCATCGTAAAAGACATTTTTCGTGTTTTTTTAACGTTAATGCTGATTCTATTGGTCACTTGCAAATTCAGTGCGAAGTTAGTGCGTTTTGACTATTTATAGCTTAAGATGTTGCATAATTATTCTATGTCGCCGCTTCCAACCAAGCCTAATGTCAGTCTTCATCAAATCGTCTCCTAAATTATAGATCAAGAGTATCATGCATTGTCCTACATAAGCCGAATTCTGCTACTCAATGAGGTAGGGTTGCCTACCAACTACTCTTGATCTATTAACAAGATTAATGACATGACCGGAAATCGTCGAAAACATGCAGGAAACACGTGACATAATGTAATTACGCAAAAGAAAGAAAGCAGTATGCGGTGCGGTGAAAAAGTTTCCCATTATTGTTGTTCGTGCGCGTTCGTGCCAATGTTACGGCGAAACAGTCATGTTTAGCGTAAGACGCATTTTGTTGATAAAACGCGTAGGGTTCAGGGTAAGGGCACCTTGCCCTGAACGTCCTCGTTTTTTACACAAAGCGTTATAAAACTTTAAAAAAATAAGTTGTGCGATATAACGGTATTCCCTTTACACTGAAAAAAAGGACAACCAAACTACTTCGGCTACTTCATTGAAAATCAAAATTTGGTAACGAGTTAATAAAGTTTATTTGCTTATGCTCAAAGAGTACTTAAAAAGAACAAAACATTTTGGTACCTAATGACGCCGATGACGGAGACGGAATGATTTGTCTGAAAAACCCTATTCCCATTTTTTCTCGGCGGGCACAGATGGGAATGCACCGAAATAACCTTATTTCTATTAGTCAAAGCATCGTGAAGAAACCGGACCTAATGCCAAAAATGGCTAGTTTATCATCTGTGATACACGCTCATATGGCAGTTGCTTTCATAATGGCTAGTGTCTACGCCAATTCTCGGGATTAAGTTTCCAAGCGAACACCAGACTCCTTAAAAAAGGCGGGATTAAAAACAATATTCAACTCGCATGGGAGACTACCGGTTGCAAATAACAGGAGCTTTCTCACTTAAGTATAGGTACAGCGTCCTCATTGTCTTGTATTCGACGTAATCGACTCGGATCTCTGAGAAAACAGTTCTCATTCAATACCTTAATTATGACGCCACTCAACAATTGGTAACGAAATGACGGATCAAGTTAGTGTTACATTTTTACTTAATCGAAAACCCTGTTGAGTTTTCTGAATCACTTTAGAGTGCTAACATTAGAGATAAGAGCCCCATGCCGAGCGCAAAAAAGAGAGGTATAGCAACTGACCAATGTCCTGTCATTACCATGTCAATAACCAACCAGTCTATCATGGGGTTCTTAAAAAATTAGAAGGTAGTATTAGGTGAGGTAAGCTGTTGAAGATTCGCAAATCTACCGAGATCGCTAACATCCGATCCATACGCTTGTATGCCACCTATCATACTGATGTTCTGTCGGGACTTCTCTGAATCTCGGAATATTTTACATTTTCGTGCTCGGGTTAAAAAAAACCGGCTCTAGATTTAATTTTCCTATAAACTGTGAAACTTTTTTAAAAATTTCGCGAACCTTTCAAATTTTTTTTTGGTTTCTTTTGCAATTTGTGCATCTGTAATGCCACTGCGTTACATAAAAAACAGTACAACGTATTATGTATCTTTCTCTATTACAAGGTCTATCTTCGCGGGCGTGCATCAGACATCGCGTGGCATATGTTACTTATGCCCGATGCCGGCAAAAAACTTTGAAAGCAACAGTGATACATCGTGTCTAGATGCGTGGCGGAAATCGCTTGAGGCCGTTGTAGGGTTAACATCAGGTTGCTTTTTCTGATATTAAATATTAAGTTTTCTTAGGAAGGTAAAATTAATCTCTAAATGGATCATAATAATATAATTTCGGAATAAGGAGTACAGTCGAAAACATGTTCATCTATGGCCGGTAAAGGGCTGCTGTAAATAGTGACGTAAATGTCTAGATTTTTAATAGTCAAATAAAGAATTTTCACCATGTTTAATACTATCTCGATATCACACAATTGAAACATCTAACGTAGCTATAAAAAAAGCGCTACAGTTGATAAGACCGATTGCAAATCCTGCCTGGAGTTGAATAAATTGTTTTTTTTTTATTATTATTATTAAGACTATTTGTGGCAACCCTAGTTGTGCGGAAGATCGCGCTAATCGGTTAATAGCGGTGTGATTGATATGATACTTTGAACGGTTCGTTCAGGTTCATTTAGGTCCGTTCGAATCATTTAGGTCTTGAGAATTAGCTGTTGTCCTAGCCTGGCTAGGCGCGGGGGCGGGGGCAACTGTGGCAGTTGTGGACTGCAAGATTTTTTGGCCGATTCTACCCTACTCATAGTGTTGTGTTCCTGATGGTGAGTAAGGTTGCCAAAAGCTCAAAAAGGAGCCAGTGTGTTGACGACGAGGGACCCCCTTGTTCCTTTAGCCGTCGACACAGTGAGTCTACGTATAGTATCTAAGAGGTAAGATAGACATGTCATGACAGGTGACAGGGGCATTAAGCCAATGTGTCTTCAAATAATGAAAACACATTGGCTACAATAGTAGCTGTCACTGTCTCACGTAAGTACTTTAGTCATTCTATAAAAACATGATGAATTCATCAGGCAACAATAATGATAAAGAAATTACAGAGAGAAACAAATATGTACTTAAGTAAAAAAGTGACTAATAAAAATGTAAAGAACCGTGTAGGTGCTGTTAGTGGTAGACACAATAGGTACAGTCACCGGCAATAGTATCTTCCTACACGAAGGCCGCAAAAATATGTGACACGCTCTTATTTGTAGGGCCATAGGAGCGTGTCACATATTTATGCGGCCTTGCGGCGGAAGATACTATTGCCGGTGACTGTACACACCTAATCTCAAATATCTCAATTTATCTTAGAAATTCGCTAAACTACAATAATAGAAGTAGACCGTTAAGTTTACCGGTTCAAGCAAAATTAAATGAGTATGATGTTGATAATGAAGTAGGTAAAAAGCAGTATTTTTACATGTTTGTTACTTGTATGCAACACCAATTATTGGGATAACTTAACGACAGACGTCCAAAGAGTCCAATCACAACCAAACTTTACACAAACTGGCAACGTCACAACACAATCACAAATTAAAAACAAAACAGTCATCATTAAAATTTGAATTTGGAACTGACCGCAAGATAGGAAGTCTAGCATGTCACTCCATTCCAGTATCATGGTTGCAACTGGCGCTCTCAGCGGGGCATTGTGTGCACAATCTCGATCGTATATTTCTAGAATCTGTGAGAAAGTGCCATCTACAGGGTAACTAGGTTGAGTGCAAGTTCAAATTACTTCTAAAATTGGGTTAGCGTCGGCGACGAGATATAGTGTTAGCTTTTTAAAAGGCAAGTCTATTTTTATCCGATGGCACTAGCACTATACTGCCTTCTTTCACTCGAAGTGCAAAAAGGAACTATAAGGCTTGTCACACAAATAAATTTAATTAATAGATCTTGCGAGTCTGTCCAATTACGTAGTTGAATTAGGAATATTATGTACTCTTCTACCTTATCTTATTACGAAGATGAAGTAGAAAGTCTTTAATAAAATAAAGCAAACTCAGCGTGTAAACTCGTTAGAATCGATGACCATCCAGTTGAAGAAAATTATGTTATGACGAAACGAAAAAAGGATAGCGGTTAATAATGTAAACCTCGTCTCTAAATAAATATTTTGCCATAAACTTAACTTCTTAAAAGAGAACTTCTAATGAAACTGAAATAAGATTTGGATTACGTAGGCGGAATGCAGGTGAAACGATATTTTCAATCAAAGTTTTCTTTCAAATTGATTCAAGGCATTTCTTGTCATTTGCTCCAAAAACGGAATAATGGAAAGGAATTCCACGATAACAACGATCAAGAACTATCCAATCATTAATCGTTCATTAATTGGAGAAGTATTTAGCCTCGTGATGTGCAGCCGAATTCCTTTGACCGCGTGCTTACATCAAATTTCCGTAAGAAACCATTTGTGGTTTGCAATACGTTAATCCTCTTTTAGCAGTTACATGAAAACGCAAAAAGGAAAGTATAAAAAAATGTCATCAACAATGATTTTATATATACGTCATCAACTAATGTTAGGAAGTATCGAGGTTCAACGAAAACGACTTTTGTGTCAATGGCTGTTGCAACTACACTGAAAAATTGTAAGTAAAAGGTACATAATTGTCGGTTGTCAGTAAGGCATTACTGCAATAATAATTCATTTAGAAATAAACTCTATTAACAACCGACAATGATGTAGGTATCTTTTTCTTGAAAACGTCACAGTTGTTTTGTTACTCGTACCAGCAAAGCAACCAAACTTCGTCTACCAGTAACATAAAAATTGAGACTATAAAACTAAGGCTATTATATACTTACCAAAATGTTTTTATTATACGTGTTATGTGTTATGTAATGTGTTGTAGGTATAATGTGTTATTTATACGTAAACTTTGAGTTATAATCAAATAAACTTTATGAACTCCTTACCGAATTTTGGTTATTGATGAAATAGCCGTGCGTAGTTCAGTTGTCCTTTTTTCCAGTGTACATATACAACAACTATACTTAATAGGACTAAGAAGGCGTGGTTCCTCGAAATCCTAGTGCAGTATTAGCATGCTAATTCAAGAGGGCCAACATAAAAAAAAAAGTTCTTGAATGGCGCAACGTAGTTATGGACTTTGAAGTTCCATGTTGCTGGTTATTTGAGAAAATTCGATAGAATTGTGTTTGAAACCTCAACGGTAACTAAAAGATTATCCGCTGAGGTGAAAGGTCAATGTCTCAACTTTCGTCGTGTTAAGATTTCGTAACAAATGTACGTTACATTGTACGGAATCTTCCCATACTCCCATTGTGGTTTTGGATGTTATATAACAGTCACATCATAATTTGACGATAATTATGGCTCCTCAAAACGTAACAGAGTTTATCTTCGGGCAATTTCATTAAATAAAATAAAAAGACATTGCTTCATTCCAATTCCAAGTTGGACAAACATGTTACTTAATACTATAGAACAGCAATATACTTAACATTTTTTTAATGTCTCGTGTTATACTAACACAATACATAATGATTCTAAACATCACATCAATATCATATCTCATCATGTTTTTTTTAAATATTATATTAACCACTCATACTATAATGACCGTAAAAGAGATGGCAGGACGACGGGGTGCGATTTTTGAATCTCACCAAGTGACTAATTCTCACCGATGCGAGTGATTTCCGAAAGTTCGTATTTTTGAAACTCATCGGTGACTTACATTTGTCATACCTATGATATCGATTTACGAATGCCCCTACCCACTCGTAATTGAAATCACCATGCGATTATTTTTGACAGTTGACGTATTATTTATAAAAAGTTTACAATTATCAAGTAAAACAATATTTGTTTTAGTTAACCAAGTTGTTAGTTAATACACTTGAAATCTTGTTAGAAAAGGTATTCTCTTATAAAATAATACGTAAAATTCTTGCTTTGCGGTTACCCTCCACCGGGATCTGAGAAGGGCAACAAAGAAGCCGACTAAATTATGTAGGCTAGCTACAGTATGCTAACAGCCATTTTGAAATGCATTTCCAAATTAGTCGCGTTGTTGTTTCTATCCCTTACGGTGGTACGCGTTTGCGGTCTCTAGTTAATCATTTACATGACACTGACAGATACGCTACGTTTTACGTTTGACCAATTTGATGAATCTATTTTAAGTTATAGTATGAGAAAATAAAAACCGGTATCAAGGACAACACTATAACATCTGCGTAAAAGCGGTATTACACATTGCAACCTGCAGGGCCCAATCTGTCAGGTTGGAAGGTGTAATTGAAGGTAGGGCCCGTAGGGAGCTGAAGGAGGGGTAGGAAGAGGCAGGGTACACAACAGATTGGGCCCTGCAGGTTGCAATGTGTAATAGCCGTTTAAAATAAACTTAACGGGAAGATTGTCTCTGACCGACATTGTAAAATTTCTGCATGTTGGTAAACATCAGCGTGTGACTTTCAAAAATACGGCTTTTGGAAACTGGTGACATAAAAGTCATCGGTGATAATTTTAGTCACCGGTGACTTTGATATCACCAGTGAGATTCAAAAATCGAACTCCTGGATACCTTTTGTAGCGACTGTCGGGAACATGGGAGGAGAGGGGAGGAGGAGGGGGAACAGAGGGGAGGCCTTTGCCCAGCAGTGGGACACAACATAGGTTATATAAAAATAAAATACTATAATAATCTATTGTAATCTTGCGCAGCGAAATCTCTGCAAATAAAATGTAGTAGGAGAAATAAATAAGGTGACTGTGCAGATTCTTCAACGGACGAGAAACGTTTTATTATCTCGACTTTTCTTCGCTGAGTTTCCGCACGACGGATTAAGTCGTCAAGTGCCTGCATTTTATAAAGGATTCTTGAGAATCTTAAACTTTGTACCCGTTAAGACCGAATTCTAAAACGACAACTACTCTACTAGAAGCACAATGTCCATTGAGATGAAATGCGATTTCAGACGAATATTCGTAAGTGATGACAGACTCTACGACGCGAAAGGAAGCATTTTACATAAATGTCACCTACAAGATTCAAAAATCTTTCTAATACTTTTGTGATTCTGAGTAACTCATTTGAGATGACTAGTTATTTTTCTCCAAAGACCTGTACCTACTAGATTACTATTTTTTAATATAGTTGCTCAAAAAAGTGCTTTTCTTGTAGTGGTTTAGCGTGCAGAAAGTTTGATATCGCGCACTAGTGCTTTTTACTTTTCCAGCCAATCACAGCTAATGACAGTGACAGACAGCCAATCACAGCGCCGCACCGCACCGCGCGGAGCGTTCGGATACATGTACTAAAGTAACCTCAAAGTGAATAATTGACAATTTTATAATTTTTACGCAACTGTATTAAAAAACGTCATTCGATACTCGTGCGTAAATGTCATTCTTCACTCTAATATCGAAATGTGCTATACTAGTTAGGGTAGACCATCCATTGTCAACTCCCACTGATAGTGAGCGCATCACAGCGCGCGAGCGCGAACAGAGTGATGATTATGTTTAGACAAATACTTGCCTGCTTGCCTTGCTTGCTTGCTTGACTGGTATTTATTAGTAAGTACCTAATTGGGAATCTACTTAAATTATTTAAGAAAAGTCTCAAACTCGCATATGCATAGATAATGCTATTCGCAGCGTCCAGACAATATTTCAACTCTCTGTGTATATACATGTATTTTTGATGCTGAACACGAAAATTACGTTACAAAACGTTCAGAAGTCCTAATTTCACGTGGGTCAAAGGGGCTTAAGTGAAAATTTGTATAACGTATGCAAGTCCAGGGGATCAAAATGGAAATTGCTCCTCACGGTTTGCGAAATTGCTGTACTTATAAAGCAATTTAGAATGAGGTCTACACGATCTATTCTAAATATTATAAAATATATTGGAGTTCGTGTTCCTAAAACCAAAAGAAGGACTAAATACTATACGAGTTAAGTAAAAAGCGCTAATAAAAGTTTTTTGTACATAAAAAGTAAATGTTCTTGGTAAAAATTCGGTTACATGAATTTGTTACAACAACGCACAACCTGAAGTCCTAAACCGATACAAGAATGTCATGAAACTCGGTGGAAGCTTGTATGGAATTATATACGCTAAATTAATATTTGCTATGAGACTTTACTAAAGCGTTTCATTAATTCCTTATGGTGAATGTTAATCCCACATTCCACGCAGTCGAAGTCGCGGGCAAAAACTAGTACAGTCGCCATCAAATATATCGGAGCGGCCACGGTACTCAGAAATATCTGAACATGTACTTTATCGCCTTAACAATAGATGCGTTGTTCAGATCAACATCATTCTCTTAAGAGCTGGGCTCTTGTCGGTGTAGCCTGATGCAGTAGTCTCCGTCTTTGTCGGTCCGAGGCCAACTCCTTGATGTCCTGGTACGACACGACGTTTACATGTTCCTTTATCTGGTTCATATAACTTTTCCTTGGTCTTCCTCTCCCTCTCTTTCCGTTTATCTTCCCTTCTAATATGTTTCTAATGAAATCGTCGTGCCGTAGCAGGTGCCCGAGCATTTTTCCTCTTCTGTTTTTAATTGTGCTCAGATACACACATATAATTTTATTTATTTATCGTGTGGCTTAAACACACACATATAATACACACACAGTACACATATAATAGATCATTGAAGTGGAACCTAGTAAAAACATAATGAGTATGATGCATATCTCAAGAATCTCAATTAACAATACACGTCATTTTCAATCGCGCCTTTTGTTTATTTCATACTCACATCACAAATATTTCATATTTGCATATGAAATAGTTGAACATCAGCCTCTATTCAGCAATACCTATGTATACAATATAATTTCAATTCAATGTAAACATTTGTTACCTACTTCGCACACATAGGCTAATTGTTAAGTGAAGATTTATAGTCTTCATTTGTTTTTAAATAAGGATACAGCCCGCCTGATCGTCGATAGTCGCCATAGCCAATGGACGCCTGTAATTCCAGCAGAGGTATTTCCCCACATACGCGATGCCGACCCTTTAAAAAAACCTTCCCGCTTCGCTTACTCGTATCTTTGATTCTCACATTTTGACACTTCTGTTTATGCTTGACGAAAGGTTGACTGGTAGACAATCGCATCAAATCCGCCTTTTAACCATTTTGATATGTGCAAAAAAGATTTTAAAAAACTAGACTGATGCAATGCAATTTCATTTCAATACATAGGTAAGTTAAGGCGTGGTAGAATAAGGCCTCATGCTGCGAGCTCGCATACCGTCAAAATGATTGATATTTTGATTTGTATGGCGACTTTTCTTGGAAAATGGTGTTGTGAGGATTTATCATGACACTCGTGACATCAGAGTGTTTGCTCTATGCTAGGGTTTCTTTTATTGGGGTATCTTTGCATGATTTCATACAGTATTTTTGTCTATGATGTGATGGTTCGGGGGATTATTATAGCGAAGTCAGTCAGTCGGTTAAGGTTCTTTTCATGTTTCTATGTTCTATTTACAAGTATGTTGAGTTTTCTATATCCTATACTACATTTATACTCGTATATGCGGGGAAGTAATTCTAATAAGTGCACTACTGTATGTCCACATTCCTTATAAATTTACGACCGCCACAGTCGACAAAAACCTATTTCCTTTTCTAACACCTCAAAAAGGCGTTTCCAGAACTATTATAATTGTAAAAACACTACTCCGAAATATATGATTCCGTATTCATGGTTTCATGATAACAACAGGAAAACATAACATGTGGCGCGGAGAAGTGATTTCTCGAAAATATCCGCATGAAAAATACGAGTGATCATGGAGTCATATTCATTGAAGAGAACGAGAATAAAATCGCTGCCACGTCAATGAAGTAATAATTGTAATAAAGTGCCATCAACGCAAAGAAAAACTTTTTACGTAAACAAAAACAATAATAAGTTTTTTGTCGCAATTCTAAAACAGTGATGGATACCGGATTTATAAACTTTAAATATGTACACAGAAAAAAAATATATCTTCATCGAAGACAACTCCTCTTGGTCAAGACACAACAATTTGCCTAGAAAGTGGTCTTGATTCAAGCAAAATGTCTTTATTCAAGTAAAATATATCTTTGGCTAAAGACATGTACTGACTTTACGAGTATATCAAGTCATTGGCGGCAAGAAGGTTAAAAACACAATCTAATCCCTACACCGTACTCGTAGAAGGTTCCAAAACAAAACACAGGTGGAATCAATGGGGCCCTCACCTACAGGATGACGCAGGTGATGACCGGACACGGGTGTTTCGGACATTACCTGCATAAAATCGGGAGGGAGTTGGGGCCCCAGTGCCTGGATTGTGGAGCGGTGGACGACACGGCCCAGCACACGCTGGAGGAGTGTCCCCGCTGGAATGCGGAGAGGGCGGTGCTGACGGCAGCACTGGAGGTGCGGGATCTCTCGCTGCACAGCATTGTCGGAGCAATGCTGGGCAGTGACGGATATTGGAGAGCGATGGCGACCTTCTGCGAGGAAGTAATCTCGCAGAAGGAGGCAGCGGAGCGGGAGCGCGAAAATAGCGCAGATGCGCCACCGCTTCGGCGTAGGCGGCTTGGGAGGAGGCGTAGGCAATATGCCTTAGCCATCGGCTAGCTCCTCCCCAATGTAGGGCCCGTGGGCTGGGGACCCACACACCAACTGGCCCTACCCGTCTGAGAAGAGAGTCAAGCGTCATGGCTCTCTTCTCCCAAGGCGCGGGTGCCCGGCAATACCGGCTGGGCTACCGGGGGATGTCGCGGACGAATGCGCAAGTTATCCCGTGACGTTCCCCCTTAACGGTAGTGCGGACGACGCCGGTGTTTTTTAGTGGGTAGGCCTCTCCCCTCCCTCTGGCTAGCAGAGGGAGTTGCGGGAGAGGAGAGTCCCACATACCCCCACTATGGGCCGTCCCCAGGCCCCGGGGGGATGCGTAAAGCATTTTTCACACCGACAAAAAAGAAAAAAAAAAAAAAAGGTGGAATCAATTCTACCAACACCTCACATGTACAGTCGCCATCAGATATATTGCAGCGGCCAAGGTGGTCACAAATATCTGAACAATGCCTCTATTGTCAAGGCGATAAAGTGCATGGTCAGGTATTTTTGAGTACCTTGGCCACTCCGATATATTTGATGGCGACTGTATCAGACCAGGTCAAATATCTACTCCGAAAGTATGCTCCTGAACCTTGAAATATTTCTTACGATATTTGTTGAAGTGGCACTCATGAAGTCATGATGATGACCACAAAATGATGGCATTTTAAACTTGGTACTGTATTTTTTGTGAAAGTTATTCATATTTAAAATGGCTTCACTGATTGTATCTTCTTTATTATCCCCATGTTTCCTGAGCACAGAATTCTCGTAAATTCCCGCAGGGTAGCAATTGGAACCGAGTTTGCTTTGTGATGAAAATAGACTACCATCCATCGACTCCACTTTACACAACTCTTAGCCTAATAGCCTAAAGCTTTACACTCTAACCCGCTTATTCATAAACGTGTTGCAAACCTCATTTAGTTAAAATGTATTTTGTCTGTTTCTAACAAACACAACTGTCAATGTGACAGATAAGGACAAAAGATGATTTAGTTAAATGAGGTTTGCAATACGTTTATGAATAAGCGGGTTACGCTTTTTCTAGATGTAGAACCTTCATCTAGATTCATTCTCATTCATAGGTACTTCTATTTTTTAGACTTCATCACAAATAAGAACATTTACGACTTTTACGAGTCGTATTTATTGTTACTATTTTAATTTCTATTTAATTTTATTTTATACTAAAAAGCTTACGTTGACCGCCCATGATATCACGTCCAAAATATAAGCGAGTTGCATTACGCGCCCCCACGCGATGGCGCTGAGGGCACGATGCTTCCGTCCGATGCTTGGCGGTATTGATATAATTTATAGTACATTACGTACCAAGGGCGGTAAAATAAAGAACGGCTCAGATTGCGGGCATTTGTGGCCCGAACCGAAGGTAAGGGCCATAAAGAAGCGATCTGAATCCTTCTTTATTACCGCCCGTGGTGCGTACACAATTTTACTGGGCGTGAAATAAGATTTGCCGCTGCGCCCGTGGGCGGCAAATCTCATTTACCGCCCAGAGTGACGTAAATATACATAAGTGGTCGCTGTGGTTATAAATATGAAATGTGGAAGCAGCTGATATGAGCGATCTCACTCACATTCTCTTCAAAGCTCGCAGCAGTACACGCCCGAGGTGTTGAAAATAATCTTATATCTTCACAAAATCTTAGTCTCCTAACAGTAGAGTCGTGCCAAGATTATTTTGAATACCTCATTAGCTTAGCTACTTCTGTTGCTACCACACTCTACTCAAGTAGTAGGGAAATCAAAAGTGTAGCAACCGCAAATCAGCTTGTGCTATATCTATAAGGCAAGTGATCTCTCGCGATGGAAAACAAATCATTTCGCGGCCGCTCTTCACCAATTGTTATTTAACAGATAATTTCCCGGCGCTTCGCTTTGATTAACACGTTTACTGTTTCCCAACTTGATTACCTAGACAATTGTAAACAAAACAAAGGCGTTTTTCAGCGGGGTATAGGGTAACTAGGTATCCAAGGCTTTCTGCATTGATATTTGGCAGTAGTCCGAATGCATCTCGCTCATATAGGTACCTATTTATTTGTTGAGACGAGCGATTTGTGTGTAAAGTAATATTTAGAAACGAATGACAAAATCCGTTTAAGTTGAATTGGATTCTGACCGGTGTAAACGCCCCCATAGTTAATTTTATCGCTTTAGTTTAGCTTGTAACGTTAGTCCCTCCGGAAAAAACTTCCAAACAGAAGCAGTTAATCTCATTCCACGTAGTTTATTACACCACTAAGAATGGTTAATTCGCTTCTAGTAATTAAAATAAAAGCTGTGTAATACTCGTAACACATGTTTTACGGCAAGAAACTTAATTTCGCATAATGAAACACTTTAATGGACAAACTCTCCCATTTGCAATCATTATCGTCGCCTACAATGGTACTACAATGAGGGGTTTTGCGGAGTTCCCACGGCGTGGAGAAATGGCTGGTTTTCCACGCGGCAACGCCGTCAATGATCGGAAATCAAAAGGTACGATTTACTTAACGCGGTAAATCTAATTAAATGAGACGTGGAAGAATTCAACTCGTGAAGTCTTGAATGTCTCTGAAGCTGACATGTCTGACTACACATCAGACGGAAATAATAGTGCCAAAGAGAAAGGGAGCGCTTATATCCTAAAGTCCCAGAGGAACATAACAAATGCCCTTACCATGACTTTCGTAGGCAAGGTTACCACAAAAGCTAGGTAATGAATAATAAATAAATATTATGGGACAATCTTACACAAATCAACCTAGTCCCACGATAAGCTCAATAAGGCTAGTGTTGTTTGTGGGTACTAGATGACGATATATATGTATAATAGATAGATATAGATAAATACTTAAATACATAGAAAAAAAATTGTCAACTTGCCCACTTACTGAAGTTTATACTAGTGTAAACTGGGTACTGCCAGAAACTTCTTAATTTAGGTACTAAATAACATAAGTTTATTTTTGGTTAAATGTAAATGATTTTAAATTAATTAGGCTGTATTGTTATATTACAAGGACTGTATGTGTATTTAGCTTTAATGCCTCGCTGACCAAAAACGCTCGGAGCGTTTTATGCCTCGTGGACGTATTAATAGAGAGCTCATACATTCGTTTCACACGCTCGCCGCCGGAACCGACAAAATCCAAGCGATATTGCTCGGCTCGTTTTTTCGTGAGACAGACATAAGGGTCAAAACTGACTGGCCGTTCGACCGGCAAAGCGTTCGGCTTCACGTTCATGGCAAATAATTGCTTATGGAAGTGGCATCAGTGAACGCTGCTATCCCTTGAAGCTCGACGCAAAGTGGTCGCGTCGAAGAAAACTCGCCAGTACCGTATAATAAATAACACATAATTTTTTATGTAATTCATCACTAAATTGAGCGGCAAATTGAACGTTTTTTCGTACAAGAGGCCTAAAAGCTTTGGGTATTTTTTAGTGATCGATGCTTTAGTTTAGTGGTTGAAAAGGGAACCTAAGCTCTCCAAAGCTATTATATTATAGTTTCAGTAAATGTAACATTTATTTGAGAAATTGACGTTCGAATGTTGTGGTCAAGTAGCTTAAAATCCATTACGAAGTGTTCAAAGTTCAAAGTTTTTATTGTATATGAGGATCAGGTTACATGTTGCAGGTCTTACATACAATTAAAAATTAGTTACACTGAAACTCTACCTTTGCAGGTGTATATACATTGTTATAACTACCTATAACATTCTAAACAATTCTAACCGAGAGCATTACATTTATTAATATGATAACACGATACATTAATACAGTATTTATGAGAAAGTAAGATATTCGTGTTTTACTGGTCAAGCCCTACATTATTCTAATAAGTGATTAACTGATTACTAATGTTACCTTTAATTGCGATAAATATAAATTAGCCGATTATTAACTAACAGGAAAATATCGCAAACAAAATGAATAACATTCAGCCAATGCACATGTCCAAAAAAGCTCTATGTCCAAAAAATATAACACACGGATTACCAATAAAATACTAGAAAAAAAAACACACAATTCAATGTTTATTTAGTTATATAAACAAAACAACTAAAAGTCAACCGGGGCGCTCGCAATAGCTGTGTGAACTTGGCACCCGACCTTGACGATTTTTTTTTATATATTTTTTTTCTAATAGTGTTTCGATTGTAGTTGATTGTAGTAAAACGGATTTTGTTTGTAGTTGCACCAAAAAAAAATAAGGGAGGGGGTGAAAAAGGCCAGCACCCCACTTACGATATTCTATACTTTTATGATTGATTCTTGTTCAGAATCGTTTGTAGTTGATTGTAGTTCCTTTATTTTCGTTTGTAGTAGCCAAATAACGCCAAAAAAAAATTAAAAAAAAAATCGGTTCGTGAGCGCGTTGATGTCTTTTTCCGAAAATCGACGGAAATGCTTAAATATCGGTATTTATACTATTAACACTACGCTGATTGACAGAGTTTCGTGCAAACTAATTTCTGCTTGATTGTAATAAGTTTTAAGTTGCTTAAAGTAGCAAAATAGCAAAATAAACTCCATATCGCGATCGCTCAAAAAAGGTACAGGTACCGTGACCGTGACAGATTGTGTAAATGTATTACTTTTTCAGGAGTATTTCGTTTGCAAACGATTGTAGTTTCTTTATTTTCGTTTGTAGTAGCTCGCAATCGATTGTAGTAACTCAAAAACCTACGAAAGGCATCAAGGTAGCCTTTTTTTCGTTTGTAGTGCTTTTATTTCGTTTGTAGTAGCGCGATCTCGTTTATAGTAGTTCAAAAACCTACGCCAGGCATCAAGGCAGCCTTATTCTCGTTTGTAGTGATTTCATTTCATTTGTAGTAGCGCTATATCGTTAGTAGTTTATCAAAAACCTACGCCAGGCATCAAGGCAGCATTATATTCGTTTGTAGTGCTTAAATTTCGTTTGTAGGAACCCAATATCGCTTGTAGTAGTACAAAAACTTATGCCAGGCATATAGGAACTCTTATTTTCGTTTGTAGTTCTTTCATTTCGTTTGTAGTAGCGCGATATCGATTGTAGTAGTTCAAAAACTTACGCCAGGCATCGAGGCAGCCTTATTTTCGTTTGTAGTACTTTCATTTCGTTTCTAGTAACTCAGTATCGTTTGTAGTAGTTCAAAAAGCTACGTCAGGCATCAAGGCAGCCTTATTATCGTTTGTAGTTCTTTCATTTCGTTTGTAGTAACTCAATATCGATTGTAGTAGTGCAAAAACTTACGCCAGGTATATAGGAACTCTTATTTTCGTTTGTAGTTCTTTCATTTCGTTTGTAGTAGCGCGATATCGATTGTAGTAGTTCAAAAACTTACGCCAGGCATCGAGGCAGCCTTATTTTCGTTTGTAGTACTTTCATTTCGTTTGTAGTAATTCAGTATCGTTTGTAGTAATTCAAAAACTTACGCCAAGCATCGAGGCAGCTTTATTTTAGTTTGTAGTAGTTTCATTTCGTTTGTAGTAATTCAGTATCGTTTGTAGTAGTTGAAAAACGTACGCCAGACATCGAGGCAGCCTTATTTTCGTTTGTAGTACTTTCATTTCGTTTGTAGTAACTCAGTATCGTTTGTAGTAGTTCAAAAAGCTACGTCAGGCATCAAGGCAGCCTTATTATCGTTTGTAGTTCTTTCATTTCGTTTGTAGTAGCAGAATATCGATTGTAGTAGTTCAAAAACTTACGCCAGGCATCGAGGCAGCCTCATTTTCGTTTGTAGTACTTTCATTTCGTTTGTAGTAATTCAGTATCGTTTGTAGTAGTTCAATAACTTACGTCAGACATCGAGGCAGCCTTATTTTCGTTTGTAGTAACTCAGTATCGTTTGTAGTAGTTCAAAAAGCTACGTCAGGCATCAAGGCAGCCTTATTATCGTTTGTAGTTCTTTCATTTCGTTTGTAGTAACTCAATATCGTTTGTAGTAGTTCAAAAAGCTACGTCAGGCATCAAGGCAGCCTTATTTTCGTTTGTAGTTCTTTCATTTCGTTTGTAGTAACTCAATATCGATTGTAGTAGTGCAAAAACTTACGCCAGGTATATAGGTACTCTTATTTTCGTTTGTAGTTCTTTCATTTCGTTTGTAGTAGCGCGATATCGATTGTAGTAGTTCAAAAACTTACGCCAGGCATCGAGGCAGCCTTATTTTCGTTTGTAGTACTTTCATTTCGTTTGTAGTAATTCAGTATCGTTTGTAGTAGCTCAAAAACTTACGCCAGGCATCGAGGCAGCTTTATTTTAGTTTGTAGTAGTTTCATTTCGTTTGTAGTAATTCAGTATCGTTTGTAGTAGTTGAAAAACGTACGCCAGACATCGAGGCAGCCTTATTTTCGTTTGTAGTACTTTCATTTCGTTTGTAGTAACTCAGTATCGTTTGTAGTAGTTCAAAAAGCTACGTCAGGCATCAAGGCAGCCTTATTATCGTTTGTAGTTCTTTCATTTCGTTTGTAGTAACTCAATATCGAGTGTAGTAGTACAAAAACTTACGCCAGGCATATAGGAACACTTATTTTCGTTTGTAGTTCTTTCATTTCGTTTGTAGTAGCACAATATCGATTGTAGTAGTTCAAAAACTTACGCCAGGCATCGAGGCAGCCTCATTTTCGTTTGTAGTACTTTCATTTCGTTTGTAGTAATTCAGTATCGTTTGTAGTAGTTCAATAACTTACGTCAGACATCGAGGCAGCCTTATTTTCGTTTGTAGTAACTCAGTATCGTTTGTAGTAGTTCAAAAAGCTACGTCAGGCATCAAGGCAGCCTTATTTTCGTTTGTAGTTCTTTCATTTCGTTTGTAGTAACTCAATATCGTTTGTAGTAGTTCAAAAAGCTACGTCAGGCATCAAGGCAGCCTTATTTTCGTTTGTAGTTCTTTCATTTCGTTTGTAGTAACTCAATATCGATTGTAGTAGTGCAAAAACTTACGCCAGGTATATAGGAACTCTTATTTTCGTTTGTAGTTCTTTCATTTCGTTTGTAGTAGCGCGAAATCGATTGTAGTAGTTCAAAAACTTACGCCAGGCATCGAGGCAGCCTTATTTTCGTTTGTAGTACTTTCATTTCGTTTGTAGTAATTCAGTATCGTTTGTAGTAATTCAAAAACTTACGCCAAGCATCGAGGCAGCTTTATTTTAGTTTGTAGTAGTTTCATTTCGTTTGTAGTAATTCAGTATCGTTTGTAGTAGTTGAAATACGTACGCCAGACATCGAGGCAGCCTTATTTTCGTTTGTAGTACTTTCATTTCGTTTGTAGTAACTCAGTATCGTTTGTAGTAGTTCAAAAAGCTACGTCAGGCATCAAGGCAGCCTTATTATCGTTTGTAGTTCTTTCATTTCGTTTGTAGTAACTCAATATCGAGTGTAGTAGTACAAAAACTTACGCCAGGCATATAGGAACACTTATTTTCGTTTGTAGTTCTTTCATTTCGTTTGTAGTAGCACAATATCGATTGTAGTAGTTCAAAAACTTACGCCAGGCATCGAGGCAGCCTCATTTTCGTTTGTAGTACTTTCATTTCGTTTGTAGTAATTCAGTATCGTTTGTAGTAGTTCAATAACTTACGTCAGACATCGAGGCAGCCTTATTTTCGTTTGTAGTAACTCAGTATCGTTTGTAGTAGTTCAAAAAGCTACGTCAGGCATCAAGGCAGCCTTATTATCGTTTGTAGTTCTTTCATTTCGTTTGTAGTAACTCAATATCGTTTGTAGTAGTTCAAAAAGCTACGTCAGGCATCAAGGCAGCCTTATTTTCGTTTGTAGTTCTTTCATTTCGTTTGTAGTAACTCAATATCGATTGTAGTAGTGCAAAAACTTACGCCAGGTATATAGGTACTCTTATTTTCGTTTGTAGTTCTTTCATTTCGTTTGTAGTAGCGCGATATCGATTGTAGTAGTTCAAAAACTTACGCCAGGCATCGAGGCAGCCTTATTTTCGTTTGTAGTACTTTCATTTCGTTTGTAGTAATTCAGTATCGTTTGTAGTAGCTCAAAAACTTACGCCAGGCATCGAGGCAGCTTTATTTTCCTCCTCCTCCTCCTTGCATCGGTTTCCTCATCACTGAGGGTCGTGGTCATTTAACAGCTTCTCTCTGATGATCTGGCGCCATCTTCCTCTATCTGTTGCCGAGTGAAGAGCATCGTGTACTGTAGTGTTGAGAGCTGAGCGAATTTGGTCAGACCAGCGCATTGGGCTCTTATATCTTGATCGTTCACCTTCGACTTTACCAGTGATGACCAGTTTCTCGAGGTTATCACTGTCTTTTCTAGCAACGTGGCCAAAATATTCAAGTACTTTGCGCAGGCAGACGGTAGATAGCCTGGTTTTTATCTTGAGTTCAGCGAGGATCGACACGTTAGTGCGGCGCTCTGACCAGTGAATACCCAGCATCCTTCTCCAACACCACATCTCAAACGCGTCAATCCGGTTACGGTCAGCCTTTCTAAGGGTCCATGTCTCTGCGCCGTAAGTAAAGATTGAGAAGACTAGAGTCTGAACTAAAGTAATCTTCGTGTTCGTAGAGATGTTTCTGTCTTTCCATACTCTCTCCAGCTGCGCCATGGCACCCTTCGCCATCCCGCTCCTTCTACGGATTTCAGTTTCGCAGTATCCATCGTTGCTTATGCAGGAGCCAAGGTATACAAAATTGTCCACGATTTCCAAATCCAGTGTTCCACTGCGCACCAGCTTAAGTTTGCGTTCTACAATCATGAGTTTGGTTTTTGATCTATTGATTGTGAGTCCGAACTCTTCGCTGGTGGTTTCCATCCTGTTCAAGAGACAGTCCATCTCAGCTTTATTTTAGTTTGTAGTAGTTTCATTTCGTTTGTAGTAATTCAGTATCGTTTGCAGTAGTTGAAAAACGTACGCCAGACATCGAGGCAGTCTTATTTTCGTTTGTAGTACTTTCATTTCGTTTGTAGTAACTCAGTATCGTTTGTAGTAGTTCAAAAAGCTACGTCAGGCATCAAGGCAGCCTTATTATCGTTTGTAGTTCTTTCATTTCGTTTGTAGTAACTCAATATCGAGTGTAGTAGTACAAAAACTTACGCCAGGCATATAGGAACACTTATTTTCGTTTGTAGTTCTTTCATTTCGTTTGTAGTAGCACAATATCGATTGTAGTAGTTCAAAAACTTACGCCAGGCATCGAGGCAGCCTCATTTTCGTTTGTAGTACTTTCATTTCGTTTGTAGTAATTCAGTATCGTTTGTAGTAGTTCAATAACTTACATCAGACATCGAGGCAGCCTTATTTTCGTTTGTAGTAACTCAGTATCGTTTGTAGTAGTTCAAAAAGCTACGTCAGGCATCAAGGCAGCCTTATTTTCGTTTGTAGTTCTTTCATTTCGTTTGTAGTAACTCAATATCGTTTGTAGTAGTTCAAAAAGCTACGTCAGGCATCAAGGCAGCCTTATTTTCGTTTGTAGTTCTTTCATTTCGTTTGTAGTAACTCAATATCGATTGTAGTAGTAAAAAAACTTACGCCAGGCATATAGGAACTCTTATTTTCGTTTGTAGTTCTTTCATTTCGTTTGTAGTAGCGCGATATCGATTGTAGTAGTTCAAAAACTTACGTCAGGCATCAAGGCAGCCTTATTTTCGTTTGTAGTTCTTTCATTTCGTTTGTAGTAACTCAATATCGTTTGTAGTAGTTCAAAAAGCTACGTCAGGCATCAAGGCAGCCTTATTTTCGTTTGTAGTTCTTTCATTTCGTTTGTAGTAACTCAATATCGATTGTAGTAGTAAAAAAACTTACGCCATGCATATAGGAACTCTTATTTTCGTTTGTAGTTCTTTCATTTCGTTTGTAGTAGCGCGATATCGATTGTAGTAGTTCAAAAACTTACGTCAGGCATCAAGGCAGCCTTATTTTCGTTTGTAGTTCTTTCATTTCGTTTGTAGTAACTCAATATCGTTTGTAGTAGTTCAAAAAGCTACGTCAGGCATCAAGGCAGCCTTATTTTCGTTTGTAGTTCTTTCATTTCGTTTGTAGTAACTCAATATCGATTGTAGTAGTAAAAAAACTTACGCCAGGCATATAGGAACTCTTATTTTCGTTTGTAGTTCTTTCATTTCGTTTGTAGTAGCGCGATATCGATTGTAGTAGTTCAAAAACTTACGCCAGGCATCGAAGCAGCCTTATTTTCGTTTGTAGTACTTTCATTTCGTTTGTAGTAATTCAGTATCGTTTGTAGTAGTTCAAAAACTTACGCCAGGCATCAAGGCAGCGTTATTTTCGTTTGTAGTTCTTTCATTTCGTGTGTAGTAACTCAATATCGATTGTAGTAGTTCTAAAACTTACACCAAACATCGAGGCAGCCTCATTTTCGTTTGTAGTACTTTAATTTCGTTTGTAGTAACTCAGTATCGTTTGTAGTAGTTCAAAAAGCTACGTCAAGCATCAAGGCAGCCTAAGCCTTATTATCGTTTGTAGTTCTTTCATTTCGTTTGTAGTAACTCAATATCGAGTGTAGTAGTACAAAAACTTACGCCAGGCATATAGGAACACTTATTTTCGTTTGTAGTTCTTTCATTTCGTTTGTAGTAGCGCGATATCGATTGTAGTAGTTCAAAAACCTACGTCAGTCATCCCGGAGGCATTAGTTTCGTTTGTAATGCTTTGATTTCGTTTGTAGTAACTTAATATCAATTGTAGTAATTCAAAAACCTACGGCAGGCATCAAAGCAGCCTTATTTTCGTTTGTAGTACTTTAATTTTATTTGTAGTAACTCAATATCGATTGTAGTAGTTCAAAAACTTACGCCAGACATCGAGGCAGCCTTATTTTCGTTTGTAGTACTTTCATTTCGTTTGTAGTAACTCAGTATCGTTTGTAGTAGTTCAAAAAGCTACGTCAGGCATCAAGGCAGCGTTATTTTCGTTTGTAGTGCTTTCATTTCGTTTGTAGTAACTCAATATCGATTGTAGTAGTTCAAAAACTTACGCCAGACATCGAGGCAGCCTTATTTTCGTTTGTAGTACTTTCATTTCGTTTGTAGTAACTCATTATCGTTTGTAGTAGTTCAAAAAGCTACGTCAGGCATCAAGGCAACCTTATTATCGTTTGTAGTTCTTTCATTTCGTTTGTAGTAACCCAATATCGATTGTAGTAGCACAAAAACTTACGCCAGGCATAAAGAAACTCTTACTTTCGTTTGTAGTTCTTTCACTTCGTTTGTAGTAGTGCGATATCGTTAGTAGTTTATCAAAAACCTACGTCAGTCATCCCGGAGGCATTAGTTTCGTTTGTAATGCTTTCGTTTGTATGCGTATGCTGCTTTGATGCCTGCCGTAGGTTTTTGAATTACTACAATCGATATTAAGTTACTACAAACGAAATGAAAGCACTACAAACGAAAATAATGCCTCCGGGATGACTGACGTAGGTTTTTGATTAACTACTAACGATATCGCACTACTACAAACGAAGTGAAAGAACTACAAACGAAAATAAGAGTTTCTATATGCCTGGCGTAAGTTTTTGTACTACTACAATCGATATTGAGTTACTACAAACGAAATGAAAGAACTACAAACGATAATAAGGCTGCCTTGATGCCTGACGTAGCTTTTTGAACTACTACAAACGATACTGAGTTACTACAAACGAAATGAAAGTACTACAAACGAAAAAAGGCTACCTCGATGTCTGTCGTAAGTTTTTGAACTACTACAATCGATATTGAGATACAACAAATAAAATGAAAGCACTACAAACGAAAATAGGGCTGCCTCGATGCCTGGCGTAAGTTTTTGAACTACTACGATCGATATTAAGTTACTACAAACAAAATGAAAGCACTACAAACTAAAATAATGCCTCCTAGATGACTGACGTAGGTTTTTGATAAACTACTAACGATATCGCACTACTACAAACGAAGTGAAAGAACTACAAACGAAAATAAGGGTTTCTATATGCCTGGCGTAAGTTTTTGTACTACTACAATCGATATTGAGTTACCTCAAACGAAATGAAAGAACTACAAACGATAATAAGGCTGCCTTGATGCCTGACGTAGCTTTTTGAACTGCTACAAACGATACTGAGTTACTACCAACGAAATGAAAGTACTACAAACGAAAATAAGGCTGCCTCGATGTCTGGCGTAAGTTTTTGAAATACTACAATCGATATTGAGTTACTACAAATAAAATTAAAGTACTACAAACGAAAATAAGGCTGCTTTGATGCCTGCCGTAGGTTTTTGAATTACTACAATTGATATTAAGTTACTACAAACGAAATAAAAGAATGCTTTTATTTCGTTTGTAGTAACTTAATATCAAATTTGTAATGACAAACGAAACTAATGTCTCCGGGATGACTGACGTAGGTTTTTGAACTACTACAATCGATATCGCGCTACTACAAACGAAATGAAAGAACTACAAACGAAAATAAGTGTTTCTATATGCCTGGCGTAAGTTTTTGTACTACTACACTCGATATTGAGTTACTACAAACGAAATGAAAGAACTACAAACGATAATAAGGCTGCCTTGATGCCTGACGTAGCTTCTTGAACTACTACAAACGATACTGAGTTACTACAAATAAAATGAAAGTACTACAAACGAAAATGAGGCTGCCTCGCTGTTTGGCGTAAGTTTTTGAACTACTACAATCGATATTGAGTTACTACAAACGAAATGAAAGCACTACAAATGAAAATAAGGGTGCCTTGATGCCTGGCGTAAGTTTCTGAACTACAACAATCGATATTGAGTTACTACAAACGAAATGAAAGAACTACAAACGAAAATAACGCTGCCTTGATGCCTGGCGTAAGTTTTTAACTACTACAAACGATACTGAATTACTACAAACGAAATGAAAGTACTACAAACGAAAATAAGGCTGCCTCGATGCCTGGCGTAAGTTTTTGAACCACTACAATCGATATCGCGCTACTACAAACGAAATGAAAGAACAACAAACGAAAATAAGAGTTCCTATATGCCTGGCGTAAGTTTTTGTACTACTACAATCGATATTGAGTTACTACAAACGAAATGAAAGAACTACAAACGATAATAAGGCTGCCTTGATGCCTGACGTAGCTTTTTGAACTACTACAAACGATACTGAGTTACTACAAACGAAATGAAAGTACTACAAATGAAAAAAAGGCTGCCTCGATGTCTGTCGTAAGTTTTTGAACTACTACAATCGATATTGGGTTACTACAAATAAAATGAAAGTACTACAAACGAAAATAGGGCTGCCTCGATGCCTGGCGTAAGTTTTTGAACTACTACGATCGATATTAAGTTACTACAAACGAAATGAAAGCACTACAAACGAAAATAATGCCTCCTAGATGACTGACGTAGGTTTTTGATAAACTATTAACGATATCTGTTAAAGAAAGACAATGTAATAAGTTTGTATATGTTTGATGTGAGATAGATGTATTGGCATCTCACTCTTACTTCTTGTGTCATGGCGCTGCTAGGCGGCTCGTTTATTTTGCTGTGTGATTTCCAATAAACTCCTAAGTACATTTAAACCTATATTTCATTTATATTTTATCTGGTTATGGGCCCAGATCTCTTAACTAGCATAAATAAATAAATGTAGGCTTAAAAGGTCAAAAACTGTAGCGCCAAAACGTTTTCAAAAATACCGGTTTGCGGGGCGACGACCATATTGAATTTTCGCAACGGGAAGGAAGAAATTACTTGCTCGAAATATTCGTTCAAGGAAGGAGGGCCTGCAGGATGGAAGATAAAATGGATTCTACACAGATCGGGATAGCAGGGGCTGCTATTAAGTTGGAAGGTTCCAAGAATTGGAATGTATGGAAATTCCAGACGTCAGTATCGCTGAAGGGTCAAGGTCTTTTTAAGATAGTAGACGGGACGACTGTAAAGCCAGAAGATGAGAAACAACGTGTTCGTTGGGAGGCACAAGATGCAAAAGCTCAGGCACTGATGGTGACCAGAATGACAGAAGAAGTCATGTTACACATTATTTCATGCGAAACGTCAGCGGAGATGTGGACGAAGTTACAAAGTGTGTATGAACAGAAATCGGAAACTAGTATCCATATAGTTCAGCAACGTTTCTTTCAATTCAAGTTTGAAGAAGGCACAGAAATGTCCATGTTCCTGTCAAAGATACACGAGATGAAAAATCACTTAAAGCAGTTAGGCGAAACTATTTCAGATAAGTTTGTGATTACCAAGGTACTTATGTCTCTACCTGAAAACTATAAACATTTCGTCTCAGCTTGGGAGTCTGCTCCCGATGATAAGCAGACATATGATAACTTGGTTGCTAGACTGTTGATAGAGGAGGAACGAATAAAAGAAAAAGAGAAGAATTTGCCATCAACTTCGGCGTTTGTGGCGAAGAAGGTAGTAGACAAGAAGACTGTAAAATGTTTTTCGTGTAACAGATTTGGGCATTATCAAAGCGAGTGCAAGTATAACAAGGAGAATCGTCAAGTTTTACGGTGTTTTTATTGTAATAAGGAGGGACATTTGAAGAACCAATGTCGCTTTAAAAAGAACAAAGAGAAGAATGCTTTTGTGGTCAATAGCGAGAACAGTGGCGAACAGTTTGAAAATACAAGATTTCTAGTAGATCAAGGTGCTAGCGAGCACATGTGTCGTAATTATGAACTGTTTACGTCATATACACGCACAAATAATAAATTCGTAATCGTTGGGAACGGTGCGCAACTCAGTGTACATGGCATCGGACAGATGGCGGTGCAAGTGTGGAACGGAACGGACTGGATTGACACGACCATAGAGAACGTACTTCACGTTCCGGAATTAAAAACAAACTTGTTTTCTGTCTTTTGCGCTACGTCAAAAGGTTATGTTGTTGAAACCGACAAAAATCAAAGCAAATTTTTCAAAGAAAATAAATTGATGGCGATTGCTGATAGATGCGGCAGCATGTATTATTTTGATTTCCGTTTTCGAAATACATGCACAGCTAACGTGGCTAGAGTGAACAGAGATGAGGACTTGCAAGAATGGCATGCAAAGCTAGCTCATCAGAATATAGCTTACGTAAAGGATATACTTAAGAAAAATAACATAGAGCTAACTAAATCTCAAACACCAACGTGTGAAGACTGTTTAAAAGGAAAAATTCACCGCTTGCCTTTTCCTGTAAGTGAACATGTGAGTACTAGAACGTGTGAGATCATTCATGGAGATACTTGTGGTCCCATGGAGCAGCCATCAATCGGAGGCTCCAGATACTACGTTGCTTTCAAGGATGATTACTCCAAATATAGGAGAGTTTACTTTATAAAAGGCAAAGATGAGATTAAGGGATGTTTGAAGAATTTTATTGCGGAAGCCGAAAAAGAAACATCAAATTCTGTAAAGATATTCAGAAGTGACTGCGGAACCGAATTTTTGAATAGGGAATTAAGGGAGTACTTTTTAGAAAAGGGTATCGTTCATCATACTTCGGTCCCTTATACACCAGAACAGAACGGCAGGATTGAACGCGAAATGCGTATTTTGACGGAAGCTGCCAGGACAATGATGTGTGCCAAGGACTTACCTGTTAAATTATGGGCGGAAGCTGTCAACACAGCTGCCTATGTCATAAACAGAACCGGTAAGAGCTCAGTAGAAGGAAAGACGCCATACGAGCTATGGACGGGTAAGAGTTTTGATATAAAGAACCTGAAAGTATTCGGAAGTACCGTTTATGCGCATATTCCGAAGGTTAAAAGGCACAAGTGGGATCCGAAAGGCGAAAGAGGTATATTAGTTGGCTATGGAGAAACAACAAAAGGCTACAGGATTTTCTTTCCAAGCAAAAATGAAGTTGAAACCAGAAGGGATGTGGTCTTTGTGACAGGAGACAAAGAAATGTCACTGGACTCGACTTCTAAAAGGTCAATGGTGCCGTGTGAAGCGTCATCTCCAAATAATGAAGAGGCTCAAGAGGTTCAGGGTGCAGGGTGTGATTCTATGTTTCAGGTACAACACACCGACAGTGATGCTCAAGTAAGTGTACAAAGCCACTTAGATCCTGATCCTGACCAAGATGAAGATGACAGAGATGAAAACTTGGAGGTAAGAGATCCTGAGGAAGAGTTAGGTCGGGGTAAAAGAATTAAAAAACCTGTTGTGTTCTTTGACTGCAATAATGTCTCTAGTGAGAATCTAGAACCTAAAACTTTCAGTGAGGCAGTGAATAGTCTAAATGCATCGGAATGGCAACGTGCAATGCAGAGGGAGCTGCAAACGTTGAAAGATAATAACACTTGGACCGTGTGTAGTAAAAATATTAGTGAAAAAGTAATTAGTAGCAAGTGGGTATTCAAAATTAAAGAAAACAATGGAAGTATTCAATATAAAGCTAGACTTGTAGCTCGCGGCTTCGAACAGAATGATTTGGACTTGAAAAATGAAATCTATGCACCTGTTGCCAAATTAGCAACTTTCAGACTGTTCCTGGCTGTAGCTACAAAGCTAAATTTACCTGTATATCAAATGGATGTGACCGGGGCGTTTTTATATGGAGAAATAGCTGAGGATGTATTTATTAGATTGCCAGAGGGTGCTTATACTGGTGACAAAAATATTGTTAAGTTAAACAAGGCATTGTATGGTCTTAAAAAATCTCCTAAATATTGGAATGACAAATTTAACTCTGTAATGATTAAGGAAGGTTTTAAAAGGTCTCAGGCTGATAATTGCTTATATTCTAAGTGTGAAGGTAAGGAACAGATGTATCTCCTTATTTATGTAGATGATATGCTGATTTTTGGGACAAATGAGACACAGGTCATGGGGTTAAAAACAGTTTTGAAGAGGGAATTTGAAATGAAAGATTTGGGTTTAATTTCTGATTTCTTAGGTATAAATGTCAACCAAAATTTAAATACTCGAGTTACTGAGTTGAGTCAAAAGAAATACCTTGAAAAAGTACTAAAGAGGTTCAATATGTATGACTGCAAACCTGTTAATACCCCCATGGACTACAACTTCAACACTCAGGTGCTTGAAGGTGATAAATGTAAAAAAGGCTCTGAAAATATTTGTAGACAGATCATTGGGTGCTTGATGTATGCGGCTTCAGGTACTAGGCCAGACATTTGTGTGGCTATGTCCATACTAAGTAGATATCAAGATTTGGCTAGTGACATGCTATTAGCAGCTTTGAAAAGAGTACTGCGTTACATCAAACACACACTGGATTATAAATTGGTGTTTAAATGTAATGACGACATGCTTGTAGGGTTTTGTGATGCAAATTGGGGTGGAGATCTGAGGGACAGGAAATCTACTACCGGGTACTGTTTTAAATTTGCTGATTGTTTGATATCTTGGTGCTCGAAGAAGCAGAGTACCGTTAGCATTTCAAGTACAGAATCGGAATATGTATCGCTTTCGATGGCAGGTGCTGAAGCCTGTTGGCTAATTAACGTTTTACATGACTTCAGTTTCAGCGAAGTGTCTCCGGCTGTAATATTTTGTGATAACCAGTCTGCGATAAAGGTTGCACAAACAAATAGTGTCAAACGTTTAAAACATATTGATATTAAACACCACTTTATAAGGGAGCTGATTCAAAAGGAAAAGATCATTGTTAAGTATGTTCAGACCGAAAACCAGACGGCAGACATGTTTACCAAATCCCTCAAAAGTACTTTGTTATTAAAGTTCGTAAACATGTGTGGCCTAACTAATTAATTATTTGTTGTTAATTATTTGTTGCGTTCTTAGTTAACGAAAGCCTTGTTGAAGTGTTACAATGCAAGCGTTTTAAGTTAAACATTATTCTTAGGTTATTACATTGAAAGGGGGTGTTAAAGAAAGACAATGTAATAAGTTTGTATATGTTTGATGTGAGATAGATGTATTGGCATCTCACTCTTACTTCTTGTGTCATGGCGCTGCTAGGCGGCTCGTTTATTTTGCTGTGTGATTTCCAATAAACTCCTAAGTACATTTAAACCTATATTTCATTTATATTTTATCTATATCGCACTACTACAAACGAAGTGAAAGAACTACAAACGAAAATAAGGGTTTCTATATGCCTGGCGTAAGTTTTTGTACTACTACAATCGATATTGAGTTACTTCAAACGAAATGAAAGAACTACAAACGATAATAAGGCTGCCTTGATGCCTGACGTAGCTTTTTGAACTGCTACAAACGATACTGAGTTACTACCAACGAAATGAATGTACTACAAACGAAAATGAGGCTGCCTCGATGCCTGGCGTAAGTTTTTGAACTACTACACTCGATATCGCGCTACTACAAACGAAATGAAAGCACTACAAACGAAAATAAGTGTTCCTATATGCCTGGCGTAAGTTTTTGTACTACTACACTCGATATTGAGTTACTACAAACGAAATGAAAGAACTACAAACGATAATAAGGCTGCCTTGATGCCTGACGTAGCTTTTTGAACTACTACAAACGATACTGAGTTACTACAAACGAAATGAAAGTACTACAAATGAAAAAAAGGCTGCCTCGATGTCTGTCGTAAGTTTTTGAACTACTACAATCGATATTGGGTTACTACAAATAAAATGAAAGTACTACAAACGAAAATAGGGCTGCCTCGATGCCTGGCGTAAGTTTTTGAACTACTACGATCGATATTAAGTTACTACAAACGAAATGAAAGCACTACAAACGAAAATAATGCTGCCTCGATGCCTGGCGTAAGTTTTTGAACCACTACAATCGATATCGCGCTACTACAAACGAAATGAAAGAACAACAAACGAAAATAAGAGTTCCTATATGCCTGGCGTAAGTTTTTGTACTACTACAATCGATATTGAGTTACTACAAACGAAATGAAAGAACTACAAACGATAATAAGGCTGCCTTGATGCCTGACGTAGCTTTTTGAACTACTACAAACGATACTGAGTTACTACAAACGAAATGAAAGTACTACAAATGAAAAAAAGGCTGCCTCGATGTCTGTCGTAAGTTTTTGAACTACTACAATCGATATTGGGTTACTACAAATAAAATGAAAGTACTACAAACGAAAATAGGGCTGCCTCGATGCCTGGCGTAAGTTTTTGAACTACTACGATCGATATTAAGTTACTACAAACGAAATGAAAGCACTACAAACGAAAATAATGCCTCCTAGATGACTGACGTAGGTTTTTGATAAACTACTAACGATATCGCACTACTACAAACGAAGTGAAAGAACTACAAACGAAAATAAGGGTTTCTATATGCCTGGCGTAAGTTTTTGTACTACTACAATCGATATTGAGTTACTTCAAACGAAATGAAAGAACTACAAACGATAATAAGGCTGCCTTGATGCCTGACGTAGCTTTTTGAACTGCTACAAACGATACTGAGTTACTACCAACGAAATGAATGTACTACAAACGAAAATGAGGCTGCCTCGATGCCTGGCGTAAGTTTTTGAACTACTACACTCGATATCGCGCTACTACAAACGAAATGAAAGCACTACAAACGAAAATAAGTGTTCCTATATGCCTGGCGTAAGTTTTTGTACTACTACACTCGATATTGAGTTACTACAAACGAAATGCAGGAACTACAAACGATAATAAGGCTGCCTTGATGCCTGACGTAGGTTTTTGAACTACTACAAACGATACTGAGTTACTACAAACGAAAATAAGGCTGCCTCGATGTCTGGCGTACGTTTTTCAACTACTACAAACGATACTGAATTACTACAAACGAAATGAAACTACTACAAACTAAAATAAAGCTGCCTCGATGCTTGGCGTAAGTTTTTGAACTACTACAAACGATACTGAATTACTACAAACGAAATGAAAGTACTACAAACGAAAATAAGGCTGCCTCGATGCCTGGCGTAAGTTTTTGAACTACTACAATCGATATCGCGCTACTACAAACGAAATGAAAGAACTTCAAACGAAAATAAGAGTTCCTATATACCTGGCGTAAGTTTTTGCACTACTACAATCGATATTGAGTTACTACAAACGAAATGAAAGAACTACAAACGATAATAAGGCTGCCTTGATGCCTGACGTAGCTTTTTGAACTACTACAATCGATATCGCGCTACTACAAACGAAATGAAAGAACTACAAACGAAAATAAGAGTTCCTATATGCCTGGCATAAGTTTTTGTACTACAAACGAAATTTAAGCACTACAAACGAATATAATGCTGCCTTCATGCCTGGCGTAGGTTTTTGATAAACTACTAACGATATAGCGCTCCTACAAATGAAATGAAATCACTACAAACGAGAATAAGGCTGCCTTGATGCCTGGCGTAGGTTTTTGAACTACTATAAACGAGATCGCGCTACTACAAACGAAATAAAAGCACTACAAACGAAAAAAAGGCTACCTTGATGCCTTTCGTAGGTTTTTGAGTTACTACAATCGATTGCGAGCTACTACAAACGAAAATAAAGAAACTACAATCGTTTGCAAACGAAATACTCCTGAAAAAGTAATACATTTACACAATCTGTCACGGTCACGGTACCTGTACCTTTTTTGAGCGATCGCGATATGGAGTTTATTTTGCTATTTTGCTACTTTAAGCAACTTAAAACTTATTACAATCAAGCAGAAATTAGTTTGCACGAAACTCTGTCAATCAGCGTAGTGTAAATAGTATAAATACCGATATTTAAGCATTTTCGTCGATTTTCGGAAAAAGACATCAACGCGCTCACGAACCGATTTTTTTTTTGATTTTTTTTTGGCGTTATTTGGCTACTACAAACGAAAATAAAGGAACTACAATCAACTACAAACGATTCTGAACAAGAATCAATCATAAAAGTATAGAATATCGTAAGTGGGGTGCTGGCCTTTTTCACCCCCTCCCTTATTTTTTTTTGGTGCAACTACAAACAAAATCCGTTTTACTACAATCAACTACAATCGAAACACTATTAGAAAAAAAAAAAAAAAAAAAAATTCGTCAAGGTCGGGTGCCAAGTTCACACAGCTGCTCGCAATTTCTGTTTATTCCAGCGACCCATCTCACCCGGCCTAAACCAAGAGAACAAACTGGCTCATTTTAAGGATTAGATGCCTATATGGACACTGTCCTTTGTAAACTAGACGAATTTATGTTTATACAAAAGAGACTACAGCGTAAGCTTTTTCAGGACATACCCAAATATTAAGAAGTCACCAATTGGGTAGGTACTTCTATAGATAAACTTAAAAAATGAGTTTTTTTCTCGAAAATAACGGGGAAAACCAAAATGCCCATATTTTATGGGATGCTTTTAAAATCAGCGAATAGCCAGGCTACTTTCCTATGAAGTCAAATCAGCTACTCTTTAGGAAACATCAAAACGATTTGTTATATGATGTTGATGTATACGGGAGACTAATATTGTGACGTCACAATACTATATGATCAATACACCTCCTTTATAAAAGTTTTAACCATTATAAAACCATTACAAAATCAAAAGCGCAAACACATGTTACACATAGATTTTCCCGTGTATTTTTTAATTTTGATTTTATGAATGCAACGAAACAATTAAGTTCATCTACTTACTGGAAAGTACCCCATTATCGTGGTATTATAAAGTACCTATACTCGAATCTCCCATACACATATCATTTTCATAAAGAGTGGCTGATTTGCCGCTTTAGGCAAGTACCTAACCAACGTCTTTGATACCTACCTGAGGCCGGTTGCTGCCTTTACACCGCAGGAGGGCTATTCGAACGTTTAGGATTAATTACATACGAACGTAATGCATGTCATTTTGTAAAATAGTAGTGTTTTTATTTCACATAAGCAGTAACAGTAAGTATTTTTACGTCTCTCTGTGCGGTAAGTAAGATTTGCCGCCCACGGGCGCTGCGGCAAATCTCACTTCACACCCAGGAGAAGACGTAAAATTGTGTACGCACCACGGGCGGTAATAAAGAAGGCCTCAGATCGCTTGTTTATGGCCCTTGCCTTCGGTTCGGGCCACAAATACCCGCGATCTGAGCCGTTCTTTATTTTACCGCCCTAGGTGCGTAATGTACTATTTCTTGGTTTTAGTCTTAACAATTTCATAACTCACGGTTTCAAAGTGGTAATGCACTTATCTGCAATTTTATCTCGAGTGAGTACGTGAGTTTACGTACATTTCTTTTATTTACGATAAAAAACCGATTTGGGCATGCCCTCAAACAAATAAAATTTGCGTTGTTTGATCATGTGCCTACTTACTAAGTATATATGTAACGCCAAACAAGGATTGAGTATACCTATATGGTACACTTGATGGGATAATTCTCTTTATATCGCTCCTGCAAACGATCATATTTTAAAATATCACAAAAAGCATATAAAAGTTTATGATTACATTTTAGTTGTAAGGCCATTATTGTCAAAATGAAAGTTATACTGTAATCCTGATGATTAAACATAAAATCCAATGTCATTACAAGCAATTGAGTTATAAAACTGAGGCTATTTTAAACTTAAATTTTTAGCGAGGTATGTTTACGATCACGGTAATTTAAAACCTTTAGAGATAAAGTGTACATTTATAATGATACTGTTTATTATTGGGTAATTTCGGTACTTACGTTAAAGTTACGCTTATATTCCCTTATATGACTGGACATTAAACCATGTCTAGATTTTTATAGGTATTTTTCACATAGCGCGCATTTTTGGTTCTCGACCAATTTAGAGTAAGAGTCAGTAGAGCTGCATGTGCCTCATGCGCTTTGGAAAACGCTGTCTCGACCAGTAACGAAAAAAAGACCAGTTGTTTCTCCAAATTGGTAAAAAAATGATGACATGGAGGCGGCATAAATAGTACTTACCTACCATTACTTATTACATTCAATTTAATAAATACACAATTATTAATACTGTTTTAAACATTTTTAGTTAATTAGATGGATTAACGTTATCCTATATCAAATTAGAAAAAAAAACAATTATCAGGTATCTCATGTTTTTTACATTGACTTGAAAAGCGAATCACTTAGGGCGGGTTACAGCCGCTTGTTAACGTCATCATCATCTTTAAAACTTTCTTTTTGAAAAGTTTACTATTTTCTATGGGATGACAGCTGTCAGCATATTTAACGTTAATCAGTTCGTTAATTGTGCGTCGTGCAACCATAGTCACGTTACGTTCTATCTTTCTCTGTAGCATAATCAGATTCTTTATCTATTACGGAGTGTTATTGTGAAGAATGACGGAACACAACGCGAATGCCGTACTTCAATCGCCAGTTACGTTACTAATGAGTCTTATAACCTATAATCACTGTCGAATTCCTGTAAAAAAAGTTAATTTCGGATCTTGCAACGTTTACGGTCAATAACTTACTTAATTTCAGCGAAATGCATTGCGCAAGGTGATGCATATTACATTTTAGTCCGATTACCCATACCCGATTATTAGATGTAGGTATTCGGAACTACTAAACTGTTTAAAAATCCCGTGCCGCTCGTACCTTATATTTAATTAAAACCACCGTTTCTTTTTTGAAAATCAGTTAAACTTTAAATGTAGATAAGTTATGTCAACCAGGCTCAAAAGACACTGATTGGTACCATAAATATGACTACATCGAATTGGATATTTTCTTAGCTTTCTAGTTTATCCCATAAAAATATTCCTTGGTCTAGGTAAGCAGCAATCAGCTTGCAAAACATAAACTTGAATCTCATCGGCTTGACTAAGTTTGAGGCAGTCAAGTAGCCACTTGTAAGAAATTTAGAGCCATTTTAGCCTCGGCTTCCCTATGAAAAGTTTTATACGGACATAGTTTCACAGTATCCAATAAAAAGTCAGTTACTGGTATTTCCATATTGTTTAATTTATGAAGATAGGCGTGCTATTAATATTTATAAATTTGTACCGCCTTTGCAGACAAAGTAACTTTGTTTACGTTTTTGTTTGACTTATAAAATTAACTTTCAAGAGAACAGAGAACAATATCCAGAAGCATTTCTAGGTTTTATTATACAAATAGTTTGAACACGTTAGTCAATATTACGCGAGCAAATATAAGTTAACTCAATATTTCTGATAACGATAAATCTATATTATCTACAAAGTATCTATTTAAGGTATAATTCATTTGAACAATTTGACAGCACTTGCCCTACATTTGACAACCGCTTTTTATGCCAGCTGTCAAATTGCTCCACTGAATTATGAATACCTTAGTAGACATTCCCGACATCGTAATAAACATTATTATTTATACCAGGCGGGGATGGATGACACCTTTGATTATTAAACCAACCGGATGCGAGACGCGCTCTCATTTCTATCGGAAAAAGTCTGCCGTTTTTTGCGGGGGAGGGGAACGTCAAATGTATGCGAAACGTCAAAATAGCCACGTCAAATAAACGTCAGTCCATACAATGAGTATGACCACTGGTCATACTCATTCGGCAGAGGGGAACGCCTGTTAATGGCTACTCCCCTTGGTTTAAAGCTCTAAGGATGACACACACATGACACGTTCCGTTTTTAAACGACTTCAAAAAAGGAGGAGGTTCTCAATTCGACTTAATTCTTTTAAAAAAAATATATCATTTTTTTTATCATTATTTTTTGTATGTATGTTGCTCGATTTCTCTGTGAATCGTGAACCGATTTTCAATTTTTTTTTATCGAACGGGTATAACCCCTAGATGATCCCGTTGGCACCAGGCGGGGTCTGATTATTTATTATTTATTTATTATTTATTTATTAAGGTAATTACAACAAAATCATTACATTTGATACAAGAGTATCGGTAAACCGGTGTGGTTTGTCTCGATACCGATGATGCGGATGATGGGATCCTAGAGAAATCGAGGGAACTCTTCAACTATTAAAGACACACCTATAGTGATTTCACTATTTTTAACAGCAACTCGGCCACTTCCTCTTGGAATAGCGGATCCTAAGTGAAGTCGGTTCTTTTTTGTTTAAAATTATTTGGATGTCTCTTTATCGGATGAAGTGCGTGCCAGACGGCATACAACAAGCCCCTCCGACAGAGCGACCTTGTTCGGGACGGACCGTGTAAACAGTTGTTTTTTTTATAGGTACTTCAAGCATAGACAGAGTTCTCTTTGTCGTAGGTACTGTCTCTTTCTTACGCTAGTACCCTCGCTACAAAAAAAAAGGAATGAGTATAGCTTCTTGTTACTTCCACTAGCTGTTACTGCACTTTTTGGCCAGCCAGACTATACCTACTATTTCACCTGATGTAAGTTGACGATGGGGTCTAGGTAGAATGGAGCTCGAGGGCTTGATCGCGGGTCTCGAAAATCGAAATTTCATTATCTGCGTCTCTTTCGCTCGAATTAACAAGTGCGATAGAGTGGAAGAGAACGAAATTTCGATTTTCTAAATGCAATTTGCTGAATTTTACAATTTAACAAAAGTTTCTAATAAATATTATAGGTACTATAAAGTCGAATTTGCAAGCAGTACAAAACAACATCCAGTTTTAGATGCTAATCGGTAAATAATGAACAAATTACAGCAATATCAGACCGTTACTAAGCCGATCCTAATCTATCAATTGAGCACTTTTATCGCAGTTCACCGTTAACTTTACTATAGCTGAGCTTAGCTAGAAGCTTTAAAACTGCATATTAGTAGTTACAAAGTTACTTAGCTACTTATTACTTTTGGATATTAGTATAGTTAGGTATTTAGTTTGTTATTACTTCTTTATAACTCATCAATACTAAGCAAACAGTCTCGACTAAAGTAATGAGGTCGTACACATTACTTTTATGGCATTTTGTTGGGATATAGCTTAGCAAAGAGAATAGTTATTAAATATTCTACAGGGTTTAAATATTTAAGCACTGCACAATATCTACGTTTATTGAATTTAAACTTTCGTGAGACATATTAACACTATTATCACTGCATGCGGCATGGCGCCGCGCCGCAACGACGGGTTGTGGATCGGTTCGCCTAGCACTTAGTGCTTGAGGATGAAGACTCTCCGAAACATGTCGCGCGTAGTGACTAAACACAAGTGAGTACAGCCGCATTCAGTGATAATAATATCTACATTACTTTTATCAAAATATAGAGTGTCGCTCGTCATTTCCCTCTTGCAAATGTCGCTAACACGTGAAATTGTTTAGAGATATGTAGATATTATTCAAGCACATTGATGTCGTTTGTTCAGATTTGCAATCTCTAGATAGGTACATAATCTAGGCATTACGGTAAGTAAATACTACGACTGTAAAATGGGACAAAAGTGTAATGTCACTGAAGCTAGTCAACATAGCTTAAAGACTTGGAGTAGCAAATTGATCTTATGTGAAGTCACATATCATTACATCAAGCTAGTCGCTTATTGTATTTCCTGATCCCGAAATAACATATCTAGTGTGTAATGCCTAAATGGTTCAAAAATACAAGGACTATACGTACTTAGATAGGCGGATGGTGACTTTGGCAATTTCCTGTCCTTCGGCGGGGTGCTGTACACGAAGGCGCGGTTGACGCGCCCCCTCGGCTCCTCGCTCGACATGTCGCTCTCCGACCCGCGCCGCACGCGCCGCAACGGCACGGAGTCCACGATCGACTTCGCAGACTCCGACTTCCCCATCCCTTTCAACTTCTTCTTCCCTTTTTCTTCCGGGGAATGAATATGAAGAATCGCTGCTGCTTTCGGAGGAATCTTTTCAGGCACCAACAACTCCTTTGCCGAAGCACTTTTTAACTTTTTATGCGTAAAGAAATCACTGAACTTAGTTTTCTCCACTTTGCCATGTTTATGCGGTTTCAAATTTAAATCGATATCACCACTCTTCCTCCTCGGTTTTGCGTCCGGTTTCCTTTTCGCCATCGTAGGGGTTTTCGATTTGTAAGTCCCTTCGAGGCCTTTGTACGCGACGTCGAAGTTCTCCGTCGGCCAGATTTGGGCGGTCGTGAAGACGACGGTGTTGCGTTTGTTGTCCACGTCGTCGGGCGGTTCCTCGTCTTTGCTGCGCAAGCGATTGCCGATCAATCGCAGGGAAGCTCGGACGGATCGGGAGCGGCGGAGACCTCCTTGCTCCCGCTTGAACCTGTCGAGGAGGGTGTCCATAGCCCTTGGACGGGTCGCGCGGTCTTGTGCATGGCCCGGTACGAACTACGCGCGCTACTCCAACGATAGTTACGCGAGTTCTTTCCGACGTTCACTCGAAACGGCGGCGGGCGGTCGAATGGGCCTGCAACAATTCGTATTCTAAACCGTATTGGTAGGGTTCGGAAGAGTTTGCAGCAGCCCAGTCTGTCTGTAGTCGCTTGATAAACTGTTCTCATTTGCACAATCACTTGATTTGATAAGATAGCGGCTTGGAGTACGCATGTCACCGAGATTTGTTTATTGTGACGTAGAGATCTGATAAAAGTGGGGACGTGTTTGTTTTTGCGAGATTGCCGATTTTAATCAAGTGGTTTAATTAAGAGTGAGGTGAGATAGTTACGAAACAGCTAGTATTATCGCCACTCTATGATTTACGATAGAATCGATTGCGGTCGCCACGTTTGATTGATCGCTACTCTAATTTACAAAGGCATTAGGCGGCGAAGGAATTTTCAGCATATCGAATTACTTAATATTGTAAGAGAATAATGGTGTTAATTGAGGCGTGCCTTAATAATGTAGTAATAAGAGCAGTGGCTCGTGTAATGATGAAATTTAAGTGTGGTTCGGCGCGCGGTTATATACATTATCGTAAATATTCAATTTCCCATAAGAGGCCACAATGAGCTTACCCAATCCGTGAAAATCAGGAAATAATTAAGCAATTTTGTAACTTTAATTACTAAAGCACTTAAAAAAACAAACACAGCACGTGATTTAACATTTGTGGTTGTGGTTTTTTGAAATGTTGTTATTTAAAAATCTTTTTGCATGAGCTTTTCACAACATCTTACCACTTGTATGACCCCTGAACTCAATAAAACTCAAGATCATGGGATCATATCCACATGCCATATTTGCTTAGTAGTTGCCTTTATCGTTAATTTGAAAGTTCACCTAATTGCCTGAAACAGCAACTGTCTAATGACCAAGTCTCTTGAGAACACATGACGTTATAGTATCGTTAAAATATTTAAGGAAATAGGGGTAGGTACTTCAACCGGTACAGTAAGAAAGTGAACGTAGAAAAGCCACTTAAACCCTTTAGCCGCCGATACGGTTATCTAAGTACTGGCACAGACATCTCCACCGAACTGGAAAGCGACACGCAGAGGTTCGATGACCCATAATTATTGGTTTATCACTAGCGGAGTAATTCTAATTGGTTCACTAATTACGCTGACGTAGAACTGCCCTCTTTGTGTTGACGCCACTTGAAATAAATAGGTTTGAGTCATATTGTTAAGTGGTCTTCAATTACCGATAGCGTCGATAGGACACCTTTAAGATTGGGAGTGACGTCAATCGTATAATTTGGTCAACCGATTAAACTGGACTAAACTAAACAGGATCATACAATCCCGCGACTGAGACACATTCTCCCATGTCCAACCACTCTGGTCTGTGTGTCCAACTCACATATACATATTAGGGTTAGTTAATAGTTCTCTCCCACTTTGAAGTTGGACAGCGGAAAACTCCAAGTTCCCGGTGAATTTTGACCTCCATACAAAAATTTCCGACTATTTTTTGTTTATGCTGATTATGAGCAGAGCTCAGCTGTGTTTTGAGCTTATTTCATTATTCTGAACTTTGTCCTATCCTTGAATTTGTCTTTGGACACCTCCCATGCATCATACTTTTTTTTCAAGGAACGGGTTTCAAAATTTATTTTTGGCTTAATATTTCTACTATTCAACCGGGAATTAACGTGGTCTTTTTGAGTTAAGATAATGCTAATATAAATGTATATATGGGAAATATATTAAACTCAATTCATTGTTGAATATTTAAGAATAAAAATATTTTTAAGACAAAATGCAAATCATCTATGTAGATAAATTCTCCCGTTTAATGTTTCTTATAAAAGCTATGAAATATCATCCGATACAATTTTGGTGTTGAAATTGAAACACGAAAAGCAAGAGTATAAATAATACCTAATATATTTTATTCGGTACATCCAATACCATTTGGCCTTAAGGTGATATTTCAGCACAAATAGGCTCCTCGTTTGTAACGAGAGACAGAACAAATTGGAATACAATTCTGTATCAAAGCTCCCGAACATGGAAATAAAAGCCAATCCAATCCGACACACATGGTTTTATTGAACCACGTTCAGAAATGCTTTTACGGACAGAGGCTTTGGGTTAAATTGTTGGATTGAACATAGCATAAAGGATAGTTAAGAATTCGATTTTGTATTGAGTTAACTTAAAATAATGAAACCATAACGGGCTAAAGGGTAAGCAAATACGACAAGAGTTTAGCGAAACGGAAGGCTAGAGAAGCATAATATGTAGCTGAACGTTGATAATTACTCGTGTATTTATGCCAAACCATCCGTACCACCACTTAAAGAAAAATACTTTTATTATAATTCAAGTTCTGAGTGAGTACGCCATCAAAATTCTGCCTATTTGCGAGGGCTCAATTCTATCAGCAATCTTTAGTAGGTACATAATTGTTTTTCAAGATTTACCCTCAGAAAGAGAAGTCTAAACCAAATAACTAAATAAACCCCGCTTCAGACAATCTCTACAAAACTTTACCCAATTTTTATTGTGACTACATGGAGACATGTGTGAACGGCGGGTCCTGAAAGCTTCATCAACTTTTTATGCTCCCTCCCCAACTTTGTCGATTTATGAAATTGTTTGTAGATTTTTGTGGTGCAATAAACGGGACGAATTTTCTGAGTCAGACAGATAATCTGTTATCTGTGAAGAGGAAAACCAAATCTGAATCCATTTCAAATGAAAAAGCATGATATCATGTTATATGATATGATCTTACTTTAAATGTCAATGTTCTGAAGAACCCCCTATTGCTTTTGTATGTGTACATAACTCGTTCATTCGTATCTTCACGCCCGCATATTTTCATTTAGGGTGAAAAGAGTCAGAGATAAACTGTGAACGGACTTTTTATCGTGAATATTTAGATAACAGCTACTTAGTTCTATAAGTAAGGACTTCCAATTGGTTTTCTAGTTTTATTGTATTTGTATAAATATTTTGCCTAATAAATAAATAAATTTAATGTAGCAAGTCCACAATCCACATATACTCGTAGCTGCTGTAATAAGTTCATGCAGACTCACGATAACTCTGTTTGGTTGAATATATACTTGCACCACGACCATGTCGACCATGGCTACTAAAATATCTATCAGGCGAACGAAGGCATCAATGGGTTATCGTAAAACTTAAGATACCTCTTCGCTTGCTAACAATAGCGACAAAATCCTATACACAGGTACCTACCGTAGACATAAACATAATATAATATACCTACCTAAGTAAGTTATAAAAAGATCTATTATTTAAGAAAACTAAGCATCAAAGTGATTTACTTGCGCAACTCCCATAAAACTACCACAGAATAACATTACCGTTCCCTAACTGACTGCAAATTTCTATATCAGGTAGCAGGTGCCTTTGTCGTGACCCTCTTACGCATTCCGACAGGATATTATTATTTTTTGTGTCCCACAGGGCGTTGCCAATGCTTACCAAAAATTCGTCTCATAATAGCCAGTATAAGCATTACCATTATCCGTTATGGATTTCAAGCTCAGCATTGCACTGGTTAGCATGCTGGTAAGCAGTGGATATGTAGAAGCAGAATAGGGGTGTGAACGGATGTGGGCATAAAAGCGTTATGGAGTAAGTACATTTATTTGCCTTGGTAACAGCAATCGTCATGGTTCTTGTAGAATCTGGTATGCTTATTTGTTTTAATTCATTTCGTTTTCGTATGGTTACAATTTTATATGATCATGAACAAAAGGAGCACGTGCGGGATAGCTAGGTTTTGTAATTGACTCAGAAATCTGTAGACAATGAATGACCTGAATAAAGGTAATGCTGAGCCTTGTATTGTTTAATGGCGTTATCTCTTTCTACTTGGTTGCTTTTTAGCGGGGAGAAAATGTTCTAGGAGCGTTTGTTTGTATATCTATTTTATGTCAGTTATGATGTGTCGTTGTCGGTGGAAGCTTGGGGTAGACTATTGTTGACAAAATAATCTTACAGATAATATTTTTGTACGCAGGCGATTTAAAAAATCTTAACTGGATCGGATCATGACTTTATTGTACAGCTACACGTATAATTCTTTGATAAGATAGATGTGTACTTGATGTAGTTTGTCCAGTCCAGTACTATCTAATCCCAATTATTTTGTAATTTTCTCTGGGCCTTGTAAAAGAGAGCCCATGTATATGTTACGTAGAGCCAAGAAGTAGGTACACGTTTTCTCTCTATCGAGTTATTTTATTGTATCTAATGAAAGACGATATCTACGAGCGGTAGCTCAGCTCCTTTAAAAAACCTGTTAGTCCTAGACTAGTTCTGGAGCCAATCTAGTTGAATTGCGTAACAAGAAAACTAGTTATTCTTTTATCGAGTAAAATGTTATGAATGCCATCTAACTTTATGGTTATTGGACCGTCGTTACTGAACAATTTGCTTTGGTAAACTTCGATGAAAACAAATACAACTCAACTATTATAATATTTATAATTAGAATATGATTCCACTGTTCAAATATTTAAACGTTAGTAGATGCCCTTATTTTTCAGGATGTAAGACTGTAAGTATAAATATTATATACGTTTACGAATAAATACCTATGTATACGAAATTAAATAACACTTGATGATGACGTTTCTCTGAAAACACTTATTTTTTGATATTAATAGCGTTTCTGCAATAGACTATTTTTTATTAGAAATGTATCATAAAGCGCCTTTATGGTTAAATGAAAGCTTTAAAAGATGCATAAAAACTAGTAATTACTCCGTCTATGGCTCGCAGTCACGCGATGTCTATGGTACGACATATGTCACATAAATAGAAACAATACAGTATGAATACAGACTATAAATTATCTCTGGCAGTTATTATTGAGAGTTATAAACCCTTATTCGGTTTTTGTGTCAAGTGTATGAAAAAAAATCACAATACACCATTATTATTATTAGGTAAAATTTTATTTGTATTTTTTTCAAATTCATAACCCTTTTGTACTCTGTTTACATAATTGACATAATTGTTTTGGCCTTACTGGTGTTAATTAGGTCAAATTAGTGTAGAATTATGGGTCAGATTATCAGGATGTATTAATTTACCTACTAACTAAGTCCTCTGGTATGGACCACACATCAGGGCAATGTTTTTGATTGCCGACATTTTATACTACATATTCGGGATACCTATAGTTTGGCCAAGGATTATTTTACTTCAAGCATAGACAGAGATAATCACACTGTCTCTTTATTACGCTAGTACCCTCGCTACTTAAAATGGGATGAGGATAGCTTATTACTTCTACTGTTACTGCCTTTTGGCCAGCCAGACTGTACCTACATAGTTTATAGTTGTGATTACGCCATAGACCTAGCTTCTCTTCAGAAAGCCAGATTCTTCTTTATTGGAACGGGTCCAAATGGTCCCCGAAGGCATCATAGGAAATGCAAATGTGTTGATACTGTTGCTGTTAAGAAAACCAATAGATACGGAAGTTAAACTCATCTTGTGGCCTGGATTCGTTTCGAACGAGGTTCCGATAGAAGTTTATGTCGTAATTAAGATCGCTCGAGGCAAGTTCTGGAACTCGTAGAATTCGTAGATTGAATTTGAGGCTCTTTTGAAAGCTGTCGATTTTGCTGATCGATGGTGACCTTTTCGTAATCAGACTTAACACTGCGTAACTTGTATTGTACCTATTGCTTGTACACATTATAACGTGTGGGAAGTTTAGGTACCTATTAATCCTATTAAATTTGCAAGTTTATCAAGTTATTGGATAGTAATGGAAATAGGTAATAATATTAGCTGGTAACAGGTACGTAGTCTGGATATTTTAATCCGCGCGTATCTGATTAAGATAGTCCTTTCCATAGTTTTATTTTGTTAGAAAACCGTTTGTCTTTGGTTTTTATTATTGATTTAGGAACTAATTTCCCAATTATCAAGAGTAGGTTAGGTAAGAAGGTAGGTAGGTACAGGTACCTAACCTAAGTTAGATTTTAGTAACGTGGGATATGAATGCAATCTCAGCTGAAAAAATATTTGTAAAATGTAAGGAGGGAAGCAAATATAGGTTTAAGTAGCTATTAAGTTTCATTTGTGTCGGTACATGTACGTTGTGGTATACCTATTCACGGAAATTTATCAATTATTCTAGCAACTTTCCTGTCTGCGGTTTATTCATACGTTTACCTACAATAATAATTAATAACCTCTTTTCTAAAAAAATATTATGTTCCATTTGACCATTGGACAAAAGTAAAGTTATTGAACATTAACTCTAAAACACCGTAATTAATGTAATTATGAACCTTAGTAAATATGATGCGTAGATTTAATTGCCTCTTTTATGAAAGCTTTTTCCGGAAGTCATTTGAGTAATTGCGCAAATGGAACAATTTTCCGGAAACAGATCAATCAATCGACCATCTATTTCCTTTTCGTGCATAGACAATTATTTCGGTCGAAGGTTTTAGCCATACACAGACAGCGAAGGTCTTAAATCACATACTGGGCTCTGCAATCTCTTTGCTACTAGTTTACAGGGTCAAACTAATCATGTAAGTAATCTGCTGTAACATACATTATTGCAAGACTACTGGTAATTACAATCAATTACCTATTCACAATTTCACATTAATTAAAACGATAAGGTGTTTACCAATTTCACACTATTTTACTTCAACTGTCAACATAACCGCACTTTCACTTAAAACTTCACTATTCTAATTTCCGTAACACTAAACAACGTCCGTGAAGCACACATTTTGTAAAATAGCAAAACAAAATTATTTAACAACAAGTTTCATTGATAAAAACGGTAAAACCATATTATCAAATATGGTATACCAACAAACTAGACGTTCAAACCATAACTATAACGTTCGTTCGTAAACACTGCGTGCCGCGAGAAGTTGACAGCGGTTGCATCATGGCCGCCAACACGCCAATATGGCTGCCGTAGTACCAACATGGCAACGCTAGCGCGTCAGTCAACGGCCTTTGCCGTAAGACACCACAAAAATAACTTTGCTGGTGGCGAAATCTGGAACTAACTCTTTGATACCAACTTAGTAAGTATATAGCATCACAAGCGCACAGTTTACAAGCATTGTTGTAAGCTGCAGTAGTAAGTTGAATAATGAATGGATCAAAGTGAACCTGTTTCGTATAGAGATCATGCGTGTACGCATGTAAGGAAGGATTGATGATCCCTCAGGTCGTTAACTTGTTATTAACTTATTAAATATTTTTTGTGTTTTCTACTTCTTCCCTGACTTTTGTAGATACATTTAAATTGAAATCAGTACACTGATATTAATTACTTCTTATTTTTAGTATAAGTAGTTTTAAATATTTACTTCCTCAAATATTGAAATGAACCATTATTTATTATTTCCGTTACATTCTGTTATAACTTCATTTAATTACGTTTTGAATAAATGATTGATAAAATTTATTGCGATTTGTGAAATTTGTGCCTAATTGTTAAAATTTTGTAATTTAATTACTTTTTGTCCATCACTGGTACACACAATACACACATTAACACTTTTAAAACTAATTATTACTGCAAATAAATGGCTTGTAGAGGTCAATGTCTGATATTATTATATTTGTTACCATAAACTTATATATCATTAAATATAATAATATATCATTTAGATTTGGTTAACTACTACCTCATAATTTATGGAAGAGCGGAACCTTCTGGCACAAGTATTTGTTTTACTTAAAAGAAGGTTCTTGTTTTGTTACTACTGAAACCACATTTTGTAACCAATAAATTATTTTCATTTTCATTTTCATTTTTTCATTTCAAACTTTAGGTAGACTAAAGTACCTAAATGCGGTATATAACTATTATAACTAATATATTGTACTAACACCTAATCAATTGTTGGACCAGGTGTATACCATGAAATGATGAACGGACGGTTGTCTAACTCATATCAAAATATAGTGTATTACATGGAGTTGGAACTAATTTATTGCACTAACATTTGACCGTATTTAATTGTCTAACTAGTTAATCAAGTCAACAGCACAAGACATAATAGATAATAATATTAATAATTATTTCGAAATATGCGTCCTAGTGTAGTAAATACGGTCGATAACTAATTTATTGCAGTAACAACCGATCGCCAGTGTATACCGTAAATGATCGATGATCTGTCTAATAGCTAATAGACCATGTCAACAGTACAAGTGTACAGTGTGTCAATGTCAATTATGCCATGCCAATGATCCTAATAGGATTGTTTCCTATAAACAAATTTAATAGTTTGGCCATTAGCCCAGTTATATTTAACACCAGAAATCGCTAAAATGGAAACCTAACGGCTAGTTCTGTTTTTTTGATATGTTGTTAAGATCCCTACCAGCATCATATATCTAAGTTTGCAGCTTCGAAAGACCTGTGCTGACTTAGCAGCACTCGAGAAACGACAAAAATTAACCTTTCGATTGATGTACATCATGTTGATATTTGATAAAAAAATATTTTTTTGACAATTAGTTACTTGTATGAAGTGCCATTTTACCCATTTTTGTATTTTTTGTAAATTTGTACATCACTTATGGACACCTGTGGTCTGAATTAAACGATTTTTATTTTTTTTATTTTTATTTTATTTTTTTATTTTATTTTTATTTTACTCGGAAACTTTAAGACGTATCTTTATCAAATTTTAACATAAGAAAAAAATCAGAACTAGCCGTTAGCTTTCCATTTTAATATTCGGTATGAATGGGCTACATGAAATCAAATTTACGGAAATACTCTGAAAAAACAAGATGTAATAATATCTTACCTGCGATTTTATAGCCTTAAAGAGTTTTAAATCAACAATAATTAATAAAAGGTGGATTCACGTTATATTTCATATTAATATTAACATACTAACTAAATAGTATTCCGTTTCTGGATTAGCAAGTGCTCAATGTCGAAATATGTAGTTTGAAGACCTAGGTATGTATATATTTATTACAGTATATAATATACAGTTACAAAAGGCGGACTTAATGCCGTAAGGCATTCTCTACCAGTCAACCCTTAGGCCAAACAGAGAAGCATCGTTGGTGCAGGGTATGTAAAGAACACAGAACTAATAACTAAATAAAATATCAAAAACGTTACCTAATATAAATAAGCATATAAATAAATTTATATCAATTATATAAAAAGAAAATACAAATATAGACTACCTATATTATACTTACATTTACGAAAATATTTCTGCATATATTCTCTCGGTTTCCATACTTACCTATGACAGGAAGAGATGCTTGGAATGGAGGCATAACACACGAAAATATCGGCAAAAAGCACGCAATGATTTGATGTTTCCACCAGCCAACATTTTCTCCCATTTTCTCCTAAGATATGATAAAATGTCTTAGTTAAGTAGGTACCTACGTTAGTTGCTATTCCTATTTCAAATTGAAAACCAAATTTCTTAGGGCAGATTATATCAACTATCACGCACCAATTAACTAACAGATCAACGTTAAATATGGCGGCGCAGCTGTCATCTTTCAAACTTTTCATACAATCATATCTTAACATTGACGATGACTTTAACAGACTGTTTGCTGCAACCGGCCCTTATTTATGGTTAACTATTAAATATTTAATATTTACTCTTGATTACCGTACCTAAATCAGAATAAATACGGTAAAAGGCGTATGGTACAGGCATACAGACCTATTGGTATTAATCGGAGTACAGTCCGTAGCTCTCAAAAGAACCTTCGGGTTTTAGAAAGAGACGTCGGGTATCAATCAACAGTGACACATGAAAAAGCAGAACAGCAATATTACCTTCGTGTGTCATCGACGATTCCCGAAGGTTCTTCTTGAAGCTCACAGCAGACTGTAATTGATTAGAGAAGTAGGTACATATATTTAAAAAAAAACTTTTTACAAAAAAAAGATAAACCGACTTCAAAAAGGATAAAATGAATCATTATATTATTTATATGCGTTACCAACTGATATGTTTGAAGTCGGTGCCAAGCCAAATTTGGAAGAGTTAATACGCACGAGGCGATGTGTTCAGTGAGTTGTTAGTCTTACTATATAACTAATCTAATACGATATGGATTGCACTTACGAGTAGGTATAGGTACATTCGTTTCGACCGTTAACTGTTAAGCAAGTAGGTACAGAAAGTATAGCCATGCGTCTTATGTTTGTTAGGACACTGTTCGGACTATCGGTATCTCGAACGAAGCCCGTGGTTCGTTTGAATTATTCATCCTTCTTCATCTAAGGTTTGATACGAAGTATACAGAAATTAAATAGCTAGGTTAATTTTTCTATACTCAGATATACCCAGTACACCCACCGTGTCAGTAGAAAAAGGCACGATATTTGAATTTTCTATGGAAGGTCCATCTTAAGCGTCTATGTACATATTTTTTTCTATTTGCCGCCTTTTTCTGATTATTGACAAAGTAAACGTGTATGAGAGTATATATATATATATACATAGGTACCACATTTAATCAAAATTGGATTAGTTGTTTTAACATGAAAATGTAACAGATAGAATCACATTCACCTTTGCATTATGTACCTATTAGTAAGTACCGATGTTTTGTGATGTTCATACTCGAAGCTGATTTAAATGTTTGGCTTGGCACCGACTTCAAACATATCAGTTGGTAACGCATATAAATAATATAATGATTCATTTTATCCTTTTTGAAGTCGGTTTATTTTTTTTTGTAAAAAGTTTTTATTTTTCAATTTTTAGTGGTTATATAATTTATCAAAATCGAACAACGAGTCTCGGAAAAATCGCTAAAGATATATCAGAAAGTTCGTAACACACCCATTCAATCTAAGGAAAGTTCCACGTATCACATGTGGACTTCATCATTAAGTCCACTCCATCAAATTGGTGGTTTTCGAGAGGAAATAAATATACACGTGCCTTTAAAAATTGAGGAGTTCCCTCAGTTGCTCATGGGTCCTATCATCAGAACAACACCAGAGTAATGTGGGACTATCTTCGAGGTAGATCCTTTTAAACAAAAAAAGTATTATTCTATTCGGACCAGGGGTCTTGGAGTAATCGCTGAACATCCTACATTAAAAAAATTCTTCATCATTATCATCAAAACAATCATTATTATCAGGTCCACTCCATCAAATTGGTGGTTCTCGTGAGAAAATGCTTGAGTAGCTTAAGAAAATACCCAAATCACCATACACGTACCTTTAAAAATTGAGGAGTTCCCTCAGTTGCTCATCGATCCCATCATCAGAACAGCACCAGATTAATATGGGATCACCTTGGATGTAGATCCTTCCAAACAAAAAAAGAATTACCCAAATCGAGCCACGGGTCTCGGAGTAATCGGTGAACATACATAAAAAAAAAAACACCAAACCGAATGCAGAACCTCCTTCCTCAATGGAATTGAAGTCGGTTAAAAAAACGTGTCAATTAAGATAAAACTATGTCAATATAATAAACTAACCCTAAAACGGAAAAAAAACAAACAATGAGGCTATTTAATTAAGTATTTTATTTACAAACAATTTGTTTCTTTACATTTCTCCTTAACCATATCGTATTATACATATTTGATTTTAAACCTAACTATTACAGAACAGATACATACATGACCGAATTTTACAAAGCAATTGCGCGTGCGCGAATTTGCGCGTATCATTAACTTCAATTGACTTCATTTATATAGTTACTAAAACAATTTTGAGTCGTATTGTTTTACAAATTAAATTCCAATTTCATTTTTACCACTGTTCAAAGAATTTATAACCTTATTTCTATGAGAAATAGCTTGATAATCAATTGAATTCAGTGTTAAGTATGGTAGAGTACGGTTGATAGTGAAAGTGTGGGTATGAGGAAACAATATGTAATGCTGATTGGTGCAAAAACATTACCCTCCTTTGCACGGTTGGTAAAAAGTGCTTCCGAGACAACGAGATTCCGATGCTTCGTGGAGACATAAGATAAAATTGTTAGTGCTTTTTATTTTTGTAGCTTTCTTGGTATTATATTGTAGTAACTTACTTGTATCGTGTACAGTCGCCATCAAATATATGTAAGCGGCCAAGGTACTCAAAAATATCTGAACGTGCACTTTATTGCCTTGATAATAGAGGCGTTGTCCCGATATTTGTGACCACCTTGGCCGCTCCGATATATCTGATGGCGACTGTATGTAATTTTTCTACTACATATTAAGTAGTAGTAGTAGTAAAAAACTTTATTGCACAAAATAAGTACATGACCATTAAAAACTAAGGTAAATGTGTACAAAGGCGAGCTTATCCCTATCATATTTCCTCTCGTATTTTTTGCATAGTAACTGCTTAGAGAGCCCGATATCGTTAGGTGTACAAATTGTACAAAATAATGACTGCATGCTACAACTTCATTAAGAGATTTAATTATTTCTTAGTCACAGTTTTATTAGTTTCTATTCATTTTCATACCTACATGGTTTCTGTCGAATTCATTAGTAAAAGTCAGTTTCTGCTTGAGAATCTACTGCTGTTGGTATTGAAAATAACACTAAGCAAATAACTACAAAAAATATGAAATTAAAGTACCTAACCAAGGACCCAGGGACCCAGTGTGTTGACGACGAGGGACCTCTCTTGTTCCTTTAGCCGTCAACACAGTGAATCCTCCTGTTTTTAAAGGGTCGGCAACGCACATGTGACACCTCTGGAGTTGCAGGTGACGGTAGCTACTTACTATCAGGTGCACGGAGAGAAAAATCTAGTTTCTTGTAACAGAATATTGTAAACTTGACTTGATTTTATTGTATTATATGTGACAACTATACATTTTTTAAACATTAACAGAAAATTCTACTTCTTTACAACATTATTTCTAGTTCCTACAACCCACTAACCTAGTATCGTAGAAAATAAATTTTGTGTAACACACGAAAACCATCTCTGTAGCCATCATTATAGGACAGGGTAGAGTTTATCAGATTTTTCAGTAGGATTCAATATAATTACTGCGGACTTGAAACGCCGCAAAATCCTGTTTACTATGTGTTGTATTAAGAACACCAGATTTTTATTAGTCTCGACTATTATTTTAGGGGACTGAAATAATCAACAATTTCTGTTTACTATATGCAGTATTGGAGAATACCAGATTTTTATTTGTGTTAAAAATATGTTTTGTTCTGTTTACAATAAATATTGTAGAGTTATCGGGTTTTATTTTTGTATTTAATAAAAGTGAGTAATAACACCGAAACCGAGCACGGGTTGCAAGCGTCGCTGCTTGTCCGAGCGGGCCCTCTCTCTCCATTTTTATTTAAGTGTAATATCATCATCATCACATTCTCACATCCTTCCATCCATCTATTCATATGAGGTCCTGTTCGAAATCTACAACCCTAGTGAGAGAAACATTATATAGTTCTTACCTTACATGAATTAGTTGGAACTTCTATATATACAAATGACGTTAAAAACTTCGAAAGCGCGTTGTATGTCAATCAAGTATGACGTGAAATAAATAAGCTAGAAATTAATGTTAAATGCATTAATAAATTACATTTTTTGCGTAGAACCTATCTTAGCATTGAATTTTAAAGTATTTAATAAAAATGTACAATATAAGCGCTCTAAAACCCGTAACACTGTATGGCCCAGCGCCCTAGCGCCATCTGTTGACACTAATGTAAAGGTATTAAATTAGTTTTTCGTTACACGTAAATAACGCATTGTTTAGTGTGCAATAATATTGTAATGCCAACATTTTTTATTGTTGCTGGTACTATTCTTTATTTTTATCATGAAAACAAGTATGTTAAACAACAAAAAACGCATCTAGTTATGAGTAAAAATATTCCTAGTAATCAAGACATTTCGAGTAAGTAATGGGTATTAAAAATCCGCTTAAAGGTACGAGAAAGTCTAGTACCTACAAATAAATCACATAAGATGGAGCTTACATAAAGATATTGTAAAGACAATTTTATTATTTTGTGTGATTACTAGACGATTGTTAACAGGGGCGCGATTCGACAAGACAAAAAACGAGACGTGGACGTCACAGTAGAATCGCTAGGTGATAGAGTGATATCCATCTGTCCTCAGATGGACACGCCTAACTGTCAAATTTATAGTAGGTCTCGCTAGAGTGTTTGTCTATGGCTATTAGCCACCATTTTAGATATGTTGACAGGACATTGGGAATCCCATGGCAGAGACTAAAAGGCGGGTTTTTTATACGAATATAGATAACACCATGTTAGTACTGGAACTGGAGCCCACCCTACTGTACATTTATCAAAAAACTTACCGGTTAGCTTCCATAGCGTTCCGTAGCGTTGTAGAACCCATCTCGGAGATCATGTAAACATACTTAAATTGTGGCTTTATGTATGGAGTCTAGTTGGAAAGCGTTGGTAGCCTGGCGGTTAGACGTCTGACTTTCAATTCGAAGGTCTCGGGTAACCCCCGCTCGTACCAATGAGTTTTTCGGAACTTATATACGAAATATACTTTACTATTTGGTTAAGGAAAACTTCGTGAGGAAACCTGCATACATATACGCGGAGAAATCCAAAGTTGTATGTGAAGTCGCCAATCTGCTTTGGACCAGCACAGCATGGGGACTATAGCTCGATCCCTCTTGTGTATGAAACGAGGCCTGTGTCCAGCAGTGGGACATATATAGGCTAACATATTTATTTATTTATTTCGATGGACGCATAAGATGTTAAGATTTTAAATCGTAATTTTTTGCTTTCCTGGTTCTGGGTGGGGCTGCCACGATATTGCAGCGCGTCCGGCATGTTTGCCGAGGCACGAACTGATGGCTTTGCTGCCATTATGAGAAAAAGAAGTGGGATCCTGTTTCGGCTTTGCGGCAGTCTCATCCGTATCCTCGGCGTTGAGATAGCCCTATACTAGCCCGGTCGACGTCAATACACGTTGTTAAAGATAGGATATAAGGAGCGTAATTTAATACGTGTCAGAGTAATCTTATTAGCTTGGGTACATACACATATTAGATAACATTAAATTATAGGCAAATTACTATAACTAACAAGATGTATGGACTATTTGTCCATAATAAAGTTTTATTTGTTTATTTAATTTATGTTTAAGCTTACCATTCCAAATTTTCACTTCACATTTATACAAGGGTCCCATGCAAGGACCGGTACCGATTACCAATGAAGGGGTATACGGTTATTATTAACCGACTTCAAAAAAGGAGGAAGTTCTCGATTCGACTGATTTTTTTTATCATTATTTTTTTATTATTTTTTTGTATGTATGTTACTCGATATCTCCGTGAATCGTAAACTGATTTTCAAATTTTTTTTTATTGAACAGGTATAACCCCTAGATGGTCCCATTGTCACCATGTCGGGGTCTGATGAAGAACTACGCATTATTGTATATAGTATCTTTAATGTATTTGTAGTTCTGTTTTGAAAAAATAAGTCCCGCCGAGTGTCTTGCCGGTAATAAGTAATACTTCTCGGGTCAGAGGTGTAGGGTTAGAACCGGTGGTAGTTTCATTTCTCTCTGACGTTCATAAGTGCATTGTAATGTGCCTAAATTGAAGAATAAATATCTTTTATCTTTTTATCTTTTAGGATCCTGGAAAAATCGAGGGAACTCTTATAGGCACACCTATAGTGATTTCACTATTTTAACCGACTTCAAAAAAGGAGGAGGTTCTCAATTCGACTGTTTTTAATCATTTTTTTGTATGTATGTTACTCGATATCTCCGTGAATCGTGAACCGATTTTCAAATATTTTTTTTAATCGAACGGGTATAACCCCTAGATGGTCCCATTGTCACCAAGTCGGGGTCTGATGATGGGATTCTGGAGAAATAGAGGGAACTCTTCAACTATTATAGGCACACCTATAGTGATTTTACTATTTTTTACAGCAACTCGGCCACTTCTTCTTGGAATAGCGGGTCCTAAGTGAAGTCGGTTCTTTTTTGTTTAAAATTACTACAAATCCTATCAATTCGATAAGCACATCATTGGTTTAACCCAAAGGTAAGCGCTTAACGAAATCGGAAACCCCCAATAAGTTTACCCTATCAAGTGTTTTTAGAATGCGATCAAACTATTGTAAACTATATCGTTAAGACATTCGATAGAGAAATCACATTGAATATGGTTAACCTTATTTAAAATGGTTTCCGTAACAATAGGCTAACCCTAGTGATAGGGTAACCATATCATTATGTAACCATTTAATAGGTTTAATAGGTTTATCGTATCGAAAAGATGAATAAATGGAGGGGTTTTCTGGGTCTGGTCCCATGCAATATGTTAGTACCCTCTGGTTAAAGCTGCTACGGGTTGTGTGGTGTTATCTTCGTAAAAAAAAGACTATATAAGTTATACAATTTTTATACAAAAAACTTCTGAATAAATAATAAAGAAAGAATTGTAAAATGTAGCTTACGTTAAGTATCTTAAACAGAAAACGGACAACATATGAATTTCTTGTAAAAATTCATAAATTTTCAGTACATATTCATAATTTTGTACAAGTTCTATAAGTGGAGCGTAGTTATATTGTTTATTGCTATGCTATTGCTACATAATACAAACTGATAATATATATACAGGTAAACAAATTATGTGATATTAATTTTCAAGCCATAAGATACAATTCATGTGACGTCGAGAAATTACTAGCTTACGGAAATTCTCACCATAAAGGGAGAATTCTCGCTAACATTTTCCTCAAGTAAATTTGACCACGATTAAAACTGGCTTAACTTGAGGTGCTAAAGGCGCTAATAGTAGTTTATGTAACTGTTACGTAATAGGGGTCCTTAAAACACGAGTGTGGTTTTATGAAACGAACAAAGTGAGTTTCATAATAAGATCACACGAGTGTTTTAAGGCCTAATTACGTACAGTTGCATACACTGCTTTATCTACACACATATTATAAACCCGAAATGATGATTGGATGACTGCAATTGCACGGATTGCACCGCCATCGCTATGGCCAATTCGATTGTGCCGGCGGGCGGGGCCCCCCGGATTTTCATAATGAAATCGAATTTTTGATTATTATTTGAAAATAATAACATCGTTACAGATAAGACATTTGTTCTAACTACTAACGAAACAATCTATTTTTATGGTGGTTATAACGTGCGGTTTTTAACGCATCATGGAGGGTTTATGATATGGGTGTAGATAAAGCATTTTATAGCTCGTATTATTAAGCAATAATGTTAATAATTTGCAATTATGTCGATGTGATCGGGTCGGTGGTTATCAGTTAGCGTTACGTTCTTACTTCAGGTACGAAAAAAAAAACAACTTCTTGCAGTATTTTTTTTAAAATGACGAGAATGAAATGGAAGATACATGGGGGCGGGGCTTATCTTTAGAATAGTTTAGAACGATGTCAATTGCGACACAAGCGGATTTTTACAAAGACATAATGCACTTAAATCTTAGTGTCGCCTGATTGGCGTTCACAATATCAGGCAGAAGAGGGGAAAATACAGGGTGTTTGGCACATGACATGACCCAACAAATTTGTTTGGGGTGTGGGTGGTGTCATATCCTTCCTTTCCGTCCTTGGTCGTTCTGGAGATACGATTTTTTAAATATTTTCCTAAATTTCCCAAAATCTGATACTTATTAGAAGCCCCATAACTTATTTTTGTGTGTGGTTTTAAATGCATAATTTATTTTCTTGTCTTACGTTTTGTCTGTCTTCTTCCAAATATTCGTTTTTTGTTACAAATATACCACAAAATGAACACAGGGGCCGGTTTAAATCCGATTATATTTATATCAATAAATAAACAATAATGTTGACTTATCGTGCATACATACCAATATTTTGATTAAGAATTAAAATGATATAATGTTGAAAAAGTAAGAATATTTGGAAATTTAAACTATTTTCTCGATAATTACCGCCGCGGAGAATGTTACCGAGAACTTTCCCCTTAAATTCTCTTCGTTTTCGTAAATTTCGGTAACGGCATATCACTTGAGTTGAGTACCCTAAAAGTTCGTAAGCGCAATTTTTTTCCTTGTGATTAAACAACAAATTTTAATCTCTTTCGATTTAAGTCTTTAAGACTTATGTTTTTACGATCTCCGAGATTGGCTGTACATCGCTGTGGAAGCCGACCGATAAGATTTTTGATAAATTTACAGTATGGCAGGCTCCAGTACCTATTATGTTTATTTATGTGAAGTATATCAAATGTCAAATAATTATTTTAGGCATTGACATATAATCATGATGAAACTTTAAACACGTTTTAATGTGATTACTTTAAGGTTAATTTTCGCTCGACTTAGGTGAAGGAGGAAAACGAGCCGAGAGAGATGCTAAAACGGGGAGACCTCTGTCCCTCTCTAAACGTTGCCATTCGGAAAAAAAAAATCTGTGGTAAAAAGTATTTAGCGTGAAATTAATAACAAAAAAAGTTTTTAAATATATTTGATTACAAGAATTACGTATGCTTATCATACTTTTTTATTTTTAACCGACTTCAAAAAAGGAGGAGGTTCTCAATTCGACTGAATTTTTTTTATTATTTTTTTTTATCATTTTAATTTTTTTATTTTTCTTTATTTGTCATTTCTCTTAAGTCAGGTTTTTTACAATATTTTTATAAAAGTAAAATACAAAATACATCTAAAACATACAAAAACAATAAGAACATTATAAAAAACCTAACCTAGGGTGCCGCCGGCAACGGGGCAATTTTTATTATTATTACTTTTTTGTATGTATGTTACTCGATATCTCCGTGAATCGTGAACCGATTTTCAAATATTTTTTTTAATCGAACGGGTATAACTAGGGTTGCCAACCGTCCTGCTATATGCGGGACGTCCCGTTTCTGGGGCCCTAGAGCATGCGTCCCGCAAGGGGTCCACGCGGGACGCCGATTGTCCCGTTTTCAGACTAGACTAGATCATCAGTACTTCAGCACCAAAACGAGCGTTGATTTGCATGTTAGAATCATTTTAAAGCGTGTAATTTTACTTGAATATACCGCGAGTAACGCGCGCTAGCGCCATCAACGCTCACTCGCTCGCTCGACACTCCCTGTCGCTGTGTATGGCGGCTATTATTTAAGGTTGTGATTTGTGAATTTAAGAATATTTCTTCTTGGGGAGGGGGGGGGGGGGTGCATTATTGCAGTGAGAGTGAGGCCGCGTGTAGGTGTCCCGCTCCCGCGGTTTTAAGCCTGGTCCCGCAATGTGATCGTAAATGTACCGCGAATCTCTGAATCACAGTTGGCAACCCTAGGTATAACCCCTAGATGGTCCCATTGCCACCAAGTCGGGGTCTGATGATGGGATTCTGGAGAAATCGAGGGAACTCTTCAACTATTATAGGCACACCTATAGTGATTTCACTATTTTTTAAAGCAACTCGGCCACTTCCTCTTGGAATAGCGGATCCTAAGTGAAGTCGGTTCTATTTTTGTTTAAAATTATCGAACTCGCGAAGCGTAAGCGAAGAGAGTTCTTACAAACAACTCCAGACCGAATTGTCAACTGGCTACTGGGACGTCTCGGCATTTGGATGGCTTTTTGATTTCGATAGTTTGTCCGACGATAACTTTAGTAACGTTTTTCTGATCTTTGTGAAATTTCTTGGGGCTGTAGCAGACATACATAAAATTTGTAAGTTCGTATATGAGCAGGATCCATCAAGTGGTTATGGAGCTAGAAGGAGAAAAATATCCTCCTTAGGGTCTTCTTATATTGGTTAACTCGTTTACAAGTAAATCGCGAGTTCTCAGTTCGAGGCGGACTACTACTTTTAATAAGTTAATAAACTAGCACGAAAAATCTTTTATAATTATTTTATAACTAGTAGTCCGTCTAGTAGTAAGTAAAAATATCGTTAAAAATCTTAAATCTTGAAATAGGGTGTCCGCTTCATATGACTAATGAGACAAGTTTAAGGTTTGAGTTTTGTTCTTTATGAGAATAATAGACCATCTATCTCCGGTTTTGATGCACAGTTGTCTTTTGCTGTGCTGTCAGCATTATAATCGACTTAAATATTTCTAGAATACCTACCTATGGTGTGTTTTATTTCCTTATGTTTTATTTTTCCAACGATAATAGATAATAGGAGCCTCCACACATCCAGTCAGTAGCAGAAGTAGCTAACGCACTGTTTTCTAAATTCAAACAACACTAACTGCAGCTTTCCCAATGGGTATGTACCTACTAGGGCTTGCAATTGTTTAACGGCCTCCTAGCCTAGTTGGTAGTGACCCTGCCTATGAAGCAGGAGATCCCGGGTTCGAATCCTGGTCAGGGCATTTATTTGTGTGCTAATCACAGATTTTTGTTCCTGAGTTATGGATGTTTTCTATGTATTTAAGTATTTATCTATATCTATCAATATCGTCACCTAGTAGCCATAAAACAAGCCTTATTGAGCTTACTGTGGGACTAGGTTGATTTGTGTAAGATTGTCCTAATATTTATTATTATTATTAATTGTCCGGATAATTCCATACAAATTACTATTTAAAATATCCGGATTGCAAGTCCTTGTATGTGCAGTCGCCATCAGATATATCGGAGCGGCCAAGGTAGTCACAAGTATTTGAACAACGCCTCTACTTCCAAGGCGATAAAGTGCATGTTCAGATGTTGAGTAACCTGGCCGGTCCGATATATTTGATGACGACTGTACCTATGACGCGCCGCCGCTGAATCTTGCCAATAAGGTGGTTAGTACAGTATTGCAGTATTTGATGGCGACTGTATCTAATAACCGCCTGCTCACTCTACAGCAAGTTGAGATAGTTGCGTCCTTGTCAGTTCTGTTTTGGTTGTGATTTTCGGATGCGAATGCGTAGGTGGACTAATTGCCAAGACTTTACCGAAACCCTCAGCCCAAAAATGGGAAAAATCATTACGTAGACATAGATAAGTAGCAGAGGAATGGTTGTTCGGAAAGATAAATACCCGTCTCTCTTTTTGATTATGGATATAGAGGTGAGTTAAAACGAGACGAACATATTTTTATGTGTTTTCATTTTCATATGTCGCGTCCCTTATATACAAATCTCGAATACAGTGCCACCAAAAAGAGTAGAAATTAAAAAGTGGCAACATCGTAGTGTCGTCCCGTTTATTTAGATTGATTTGAAAGGGACGACACTACGATGTAGCCACTTTTTAATTTCTACTCTTATTGGTGGCACTGTACATATAGATGTCGCTTTCAAATGACTTTTCATAAAATGCTTCAAGGGGGCTGGCTCTCTTTACCTACTTTTACTTACTTTACTATTTGCTACGTGGGATTCCCCTAATATACTGACGTCTACGTCAAAACTAATAAGATGGCGCCCATGCCCATAGAGGCAATCCTCTAGCGAGACGTGTTGATTTTGACGTAGGTGGATATCACTTTTGAGTGATTCCATGGCGATTGTGGCTGTCACAAAAAAGTGATCTCGCAGTGGTCTCGTCAGCTAATGTCAATTATGCCATGTCGAATATGGCTCCAGAAACAATAAATATTGTAAACATCGCAATTCTTGAAAAGTGTTGTAAACAAAGTGCTTATTTTACTCTGTAACTATTAGAAGGTTACCACAACGATATCAGAGTTTTCGTGTACAAGAATATTATAACTAGAATATTCTAGTATTGTAAAAAATACGACTTGTTGTTTTAAAACAAGAATCTGTTAACCATAGCTGAAATCTTTTTTCCTACACCAGAATCATAACTACTATACAATCTGGTAATATTGTAAAATATTTTTTTCTCCGTGTGGGCCGTATGCTTGTTTCACTTGTTTGCCACCGTCGTTATTTTAAAAAAACCTAAATGATGGGGATAACATGTTGGAATATGAAACATAAAAAAGCTTCTTGTCGAATTCAATATTCACTTAACATTTTATTAACCGTAGTGGACCTTAAAAAAACAGTACTCCACTTAACCTTTACCGAACCGAACTCATAAATGACATCAACGTAGAAGCCTATCACCACCAACTTATCTTTGCTGGCGAAAAAATAAACAAATGAACATCGCTCAACCTACCTTCAACGAAACTCCGACGAAAGCACCATTCCTAGTGAATTTGATAACTTTGCAAGGAAGAAAACTGCCTTGGATAACAAAGGACGTATGTGCGTGGAGTTTAAGGATTTTTTATCCTTTTTCAAAACTGGTAAAGAAGGATATATTGGCTATAAAGGCGGGTCCACACGGTATGCGTTTTATGGCAGAGGTCTAAATGAGCTATATGAGGCTGCTCTTTAAATTTCCCAAGGGCCGAAATTGCAATTTCCTTATTTAATTAAATTACAGTTTTTGATTAAAACATTCGCATTTTGAGCTTGGAACATTTTAAATGACATACACTGTACTGCAATAGTTGGCAGTCAACCTATTTGCATACTGGGTGAAATTAAGAACGTGATACAAGACAAAAATAGAATTTAAGACGTGAATTGGATGAAAATCCTGGATTTTTAAGATAAATAATTTATATCATAAAAGTAACCGCATGGTGGTCAAGTCCCGACATGTCACTCTGAAAAGTCGAATAGGCCCCTGCCTGATTATCTAATCAGTAAAGAATTGAAAGTAAAACAGCATTTAGTATTCCCACACGATAATTTTCCTTGTGGAAAAGTAATTGCTTACTGAATGTGAACAACTTTTACTCAATTTTCCTTAGACAATGGCGTGTACTGACTAATGGAGCCCTGCGTAATGTCGCAGTACACCGAGGAAAAACAGTAAAGATATATTTAGAATAAATCGTAGTATTGCGGAAAGTATATTTAATTGTCGTATTATTTGTATCAACTGTAATGAATGAATGCTATTTTTATGTTTGACTTAGAATGTATTTTATTTTAATTAGTTTTATAGAATATTAACTTTGTTGCTACGCCCTGACAAGGTACCTATATAACCATGCATGCACTTAAAACATCTTTTAAACTTAATGTTACCATTGTTTGCAATTAATAAATGAAATGAAAAAGATATAGGTTATAAGTCATAAACAGATTTATTTATACCGGTTAGGAAAAGAGGCATATTTAAGCACTTTTAGCATATAAATAAAATTACAATTTGGGAAAAAAATAGCTGACTTAAGCTAAACTACAACCATGTATATATAAACTAACACTTAAACTTACAAATAAAATATGAGCTCCACATAAGTGTCTGGTTTTAATTAAAAATGGAATTGCCTCTTTCTGACGCATACGGCCCGCCTGATGGTAAGCAGTTACCGTAGCCTATGGACGTCTGGAACCTTAAAGGTTTCAAATGCGCGTTGCCTACCCTTTAAGAATCTATACTAGAGATGCAACGGATAGTGGTTTGGCCGGATACCGGATATTCGGCCTGACTAGGGAATGCAAACCGGTTATTTTTTGTATGAAAATAACCGGTTATTAACCGGTTAACCGGTTATTTTCATACAAAAAATAACCGGTTTGCATTCCCTAGGCCTGACCCTCCGCCGAATATTCGGCCGGCGGTACTATACCTACAATTTGAGTTTCGCAGGTGCGCGTCGTGCAGGTTTCGACCTGTGTCGTAGTGAACGTTCGCGCGGATACATTCCTAGGAATTCTAGGCAACAAAACGAATTTTATTATGTCAGTACGGAGTAACTTCTTTCAAAAGTACACACGCGCTCGCGTATTTTTGTGTAAAAAAATTTTTTGTATGACTAGTGGGCGAATCTGACTACATCCGGTATCCGGCCGAATAGTACGAAGATATCCGGTATCCGGCCGGATACTAAAATAAGGGCCGGATAGGCCGGATACCGGATAGTAACCGGATATTCGGTGCATCTCTAATCTATACACTCCAGGCAGGGAGTTCATCTACAGCCGCAGCGTTCGTGGGAGGAAATTCCTCTTAAACCGTGCAGTGCGCGACCCTTAGGCTCCAGGGTGTGAGAATGAACACCCTGCAAGACAACAACAATTTAAATAGCATTTTAGCAAACAAACTTACTTTGATGGAGTTTTAAACATCGGTTAAAGCGGCCACCGACTTGATAGTCAGCCTGTCAGTTAGAACAAAAATTTGCCGGCTCCGAACAACAACTGACAGGCCGATATCGTCAGGCGGACTGCAGGCGGATTGATTGTCGGTGGCCGCCCTTATTTTCTGTTCCTAAAAGTTTATGGGCGAACAGCAGTCACTCAGATTTTCAAATAATTAAAGTCTATTTTATTTCATCTGTCATACTGTTTTTAACTTAAACACTGTGTAGGTACAGTTACGCAATCAAGTAGCGATCGCAGTCCTTTTGTTTTACGGCTCCCGACAATTAGGCAGAAGCTGACTGTACTAATCTTCATCGTCGTGTTGTTATTGTTACAAACAAGCAAATGGTCCACAGAGATCACTAAATTCACTAATAAAATTCGACTAGTGGAGACCGGCTACGGAGTCAGGTACAGTCAGCAGCAAAAGTAGCTAAGCGGGTGGGGTGTTCAAAATTACCTACACACGCTCTTATTCTTTTAACAATAAAGTCGTGTCCAGCTCATTTTGAACCCCCTACCCGTTTAGCTACTTTTGCTACTGACTGTACTAGGTATCAGTATGAACTTTGAACATCGTTAAAACTCGTCGTTCATCGTTTAAACTTTTCAGCCTGGAACACAGGATTTCCTAGTTCAGGCATACCTATGTTGAACCTCAGCTCTGTAATAATAATGCATAGTTTTAAGAATTATCTGTACAATTCTTTTTGAATAAAATATTTGATTTGATTTGATTGATTGATCGATTTTGGACGCAAAAGACGATTTTAAAATTTCGATGTTCACATCAGCCCCCTTATACTTTAACCTTCCTTGAATTGCGGTTACAACTTCCAATTGCATTCATACATATAAATTTATTTGATAAAAAATTTCTTATACAATACTACACTACTAACCCCTTATCCAAAGATTAGCTCTTATTTCAGCCTTAGGATCATGGATAAAATTGGTTGTCTTCAATTTTATTTTAAGCTCTCAGGAGGGAAGGAAAGCATAGCAAAGCCCATGGAGGCGACATGTATCTGCGTTTGCTTGTTTTTAGTTTGCATTGGCCTCTCCTATTTTCCTTCACTCCCCCTGTTGGTTGAATTTTTCGACCACTCTTTATAGCATGCGTTTCATTCAACCCGCTGTCTTTTTTGGTTTACCTCTGCCCTGGCAACCATCCTGTGGGATCCTCTAGACCACGAGGTAGCAAGTTTAGCCCATTTTCCGGCCCATTTGTATCTTATTTATTTATTTTATTTAAACTTTATTGCACAATAAAAATAGTACAAACGGCGAAGTTAATGCCAAAAGGCATTCTCTACCAGTTAACCGTCGGGCCAAACAGAAATTAAAAGAAGGTTATATTTGCGGGAAATTACGGGGAATTATCTTACACTGTTAAAAAACCAGTAACCTTCTTGTCTTCATCCAGTTCTTGCTATTTGTCTTTATCTTTTGTAGGTTACAATGGATATTATACGATAACATTGTCCCATTATGCTGAGAAACATACTATTTATCTTGATGTTAATATAAAACAGATGTTTTAGATATATCTGCATTAGCGTGGGAGACGTATTTAAACGCATTTAGAAGAAATTTGACTACAATGCGTAAGATTAAAGTTACAAGCAACACTTTAATGGGATTGTGTAACAATGAAATTGTTCTAAGTACACTGGAGAGCAAAAGTTTCGGGTCACTAGCATTTTCTTGAATATCTCAAAAGATATTAATTTTAAAGATATTAAAGTTTATGTTACTGACCCGAATTTTTTGCTCTCGAATGTATTTTATGGCAGTTGTAACAAGTATACTGTGATGTGAATTGTGAAGATAATATACATATTCTAATTTAGACCTTGTTCTACAAACGGAGATGTACTTAACTTGCGAAGATAGGAGTAAAAGCAACCTTTCTGTACGAGTAAGCTTTAATATCAGCAGTAATCACCAGAAACCGAAACCGTTTAATTGATTGCTTCAATTTAACCCAGCTGACGTCTTTATACCGCAACTTTTAAGTCTAATTTCCCTTGCTTTTGAAACAGATTGAATTAATATAACCCGGCTCCGTGAGCAAAATACCATAACTGAATTCTGAAATTGGACTGAACAATTGTGAACCTTACAAGAGTTACAAGTAACGACAATATGGGTAACTGTCCGCATGTATCTAAAAATGTTTAATTCGACGGATACGTCTTTTTCGAAATATCCGTGTAATGATAGCAACATCTGCATAATTTGCCTTCAGATTTATCATAATTCACATTGATTTGCATTGCGTCTCGTCAACACAGAAACTAAATAACTTTTGAAATAATATATCTACTGTTTTAATTTTATATTATTATAATTTTATATGTTTTCAAATGGTAAGAGATTGTAAAGGATCAAGGCTAAGGAAAATCTGAGGAGTTATCGCTATACTATGATAAATTTAGGATTAAAGCACACTGATGCAATGCACGAAAGTATATTTTTGTTATTTAAGCAGCAGGCTGCTTACAGGGCTTGGACCAAGGCCGTTACTGATAAGGACCCCAACTTATCTGATGTGAAACGGAAACTAAACGCTGCCTCGAGGACCAGTAAAAGAGCCATTGCCAGAGCTAAATTTGACTTCGTCGGGAGAATTGGTGAGAAGCTAGCGGCCTACCCCACCGGGAGTCGTGCCTTCTGGTCACTTGCCAAAGCTGCCGAGGGAAACTTTTGTCGTTCGTCCTTACCACCACTGCGCACAGCTGATGGTAATCTGGCCCACAGCGCAAAAGAGAAAGCCGATCTTCTGGGTACTCTCTTTTCCTCAAACTCAACTATGAACGATGATGGCAGCACCGCACCTCCTACCACCCCGCGGTGCACATCCTCGATGCCGGAAATTAGTATCAAACAAAATGATGTCCGGCGGGAGCTGCTATCATTAAACGTTCACAAGTCGAGCGGGCCAGACGGCATACCAGCAGTTGTGCTCAAACGGTGTGCTCCTGAGCTATGTCCCGTGCTAACGCGTCTTTTCACACTCTCTTACCTCAAACGGCAAGTGCCGTCTTCATGGAAGACTGCCCTCGTGCACCCTGTGCCTAAAAAGGGCGATAGTTCGGACCCGTCGAATTACAGGCCTATCGCTATAACCTCCCTTCTCTCAAAGGTAATGGAGCGCGTAGTTAATGCGAAGCTCCTGGGATACCTAGAAGAGCACGACTTGATCAGTGATCGTCAGTATGGCTTTCGCCACGGTCGCTCGACTGGTGACCTTCTAGTGTATCTCACTCACCGCTGGGCTTCAGCCATTGAGAGTCAGGGAGAGGCATTGGCAGTCAGCCTTGATATAGCTAAGGCGTTCGATCGGGTCTGGCATCGAGGTCTTCTGTCGAAGTTGCCATCTTACGGACTGCCCGAGGGATTGTGCAGATGGGTTGCCAGCTTTTTGTCCGGCAGAAGCATACGAGCCGTAGTCGACGGTAGTTGCTCGGAAAGCATGGACATAAACGCTGGTGTCCCGCAAGGCTCCGTACTATCCCCAACGCTGTTTTTGCTGCATATCAATGATATGTTGTCTATAGGCGACATTCATTGTTATGCGGACGACAGTACTGGGGATGTATATTACACGGGCCGTGCCAATATCCCTCTATCCGTTGTGGTAGAGAGTCGTGAAAAACTTGTGTCCGATATAGAGAATACTCTTACTGGAGTCTCGGCGTGGGGTCAGGACAACTTAGTCCGATTCAACCCCACCAAGACACAAGTTTGCGCGTTTACCGCTAAGAAAACCCCATTTACTGTGGCCCCTCAGTTCCAAGGCACAACTCTCACAATGTCAGGGAGTATTGGGATCCTCGGTGTCGACATTTCCAGCGACGTCCAATTCCGTAGTCACCTTGAAGGGAAAGCCAGGCTGGCATCCAAAAAGCTCGGTGTGCTCAATAGAGCGAGGAGATACTTCACTCCGGGGCAGAGACTGCTTCTTTATAAGTCGCAAGTCAGACCCCATATGGAGTACTGCTGTCACCTTTGGGCGGGAGCACCTGGGTACCAGCTTGGGCCCTTTGACTCGGTGCAAAGGCGCGCTCTACGGATCATCGACGATCCCAAACTCACGAGCGATATTGAACCTTTGAGTCTAAGGAGGGACTTCGCTTCCTTATGTGTGTTCTATCGCTTGTACAATGGGTTGTGCTCTGAAGAACTGTTTGATATGATGCCCACGGCTACCTTTTATCACCGCACCGCTCGCCGTCGGCAGGGTGTTCATCCTCACACCCTGGAGCCGAAAGGGTCGCACTGCACGGTTTAAGAGGAATTTCCTCCCGCGCACGCTCAGACTGTGGAATGAACTCCCTGCCGAGGTTATCCCAGAGGGCTACAGTATGAGGTTCTTCAAAAAAGGAGTGTATAGGTTCTTAAAGGGTAGGCAACGCGCATGTGAATCCTCTGGAGTTGCAGGCGTCCATAGGCTACGGTAACTGCTTACCATCAGGCGGGCCGTATGCTTGTTTGCTGCCGTCGTAGTATAAAAAAATAAAAAATAAAATTAACTGCTGTATAGTTCGTTCTGCAGTGGGATCGGTTCAAATAGTTCTACAAACCCAATCACACGATTCAATTGGTCCATGCTCAGACTATTCCTGAAGAACTATGTATACAGAAATTTAAATGATTTATGAATAAGCATCTCTAATTATACTATTTGTATTTAAAAATATGTGAAAATATTTTCAGTAACAAATGCAACACTTTTCAAACTTTCTCACAGAATCCTCCGTGAGCCTTGACCGCTACCGAGTATCCGGGATTCCACGGGTCAGTAATGATCTTCCTAACGAGAAGCATAATGAGTTCTCAAAATGAGCCTCGGCCATTATTCGGCGCAGAAATGGCATCTTTTACCACTGAAATTCCGTAAGCATTCCAACAAAAAAATAATACATTTTTGCAGGATACTAATTTGACCTAAAAGTTAGCCTATAAATCAGACTTAAACTTGCGAGTTAGTAGGTAGTTCCAAAAAATACAATTATTAATCAAATCAATACAATATTTTTAAAATATCAGAAACTGATCAATTATTGCAGTTTTTTCCTATAAGTGTTGCCGTCACCCTCCATATTAAAAACAGGATAATTTTGCATGACACGGAAATGTAACTCTTTAACACTTAGTACCTAATCTGTAGGTATGACATAAATTGAACGATTCTGATAAATATTTAGGTAGTATTTCCACAACGTAATTTTATTCTCAGAACTTTAAAAATCGAATTACTAAGATTTAAAGCCTTTATTAACTAAGCCAAGAAGCTAGGAGGCGCCAAACTTTTCTTCCACAAGCAAACATCGGAAATTATCAGATTATTATCAAAATTCGAGTTCCATAAACTGGTAAAACAACACAGGATCAACAAACGCAAACTGACCTCCAAAGTTTAAACGACCGCCTTACGAGAGGTCGCGGGGTCAAGCCGTAGCAAGGGCGAAATGAAAATGTCATGATTGAAAGAAAGATGGCGTCTGGATGGCCCTGATTGGTGGCCTTAAGATATAGTCATATATTACAGGCTTTGGGGTGTCGGTGAAGCGAAAAGAGATATCTTTTATTTGCACAAGGCAAAAGTAGTTAAGGAATCTGAGTTTTCTCATCATAGGTAAGGTGTATATTAATCACCCACATATTTTATACCTATAAGTGATACTTAAGACACTTGATCATCATAATTCATAACTGTGTGGTACATTCACTTATGTACATATCTCTGTCGATTGGTATTTTTTCATGATTCTTCTCAAAAAAAAAATCGTGCCATCGTAAGCTTCACACCGGGTATCACGTGAATCTACTAAGTAAGTGTTTCAGAATTATTAGGTACCTATATTTTTACAAATAATACTGCATTTGACATTTTGAAGCAAAAGGTACATCATTGTCGGTTGTTAATAGAGTTGTTTCTAATTGAATTATTATGATAGTAGGGCAGATGCCCCGGTTGTGGCCACTGTGCCGGTTTTGGCCATTTTCAAATTTATTAAGGTATAGACAAATTTACAAGTCTAAGGTTTATGGTTAATATAAGAGTAAAATATGGCAGTACAGATGGCACTGTCGTCTGTCATGTATAAGTTGTCATTCAACTTTCACGGGCCATGGAAAAAAGTGGCCAAAACTGGCTCCTGGACCCCTTTCTGACATTTCATTAAAGAAAAAAAAATTGATATAATGTCAGAATCAGCGGTGATTCATATAAATATAGTAATATATTTTCACTGACTTAGTACAACAAGAGTGTCATAATTCCTAATTGGCACAAAATGACGGACGTCTGAATAGACAAACTCTCCTTAAAGTGGCCAAAACCGGGGCATCTGCCCTAATGCATTATTGACAACCGACAATGACTTATCTTTAACTTGAAAACAGCACATTTGTTCACTAACTGACGCACTGCCGCGGACTTTTTTCATCACTCTTAGTGCTTGAAAAAGGAAGATGGAGCCTCGCGCATAGTGACTAAACACAAGTACAGCCGTGTGTAGTGATAATAGTGTTAATAACTATGTCTCACGAAAGTTTAAATTCAATACGGAGTCTTTATTGAGTGGAGTATTTAGACCGCATTTTACATTGCAAACAGCTTTATATGCCAGTACCTCTCAGATTACTACACTCAATTAAGAATTAGGGTTTTATTTCTCGAATCTGGTCACGTTAACGTTAAACGTGACATTTATAAGTTCTAATGGTTTTTGATTGTTATTGAGTAACTATTTAGAACCACACTAGTTTAAATATTGATATAATCTACTACAAGCAAGCAATTCTACTTAACGCTCAGGTTAGTTATACACGTACTGAATTGAAAATGGGTCCATTTCTGGACTGGTTTACCACAGGAAAGTGGCCAAACATAGCGCAATAATAAGAAAACTATAAATAAGGCAATGAATTGATAGTAACCGCAATTGCAGCCGATAGACTGCAATTGATATCTATTTAAACCACAATGAGGCAATTTAGGTCGCTAGCTTCTTATGCCATTTAAATACGGACTTCATGGACTTTTGTATACAGCATTCACCCTTATTAATCTAATCATATAAAAAAAAAGATTTCTCAAGGACGTTATCGCACTTTACTCAACTAGTCTTGAATTCAACTAAGTCAGCGCAGAGACGCTTTTCAAAGAAATCTCCAAGCGCCTTGTCGATGCCTCAGGTAACCAGAAGGCTGGCAGCTATTTCGGCCAAAGGGTTATGCCTGGCCATCCAAAGAGGTAACGCTGCCAGCCTTTTTGGCTACCATAACCCACGAAGGCGACTTGGGGAGCATCTTTTATTTATAAGTTTATTTTCGTTTCATTTATAGGTTTATTGTTCCTTTAGTTTACCTAATTGTGTACATATTTAAGTAAAATTCTTTAGTTGATAACCTACCCATACCTAGCAACTTCTAGAATGTATATGCATCTATTGTACGTATGAATGCAAAGCAAGTGAACAAATTCTACATAATTAATTAATAGGACTTAGCGCTAAGATTCTAACTCTATATTACTGTGTATTCGACGTAGAAGCTTAGACGAGAACAAACGGCAGAAGATCAGGTCTCTGAGCTTTGTGCCCATGAAGTGTTTTTGGGCCTTTACAAGTCTACTACATGTACAGTCAGCTGCAATAATAAGTATCGAAACCATCATCTCACTGTAACCATATTTTTACACTTGACCGTACCTAACTAAAATCACAGAACTCCACAACAACTAGTATATTTAAAAAGAAGTTAAAAGTCAATATCACAATTTGATAGATATAATTATTTATTATCTACATTATGGGGCTCTTCAAAAAAGAGTGTACCAAGCTACACATTTGTAAAGGGTCGGCAAAGTGCATTTGACAACTCTGGAAATGCAGGCATCCATAGGCTACGGCAGCTGTTTACGAACCCTATCTAAATCAAATATGTTGCTAAGAGAATAAGTTGACTTTTCAAATTAGTTATGAATTAAAAGGTATTATGGCTGCTCTACATGATGGGCCATCATAGGCCCGCAGCTATACGACGGAACGAGATCGCAATATTGTTAGCTCCCTCTAACGCATAGCTGCGTCCCTATAATGGCCCATCATCTAGAGGAGCCATTAGTAAGCATTGTTTTCTTAGTTATTCTTGTCCTAACAATTGTCCTCGGTTTGTCATCTATATACAATTACTATTATTATCAAACAAGAAGGCATAAGTAATATTGTTTTTAGCTATCAACAAAGCACAATGAATGATCTATCAGGCTATCCATAATGTAATAATAGGAATACTCCAGGCGTAGGGATGTGACGACCCCATCGCCCGCTGGTTTTCACCAGCGCAATCAGTCAACGCAGGGCAGCTTGTGGCGAGCTGTTGGAGAGTAGCGACTCCACGTACCTGAGTGCCCCTGGGGTGCCCTGTCGGATGGTGGGACAGGTCCCCTGCCTCTGGCTTGCCTTAGCCGGCTGTCCAGAGTGGGGTCGTTAGAGCTGTGTTCTCGAGGGTAGATGTGGAAACCTAAGTGGCGAGTTGGCTATATGTTTAAAGTCCAGTGACACCTCTCTACCCCCAGCTCCCGCACCGGTGTTGCCCTTGAGCCATCTTTGATGTCGCTTTTTATGGGGGCCCATCTTGCGGACGGCGAGTCACCGTCTGCCAGAAATGAAATTGGATACCGTTTTATTAGGCAGGCGTCCGGTTCTTCATCCAATAGCCCATTAATCAGTCCATTACTTTTCACCCAATAGCCTAGTACATTTTAGACTCCATTAATACTCAATAGTCCTTACACCATGGCGGGTGCTGTCTCTGCGTGCGTCCCATGACACGGGCAGGGGCAGCATCCGCTTAGTGTACCCCTCACTTTTCATTAAATTGTCGAAAGGGCCTCTGCGCGTTGGCTTCGGCTCCGCATACGCCTCCCAAAAGTCCGGAACACCATTGTTCCGTGGTCGGGAAAGGAATACTTATACTTAATTTTTACTCTTAGAATGGATAACTCTTTATCACAAAGAGATAAATAAAAAATAAATTAAAAAATTAAAAAAACCCGCCTGCGTAAAATACTAAAAGGCCGTAAACAAGGCCAATATACGTTACGAATTTGTTATGTAGTATTGAAAAGCATAAGATACATATTAAATTCTAATGTGGAACATAGCGACATTAAACAGTCGGGACCCATTTGAAATCAAGTTGGCGCAAACCTTCCCTAAAATGGGTCCCGACTGTTTAATGCCGCTATGTTCCACATTAGAATTTAATATGTATCTTATGCTTTTCAATACTACATAACAAATTCGTAACGTATATTGGCCTTGTTTACGGCCTTTTAGTATTTTACGCAGGCGGGTTTTTTTAATTTTTTAATTTATTTTTTATTTCCTACTTTTTAGTATCATGAAAAGTACCTACATGTAATTCTTTTTGCCGCCCCCCGAGCCCCCTTTCTCTGCCGCCCATCACGTGGTAAGCTCTATCAAAACTCTTTTTCTCCCATCGTAAATGTTCAACGTAACAATGTTTGGTATAATTAGCAAAAATACGGTATGTCTTTTCTTTATGCGGGGGGCTCCACCCCCCCGAGCCCCCCTTATTTCGCCATCCATCACGTGTTAAACTCTATCAAACCTCTTTTTCTCCCATCTTAAATGTCCAACCTACAAAATTTTGGTATTCCACGTAACAATTTTTGGTATAATTAGCAATAGTACGGAGTGTTTTTTCTTTTTGCGGGGGGCTCCGCCCCCCGAGCCCCCCTTTTTTTGGCACCCATCATTTGGTAAACTCTATCAAAACCCTTTTTCTCCCATCTTGAATGTTCCACTTCACAATTTTTGGTATAATTAGCAATAGTACGGTGTGTTATTTCTTTATGCGGGGGGCTCCGCCCCCCGAGCCCCCTTTTTTACCGTCCATTACCTGCTAGACTCTTTCAAACCTCTTTTTCTCCCATCTTAAATGTCCAACCTAAAATTTTTTGGTATAATAAGCAATAGTACGGTGTGTTTTTTCTTATTGCGGGGGGCTCCGGCCCCTTAGCCCCCCTTGCTCTGCCGCCCATCACGTGGTAAGCTCTATCAAAACTCTTTTTCTCCCATCTTGAATGTTCCACTTCACAATTTTTGGTATAATTAGCAATATTACGGTGTGTTTTTTCTTTGTGCGGGGGGCAATAAGCAATAGTACGGTGCGTTATTTCTTTTTGCGGGGGGCTCCGCCCCCTAAGCCCCCCTTTCAACGTAACAGTTTTTCATATAATTAGCAATAGTACGGTGTGTTTTATTTTTGCACCTTTTGCTTTTGTACATGTTTTTTGTATAGGCCCCATGGTTGACTGATAGAATATACCATTTGGTATGATGTCCACCATTAGGTCTCACAGTTTTGTATTTCGTGCACTATAGTTGAAAAAAAAAAAGATTCTTTTAGGGAGGCAACGCGCATGTGAAACCTCTGGAATTACAGGCGTCCATTGGCTACCCCTAACTGCTTACCATCAGGCGCGTTGTATGAATGTTTGCCACCGCCGTGGTATAAAATTATATAGTGGAAATACAAAGGCATAAGTATTTATTTCCCATATAAAGGCATTTCCCATACAAAGTGTAAACCCCCCTTAAACCCCCTTAAATCCAAAAAGTTCGTAATTTTTATAGCCTATGTCCTGACCAGAGGTCTGTTGAACCGGCTAGTGAAGTTTTTATCGAAATCAGTTCAGGCGTTTTGACGCCAACTCTCCCCATCCAAACAGACAAACAGACAAAAATTCTAAAAATCGTCGAAACGTGTTCTATTAACGATTCTAAGAGCTACTAACTCATTTTTTTACTAATATCTCCAATATACAGATTTTCGACCCTCTTCAGCTTTATTATATGTATAGATATGTATAGATAAATAGATATAGATGTATAGGTAATCTTATAATCATCTTTAATAATACTTATGAAAACATTACCCTTATTAATTACCCTTACTTATTAAAAATATGACAATTTTCTGACGCACGTCATTGATTAATCATCGACAAGTCATAGTCTCCATATCAGAGGATACATACCAGCTCCTTCACTCTTAGTTGAACAAAATATTAACTTGATGTACAGTCGACGTCAAAAAAATGTTTACACTTTTGGACCTTATTAGAAAGGAGTAAAATGTAAAAGTGTAAACATATTTTTGACGTCGACCGTACCTATTACTTGAAATTCACATAAAATGTTCATACTTTTGGACCTTATTAGAAAGGAGTAAGGTGCAAAAGTGTAAACATATTTTTGACGTCGACCGTACCTATTACTTGAAATTCACATAAAATGTTTATACTTTTGGACCTTATTAGAAAGGAGTAAGGTGCAAAAGTGTAAACATATTTTTGATGTCGACCGTACCTTTTACTTGAAATTCACATATTATTATGTTCACGTTAATAATAACAACCTTTATAATATGTTCGTCGTATTTTTGTTATAACTAAATACCTAATAAAATGGAAATGTAAGTAAGATGGTTGCTAAACAATTTTAAATTATAATAATTCCTAAACGGTCATTCAAAATCAAAAATGATGAATGAGACCTCATAATACTTTTCAAAGTTCTAAACAATGATACCCTACTCGGCATAGTACGTCAATTTTCATTTCTGATTTTTTTACAATATGACGTCTGACTGCCGTCATATTGAATTTGGATTGCTATTTTGTCTTTAGTGGCACTCGCGCAATCAAGACGAATCGATTGACGTACGAATCATCTAAATCGGCCCACTCGTTTTGCTTCTAGAGTGCCACAAAGGAACAAACATACATATATAGACTGTTAAACACTATCCCCTCTTTTGCGTCGCGCAGTCGGGGAAAAAAGAAATATATTTAAGTGGTTTAAACCACGTAGGCTAGGTAGTATTAATTAATACTTCGTAGCCCAGGCTAGGTAGTATTAATAAGTGTAAGTTTTCTTTATACTGTTGTTTGTCCTTTTGTTTGTATTTTAATAAATGTGTTTTCAAAAAAGAAAGAAAATACATTTATTTGCATCACACCAGTTAAATTACAAAACAGCCTTATTAATAAACGTCTCTCAAGTTTCAATTAGTTATTTTTCGTTTGTCTGTTTCTAACAAACACAACTGTCAAAGTGACAGGTAAGGACGAAACATAAATTATCTAAGTAATTTAGGCCTGAGAGACTTTTATGAATAAGGGGGTAGGGTATGTATTCAAATGTGAATTGGTGTCTCTCAATTCTAAACTACCTTCCTCTTTTCAACTATTACAGTTGCACAATGTATATGTCGGCGGCCGATCGTAAAGATCAGGCATATCGTGAAATTCCTAAGCATATCGTGAAACGTGAAAATCTTTGACTCGTTCCCTGAGTCGACGGAGCATTTCCTATTTCTGGGCAGTTTGCCCTTCGGGCATCTGAAGCAACTTATGAACCTAAACCTAACCTTAACTATAGTTATAATATAACATTACACAGCAACATTACAATCTGCCTGATTTTACGATCGGCCGCCGACATATACACGACTTCCCTAATAAGTATAGGTTTAAGTCAACGTCAAAGATATGTAAACACTTTTACACCTTTTTAATAAGGTGCAAAAGTGCCAGCATATCTTTGCCGTGGATTGTACAGTCCAGCAATAGTATCTTCCTACATGAAGGCCGCAAAAACATGTGACACGCTCTTAAGACCCTACAGATAAGAGCGTGTCACATATTTTTGCGGCCTTCGTGTAGGAAGATACTATTGCCAGACACTGTACCTAGACAACTTGTCGAATAAATTAAACTAAGTTCGCCGAGAGCATTTATAGCCTTGTTTGATTTAACGAACTCTATTCTATTTGGTTAAGTCTGGCGGTTCGTTAGTGAGCAAACCTGATTAGATTCAACAAGTAGTACTAGTTGTTAGCACTAATTGTGGACGAGTTTAGTGCAAGGAACCACTTTGTGGATTTACAAGGATACCTACTTTTTTGTTTCACTAATAGATAGTGCATATTGTGTAGTTTTAGAAAGTACTAGTAACACCATAGTGACAAAGTGGTCCCATTGTCCGTTCTACGACACAATTTTAGGTACTAAAAGCTCTACCTACAGTCCTACATACTTTTGCTTACCTATCTATAAATTCTATAATAGTCTTTATCTACACCCATACCCTAATATGTCTATTTTATGGTCAGGATCGATGAGCAAACGCCCTATATTTAGATATAAGTATCTGTGGCTGCATCTTAATGTTTACATTTGAGTATCGGTAACCGATACCTTAATTACGTTAAAATTTCGAACGTCTTCTTAGTAGTTAGAACAAATGTGTTATCTGTAACGATGTTATTATTATCAAATAATAAGCAAAAATTCGATATCATTATGAAAATCCGGGTGCGGGCATGCGCCGCCCGACCGCCGACACAATCGAGTTGCCATGGCGACGGCGATGCAATCCGTGCAATTGCAGTCATTAAATCATCATTTCGGGTTAATAATATGTGTGTAGATAAAGCAGTGTATGCAACTGTACGTAATTAGGCCTTAAAACACTCGCGTGATCTTATTATGAAACTCACTTCGTTCGTTTCATAAAACCACACTCGTGTTTTAAGGACCCCTATTACGTAACAGTTACATAAACTACTATTATTTACACACGAATTTAGAAATTGACAATCTTGGTTTGTTGGTCAATCTTATATTTGGAATGCCAAATAATCCCCCTATCTTTGGTATAACTTTTTTGTAATAGTTCTGTGTTGTATAACAACTTTAAGCATAAATTCTTGTTAGCATAATAGTACATTTCGATATTAGTGCGGAAAGAATGACATTTACGCACGAGTATCGAACGACGTTTTTTTAATACAGTTGCGTAAAAATTATAAAATTGTCAATTATTCACTTTGAGATTACTTTAGTACATGTATCCGAACGCTCCGCGCGGTGCGGTGCGGCGCTGTGATTGGCTGTCTGTCACTTAACTGTCATTAGCTGTGATTGGCTGGAAAAGTAAAAAGCACTAGTGCGCGATATCAAACTTTCCGCACGCTAAACCACTACAAGAAAAGCACTTTTTTGAGCAACTGTATTAAAAACTCTCTTTAAAGTATACTTCACAGTTAGTCCCATTTGTCATCAGGTCAGGATCTGACCATGGCATCCTCGAGAAATCGAGGGAACTCTTCAAGTATAATAGGCACACCTATATAATGATTTCACTATTTATTATAGTAACTCGGGCATTTGCTCTTGGATAGGTGGAGCCTAAGTGAAGTCGGTTCCTTTTTTTGTTTTAAATATTTATAGATTCAATAATACAATACCTACTATGTTATTTCTTGTTCATCAATAATAAATCTTAAAATGGTCAACAAAACACGGTCTTATTGTTAAAAAGCGATCTCTCCCAGACAATCTTTGTATTTACATCGCTAAGACGTACATTAACCCTGTATTGAAGTTGATTCGCTCAATTCGGTGTTAAAGTTGCGAACAGCGTGGGCAGATAAATTACCATAATCACATCACATCCCCTCGTTAGACTTTTGGCGAGAGTTTGCATAATTCCTATGGCAACGCAAAATAGCGAAGCTGCTAAGATGTGACGAGGGTAATATTAGCGGTAACTTCTTCATGTATAACTGAAATGGTTTTAATAGAAAAGGGTTAAAAATTACCCCGACAAATCTCTAACTAAAGAAATGTCATTACTTAAGTTGAATTTCTTGATCTCAAGACTTAAGAACCAATGAGCTTACCGTTGGCGTCGAAACTATCCTATCCCACTGATATTACGCAAAAGCTCTTCAATAACTCCATTTCATGAACAAAACTAAGCTACCCTGCTTAAAATGCTCCTTCTAATTAAATAGAGAGAAGTAGCGAGAAATTGTATAAGTAGACTCAAAAACAAACCGGAGACATTAGAATTTAACAGAACATTTTGTCAGCAAAAACATTGCTCTAGGCGGAACATTGTCAGCAAAAGGTCGCTCCAATTTCAAATTGTAGACTTAAAACTCTTACCTAAAAACATTTGTCTCGCTTAATGTAGGAATGTCTCTCATTAAGCTGGCTCGACGACTCCAGTTGAGATCAAAGCATTGTCGCAATACCCGCAATTAATGACAGGGACACGAATTTTCAATCAAACCCCGACTGAATCAGCGGCGAATACTTTTAGTAGCGGTCCACCGATAAATCCCAGGCGAATGGAAATTAAATTCCACAGACTATTTACCCGAAACCACAAAGAATTTAATTAAGAAAAACCGTAATATCATCCGTATAGCGCTCTCTTTCGTTTGCTCGACGCTCGTTCGTTTTTCGAAGTTGATTTTCGTTATGTTGGTGAACATGGATTATATGTCACAGTCTAGACGCGGGATTTGTATTTTTCATGGACATAGATAGCAGACTTTCCGCGCCATATTTATGGGTTTTTCTCTAATTTATTTGTCTGCGATGCAATCGGTCTGCATGGTGATATTGGATTGCGTTTTGGAATAGCTGTTGGGTTATATTTATTAGTTGAATTTGCGACAGCAGATTTTTCAATATATTCAATTACTGATGAAAAACACAAAGCAAAGAGGACTTATGTTCAGGGCTTTAAAACGTTACCAATTCACATTATAAAATAACGTTAGGTAACGGTAAAACCATAAAAATACCTTAGTACCGGTAGTAAAAATGTAACGTTACTTAATAACATAACTTTATGGTAACGTTACCCAATTAACGTTACTTTTTATCGGTAAATTTACTTTACATTGCAGGGCTGGCTAACGTTACCCAATTCACATTATAATAACGTTAACTAAGTAACACTATTTTTATCAGTAATGCTACGTTGCCACACCGCCCTACCAGAAAGGCGCGCGCCGCGCAGCGCTAGTTGATTCGCATTGTTGCCACTTCGTGCACTGGCCTCCGTGACACGTTGCCGAGAGTCTTGAACCCTACACATTTCGCTCGAGTCGAATGCGGGTGGGTATTGCGCGACGCTTTGTGTTGACTGTTGGTTGGTTTGTGACTTGGCTGTGATTAATACAGGGTGTAACAAAAATACTGGTGATCCGCTTAAGGGCTTAATTGGTATCGTATTGCCAGTAAGAAAAAGTAGGAGAATGTTAGTTTAAAAATTTAATAATGTTAGTTTTAAAATCCAAGATGGCAGCCATATACTTTTTTCTTAAAAATCATCATGGTAGTCGCTTTAGAATAATTCGGGTGTGCAGATTACGAAAATAATGTCTGTTTTAAAATCCAAGATTGCGGCCATCGACCTTTTTCGTATAAATCGTCATTGTTTACGTCTTCGACTAATTCGGATGTGCAGATTTCAAAAATACTGTTAGTTTTAAAATCCAAGATAGCGGCCATATACTTTTTTCTTAAAAATCATCATGGTAGTCGTTTTCGACTAATTCGGATGTGCAGATTTCGAAAATAATGTCTGTTTTAAAATCCAACTTCCAAGATGGCGGGCATATACTTTTTCGTGAAAATCATCATGGTAGTCGTTTTCGACTAATTCGGGTGTGCAGATTACGAAAATAATGTCTGTTTTAAAATCCAAGATGGCGGCCATCGACAATTTTCGTAAAAATCGTCATTGTAGTCGTTTTCGACTAATTCGGGTGTGCAGATTTCGAAAATAATGTTTGTTTTGAAATCCAAGATGGCGGCCATATACTTTTTGTAAAAATCGTCATGGTAGTCGTTTTCGACTAATTCGGGTGTGGGGTGTGCAGATTTCGAAAATAATGTCAGTTTTAAAATCCAAGATGGCCGCCATATACTTTTTTAGTAAAAATCGTCATGGTAGTCCTTTTCGAATAATTCGGGTGTGCAGATTTCGAAAATAATGTGTGTTTTAAAATCCATGGCGTTCATGCACTTTTCTTATAAATCGTTAGGGGTCTTTTGGATTAATTCGGGTATGTAGATTTCCAAAACAGGGACCGTTTTAAAATCCAAGATGGCGGAAATAAACAATTTTGTCAAAATCATCATGGTAGTCATTTTGGCCTAATTCAGGTTTGTAGATTTCGAAAATTAATGTCTGTTCTGAAATCCAAGATAGCGGACACTTTTTTCAAAAAAATCGACATGTTAGTCGTTTTTTATTAATTCGGGGCAGTAGAATTCAAAAATAAAGACAGTTTTAAAATCCAAGATGGCGGAAATGGTCAATTTTGTCAAAATTGTCATGGTAGTCGTTTTCGATTAATTCAGGGGTGCAGATTTCGAAAATAATATCGGTTTTGAAATCCAAGTTGGCTGTCATACATTTTTTCGTAAAAATCGTTATGGTACTCGATTTCGACTAATTCGGGTGTGTAGATTTCGAAAATAAATTCTGTTTTAAAATCCAAGATGGCGGCCATGCACTTTTTCTTTAAACACGTTATGGGTGTCGTTTTCTGTTTATTCGTGGATATAGATTTCGAAAATAAGGACCGTTTGAAAATCCGAAATGGAAAATACTATTTTGTCAAAATCGTCATGGTAGTCATTTTGGGCTAATTCGGGTGTTTAGATTTCAGAAATAATGTAGTATTGAAATCCAAGATGGCGGCTATACATTTCATTTTTTATCATGATGATTATGACAAAATTGTATATTTTCGCCATCAAAGATTTTGAAACGGTTCTTATTTTCATAATCTACATCCCCGAATTAATCGAGAATACCCATAACGATTTTTAAGAAAAAGTGCATGAACGCCATGGATTTTAAAACAGACATTATTTTCGAAATCTACACTCCCGAATTAGTCGAAATCGAGTACCATTACGATTTTTACGACAAAAGTATATGGCCGCTATCTTGGATTTTAAAACAGACATTATTTTCGAAATCTGCACACCCGAATCAGTCGAAAACGGCTACCATGACGATTTTCACGAAAAAAGTACATGGCCGCCATCTTGGAAGTTGAATTTTAAAACAGACATTATTTTCGAAATCTGCTCACCCGAATTAGTCGAAAACGATTACCATGACGATTTTTACAAAAAGTTGGATGACCGCCATCTTGGATTTTAAACCAGTCATTATTTTCGTAATCTGCACACCCGAATTAGTCGAAAACGACTACCATGACGATTATTAAGAAAAAAGTATATGGCCGCCATCTTGGATTTTAAAACAGACATTATTTTCGAAATCTGTTCACTCGAATTAGTCGAAAACGACTACCATGACGATTTTTACCAAAAAGGTGGATGGCTGCCATCTTGGATGTAAAAACTGACATTATTTTCGAAATCTGCACACCCGAATTAGTCGAAAATGACTACCATAAGATTTTTAAGAAAAAAGTATATGGCCTCCATCTTGGATTTTAAAACAGACATTATTTTCGAAATCTGCATACCCAAGTTAGTCGAAAACTACTACCATGACGATTTTTAAGAAAAAAGTATATGGCCGCCATCTTGGATTTTAAAACTGACATTATTTTCGAAATCTGCACACCCGAATTAGTCGAAAACGACTACCATGACGATTTTTACAAAAATTTGGATGACCGCCATCTTGGATTTTAAAACAGTCATTATTTTCGAAATCTGCACACCCAAGTTAGTCGAAAACTACTACCATGACGATTTTTAAGAAAAAAGTATATGACCGCCATCTTGGATTTTAAAACTGACATTATTTTTGAAATCTGCACACCCGAATTAGTCGAAAACGACTACCATGACGATTTTTACAAAAAGTTGGATGACCGCCATCTTGGATTTTAAAACAGTCATTATTTTCGTAATCTGCACACCCGAATTAGTCGAAAACGACTACCATGACGATTATTAAGAAAAAAGTATATGGCCGCCATCTTGGATTTTAAAACAGACATTATTTTAGAAATCTGCACACCCAAGTTAGTCGAAAACTACTACCATGACGATTTTTAAGAAAAAAGTATATGGCCGCCATCTTGGATTTTAAAACTGACATTATTTTCGAAATCTGCACACCCGAATTAGTCGAAAACGACTACCATGACGATTTTTACGAAAAAGGTCGATGGCCGCCATCTTGGATTTTAAAACAGACATTGTTTTCTAAATCTACACACCCGAATTAGTCAAAAACTACTACCATACCACGACGATTTTTACAAAAAAATAGCGCAACTGAACCATTAAATAATACATTGCCAAAAAGCAAAAAAATATAATACGTGCCTAAAAAAGAAATACCTAACAATTTTACAACACCATCTTACATCTCCGTACCATAATAATATCGACGCAAGTAAAAGAAAACACGGTAAAACCATAAAAATACCTTAGTACCGGTAGTAAAAATGTAACGTTACTTAGGGGCGATTTCACCAATGACATCATTATCCGAGAATAACTATACTAGTACTAAACTTATACGCTAGATTTACTCTCAGACAATTCAAATTGCATTTCACCATACTAAACTATGAATAAAATAACCTTAGAATAACTATTCTTTGGAATAACATTTTATTTTATCTGTGTACGAATGAATGAACCAAAATGAACGAATCGAAATGTAATACTTCTGAATTGCATACAACATCTATTGTATGCAACATCAAGCATACATAGACTTTTTACGTTAGTGGGGTTATACGTCAGTTTTTAAAGAAGCTAACTAATGTCAGTGTCAGCATTATCTTGTCTACAAAAGTAGAAAATTTAAATTTCACGGAAGGTAGATAATTAAAATTTCTCGGTGTTTGGTGCTTTAAGGATAAAATAATGTCAGAAAGAAAACGCAGTCCTAATTGGCAAATGCCAGAAAAGATATTACTGGTTGATCTGGTTACTGAACATTGCAGTATAGTGGAGAATAAACGTACCGACGGAGTAACAATGAAACAAAAAAATGCCGAGTGGATTAAAATATCGGACGAATTTAATGCACAAACTAGTTTTGGTCATAGAACAGCCGAAAATTTAAAAGCTCAATGGGAAAGCTTGAAAAAAGACACCAAAAAAGAATCGTCTGCTGCAAGGCAAAGCATGATCAAAACAGGTAAATCTTCATTTTACATGCTTAACTTCTTAGCTAAGGCTATCTTCCTAGGAGTATGAGTGTGATATTCTTTGCATTATGACTTTTCTAACAATTGGTTGTTTGTTTAGGTGGTGGACCTGCAAAGCCTAAATGTGATGACCCACTGTTCAATCGAATCTCGTCTTTGATTTCTACAGTGGTTGTTGGACTTGTCAATGAACATGACAGTGATATAATTGATCAAGAAAAGATTTCCAGCAAAACATTGGCTTCTATAGAAAGTAAGCTCTTTTATAGAACTGTCAGTTTGTTATATTATAGCATAGCAGATTTGTCTTTGTTTGAAGATTGCAAGTGGTGTTTCTAAAGTGGTGTTAGTATGTATGTATGTTTGATTAGGTAAAATTGTGCAATTGAATTATATCCCTTTGGCTCTGGTGAAACTGGTTGTGAGAAATACTTGCTGGGAAAATATGCTTGGTTCCTGAGAATATGTCTTGTACCTACCAGTTATTTTTGAACTGAGCTGAGAGGACAACGGGCAAGTTGTGATTCAATAGCGATGACATGTATGTCGTTGAGTAGGTCTTTTAAATTGGAACAATATTATGATAAAACTATTATGATAGTTTTGTTGTATTTTGGGTCCAATCTAACAATGCCTATGTCATCTCATCGCTATTGAAGGCTTGTACCAGTTTCCATAAGTTCTGCCTATGTATTGATATTTTTAAACAAAATATTTATTTTTCTTTGTAAATTGATTTCAGTTCCTGATTTATCTGGTACATTTGTTCCAAACCCTGTGGTTACTGACTCCACGCCACTTCATTCAAATATTGACAATATAACTGAACCAAATGATAATAAATCACAAGAAGAAACTGCTGTAAGTATTAATTTTTACGGTTCCATACCCAAAGGGTAAAAACGGGACCCTATTACTTACACCATTTGTGAAAATTACAGCTTTCTAGCTATCACGGTTCCTGAGATACAGCCATAAAATCAAGTTTTTTTGTATGGGAGCCCCACTGAAATATTTATTTTATTCTGTTGTTAGTATTTGTTGTAGTGGCAACAAAAATACATGATCTGTGAAAATTTCAGCGTCTAGCTATTACGGATCCTGAGTTACAGCCCGCTGACAGACAGACAGACAGCGAAGTCTTGGTATTTCTGTTGCCGCTATAAGAAGAAATACTCAATGCAGAATATTTTCTTTTTAAGTTGGGGACCCATACAACAAACGTGATTGTACGGAAACCTTCATGTGAAAGTCCGACTCGCACACGGCGAATTTATTTTATATTATTGTGCAATTGGCCAAAGTACTATAGGTCCCCTTATTATGTAAATTTTATCTTTGTATTATTTGGTCTCGAAAGAAATAGGCTTTTAATTAATAATTATTAATTATAATATCATTTTTTTAGGATTGGGGAGACTACACTCCAAAAATGCTTCAGACTCCGAAATCTGCTCCTCTGCGATCAGACAAAAAAAAAGTGAAGAAAATGATGGTTTTGAAACCCCACCAAATAAAATGAAAAAATGGAGTTCCAAACGCAGGCCTGCTTTACCAGCTTCGGCTTCTTCACAGTCGCTAGAAGAGTTACATAAAAAAAAATCAAAGCTACTGAAATGCAGATGAGTTTCGCTGCTGAGGAAAGGGATGAAGCGAAAAGACTACAAGAATTAGAATTAAAAATTAAAAACGAAAAATTGAAACAAGAAAAAATAAGGACTCAATTATTGTTTGCTCAGTTGAGGCGGAATAAATATCTAAAAAGGAAATGAAAAATAAAAATGTCACCCTTCTAGATTAAGTTCCGGTTGCATGAAACCTTATCTCACACGGTGGCAGAACAGACTTATGATGCAGGTGTAGCGTAAGTTTAGGAGTACAGAATATAGTAGTCTGTCTGCCATCCCATAACCTGGAAGAACATTGTTTTTAGGGTTTCGTACCCAAAGGAAAAAAACGGAACCCCATTACTAAGACTTCGCTGTCTGTCTGTCTATCAGAGGGCTGTATCTCAGGATCCGTCATAGCTAGAAAGCTGAAATTTTTACAGATGATGTATTTCTGTTGCCTACTATACTAAAAACAGAATTAAAAAATATTTTTATGGGGCTCCCATACAACATTTTAAGCTAGTTTTAGTTTTTTGTATGAGGTGGCAGCTTGAAAAGTTAGGCAACCCCAAAAGATTCCTTTGTAGATGCAATCCCGCACTGGTTGCCTGTCCTCAGTCCGGCAGGTTTCGAGATAAGCCAGGTTTTATGAGGCCAAAAAACTTTGGCCTAAACCAGTGCGGGATTACATCTACAAAGGAATCTTATGCGGTTGCCTAACTTTTCAAGCTGCCACCTCATACAAAAAACTGAAACTACCTTCAAAAAAACAATGTTCTTCCAGGTTATGGGATGGCAGACTACTATATTATGGTACTCCTAAACTTGCTCTACACCCGCAGCATAAGTCTGATCTGCCACCGTGTGAGATAAGGTTTCATGCAACCGGAGCCTAATCTATTCCTTTGTTGAGCAAAATCTTATAAGTTATAACCATAACTAGAAATTTATGAAAAACTATTACTCGATCATTTTTCTACTTACATTGGAAACCTGTATAATTGCAACTTAATGATTAGACTGTGGTATCATAGTTGGTGACACAATTACGTACAGTCGTGGCCAGATAATTAGGAACACGATTATTTTTTCCATACTACTGCATACAAATATGACTTTAGAAATTTGATGATTTTTTTTTATGCGGTTGACCAATTTTATTACTGAATAGTATGATGTACGCGTATTGAAATACGGTTTACTATAGTTCTAATAAAGTTGACGTAAAACTTGTACTTTAGAAAATACAGATGACCCAATTAACACATTTTATAACTCCATAGTTTAATTAGGAACGATGTATGAAAAAATAATTTGGGATGATTGGATCGTCTGTATTTCCTAAAGTATACGTTTTTCGTCAACTTTATTTGCACTATAGTAAACCTTGTTTAATCACCTGTACATCATATTATCAATAATAAAATTCGTCAACCGCATCAAACATTTTTCATCAAATTTCAAAAGTCATATTTGTATGCAGTAGTATGAAAAAATAATCGTGTTCTTAATTATCTGGCCACGACTGTACATGTATTAGTTATTGAGATTTTAGTAAAATATGTATATTGTGTCATTGTTGGATATCCAAATAAATGAAAAATTATATACCTTTGTGTATTGTATGTTATTTAAACTAAAAAAAATACAAATACTTTATTAGAGCATTTCTTACAATAATAGACTACCTACATAAGATTTCTGAAATGGTTATTTATTATTAACTCCCTAGCTCTGTTTCGCTGAGTACTTGGTTGCCCCCTTTCCCAATTTTCACATCCTATTTGCCCATTTTGTAAGAGCACCTCCCAAGGTGCCGGAAGCTCTAACTCTGGGTCATCAGGTGGAAGGGCTTCTCCTCGTTGACGCAGCATATTATGCAGCACAGCAGTTGCTATAATTATAACTAAAGCCTTATCTAACTTAACTCGTAGCCCTAAAGCTAGTACTGGAAATCTCCTTTTCCAAACTCCGTAAGACCTTTCGATAGGATTTCTTGTCCTTATTTGAGACTCATTGTAGAGGTGCTCCACAGGTGTTCTGGGATTCTCGAGTGGAGGCATACAATAGGACGAAGAAGCATATCCACCATCTACAAGCAAAATTCCATCGCCATAATCACCTCTATCAAATTTTGCTTTACGGCAGCAATTATTAAAAATAGTGCTGTCATGTGCCGAGCCAGGCCATCTTGCGACGATATCTATTATTTCCAAATTTGCATTGCATATGGTCTGCACATTAATAGAAAAGTAACCTTTGCGATTTCTGAACATTTCTGCCTGGTCACCTCCCGTTGAAGAAATCCGAACATGTGTGCAGTCCATATCCCCAATCACTCTTGGAAATCGTGCTATACGGTAAAATTCATTTTGATTTTTCCGAATCTCCTGACGAGTATTCGGAAATTTTATATATTCTTTGCTCAACGATGCTATGGCAGAACTAACTCTATGTATTATCCTGTGTGCTGTGGGTGTGCTGAGCCCACTGAAATCACCAATGGTCAATTGTGAATTATTTGTTGCATAATACCTTAATGTGGCTAAAAGCTGGTTGATCGGAGAAACTGATTGATTTCTGTAAGCAAAAAAAAAAGTTTTTTTACCTTTACCTACCTTATAAGATAGTAAGTTAATAGATACCTAAACATAGCAATATAGATAGTGTATCATGTATTACCCATAGATAGTTTATTTTGATTACCATACCGTACTATTGTTGTTTTTTACACAGAGACTCACCTATCGGATATGAATTCCAAACGATCTTCAATTTTAATCAATAGATTATAGGCTGCAGCTTTTGATAACCGAAATCTTATCCTGAAATCCTCGTCGTCGTAGTCATGAAAATGATCATTTCTTTCTTTTATCCACCTTGGACGTTTTACAACATAGTTTTCGGTTTCACTATCATCACTGTCAGTTTCGTCAATAATTCTTCTTAAACGTTGCATTTTGTACCTATTGAATTGATACTACAATAATAATTAAATAATTAAGATTTCAAAAACAACAGACCAGGAGCCCCCAGGCGCGGAAGTGGCACTTTTTCTATTTTGAATTGACAGCTGACAGCTTGAGACGGCCATTTTTATACAAGGAATAATCCTTATTCCTTCAAAATCGGGCGTATAAATCTTATCTCTCGTTTATTTTTTTATTCTTGGGATAAGTTGTTGGTGAAATGTAAAATTTGCTATACCAGAATAACTTACATCATTATTCTTGGAATAAAGCTTATCTGACTTTGGTGAAATTGGCCCTTAATAACATAACTTTATGGTAACGTTACCCAATTAACGTTACTTTTTATCGGTAAATTTACTTTACATTGCAGGGCTGGCTAACGTTACCCAATTCACATTATAATAACGTTAACTAAGTAACACTATTTTTATCAGTAATGCTACGTTGCCACACCGCCCTACCAGAAAGGCGCGCGCCGCGCAGCGCTAGTTGATTCGCATTGTTGCCACTTCGTGCACTGGCCTCCGTGACACGTTGCCGAGAGTCTTGAACCCTACACATTTCGCTCGAGTCGAATGCGGGTGGGTATTGCGCGACGCTTTGTGTTGACTGTTGGTTGGTTTGTGACTTGGCTGTGATTAATACAGGGTGTAACAAAAATACTGGTGATCCGCTTAAGGGCTTAATTGGTATCGTATTGCCAGTAAGAAAAAGTAGGAGAATGTTAGTTTAAAAATTTAATAATGTTAGTTTTAAAATCCAAGATGGCAGCCATATACTTTTTTCTTAAAAATCATCATGGTAGTCGCTTTAGAATAATTCGGGTGTGCAGATTACGAAAATAATGTCTGTTTTAAAATCCAAGATTGCGGCCATCGACCTTTTTCGTATAAATCGTCATTGTTTACGTCTTCGACTAATTCGGATGTGCAGATTTCAAAAATACTGTTAGTTTTAAAATCCAAGATAGCGGCCATATACTTTTTTCTTAAAAATCATCATGGTAGTCGTTTTCGACTAATTCGGATGTGCAGATTTCGAAAATAATGTCTGTTTTAAAATCCAACTTCCAAGATGGCGGGCATATACTTTTTCGTGAAAATCATCATGGTAGTCGTTTTCGACTAATTCGGGTGTGCAGATTACGAAAATAATGTCTGTTTTAAAATCCAAGATGGCGGCCATCGACAATTTTCGTAAAAATCGTCATTGTAGTCGTTTTCGACTAATTCGGGTGTGCAGATTTCGAAAATAATGTTTGTTTTGAAATCCAAGATGGCGGCCATATACTTTTTGTAAAAATCGTCATGGTAGTCGTTTTCGACTAATTCGGGTGTGGGGTGTGCAGATTTCGAAAATAATGTCAGTTTTAAAATCCAAGATGGCCGCCATATACTTTTTTAGTAAAAATCGTCATGGTAGTCCTTTTCGAATAATTCGGGTGTGCAGATTTCGAAAATAATGTGTGTTTTAAAATCCATGGCGTTCATGCACTTTTCTTATAAATCGTTAGGGGTCTTTTGGATTAATTCGGGTATGTAGATTTCCAAAACAGGGACCGTTTTAAAATCCAAGATGGCGGAAATAAACAATTTTGTCAAAATCATCATGGTAGTCATTTTGGCCTAATTCAGGTTTGTAGATTTCGAAAATTAATGTCTGTTCTGAAATCCAAGATAGCGGACACTTTTTTCAAAAAAATCGACATGTTAGTCGTTTTTTATTAATTCGGGGCAGTAGAATTCAAAAATAAAGACAGTTTTAAAATCCAAGATGGCGGAAATGGTCAATTTTGTCAAAATTGTCATGGTAGTCGTTTTCGATTAATTCAGGGGTGCAGATTTCGAAAATAATATCGGTTTTGAAATCCAAGTTGGCTGTCATACATTTTTTCGTAAAAATCGTTATGGTACTCGATTTCGACTAATTCGGGTGTGTAGATTTCGAAAATAAATTCTGTTTTAAAATCCAAGATGGCGGCCATGCACTTTTTCTTTAAACACGTTATGGGTGTCGTTTTCTGTTTATTCGTGGATATAGATTTCGAAAATAAGGACCGTTTGAAAATCCGAAATGGAAAATACTATTTTGTCAAAATCGTCATGGTAGTCATTTTGGGCTAATTCGGGTGTTTAGATTTCAGAAATAATGTAGTATTGAAATCCAAGATGGCGGCTATACATTTCATTTTTTATCATGATGATTATGACAAAATTGTATATTTTCGCCATCAAAGATTTTGAAACGGTTCTTATTTTCATAATCTACATCCCCGAATTAATCGAGAATACCCATAACGATTTTTAAGAAAAAGTGCATGAACGCCATGGATTTTAAAACAGACATTATTTTCGAAATCTACACTCCCGAATTAGTCGAAATCGAGTACCATTACGATTTTTACGACAAAAGTATATGGCCGCTATCTTGGATTTTAAAACAGACATTATTTTCGAAATCTGCACACCCGAATCAGTCGAAAACGGCTACCATGACGATTTTCACGAAAAAAGTACATGGCCGCCATCTTGGAAGTTGAATTTTAAAACAGACATTATTTTCGAAATCTGCTCACCCGAATTAGTCGAAAACGATTACCATGACGATTTTTACAAAAAGTTGGATGACCGCCATCTTGGATTTTAAACCAGTCATTATTTTCGTAATCTGCACACCCGAATTAGTCGAAAACGACTACCATGACGATTATTAAGAAAAAAGTATATGGCCGCCATCTTGGATTTTAAAACAGACATTATTTTCGAAATCTGTTCACTCGAATTAGTCGAAAACGACTACCATGACGATTTTTACCAAAAAGGTGGATGGCTGCCATCTTGGATGTAAAAACTGACATTATTTTCGAAATCTGCACACCCGAATTAGTCGAAAATGACTACCATAAGATTTTTAAGAAAAAAGTATATGGCCTCCATCTTGGATTTTAAAACAGACATTATTTTCGAAATCTGCATACCCAAGTTAGTCGAAAACTACTACCATGACGATTTTTAAGAAAAAAGTATATGGCCGCCATCTTGGATTTTAAAACTGACATTATTTTCGAAATCTGCACACCCGAATTAGTCGAAAACGACTACCATGACGATTTTTACAAAAATTTGGATGACCGCCATCTTGGATTTTAAAACAGTCATTATTTTCGAAATCTGCACACCCAAGTTAGTCGAAAACTACTACCATGACGATTTTTAAGAAAAAAGTATATGACCGCCATCTTGGATTTTAAAACTGACATTATTTTTGAAATCTGCACACCCGAATTAGTCGAAAACGACTACCATGACGATTTTTACAAAAAGTTGGATGACCGCCATCTTGGATTTTAAAACAGTCATTATTTTCGTAATCTGCACACCCGAATTAGTCGAAAACGACTACCATGACGATTATTAAGAAAAAAGTATATGGCCGCCATCTTGGATTTTAAAACAGACATTATTTTAGAAATCTGCACACCCAAGTTAGTCGAAAACTACTACCATGACGATTTTTAAGAAAAAAGTATATGGCCGCCATCTTGGATTTTAAAACTGACATTATTTTCGAAATCTGCACACCCGAATTAGTCGAAAACGACTACCATGACGATTTTTACGAAAAAGGTCGATGGCCGCCATCTTGGATTTTAAAACAGACATTGTTTTCTAAATCTACACACCCGAATTAGTCAAAAACTACTACCATACCACGACGATTTTTACAAAAAAATAGCGCAACTGAACCATTAAATAATACATTGCCAAAAAGCAAAAAAATATAATACGTGCCTAAAAAAGAAATACCTAACAATTTTACAACACCATCTTACATCTCCGTACCATAATAATATCGACGCAAGTAAAAGAAAACATCACGAGCGGCAGCGGAACGCAACCCTACACTGAACAATTGAACATGGCCCGACATGCTCTTGGCCGGTTTTTAATAACTCAATTTGGTTTAATCACTCACTAGGACGCCGGCGGCGTCGTACGTGAATGAACACTCGTTCGATATCTAACGATGGTATCCATCAGTGTATCTAAATAAGCTGCTATGCTACTAACGTTAAATAATAACGTTAAAATTATTTAACGATACCTTTGAGTTAACGTTAGCTCTATGCATTAGCTGGTAACGTTACAATTTTTTTACCGGTAAAAAGTAGTAGAAGTAACGGTAAATGGTTTAACGTTAATAACAACTTAACGTTAAATCTGTTTGACAGCTGTAACGATACCAACTTTTTAACGGTATTTAAAGCCCTGCTTATGTTATTATAAAAGTAAGAATTCTGTTAAGGAATAAATTGCAACCGAAGAGAGTCAAGCACAAATTGTATGCCCTAACCTCTAATTGTCTTACTTTGATGTGGTCTGCCTTGGTTGCGTTAGATATTTAACAAACTCATCAAATTTTAATAAATATCGAGGTTAAAATATATTGCTCGCAGTCACTTAGATTACGTACAGAGATGCCTATATATCCGCAGCTACGATAGGATCCTGTCTGGCCCAAAATAATTATCTATCAGAATTGATTTGCTTTTCGCTTAGGAATTTAAGCTGATATGAAAATTATTCATTAATTTAGGCATTTTACAATGCACATATAAATGTGTCGCTTAACTTCAAACTCAGGTAAATCAATTCGACCCTCTCAGCAAATGTCTACCTTTGGTTAATACCAAATTCGCATAATCTGACAGATGGATTTATCCGCGTTTGAAATTAAGCTACTCAAATGTCAAAAAATCTGCCTTCGGCTCTAACCCTACGCCTCTGGCCCGAGATTCCCGAGAAGAATTATTACCGTGTAGGTCCTAAATTAATGTTAACACATTCAGCACCGAGAACCCGCCTAGCGGGTTCCTGGTCGTGAAAGTGTTAATTGTAGCACTTCTCCACGGCGGAATCGACACCACACTACTGATGTACATTTTCTGGGGGTCAACCAGAGAGTTGTGCTTATAGAGTTCAGTCAGACCGGAAAAATGTGGTAATTCTGGCTCATAAAAAGAAATTTACTTACCTAATTATTTTAATATTGTCACTTAATAAGTCAGGTGAATTACTTTAAGTTAATAATTAAGCGCAGCGTAGGACGTCCACTCACAAGATGGACAAACGACCTTATAAAGGTCGCCGGAAGACGCTGGATGCAAGTCGCTTCCGACCGATACTTATGGAAGTCCGAAGGGAGGCCTATGTTCAGCAGTGGACGTCTTATGGCTGAGATGATGATGATGATGATGATGATGAAATAATTAAGTTTTAAGCTAAATAACATTGACTTTGAAAGCCTGGAGTTCGCAACAATTGGGTACAGTTACTTATTTTCCGCCCGTTCACACTTTTACAAACTCGGGCGCAATTTCACAGGGCTGCGAAAAGTTTCCAACTCCTACCCCTAAGAGTTACCATAGACAATGGCCGGAACAAAGACCCTTTCTCCAAGTTTTATCCGTGTCTAAGTCCCTACTCTTTTGTTTGGTGATCTCCGCAAAATTAAGTCCATATTTAAATTTACCTTCTCTCTGGGTTGCCATTACGAGGATAAGACAAAGTTATGGCTTAAACGCTAAAAATAACTTACAAGTTAGTACGTCATTAGTTAATATCGATACAGAATAATACTGTAATGAAATGCCATCTGAAGGAATGCGCTTTTCAACAAACTTCAAGATTTCGAAGGAGGAGGTTCTCAATTCTCCGGGATCTTTGCTTGTTTTTTTATGTATGTTCACCGATTCTTCGAAGACGGTTGGACCGATTTGGAAAATTCTTTTTTTGTTTGAAAGAGTATACTTGACAGTTGGTTCCATTGTCACCAGGTTCAGATCTGATGATGGGATCCTGAAGAAATCGAGGGAACTCTTCAACTATTATAAGCTATAGTGATTTCAGTATTTTTTACAGCAACTCGGGCATTTCCACATGGAAAAGCGGATCCTACGTGAAGTCGGTTCTTTTTTTTGTTTTAAATGATTAAAATTAATACATACAAAAGTCCTGATGAAAATTAGGAAGTCTAAATACCTTGCAGCGCTATTTAATTTTGCGCATTATTCGTGCGTTTCGTTTAATTCTCACTACTTTTCGACAATAATCTTGTTGACTTACGGGTTAGAGTTAACTGAACGATTGTTTCCTCTTCCATGCCACGAGTAAGCAGCGAATTTTTCCTCATTACTCTGATAGACGGGTACTGAGAAAGGCACTCACCGCTCGCAGCACAGTAGGTACATCGCTCCATGATTTATAGGTAGATACTGTAAGTAAGGGTTCCTTGTGAACTTGACGGTGTATTGTTAGCTTATAAATTATCTCAATAAAGCCAAAAGGGTTAGGTACAGTCCGCAGCAAAAGTAGCGGTTAAGGTGTTCCCAATGAGCTGGAAACGACTTTATTGTTAAGAGAATAAGAGCGTGTGTAGGTCATTTTGAACACCCTACCAGCGTAGCTACTTCTGCTGCTGACTTTACCTAAATTGACAACACAGTGTAAACTAAACCGTTGAATGTAGAACTTTGAAATTTAGAACACATAACCTCAAATATCATGAAAGCCTGGTAAAAAGGATTGGGTAATTGAACCCCAAAAGGGGATGAAAGTGGGTTAAAATTTTAATGACTTGTAACAGTTTTAACACACAAGTCGCAGGTAGAGGCTAGTTCTGCATATGACGTAGTTGTAAAAATCATCGTGAAATTTTAATTTGATATATTCAAAAGGTCGGTTTTATATAACATATTACCTATATAGGTATCGAAATTTTATACTAATTGCAACATGGGAAATATGCCCAGAGTTAGAGCGTTATTACACTTGCGATTTGCGAGCGAGTTTCATATGGGAGCGAACACGCAGCGAGTTCGCCGCGTACGAGTTTAGTGTAGAAATCGCTTTCAAATGATGAAATGATTTTATTTAGTTATTTATTTAAATCGCTCAAAGTGTGATTTAGTCTCATGTAGAGTCTACATTAAGGCCCTTAATGTAGACTCTACATTGTAGAGCATTCATCAAATGTGACAGTCTACAGCAGGGGTCGGCAACCTTTTAGCAGCCAAGGGCCACATAGTAGCTAACAAATTTGACGCACTTTCGCTTTTATAGCTCGAATACAATATTTAATATCGGTACTACGTATGAGGAATATACCGGGAGATGGGCAGCAGCATCTTCCGAAAGACTAAACAACAATAAACAGAAAAAAAACTGCACGCGCCAACCCGTCTGCCAAGCGTGGCGCGTATGGCAACCCCCCCCCCCCCCTTTAAATTTTAATATCCAAAGGGGAGGCCTATGTTCAGCAGTGGACGTCTTATGCCTGAGATGATGATGATGATGACGTAAGACTCTTTCCGCCAGATGCTACGTTTTCAGAACTGTGTAGTTTTCATTTTCGTATAACTCTGATACAAAGATTTTTTTTTTTAATGAAACTATTAGCAAACGAGCAGACGTGCCGCCTGATTATGAACAAATTCCAATTTTATCTTCTTTATTATGTCCACGTTAACTATTTATGACTGCAGCAAAGTCTACGGCAGAGACACAGAGGCGACTGCAACGTGTGCATTGTTTCCGACAATCATTTGGAACGGTTCCAAAGCATTGACAAGATTTGACGTCATTTCCTTAAACAGACAAATGATTGTACAACATTGTTACAGTAAAACAACTGTGGCAGGGCTTATTATAAGGAAACACAAAATAGATAAATGATTAATGTTTGGTTTTTAACAAATCTTTTACCATTTTGTTTGAAAATTTGCTAACAATTACTTAAACGCATGACTATAATACTAACTTGAACAGGACTTAGAGGCCCTCCCCCTGCAAGATGGTGTGCCCAAATCACTGCACCCGTGCAATCAAGTAAAACTGCAAGAAGCGATGCGCTTAGCGAGGGATAGAAGCCTATGGAGGAACCTGTCTTCAACAGAAGGACATGATGCCACGATCCTCAGCTCTGAGGAAGCGACTAATGATGATGAACACTAACTTAAATGCGATAAAGCTTAATTAAGCATTTTATAACGAAGCTATTTGACTCTTAACCTCGACAAAAAAGAGGGATGTTATTAGTTTGACACCTGTTTAGTTTACCTGTGCATTGTTGATTTATATACGTTTTTAATAATTTGTCCCTAGAGTTCAATTTTGAATTTATAAAAACATTAAACTAAAATATTTATCAGCTAAGTAAAATAAAAGCGACATATACCAACATATCTAGTTGCTCTTGCGCAAGTCTAGATGGCCTTCGATAGCGTCATATCATCATATGGGACATCAACACTGATCCTTCCTTAAATCCTTAGCCATGTCATGAGGGAAAACTTGAGAAAAGGCAAAAGAATTAAGTGAGTCGTTATAATAAAATAATAAACACGTAAAGTTTAACAAATGATACCTAATACGTCGTTCTACATTTTTAAAATATTTATCTGGTTTGACCTGCCACAAAATCATTCTGATTTACCCAGCAACTTCACAAATGCATCGCATGCAGTATTATTTGGAACAGATTCAAAGCCACAAGGGTCCTCCACCACGTTTCGATAGCGAGATACTCCACACAGTGCAGCGAGGTTTTGGCGTAAGTGCTCTTGGGGTCTGGCGTATGTAGGACATTTAAAGACTGATACAGAGGTGTTGGAGTTGATTCGAGTAGGTTTGTGTTATAGTTACATATCTAGGAAATTTCAAAATTCGAAACAATTTTGATATTCAGTTTGATATCAATATTATTTTGTTTTACACCGTTTAATTAAAAACGCCTTTTCTAACAATTCGTTTACAAACGACGTAAATAAAGATAACTTGTGCTGTATTTTATTTTGAAGACCTTAACTTAAACAAACTATTATTTTAGCTCAACGATCTAAAGAGAATCTTGGCCTCCAAAATGAGAGCACGCCACCTGTCTCGATTCTGCGCAACTTCTTGCCAGTTATTAACACGTTACCTACCCCATTTTTTACATTTAAATAAATTGACAGTTAAATATTCTAATGGGCACAGCACGAAACATCTGATCAAAAGTTATTCAAATTTAGGGGAAAAGGGGATGCTTTAATTGCTCCGCTGCCCATTCCCATGAAGCCTAAGACCATATGGTAGAAGTTAACCAAGCGAGAAATGGGGCAACTGGTGCAGCGTCCAAGGTATCGAAAAAATCCAAATTATATTTTTCGTGGATATCTCGTTTTTGCAGAACTCTAATATTACTGATATCAACAACTAATCTACCTTATGTAGATAAAATGTACGGCCAATTACGAGTTTGCAAAAATAAAGTCGGTCAAAAGAATCCTTAACTTATTTAGCAGGTGCAAATCCCGATAAGTGCATTTTTTCTTTATCACAAATATTTCTATTATATGTACCTATATCTAGAACCCATAATATTAAGCCTTATTGAGCTTTCCGTGGGACTAGGTCAATTTTTGTAAGATTTTAGATTAACCTATAAATATTTATAACATATTTTAAGCATAAATTTATAAAATGCATCGGTCATAAAGTAGGATTGCAGGTACCAAAAGTACAAAAATGTCGCAGTCACGCACGCCAAAAGGATGTCATAATATTTCAAGTTCATGCAAATATAATCGTGAGAAATATTCGTTTGTGCCTAATTTCCCACGGCAGTAATTACGTTCTTATGAATATGTTTAGTTAGACACGCTGGACACGAAAAGGTTTTTAGGTTTTTTTACGACTATTGTGTATCTTATGGTTGTAACAAAAACTCAGGTACTTAAAGTCTGTATATTAAAATGTGGATGTTGTATTCTTTGTTTATCTTTATTTTAATTCGGAATTTAGAATAAGATGAGGGTAAGACAGGCCAATTACAATTATCAACGAAAAACGAAATAAGTCATTAAATATGTGTACAGTCACCAGCAATAGTATCTTCCTACACGAAGGCCGCAAAAACATGTGACATGTCAGATATTTTTGCAGCCTTCGTGTAGGAAGATACTACTGCCGGTGACCTACGTAGTTTGCCCAGCCATACTCGTAGTTGTCATAAAAAAACCGACAAATAAAAAATAAATAGGCACGTTTTTTAAATTGTAACTTGTGTACATCATCTCAGCCATAAGACGTCCACTGCTGAACATAGGCCTCCCCTATGTGTACAGTCAGCTTCAAATATATTGTTACAGCTAGAGTAGCCAAATAGTCGTAAAACGTGTGGTGTGACGAACTATTTGATCACTTTGGCTGTTAAAATATATTTGACGCTGACTGTACTAGACAGAAAAGTTAATAATTAAGCCATTAAAAAATGATGTTACCTATCAAAAAATATACCTAAATAATTATTTAATGAAATGATTAATATGCATTTATTACTAAAATATTTATGCGATAACTTAATTAAAACAGTTTGACTAATATGAAAATAATGAATACCGATTCCTATCAAAGATATCACCTATTAACTACATAATAAATTCCTAAACAGGTTGCTAACATCGTTAAAACTTTGATAGTGACATTTATGATTCCTTTCCACTTAGATATATGTATCAAGTTATCAATAAGCTAGAAAGTTGCACTTTTCACTTCCGATTCCTATAAATTGAAATCGCATGCTGATTTTATGGACGCTGTGGGAATACTCCCGGCTTATGTTAAGCCCAAGGGATTTCAATATGCATTCACAAAGTATTTTTCCGCGACTGTGAGCTAGTCACTTGTGTAATCTGGTCTGGCATTCTTTGAGTGCAACGTAGTCGTAGCCCTTCAGCGTCCCGGTGCTGGAAGTTTGGGCTTGGGAACTACCCCGAGCCAAACTACGCCTGCCACCCGCTAATAGCGACGCGCTACGGCAGAAGCTAGTCTCTCAGTTGTTGCAGTGAGCCGATGGAACTCTTTGTTCCTAAAATAACGCACAACGACCATCCCATAGACGCCGTTGGTCTTGGACAGCAGCTGCAGAAGTGGAAACGCGTTGGCAGCCCAATGTGGGGTATATTGAGGGGTATAGTCAGCTGTCTATTAAAATACTATATTACTACTACTCCTCCTCTCCTACTAATGTCGTCCCGATTCCAAATCGCCAACGGTGCCAAGTCAGACCAAGGCGTTTTAATTTTAGGCACTATTGTGCAGTGGCTGTTAGAAATTAGTTGGGAAGAGAAGCATTAACAGATCAAGTAGGCATGTATTCTGTAACAGGAGGAGAGCTTTTATACTGGTTAAGCGATCAGCTCACCACGCGATTGGAAGAGCAACCCTCAGAATCCACGGCCAACAGGCCGCGTAAAGTGATAAATTGTTATAAGTCGGGCAGTTTTACGAATTTTCTTTGGGATGCGGTGTCATAAAAGTTACTTTGTAATGGAGAAGAGGTCGTTTGTGCGGCCCAAGGCTCGTGTCTGTTGCCGAAAGGATAATAAAAGATAAGGAAAACCATTGAATTTATTCATTGATGCTTGTGAGCTCTTGTTAAGCTAAGTATCGCTAAACTGCGGGAGAATTGGAGAAATCAAAAAAAAATTGTAGTTACTACCCCTGATATATTACATACATCTGTAGTAGCGCCAAGGTGGTCACAAATATCTATATTTTTGAATACCTTAGCCACTCCGATATATTTGACTTGACGGCGACTGTTCAGTGAGAAGTGGTTGATTATTGGTTTGATAATAAGTAATTTGACATTGAACAGGAATTGAATTGAATTGAGGCGCTGAGATCGCGGGTTCGAACTTCAGATTGTTTCACTAATTGGAAAACATCGTAAAAAAAACCGAACTTAGGTCGACTACAAGACCTAGTTTGACAACGTTCCACCGACGTATTTTATTTCTTTAAATTAGCCAAGATGCTCTCGGTTCAAATTACCTGTGTTATCATAACAATCGTTAGCTGCATAACGGGTGTCACCGCATTGGAATTTATTGTTTACATCAAGGTAATGTTTGGACCCGTTGATGAAAACATTAGCTAAATGTAAACACAAGAAAATAATGACTATTGTCACAGGATAGCTCCAGTACCTAGAACAGACACTGATGTGACCTGCTAGCCTAATATGGTCGGGTTTATCGCCTGTCACCATTGCTGTCACGTTCTAACAAGTATGTAGGTGTGAAAGTGACGCATGACGCGATAGGCGATAAAATGACAACCATGGATGGTATGCTCATTATTTACAAGTTAATTATGACTGCACAATCTAGGTATCTCATGTGATTAGCTAATAGACATAAGAGTGAGAATTAAAATGCGATAAAAGTTACTGAAGATGTGACGATATTATAAAAGTGAACTGCTACAACTTTGCCTACGATGCTCAACTTTGCCTGACTTGAAAAAAATGGTTTTCTTAATTAAACAGCTATTGTATCGGCTATCCGGTTCAGGAATAAGATATAAATAGCTGTTTGGTGAAGGAAGCCATGTTTTCAAGCCAAGCTACAATAATACAAAATTAAACTAAAAAAACTATCAAGGATTTGGTTCAGTTCCCCGGAACCACCGAAATACTACAACCCTTTGGCCAGAATGTCTTCAGCTCCAGAGGTGTCTCAGCCGCGTTGCCGATCCTTCAAAATAAAGCAGGATTCACTGCGTTCACGGCTAAAGGGAAAAAACCCCCCATTCGATAACACATTCCATTGGCAATAGACACAAACGTAGATTTTTATCAATCTGGCACGAGATGTTAACGAACTATGAAAAAGTAATGAAAAATTTTTTTCGCGTGAAAAAAAAAAGATTTTGTATGGAGGGTTGGCCAGCTGGGACTACCTGCCCCATGCAAAAAAAAAATATGAGTCTACATTTTTTTCTCCTACTTTTTGGTAATCACAATACGATACCAATTATGCCCTTAAACGGATCACAAGTATTTTTGTTACATCCTGTATTTATACTGAAGTTCTTAAAGTCTATCGGCAAATTTGACAGTTGGACGCTTCCTTATTAATTCTCGAAACGATCGTCGACAGCCGTTACGCGACCCCAAAATTGTCGCCCGGAGAAAGCGAATGGCCGCGTATATGGCTCAAGGGCTGTTCACAACGCTTTTATAGCACTCTCGCCTCGGACTAGTATAAGGGGGCCCACCAACTATCAGTCCGCCTGACGATTTATCGGCCTGTTAGTTAAAACAAAAATTTGACAGCTCCGAACAACTGACAGGCCAATATCGTCAGACCGACTGATCGTGGGTGGGCCCCATAAGTTTGACCCACGAAGGACAAACAATAGTATACTTATACGGCATTGTCGGCATTGTTTATATAATAAAGTAGATTTCGGTTAAAATATTTTCTCTTCATACAAACACGGGATGGTTATTCGAATTTAGCCAATACCTAGTTATGACCTTCTGTCCTAGGTCAGCTTCTGACCTAGGACTTTAATGTCGACATGCTCAAATTAATCATCGGTTTTTGTAGCAATTAGTCGTGGAAAGTAAGAATAGCAGACACACTGTTAATTTCAGATTCATAACTTAGGTATAAGTTATTAAGAATAATGGATTTTAAGAACATTAAGTATTTCTACTTTGGAGCATGCATTGCTTACGTTATTGCAGTTTGGTGAACTGTAGGCACCTATAGCAATCGCCATCTTTGATTAAGCATCTCTAAATACTTTTTTGGTATCATTAATTCATTACCTTCCCGGTATTGTACCTTTTTGGTGTCATGTCATGTATTACGATCAGCTGCACCATAAGTATTTTGACTTCCGATAATAGAACCATGATTCAAGTTTATCGATAATGTATGAGTCAGTATCTGTTCCGAACCACTAGTACCATATGCCGTTTTATAAAAGTTTACATTTGAGAATACGTTTCGTGAATTATAGGAAGTTTTCACCGGCTATCCGGGACAAAGGACCATTACGGGCCATTCAAGAGATTGCAGCCATAACCTATTTAAGGTAACTTGTAGGTTAATGGCTCGCTAAGACACCAGATTACAGTAAAATATGGTTTAATATAAGGGAAGGGGTTCTTGAATGTTAAATAGTGGTGTAGATAACTACAAGGTCCAATATTTAGGGAGGTATACTGTCCGTGAGCTTTAAGAAGAACCTGCGGGAATCGGCGATGGCACACGAAGGTAATATTGCTGTTCTGCTTTTTCATGTTTCACTGTTGATTGATACCCGACGTCTCTTTCTAAAACCCGAAGGTTCTTTTGAGAGCTCATGGACTGTACCACCTTTTTATAGCTTTGGGAGAAAACAACATAAGTATCGAACTATCGATCGTCTGGAAGAGATCGCTTTTTAGCGATAGGACCGCCAATTGTTAAACCGCTACTTAACTTTTTTTGTAACTTTTATTTTGTGTGTTATTTATTTTGTGGTGTGCAATAAAGAGTATCTATCTATGTATTCAGAATCATGAAACAAGCTATGCTCATGATTATGTTCTCTGATATTTAAGTAATTAAATGTCATCTCTTCATACAAACATTTATACGCTAATCTAATACCTATATGAACTGATTTGGAAAACGATGTTATTACGGAGCAATTTTTAGCCGTTAACGATGTAAGTGCCTCATTATTAAGTTACCTATTTTATCCTTCTTTATTTGAAATAGGCAACATATATCTTTTAGGCTTAAGTGGACAAGTCATTAACTTTTCAGATAATTTAAATGGCTAATTGGCTATCATAACTCTTGCCTAGTAGAACCAGTAGGTAACATAGGCATGCGTTGAACGTTTACCTGCAAAAGTGCGGTACGGTTCGGAATCAGATGTTTTATGTTTAGAAATGTCATAGTAAAAGGGTAAATTCATCACTTTACGCGTCTGTTCCATCTAAAAGGCTTATTTGAGCTTTTGAAAATCATAACTTAATTTGATCAAATAGCACTAGACGCTACTAATAGTGTTGTGTTCTTTCCGGTGATTTGGTTGGTGCACGTCAAAATCAAGAAGCCATTTTAAAATTCGAATAGGACTCCAAGTCCCACTTTCCAGCCAAAACCCCTACAAATTAGTTGCAAGCGACTCGCAGTCTATCAGCCTAATGAGACGTGGTTAGCCATGTAGGGAGCGTAAAGAATTCGCGTTCGTTCCTAGGCTTGCAAATCACGTACGGCGCAGACGTCGCGGATTTAAATGAGGTTGTGATTGTGACGTTTTGATGCTATTCATTTGGTTGAAATTATGTGGAAGCGTGCTTTAAAACTTGAAATATATAGTAGTTTATGCAACTGTTACGTAATAGGGGTCCTTAAAACACGAGTGTGGTTTTATGAAACGAACGAAGTGAGTTTCATAATAAGATCACACGAGTGTTTTAAGGCCTAATTACGTACAGTTGCATACACTGCTTTATCTACACACATATTATAAACCCGAAATGATGATTGAATGACTGCCATTGCACGGATTGCATTGCCATCGCCATGGCCAAATCGATTGTGCCGGCGGTCGGGAGGCGCGTGCCGGCGGGCGGGGAATTTTTGCTTATTATTTGATAATAATAATATCGTTACAGATAAGATAAGACATTTGTTCTAACTACTAACGAAAAAATCTATTTTTATGGTGGTTATAACGTGCGGTTTTTGAACGCATCATGGAGGGTTTATGATATGGGTGTAGATAAACACCTTTTTTATATAGTTAATGGTAATGACATCTGTAGGCTGGTTGGAAGTAGTGGAAATGTCTCCGCCTAGGAAGTTGGGGGTGTTGGGTTCGAATTGGGTATGGCATGGTATATAGTAGTTAATTATACTCGTGTCTATGCTTATGTGGGACGTATATACCTATATATGATATTTTAACGGGATTTTTTTTTATGTTATACCAGGAAGATTAAATATGTACGTACGTTGATGGCATTAGTCATTGACGTATTTGTCGATATATTATGTAATAACAGCATTTTATTTTACGTCAAAATAATACCCTTTACTTGCGTCAGCGCTATAAAATAATATCATTTAGATACCTAAATTAATCGAGGATTAATTAACCACAGGAACTTAAACAAAAGGAATAAGTCTCAAAGATGTAAACGGGAAAAACCTATGATGAGGTTTACACCTTCAAACTAGGTAGGTATTTTAATGACTTATCATTATCTTTAAGTGCGAATTCGTTATGTGTTATTTTTTTACCCTGGAGGTGGGTTCTATATAGTATAGGTTCACTGGTATAATCACTAATATATTTTTTTACCTGTTCGCATTCCTTAGTCGCGTTATAATAGTTTATAATGTATTTATCAATCAGCTGCAATGTTTATCTGACAAATAAACAATTAGCCCAAACATTCCGAAACCCGGCCATTTTGAAACCGGTTGCTTCCATAACAGTCTAATTGGATTCTTTGCTCAGCAAATTTATAACAACATTAACATGGAACAAGATGAGCCAATCATTACGATATTAACTGTACTTAAAACTCATTTAACGTTTGTGTTGTGACACAAATTTGATTATCACGTTCATAAGTACAGTTATAGCATATCAGATTGGATACCAATAAGGGTATCAATTTATACACTCATGGATAATCAATACGGGTCAGTTCGCATGGAATTTTTTGAGCAAATAACCCGTTTTCATTGCCTTTGTAAAACAAGAATGCAATATTTGGGTAGGACTCTTTTGTTTTTTAGGTCGGATCGGATCGAATCCTCAGGTAAATCTACCAAAAGGATATGCAGTGATATTACTTAGAGGAGGATATTTATTTACCGTATGGCTTAAATACATGTCACTGTATATAATAGGATATTATATGATAAATTAATATCTTATCAATATATATACGTATTAATCTAAATTTCAATACATATATAATTTATAGTGACTACATAGATAGAGCTTAATTAATACGCGCGCTAAAATAATAGTTCAGTAAAATTTACTATTCAGAATTATTTGGACACAAATGGATTTAACGCTGATAGTTATCTTTCTCGAACTGTATTTTATTTTGTTGAAATGAAATATAAACCAATTTGAATACCCTTACTCTACTTGTGAAACCTATTTGCATATGAAAATAGAAACAATAATAGCTTCAAATAACCTTTAAACGATTGAATGTTATCAATAAGTTGTGTTTACTTACGTTTGAGCTTTATTTTGATACTGTTCTTTGGGCTCCAAGAAAACAATCCGGGAATATCAACAATACCCCTCACACTCATTAAACCCGATACGCACACATTACACACACACTTGCAAACTTACACATTTCGCACAACGCGTTCGAAAACATGCAGTTTTATTTAAACTAACATGCGTAAAATTGTCTTTATTGTGCGCAAACGCAGGGTTGAATAAAACACAACGCGCATGCTTGCGGCAACTGTCATTTAGTACTTCGGACTGCCGCATGGTGCGTCGGACGCTAGAAAGGGACGACATACACAACTTCTACAAGTGCGATGGAGAGGTGAGAAGGTGTAACAGCCTTTGTAAGCTCGCGTAAGTTGTATGTGTAACCTACACACTGACATAGATTCGTGCTATGTTATGCATTTGGCGGAGTGATGAATTCGGTAGAGAACGGGTTTTGATATAATCTGCATAGGTGCATGGCCTTATAAGGTCGATAATGTAGTGCAAATCGTTTTATAGTGTGAGTATATATACTAGTTATATATTATGCAACCTGCGTAGTTTAGAATAGAATATCAATTATTGCAAACCATGGTAAAATACAGTTTTTACAGTAGTCAGTGAGGTCACATGGCACCCTAATAGCTAGGGATACACGCACAGATGTGTCCGCCGGATTTGTCCGACGGATATGCCCGGCGGACAGATCCGTTCGTGTATGGCGCTATTCAGATGTGTCCGCAGACAAATCCGTGTCCAATTCGCGCCATACACGTACGGATTTGTCCGCCGGGCACATCCGTCGGACAACTCCGGCGGGCACATTACAGGGTTTCTATCGTAGCACCTATTTTATAGACGTTCCTGCTACCTGTCTACCTAGACTTTACCTCGAAACAAAAAGGGCATGATACCTCGATATTGCTATAGTAAAATGCTGTTAAAATACTGATTAAAATGTTAATACAATATTGGTATACATAAATTCTAATTTTCCCCAACCATCTCGCTTGCTAAATTTAGTACAATTCTAGTCTAGACTAGACCTTTCAGTATGATAATTATATGCATTAGATATCTGACGTAATTTGAATTTGAATAATAACTTCATTTATCGCTGTACTAGTAGGATATTAACGATCCTAGATTAGGCCAATAATTTATTTATTATTTATTTATCTGTTGCCGAGTGAAGAGCATCGTGTACTGTAGTGTTGAGAGCTGAGCGAATTTGGTCGCAGCGCATTGGGCTCTTGTATCTTGATCGTTCACCTTCGACTTTACCAGTGATGACCAGTTTCTCGAGGTTATCACCGTCTTTTCCAGCGACGTGGCCAAAATATTCAAGTACTTTGCGCAGGCAGACGGTAGATAGCCTGGTTTTTATCTTGAGTTCAGCTAGGATCGACACGTTAGTGCGGCGCTCTGACCAGTGAACACCTAACATCCTTCTCCAGCACCACATCTCGAACGCGTCAATCCGGTTACGGTCAGCTTTCCTGAGGGTCCATGTCTCTGCGCCGTAAGTAAAGATTGAGAAGACTAGAGTCCGAACTTACGTTCTTGACGTTACATTATTTAGCCTAGCAAAATAAACTAGCTTAGGTAAGTATTAGATAAGGCGGAAAGATGCAGGATTAGGAGGCGTAAGTATTCTAATAATTATAGGTGTAATAATATCATAATTGGTTTCATTTTAATTTATCGTTTTAGCGTTCGGATCGGCTTAATTTAGCCTGGGGTCAGCTTGTCAACGTAATCCCATGAATTGGCGTAAGCAATAGTTTTTTACGAAAGCGACTGCGTTCTGACCTAATCGGCGCTACTTTGCTAAGTAGGCCCTAGGCCTAATATTGGGATTAAGACTCGCCGGGACGCGTTCCCATACAAACGTATTAGTTTATCTCTCATTTTAAAACGACATGCTTTAGAACCATGAAATTTGGCATGGGCATTCTAGTTGTACAGATCTAGGTTGGACATTTGTTTTAGTTGCCAAAAATTGCAGTACAAAGAAAATACAGCCAGTTACAGATATACATATAAAACTTATTTTTGCTATAGTTTCTTCGTATTATAATTTTTAGCAACGAAAACGAATGTCCGACCTTTATCTATACTACTAGAATGCCCATGCCAAATTCCATGGTTCTAAAGCATGTCGTTTTAAAATGAGAGCTAAACTACGTCTGTATGGAAACGCGAGTTCACACGAGCGTCCTGGCGACTCTTAATCCCAATATTATGCCTAGGGCCTAGTTAGCAAAGTAGAGCCGATTAGGTCAGAAGGCAGTCGTTTTCGTTCGCTCGCGTGAACTCGCGACACGCGAGCGTCCTGGCGACTCTTATGGTTCGGTATCATCACGATGTTTTCCTTCAACGAATAGCTGGTTAAGTTGATAATTGGTTTAATTTTTACATGACATTGAACAGAACAACATGTCAGAAGTGTCATATGAACTTACTGATTTAAACTCACACGATTTTCATTCTTTATTTTGACAAAAAACGGGACTTCATCGCCTACAATCTACGCGTAGCGAGTCTGTCTGAGACCACGAGCGTTACGATACGCTCGAAACGTCAGGAAAATAATAAAAGTACCTAAGTGTACGCGATTAAGTCCCGTTTATTTTCATATGAATTAATGCAACTAGATATCACAATCAGATTTGCATAACGTAAATTACGATACGAGTACGTTCAGGACGTACCTAAATAACTTCAAACTTATGGTCGTAATGCGTGGTTATCAACTTATCAGAATATCAATTTCTTGGGATGTGATTTTTATGACAAAAGAATAAAATTATGATAGCAAAACCATAATAGATTATAGTTAAAATATCGCAACTGTTCCGACCTGCAGAACAGTAGTGGGCTAACCTATTTAATAGTGGGCGTTAAACCATTCGATGGATTCTAGTAACTTCTGATACCTATTATAATACCTACATAGATGTAGGCTCAAGAATTTAAATTACCGAGTTTCTTCGATGAATTCCTTAGGTTCTTTGGCTGTGCAGTTCTTGATAGTTTAAGCGGAAAATGTAAACTTTATTTTAATAATAAGTTTTAGTAGAATAAGTACTTAGTTTTTGTATACTATTAATACAGTGTATGAATGTATGACTGTAAAATTCCATCAAAACCATAGCTCGGACAATTCATTGCAAAAATAAATTTTGTATAGAACAAGATGCACACTTTTGTACACTTTTTGGGTTTTGGTTATGAATGTAATATATGTATTATTATAATACTCTACATAATACGAATTTAATATATCTTGTTTTATTTCGTTTGTTTTAAAACGTTTTTGCGATGACTTGTCCGAGCGATGATCATAACCATCATAGGCCCGCCGGTCATCAAAAGGGTATTTATTTTATCTCCTAAAGAGCGGCATGCAGAAACCTTAATAGGCTTATCAAATTTAATACTGAAGAGAAATGTGCTCGAAGTTTTTGATTTTCAAAACATAGAGCACACTTCAAGAAAAGAGGACGGTGATTATTAAGAAAGTTCCTTGCCTTGTGTAACGACTTGGTACTTCGAAAATTGTTGTGCAGGTAAAGTTAAAGTTTGGCTAAGTTGCTGAATTGTTGTTTAAAAACGTAAAGCACAGCTTTTAGTTACTCTTAATTACTAGGTTAAACTCCACGTAAGTTCTTCAAAACAAATAAATAAATCCCTAATTTAATATAGCAAACCCAGAGAAAGGACCAGAAAGCCGCGCGTCGAACTAGTGTATAAGAGGTTATAGATATGAATGGCCGGCCGGCTAACAGTACAACTGGTTATGTTAAGGAGCTAGGCAGGAAGCCCAATACTTGTATCTTATACTTGATGTAGTGCTTTCGTTTTGTAGTTTAGTCTAAAGGCCTGGTTACACCTAACGAGTACAGTGGCGAGACAGCAAAATGCCACTCGGCCGAGAGAGTAAAATGGCCCGGCCCAGTACTCGGCGATGTGTTTACACCTTGCGAGTACTCGGTCGAGAGTGGGTACTGACTCGCCACTGTACTCGGTAGGTATAACAAGGGTATTAGTGTACGATTACTGTGTTTCAACATATTTTGTAGTAAGTCGAATTTTAACAAAATACTAGTCAAATCAGTGAGCTCCTTTTGTAATTGCGTTAATTAAGTAAGTTAAACTTCAATAAATATCAATATCCCTCCAAGTACAACTTAATTAAAAAAATACTAACCGCAATACTACCAACAAACCTAACTAAGAAATCTACATTTTGACATACAACTTTGCAAAACTTTCGATTCTAATTGATTATGAGTTTTAACATAAACAGTAAACACCCATCTTCCTGCGTCGGAAGAAAAGAAAAAACCAAGAAGCAAACAAAACAATTCATCATAAAGACAAACCTAGACGCAACAATGCATTTGTAACCCAAGCTTAACTTTTTCCGCGACATTTTCCATTTTCCCTCATTTCTCCTGCAGCTGCAGTAAATCCCCTAATCCTGTGATCCTCTGCATCCCAACTTAATGTTCGATTCGTTTCCAACTCATCAAACTTAAATGGAAAAACTTGGACCGGAGCGGATTAGATTTGCAATTTCAACACTTTCAACTAAAAACATCGGTTCTGCTTTGACGGTACTACTTAATTCTTGTAGCTCACCTACTTACTGTGGGTCTGGTGAACCAGTTGAGATAGAGCGTTCTCCCATGATGATATCAGACAGCGCACTTCATTCTAGAAGACTTTATACCGAATGTAAATATCCAACATATAGAAACCAGTTCATTCGCGTGAAACGACTCACATTAAAACTGATTGTATTCAGCCGTGTCACTCTGAATCAAAAATGAATCAGGATATAGGCTTGAAATAAAGATGATTATCTCTACTAATTAAGTCACATGAAATTTATATTCAATCCGGTAATCCCTAATAGACACCAGTAGCGGCAGGCTAAAAATTTTCATAGGAGATAAGCGGCAGGCTAAAGATTTTCAAGCCAGAGGTTAATTTTGCCTGATAACTAGGAAAGGCGACAGGAATCGTGTTATATGGACGCGCCGCTATCGTCTTTTAATCTTGGGGATAAGATATAAGCAGCTGTTAAGACCACAGGTAAGACACACACACACACATTTTTGAGGTGTTCAATAAAGAGTATTTGTATTGTATTGTATTGTAAGACCACTATATTTTTCATGGCAGGCAAAGTTGAGTGTGGAAGGCAATGTTGCAGTAGTTGATAGTAATATGGTAATAAACAGTAAAAATCGTCTGATAGCACTTTATGCACATTGGCAGAGGTTTACTAGTAACAATTTGTTGCAAAGACTTGAAAGGCTCATGTTGAAAGATAGATCATTTTCTATCAACCATAAAAGAACGCAAGTTTCAGCAAAAGAGGAATCAAGTCCTAATAAAATGAGGACACCAAGGACTCGAAGTTTACCAATACAACGTTATGCTGGTTCTCCCAGCTCTCGTGAACTCAATTAGAACACAGTGCCAAGAACTTGTGCTTTGACATGCAAATGAAGTGCCAGTTGCATTACAACTCGGTTTTGCGGCATTGCTTTTGAGTCAACATTTTGAATTAGCTTCACTAAGTTATATATCATTGTTTTTATAGTGTTAAGGATTATTTAATAAGTGGTGTCTATGGTTTTAATTATAATCCCTGATTTCAATTTGACATATGTACCTATAATAGTTTAATTTTTTATTTTATTTTTTTGACCTAATGTACCTATTTTTCAATTATAATATTATTGACATTCGTAGATTTATTATAAGTACTCATAGGTACTGTATAGATTTCTGCATGATAGTGATTAGTAGTACCTGTACAAATTTGTAAATATTTTGCATGTCGATTTTGTGTTGACTGAATACTGTGTCTGAAATTATTTGATAAAACCTATTGTACGTATTCATGCAAATAAATATTTCTATTCTATTCTATTCTATAATTCTATAGCCGAAAACATGGTTTGATTCGGTCAATGGTTCTTTCTAAATATCCTTATTTGAATAAGAGCACTGGTGCCCTGGCAGTAAGACGTCAGACTTTCAATCCGAAAGTCGCGGGTTAAAGCCCGGCTCGTACCACTGAGTTTTTCGGAACATATGTACTAAATATCATTTTGATATATACCGGTCGTTTTTCGGTGAAGGAAAACATCGTGAGGAAACCTGCATACATCCGCGGAGAAACTAAAAGGTGTATGTGAAGTCTCCAACCCGTATTGGGCCAGCGTGGGGACTACAGCCCGTTCCCTCTCGTGTATCAGAGGAGGCCTATGCCCAGCAGTGGGACGTAAGTATAAAGGCTAACAGCAGCAGCAGTATTTAAATAAGTATTAGGAGTTTGCCCAAGACTGAACAGACACATTGTTTGTCTAATCTCTTTAAGTAAACACCATTGTTTTTGTTACAACTTGAACAATGGATTATGTCAATCTTTGTTGCCTTTTACTACCTATGTGTATCAAATACATTGTCTACGTCTCTCTATAGAATGAAGACTAGGTGAAATAAGAAGATTAAATAAATCCTATCTTTCTTGGTTCACAAAGCTGCTATTGAATTTATTCGTGCTATAAAATATTGCTGGTAAAATTCAGAACTTTATTGGTTTTCCGGTAGTTTTATATATATTCCTTACGCATTTTTAATGTAAAACTCGGTTTTCTAAACACCAGATGTACCTTTAACTCGTATTATTCTTCCTACTATATAAAATGGATTTCACAATCGGTTCAGTTGGTACAACAAGTGTGGTCCTTTCGATAAGCAAATACCTATAATAGTATTTTGTGCAACAGTAACATAATAAGGGTTCTTAAGACCTAATTATGTACCGTTGCACACAATAGTTTTTCTACGAATGAAAGGCAAGCCGGTAAGCATTGAGTTCGACGAATGACCTGCTGTCTCTATGCAATTGTCTTCAATCTCTCGGCGGCTGGTGCCGGCGCCCCCCTTGTCTACAGCGGCGTGCGGCGGCGGTGCGGGGCCCGCCCCGGCAACAGACCCATTATATCCCTAATCCCTAAGAATCGACTTTTGATTCATCTTATGACAACGTTCATAAAGTACATGCTTTGAATATACATGTTAGTAATTTTATTGGCAAATTAGAATTAAGGAGCAGATTTTTTTTATGCCCTCACCTATAAGAGGCGATAGTTTTTAACCCATCTCGGTTATACAGTCAGCGTCAAATATATTGTAACAGCTAGAGTAGCCAAATAGTTCGTTACACCATACAAAATATATAGTGTGACGAACTATTTGATCACTTTGGCTGTTACAATATATTTGACGCTGACTGTACAACGCAACCTACAATATATACATAATATATATAAGTGGTGCTACCGTAGCTCATTCAAATTACTGTACCAATTATGAATTATAATACTGCCCTGCCCTGAACCTCATCTTCTCTCGGTCTTTCATTTCATAAGTACCGAAGCTTTCTCTGAGACATCAGTAAGATAAAAAGGTAGAAGGTTAAGCATGCCTCTATAAAAAATAATTAGTAAAGGCCACATCAACATTTTTTGCACGCTTCAGTGAATATTAATATTCATTTGGGGTGCGTTACTTTTTAAACTCGAGAGCTTGTAGTATATTCGTAGTTGGCAACTCGCAAATGAGTTTTGTAAAGAATCTTACAACTTTTACAAGTTGAGATTAGGTGTTCACACTTCGTAATTCCCCAGCACCTGTATTCATATTTAATGAGCGAGTTAAGTATTCGAGAGAACTGGCGTAACGTGGAACAAGATCATTATAAATATTAATAATTATGATGATTATTTTGTTCCTTTTATCCTTATTTAGGGATATAATAGGACTATTATAGCAGAAATTCAATTAATGTAAGCTAAAGGTTTTCATCACAATACAGTGCCAGAAGGGCAGGCAACACTTACGTGGAAATAAATCCCATTATTCTCAAAAACATGACTGCGGCTCATTTAAATAAATATAATTAAAATCGCTCATAATTATATACGTGCTTATTGCTTTTGTCCTGCACTAATATATTTGGAAAGAAACGCGGAGTATATGATATTTATAATGGTAGAATATTTACAATGATTATTTTACAATTAAATACACAAATGAATTATCGGATCGCGTTTGCAAAGAGAATTCGGATAGAAGTGTCAGACGTTGACCGCTGACGTACCAGTCAAAGGGATGTGGACATTGTGGACAGCTTCTTTTTTTTCGGTGTGAAAATGCTGTTGTGGGCACTATGGACAGCCTGTAGAGATGGGCCACACGTGCAAGCTGGACTCCAACTAATTGCCAATCAATTTTCAAATCAATTTTGTTATGTTTGAGCGTCACTCCTGGGTGCGTAGCCAACTTGCCAACCATTAACTCTCCGTAGCGTATCGTTGTCACGTCTCTCTATCACTCTTCTAAATTAGTGCGACAGTGACAGTTGCGTTTCGTTCGCTACGGAGCGTTAACGATTGGCACGTTGGCGATGCACCATGGTTGTCTTGGTAAGCGAATGGAATTACACGCCGGATTATCAGAATCTAAACGTTATCTGGTGTTGCAAACATGTTGCCTATTTATTACTTAATACGGCTTGTTTTCCTTTGCGTTGTTGGCGAAGTACAAAGTGAAGAAAAACTTCTATTGGATGTATTAACTTTAAGTGGTAGGGGTTAGACACGGTTAATGTATCTATTTAGGGGGCAAGTTTAGCTGGTAGTTACTTGTTACTCCCCTCAGGATAGATACAAGGATATAAAATCTACATGACTACTAGCTTAATCGCTTCTCTAATCACTACATACTATAAAACAAAGTCGCTTCCTACTGTATGTCTGCTTAGATCTTTAAAACTACGCAACGGATTTTGATGCGGTTTTTTTAATAGATTGATTCAAGAGGAAGGTTTATAAGTATAATTGCACCCGTGCGAAACCAGGGCGGGTCGCTAGTAGTCATATAAATGCGAAAAAATCTGTCTGTCTGCCTGTCTGTTAGTTCTGTTACCTTAAACCGGTTTAGGTGAAAATAGTGAAAATAATATGGGATGAGTTTTAACTACGACAATCCGCCCTTTACGAAGAGAAAGGCGTGGAGAAATCTTATTACATTTTCATTGATAGCGTAGGATGTAGCAGGCGAATGCAAAAAAATAACTAAGACCCCAAAACTATACACACACACAGCTCTTTATCTAAATATATAAAAGAAGAAACTGACTGACTGACTGACTGACTGACATATCAACGCACAGCCTAAACCGCTGGGTCTAGAATTTCCAAATTTGGCATGTAGGTCCCTTATAAGGTCTAGGGGTGCACTAAGAAAGGATTTTTCAAAATTCACCCCGTAAGGGGATGAAATGGGGGTCCAAAGTTTGTATGGGGAAACAAGATTTGTTAGACTATTTTATTTGAAACTTCACCGGAGTATTCCTAACAATAAATGAGTAAACACGTGTTTCAGCTTTTTTGAAAATTTAACTCCTTAAAGGGGGAAATGGGGGTGAAAAAGTCTGAAAATCAATATGGGTATCGTTCCTATGGTTTATCGGGTCGCTGATTACGAAAACAACAACCATATTATCATACAACGTGGCAGGTGTAAAATATCATCCCCCAGGGGGTGAAATGGGGGTCCAAAGTTTGTATAGGGAAACAAGATTAGTTAGACTATTTTATTTGAAACTTCACCGGAGTATTTCTAACAATAAATGAGTAAACACGTGTTTCAGGTTTTTTGAAAATTCAACCCCATAAAGGGGGAAATGGGGGTGACAAAGCCTGAAAATCAACATGGGTATCTTTTCTATGGTTTATCGGGTCGCTGATTACGAAAACCCCAAAATTTTATTATACAACGTGGCGGGCGTGAAATATCATCCCCCTGTTGGGGTGCGATAGGGTTGAAATTACTAAATATCAATATGGGAGTCGATTTATGGTATTTTGGGACGTTAATTAAGTACGAAAATGGCATCAATTTCGAAATTTTTGTTAAAGAAATAATTTTACCTCCGGGAAAGAACATAGGGTAGTTTCTATACCGAAAATCAGCCCTTAAGAGGGTGAAAAGGGGATTGGAAGGTTGTATAGAGATTTTTTAACCGTTGAACCGATTTAAATGAAACTTGATATAATAGATAGTTTGAATCCCGGGAAACGACTAAGGGTTATTTTCATTGAAAAAATTAACCCGTAAAGGGGTGAAAAGAGGGTTGGTAGTTTATATAGGATTTTTTCACAGCTGAACCGATTTAGATGAAACTTGGTATACATATAGTTTGAGGCCCGGGGAGGAAAAAAATAGTTTTTTTTCGCGAAAACTACCCTTAAAGGTAAAAAAGTTAAGGGTGAAACGGGGGTTGCAGGTTTTTATAGGGAATTTTAAACCATTGAACCGATTTAGACGAAACTTTGTATATAGTAAGTGTGAATCCCTGCAAATGACTAAGGGTTGTTTTCGTCGAAAATCATCCCTTGAAGGAAAAAGGGATTGGAATTTTTATCAGGAAATTTTTAACACCTGGACCGATTTAGATGAAACGTAATGCTAATTAGCATACAGATAGTTTGAGTCCCGAGAAGGAACATAAAATAGTTTTTACCTCGAAAAACAGCCCTAAAGGTTAAGGGTGAAACGGGGGTTGCAAATTTGCATGGGGAATTTTTAAACGTGAACAATTTAGATGAAACATTATATAGAGATAATTTAAGTCCCGAGAATGGACATATAAATAGTTTTTATTTCGAAAATTAACCCTTAGGTTAAGGGGATGAAATGGCGTTGGAGGTTTGAATGGGGAATTTTTAACAGCTGAACCAATTTTGATAAAACTTAGTATAGAGAGTCCCGGGAAGCGAAAAGGATGTTTTTAGGGTTTCGTACCAAAATGGTAGAAAAGGAACCCTTATGGTGCGACTTTGATTGTAAGTCAGTGACCCAAAGGCAGGCATGTAACGCCAATTTATGGATTTTAAACATTAAGGGGGGGGGGGGGGATTTGTGGGTAGGTAAATGAGAAATCAAAAAACAAATAACTTTATAGTGTGGCGTATCAAATAAAAGGGCTTAATTTAAGATCTCTAATTAGTATAATAGTTTTAACACACATAACTTTGAAGTTATTAAAAAAAAGGTGTAAATTAATCAATATCGGAAACTGTTCGACAGAAAAATTTGCAAAAATTACAGATATAATAGTTATTTACGTATAAATTACAGGAAAACTAATAAGAGTGCAGTCAAGCACCACTCCGACTTAAGACAAAAAAAATCGGGGTACGTGTCCGATTCGCACTCAGCCGCCCTATTAATTCTCATGAAATCATGCTGAAAGCGTCTTTTTTCAAAAATGTAATAAAAAAGTTGTTCGTACGAAACCTTTGAGGCGCAAGTAAGACCCGTAATTGCGTGTTTTTTTTTTAATTTCCTAAAATCGTTACTTAAAGGGGTGAAATGGGGGTTAAAAGTTTGTATGGGGCATTTTTAAATGTTGAACCGATTTAGATGAAACTTGGTATGGAGATAGTTTGGGTCCCGGGAAGGGGAAAAATTGTATTTATCCCGAATAACAAAGCTTACGGGGGTGCATAGCAAAGGGGTTGGAAGTTTTATAGAGAATTATTTTCAGTTGAACTGATTTAGATGAAACTTGGTAGGTATAGAGATAGTTTGAGTCTCGGAAAACGACATAGGATAGTTTTATCCCGAAAATCAACCCTTTAAGAGGTCAAAAGGGGGTTGAAAGTTTATATGGGGAATTGATAACCGCTGAACCTATTTAGATGATTTGGTATAGAGACAGTTTGAGTTCTGGGGATGGGTACATAATAGTTATAAGTCATTCCCTAAGAGGGTAAAAAGGGGGGTCAATTACTAATTTTACGCAAAGGAAGTCGCGGAGAAAAACTTTTATTCAAGAGTAGAAATCTGCATTAATCATAATGTACGCGGGCGAAGCCGCGGGCAACTGCTAGTATTCAATAAGAGGTTTGCTAATCAGGTTTTGGGGGCCCCCCAAGCTTGGGGGCCGCGGGGCAGAGCCCCGCCTAGCCCTTTGGAGGCAACGCCAGTGGTTTACGCTCCAGTATCCAGGCTCAATTGAGACGTGGCATAAAAGCCGGGATTCGCTAGGAGGATGATGATGACCTGTAGGGCGAGGACTATTTCCTAACCCCATCTTAGAAGTTACATCTTGGTGTATCTACATGTTCTAGGTCTCTAGATACAGCGATAACTCAATCCCGAGCAAGTGCGGAACACCAAATCAAATTACCACAGAAGCGTCGCTCGATCCGTCTTCCTTCGGTGCGGATGTGTGGCCAATTTACTGGATACCCATGACGATGCTACTGTTGTTACAATTTCTAGACTGTTTTATTTTTTAAGCATGGTATTAAGGCCATTCCTCGATTCGGATAAACCACGCCCATCCGTAAGAGACACGTTTATGGCTCCCGTGCACGAAAGAAAGAGATGCAGCGCTCTTAAGAATCAGACTTTTTGACCAAACTACGATAAAAGATAAAAGATAAAAAAGATAAAAGATATTTATTCTTCAATTTAGGCACATTACAATGCACTTATGAACGTCAGAGAGAAAAGAAACTACCACCGGTTCTAACCCTACACCTCTGACCCGAGAAGTATTACTTACTAGCAGTTGCCCGCGGCTTCGCCCGCGTACTAAAAGTACTAAAAAGGAGGTTATCAGTTTGACCCTCATTTCTGTATTGTATGTATGTTTGTCCGCGATTATCTCGCGTTTGGCTGAACCGATTTAGATGCGCTTTTCGGAAAAGTATTTGTTACTTTCTGGAGGTTTCGGTAAGTATATGACATTATGATGGAGGCTTTCCCTTATTTATTTTTTTAATGAAATGGTTGCAATATTTCTTTTATTGTTACGCCATCGCCAGCAACGACTTGCTTGTAGTAACTTATTTACTAAGAGATTATGATTAATGCAGATTTCTACTCTAATGAATAAAAGTTTTTCCCCGCAACTTCCTCTGCGTGGAATTAGTAATAGATCCCCCTTTTTACCCTCTTAGGGAATGACTTCTGGAATAACAACTATTATGTATCCTTCCCCAGAACTCAAACTACCTCCATACCAAATCATCTAAATAGGTTAAGCGGTTATCAATTCCCGATACATACCTTCAACCTCCTTTTCACCTCTAAAAGGGTTGATTTTCCGGATAAAAGTGTCCTATGTCGTTTTCCGAGACTCAAACTATGTCTATACCAAATTTCATCTAAATCGGTTCAGCTGTAAATAATTCTCTATAAAACTTCCAACCCCTTTACTTTGCACCCCGTAAGAGTTGTTTTTCGGAATAAATACTATTTTGTCGCTTCTCGGGACACAAACTATCTCTATACCAAGTTTCATCTCAATCGGTTCAACGTTTAAAAAAGCCCCATTAAATCTTTCAACCCCCATTTCACCCCCTTAAGTAATGATTTTAGGAAATAAAAAAAACCCGGCAAGTGTGGGTCTTACTTGCGCCTCAAGAGTTTTTCTCAAGAGAACATTTTTTTTATTCCATTTTTTTAAAAGACGCTTTCAGCATGATATATTTTGTTTATATATTTTTTTTATTATATATTTTGGTTTGTAGTTCGCAGTGCCTTGGTTTTTACTGTAATGCTGTGTAACGAATAATTTGAATAAATAAATAAATGATTTCATGAGAATTTATCGCGGCTGAGTGCGAATCGGAGTCGGTACCCCGATTTTAACAAATCCCATAGAAACTTCCAAACCTCTTTTCACCCCTTTAAGGGTTACTTTTTTTTCAATGAAAACTACCTTTAGTCGTTTCCCGAAATTTAAACTATCTATTATACCATGTTTCATTTAAATCAGTTCAACGGTTAAAAATTATCCATACAACATTCCATTCCAATCACCTTTTCAGCCCCTTAAGGGCTGCCCTAATCTATGTCTTTTCCCGGGATTAAAACTATTTCTATACCAATATTTCAAAATCGATGCCATTTTCGTAATTAACGTCCCAAAATACCATAAATCGACACCCATATTGATATTTAGCCATTTCAACCCTATCACACCCTAACAGGGGGATGATATTTCACGCCCACCACGTTGTATTATAAAATCATTGTTTTTTTCGTAATCAGCTACCCAATAAACCCTAGAAACTATACCCATGTTGATTTTCAGACTTTGTCACCCCCATTTCCCCCTTTATGGGGTTGAATTTTAAAAAACCTGTAACACGTGTTTACGCATTTATTGTTAGGAATAATCCTGTGAAGTTTCAAATAAAACAGTCTAACTAATCTTGTTTCCCCATACAAACTTTGGACCCCCATTTCACCCCCTGGGGGATAATATTTCACGCCTGCTACATTGTATAATAAAATGGTTGTTGTTTTCTTAATCAGCGACCCGATAAACCATAGAAACGATACCCATATTGATTTTATATTTTTTCACCCCCATTTCCCCCTTAAAGAGGTTGAATTTTCAAAAAAGCTGAAACACGTTTTTACTCATTTATTGTTAGGAATATTTCGGTGAAGTTTCAAATTAGATAGTCAAACTAATCTTGTTTCCCCATACAAACTTTGGACCCCCATTTCAACCCCTGGGGGATGATATTTCACGCCTGCCACGTTGTATAATAAAATGGTTGTTGTGTTCTTAATCAGCGACCCGATAAACCATAGAAACGATACCCATATTGATTTATTGATTTTTTCACCCCCATTTCCCCCTTAAAGGGGTTGAATTTTCAAAAAAGCTGAAACACGTGTTTACTCATTTATTGTTAGGAATACTTCGGTGAAGTTTCAAATACGATAGTCAAAATAATCTTGTTTCCCCATACAAACTTTGGACCCCTATTTCATCCCCTGGGGGATGATATTTCACGCCTGCCACGTTGTACAATAAAATGGTTGTTGTTTTCTTAATCAGCGACCCGATAAACCATAGAAACGATACCCATATCGATTTTCAGATTTTTTCACCCCCATTTCCTCCTTAAAGGGGTTGAATTTTCAAAAAAGCTGACACACGTATTTACTCATTTATAGTTAGGAATAATTCGGTGAAGTTTCAAATAATATAGTCAAACTAATGTTGTTTCTCCATACAAACTTTGGACCCCCATTTTACCCCCTTACGGGGTGAATTTTGAAAAATCCTTTCTTAGTGCACCCCTAGACCTTATAAGGCACCTACGTGCCAAATTTGGAATCTCTAGAACCAGCGGTTTGGGCTGTGCGTTGATATGTCAGTCAGTCAGTCAGTCAGTCAGCTTCTTCTTTTTATATATATAGATTACCGGCAAGAAACTCGGCGGGACTTATTTTTTCAAAACAGTACTACAAATACATTAAAGATACTATATACAATAATGCGTAGTTCTTCAAGAAGGCATATCAAAACAGCTTGAGAGACAGACATGTACCTGCCTATTGTGTAATTAAAATGAAAAATAAAAATAAAATCCAAATCTGACTGCTTCTAAATTGCTTGCTTGCTAAATAAGCGAATCTATAAAGTTTTGTCTAATTTTGCTTCTGTGAATTTTTAGATAAACCAGAATACCATATTTTTTACTTAGTTTTATTGCTTAATCTCTTATAGTTTACATAAGCTAAGAAAAAGAAGGGGAAAAAGGACCCAATTTCGTTTTTTTTTTCTATCGAGCTACTTTCAGCAATCGTGTTTCGACTTGTGCCATAAACAAGAGTATATAGTCTAATAATGTATATTCGAAAATAAATTCAGTGACTTTTCCCGTTTAGACAATTCGTTTGGAAAAATCTTTAATTTTTATAGCCCCTTAAGTATGAATCATTCAAAGGGTTATAAAATATTTCTGCAATTTCATTTTAGTTCCTTCCTTTTAAATTGTTTTAATGTAAGACTAATTAGATATAATAAGAATCTTAGTTTTAAGTTGCGTTTATGTTTTGTAACATTTTCTGTAAAATTTAAAGTCCATGTGGTGTTAAATAAATAAAAACATCTATGTCTGTATTTACAGGTGTCCCTTCAGTTCGAAAGTGTGGTCATTATACTTACTTTCTGTTGACGATACAGTGCCGTTATTAGTTTTTCTAGACTATGTTTCCATTTTCAAGTAAGGACTATACGTACCTATAAGAACCTACTAAGAAACGTTATCATAATACATTCATGTGTAAGAGTCACAGTAGGAGGTTTTTATCAAAAGGGGTTGCTTGTAAAAAATTACCACCATAGGGAAATATGTGAGATTATAAAATAAAAAATAAATAAAATAAATGTTTTTTATTGCAGGCAGTAAAATGTCCCATAAAAGTCTTAAAACTAGCACTAGATTAAGTCACTGCGATTTCTTTTATTTATGTTCGCTTCTTCGGTAGATTAACCTAAATTGGATATCTGAGTAGATCAAGGCAGGGCTCGTAACCCGGTTAAAAGCAAAAAAACCCGAAATAACCCACTATAAATAACGAAAAAAAACCGGTTTTTACTATGGAGAAAATTCCGGTTTCCGAGCCCTGGATCAAGGTAATGTAAATAAAATTTATCTTAATTAAACTATACCAATAAAGTAAGTTAATTAAATCATAATTATAATCATTTTTTATCATTATGATTTAATGTATTAATCAAACTTTAAATTAATTGTCTATCGTTATTTATTGTCATTTTACCTAATATAAGTATTTATCAAATACAACAGGAACCTAATGAATGACGTTAATTATGAAATTAATTAAATTGTACAAACTACCGTTAATCAAATATCTCTAGTTCGCAACTGAATACCAATTAGCATTATCAATATTATCATAATACAAATTAATTGAAATTTAATTCAAACAGTACGTGACTCAAATGCTAGGCACATGCACGCGGTTTGATATAAATGTTTATCCATATCTATATGTGACATTATCCATGAAAAGGGACCTTATTGATGGCGCTTAAGCGTCATCGATATGGTCCCTTTTCATAGATAATGCCTCATATTTTTTCAATTTGATACAGAGTCATATTTGTAAAAAATATGATAGCGCTAACAAAATGACATTGGAGCCTATTTAGTTGGCACTGTTGGCAGCGTAAACATAAATAAGACAAGGTACACAAGCCAAAGGCTGTAAACAACAAACCTGCCTGATTGGAGTTTCGGTGGAGGCTGTAAGTCAAACATTAATCAACAATAATAATAAGGGATCTCTGTAATATGACGAGAACAGGACCCCTATTCGACATGCCAAAGTGCCACACGTAGATATCTCAGTTGCATCGCTGTTGTTTCTTTTTTTTGATCGACACATGGAGAGAGGTCACGAACCAAGAGAGAAACCGGACATTACTCTTACTCTATTTCCCTAACCACAATTGAACCTTACCGAGCAAAACAGTCGTTTATAGATGACTAGTAAAAACAGTCTGATAGAGAGCATAACGTAGAGGGCGGTATGATGTCTCACTGCCACTTTTTGTTTAAAATTTCATGGTTGCAATTGGGGTTGCAATCCCAATGAGATATCACACTGCACTGAATTGCTAGCAACTGTCAGTTATGCTATGTCAGTTATGGCTTACCAACCTCCTCAGTGCACGCGGCTGGCAGCCTGGGGTGTTGCAGCCGCCGCTGCCAGCGCGCGGCTTTTGTTTTTAAAAAATAAAATTTTCAGTTGTTGCTGTCAATGAGAACTAATGTATATTTGCACATCTGTTGTAATTTTATGTGTAAATATTCTTATTTTCCGTGTGTCGTATATAGATTGTGGTATATATAAACATTACATACAAGTTTTATGCGTTTTTATTCACCGCCGGCGGCCCTATCGCACACCCAATTATTTTCCAAATTTTAATGAAAAAGCGTCCATGATTACCTTATCTTTTAAGGTTGAGCATGAACGCCTGATTTGATCTAGCAATTCGTTTCAATTCTTATCTTCGTTGCTATTAGGAGATAGGCAGGCGCTATCTAGACAAACAAATAGCTTTAACGAGGCCATAACACGCTAAACAATAGACTTGGAACAAAGGTTTTTGTACAATAGAGATAAATGATAAGCCAAGGACTAATAATTAGTCCTTGGATAGATATTACTTTTATTATTATACCGATATTAAGGCAATAACATACAGTCAGCAGCAGAAGTAGCTAAACGGGTGAAGTGTTCTAAATAACCTTTTCACTATACCACCTAGGAAAAACGCTTTTTGTCCCTTGAAAGCTGCGGGAAAACCGCATTTTGTCCACATGCGGGGAAAGTAATTTGGTGTAAGTTTTGCCACGTTTTTCATGCATTAGCTTGTTGGATAACTTATTTCAACACCTTGACTGTATGGTTTTTTATAACATACAACAGGAGATAAAAATACCTATTAGGTGACTGTCAAATTAAGTATTCCAAATTATATCGTAAAGTAACAGGAATCTGTCGGAGAAACTCGAACACCTGAGTCAGCTGGCGATGAATAATGGGAGGTGTATTCTGACCAATTATCACTGTAGGCGAATTCATCATTTATTATACAAAGCGTTAAAAGTACTGGTGATCCGTTTAAGGGCATAATTGGTATCGTGTTCAGACCAGGAAAAATAGGAGAAACATTTTGTGGACATGAAAAGGATTTTGGATCGTAAGCCAGGAACATATTTCATGACCAAGTCATCCTATACAAATAAATAGACCGTAAGCCAGGAAGAAATTTCGTTAGTCATCGCGTCCCAGGCGATAGGTAACTTGTGAAGTGGTTAATGCAGATAATGAAGCCTCGTGAAGGTCAGCTGCCACTCCGTTGGTGGGTTGACGAAAGGCGGTCATTTAATCAATAAAAAAATGTTCAACGTGTCCCGATTGAAACTATGTCAAATGATAAGTATGTAAGTTTCAATCGGGACGCGATAAACATTTTTTTAATTGATTAAATGACTGCCGTTCCTCAACCCACCAACGGAGAGGCAGCTGGCCTTCACGAGGCTTCATTATCTGCATTAACCACTTCACAAGTTACCTATCGCCTAGGACGCGATGACTAACGAAATTTCTTTCTGGCTTACGGTCTATTTATTTGTATAGGATGACACGTCGTCCCAGTGGGCCAACCCTCCATAGTAATCCATTCGCGTCAATAAGTATATTTAACTTTATCGTAATTACCATCTTGTAGGACTAACTACGAACGTCGAAGATCGAAATTTCGTTTACTCCCTCTCTCTACTATCGCTCTTGCATATGCGAAAGAGAGTGATGCAAATAGACGAATGTACGAACGAATTGGTTCGCAGTTATAGGCCTTAGTTATTAGCGAACATCCGCGTCTTTCATCCCTCACGTTTTACCCCTTCAGTGGTTGAATTTCAAAAAAGCTTATATTACTTTTGTTTTTATCCACCTATTGATGCAAGCTTAGTTCACAGAAGCTTTAAAACAAGTGTAGGTTTCAGTGGCGGTGCGTCCATAGAACACCATTCCCTTCGGCTTGCCTAGTTTTTAGGCACCTGAGCAGTTTTCCTACAGCTCATTAATACATTTTAAGCCAAATTAAGCTCCGGCTTGCCTAAGAAAAATTGTAACCCACCGCCAATGAATATCAAGAAAACAATTTTAGTAACTGCAGTCATGTTGCAGTGATAGCGTCTCTAAAGAATCATGTTGCACATCACTGCACTGCGGTAAGGTATTAATGTCAAGGGTTATAGCCAAGGTTTTGATGGTTTGCCTTAGGTGTACACTGTATGTCTATCTAAATAAATATTTTAAATTAATTTATTCACTGACTTTTTTAAACTTTACATATGTACACGGAAAAAAAAGCTTTCGGGATATTCTCAATCCAAGACTTTATTATTTTCTTGAAAATATTTCCTCGTGACAAGTATAGATTAAGCTCCCATTGCATGAAACCTTACCTCACACGGTGGCAGAGCAGACACATACTACAGCGACAGATAATACTTAGGAGCACTGGAATATAGTAGGTTGCCATGGCCTAGCCTGGAAGAACATAGTTTTTTTTAAATTTTAAAACGTCAATTTTTGCCAAAATTTACATCATAAGGTGGCAGATCGAAACCTTTACCCATCGAAAGAGACCCCTTTGGTGACCTGAACCCGCATAGGTTGCCAGCCCTAAACCTGGTAGATTTCAAGGTCAGCCATATTTTAGGAGGCCAAAAAATGGGGTAATTTACCTCATCAGGTGGCAAGCTGAAATTGATGCAGATCGATAGCCCTAGACGTGCCATTCACGAATATATAGGGTTGCCTGCCATCAGCCTGGTAGTTTTTCTGGTCAGCCTCCTCAAAGTATCGATTTAGTAACTTGGACCAACGAGAAATTCATGTACAGATGCTAACATTCGAGGAATATTTTGATGCAAACCGTGATATTTAATTAAAATCTACATATTGACAGTCTTGCACTTCATACTTGTTGAAATAATAGGGTAAATGAACCAGTTCTGGTAATTTCTTACTAATTATATAGGTGACTACCGGAAAACCTAGACTGCGGGTAACATTGAGGACGCCGCGACAGTAAATCATCAGTGTGTGAGGTAAAATTGGTTCCTCACCTCATTTCCGCAGTCTGCTATTTCTGCTTCCCATAAATATGCTAAATATGTGAGTGAAAAAACACCCTGACTTGAGCACTTGGACTACTGGGCGAGGTCATAATATATACTACCGACGCCTACTAGATCACTCTCTACTACTGGAGGGTAAACGTCCTTCATGCGCGTAGACTAGGGCACCTATCCCTTGAAGATAGGCCGCGCCCGCGCATCTACCCAGAAGGCATTTCTGCCTTCACGAGGGCTTTGAGAGGACTTGACACTCAACCAATGGGCTTATGGAGGATTATAGCTACTCCCACGCTGCCAGTCCCCGATAATAGGTGAATGTCATAATAGAAGACTACAATTTTTGGAAATAAATGTGTAATACTGGGTTTTTATATATACTGGTGGATAATAACTACTCCAGGGGCCTCTTTTAATTTATTGATTCGTATATGACACGACAAAAATGCACAACAACGCATTTTTGTATTTTTTTTGGCACTAAATTCGTCACACGTGGTCGAACGACGACTGGACCGCGCGGCATGAAGCTTTGATAAGTTTATGCGCATCCGATCATAAGCCGTGTAACGCGCGCCCCGCCCATTGGGTAATCTATAGTATTCTTCTGATCTGAGATGTACGGTTATGCTGAATTTTATAATTATGTAGAAATAATATGACATCATTTATCACTAAGTATTTTCTTCCTGCCTCTTTTCCATTTCAGTTGTGATTAGGGCGTCTTCGTGTGTCCCAGGACTTTCAGTCCTGGTTTGTTAGTGGTGCGTCATTCAGGACTATTAGATCCTTCTCGATTCATTGCGTGTCTGACAGTGGTTTCATAGTTTTTGCCTTGCCGTCACTAGAATTACAAATGCCGGTCAATCACTGCGAAAGAGTCCTTGCGGTCTTCACGGTCATCATTGGGGCCGATTCCAACGTACATCTCCCTCTATGGTGGATGAAGACCAGCAACAACAGAGGTATGTAAGACACACAAGGTATTGACAACTAACTTAAATATCCTATATAATAAATAAACATAGGTCGGAACCAACATTCGTAAACAGAAGGTGCATTACGATTATAAATATACCTCACTATGTCCCGAATAACGCACCATCGACAACCCAGGACTGAAAGTTAAGCATATTCAGTCAAGTAATATTTTCGATATTTGCAAAGTAGTGTAGATACAAAAATGACAAATATTCGTATTACCATTATTAACGAGGTCGTTTTGACGTACCACCTCAAAGCAAGAATTTAACTAGAGACCGCACGTGCGTACCCACGTAAGGCATAGGGACATAGACGATAACTTCTACAGCACAACACAGAACAATCTACTATTGTTTTCCTTAGCCGACATAACGGCAGCCCGGGTGAATATGCTGGCCCGGAGATTCGCTCGGTGTACGGATGCAGCTAAATTAACGCTCTTTATAGCATATTGCACTTCGCTGTACTTGAGTGCACTGTGGGCGAACTGTACGCAGCGGTCGCTCAGCTCTCTGCGCGTCCAGTACAATAACGCATTCAGGGCGCTGTTGGGGTTGCCACGTTTCTGCAGTGCATCCACCATGTTTGCCGAAGCGCGAGTAGACAGCTTCAACTCAATCTTACGTAAAAAAAAATGGCATCATTACTGAGCAGAATACGTGACAGCCTAAACAGCCTCCTGAAGGCTTTAGCTGTAAGAAGTGAGTGCTCAGTTATGCAACACTTAATTAAGAATAACCTTGAAAGAATAATATCAGGTTTTGTCGTAGCAAATACAGTAATTTTTAAAGATATTGCGAATCACATCTGTTTGTGACCCTCCACTGCTAGAAGTAATAGCATGGTGGGTAATAACAATATGAGACTATGACAAGGAACAACGATAATAGCACCTTCTCTGTAATAAAAGTGAATAAGACCTTGAAAGTGTAATAAGACAATCCCGTTCGATCTTGGTATTATTAGTAGCATGCCCTGTCGTTACCTTTTATCCTATGTATATGCGTACGACTTAGTGAAGGTTGGCTGTCTTCCTACAATAACAGAGTGAATCTGGGGCAGTACGTGGCGCACGGATTTACGGTGATCACATTAGCTGGTTTATCGAAAGTTAAGTTTTTCGGGCCCGGGCCATAGTCTCGCGATGAATATCTAGTGTCCCTTAGTTTATGCGCTTATTATTGTACACGGGTGCAGAAGCGATGCACGTCCGTCTGCGGGTAAAGTGACCACTCTCTTAGGGCCCCCTTTTTAGATAGCGGTAGTGATGGGAAGAAGTACCGCCCATATGCGGGTATTGTGGCAACCCCGGTAGTCTATTGCGCATGGGTGAGTGTGGTACCTCGGGGACTGGCAACGTCGGGGTAGATATAAATCCCCCATAAGCCCATTGGTTGAGTGTCAAGTCCTCCCACATCCCGCGTGAAGGCAGGAATGCCTTCTGGGTAGATGCGTGGGCGCAGCCTATTTCCAAGGAATAGGTGCCCTTTAGTCTATGCGCATGAAAGAGGCTTACCCTCTAGTAGTAGAGAGTGATCTAGTAGGCGTCGGTAGTATATATTATGACCTCGCCCAGTAGTCGAAGTGCACAAGTCAGGGTGTTTTTTCACCCACAGATTGAGCATATTTATGGGAAGCAGAAATATGAGACTGCTGAAATGAGGTGAGGAACCAATTTTACCTCACACACTGATGATTTACTGTCGCGCCGTCCTCAATATTACCCGCAGTCTAGGTTTTCCGGTAGTCACCTATATAATTAGTAAGAAATGACCAGAACTGGTTCATTTACCCTATTATTTCAACAAGTATGAAGTGCAAGACTGTCAATATGTAGATTTTAATTAAATATCACGGTTTGCATCAAAATATTCCTCGAATGTTAGCATCTGTACATGAATTTCTCGTTGGTCCAAGTTACTAAATCGATACTTTGAGGAGGCTGACCAGAAAAACTACCAGGCTGATGGCAGGCAACCCTATATATTCGTGAATGGCACGTCTAGGGCTATCGATCTGCATCAATTTCAGCTTGCCACCTGATGTGGTAAATTACCCCATTTTTTGGCCTCCTAAAATATGGCTGACCTTGAAATCTACCAGGTTTAGGGCTGGCAACCTACGCGGGTTCAGGTCACCAAAGGGGTCTCTTTCGATGGGTAAAGGTTTCGATCTGCCACCTTATGATGTAAATTTTGGCAAAAATTGACGTTTTAAAATTTAAAAAAAACTATATTCTTCCAGGCTAGGCCATGGCAACCTACTATAGTCCAGTGCTCCTAAGTATTATCTATCGCTGTAGTATGTGTCTGCTCTGCCACCGTGTGAGGTAAGGTTTCATGCAATGGGAGCTTAATCTAGTATTTATTTCCTTTAACAAAAATATGATTCTTCGCTTAATAAAACTTCGTTGTCTTGAAAAAGAAATACAAAAATGTATTGTTTCAAGAGTATATTGAGTAAATTAGAGAGATTGTACTTTAATCAAACAAGTATTATCTTAGGTAAAAGAAAACTAGAAAATCTGTAAGAATATATTCGCTTCGTTATATTTAAAACTTTAATTTATTTTCGTTAAAGGAAATAAATGCTTGTCACGAGGAAATATTTTCAACATAATATAATAATGTCTTAGATTGAGAATATCCCGGAAGCTTTTTTTTCCGTGTAGTTATTTTTTTATTTATTAAAATTTTTGTTCTTGTTCTTTTTTTCTTTCTTTGTCAGGCTGTCTTTGACATAGGCCTCCTCCAGGCGTCGCCATTCCACGCAATTTTTTGTCTACACTCCAGTCATCAGAAAAATAATCTTCCGACATTTTATTGGGTCTAATATAAATATTTACCTCTGTGGATACTAGGGCAATATGTGGAATAATATATTCACGACTATTCGTCAATGTGAGGAGAGGTAACGTTATTATCTTGGACACGTGGTTATAAGCCTCCTGGCATATATTTACATAAAATAGAGTATCGATTTTATACTTTTGGTAGGAAATACTAGTGAATGAGTTATAAATAAAAATGTGGGACAGTTGCTAAAATTATGTTCCAATCGAAAGTGCCGAAAGCATATTTTAAGTATAAAATGAAGCTTAATGCTAGTTAATTAGCTTAGTTTTCGCATTCAATTCAGGATTCGTTAAAATAGTTTAGCTTAGAACTCGGTACGTAAGGGTTTTAAGTATATTGGAGATGTTTTTCTCTTCCCCTTAACGGGATGGAAATATTATGTATTTAATTTTAAGATGAGAGAATATTTGTTTGTTAGTTTGAGTACGAGTATATTATATACAAACGAATGTCCTCAGTTAATTTCAAAATAGTTCTAGATTTGATTGCGGTTATCGATAAAAGTTCAGATACACTGATGATAGTTTTCAGATACGTATCTCAATTCTCAATAGATGGGGCTGTTAGGTATTGGGTCAAGTGATTTTAAATTTTAATTTAATTGCAATCAAAATATGACTTTATATCATGTAATCTTTTTTTTGTTCTGTAATGTGTACTTTTTTAGAATAATTGTTTTCTTTCTTTCTTTCTTTTTTCTACTTTAGGCTAACAATTTCTTCATTACGCTCTGTAAACCTACTTTGGTTTTTATGCCTTTAACAAATAAATGTAAGTCAGACGGATTCAACACAACATAAATACCTGCCACAATTCCTAACTTCTACATTTCTATTAATTAGTAACATAATCGCTAGTCTAAGATTTGGGTCACTGGGTTTCATGGAACACTTATATTTGTCAGAAATGCCGCGTTTTGACAAGCAAAAGATACGACCATTCATCAACTTCCAAATTGGGCGGTAAACAAAAGCAACTCAAATTTATCATCAAATTATAGAGATTTATTGAGGCACGGTATTGTTATTGAATTTCAAGTGATACCGGTTGCTCCAATTTGCTTTTGGTTCAAAGTTGATTTTAATGACTCTCATTCGGAGTGTCTTGAGAGTCTTTGGAATTAAGCAAAAGTGTCCTCAATTAAATATTAAATGAAAGGCATTTGGGAAAATCATTTTTAAGGTTAGCAAGATCCTCTTCAGCTGGGTATGAAAAAGGTTCAACAACACGAAAAAAATTGTCTATCTGTAAATATACGCCAAAATCTTGACCACTTATTTACTCACTGGGTTTCATACTTCAAAATAAACCTGTTTTAAAGTATACCTTTACCTGATATTTTGGATAATCCATATTTTTTTAAAGCACCTTAATTAAACCCTTAATCGAACTCGCGGAACGTAAGCGAAGTGAGTTCTTACAAACAACTCCAGACCAGACCCAAGGGCGGCAACTGTCACCTGGCTACTGGGACGTCTCGGCATTTGGATGGTTTTTTGATTTCGATAGTTTGTCCGACGATAACTTTAGTAACGTTTTTCTGATCTTTATGAAATTTCTTGGGGCTGTAGCAGAGATACATAAAATTTGTAAGTTCGTATACTTATGAGCAGGATCGATCAAGTGGTTATGGAGCTAGAAGGAGAAAAAAAATCCTCCTTAGGGTCATGTTATATTGGTCAACTCGTTTGCAAGTAAATCGCGAGTTCTCAGTTCGAGGCGGACTACTAGTTATTTATTAATATACATAAATGTTAACTGCACAGTAAAAAGAGTACGGAAGGCGAAATTCATGCCAAAAGGCGTTATCTATCAGTTAACCTTCGGGCCAAACAGAGATTGTAAGAAGGTAATAGATGCGGTAAATTATTACAAACGTGGGAGATTTTAAATTTGAGTGCGCGCTGCGGTACGAAATAGTGGATAAAAGCATCAAAAGCGTATATGGAACTTGAACCACTTTAATGTACAGTCAGCAGCAAAAGTAGCTAAGCGGGTAGGGAGTTCAAAATGGCCTACGACGCTCTTATTCTCTTAACAATAAAGTCGTTTCCAGGTCATTTTGAACACCCTAACCGCTTAGCTACTTTTGCTGCTGACTGTACCTAAAAGCTCCGACAATAATCATAAGAGTCACCACTTTGTACGGTAGATCAATAGACACTAGGGTAGAATTCTTAATTCAGTGGAGTAATTTAACAGAACTTTACATACATTTATTTAACGACCGCTTTGTACAGTCGCCATTAAATACATCGGAGAGGTCAAGGTACTCAAAACATCTGAACATGCACTTAATCGTCTTGAAAATAGAGGCGTTGTTCAGATATTTGTGACCACCTTGGCCGCTCGGATATATTTGATGGCGACTGTATGTCAGGAGAGTTGTTAAGTTATTCCACATAATTATGAATAGGTACCTTAGTTTGGCTCTATGGCTACTCGTTGGGCAGATAGGATAACATTCATCACTAAAGCCACACTACAGGCAAGCATGCATCGGGCCCTGGATCGAGTGGCCTGGAGAGTGTTGGTGAAAAGTGTCCACAATCGTCACGTCCCTCAGCCATGACGATACGACAAAGAAGAAGAAGACCTTAGTTTGTCCGTTATTTATTACCAGGATCAGGCTGAACCTAAGAGCGTTATCACATTTGTGATTTGCGAGCGAGTTTTGTATGGGAGCGAACACGCCGCGAGTTCGCCGCCTACGAGTTTTGTATAGAAATCGCTTTCAAATCGCTCAAGTGTGATAAGGCCCTAAGAGAAAATGAGGAGAGCAAATAATAGCGAGGAAAAGATAATTCAACCATAATCAAGCTGCCAAGCAGACTTTGAGGAATCTTTCCGGAAGTTTCCCCAATTTTCAGAAAAAACGACCGCATAATATAGGCGGTTTGTTTAACTTTCCACCGAAGTAAATAAGTGAAGCAAACATTTCTAAACTAGGAACCTGCGGCTGTCTCATTTACACTTCAAACGCTCCAAGTTTTCGAGTGTTTTTCATTTATTTTTGTAGCCAGGAAGAGGTCATTCTTGGAAGTTCAATGTTTTGACAAGCTTATTTATTACATTTTCCTTACACTGTAATCACAAATCATTCATCATAATCTTCAACTTGTAGGCCAAGACATGCTCAGATAATCACACTTTTTTAATCTTATACCGAAAGTGCGATATAAGCCTAATGTTTACGTATTAGACTATTGAATTTAAGAGTCGCCAGGACGCTCGCGTGAACTCGCGTTCCCATACAAACGTAGTTCAGCTCTCATTTTAAAACGACATGCTTTAGAACCATGAAATTTGGCATGGGCATTTTATTAGTACAGATCTAGGTCGGACATTTGATTTCGTTGCTAAAAATTGTAATACAAAGAAACTATAGCAAAAATAAGTATTGTATTTAAATCTGTAACTGACTGTATTTTCTTTGTATTACAATTTTTAGCAACGAAAACGAATGTCCGACCTAAATCTGAACTAATGGAATGCCCCTGCCAAATTTCATGGTTCTAAAGCATGTCGTTTTAAAATGAGAGCTGAACTACGTTTGTATGGGAACGCGAGCGTCCTGGCGACTCTAAAGTTTCGTGAGACATATTAACACTATTATCACTGCATGCGGCTGAACTCACTTGTGCTTAGTTACTACGCGCGACATGTTTCGATGACGCGACATCGCAACGACGGGTCGCGGCTCGGTTCGCCTAGCACTCATGAGTGCTTGAGGATGGAGACCTAAGCTCTCCGAAACATGTCGCGCGTAGTGACTAAACGCAAGTGACCACAGCCGCATGCAGTGATAATAGACATAGACTAATATAATATATATATCCGATGAAATAAAAATGGTGATTTCTGGCGAAATTGAAAAATCGTTTACACAGCTTTCAAAAATATAAATAGGTACCTATATGTTTCCAATCTCAGCGGAAAGTCGTTCGATCAACACAGAAATTGGTCACGCTTTTAAATCGAAATAGCCATTCCGCCAACTTCCCTGGATTTTCATCAGGTATTCATTGCCTTTGTGACCTTTCTGTTTACGACGTATAAACCATGTTTAATCTGGGACGATTTTATTATTCTTTCTTGATATTCATATCCCGCTTTTGTATACCCATACCAATAACATAGTTATTACAAGAACGTTTTTTACAAAAAAGATAATCACGATAGGTAACCGCGTATCAGAGATCTGTATCTAGGTAGATAGGTAGGGTGCCTTTTGGTAGGTACCAAAAGGGATTGATTACAAACAAGTAAAAAAATTCACACTGATATTTTATTCATGTCGACAACTTGTAGCTTATTGTTTATAATGCTTTGCAGTATTATCTACTGGAGTCTTAAAGCGGAGCATGTATAGCTAGAATAAGTAATTTTAACATCGGTGCAGGGTGCTTACAGCGTTCACATCCACAACCTTGACTAGATAGTCAAATCTACCTAGAACTTGTCCGTACCATAAAGCAAAGAAAGCTAGCCTATCTCGGACACGTAATGCGACCAGTATTCTCCCTTGCAGACCATAATGATGGGGAAAGTATTCGGAAAGCGCAAATCTGGAGGACGCAGGATGTGTTCGCTCCGTAATATTAGGGAATGGACAGGGATAAAGACCATTGAGGAACTGTTTAGATTAGCACTCGACCAAGCCCATTTTTAGAAGCTGACTGCCAAAGTGCCAACCTTCAGTAATGGAGAGGCACCTGAAGAAGAAGAAGGGTCAAATCTGACTGAGACTGTTGGCCGTTAAACGATCTTCACTCAAAGTTGGCTTGCAGTGGCCTGTGCATAATGGCCGCTTCCACCATATATAGTCTATGCTGGCGAGCGAGACAGCTTCCTAGTGTACTAACATGTCTAAAACTTATCAGCTCTGTCCTCTACGTCTCAACGCGCGGTCGGTGCGGCCCGGCGGCGCTAGTGTCGGCACGGTTGGCTCGTAGTGGCGAGCGCAGATCGCAGCTTCAACCATCGACTTGATGCTAGCTGAACGGGGCAGTACAATGAACTCTCTTCACTAAAACTTACCAGCCTGTCCCCTCTGCGTCTTGGCGCGCCTACCCACAGCAGGCGATACGAGGCTCAACGCGCGGTCGGCGCGCCCCGGCGGCGCTAGAGTCGGCACGGTTTGCTCATACTGGCGTGCGCAGATCGCCGCTTCAACTATAGAGTCGATGCTGGCTGAGCGAGGTAGCTGGCCGATGGATTCTCGCCTAAAACAAAAAAAAAACTCTCAATCCTTATAAAAATGACATTAAAGTACTTAGAATGTCGTCATTATATCATCTTACGAATCTCGTCATTAGATTTTTGTATGAGTGCCATAAGCGAGATTCACTTTATTATTACAGCTAATAAGTTTAGTGAATTAATTTTCTTACTCTTATATAAATTGAATGAAGGTATCTCGGCAGTTTGCACTGTCAAAGTATTGTTACATGGGCAGTATTACGCTCACTTTTGCTTATCTTTATTTATCGCTAACATGCCTATGACTAACTATAATATTCATAAAATTTGTATATAAAATATAACACTCCGAATTACATAATTGCTCAATCAACTAAGTACTCCTTAAATATTTAAATAATTAAATATACAACCTAAAAGCAAAGGTTAGTACTCCGTCCAGTTGCTTTTAAATAATAACGAAGGCCATTACAGTAATTTCTGATGGATATATCAATTAAAATAATGAAAGCGTTCATCAAATTACAGAGCTCGTGTCTGCTGGCGACGCAGTGCCGCGTCGCGATCGTCCTCTTAATTTGCATTTCAATGTCCTGAGCTATATCTTTTCTAATTCCCAACGATGTATCTCAATACATAAACGGAAAAAGATGGTTGTGGGAACCTGTTGGATGAGGAAAGCGTAGCACTAACAAGGTCATTGACCATCAAGCGTCTTTTCGGCTGTTAAAACAGAGGCGATGAATGTGACGTCAAAATCTTACTATAACCACGGCTTTTTCAGATAGCTGCCACTGCTGCCAGGGTAATAGTTACACATTAGCACATCAGTCACTCGGAGCCGAAACCACCACATAGTCAATGCTTTTTACTAATAGTTTGGTTACGGGAGACCTATGTACCCGACCAAGTAAGCGGCCTGATATATGACGTTAAAATGTCTAACATAACATCAGTAACATGGTATATTTTAAATTGTTTAACTATGACTTTACTAGATATTTCAATTTCAATTTCTTTATTGCGAGAACATAGTATGTTCTACCAAAAAAGGCATGCAAAATAACAATTTTACAATATTTCTTTACATGTATGATAATAATACAAATATATACTTTGTACAAATAATAAAAAAATTATTAATTGTTAGTCAATTATTAGGTTATAGGTATGTCAGAACATTACACGACATAGAAATGAATAACAAAAACTGTAATCATAATATTAGTGGCATGAATGTCAGCTAGGCCACGATGCAATCCAACGCCAAATAGAACTATTTAATTTGTTTCCTAATAAAAAAACTTTAGTCTAGTAGCCATTATGTAACTGTTCTCTAAATTAGATAGTGGGCCATTTAATCCATATGGCCAAATAAATGTTATATGAATCTCCAATGGATAAGGGACTGCTAATAGTTATCCACCTTCTGGCGTCACGACGTCGTGGTTCCTTGTTAGTCAGCCCTGATTCTGTTTTAATTTAACTAACCCGGTTTATTAGAAACTGTAGGCAAAAAAACAACGTTTTTGTAAAACTCGTTTACAGAATACGATGCCATGAACTTTCTTAATATCAATCTCAGAACTTAATTAAACTGCAGAGAGCGATCTTTTTTGACAAGCACAATACAGTGTGTAAATCTAATACGGGCGATAAATTAAACCAGACATAGAACTCATTAGTGTAATCATTAAATTAAGATGTTTTTTTTAATTACACGTAACTGTGACCCAATAATTAATTTTTGAAAATTTTCTGCAGCAGCAATGTACCTACTGAAAACATGATATTGAAAGTCTGTCAACGACCGTTTAACGCGAGTGTGCGGGCCGAATTATTTTGTATGGATAAAATTTTAAATGCAATTTTGAGTAAAAATTATCTAATTACTTTTCTCATGTCCTACTACTACTTATCACCGTATTGGCCCGTATTACAAATACACACTGTATATTTAGCAAAGTGAAAAAGTGAAGTACTATTCTAAGAAATAAATAGCAAACGCAACCTCATTCCGAAATTAGAATCGAAACAATTTCAAATTAAGAAGTTTGCTTATAAAACTATGAGCCGTTGATGGTGTTCAGAATTGGAACATTCAATTTCAGGGGTCAGCGGTTGGGTGAGCCGTAACTCAGCGCTTGGGTTCCGACAATGTTGCCAGAAACGATTGATTTGTTGCTAGTACAGTGCGTAAATACGCGGTTGTGAAATATTGCGACAATAGTTCGATTTTCAGTTTCACCTGAAAATATATCAGACCGGCCAGGGTTTTCAAAAACATCTGAACATGCACTTTATTGCCTTGACAATAGAGGCGTTGTTCAGATATTTGTCACCACCTTGGCTGCAATGATATATCTGATGGCGACTAACTACAGTTACCTCAAAATATATTTTGCAAGACTAAATCATACCAATATGTGACATGAAACACTGGGAAAATATTACCTGATCATTCACCTAAATTAAGTTAATGGTATAAAAAGTGTCAGTTTGCTTTTTAGTAGGTCAGCGTTTTGATTCAGAAGAAGCAGATCGGCGTAAAAATGTTTGCATGAATGTTAAGAGTCGAATTGCTACCCTTCGACCTTGAAATAGTAAAATAATTATAAGTACAACACATTTTGTACTATGCAGAACGTCTGTCTCGATAACACAATGTTTAGAAATAAAGTAAAAGTAGAAAAATCCATCGCCTCAGGCGAGACTCGAACTCGTGACTCGGCCATGGTGTATCAGGCATGTTTACCATCACAATCTGTTACTCATAATATTCAAAGTCCAAATGGTGTCTATTACATAATGTTGAAGGCAATAAACTTGCTTATAATAATTGTTTTAAGTTATTTAATCGTAGATTATAATGATAACTAGGGGTGTATATCGGTTTCCACAAATTTTAAGTTCCGATTTTTTTTAAAGTCCATAACCTACCTATCTCTGGGAGCAGTTTCATTTTTAGGGTCATAAAAAAAAATAACCCTAACCTACCTATCTCTGGGAGCAGTATCGTTTTTAGGGCCATAAAACACTATGTTTATGGAAAACAAAGATTAACGACTATTAGTCCGATAAAATATATGCCTTAAAATGTTTTTGAATAATTATTGATAGACCTTAGAATGTTATACTTATCAATTTTATGCTTTTTGCGATTATAGTGTTTAATATTATAGATCTTTATTATTAGAACTATGAAACGTTATGCTTTATAAAAATTATGACTATTGATGTTTATGCCCATAAATTATATGGATATCAATTTCTGATTATCGAAATTCGAAACAACAAGTTTATGGGAAAAAAAGGGATCCCGATGAGGAATACTTAAGTTAGGTATTTAGAATCGTGAGCCCTAATAGGAGAAAAAAGTGTCCAAGTTTTTTATTCCACTTAGTTACTTTTATCATAGACTTCTTATGAACGTAAATAACTAAGAGGGTGAATTTAAAATTACTAGTCTCTAATTCTCTTAATAATAAAGTAGTTTTTAGTTATTTTTCACTGTTACAGTCAACAGTGTTACTGGTACAGTCCACACTAGTTGTTGAAACAAAGCACCCACTCGTTCTTTATCCTAAACTATGCTTCATTTAAACCCCTTTGTAGTTTCTCTACATTCTCCATAAATTTACACGTTTCAGCGCTAAAGATGGCGTATTTTGAGAATAATAACAACGAGAAACATAGTTCCACAACGACGATATTACACTTCTTAACATCAAAATACGACAATGCTTTGAAACACAGATGATACACTGCTGAGTTTAGAATACTTACCCTTACTACTTAGGAGCATGACCGAATAAAACAAGATAAGTAACTGAAATATCAATGCAAAATTGCGTTTCTCCCTTTTGTTCGGCGCTTAGACCTCTTGTTTCAAGTTTGGGTCCAACACGAACAAAATTGGAACCTGCTGCGTAAAGCCATAGAAGGCGTTAGAGCCTTAATTTACCCTTAACTTCGCTTGATTTTTATAGGGACGCTACTTTGTAAACACATTCGTAATCGGCCTGCCTCATTCATATTTTCTTTTTTTTTATCCTGAAATGGTATTTTAAGGCAATAAATATGATAGTTTTGCTATGAGACTGGAATGCCCCTAGAGGGCTTGGTTACCATTGAGGTCAAATGAAGCGGGTTCAACGTGATATGAGTGAGTAATATTCGTTCACACTATGGAGTACTATTTAATTCAGTTGCCAGTGCTTACCTTCTAGGTGACATTATTCTACAGCCGTTTTGAACTAAATACACTCTACTGTAGAGGTGGCTCATCTTAAGCACTGTAATTATTTACTCTCATTTGCATTGTAAAAGCTTAAAGAAAGGGTAATTTTCTTTGTGAAAATTGTAATGATTAAGGGAAGGAAATGCAAGATTGTCTGTATTTTGCGGGATGACAACTCTTTATGTTAATATCGTCTTCATGTAATGGGTTATTGATGATAATGGATTGAATCGTTAAGCAGAAAAGCAAAATTACAACAAACATTAATGATCCTAGATTATTTAACTTTTCGACTTCACACAGATGTGAAAGTTTACACAGTTTACATAGTTTTATTTGAAAGTCGTATTCAGCTGATATTTTCGACAAATTTTATGAATTTTATACATCTAACAAACCTGTGACATACAATAGTTATTTGTTATACAAGGGGTGAAAGTTGTATTTTACGTGCGAGTGTTATTTGAAACACGAGCTAGCGAAAGGATTCTATTATTGACCACGAGCGAAGCGAGTGGTTCAAAAATAGAATCCTGAGCGTAGCGAGTGCTTTAATACACGAGACGTAAAATAACTTTCATCCGTGTATAACACAAAACTTTTCACCTCACTACAGCGAGGAAAATAAGAAAAAGGGTGCATTTTGCTCGGTTTCCCGTAATTACTCAGGTGTTTAATACTTCTTCATTACTCGAATCACTAATTTTTAACAAAACAACCTAGAAAAACATGCGAATATTTAACGTTGCGTTGATATGATAGATGAATTGAAATGAAAAGTTTTGACGTAAAAGGTTTTATTAAATGTCAGATGCGTTTTGTTCGTACGTAGACTTATTCGGCTGTCAGAACAATTTATCCGTTTTTACAAAAAGAATGAAGATTAATGTTGAATGCTGTTATTTATGAATTAAAATAAAGTTGTAAGACTGTATTAAGTGTTTTTACTCGATGCAATTCATTAATTGCGATGTTAAAAATTCTGCACTTTTAACGTTTTACGTTTTGTTAGCTGTCAAATGTCACTTAAGCCACTTGTCACTTATGTCAAAACTCTTTCACCACATGTGGATAAAAAGCGATTTTCACAATAGATATTAAACAAACAAAAAGGGCTTTCCGAGCTAGTGAGGTGAAAATATAAGTGTACTCCGGTTAACTCTTAGACCTCGCTCGATCGCGGTTGTAAATTTTATGCTCGGACGATTACATAACAACAGTAAAACTAAGTTTACTACCTTGCCTCAGCAATACGGGCACAAAGGAAATGTCTATCCACTTACTGTAACCATCGACTTAACTGCTACAACTAATGTAGTCCACTTTAGACCTGATGAACACAGCTAGGACATGAAAAATATCTAGGCAAATACGGTTGACTGAAGTGATATGCTTACGAAGGGCGTTTTAGTGATCAATGATCTAAATATTTGATGAATAGCTAGGTCATCTTTACAAAGCTATAATGATCTGGGGATCAGACCAATCCAAGTGACAATTGTTCTTCGTCGATCGATACTGAAATAAATATGGAAATAATCACGTATCTTCACGTCACAAGAAAAGTATCTTTATCCAAGACAAATCCTCTTGGTCAAGACATTATTGTTTCGTATATATGTAGATGGAAACAATTTTCTTCTTTTATTTTAATTTTCGTCTTTATTCAAGTAAAATATATCTTGGGCAAGTAGAAGATATAATTATTAGTACAACACAATATTTACTTATGATGAAACTATCATTTTGTTGCATTGGTATTCTTGGCTGAAGATATTCTTTTTTTCCGTGTATACTAGACTTAATCCATATTATTATTTGATCGTAGGGTACTAATGCGAATGTTCAGCGGCGATTCTACAGTGAACAAAGCTTTAATTATGTAGTCAATAAAACAAGCGCTTTCAGTAAAAATTTTCTTTACAAGAAAAAATGCGAAGACATTTTTAGTAATAATATATGAAGTTTTACGAGTTGTTTGCTGAACGTGGCTGGATAAATGTAAGTTATGCGTCCACAGACTCACGTATAGAGTAATCTTTGCGAACGTAAAATATACGAGCACATTATCCACCTTAATACAATGCAATAAGGTGCAATTTAAATATATTTGTGTGCCTACAGTAAATATAGGTTTGTAAGTATATATATATGGACGTTTATTTCAGCTTTGCGGTGTTACAAGTGTTTGCTTTATCCTGCTGATTTAGTCTCGTATTATGTAGAGTTACGGTAATGAACAGGTATTTATCTGCTATAATGTTTAGAAATAAAGAAAAAGTAGAAAAATCCACTGCCCCAGGCGAGTAAACTCACGACTCTGGGAGATAGGTATGCCATGCTGAGGCAGAGGATTTTTCTACTTTTCAAATAAATCAAATCAAATCAAATAATTTATTCAAAAATAATTGTACAGATAATTCTTAGAACTATGCATTATTATTACAGAGCTGAGGTTCATATACTTACTTACTTACTTCTAAACATACTTTTACTTTATTTCTAAACATTGTTATATCGTTAGCAGACGTTCTGCTTGATACAAAATTAATTGAGGTATTTGCTATGTTTGAGCTTTCACATGCTACAATAGCTATTTGTTTATGAGTTATTCGACTCAGTATCACAAGGAAAAAGGAGTAGGTATACAACAATAAATAAAATGGGGAAACTGCTGTGGGGAAAATGTGATCCCTATCGCTCAACGCTAATTGAATTAGAAAAATAATTCCTGATTGCCTACCTTAAATTTCATGGTGTATAGGTAAGTGTATTTATCTATATCCATATAATCTTGCCAAGTACCTAAAAGTAGGTACCTGGCAGTATCACAAACTTTGCTTAGTTTGGAGTTAAGCTTTAGCCGTGTAACACTGCCCCCAAATATTTTTTTATTATATTGCATTAGGAGCGCAGTTGACAAAACATTTGAAAAGAGTACAAATCCTTATTTGATCTCTTTTTAAATATTTTCCCCAGTTGAAATTGTCCCCCTGTACCTTATACAGATTTTACTATGGTTCGGTTTGGTTAAGTTTGTTCAAAGACTGCATGGAAATATTGACAGGGGAACAGGACAGCAATGTAATATGTTTTTCACCTCACTAGCTCGGAAAGCCCTTTTTGTTTGTTTAATATCTATTGTGAAAATCGCTTTGTATCCACATGTGGTGAAAGAGTTTTGACATAAGTGACAAGTGGCTTAAGTGACATTTGACAGCTAACAAAACGTAAAACGTTAAAAGTGCAGAATTTTTAACATCGCAATTAATGAATTGCATCGAGTAAAAACACTAAATATAGTCTTAGAACTTTATTTTAATTCATAAATATCAGCATTCAACATTAATCTTTATTCTTTTTGTAAAAACGGATAAAATGTTCTGACAGCCCAATAAGTCTACGTACGAACGAAACGCATCTGACATTTAATAAAACCTTTTACGTCAAAACTTTTCATTTCAATTCATCCATCATATCAACATTAAATATTCGCATGTTTTTCTAGGTTGTTTTGTTAAAAATGAGTGATTCGAGTGATGAAGAAGTATTAACACCTGAGGAATTACGGGAAACCGAGCAAAATGCACCCTTTTTCTTATTTTCCTCGCTGTAGTGAGGTGAAAAGTTTTGTGTTATACACGGGTGAAAGTTATTTTACGTCTCGTGTATTAAAGCACTCGCTACGCTCAGGATTCTATTTTTGAACCACTCGCTTCGCTCGTGGTCAATAATAGAATCCTTTCGCTAGCTCGTGTTTCAAATAACACTCGCCCGTAAAATACAACTTTCACCCCTTGTATAACAAATAACTATAAATATGTACCTGGGTCTTTCGTTTTCCTAACATTTAATTGTTATTATTCATAGTGAACATAATAAGTATAATAACCTAACATACAATACAGTCAGCAGCAAAAGTAGCGAAGCGGGTAGAGTGTTCAAAATGAGCTGGACACGACTTTACTGTTAAGAGAATAAGAGCGTGTTTAGGTCATTTTGAACACTCTACCCGCTTAGCTACTTCTGCTGCTGACTGTACACGAGTAGGTATTCTCTTATACACCCAAAATTAATAAAAAGATCTAATCTAATCAAAAACCTTTTCCATTCGAAAATTCCATCATCCCCACCCAACATCCCATGTCCGTCTTTTTCAGAACAGCTCAAACGTCCGGATATTAGCATCTTATCTTATCTTTTTTAATGAAGATGGATGCCCGTGGGTAATTCAAACTCTTTGCGGTAGGAAATTGATGTCTCGAATTTAATTTAGAGAGACGATTACGATGGCAATGAAATGAAATAGCGGTTTGGAGATTCGTTCTTGCATGTTTTGTTTTGATTTTAGCAGCTTTTCAGTATTATTTATATTTAGATGGGCGGGTTTAGACGTGCATTTCTAGACCAAGCCAAAGAAAAAGCCAACATTAGGACGTATCAAGAGCCACCGACAAGAGCAAGGCTCTTAAAATGATGATGATGGGTCTATATGATGGACAGGGTATGCATATGCCTCGGACGTCTTCGTGGGGGACGTAATAAAAAGGTGATAAAAAGTGTGCGTCAATTTTTAAAACCACGCGCTACGCAAACACAATTTTTGAAACTAACAAATTTTAGACGAGAAGAGAATTGTGAGCACCGTATCTGTATAAGTACAGGTAAATACTAAAATTACGTTTTATTTAAGTACTTGTAAATATAATAGAATAGTGTGTGAATCAGGGCTCGTAACCGATTATAGCAAAAATCCCCGAAATAACCTAATATATTTAATTATATTATGGTTAATAACATTGTCTACGGTTGCCGCGATAGTTATTCATGAAATAAAACAACTCGAAACGTCGGGATGTAATTTAAATTCAGTATACGCGATATAATCCGTTCAAAGTTGTTTTATTTCATATATTATGGTTTTTATGTCACTTCATATTGTATAATTATTCGATTAAATGTGAATTTAGTAATGAAAGAAAAAAAAAACGGTTTTTACTACGGAGCGAATTCCTGTTTCCGAGCCCTGGTGTGGATTTTTATCGTACTTATTGAACTATTCGTTAACAATATTAATGGTTAGTACACAGGTCGGAAAATCAGACAGAATGACACATTCATGAAAGCGAATCAAACAACCGGTTCAGTTACTTACAAACAAATCTAAGCAGCCCTTTGAATTTCCTATTACAACGTCTTCCGTAGAACGGAAAGGTGTAATAACGACATGGCACATTATTCGCACACCATGTTCAAGAGGCGAGAATAGCAATATCCTCAAATTTTGGACGTTATTTGATCTGACGCTTAGATCTGAATAATGTATTATATTTCAAATGAGAACCGTCACCTCGCTTTCATCATTGTATATCGCTGCTTCTGTTTAGTTCTTAAACCTCTCTCTGTGTTGGCAAATGAGCTGACTTCTTGTATAACTTGAGCTCTGGAAGTATACCATTTCTTTGTTAAAATAGAACGTATTTTTACTGGTCTTCCTATGATTTCGCAGTATGTTATTGTAGTGAATAACAGCCCTTATTGCTCCTACTCATATCATTGTTTCCCTTTATATTGTAAGCTATCATCAGGGTCGGGTCTTTGACAAATGTTTCCTCTTACGTGCGTAAAGGTTAAAATTGGATAGTTACCTAAATAGTAGGTTCCTAGGTTTACTGGGAACACTTTTCTTGAGAAATTATGAGTTTTATACGTGAAATAATTAGAAATTAGGTACTGCATGTTAAGATATTTTTTTCGTCAACTCTACTTAATTGTGCGGTGCGAGTGACCGATGGACGAAATTATCTTAAGCGCTTACTTCATCTAAGTATATTTTTCCTTTCAACAGTTAATAATGGAAAACTTTCCAGTAAATGGAGCTGAAAAATAACATAAACCTTTCCTATTCAACTGTATAAAAAGTTCTCGATAAAAGGATAGATGTAATAGGACTTACAGCAGTGCACCGCAACAACCGCAATAATGTAATTTTGTTTCTATTTATAGAAAAAACATACTTATTATTAAATTTAAACTTTCGCTTTTCGTGGGCCGGTTCAAGTAGCACTCCTAGTGCTTTAAGATGGAGACCTATAGGCTCTCCGAAACATGTCGCGCGAAGTGACTAAAGTGACGTGAGTGTAACCGTGTTATTTTATAGGAACTTATTAGTTTAAAAGCTGTCTAACTTTCCTTTTGGTAACCCTTGTCAATAACAGAAACTTCGCTACTTAAATATTGATGCAGTACCACTGCAGGAGTATCTAATCTTAAGTACAAGTAACTTTTCCACGGTCAGACACGTCTCAAACTAAATAAACTAGGCCAATCCCTAACGTCTAGCTCTTCAGTAATTAAAAGTCGTAACAACCAAAGGCCTCTATAAGAATAGCGTCGCTTTTATTTATAAACGCATAAATCGGGAACATCGCGAACTGAAGAGATTTCCGCGCGCGTGATGGCGGATATTATGAGTAATTATTTTCGTGCTCCGATTGCCGAATCCGAGGCTAAATGTAATGATTTCGGAAGTCCTTATCAGGTAATCTTAATTATATTAATGGAATCTCTAGGGTTCGTTATATTTAAATGGTATCAATGAAAATTATACCGGTCTTGTGTTAAAATTTAGTTAAATAAGAAATGACATTTCAAATAATTACTCTTATTTAGACTACTACTTCTAACTTATTTAGACTACTTTGAAATTCTTTGCAGCAAAGAAAATGAAAAGGAAGTATCAAAATAACATCAATTAACAAAGTTCGACATGACCTTGTTGCGAATTTTTAACCTACAAATTATTGAAAAAATTACCATCCTTTCTTCGGCAGGCATCAACATTCAAAATATTCAATTACTTACCTACTTTTAATTAGCGAAATAGACCATACCGGTACAAATCGTAGAAGTTAAAAGTAATTTAAACTTTTATGATTGATTTTCGCTCTTAACAGAGCAGCAAATTCAATATTTCCTGGGACTAGCCAGGCTTGTAATTTATTCCGTACCTGCTCTGTAAAAACTGGAAATGAATTCAAACAGCTCGGCTGCAGGAAGATATTAAAATATGTATTTAGGGCGGTATTTTTTAATAAGAAGTCCACTAATTCTTACATTAGGGACAGAGGCGAATGGGGTACGCAGGGTGAAACGGATCAAGTTAGCATTTTGGTCATGCCATGGCGGCCGTCAGCAAGGTGGGGAATACCGAGCTTAACGCGGGACGCTGATTGGCTATGTAACTACCCGCTTAAGAATTTGATTAAAATGACCTTGATCTAATTCAGTCTACCCTACCTACAGACAAAAGTGGACTGTTTCGGAATATCTCGATCGCCTTCCGGATAAGTCCGGACGTTGCTAAAGGTGATTAGCTCATTAAGAGGATTCATTTCAGTTCTGCTAATTGCGAAAATTCAAGTTCGGATTTGTGGCATTGATATACATATATACCTACCTATAATTGATTAGATGATACAGGCATTAAACAACTCAGATCGACGAGCGGAAATAAAAACACATATATATTAATGTGTGTGTGTACTGCCTGCCATGACATACGCTTGTGAGACATGGGCACTGACTGCTGGGATGATCCACGAGCTCAAAGTGACGCAGCGCTGCATGCAGCGAACCATGCTAGGCATAACACTACGTGATCGAATCCGGAACGATGTCATCCGAAAACGCACGAAAGTGGTCGACGTGGGTCATAGGGTCGCCAGGCTAAAGTGGGCCTGGGCCGGGCATGTGTGCCGACGTCACGCTGAACGGTGGAGCAAGTGCGTTTTAGAGTGGAGACCCCGGCTAGACAGTAGAAGTGTAAGCAAACCACCCGCCCGATGGTCAGATGACATAAGGAAGACTGCAGGACCAGTCTGGATGAGGGAAGCCAATAACCGCTCTAAATGGAGAGAGATTGCAGAGGCGTATGCCCAACGGTGGGCGAACACACGCTGATGAAGAAGAAGAGAAGATATATATCAATGTAATTTTTTTCCTAATCCTCTTTGCTCCGCTTGGCCGTAAATTGTTGCCTTGCCTTGAGCTAAATCGTAATCTAGCTAAGCACACAGGCCGACTCGCTACATGTTTCTGATGTCAGGCGAAAAATTAAAAGCACCGTCAACTGCTACAACTTTGCCTACGATGCACAACTTTGCCTGATTTTAAAAACAATGGTTTTCTTCACCAATTTAATCTTTATATCAATTGTATCATATTCCTGAGATGAGAGAAGAGCGTTCATTTTAGGAATAAGATATAAATAGCTGTTTAATGAAGAAACCCTAAATTAGAATTTCTACTTCATATATATTATCAAACTAATTAATACATTATTAAGAATTATTCTCCACTTCGTTTGGTCGTACATTTTTAGTACACACTTTACCCGAGAAACGTAAATATCAAAGCTGAACGTGAAACCCAATTGCTTCCATCACTACACGGAACGCGGAGCTATTTTATCAACGCATTATTGGCAATTTCGGGGCCATTCCGACCCACGCCGCCGTAACTTACAATAGCAACTTTGCCAGCAAAAGTGAGCGCTCAAGGGTTGGGATCGTTGTGTTACATTTGTACACTTGAAGAATTTTACTTGAAAGGGTCTTAAAAGTAGTAAAAGTTTAGCTATGATTCTTGACGTTTGTTATATCGATTGCGATGGAATATAATATAACAAACGGTAGCCTAATAAAAGCCCAATGGCAAACCCGAGGGGTTTTATGACACGCCTTGATTCTTATTTCTTCATAATGTTTTTTATTACATTTGCGAAGTAAAATAATGGACTAATACTATACTAGTAATAAAGTATCAAAGATAATTTATACAATGTGTAAATTTAATACGGGCGAACCTTATAACGGTAGCTTATAGGTCATACTGAACAACTTTCACTATGGAACTTACACCGAAATCACTTTTTTTTTTGCCAGACTCATCCATTTTGTCGCATGGGTGTCTACATTTTGTATAAGGAAGCCAAATTTTTTTTTAAGATTTTGGGGTTACTTCCAGGTTGGGGTCACTTCCAACTTGTTCAGTATGGCCTATGAAAACCACCGTTAAAGGGTTCGCCCCTGTATTAAGTATTTTATTTTACAACGCACACTAACCATTACTTTTATATAAATTCCTTTTATTATTTCATTATTGGCATAATGGGTATTTAGTAACAAGCAGTACCACAGGGTTAAAGCGTAAACACTTGCAAAATATATAAATTTCGTGTTCTGCTCCAGGGTAAGGAACCTCCATTAAAGAGAAGAGATTAGTCACGCGAACACAATATCAATCACATTTCTAAAATGATCTTTTTATATCTACAAAAAGAGTGTGTTGAGATTATTTAAAATATATTTTTTTTAGTATAAATTAATAGAAAAAAAGGACGCTCGCGTGCTTAGAGCTTTAAACCAAGCGGAGTAGCCATTGACAGGCGTTCCCCTCTGCCGAATGAGTATGTCCAGTGGTCATACTCATTGTATGGACTGACGTTTATTTGACGTGGCTATTTTGACGTTTCGCATACATTTGACGTTCCCCTCCCCCGCAAAAAACGGCAGACTTTTTCCGATAGAAATGAGAGCGCGTCTCACATCCGGTTGGTTTAATAATCAAAGCTCGCGTGAACTCGCGTTCCCATACAAACTTAGTTCAGCTCTCATTTTAAAACGACATGGTTTAGAACCACGAAATTTGGCATGGGAATTCTAGTAGTATAGACCTAGGTCGGACATTCGTTTTCGTTGCTAAAATTGTAATACAAAGAAAATATAGAAAAATAAGTTTTGTATGTACGAGTAAATCTGTAACTGGCTGTTTTTTCTTTGTATTAGAATTTTTAGCAACGAAAATGAATGTCCGACCTAGATCTATACTACTAGAATGCCCATGCCAAATTTCATGGTTCTAAAGCATGTCGTTTTAAAATGAGAGCCGAACTACGACGTTTGTATGGGAACGCGAGCGTCCTGGCGACTCTTAAGTTTTCAAAACAAACACTTATGAGTATGACAAGCTCATTTTGAGATGTCAAGATATTATTATTTATTTATTATTTATTAGCCCAAGTAATACAATAACATGAAATATATTATTATATAAATTTATATGAGTTAGTTTTTTTCTTGTAATTTTGTTTAATTAGTTTTTTTTTTTAAATCTGTATTACAGTAAATCCCACTGTTGGGCAAAGGCCTCCCCCATCTTGTTCCAATTTCGCTTGTCAGTAGCAAGTCTTTTCCAAGTGAGTCCCGCGTATTCATCTAGCTCGTCTCGCCATCGGGTTCTCGGGCGTTTCTGCGCTCGTGTAAGGTTTCTTGGGTACCAGTCCGTGGTTTTTTGCGTCCATCTGTTGTCCTTGTACCTCGTCACGTGCCCTGCCCATTCCCATTTAAGTTTTTTGGCGGCTTGTAGGACGTCTCTCATGCGACTTTTACGTCTTAATTCTTTTTTATGGATTCTGTGTAGCAAGTTCTTCCTTAGTATTATTCTTTCCATTTTTCGTTGAGTGATTTTTAGTTTCCTAGCTAGTTCCTTATTTAAAGCCCATGTTTGTGCTCCATATGTAAATATTGGGATAATGCAGCTGTTGAAGATTTTGACTTTGGATGGTATTGATATTTTTTTATTCTTAAATATGTATTTCATTTGCCAGAATCGTTTCCAAGCATTAGTAGTTCTTCTTTCTATTTCTTCTGAGATGCAGTCTTTAAATGAAAATAGCCTTCCCAAGTATATGTAGCTTTCTACTCTTTCGATAGTATCGTTCTCAATTCGGAGTTTAATTTCTTCGTTGGCGTTTGACATATATTTTGTTTTAGTCTTATTGATGGTGAGTCCTACAGATGTGCATGCGATATTTAATAGTGTTACTAACTCTTCCATTTTTTTTGCTGATGATTCAAAGAGAACAATGTCGTCTGCGAACCGTAAGTTGGATAATAGCTCTCCATTTATATCTATACCGTATTTTTCCCATTCTATTTTTCGCATAGCAAATTCTAATAGAGAACTGAAGAGTTTAGGAGATAGGGGATCCCCTTGCTTTACTCCTTTTTCAATTTTAAATGCTTGTCCTGTTGCTTCAAGTTTTATTTTTGCATAGGTTTCATCGTATATTGCTCTCAGCATGTGTAGTAAGTACGTGGGAACTCCATCTGACTTTAGTGCTTTCCATAGGCTCTCATGATCTATTGAGTCGAAAGCTTTGCAGAAGTCAATAAAGGTGATGTAGATTTTTTGTGGGTACTCGTCGACTTTCTCAAATATTTGTTGCATCACTTGCAGGTGATCGTATGTAGAGTAGCTTCTTCGAAATCCTGCCTGTTCTTTTGGCTGTCTGCTATCAAGTGTGTCTGTAATTCTATTTAAGACAATTTTCGAAAACAGTTTATATAAGTTTGATGTTATGCTTATAGGTCTGTAATTGCCGATATCTGAGGCATCTCCTTTTTTATAAATTAGCTTTATGGTGGATGTTTTCCATTGAGTTGGTATGTATTTTGTTTGTAATATGTTGTTGTATATATCTAGTAGTAAATCGACGGAAGATTCCTTGCTGATTTTTAAAAGTTCTGCGCTGATTGTATCTGTGCCAGAAGATTTTCCATTCATTAACGAGTCTATTGCTCGTTCCACTTGTCAAGATATTAATCGCATCTTACTTTAAATATAAAATTAAATATTGTAACTACGTCTCTACCATATATGAGCGAGTAGCTCACCGAAGGAAGCCCACTAACTGCTCGATAGGGGAAATAATTCGTGTATAGCTGAATTTTGGTGAAGTTGTAGATAAAGGTAAACGCGCAAAGCCGTGAACGGATAGACGGGGATAAACGGACAGCCAAACTATAAGGGTACGAAGTTGATTGCAGGCGTCCATAGGCTACGGGGACTGCTTACCATCAGACGGGTCGTATGCTTGTTTGCCACCGTCGTGTCATAAAAAATAAAAAGTAAAAAAATACCCTCTTCAACCTGCTCAGTGATGGTTAGTACTAGAATAGTTAAACTTCGTATGAGTATGTGTTTTGAACACGCAGACAAAGTTTTAAAACAAAATCTGAAAAATATTATTTTTTGGGGTACCTACCTCCCGAACACATGAAGTGGGGGGTAAATTCCTTTTTTTACTCCACCCCTAATGTGTGGGGTGTCGTTGGATAGGTATTTTAATATAAATATGAGTTTTCTAAAACAATTTTTAGATAAAACTAATAGTGTCGTAAATAATAGCTCCGAAAGTTTCAAAAAGTGATTATCGTATTTCTTCGAACTCTCATTCTACATTGATCCCAGCAAAAAAGTGTAAGGAACCTTTTTTGTAGAAAATTACTTGTGGATTAATTAATTAGAAGAACATTTTTTCGTATGAGCCAATCGCTTCTGAGTTATTTACGAAAAGCCAAAAAAAGGGACCTTTACACCCCCCTCTCCCCGTTAGCGGCGCCCCTAACCACGAGTACTTTTAGTATGTTGTGTAAGACACCTTTATCTACAACTATACCAAAATTCAGCTATACAAGAATTATTTCCCCTAAGTTTTCCTTTGTTGGGCGGGCTAGAGAATGCGTTGCGGGGAATGTGTTTATTAATAACTAAACCAATCCAATCATCATCATCATTGGCCTTTGCGTCTATTGCAGACGTTAAACATGAACACTGTGGAGACAACGCCTTTTGGTGGCTATAAATACGGGAACGACACGACTTTCCACACTTCTGGCAGGAAAAGTTGACGTCAGAAGCCCCAGCATCGGTATGCTGCCTGCGCAACCTCTTTCCAGCCAATGATTCGAACCAGGTCTCATCACATAACCTTCTGCCTTCCACAATACCTGCACGCCATCCATCTCTATCATCTGCGAGCGTTTCCCAGACTTGATGGTCAATTTTAAATACAGCCATGTCCCGCACTTCAGATAGAGTGGCATATAGGCAAAAGATCGCCAACCTCCGGGAAGGAGAATGCACTTGAAGAAGAAGAAGAAGCATGTCCCGCAGTCCTTAAAGCGCAGCATAGGCCTTCCAACACTTATTTCCAATACAATATATACCAATCCAATACACACACGTTTTGTAAAGCACACCATCTTTTCAGGCATCGTAGGAGCAGGAGTCGACGGTAGCTTAGTTGGTCAAGTTCAACTTCTAAACAAAATTTATGAAAGGTGGAAATGCCACTTGTGTGAAGAGAAACATACATTTATTATTCATCACAGTCCATATTCGAATATTCGATCAACTATTTCATACACCTACAAACTCAATATGGATCTCGAAAGCGCAATAGCACGACCAACTAACTAAGAGCTGTACGCATCCTCTAATATGTTGTTTTTAAGAGAGGACGAGAGGTCTGCTGAAGTTGGTGGAATATAATATTCAAGACGTGTTCGTCAAAGTCTGGGGACAGGTAGCGTTATTATCTTGGACATACTTGGTTATAAGCCTAAGCATGTATTAAAGTTGAAGAGAGTATCGATTTTATATATTTTTGGTAAGGTTGACAAAAGCTATATTTATCCTCTAGCAGTAGTAGTAGTGGAGTAGCAATGCAGGTGACATTTTTCTTACATATTCGGTATCTTTAGGGGGCTTTGACATAGATGGTGCAATCGACATGAGCTTCAAAAAGTTCTTAGGCTGTGGTCGTCTTTATCTCTATAGTCTCTGGTTTGCGCAAACATCAAACTTAACCTAAATTAAGACATACAAAAAACGTTCCAGAACGTGTTAGTGTTAGCTGTGTCAAGGGTAACTGCGAGAGGGTTAAGAAAAATATTTCTCGGTGTAATCAGTCAGAAAGAGACTGAGTTTATACGTATAACAAAGGTGCTTAAGCCTGTTTTAAAAATGAGACAAGATTTATGTCACTCAAAGTGACCTGTTTGTTCCTACTGATACTGAATAGGGGTGATCGTGTTACAGGAGAATATTCTCAAGACATAGAATAAAATTAATATTAGGGCATTTATTTATTACGTAAGATGAATAAGACGATTACTTCTTCTTAAGATAGATTTTTACTCTCGTTTTTTTAATAATTTATGGAATCAGGTGTTACTTTGCGGAAGTCCATATTATCAACTACAATATTCGTTTTTTTCTTAGGTGAAATTTATATCTCGCTTCCACCTCTCCTTTAGTAGGTAAGTACTCACTTCCGTATTTTAGAACTTAGTTTCACCTTAGGAAGTTAAATTCTGAATAAAATATATGTATTTTCCCTTTGCATGATATGATTATGAATGATCTGTGTACCAAATTTCATCGAAATTAATTTAGTCGTTTTTGCGATGAGGAGGAAAAAATTTCCAAATATATACAATCTTTCTCACGTTTAAGAACCGCCAGGACGCTCGCGTTCCCATACAAACGTAGTTTAGCTCTCATTTTAAAACGACATGCTTTAGAACCACGAAATTTGGCATGGGCATTCTAGTAGTACATATCTATGTCAGTAATTCATTTTAGTTGCAAAAAATTGTAATACAAAGAAAATACAGCCAGATACAGATTTACATACAAAACTTATTTTTGCTATATTTTCTTTGTATTACAATTTTTAGCAACGAAAACGAATTACCAACATAGATCTGTACTGCTACAATGTCCATGCCAAATTTCGTGGTTCTAAAGCATGTCGTTTTAAAATGAGAGCTGAACTACGTTTGTATGGAGACGCGAGTTCACGCGAGCGTCCTGGCGACTCTTAACATTAGTTTAGTATGTAGGTATTTTTTTAGAAGAATATTGGTGCCATTTTTATACCACGATGTTGACAACCGGCAGGCCCATGATGGCAGTAGATGGTGGCGGGATAGCGTGATATAAAATGACAGTTTGGCCATGTCAAATAATCTGTGCAAGTTTCCAAAAGGGCTTTTTAGCCATCAGGGTTCCTAATAACTACGAGTAAGTTACGCGCAACGGGGGCAATATTCTTTAAAATAAATATACATTGTGTTTCTGTAATAGGAGCAATAAATTAAAACGTAGATTCTACTCCTCAAACCAGGAAACGTTTGTTCAGCGACTTTTAAAAATAACGTATGGTTTGATTTTTAGGACACTTTAAAGTTTTTTCGAACACGCAATGTATTCCGAAATTGACTATGTCTGTAGGGTGACAAGCAATGTCAATTAGACGGATTTTAACGTTCATTGAAAAAAATATTTAGTTTGTATGAAAAAGAGACAATCTACAAAATACATATTTTTTTAAAGTTGTTGAACAAAAGTTTTGTAGTTTGAGGAGTAGAATCTATGTTTTTATTTATTGCCCTATTACAGAAACACACTGTATTCTTAAAAGAAAGAGTTTCTTGAGCCCTGTTCATCGCTTTGAACTTTCATCTCATTCTTATTTATGAAATCACAAACTTGCAATAGACATTAAATTCCAAAACTTGAAATGTCGTAAAGTTTCGATAGCTTTAACTTCGCCTCAACTCTTTGAAACGAAACGATTTGAACAAAGTAGAAGAATAAAGAATCGTAGTTTAAGTCTCGAAGGATTTAGAGGGTTTTCTAGTGGAAAAGCAAAGATATAACGTTGGAAGGTTACGAAAATAATATATTAATTTTTAGCACAGAAACGACCCCGGCAAAGTGTGGGTGTGGTGTAGGGAATGCAACCCGGGTTTTTTTAGTATGAAAATACCCGGGTATTACCCGAAAACCCGGGTATCTTCATACTAAAAAAACCCGGGTTGCATTCCCTAATGTGGTGACAACGAGTCGTTTTGTATACTGATCAACTAAGGTAGTATACAGGGTGGATTTTCTTTTTGGGTCAGTGAGGGCAGCTACCAGATCCCCTGCTGCTACGCGAAAATAGTTTAAGAAGACCTTCCCTCGATTTTAAATTAATGAAGATTCGCGTTTACAGATTTTGGATGACATTTTTTATAAACTTTTTTTATGCCATTCGATCCCCATTCCTATCCAGGATCAAAAAAAAATGTCCGGCTAGAAAAGCCACAAATCGAGGAAATACTTTTCCCATGCATTTTGTATGAAAATGAAAACTTTTAATTTTTTACATGCTATTTTTTATGCTAATCGATCACATTTCTATCCAGGATCAATAGTTTCCTAGGGATCAACTTACGATAATGTACTAAAAAGCCACGAATTAAAAAAATATATTTTTCCATGCCCACCTTCATTGACCCAAAAAGAAAATCCACCCTGTAAAATAGTGGTATATGATGACATGTGTTTATGACATTAAATAAATTGAATCTTGATTGTATCAGCAATTAGTCGTGAGTAACATAAAAGCAGTCTAAGTATATACTTACGAGTAAGTTTCTACTTAGGCGGAGAGCGGAGTGAAAGGAGACGCCACGTGATGAATGAGATGAGGGCTCAACCAATATGATAATATTATATTGATGTGTTTCTACTGAAATGGGAATGAGCGGTGGATGCTACTATTGGCTATGATATACAATAATGACAAAAGGGTCATGCACGCTCCAAAAGTGAAGCCCTTAAAATGAGTGAATTCAAACAATTGTCACTAGTCGCGCTCCGGCAAGCGAGAGATGCGGATGAGCCAATGAGCTGCCGTCACCAGCGTGAGAAAGACACAAACTATAATTTTTTAACAATGAGAGTAACAAAGATGTAATGATTGTCAAAATAGATAAATATAACGGAACCATTGCTAGGCTATGAAATAACTTTGGAAGTATATTTTATGTACATTTTGTTAGAGTATAACCCATCCATAGTAAATATCATTGACTATGGATGGGTTCATCTTAGGGTGACCAGATCTGATTTCCGGTTTTACGGGACAACTGCATTGAAAATACGGGATTCGAGGTTAAAATACGGGACTGGGAAAATGCATTGTCCCGTATTGGTTTCGCCAAATTACGGGACAGTAATAAATTCGTGCCTGAAATACGGGACAACCCGTAAAATACGGGACATCTGGTCACCCTAGTTCATCTCCACTTCAGTGGAAAGGCCGGCTTATATACTGAAGAACCACAAGCTTTAAGACCGAATAAGCAATGTCGAAGTCCGGTGTCACACTAAGGTGAATGTTGTGGGAATGTAGGTATGTATGTATGTATGTACGAGTATGTAAACACTTTATTGTACATAAAAATACAGTAACAATACAAACACGAGAAAAGAAAAACAAACGTCAAACGTCCTATGGCAGGTGGACCAAAAGGTTCATGGATCAGTGGCCGCTTTAAGATGAAAATAGCCCCTGGTGTCCGTTTGTTCGATGAAAGGTTGAGGATCTGTATGAGATTGGCTCATGCTCGAACTACATATTGGGCCAACATCGGCCAATCTAAGGGCTACCATGCAATCGCAATATTGCTTGCTCTTTGTAACGCATAACTGCGTCCCTTTTTGCCAACGTTGGCACAATGTGTGGATCGGGCATCAGAGGCGGAACAAGTGCATGGTGTATACGGAAAGAAACTTATGGATATCAGTGGGCGATGAATCTTTGAAATGCTTGATACATTGTAGCCGAAGAGGAAACATTTTAAGCCTCCAATGAATAATTTTTTTCAGCGTCCTTTGTTTCAATCAGCCCACATGTCACCGTCACGCGTAAACGTTTCACGCTCCGTCGGCACGTCAGCGTCTGATGTTATTTCAAATGCCCACCAAGCACGGGTAGGCTGAAGGTTTCAGTGAGGCAATAAAATAGCTGCAAGCAACGAGAAGCAAGCTTTTTCTGTCAGCGAGTGTTTTTTAGCCTTCATGGGTGTAAGCAGTAATTGATTAACCACTTATATTATAGGTAGAATAAAATACAGGATTTACATTTACAAAATCCTCACGCAAAGGAAATAGTTTATAGCTAATCGCTTTCTCGTCACTGATTGGGCGGCTGCATAATTATAAAATTGTTTCCAATCTAGGGTTCACGGTACAGTCAGCAGCAGAAGTAGCTAAGCGGGTAGGGTGTTAAAAATAACGCTCTTATCCTCTTAACAATAAAGTCGTGTCCTGCTCATTTTGACCACCCTACCCGCTTAGGTACTTTTGCTGCTAACTGTACGGTTGTTCGATAAATTGCGGAAGCAGTGAGAAGAACTCTTGATAAAGTAAAGCAAAGTAAAAGTAAAAACGTCTTTAAGTAAAACAATGAACTTAACCTATGATATTACATTTGAAAAGAGGCAAACAACAGGCGATCTTATCGCTAATAAGCGATCTCTTCCAGACAACCTAAGGGGGTAGGGGTTGATAATTTAAGACAATGAAAATACTTTTTTGGTGCCCGAGCTTTACGTCAGTTGACAGGTTTTTACATTTGTTTCGCAATTACTGTATTATTTAACAAAATAAGCACCTCCATTAAAGTTACAATACCTTGATCCAATAAATAATATAAACTACCAACCGATGTCACTACCAAAATAGGGAAAATGAGAAAATGTAATAATGTCATAACGGGTTGTCTTCAACGGCAATGTATTATTTTATCGTGCGACATCGTAACTAACAGGGGTCGACATATCGAAATAATATTTACTACCACTGTTACATTATTCATTTTAAAAGAGGTATTATACCTGAGTACATTATCTTACCAATATCTCGAAACAATAGCTCGAAATGATTACAATTTTGATGCATAAGCCGTAGCCCGTAAGCATGATCTCTGACATGACAATACTCTGTAAAACCGTGCAATTATAAATAAAATGTTTACTTAGTTTAAGTATTGCCGTGGGGTGCCCGGCCTTAGAATTTTATTGTCCCCCACCATATCGTCCCGTGGTTGCAGTAGGAGTCTGCTAAGGGAATATACCGGGAGATGGGCAGCGGCATCTTCCGAAAGCCTAAACAACAATAAACAAAAAAAAACTGCGCGCGCCAACCCGCCTGCCAAGCGTGGCGGGTATGGCAAACCCCCCCTTAATGGGGAGGCCTATGTCCAGCAGTGGACGTCTTATGGCTGAAATGATGATGATGATGATGATGAGTTTAATTAATCTAAAAACCGATTCTTTTATCTTTCATCTTATAGATGAAATTATCTATTTACTTAAGTAGGTACAACAATCCTATAATATTCATAATATTTTATTGTGCATTAAGTACCTACATCTTAAATAATATTGTATTTTATGTCATCATCGCTACACATTATTTGAAGCCAGTTCTACGAGTATGTCACATGCCTGTTACATGTAATATTTGCCACCTCGATTGTTATATTTTCTTTAACATTCATGAGTTCCTTATTGCAAACCCGAAAGGGTATTAGGATTATGTCGTTGGGGATTCCCTTCAGTGGTTACACATTGTGTATTTTGTATGGAGCGCCGAAGCGGCTAATGTGGATCGACATATCGACGCTACTTGCTCTCGGGTGACTTTTGGTAGTTAATAATTCTTTCTTGTCTTCACTGCTTCTTTGTTTTTGGTATTTTTATTTGTGTATCGGAAACACAGACTACACAGAACCCTCATCATTAAACTTTTACAGGGAGCACGAGGTCACCACACATCAGTGCAATTTTATTCGTAAATTTCTACGATCCGAACCGCAAATCTCAATAGTATTATACACCAATTGGTAGCATAACAATCCAGGTTCACCCCTGTGGATATTTTTAATCCACATGAGTAATGATCAAAAACGTTACCTCAATTGAAATACGCGGTCGCGCTCTCATACAAAATTAGTACGGGAGCACTGATGCGTGGTGACCCCGAGTGGTACTTATGATCTATCTAGTGTCAAGGTTATCTGTGATCAGAAATCTAGACGAGATAACAAAGATTTGGGTATAGGCATAGTAAGATATTTTTAAGATGTCCGAATTGTTGGAAGAAATCTCTAGTAAGATTTAAAAATTACTACCATAGACCTTTTTATTGTAAGTAGGTACTCGAATGGAGTTTGTCCTTATAAAGTATCTTCAGTCTCACTCAAATCTACTATCATACCTTTTTACTCACAGTTTACTGTATTTTCTTGGACACATGCAAAAAAAATTAAAATTATGTACGATGCATCTTTTTTAATTAAATTTAATTCACGTAATAATAGCAGGGTCTGGAGGGAAAGTCAAAATTACCATAACGTTATTAAGTAAATTAGGTTGTTTAACAAATAACTTGTTTAGCACTGCTTATTTTGACACAAGTAAATAATGACAAATAAAAATTAGGTAATCGTGACAAATAGCTTAGCTCTAAAAAAACAAATGCCCGGCAAGTTAACCAACTTAATGAAGCTAACCATTCCAGGAACTTTGTCGTAACGAAGCCACATCGCAGTTTCGTGGAAGTTACGTGACTTGCAAGTCCATTGGCGGCAACTCTCGGCCGCCATCAGCCATGTGATCATACAACGTCGTAAGTCGTAACAATGCTTATGACGAGCTTGTACCAGAGTCAAAATGGTCTGTACGATGGGGCAGTAAAAGCATAAAAGGAGTAAAATGGAATAGAAAGTGCGGCACGAGTGTTAGCGAGACCGATCAAGACAAGATTTACTACGGTACGCCAACAGTTTTGAGCTTAATATAATTCACAAGTGCAATTTTCGTTTTTAGTAAGAGAATATAATCTGATTACTTATAGTCAAAAATATTTTCTAACAGTTTTGGACGTTGCGCTAGGTATTATATAGATATTTGTAAAAAACACCAAGACAAGATTGTACAAGATATATTTTTCTTTCCCATACTGCTGTAGCATTTACCTTGCCTCCTGAGCCTTTTCTCATTTATCATGCTGGCGAAAGTCCCGCGGTGCTCTCCATCACCGTGGCGGTCGCGCCTTATTCTCATATATCTCGCCGTCACCTCAACATCTTAGTTTTTCATCACTGAAATACGCAGAACATAGGAATAAAAACACAAACACATTCTCGCCTTTTCCTTGTCGCGGAATTTGACTTAAAGTTTCCAATTGTTCCTAAGAAGCTGGCTCACTCACTTTCTTATAATTTCCTGTATCATTGGCTAGAAAATCCCGTCATTTAATTACTAAATATTCTACTTTATTAGTTTTTCTTGCAATTATGATTTGTTTGTTTACATATCACCATAGTAACGTACTCTTGTCTAGTTTTCTTAACTTCTTAAATCTTAACCATGTAGTTAGGTTTTATACCTTTTCAATAAGTCTGTTTAATATTTTATACTCATGTTGTCCTGGTATGTGTTAATTTTGAAAATTCAACTTAAGAACACTGAATTCGCTGGCTGCCCCTATATAAGCGTGGCGCGGCCATATTAAAATCAGTCTACGGTCAGGAGTCTGAGTCTACAGTCATCAGTCAGTCTGAAGTGATCAGCCTAAGTCTGCGGTTCGTTCCGGAAGGAACCCCTCTTCTAGAAAGGTCGAAGTGACCACCGTATCTTGGCCTGGACTCCGATACCACCTTCAGCGTCTACTGCAGTCGTCCCGGAAGGGCGATTCTCCACTGCCATCGTCCCTAGAGGGCGATTCTTCGCTGCCGTCGTCCCGGAAGGGCGATTCTCCGCTGTAGTCGTCCCGGAGGGGCGATTCTCCGCTGCCATCGTCCCTAGAGGGCGATTCTCCGCTGCCACCGTCCCTAGAGGGCGATTCTTCGCTGCCGTCGTCCCGGAAGGGCGATTCTCCGCTGTAGTCGTCCCGGAAGGGCGATTCTCCGCTACCATCGTCCCTAGAGGGCGATTCTCAGCTGCCGTCGTCCCTAGAGGGAGATTCTCCGCCGCAGTCGTCCCTAAAGGGCGATTCTCCACGGCCAGTCGTCCCTAAAGGGGGATTCTCCATTGCTGGGCGATTCTCCGCTGCCCTTGCCCCTAAAGGGCAAATCACCGCTACGGTCGCCCTCCTCTGTTAACCGCTGCAAGCTCCCTCTACTAGTGCAAGTATCGACAGCAACTACCTTCTAAATAAATACCCGTCCACGGCCATAGTCACTTTACGGCAACTGATAGGAATAAAGAACCCATTACCTGATTTTTCTTTCCTAAATTACCTCCTTTACCTGCTCAGATACGTGCTCTTCCATACATCTGTCTGGAAGAGGACGTATCGTGACAGTTTTGGCGCCCAACTCCGTTTCCTAATTTCTTCTCAGTTGCCCATTCCCTAAATTCAAAAAAAGACACAACACTAGTCTTTAAATTTATTACGTTTCGGTCTCCATTAGTTATTTTCCTTTTTTTAAACAAACTATAAGTCACTATGGCTCAACAATAATAACTACAGATTTTTTTTAAACACTTTATTTTTTACTATCTGTATCTGTTACTTTTTATTTTGTATAATCCTTTATTTTTTTATAGCTCCCTTGCTCCTTTGTATAATCCTTTACTTTTTAAAGTCCCTTTTCTTCAAAATTTCCTCTTCTCTTCCTTCTCGTCCTTAAACTCGCTTCATTAACTTCACCTCCATTAACTCCATCCTTCTTTATTGTCATTTGTAAATATCCCTTCATCCTCTTGTAAATATCCTCATCCTTGGGCGGCTGATTTGCCACGTGCCTTTATCACCTTTTTCTTTTTGCAGAGCGGTCGGCCAACTCTGGAGACAAAAATAAGCCTTATGGTTAAATCTTCTTCACTCTCTCTCTCTCTCTCTCTCTCTCTCTCTCTATGATGTGGTAGGTCTACCCCTACCACAAACTCTGCAAGTTGGCTCTAAACCAACTTGTACTCTTAGTCGGCTCTAAACCGACTAGGACCCTGTAAATACTTTCTCGAGCGGTTAGACTAACTCTATTAATAAGCCTCAAGTCTGTCATCCTTAATTTTTTTTTCTAGCGGAGCGGCTGACTACTCCCTTCTATAAAGAAGCCTTAGGTCATAGCGAGGTCTTCTTAGGAGTGTGCGTCATTGAGTGTGAACCACATCCCCTTACAGTGAAAGAGAAGTATGACTGAGTGACTTTTGATAGATGATGAATACCTGCAGTGAAGTTCCTCGATCTTTCATCCTTCTTCTCCACCCCCATTAAAACTTATCACCCTTCATCTTTTGCGAGCCTTTTTCCTCTTTCTCTAGCTTTCTCTACTTTAATTCTCTTACTTCTAAAATTAACCATTTTTCTTTCTTTCTTACTAAATTTTATCTTTCTCTCTCTATTCAGAAAAAAAACTTTACGCCTTATAGAATACTTCAAAGTTTTTTTTTCCGGGGTTTTTGGGGTAATGTAGCATTTACCTTGCCTCCTGAGCCTTTTCTCATTTATCATGCTGGCGAAAGTCCCGCGGTGCTCTCCATCACCGTGGCGGTCGCGCCTTATTCTCATATATCTCGCCGTCACCTCAACATCTTAGTTTTTCATCACTGAAATACGCAGAACATAGGAATAAAAACACAAACACATTCTCGCCTTTTCCTTGTCGCGGAATTTGACTTAAAGTTTCCAATTGTTCCTAAGAAGCTGGCTCACTCACTTTCTTATAATTTCCTGTATCATTGGCTAGAAAATCCCGTCATTTAATTACTAAATATTCTACTTTATTAGTTTTTCTTGCAATTTTGATTTGTTTGTTTACATATCACCATAGTAACGTACTCTTGTCTAGTTTTCTTAACTTCTTAAATCTTAACCATGTAGTTAGGTTTTATACCTTTTCAATAAGTCTGTTTAATATTTTATACTCATGTTGTCCTGGTATGTGTTAATTTTGAAAATTCAACTTAAGAACACTGAATTCGCTGGCTGCCCCTATATAAGCGTGGCGCGGCCATATTAAAATCAGTCTACGGTCAGGAGTCTGAGTCTACAGTCATCAGTCAGTCTGAAGTGATCAGCCTAAGTCTGCGGTTCGTTCCGGAAGGAACCCCTCTTCTAGAAAGGTCGAAGTGACCACCGTATCTTGGCCTGGACTCCGATACCACCTTCAGCGTCTACTGCAGTCGTCCCGGAAGGGCGATTCTCCACTGCCATCGTCCCTAGAGGGCGATTCTTCGCTGCCGTCGTCCCGGAAGGGCGATTCTCCGCTGTAGTCGTCCCGGAGGGGCGATTCTCCGCTGCCATCGTCCCTGACGGGCGATTCTTCGCTGCCGTCGTCCCGGAAGGGCGATTCTCCGCTGTCATCGTCCCGGAAGGGCGATTCTCCGCTGTAGTCGTCCCGGAAGGGCGATTCTCCGCTGCCATCGTCCCTAGAGGGCGATTCTCCGCTGCCACCGTCCCTAGAGGGCGATTCTTCGCTGCCGTCGTCCCGGAAGGGCGATTCTCCGCTGTAGTCGTCCCGGAAGGGCGATTCTCCGCTACCATCGTCCCTAGAGGGCGATTCTCAGCTGCCGTCGTCCCTAGAGGGAGATTCTCCGCCGCAGTCGTCCCTAAAGGGCGATTCTCCACGGCCAGTCGTCCCTAAAGGGGGATTCTCCATTGCTGGGCGATTCTCCGCTGCCCTTGCCCCTAAAGGGCAAATCACCGCTACGGTCGCCCTCCTCTGTTAACCGCTGCAAGCTCCCTCTACTAGTGCAAGTATCGACAGCAACTACCTTCTAAATAAATACCCGTCCACGGCCATAGTCACTTTACGGCAACTGATAGGAATAAAGAACCCATTACCTGATTTTTCTTTCCTAAATTACCTCCTTTACCTGCTCAGATACGTGCTCTTCCATACATCTGTCTGGAAGAGGACGTATCGTGACACTGCATTCAACGATTTCAACATCGTATGTCATTTTATAATAGTTACTTCAATAGATGATGTGAGCAAAATCGTGTATAAAAATATAAGTGACCTTGAATTCTAAATGAGAGGAAAATGGCTAAGACGACATATATGCTCTTGACAAAACCGATATATTGTGTGTGTGTGTTAATAAATTATTGTGTGTGTGTGTGTGTGTGTGAATAAAATAAAATGTGAATAAAATAAAATGCGATAGCCTGGTGGAAAAATTAAAACTTGCAAAATAAAATCGGACTGGTGAGTTTTTCAGTTTTATAGGTTAAAAAGGTGTTCCAGTACTCCACTAATTGACGAAAGAACCAATTTAGCCGTAGACTATCAGCAGCAGAAATAACTAAGCATGTGAGGTGTTCAAACTGATGTTGGCAAGAGAATAAGAGCATGTGAAGATCATTATGTACACCTTGCCCGCTATGCTACTTCTCCTGCTATCTGTTATAAGATGAGATGACAGGTGTAGCCAGTATTGTACACTGAGAGAAATTTGCTTTGTGAGTCTAACAAATTCGACTTGTTGCGTGTTTATCAGTTTGAAACTAAAGTATTTTAGTAAACGGAATCGATCACCAATATTGATAATACAAGTCGAATTTGTACGAACAACAAGGTTAAACTTGTTAAAAGATATTGGATTGAATCAACCAAATATATGTTTAAAACAATGTGTGCCATGTTGGTTTTATATAATCGAGTTGTTGATTTTAATAACACTTAAACTAAAATGACAAGTAACTTGTAGAATGAACTAATTAAACTTAACAAAATCGAACTTATAATTTTACCCAAAGAGCTTGTAGGCGCTATTTTAAAATAAGAGTTTGGTTGAACGAACGTGAATTCTGGTTGTTTTTTCTCTCAGTGTAGCCAATCTGCGGCCATACTCGCTGCAAGTCTAATTCTACTTCGGAGGACGTCAGTTACCTTTTTCATGACCATGGCACTTGCAACAGTGAAATCCTCCTCCTCCTCCTTCTCCGTCCTTTTTGGTGCTTTGTACTTTAGGATTAAGATGTAAATAGATTAAGTTTTATATTGTATTATTTTTCTGTACCACCAAATAAACGATTTCTATTCTTCTATTCTATTCTAAATCATTACAATCCCACAGAAAGTAAATATCTCACAACTACATACAGGTTGTAATAAAAATGCTGGTGATCCGTTTTGAGAACATATATGTATGTATGTATGTAATATGTATGTATATATCACTTTATTGCACATAAACAAGTTTAACAATATTACAACAGTGAATTTATTTTTTGGTATCGTATTGCGAGTTAGAAAAAGTAGGAGAACAATATTTTGCACGAGAAAATAGTAGATTGTACAACAAGTGCATAAAACGCACCATTTTACGCGAGGCGTTTATCCATACGAGCGAGCTTGCGAGCGAGGATGGATATAAAGTACGAGCGTAAAATGGGTTTTATGGACGAGTTATACACTCTACTTTTTACTTCGATTGTGAGGAAATAAAAAGAATAGGAATTTCTTTTCTTTCATAAGTGTTTTTTTCATAACTTTTTTTCTCATTTTATTATTATGCTGGGTATAGGCGGACTAAAACTCAATTTTATGCACAAGTGCATAAAAAATTGACTTCTTCTAAGGCTATTTTGACAATGGCAATTTTTTATGCACTTGTGCATAAAATTGAGTTTTAGTCCGCCTATACCCAGCATAAAGTGAAACTTTACGAGCATGAGAAGTAAAAAGATTTTTTTTGTCACGGCCACCTCGTCCTAGCCGGCCAACCATCCATACAAAACCAATTTTTTTCTCGGTATTTTTTTTTTTCAGTATTCTGTTTTTTTTTTCAGGATACTAAGCTATAGGTAGCTAAAAAGCTTACATATATAGGCCTGGCTTATCACCAACTTCATTTAGCCCAAGAATTAGATTGAATGATAAACTAAACAAGCGGTCCCCAGCGGAGGTGGATTAACTAAATAGTTCTTATTGTTCCACCGTGGAACTTGAGTCATTACGAATTCCGGAATAATTTGCGGTTAAACTGTACCGCGGAGTTAAACAACTGACAAATACTTGCTAACTGGCGTTGAAATCCCTGAGCTATGACGGCGGGATTTAGGTTTGCTTTAGATAATTACTAACCTTTGCCCGTGACATCGCCTGCTTCGCCATTTATGTCGATAAAGTGCTCTACATCTTTGTATTAAAGGCAGGCCTCATTTTATTCTTTTTCTCCTTCCTTTTAGAGGATGAATTTTGGGATGCAAAAAAATCATATTTTACCAGGTTCTAAGCTATTATTATTAGTGTTCCCATCAAATGTTATTTGTTACTCCTGTAACACGCTCGCGTCCCCATACAAACGTAGTTCAGCTCTCATTTTAAAACGACATGCTTTAGAACCACGAAGTTTGGCATGGGCATTTTAGTTGTACAGATCTGTGTCGGATATTCATTTTCGTTGCAAAAAATTGTAATACAAAGAAAATACAGCCAGTTACAGATTTACATACAGAACTTATTTTTGCTATATTTTCTTTGTGTTCAGCCAGTTATTGTAGCCAATCTGCGGCCATACTCGCTGCAAGTCTAATCCTACTTCGGAGGACGTCAGTTACCTTTTTCATGACCATGACACTTGCAACAGTGAAATCATTACAATCCCACAGAAAGTAAATATCTCACAACTACATACAGGTTGTAATAAAAATGCTGGTGATCCGTTTTGAGAACATATATGTATGTATGTATGTAATATGTATGTATATATCACTTTATTGTACATAAACAAGTTTAACAATATTACAACAGTGAATTTATTATTTGGTATCGTATTGCGAGTTAGAAAAAGTAGGAGAACAATATTTTGCACGAGAAAAAGATTTTTTTTTGTCACGGCCACCTCGTCCTAGCCGGCCAACCATCCATACAAAACCAATTTTTTTCACGGTATAATTTTATTTTCCGTATTCTGTTTTTTTTTCAGGATACTAAGCTATAGGTAGCTAAAAAGCTTACATATATAGGCCTGGCTTATCACCAACTTCATTTAGCCCAAGAATTAGATTGAATGATAAACTAAACAAGCGGTCCCGAGCGGAGGTGGATTAACTAAATAGTTCTTATTGTTCCATCGTGGAACTTGAGTCATTACGAATTCCGGAATAATTTGCGGTTAAACTGTACCGCGGAGTTAAACAACTGACAAATACTTGCTAACTGGCGTTGAAATCCCTGAGCTATGGCGGCGGGATTTAGGTTTGCTTTAGATAATTACTAACCTTTGCCCGTGACATCGCCCGCTTCGCCATTTATGTCGATAAAGTGCTCCACATCTTTGTATTAAAGGCAGGCCTCATTGTATGTATTATTTTTCCTTCTCCTTCCTTTTAGAGGATGAATTTTGGGATGCAAAAAAATCATATTTTGCCTGGTTCTAAGATATTATTATTAGTGTTCCAAATTTCATCAAATGTTAATTTGTTATGTTGTTTGTTATTTGTTTATTAAGCGTGATGGAGGATCTAACCTCTAAGCATCATTTATCAAAGGAATCGGGTCTTCGGTAATAATATAACTAGCTGTCTAACGGAACACTTCTTCTTCTTTTTTTTGACGAAAGACTACACCTTAGTCCATAAGGAACTGCAACAGCGGACCGGAGTCACGGTGTGGTTATCGCCATCAGACATATAGGAGCGGCCAAGGTGCTCACATATATCTCAACAACGCCTATATTCTCAAAGTAATAAAGTGCATGTTCAGATATGTTTGAGTACCCTGGCCGCTCCCATATATTTGATGGCGTCTGTGCACTCGAATCACTAGTTCTAATTTTGAGTTTTCAACTGGCAGCACGTATTTCACAGTAAGATATGAGTTACTACTAAATTGCTTCATAGTGTTTCGCGCTGAATAGAGGACCGAGTTTTGAATTACAAATGATGCTCGAGTTTTGTCACTGGATAGAATTTGCTTACAACTCATGATAATAACACCGAGAAACCATGACAACAACTACAATTTGAAACAGTTTTGGAAACAATTAGATTTTAACTATCGTGTGTCATATTCACTTTAATATAAAATATTACGGGTAAACTTAAGTTTTTAAATAATATTTATTACCATAAATTGGAAACAGATGTCGATTAGGTACAATGAAAAAATCAACTGCGAAGAACTCTACTCATTACGGGATTCGAACCCGCCTCCTTCGGATTGCCGACCGGTCCGACGTGCTCCCAATTAAACCAAACTTTCTTCTAACCATCACAGCGAATTTTGTCTTATAAAGGTGAACCAGTCACTAGCGACATATATAACGGCCTCCATAGCCCAGTTGGTAGTGACCCTGCCTACGAAGCTGGAGGTCCCGGGTTCGAATCCTGGTATGGGCATTTATTTGTGTGCTAATCTCAAATATTTGTTCCTGAGTTATGGATGTTTTCTATGTATATAAGTATGTATTTATCTATATAAGTATGTACATATATCGTCGCCTAGCACCCATAGTACAAGCTTTGCTTAGTGTGGGGTTAGGTTGATTTGTGTAAGATTGTCCCCAAATATTTATTTATTTATTTATATTTATATATGTATATTTATTAGAAGTAAGAAACGCAGCGAGCAGTACGATGCGGAAGTGTCAGCACCCCAGATGGACAGCCAGCAGCAAAAGTAGCTAAGCGGGTAGGGTGTTCAAAATGACCCATACCGCTCTTTTTCTCTTAACAATAAAGTCGTGTCCAGCTATTTTGAATACCCTGCCCGCTTAGCTACTTTTGCTGCTGACTGGACCACCTTACGGATACGAGACGCATTCGAACATGTTACACTTTGAATAATAGTATTAGGTATCATGGGGTTTCTACAAGAGGTCACTTACAAGTCGGGTCACTTGGTACACAAATCAAAACATCCGGCAAGGCGACATGCGTACGCCTTGAGACGACGTCGACTAGGCATCCTTTGACAATTTAGAAAAAGACGATTGATGAAATTCTACTAATTAAAATTTTCACATTTATTTACAAGATATAGTATGATATGTTGACCGCGAAGATAGCAAATTTAGTGTTTATCCGGGACTACGTAGATCATAGTCGTAGACAACATCATCCTCGAAACGTCGGAAGTATTTTTTCAAATTATATACGCGGTTGTAATTTTAGTACTGTTGCCGTTGTAATTATCGAACGAGCGGAGCGTAAGCGAAGATCGTTCTTACAAACAACAACTGTCATCTGGCTACTGGGACGTCTCGGCATTTGGATGGCTTTTTGATTTAGATAGTTTGTCCGACGATAACTTTAGTAACGATTTTCCGATCTTTATGAAATTTGTTGGGGTTGTAGCAGAGATCAACAAAATTTGCGAGTTCGTATATGAGCTGGATTGAGACGGGGGTTCTGAAATTAGAAGGCCTAAAAAGGTTTTGTAAAGGGGTCCTGTTACATTGGTCATCTTATTTGCTACTTTTACGAGCAAGTATGGTTGAGTTTGGTATCAAACGAAAGGTATTGATTAACACTCTCGTCAAATCCTTATTAACTGCTTACTGTTTCATAACAATTAGCAACATAACATTGATTTCAAAAATATTTTCAATTATATTTTGATTTTGGTGTAATTATTTTGACAGCTGACTTTTTTTTAAATTTAATAGAGCTTTGGCTGCTAGGACCATCAGCATACTGACATTAACACATTATTTAGAGAGAGTTACCATAGACGCATAATGATGGTGACCGAAACCTATATAGGTGGTCCACAGAACGACATGTCAAAGCAACAGAATGAGAGGCATGTGAGAGGTGGATTTAAATTTAGATGAGACAAAAACTGTCAAATCTGAAGCGTTTACGTCGCGGTAAAATTTTGCGCATCAACCGCACAATTTAATATGGACGTTTAGTTTCACCGTGATGGTTAGTTGAGAAAAAAATACCCGATACCTATTTTTGGTATTTGTAGTAATTCTACTAAGTATTGCACATTTATGGCGAAACACAAGATTTGCGAGTTCACAGTTCGGGGCGAACTACTAGTAATAGTAACATTCTGTTTGTCAATCCACTGCAGCGCTGGTGACGCAGCGGGAAAGAGGCGATGTCGCTGTCAAGCTCAGCTTACGGAGTTAAACCAAACACCGGCCGCAATGCAGAAACGTAAGCTTTAGAATGACGGGTGGAGTGAACTTGGAATTAAAATACACTCCTTGCAATAACATGAGCTTATTCAATACAATAGCTCTTTTTTGGCAAAGGTACCCTGACTTTAAGAACAAACGAACAAAAGATACAATAATGTTAGTAAACATTTCATTGTGATTCCTGAGGTCCATTCACCGATTTAATGTTTATTTCGGGAACGGCAGCAGCTCAATTTCTCAGAGAAATTGACAGTGTCAAATACCAGTACCTGCTACTGCCTGCGCCACTATGTAATAGCGAAAATGGGAATGTAAACTCGGACGCCTCATGTAATATTCTCTTTGGAGTACTGTCGTACTAGTATAGTCAGCGGCAAAAGTAGCTAAGCGGGTAGGGTGTTCAAAATGACCTACACAAGCTCTTATTCTCTTAACAATATAGTCGGGTCCAGCTCATTTTGAACACCCTACCCGCTTAGCTACTTTTGCTGCTGACTGTACCAGCAGAAGTACAACTGAGTCTTCGGATGCATGAGTATCTCAGAGATTAATATTGTCAGGTAAGTTCTAAATTATTAGGTTGCGCTTCACTGACTAATTAATTATTCTTGTTATGATTTTTGATTGTCTTTGCAAGATATTACAAATTTTGCTTCATCGAAATGCTTGTGGTGAATATAAAAGTGGTTATTCAATGAAAAACCATAAGCTAGGATGATAACTAAACCCCAACACCAATCGGCTACCACTTACTTCATCCCTTACGTATCATGACAAAATAAATAGATTTATGTAACAAGGTATTGATTGAAGTTCTTCTACTTACAAAACTTATACTAGGAGTAAAACATTTATTTACATAACTAAATATACAGAGGTACTACAGTACAAATACTAAACTAAATTAATAACTATCTCAAATCTAAACTAGGCCCTTGCGGCATTGTACCAAGGATGCTGGCGGCATTTCCTCGTTATAACTAGGAGTTAGTTGATATAGAAGCATAACGTTTGAAATTAAACTTAGAGAGAAACAATATACTTCAAAGGAAAAAAAACAGCATACCTACATAAAAGCCAAAGTTTCGTTCTCGCATATTATTGTCTGGAGAACAAAATAACGTCGGCGAAATTAAAAATTGAGTGAAATTCCTGGCCGAGATTCGGAGAATTTTCTGCGACTCAGTAATAAGGACAGTTCCAAGTTCATTGTGTCCGTAATTTGTATGGATAAGACCGGATAAGAAAGCATTACTAAATACATAAATAAATAAACCGACCAAGTGGGAGTCGGACTCGCGCACGAAGGATTCCGTACCATTATCAATAAAAACGGCAAAATAAACATGTCTGTTGTATGGGAGCCCCCTTATTTTTTTATTTTATTCTGTTTTTAGTATTTGTTGTTATAGCGGCAATAGTAATTCGTCATCTGTGAAAATTTCGACTGTCTAACTATCACGGTTCATGGGATACAGCCTGGTAACAGACAGTCGGACGGACAGACAGGGAGTAGCTGTAAGAGGGTCCCTTTTGTACCTTAAAAATTAAGGGTGTAATTATTTTGAATAGATTTCCGAGTAATAGATTATATTTTGAATGATTTATAATGTTGTTTATGAAACTGTTGTTTATGAAATGAAGATAGTCAAACGCAATAAAAAGTTCAAGAAAACATTTTCCGCAATGATCGTGGGCAACAAATTCATCTTTTCTGGATTTACATATTCGGTGGTAATTTAATTACTGACAAAATAAGCAGCACCCAAGAACCGCGAAAATTTCCTTCTAAAAATAACCTACCAAAATTAAATCCGCAAGCAAGAATATTAAATTATGATCAAGAAGCGTACGTTCTTGAAGGCTAGGCGGTATGTAGGCAGAGTCGAGCAAAAATTATTTTGAATAAAAATACAAATAAAAACACAAATTTAAATAAGAATAATTTGCACACTCGTTATTGAAAATGAATTTGAAAACAAAAATGTGTTTCTTATTTAAAATATAGAATGGAAAAAAACCGGAATGGTAATTCTAAGATGGGGATTATTCCAAAAATTTCTAAATAACGTTTTATTAAATGAAAAAGTTATTTAATTGGTTTTGAAATGAAGTTAATTTTGTTGTACAAACCAATAAATCCATCCTCCTAGCGTTTGTCCCGGCTTTTGCCACGGCTCAATTGATCCTAGGATAAGATTTTAGATTTTAGATTAGATTTAAGATTTTAGATATTAAATATAATACCAAGTGTAACTGGCGTAAACCGTTCTTGTGAAATAAATAAAAATAAAATAAATAAAATCCACTTGGTAACCTAATTCCATGATTGGCGTAGGGACTGGTAGTCGTTTTTGGCTAATTAATTCCTTATTCGCGAAACATTACTCAAAATAAAAATCAGGAATAAATTTATTCCGATTGTAAATTATTTTCGCATATTAATTGTTCCCGACGAAAATATTTTGAACAATTTTAACGTGAATAAAATCAACATGAGTTTATTGTTACGAATTTTTATTCAAATAATGTTTTTATTCTTGAGTGCCCAACACTATTAGGTACACTCTTACGAAACGAACTGCGCATTCTGATCACTGCTTTGTGAACGCGTGTGTTAAATCATAATTTGTTACGGATTCCTTATCAAAATGATCTTCTTTTGACATAGTAAAACAAATTGTGTTGATGAAAATGCCACTAAACCGTTTGACGTAGTAATTTCGCTTTGCCACAGCGAAATTGCGTCATAAGCGACTTGGACTTGATAACTAATTGAATGATAGTAAGCTGTAAGCCCATTTCTTTTCAACTTCAGTTTTTTTTATATCAACCCAATTTTTTACTTTAATACGTAATATAACTATAAGTGTGCCGTGGGGTGCCCGGCCTTAGAGTTGTCCCCCACCATATCGTCCCGTGGTTGCAGTAGGAGTCTGCTAAGGGAATATACCGCGAGATGGGCAGCAGCATCTTCCGAAAGCCTAAACAACAATAAACAAAAAAAACTGCGCACGCCAACCCGCCTGCCAAGCGTGGCGCGTATGGCAAACCCCCCCTTTAAAGGGGAGGCCTATGTTTAGCAGTGGACGTCTTATGGCTGAGATGATGATGATGATGATGATAAGTGTGTTGCCGGCGTAACTGCGGGCCTGAGTATGAGCGTAGCTCGCTACGCGTAGTACAGTCAGAGCAAAAGTAGCTAAGCGGGTAGGGTGTTCAAAATGAGCTGGACACGACTTTATTGTCACGAGAATAAGAGCGTCATTATGAACGCCCTACTAGCTTAGCTACTTCTGCTGCTGACTGTACGTACGTGTCGTAACAAGCCAATCGACGAGACAAGACTCTTTATTTGAGTCTCATGATGATGACACGTTGATTTAAACAACAAACGTGAGAATTATTGCTAGATTTGAACTGGACTTTTAACTGACTTGGAGTTCGATTTTTGAATCTCACCGGTGCCTTTTTTTGTATGCAGCCGATGACTAGGTATTTAGTACGAAATAAGTCACCCGGTGAGATTCAAAAATCGAACTCCTGGATTTTAGAAGTACACTATTATAATATATTTTTTTTCATACCACAAATTGGGAAAACACGTCCAGTTATACGAAAAATTGAACGGTGAAATAGCGACCTAAAGCACTTCCAATTACACCAGACGGTCCTCTTCAATCACAGCGAATTCTTACATTGCAATGGTGAAGAAAAGTCACTAGTAGCGACATCTGTACCTGATGTTCTGAAGGTTTACAACCTACATATTTTTTTTTTCATATCAATTTGACGTTTATTTTTGCTCCAGTTGCTTCACATCACATATATTTTCATTTGCACAGTCGGCGCAGTTGGCCGACTATAAATCATCTTTCTTAGTAGAATATAAAGTTGCATTATATATCAAAAAGTATTAATAAGAAAAAGTAACAAGTATTCAACGAAACGTAACAAAAAAGTCCGTCTCAAAAGCTAAAACTTTGAGCCGTTTGATATTCTTGTAAAGCAATTCTGATGCAATAAAAATAATGATATAATACAAAAGATATGCCCCGTGAACAAAGGCAAAGTTTGTAACAAAGTTATTTAAAAGTATTTTCTACCCACACTAGAAGCAAAAAAGGTATTTGAAAATAAATAAAGTTTAAGTTTTTACGGGCATGAAGAGTTAACTTTAAAACTAGTGTTTTCTTTTTTATCTTCAAACAAGAGTTCAGGTAAAGAGTAACAACTAGCGTAGGCATTTACGAAGTTTTAGTTTTGAGCTGTTGGTATCTACATATAAATTTCAAACTGGGGTGTTTGGTTAAAATAAGTACCTAACAACAGCGAGACACCGGCAATTCGTAAGAAGATCATTGAATATTCGTTCATTCATCATTGGATTTTCACATTTCAGTTTTACATACACGTATATCAACAACTGGCAAGAAGTCGCGCAGGATCGGGATAGGTGGCGTGCTCTTATTTCGGAGGCCAAGATTCTCTTTGGATCGTTGAGCCAAAATAGATAGTTAGTTAGTTATACACGTATATCTGATCAGCCATAATCCTTCTGGTATCGCTGCTATGGCTTGGGGTATGAATACCTAATTATGCGTAAGCTTTTGATACGCGGTTGGTTGCGATGGGACTCAGTGTACAGCCGCAGTGGCAGCGCGTTCAGTGCGTGACCAGAGTTTTTTAATAGCATTCACTGGCCACTCTCGTACGTTTTCACCTGTTTGTCATGAACGCGGCACCCGACACACCACACGTACCGCTCAAGCGGCTACTCATTTAGCACCTTACCTCTCCCAGCTGAGCCGTCGAGGGGCATCTGTAGTGAGCTCCTCCCCCCGCACTCCCTGCGTGAGAAACCGCGCCAGCCGTGAGCTGCTCGTGCTGGACACGGAACCGCGGGGAGTTGTTCCCGGGACCCTGAAACAAAAGACAATTTTTTTTAGCTTTTACTGAGTTTTAAGGCACTTAAAGGTTCATACGTTGAGATTGACCAACGATAACAGAGTTGGTTGTGAAATTAACTATTCAGATTGCGTAGCAAAATACTTAAAAGGTAATCACTAGTCTTCTGTAGAATATTTTTACTGCAGCAGCAAGAATTTATTTGAGGTAAAGAGCGCTCGACACGAAGCCCATTCTCACATTATTAATTAAGTTTTCAAGAGTAACTCGAGGTAATGTAGTCCTTTTTCACTCTGTGCCTCTGAATATTAATCGATCTTGCAATAGCATTTCTTTTTCCACACAAAAAATAATACAAAAATAAACCATAATAAGTATATTCCCACAGTTAATCAGCGCCGCAAACAAAGGAGTCCCGCCGAAACTCTACCCACAACGTGCTTTATCAATGAATCGCCAAGTCTTCATTAAGCCAAGTGATTAATGTAACCCGTCTTTTCTGTCGTACACTCAGCAGCAGAATAAATAAGTAAATATTATGGGACAATCTTACACACATCAACCAAGTCCCATAGTAAGCACAATAAGGCTTGTGTTGTGGGTACTAGGCGACGATAATAGATAGTTACGCTATACTTTTCTCAATAAATTATTTGTATTTTATTTGTATTTGAGATATAGATAAATACTTAAATATATAGGAAATACCCATAACTGAAGAACAAATATCCGTGATAAACACGCAAATATATACCCTGACCAGGATTCGAACCCGGGACCTCCTGCTTCATAGGCAGAGTCACTACCGACTAGGCTAGGAGGCCCTCAAAACAGAAGCAGAAGTAGCTAAGCTCTTATTCTCTAAACAATATAGTCGTGTCCAGCTCATTTTGAACACCTTACCCGCTTAGCTACTTTTGCTGCTGACTGTGCTATTTAGCCTGGGGTCCGCTTGGTTATTAGGTCCGGTTTCCTCACGATATTTTTTTTCACCGATAAATGACTAGTAAATATCAAAATAAATTATATGTAGTACATAAATTACGAAAAACTTAGTGTACGAGCCGGGGTTTGAACCCGAGACCCCCGGTTAAAATCGGACATCTTACCGCTACCAGAGATTTAACATTTTACAAAAACTATTGTTGCAAAATTCAAAAAACAGTTATTCAAAATAAGACAAATATGTATATATAAATTCAAAACATATTTTCATAATAGAGCTTTTTCATATATCAATGTTGTTTAATTCCAGGCAAACAACATCAAAAAATATTAGTCCCATCAATCAATAGACTTTTATCGTTACGCAATCCAATTTTATTTCCGCAGAGAAAAATAAAAATATATCACGAAGTCAATCGTGAATATTTTGCGTAAATCACCCTTAACTTGCAGATATTTTTAAAATGAACTCTATTACTTAAGTGATAAGAACCACGATTGTTGACTTTAGATACTTAAGGCGAGTACCTACGCGGTTAATCGTAGACACTTTGCGTAATTCGCCATTTTGCATTTCCCGCACGCCTCGTGGTCCCAGGGAGCACAGACGTGATCTTTTACTTACGAAATCGTTATGATTTAGAAGTGTACTTAGAAGCTGTTTTGAGACCTTGAAGGTAAGACACGCGCAGGTTTCCTTAAGTATATTCAAAACAAAAGGTGTTTCTAAGTGAGATTTCCCCAAGTAGATTTAAAAGGAGTTAAGACATCTGTCTTTTGTAAATTGATGTACGATATGATTGTGGTTCTTTCTCTGGTATACTTTTGACTTATTCATATTCGGTAATAAATTTCGCAATAGATAGAGCATAGAGTAACTTATAGAGTAGGGCAGCACAACCTAATAACTTTTTGAAGCTCAAGTCAATCGCGCCATCTACCCAAAAGCGATCTCATGATACCCAAAATGTAAGAAGAAATGTCACCTGCACTGCTACTCTACCTAGTAGCTACTAGTGTACTACTAGTACGCTATTCGTTACTAGATGGAGTAGCAGTGCAGGTGACATTTCCTCTTACATTTTGGGTATCTTTAGATCGCTTTTGGGCAGATGGCGCGATTGACTTGAGCTTCAAAAAGTTCTTAGGCTGTGCGGCTCTACTATATAAGTTACTCTATGCTATGGATAGAGTACCAATAATGTGCGGAAAGAAAGTTTCGTAGAATTCACGAGGTCCTATGTAAACCACAAGATTTCTTTTTGCACAATCTTTACCTCGACATCTGATATTCACAGAAAAATAATTAAATCTACTAAATAACTTTATTTTAAGTTTAACTAGACCATAATGGAATTCATCAGTGTCCTTTATAAGTTCAGTTTAGGGCGAAATTTCAGATCGCTTGGCTATTAAATAATTCATGTAATAGCTTAGACGACCACATTAATTTTCATTTCAAAGGATATTATGCATTGGTTGTTATTAAAGCCTCCTAAAATTTTCCACGACATTAACTTAAGGGCACAGATAACCTCAGCCACTAGATAGATCATAAATACAACTCGAGGTCACCACACATTAGGTGCTCCCGTACTAATTTTGTATATGCAAGAGCGCGACTGCTTGTGTATTTCAGTTAACGTTTTTGATCATTACTCATGTCAATTAAAAATATCCACAAAATTAAGTTTACAGGGGTGAACCTGGAATGTTATACTACAAATTGGTGTAGAATACTATTGAGATGTTCTTTTCGAATCGTAGAAAACGAATAAAATTGCGCTTATGTATGGTGACCTCGTGCTCCCTGTAAAAGCTTAATGATGAGCTGTCTGTGTAGTCTACCTAAGGGCAATGTTCGACGTGTTGTTTAATTTGTATTTTAGTTCTGTCTAATGGGTACTTAAACTAGCTTTTATTCGTGACTTCGCCCGTGTAGAAGTGGGTTTAGATCGACATAAATCTTCCGCGACATTTGAACTTCCACCTTAATTCTTTATAAATACATTTTACGTTAAGTTATACGTTAAAACCAGTGATTTGTTATTTGCGAGACCTACAATTTAGATAAATATTAAATTGGAAACGTAGTTTCTTTGTAACTCCGGAGACATTTTTAATAACGTGAGAGATTATTCAGATTATGTTAAAAGTTTTGATCTTTATTAAGTTGATTTGATAGGATGCCAAACATCTAGCTGGTCAAGCTACCACTAATAGACCCAGAATCAAATTTAAATCAGAAGTGTCGAGATACGTATAAAATATCAACTCCCAGGTTACATCTATACATGAGGAGCACTTCTTAAATGTTTGAAATAGAGTAACATCATAAAGAACCCACATTTATTATAATTAATACTTACGTATGATTGTCTAGTGTGTTTGTGTGTCCGTAACGATTTTCCCGTACTTTCCGCTCAATGAGTCCCTCAGTCGGTCAGTGGTTAAATAATTCAAGACACGGTCCCTGAGCGTGGGGCAAGTGAGGAGGGATAAGCGGTTTATTTTAATTTTCATCAACAAATCGCTTATCGTTTTTGTATCACACTTATAAAGGATGGCATTTTATGCTAGAGTAGTGGATGTTATACTATTATTATTTTTTTCCATTTCCACAGACTTTTTACTGAAATTATGCATTTAATTTCAAAAATATGTTATGAATGATTTAAAAATCTAATTGAGACAAAATAAAAGATTGGAATGGATACTTAACCGGGTAATTCTTATTAAATAATTAGCACAGCTTGACACAACCATGTGCGTTAAAGGTTTCTAATACAAGTAATTTAATTATGATATTTATTTATAAAATTTATATTTAAGCGCTAATTTAACATTTGGATTAGATATAAATAAAAGAGAAAAAATAAACTAAAGTACTTGTAGCGTTAACTTTTGCACCTGTTATAATAATTATTCAAAAATTACCCAATTACGTATTGAAATTGTGGACCATTTATTGCAGTACTGGGCTATAGTTGGGTGGCTTTACGGTTCCTAATCACAACACACGATTTATTGAGCTTATTGTGGGGCTTGTATGATTTAGGTAAGATTATTCCACAATGACTTTCAATTCAACTTGCGCTGTTTCTCTTGAATTACACCCTATCACCCTGGAGGACTAATATTGATTCCTATTGGAACTCACGTTGAAATTACCTGGAATCATTCGATGGAGACTCGTTCCTACCGACTTACACTGTATTAGTAGGTCATTTATTTTTTATCAACGAAGTTTCTGGGTTAGGTTAGCACGTGCGTTAGATACTTAAGCTTTTGTACAATTTATGTAGTTACGTTTAATGACTTGCATTTTTTATTGCAGCATATAAAATCAGTCAGCTGATATATAATATTATTGATTATTACAAAGACGGTGTGTGTGTGTGTTTTAATACAAAAAACAAACGTGAACTTGAACGACTCAGCAACCGTTAAGCCACTGCTCAGTTTAGCTCTCGACTTGACAAGGAGAATTATAAGAAGAGGAATAATTAGCAATAACCATATAATGTAAATAATTTTCTCCGTGCAAGTACATGTCTCTCCTTGGCCCCATGGTTGATTTGGCATTAAGTCTGCCATCAATTCATATTTTTTATTTTATTTTAGATGCCTAGTAAAGTATAAATTTTCTATCACTATTCCCACCACAATCCTATTTCAATTTGCGAAAGGATTGTACCGCTTCGTGCGATATTCAAATAATTCCCTATCATGTATGTGTGCTCCAGGCAAATATGAAGATCGAATAAGGAAATCAATTCCATTGGCACGATGCAAGAGCCTCTGGCGATGACAGGATGAGCGTTAAGATTTGGTTCACGCTACAGCAATGTAGGGATTGCATTACCAACTATGCTCGAAATATGTACCTACATACTTATGTAAACACCTTATTGATCAATTATCAAATAAACTTAAATAAACGTGTTATATAAAATAATACTGTCCGAGTAGAAAATGTCTCATTAACAAATTTCAAACATTCTTATTATTACCCGACCAAAAGGTGATACACGGGTGATTTTTCGGGAAATTATTTCCCGGCGACACATTGCCGAAATGAATGAAGCAATTAAGTAATTGAGCAATATCGAGCAGTTTATAGAAATTGCGGCACTTATTTCGGCAATTTCTTTATTCTTTATTCATTCCCACAACATACATGGCTTAAACATCAACAGAAAGCAATTTACAAGAATAAGATTAAAAGGCATGCAACTTAAATAAATAATATAACTAACACGCCAACAGGAAGCCATGTATCATGGCAGAGAATAGGCGCTGGCTCAGCATGGTGATGCGGCAAGCCACATCGCTGGTATTCTGCCTGCAATGATGTCTCGAATTGCTCCACTCAGCATTTTTGGGCAATTTCCTAGTTTCCCGAGTCGCTGCATACCTATGGGGCAATTTGAATGGTCATATGGTTTCTCATATGGAGCAATGATAGCTACTATAGTCGTTACTAGGTGGCGCTGATTTTATCTCATACATATTGGCTCGGTTTAGGTAGCTCTGAACTAGATGGCGCTAAATACTCGGAGCCTCAAAAAGTTCTTAGGCTGTGGCCGTCTACTATATATTTAATTCTATGCTTATATGAAATTTTTCTGGCTGAATCACTATTTTGACAGTTGACCCTATAGGTGATGTCAAATATTTTGAAATGCGATATTGACACGAGCCCAATTTTTTGTTACATTGTGCACTGCGATCGTTCACGTTGCCCCCACCATGCACTTCACACATAACGAATACAGTATAATATATATGTAATCCTGTATGCGAATGAGATGCACTATCAGTGATGTCAACATTGATTCATTACGTATTCCACTAGAAGTGACATCTAGAACAAATTTTGTGCTCCATGTTTGGCGGTTGTCACTGTTGTGACTGAATCAAAAAGTAGTGGGACAAAAAATTTTAGGAATGTCATTTCCTGTTACTAAATGGATATCGAAATAAAACCAAGTTGAAATTTTCGAATAAGCCAGTTGTTTAATTTTAGCTTATCTTAATACTTATATGCAGCTACAAAATCAGGTACATCACAAGCTCATGGTTATTTAGCTTAAGGTTAAATGTCACCCGTCACCCTTCACAGCATACACGTAAGCTGTCAGCCGCGTTAAATTACGACATTACAAAGTTACAAGGAACGGACGGGAAACAACGTGATATCCACAATGGATATAAATAACTTTTCACCCTACTATTTGAAAAAGGGTAATTTGTTGCCCATTTACAGGGAGCAAAAGTGACTTTTGATCCCTCTGCGATTTGTTGCCCATTTACAGGGAGCAAAAGTGACTTTTGATCCTTCTGCGTTTTTTTTACTTTTCCTTGTCTTTGCAACCGATTAAAATGAGACAACATTATATAACTTCTCCTTCTAGCAGATAGCTAGTTTAGTACCTTTGTTTTCGTTTTTCTCATAGAAGGAGTGAAAAGTAGAGTGTACTACGCGGTAGCAATATTATTTCGATTCTATATTCTATTCTAGAATCCTTCGCTTCGTTCGGGATTCAACACGCTACCCTCGCTCGACCGAAATAAGTCATTTTGCTCCCATGTAATACAATCTACTATTCCACCCCAAGCCACCAAACAGACTCCGCATCATGCAGCAATGATGATAGTTATAGCTGTAGACATCGGTTCCACGCTAATTTTTGCGAAAATTCGAAATAAGATTGCAATTCTTTTACTTTTAAAGGAATTTACAATTTACTGGAGAGTAAGGATCGGTTGCACCAAACCGTCTGTTAGCGTCAACGTCATCGTAAAAAAAACTGGTATAAAAAGTTTGTCAGTTTTCGATGGGATCACAGCTCCATCGCCATATTTAACGTTGATGAGTCCGTTAATTGTGCGTTGTGCAACCCACCCTTACTATAATATGCTATGTAACTTTACGAGTGTAGGTAATGACAGTAATTAGTGTTGTATTGAAAACCAATGCGATCAAAGTTTACTTTACAGGGGATAAATAATGGTAAATTTTTTATGCCACAGGCTGCGCGTACGAAAAAAGACGCTTTCTGGCCAAATGTAGACATAAAACGATGTACACAACACGGGAGGTAATAAAGAAAGCCCTAGTTGTGTAATGTACTATACCCGACTGCAATCTAAAAGAAGAGTATTGATTATGACAATGTAAAGGCACATTATTATGTATAATTAGATTAATTAATATAATAATACATCTTCTATATATAAATGTATCTACGTCGTAATGAACTCATCTACGCAGAGCCAAATAAGCTATTGAAATTTGGAAAGCAAACTATACTTACAATGTCTACAAGTAATAAAAGAGGATTTTGCAATCGTCTATGTGTTTGTTAGTTACATACACCAATAGTGTAAAGTACTAGACCTTGTTAGGTTATTTGCAACCACTCAGCTCTATTTATCGCGCATTAAGATTGATCCAGTTTTTCGTCGCTCGAAAACAAATTGAGAAAATGAAAAGTAAACGTCGAAATGAACAAGGCTATGAATAAATTTCAGACAACAAGCGAGCGGCGATCAACAAAGCAAAAAATCTATAATGTCATGTATTAAAGAACAATTCACTACCTATTTACTGTAACTAGGTATGTTGTTAAAACAGAATGTTTTTAGGCTAAATAACTATAAGTAGGTATTTAGTTGTGAATTCTACTAGCCTAATAAGAGGTTCACACATTTCAAATTTTAATTGCAGAACAAAAGCAAATACAAATAACGAACATAACACTCTAAAAAGATTCCTAAAATTGTTACTGAGTCAGATTTGCAGCTTTTACAGAGCTATGACAGTTATATTGACGCCATCGGGAACTCTTGTAACTCTTACAGAGGCAAGAGGTTACGATTTTTTCAACGTCATCTTTTCAACAGCGCTAGAATTTTGTGTTAAGAATAAAGACCTCAATAGAGATTTATCCTTTGAATTTATATTCTATAAACCGAATTTAAAGAGTTTGGTAAGGATAATCGAGCTTAAAACTGCCAAATTAGAGGCTTGATCTAGGTAAAGCTGGCTGTGCAACTAATTTTATTTGTATTCTTCAACCATTTGTATTATATTATATATCTTTGTGTTTTATTTCAGTGCTCCAGATTAAAGCAGCAAAAACCTTTACACAATGACAAAACGGCGACTAAAAGTAGTAAAGTACTTTTAGTCGCTAAACTTTGCGCGTACTTTTTTAAAAGGTCGCCGCGTGAAGGTGATAACTAGAGTTCCTTTAAAAAGATATTAAGCACCTTGTAATATAATAAGACCTAGGCCCTTTCTTTTTAGAACCGAGAACAGCTGTTGTTTAGTTATTGCGCAATCATGGGCAAAGTTATCATATTAGGCGCTCATCTTTAACATGCCATAAATAACACAGATTACTAAATAGCAGGCTATCCTGCTATTAACACAGGAATATATGGATTACAATTTTGAAAGCAATAATACCATAGTTATTACAAGGTTACAGACGTCTGGCAGTCGGAAGCGCTCGTAATTTGGCCTGTGTTTTTTTAAATTACCGCAATAATACACAATAATATTGGTTCTCAACCTATCGCATTTTAAAATCAACAAAGTACCTATACATTTTCAAGTAGGTAATAAAAATTTACATGCATCACTACATAGTATAAAACAAAGTCGCTTCCCGCTGTCTGTCTGTATGTATGCTTAGATCTTTAAAACTACGCAACGGATTTTGATGCGGTTTTTTTTAATAGATAGAGTGATTCAAGAGGAAGGTTTATGTGTATAATTGCACCCATGCGAAGCCAGGGTGGGTCGCTAGTATCACGAATATGCATGTAAGTACCACAATTAATAATTTTAAACAAAAAAAGAACCGACTTCATTTAGGATCCTCTATATATTCCAAGAGGAAGAGGCCGAGTTGCTGTAAAAAATAAAATAGTGAAATCACTATAGGTCGCCTAAGAGTTCCCTCGATTTCTCCAGGATACCATCATTAAATCTGGACCTGGTGACAATGGGACCAACTGTGACAAAAATCAAAAATAATAATTTCAAACAAAAATAATTTTCCAAATCGGTTCAGCCATCAGCCAATAATCCGTGAAAAAACAATTGCAAAAAAAACAAAGATCCTGACGAATTCAAAACCTCCTTATTCGAAATCTTGAAGTCGGTTGAAAAGGCATAAAGATAACATACAACTTCTCCATAAATGATTGTAAAAAAGCAATTTGCTTGAAGCAGGAGCGCATTATCTTGTGTAAACTTGGTGTAAATGGCCTCAAGTTGCCTCGTACTCAATTTATCGTACAAATCGCTTTAACTTAACGGTGGCTTTAATGTGGCACTAAACTCAGCTTGTATTATGTTCAAGTACATAACGGATCACTTCATATAAACATTTCCATACAAGGTTTAGTTTTTATTTTCCTTGTATACCTTGTGCAATCTAAGAAGCGGTTTTTGACACCTGTAGTACCTATTGTTCAAAATCTGATATTTAGGTAAGTATACATATTTGATATGTCTGAGACGTATAAGTTTAGAGTGCTCACTCTATATGTATAATTGTATATGCTAACAGTAACGACCTATTTAAACTTCGCGATTTTTGCAAAGTAATAAACATGTACCCAATAATATTATATGAAGGTATAGTTATATATCGTATTATACACCATTTAGGCAAGCATTAAATAACTGGGCTTTAAAGTTTAAAATTTGAAGTACTTATATATTTTTTCGTTATGATACGTCTTTGAGATAACTATAGCAATGCAGTGCAGCTCACGCTCGTCTGTAGAAAAATAAAATAAGTTATAACTTTATGAGACTATATTAAAGACAAAAAAGTGTGTCCATATGACAAACTTCCTCGACATAACCATGAATTCCATCCCTCAGCGATGTTTATTGTTTAATGCTGTGTTTTATATTTTTTTAACGGTGCGGTGTCGCGCGGTAGTTATTAACTTCATATAAAATAAACCACCTTAAGGATATTATAGATATCTTGATTATCGACTACTGCGGTGGAACTTTGGTAATAAAGAGTAATTACCATTATTTAAATATCGAGCACAAGTCAACTTTCAAACTCATTTTTAGTAATGTACCTAACACTACTATTTATTACTCGAATAGTGAGATACAAAGTTTACTTACCACACGGAGAATTATTTTACTAGAAACAAGTAAAAAATAGCAATTCCCAGGACAAGTAAACGTTTACTAAAAACAAGGAAACGTTTATTAAACACAAGTATAAGTTTACTAAAAACAAGTAAACGTTTACTAAAAACAAGTAAACGTTTACTAAAAACAAGTAAACTTTTACTTGTTTTTAGTAAACGTTTACTTGTCCTGGGAATAACAATTTTTTACTTGTTTCTAGTAAAAAAAAATCTCCGTGAATGCAACTGTAAATATATAGGTTCGTTTGTATACAAGTTCATAGTTTTCCAACTTTAACTTTTTGTCAAATTTTTTGTACGTTACCTTAGCAGTTCACATTTCGGTTTAGATTACGAAAAAACGCTCATATTTGCCGCTCAGGTGAATGGCTAGTGTAGCCATAAAAATACGGCTTTTCGTGAACAAAAGATTTCCCTCGTCATGATTGTTCCTTAAGACCCAAGGATGGATTTGAGAAGTGGAGCCATCAAGATTTTTTATGTTAATTTTTAGGAGGGGAGCCTCCTCAACTTTATCTTAAAAAATTACATCAAAAAATCTTGGTGGCTCCACTTCTCAAATCCATCCTTGGGTCCTAAGGAACAACCATGACGAGGGAAATCTTTTATTCACGAAAAGCCGTTTTGACTTTTTTATGTCGTGTGCAAGCGCAACTATACGTTTGTTTTGTCTCGCCGCCGACAGCGTCAAGCGTCAAAGGTCGAAGTGTTCTTGTCGTGAAATAAGCATTAGCGCGTTAAGTAATCAACATGTCAAAAACACTCGCACTTTATAAAATTTAATTTACCATCAAAAGGCGTCACCTGCCGGACGGCCGAGTAAATCAGCTCGCTGAGGTGCGAATGGATTTATAAATTGGGGCCAACTTTTTAAAATCATTTCACGGGACTTTGGGCCCGGATTCAATGAGCGTTTTTAACGACTTCCAAGAGTTGAGGGTTATTCACACTAATTTTAACCAACCTCGAATATTAATTCAGCATTTGAATTCTAATTTCGATTTTGCACTTAAACGTAGGTACCATAAATACTAACAACTTTTTTCAAAGGGAGAAACCATATTTGTTTGATAGTGAAGCTCGCTTTAGTGGCTCTCAACCTCAGATCTGTATATAATTCCTATTCCTATTTCATTGCTCTCAACACATGTGTCATTTGACGATTGACAAATGTTAAATAGTATATGCTGAGCTCACGAAGGTTTACCACGCTAAGGACAAAAATCGCTTTTAATACATATGTACTTATATTTAGCGTAAGTATTGTTTTTATTATAAAATGACTGGCGATTGACCGTTGTCTCACTTGATGAAATGCGTGGCTTACTGATTCAGATCGTGTGTGTTAAATTTGTGCTCGTCTGTCGTGTGCTTACGCTAACCAAACTTAAGTGTATAACTGAATAATTATTTTGGTAACAATACACTTAAGTTTCCATTCCTGCAGCCTGCATTCACTACATAGTAATATGTTGTGAATTCAGGCTGTTCTGCTTGATCAAGTTTGAAATTAGGAAGTCCGGCACCGCCACAGTGTTACGTACAGAGGTTAGTTAACTTACATAGTATACGAGTTGAAGTACCGGCTGCTGATTCCCACAAAATTAGCCTCTGGGGCAGGATGATTATTGAATATCAACATGTATGTAAATGTAAATAATTATGAAATAATTAGAACCGACTTCACTTAGGCTCCGCTTTTCTAAGAGACATGTCCAAGTTGCTGTAAAAACATTGAAATCACTATAGGTGTGCCTATAATAGTTGAAGAGTTCCCTCTATTTCTCCAGGATCCCATCATCAGGTCCGACCTGGTGAAAATGGGACCAACTGTGAAGTATAATACTCTTTCAAACAAAAAAATAATAATTTTTCAAACAGGTTCAGCCGTCTTGGAATAATCGGTGAATATACCTGCATAAAAAAATTGCAATAAACAAAGATCCCGACGAATTGAGAACCTCCTTCGAAATCTTGAAGTCGGTTGATAACCCGACGATTGATCTTATATTAGTCTCACTTGATGGAATGTGTAACTCACTGATTCAGATTGTGTTTATTATTAAGTAGGTATGTAGCTTATATAATGCTTTATATTATATAGTAATAAATTATTCTTAACTTACATGCAGTTACAAAGCTATTCTTGCGCCGTAAAAAATGCCAATACTCATAAACTGCCACATTGTGTATAAAATATTCGGACGAAGTCATGAAAGTGGGACAAAGTAAAGTTAGCTTCAGTATCCACGGTATCATAAATAATTGAGCAGCAGTCTCAGATTTTATTTTTGGTGGGTTTAAAATATGAAATGCGTCAAATACCATGCAGGATAAATAATTTTCTCAAACACTACTCCGAAATGTACGCGTTAATGACACGAAATGAAGACATGAAGTTGCTCATTTATGGCTCCTTACATTACTTCTTGACCTAGGCCAAGAAGCATACTTCATACTTCACTGTAAGCATAGGTACTTGCGACATTAAAATTAAAAAAGAAAAAACAAAATGTATAGTAGGTACTATATTTATAAGCGGTTAAACACAATCAGCTGTTAAAAAACAAAGTAAAATTCCAAGACCAATAGCTAGGGATACACGCACAGATGTGTCCGCCGGATTTGTCCGACGGATATGCCCGGCGGATACATCCGCCCGTGTATGGCGCGAATTGGACAACGGACAGACAGCGGACAGACGTCTGGCGGACACATCCGTGTCCAATTCGCGCCATACACGTACGGATCTGTCCGCCGGGCATATCCGTCGGACAAATCCGGCGGACACATCTGTGCGTGTATCCCTAGCTAATAGCATCAGCGCTCATATCAAGCCAGCTTAACGAGTAAACACGGCTAGATGCGTCACGGCGGTAGATTAAGATTCTATTAGATGCGGTGGAGCCCCTAAGTAGCTGGGGATGAGCTATTCCGGGAGATAGCGTACTGCCTGTGCATTCCCATTAGTCGTGAGTATATACAGCCTTGGCCAGAAGTGTTGAGCATAGGTGTTTTTTGTTTACAATTTTGATGTTAAGCATTATTTCCCTATCCTAACAATGTACGGTAACGGTAAATGTTATATTTTATTTATAAATATAGCAAAATTCACTTAATAACACTTTCAAGGTACTTAAAAAATATGAAAACAGAAGGTACCAAAAATGTAAATTTAAGTCGGTGCGACATATTGCAAATATTCTATGCAGTTACTACTAACTTCAACAAAACATGCCTATTAGTTTAAATTAATTGACAAAATAACTTAAACAAAGATGGAAACGATGGACTAAACTTTCCAGTTTTGTATGGAAATCGCATTGGTGTTCAACACTTCTGGCCAAGGCTGTATAGGGGTGAGTAGGACGACTGGGTCGACGGGAGTACAGTAGGTTCCGAATTGTCGTAAGAAACGAGTCGAATTTAAACGGTTTAAACTAGAGTGGAGAAACTTAACATGCGACATTATTTATGGCAAAAATTCCACCATTTTTTTCATTTTAATTTATATAAGTAAGAAGGTAGGTACCCATTCCAAAACTGAGACGAATCGAATGAAACGTCACTCGTTGAAATTGACACTAACCCGCTTTAGTACATTACGTACCTAGGGCGGTAAATTAAAGAAGGGCTTAGATCGCGGGCATTTGTGGCCCGAACCGAAGGTTTTTTATTTCGCCCGTGGTGTGTACACAAATTTACGTCTTCTCCTGGGTGTGAAGTGAGATTTGCTGCTGCGTCCGTGGGCGGCTAATCTCACTTACCGCCCAGAGTGACGTAAATTCATAAACATATTTCAAACATCATGTAACTAAATCATCTTATCTGTCACTTTGACAGTTGTGTTTGTTAGAAACAGACAAATCATACCTAATTTAACTAAATGAAGACTGAAACAAGTTTATGAATAAGCGCGTAACAGTATAACAACAATATCGGTGGCTATATAACAACGTTATGTTTGAGATAAATTGTGTCTTTAATGTAATCCGTGCGGAAAGAAAAAAATATAAATTACAATTGGGCCTATTTAATAAAGCTACAAGTGACAATTTACAAGCGGAAGTCTCTTTCTAACTTCTTTTTTATTAGAAAGAGACTACCGCTTGTATGTTGTCAATTGTAGTTTTATTAAATAGGCCACAGAACGATTAGTAAATATATTTTTGTAACCGATCTTGTAAGGAAAACTATTCTATTTTTACGTTAATTATATCTTGAATTCAATAAAGTATTCAAACATTAATAAGCACATTGGTTTAGTTATTTATACTATGTGAACAATTATCCCAGAATGAACTAGATTTTCACGTTCAGATTACAGTATTTTGGTATCATGGATGAGACATTTTTCTCCGTGTGTCACCTGGAACGTGTCTTAACGTGGTTTAAAGTTAAAATACGGCCCAGGCGTATTCAGGTGAGCCTTGACAAGATGCATATCTTTTCGGTTTCGCGCCCGACAATGGCCGCTAAAAATAGTTGCTCCAATTCGTAGCCGCCGTAGCGGGGCTACGCCGTAGAGGCTCTACGAGTGCAGTCATTCGTAGAGGAATATTTATAAAATGGCATAGATTGGTTTAGCCAATCCTCTTAGGGGATTCGAAAAACTCAATAGTTGGGGAATATTTTGTTTAATATTATAGTCGGACTCGCGCACGAAGTGTCCCATACCATTATCTATAAAAACGGAAAAAAATAATGTCTCTTGTATGGGAGCCCCTTAAGGGGATCCTATGCCCCAATGACCTTCGATCTGAATCCCTTAGTCTTCTAATGTTTTTTGAAGATATCATATTAATAGCGACGGCTTTAAGCAATATCGTATCCAATATTTACTTCAAAGTTCAATGTCTTCGAGATATTAGGGATCATAGTTGAAAAATGTTAGGCCCAAAAACATGTTTTATGGCCATACATTTTCTGTTAATTAGTTTAAAATTAAAACCGTAGACACATTTTTAAATATGTCAAAGACGAACGCAAATATGTAGATTTTGTATATGATCTTTCACAACAAAGGAGATACAAAAATAGAGTTTTTTTAGACAATGTTTTAAAAAAACATATAAAAATAAGTATACTTTTCATTCAAAATCCGGTAGACAAAAATGGAGATAAAAGATTGAATTACCGATAGCCGCTTGTCTTATAATTCTATCAGTAATGGAAAAATAGGAGATGCAATTCAAAACTTGTCAAAAATCGATGAAAATCTCAGGTAGCCCCTTAAATATTTATTTTATTTTAGTATTTAGTATTTGTTGTTATAACAGCAACAGAAATACATCATGTGTACTTAATAATTTGAAATATCTTACTGCCACGGTTCATGAAATACAGCCTGGTGACAGACGGACAGACATACATACAGTCCCGTTTTTACCCTTTTGGGTACCTACAGAACCCTAAAAACGATGCAAGAACACACAGATACTTCTTTGCAAGTTGCATATCATCTGATCAGAAATTTCTTTAGATTGTTAAAATTTAAATACGTAAATCAACACCACTGTGTTGATATTGCATGTGATATTGATATCGTTACCAACATCTTTGGGCAAACACACAATTTTAATTTAGCTAAAACTGCGCATTGCCTACAAAAAGTCATAGTTGCTTAAATACTCCTTACCCAATGAAATAGGAGCGTTAAATTAGGTGTAATAAAACCAGTTCGTTCAATTTTGGCCTTTACGTGCTAGGATATAAGATAAGGTTCTATAGAACATCGTTAGTAGCCATGCATCAAGACTTATCCATCAACTTGGACTCAACACGCCCCCTGCTTCGCAACTAGACAGTTCTTCATTAACAATTCCGTAACAAAAAACCTCAGCCGATATATAATATACTGAACTTTGATCCTAATTGCTAGGAGGATGCATTCTAGAATACCTTACATTACTAGAGAGCTTGTGTCATTTTGGTTTTGAATAAAACTGTGGCTAACTATGGCTTTGAAAATATTGTGAGAGAAAGTTAAATATTCCGTAGTGTTATTTACCCAGTAGTGTTTTTTTCTTCAAGTAAATCCTAATTTATCTTGTTTCTTACAACTACTTCCAGTGTTACAATAGTATTTTTTGCAACCGTTACATAATAAGGGTTCTTAAGATTCGAGGGTCGAAGTTACAAAATGAGGCGAAGCCGAATTTTGTAAAACAGACCCGAGAATTTTAAGACCTAATTATGTACCGTTGCACACAATAGTTTTTCTACGTGTGCTTAAGCAAGCCGGTAAGAATTGAGTTCTTGGAATGCCGTGCACAACCTGCTGCTTCTATATAATGGAGTAACTTTGATCTCTCGGTGGATTGTGCCGGCGGCGCCCGCCCGACACGCGGGGCGCGCAGCGCAGGGCCCGGCAACAGTGTCACAATATTGTATGGAAATCCTTTCTGTCATTGTTATGGATGCTACAATATGCGACCATAAAAGCTCTATCGAAAAGTATGCGCTGGTAGTTCCGCCAAAATAATCTCAATTCACGTATTACAGTCGCCGAGTATAAAAACTATATAATTCAATGTTACCTTAGCACGGTCCCATGCTCGCGATCGTCGCTCGCAATGCTCGCGCGCGGCGAGCTCCCGAGCCGGCTGCTCGCGCTCTTGCGACGCAACTCGTGCGCATCCTCGTCCTTGCTCGTGAACGAGATGCGCGGCGTCTGCGCGCGCAGACCACACACCTTGTGGGTTGAGACGCCGCGGCATAGCATCTGACTTTGAGTTAGGTCTGGAACAAAATACAAACCATTAGAGCGAAATGCTAAATGTAAGTTCATGTTATTTATTTATTTGACCATTTGACCGCCAAGCATCGGACGTAAAATGTATGTCCTCAGCGTGAGCCAGCGCGAGCGTGCAAGGCAAGCCGGTTATATTTTGGCCGTGATATCACGTGCTTGCGCTGAGGGCACGACTTTCCGTGCGCGTAATTTGACGCCTTTGGCGGCCAAAGGTTTAAAAATAGTAACTAATATTAAAAGCGACGAGGGAGCGACGATATATTTTTTATAAAGGTACCTATTTTTTCACATAAATACATAGGTACAAAAAGGTACAAACCTACATATAAATTACCCATCGACATTAAATTACAACATACAACGCAATTGAAGCCGTATGAAACTCAATCTTGCAGAAATATCCTACTAAGAGTATCACGTAAACCAATAATATAAAAAATGTATTACTCGTAAAGCCTTCTACCATCCTTCTTATATCATATGATCGAATTACGCTCCAGTAAAATAAAACATCCCATGTAAACCATTATGTAAACAACGAAAACAAAGGTTAGCCTTCTTACGATATATGTCGTGTACTTTTACGACAAATTGTTATTGAAATGAGCCCTTTATAGTTTTGTACCTGAGCGTTCAAGCGAAATAAAACTTTTCCCAATAACTTTATTGTATCTTCATGACGAAACAGTTAAGGCAATAAAATCTTTATTGCCTATTGATGGAACTAGAACAGTACTACTTCAAACGCAAAAAGGCATAACATCATTAGATTTTTCGTCTTACACGACCTTTTTCCGACACATACTCAAGTACTATGAAAATGGTTCACTTTGTATAACGGTTTATATACAAGGAAACCTATTTTTACTGCGTTTGAGTGTATAAGGGTATACGATAGCAATATAAAATTCCTTGACTCTTTTTGCCCCGACATTGAGCAAATATTTGGCAAGAACAACGCTAAGGTACTGGCCCCACCGCGAGCTAGTAAGCTATGAGCTGTCGGCTATAAACACGAACAATAGATAAGCACTCCCGTGGGGGGTTGGAGGGTAGCAGGTACGTTCAGGTATGCGACGCTGGACTACTGGCCTGCACCTCAAGCCCAGTATACACGTCCCCGTCTTTCTCTGGTCTGCCGTCGCGGACCAGGAAGGAACCCACCCAGGGTTTCTCTGTTGGGTGGGTCGTACCCCCTGGACAATGCTTAGTGGTTGACAACGGGCGTCGCAGTTTTCACCAACATACCTCGGACCACTAGCAGCCAAGTATACGGGCCCTCACCCGGACGGGGACACGCCATGGTTCGCCATGAGACGTGAGCACTCCCACCCGCCAGGTGGCTTCCCTTACCCAACCTAGCACTCCCACCAACCTCCCATGATCCAAAAATGTCACTTCCCGTCTAACCATCCTTTCTTTTCACCTCCCGTGCTACCTCCCTAATCCCGAAGGTTCTTAGTCCAGCAATACCAGCCGCCTCTCCACACATGGATACATCCTAGACGGATCGACTGCTGACCCCGACGAAGTTCATCCAGCTATCCGGTAGAGGATCTCCTCTGCGGGATGAAGGAAATCTTCGTCTCGGGGGCGGCCGTCGAGCCAGCTAGGATGTATCCATTAGGAGAGGCTCGGAGGTATTGCTGAAATAAGCGACCGATATCCACTCCAACTCCCAAGTATCCTTTCCCCTAATGTCGTAACCCGCGAGGACCTAAAAACCCGAACGGGGTACGACCCAATATGGAGCATTCTGAACAACATAGCTAGCAATATGGTTTCGATCATCTCGCTAGCTATGTATTTTTCAGATCTCCCGGTTCCGCTGAAGGTGTAGGTGACCTCAGCGGACTACACTCACCTACCTGCGCTAGTCCTGCGCAGTTGAACGCCGTGAGCGGGGATGCAGGAGTCCTGGGAGCGACGAACCACAGGGGGTCGGGGTTAGTTACCCCCTCTGGAGGTGCGTTCCTTCGGTCCGAATTTCCGGCAAAACGGTAGCCCTGCAACTGAGCCACTGCAGGGTAATGGACACGCGTCCTGTACGGTCGAGGTGGTACGGTCCGCAGGCAAGGTGTGGGGAGGGGCGTCCTCCGGGAGGATGCCTGGGGCTCGGCCATGCTGACGGGGCAAGGGCGTGTGGAACCACTAGGAGGAATAGGATCGTTTCTCCTAGCCATACGTCTGCAGCTCCCGATGTCGCGCATGAGTCCCAACTCTCTGCACCTATACCTCTTGGGTATTCCTGGTGTCCTGAGGACATCTTCAAAGGTGCGGGCTCCACGGTGGGTGGGAAGCTCGAGAGGTGAAGATAAAACAACAAAAGTAATGGACACTTTAAGATCCCAAACCCCGGCGGAGGGTACGGCAACTGCTGGACCCTCAACACCAACTACACCGAGGGTAGAAGCCCAAAGGCTCCCCTCAACGACGCGCGCCTTCAAGGGTTTAGCGACCCAACCCAAGGCTGTGCCGTCTTATACGACGAAGAAGTCCGCGTGGAGCAGGAAGGCCGCTGGGAAACCAGTAGCCCAAAAGCCGAACGCGTCGACGTCGCCGGCCAACCAGGTACAGGCTCAATGCCGGACCCAGTTGGCAACCCCGACCGTTCCGGAGGTGGGAACTCCCATCATACCGGAGCAGGCTGAGGAGGCGCTTCGTCTGCACGGCGATTACCAGTCGGACCCTAGTTTGGCTGGCTGGGATATTGCCATACCACGGAAGAAGAGGGGGAAGGAAGCGAGGCGCGACAAAGCCGCCCCACCGCCCCCCTCTGCTTCCTCTTGTGCTCCTTCGAACAAGGAGCACAAGAAAAACAAGAAGCAGCGCCGCAGAGAGAAAGAGAGGAGACTGGCTGCTCTAAACAACGCAGCCCCGGCTGCGACCTCTCAGCAGCAGCAGCGGCAGCAGCAACAACCGCAGCAGCCGCCGCAGCAGCAACGGCAGCAGCAGTCGCAGCAGCGGCAGCAGCAGACGCAGCAGCCTCAGCAGCGGCAGCAGCAGACGCAGCAGCCGCAGCAACGGCAGCAGCAAACGCAGCAGCCGCAGCAGCGACAGCTGCAGACGCAGCAGCCGCGGCAACGGCAGCAGCAAAAGCAGCAGCCGCAGCAGCGACAGCTGCAGCCACAGGGTGCAGCCCCCAAACGGGCCCGCCACAGACGCCGCCCACCCCCTAGAGGGGAGGCGGCATCCACACTCCCTGGTGGAAGTACCCAGGGAGCCCGGCCCTCCGCCAAACGTGCACGTCCCGAGGAGAAAATCTCTCCAAGGGGCGAGCAGAAGAGGCAGAGAACTGGGCCACCTGGGGAAAACACCCAGATTGACTATGCGGGCGCGGTCAAGGCGAACCTGATGGTGGGAGTAACTTCTGCCACCACGGAACACCTCAGCCCGCAACAATCTGAGGAGGTACAGCACCGGATTGAGCAACTCCTCATTGAGGAGGCGCTCAAGCCTGGCAGTAGCCAAGCTGAGGAGTTGGCGTTTCGGGGGAGGCCCGTTTTTACAAATGGCTCCCTGAGGCTCTGGTGCGAGAACCAGCACACCCTCAGCTGGTTGCAGCGCAGCGTGGCAACCATCACCCTCTCAACAGGTGGGAGGCTGGTGGTAAAAAGCCAGAGCGAGCTGCCAAGGCGAGTCCGCTGCGGCATCTTGCTCCCCGGGGTCCACACGGACCACAGGAGAGTAGCGCACATGCTGCGCTTTCAAAACAAGTGGGCAGCCGTCGACAGGTGGCTCCTGCATAAAATGGACAGGCAGGCGGCTGACACTTTTGTCATCGTCAGCGTCCCGGAGACGTTGGTGCAACCCCTGGTCGACCACGGACGCCGGCTCAGCTTCATGCTGGGCACGGTGTACGTGAAGTTCCAGGAGGGGCGCGGCAGGTTTGGGGAAAACCCACCAGCCGCAAGCGTCTCCGAGAATACGCAGGATGGAAATCCTCCCCTTCCGATGGACACTGCAGAAGGGGCACAGGTGGCCGATGACTTGGGCGCGGCTCCTGAGCCCCAGGCTCCAGCGCAGAACACCCCCGCCTCCGAGATGGACGAAGAAGACCTTCTTCTCAGTGACCACTTGGAAAGCGGGGGGGAATGCGCGGAGGAGCTAGGCAGACTGACCATCGAAAGGGAGGGGAACAGTGAGGCCGACAACATGTCGGTCGGGGACCCTAACTCCGATGGCGGTGTCCCCTTCACTGAGTAGCCACATCCTCCAGGCTAACCTCCACCACAGCATGACCGCAACGGCTCAGACCCGGAAGTGGTTGGAGGTACACAACACGGCCATCATCCTGATCCAGGAGCCGTGGGTCAGGGGAGGCGTTGTCTGCGGACTCCGCAACATGGGAGGTAAGTTAACAGTATATGCGGGGCCTGAAAACCCTCGCACGTGCATTTACACTACCAACAACATACAGATACAGCCTCTAACGGGTTTCTGTTCCAGAGACCTTTGCGCCATAAAGGTGCAGAGGGCACTGGACGCCAGCCTAGCGGAGGTGGTCATGGCATCAGCATACATGCCCGAGGCGGACGAACCACCACCGCATGACCTAACCAGGCTGGTCAGACACTGCGAAGAGGCAGGGCTGGAGCTCATCGTGGGCGCTGACTCCAACGCGCACCACGCCCTCTGGGGCATGCCCACAGGAAACGAGAGAGGTAACAAACTTGTTGAGTACCTTTTCACAACAAACCTAAACATAATTAACACAGGTTCTGAACCAACATTCGTCAACCGGCGAAGTAAAACGATCATTGATTTGACCCTAGCAACAGGAGGGATATCGGAGCACATCTCAAACTGGCATGTAGGTATCTAAGGAACTGTCATGCTCGGATCATAGATGGATACGCTTCGACCTTCAGGTAGGCAGATACTCGGAGCCACCGAGGCGGAATCCAAGGAAAACAGACCGAGCCCAGTACGCTTTACGCATTGGCCAGGCCTTGCAACAGGCAAGGATTCCACCCAGGATCATGGGCACCGATGAGATTGAAAAACAGGTAGGTTTCCTCACCGATACGATGCTGAGATGCTACCAACAGACATGTCCCCTATCCGCCCCGACAACAGGCCGTAATAACAGAAACAACTGGTGGGGGCCTGAGTTGGAGAGACTCAGGCGCGAGATGAGGCGGCAACTAAACAGAGCAATGAACACAGGAGCGGACCAGGACTGGGATAACTATAAGACCACCAAGTCCAGGTACAAAAAACGACTACGGTACAGGAGCACCAACTTGTGGAGGAACTTCTGTACCAACATAGAGTCAACAGCGCAGGCCAACAGGGTAAGGAAAGTTCTCTCCAACAACTCAGCCGTATCCCTGGGGTCCATACGGAAACCAGACGACTCACTCACCACCTCACCGGAGGAGGCCGAATGTGCTCTGGTACAGACACACTTCCCAGGCTGTGAGATATCTAGCCCAGCTGGGTGGCCGCCCGAAGCAGTCAATCCAACAGAAGAGGAATGGCAGCTGGCCAATAAGGTAATCAGCCCACCAAGAACACAATGGGCAATCAACAGCTTTGACTCATTCAAATCACCAGGACCGGATGGAGTGTTCCCAGCCCTACTGAAATGGGGCGGGGAGATACTCACTCAGGGGCTAACCTCCGTCCTGGATGCCTGTCTGGCGCATAAATATGTACCGAGACGATGGAGAGATGTCAAAGTGATCTTCATACCAAAACCAGGTAAAAGTGATTACACGGACCCCAAATCCTTCAGGCCAATAAGTCTAACCTCCTTCCTACTTAAGACGCTGGAGAGGTTATGTGAAAGACACCTGAGGGAAACGGTACTAACCCAGGTACCTCTGCATCCGAACCAACATGCCTACAGCCCAGGTAAGTCTACAGACTCAGCACTTCATGCGGTTACGACCAAAATTGAAGTAGCAATCAAGAACAAGACTATGTGCCTAGGCACCTTCATAGACATAGAGGGAGCCTTCGACAAGACTAAATTCACAAGTATAACTGCAGCACTGGTAAGACACGGAGTGGACGCAGTTATAATCGAATGGATAAACAAGATGCTGAGCCAGAGGATCATCAGACTCGGCACAGACAAAACCAAACAAGCGTTAGTAGCTAAAGGCTGCCCCCAGGGGGGCGTCCTATCGCCACTGTTATGGAATCTGGTGGTAAACGACTTGATCACCAACCTGAATAACAATCACTACTACACAATCGGTTACGCTGATGACATAGTGATACTGACAAGCGGTATGCATGCAGGTACAGTATGCGACGTCACACGCTCGGCACTCGCGATAGTGGAACACTGGTGCCGCGACAACGAACTATCGGTCAACCCAAGGAAGACCGAAATGGTAATGTTCACCAACAAACGGGCTTTGGGAAACTACCGCCTCCCAAAACTGTTCAACACTGAGCTCCAACTGTCATCTGAGGTAAAGTATCTAGGGGTAATACTCGACTGCAGATTGAACTGGAGCACTCATCTAAACAACAAAATCGAAAAAGCAACGGTCGCCTTCTGGCAATGTCGTAGAATGGTAGGTAAGACTTGGGGACTGAACCCCAAGATCACTCTATGGCTTTACCAGGCAGTAATTCGACCTATTATATGCTACGGCGCGATAGTATGGTGGCCACGCACCAAGCTATCTACGGTCGAAGCCAAACTACAACGACTACAGAGATTGGCCTGCATGGCAACTACGGGCTGCATGAGGACAACACCGACTGCAGCCCTGGAAGCTATACTGGGCCTTCCGCCGCTGCATCTTTTCGTCAAACAAGAGGCCATGGCTGCGGCGGTCCGGCTAAAGAAGCTGAATCTCTGGAAGACGCCTAGGACACCGCATACCGAAATCCTCTATGAGGCCGTAAGTAAGGAACCGCTCCTAGAGGCGGCAATTGACGCGATACCTAGGCAATTCGTCTTCGACAAGAAGTACAAGATCCAGCTGTACGAGGATCCATATGAAGGCCTCAACCCCAGGGAGCTGAGGATCTTCACAGACGGATCGAAAACAAGGTCAGGTACTGGCTCGGGAGTTTTCTCTGAGGACCTAAACATACACATCTCAACACCATTAGGAGCCCACAATACGGTCTTCCAGGCAGAGTGTATGGGCATAATAATGGCCGCTCACGCAATCGCCTCTAGGAAGGTAACGGATTACCCCATCCGTATACTCTCCGACAGTCGATCGGTTGTACAAGCCCTGCAGAGTCACAAAATAACCTCAGGTCTCATATACGAATGCCACAAAATCCTAACAGGTATGTACCACCAATAGTATAACCCTGCAGTGGATCAAAGGGCACAGCAACTCACGTGGCAACGACGCAGCTGACGCTCTGGCAAGAGGCGGCTCAGAGACGAAAGTGGTAGGTCCCGAACCCATAATACCTCTACCTGCTGCATGGCTGCGGAGAACACTACGTCACAACACCAAGGTAGAACACCAACAATTTTGGACTAACCTAGGTACATGCAGGCAAGCCAAGGAGGCCCTCCCGACAATCAACCCCGGATTGTCTCGGAAGCTCAAACAGCTCAAGAGGCCGCAGCTCAGGCTAATAACCGGAGCACTAACTGGTCATGCCCTTCTAAACAAACATCTTTTCACTTTAGGTGTCACTGACAGTCCCCTCTGCAGGGCCTGCATGGAAGAGGACGAAACAGCCGCCCACGTCATCATCACATGTCCGGGGGTGGCAGATTACCGGGCGAAACATCTTGGTTCGCCAAGGGCACTCCTGGAAGTCGTCGGCAACATAAAGGGTCTGCTAGGCTTCCTGGAGGAACTGGGATGGCACGAATGAGGCCACCCGGCACGCAAAATAGGCGCAATATATGGACGTCGAGTTGCGGAAAACAGCCCGCGTTAACCTTAACCTTAACCTTAAGCACTCCCGTGTAAATAAAAGAGACACGGCGATATTTATAGCTCACCGCTGGGCGAGTAACTATAAATATCGCCGTGTCTCTTTTATTGACACGGGAGTGCTTATCTATTGTTCGTGTTTATAGCCGATAGCTCATAGCTTACTAGCTCGCGGTGGGACCAGTGCCTAAATAGAGGAAGGCGTCAGCTGCCTAATAACGGCCTTTAGGAATGGTAGTTCCCTAAAAAAGTGCCCCAGGAAGTAACGAGGGCGAGGAGCCAGGCTGTGTGATATAGCGTATGTTGGTATAGGCTGGGAGTGGGGGGTAACTTGTTGTAGATCGTCTTGATTTTGATTAGCTGCACAGAGGCTGTTCCTTCAATGGTTATCGGTCTATCTAGTTGGTTACAGATTTCTATTACTAGAGTTTTCACTAACTAAATAGGAATAGATAGCAATATTTTAATTATTCGAGTATATAATTCGAAAGCCTATTAAATAGTCATTAGATTTTAATGTATTGAAAAGAAAATTAATATCGCAGTATTTCAGAATTCGTTATAACACTCTAAAAAAGGCTATAAAAACGTCATAATTAAGCTCATGTTGATTTTAAAGCCTACTTATTTTTGGTCATGTTTAAGACGCACAAATCACGATTAGATTTATTCACTATTTACTTAATGACACTTTCGTCTTGAAAAATGACAATGAACCCTGTTGTCTAAGATATATAAAATATGTATGTGATAATATCATTCTAAATACAAGGTGTAACAAAAATGCTGATGATACTTTTAAGGGAATGATTGGTATGGTATTCTAATTATGAAAAAGTAAGAAAAAAATTTTTGCGCAAAAAAAAAATTGGTTCAGTATAGAGGGTCAGCCGGCTGGAATCACTTTTCCCATAGAAAAAAAAATCGCGTCCAAACATTTTCTCTCCAAATTTTTCTTAGTCATAATGCCCTTAAACGGATCACCAGTATTTTTGCTACACCCTGTATGATTTCAAATAAAAGGTGTGTACAGTCAGCGTCAGAGATACGTGACCCCCCTAGGTGTAAAACTGGAACTCTCGTTCGACACGAGAATCGGCATTTACCACACTGTCATTTAATTCTTTCAAAAATGAAATATCTCAAATCTGCTTGTCAGCTAAGCTGGGATCGATCCTGGGGCCTCGGCTCACACTCATTCGCTTCACTGATACATTAGTCCGGCTTTTTTCCGCTGGGCTATCGTAACACATGGACTACACAACAAAAATATGAACCAGTTCCGACCGGCAATAGAGAACTATGACAAAATCTATAAAAATGGACTTTATTGTCAATGGCGCTTACGCCGCATCGGGTTGCGCATCGTTGCATTTTTATTGGAGCATCGCTGATAATGGCGTAAGCGCCATCGAAATCGAGGTCCCTTAACATAGATATTCTGTTCCAACTATTACTTATATCTATACTCGTCCCTGTTTTGCAAGCTTGTCTTGGATCATATTAGTAATGTCTTTGGTTTATCAATATTTTCCTACCCTCATTTTTATTCATTTTATTTCCACAGACGACTAACAACGACTTTTACCAATTACATTTTAAGGTTTAATTTACTGGAGTAAATGCGTCTAGTTATTTCGTGGAGAAAATTTGTCTGAGGGTAAGTCATAATTTGCGTGTGCGAATCATACCTGTGTCGCAACGCAATTACGATCTCTCGACAATCCTTTTGTATTTCAAGCAATTGAATAACTGCCCCCGTCCGTTTTTTTGTGTTTCAATGACAATATGGTTCGATAAAATTGTGGTTCTTTGGGAAGAGAACAAAAGTATTAAACAAATAGCACACGAGTACTGAATATAACGGTAAGTTTGTAACCTGTGACTCCATTGGGACATTTATTTTTTAGTAAAAAAAGTAAAATGTTATCAATAAGTTAAGCCACCAGATTTTGTTTGTGAGGATTTACTGTCGTGTGTTTACCTATAAATGGGATAAGATAGAAAAATATATTTAACGGAAAAGTCTTTTAATCGGCAGCTTTTTTATGTGAAGTAATAGGTATAGTCTTAGAGCCATGTTTATTTTTAAAGCTATTTGAGTTTTTTAAGTTTTATCATCATAAACGAGCAAATTTAATACTATTTTTACTTGCAGAGAAATACGATTCGCAGATGGGTGAGATTCGTTATATCGTATTTACTGACGAGAAATATTTTAAGTCAGACAAAGATGGAAGAAAAATATTGTGGCGCAGAAGTGGAGAGCGATTTGACCCCAAAAATATGCTAGACCTTAGAACAAGCGGAAGGATATCATTAGGTGGGTATATTATATTAAGTATACAATTTTCATTACCTGCACTTTAAAAAAAACTGTGATTTCAGTTTTACGTTTTTCAAGTTATGGTATGCTCATGATATATTTTTTTAGCGTATTGGGGCTGGATGTCATCTATGGGGCCCGAGCAGCTCGTTGAAGTTGGAGGCCGAATGAACAGCGAGCGATACCTCGAAGTGTTACGTGACGTCATGTTGCCTTCCGTTCGCGTCGCCTATCCCGAAGGACAAATTTATTTAGTGCAAGACATAAATCATTGGTGCATGACAATAGTGCAGTGCATCGTTCCCGTATAGTGAAAGAGTGGTTAGCCTTACAAACAGACATCACTGTATTAGATTGGCCTTCTAAAAGCCCTGACCTTAATCCTATTGAGAATTTATGGTGCTTAACTGGGACCCTACACAAGTCAAATCAAGACAAAACTTAGACGAAGAAGTTTATTGAAAGTGGGAATTGATGAGGAACACCAATGTATGTTCAAACATGGTTTCAAGCATGAAAAGCCGGCTAAAACAGGTAGAAGATAAAAAAGGTTTTCCTCTATGTTATTAGTCAAAATTGTAAAAAAAAATGTGTTGTTGGTATTTCTCCATTATTGGGCAAATATTTACTCCATGCAAGTTTTAAAATAATGAGTAGGTATAATGCTATTGTATAAGTAGTGTCTAACAAATTATATTGTTTTTTTGCAAATAACAAGATAGTGCTTAAACAAGTAGGCTTTTCCAAGAGGTAACTCGTTAATTTCTACCTTAAAAACCATACATATTGTTAGCCATTTAATGTAGTTTTTTTAACATGGATTCTTCTTCATTAGTATTATTTCAAGTCAATTTGATGTGACATGACTGAATAAAGTGTTTCTGTTAATAGGAAATTTCAATGTAACTTTAATGGGAGCTGTTTGAATTCGACCTAATTAGTGGAGAAATACCCTATGCTTACTAAGATTGTGGTAAGGTTGCATTGCATTGGTAACGGGCTAAGAGATGAATAATTGTTATCTTTGATAACATGTCGTTTCTCTTTGCAACGTTAAATAGCTGGTTTAGATTACGTATTACATATTGATAATGGCATACAGACTAATAGGGCGAGGGGCGGTCTAACCTATACTCATATTTGAAATTGTTTTTTGAATAGCCCATTTTATACTTAAAAGCCTCTTCCCGCAATTTCCACAACTCCCACCGCTGTGTCCCGCCATCTCTGTCTAAAGTATAACTGAAAAATTGTGTTAAATGCAATAAGAATATTAATTTATAATCAAAGAAAAGGGAAACTATACATTTCACTTTTAACCGAGTAGTTTGGTATTACTTATAAAAAAAGTTATGACCCGACTTGTTTTTACGGTTCTACTCAATGAAGTAAAATGTAGGTATAATCTAAAGTAAACAACCAAAGTGTAATGCCTTATAAAGTTTAACAGCATGCAGACCACCAATACCACAATTTTAAACAGTAAGAGTTAAGCTAAAGGTATTTTACTTGTTAACATTAAGTTTCACTGATGTATAATTGACTACACATTATAATTTAACTAGTAAATATTTAGCTGTAAAATATATAGTAATCAGTTTACAGAACACGCATAATATATCTACTGTCATATATATATATATATATATTACCCCCATTATTCAGTTAGTAAACAATATTTAATATAATAGTATTTAAATACCTACTTTTTAGTTAATAAAAAGTTACCAGTGACTATGGAATTTTCATTATTAGTCCTTAAAAAAAAGATTTTAACTTCTATTTTAATTAAACTTACTATATTAAATAGGATGTTAATAAATTATTAATAAAAAAGAACAAGTATAAAAATACAAAAAGTATCCTCTACGTAGATTCGAACCTCGAACCTAGTGTTTACTAGTCTGTTACACTATCCATCACACTGCACGGACTCTTGTGAAGTTGACGAAATTATTGTTCTAGTTAAAAATTGATTAAAAGGGTAATTTTAATGTTCCGAGTTAATAACTGAGTAGGTAATAAGGAATAACAAAACGTATAAAATAAATATTTGTGGTAATGTAAAAAAATATTAAAACCAGGATTATAAAACAAAAGTAAAAAAAAAGCAAAAAGTGTGATTCTTATGCTGGGGTTCGAACTAGCGACCACATTTGTCTATTGCTGGAGGGGGGTCACATATCTCTGACGCTTACTGTACTTAAAACGACTTTTGTATACTTTGTAACTTTATAATACGAGTAAGTGGGATTATGAAACCTTTTTAACGTTTTATGACATCAGATTTTTATTCATGTCTTACTTTAACAAATATGCAATTCATATGAAATAGAAGTTTATTCTTGTGATAATGCTAAAAGTCAGCTGCCTCCCAGACTATTTTCGCATTTTGTCGGTTTAACGGCATCTCGCAAAAAGTTGCTTTTGCGACTTTAGCCAGATGTTGTTTTTGCCTACATCTAAGGCCGCGTACCTAACTCAGCCCAAATTGACAGGATTCGTTTAAAAAACGGAATACGGGATTATTTATTATTTATGTTCATATGGACAATAATTATATTATTAGGTTATTTCTATTCAAATTTAGGGAAAAAAAATCTTCAGTTTGTGTTTTTTTTGGTTCCATACTTACAAGCTTTTGATCCTGGATAGAAATGGAATCGAATGGCATCAAACAAAAAGTTTGTCAAAAATTACCTTTTTTCACACCCTTTATGTTTTTTTCAAACTCTCTTTCATGAATTTGAAATCGAGGGAAGGTCTTCTAAGACCATTTTCGCGTAGCGGCACGGGATCTGGTAGTTGCCCTAACTGACCCAAGAAGAAAATCCAGCATGTATATTTTAGCTGTCAAACCTCCTTTAAAAAAATACACTACGGTGGCAACTAAAATTGAAATACTCGGTTCTATCTGGACATTTTAAATTATCATCGAAAAGAAAAGGTCATACAAGGTGTCCTTAAAAATATAACGTAGTGCTTTCAATACTCATTAAGGTAAGTACAATAGCGGCAATCTTTGTGGAATGTAATGTAATAAGTATCCGTTATAATTCACCTTGAAAGTCTAAGGATTTTATCAAATTTCGAACCAAAATCAGAGTAGATTCTCATGGCGGGAACAAAGTTGCCAGTTATTAAGGCAATTTGTTGAGACTTCGCCATTGAGAGGCCTTCATTCGATTTGGAGCAATCCAATTACTTATAGGAATGGATTTCAAATTATTTTGTTTGTTCATGAGTCGGGAGAAAACTTACTTAAGATTTGGTAAGTGTTTGAAAGTCGTAAAGAACCGTACGTATATTTCATATTTTATTACTGCAGTAAACTTTTCAAGTTTTAGCAGCTACCTATATTCGATGTCAATTGAAAAAAAAGATACAGTCGACCAAAAATGTGGTTTACCACCCTACGGTTGAGTTTCGTTTGAACGTCATGCATGAGACAACAAGGTCGTGCATGTTTTAAACTACGTTAGAAATGTCAACTTTAGCGATCGTTAGATCTCGCAGAAACTTTTGTCAAAACTGGTAGACCACTTTCTTGGTCGACTGTACTTAAATATTAAATGGATGTGTAACATTACAATATTATAACATTGTGCATTTAGTACCTTGTGAAATAGGAGAGGTGTGATGGGTGGAGGGGGCCAAAAAATAAGAAATATTGCGAACGAATATCTTATAGAAAGCCGAGGTGTAAGTGATCGCATTCACTCAGACTTTCACGCTATAAGCAGGCCCTTAGTTTACAAAATTGGTTGACAAGGGTCGGGATGATACATTCGTAAATAATAAGCGAAGGTATCATCTTAGTCCCACGAGGGACGAACTGGTGTTTCAGAAGTGCTGTGTGCTAATTGGGTACACACTGAGTAATCAGTTGACAATATGGATTTAGCCGCAGACGACATGAAAGATTGCGGCGGCAAATTATAAATATATATTTTTTTACATATTTTTAAGACGTCTTGGGTAAAGTCTTTAACTAAGTATAACTATCTATGCATTCAAATGTTTGGTGTTAGTCCCTCCGTCATGCCAAAACCGCTGAATGGATTTTTAAGAAATATGGTGCGCAATGAAATTGTAACCCACAAAAATCTCGGATGTTTTTCCCTAAGGTCGTAAAGTAAGAGGTTCAAAGTATAAGATACACAAAGAGAGTAGAGACACGAACTAGTAAATATCAAATAATATTTCGTACATAAACTTGCGAAAAACTCAGTGGTGCGAGCTGGGGTTTCAATCCGAAACCTCCGGATTGAAAGTCGGACTTCTTACCGTCAGGCTACCAGCGCTTTTTGCCTGCAACCCTTTAATTACCGTTATATTTTAGAAACGGCGCAGTTGTTCAAAAGCACTAGTCTTTCAAACTCATTTTGAACACGCCTCTTAGCTTAGCCTAGTTCTGCTGTTGACTGTACAGACAGTTGGCAGTAAGAATCGTTTTGTTGTTATTTGGTCGTTCGTTTGGTTTTACAAAAGTTGAAAAGTTCGTAACTCGATAACTACGAAAAATCGGGAAACAGACATGGGGCATATTCTGATAGCCCACGACGTGAGAACTCAAAAACATTATGACTCCAAGGTTTGGACCATCCTGGATGGTTCGTAGAAAATCAGTAAGTACAGTCAACAAAATGTAGATTCAAAGAAAAAAATATAATTACTTATTTTCATATTCTAAGTGTGCTAATATTTATTTTTACTTATATTTATTTAAATCGCTGGAACCTAACCCATTACACAAATACACATAAAACAAAGCGTAATGAAATTATGTCGTAGCCGCGGGTCAAATTAGCTTTCGTTTGTAATCTCGGGGTAGGGCCCGGTTTGGCCCCAACTTTGGGTCCCAATGTGACCTCACCTAATTGTTATTGTCCGTTCGTTGACCTCCATTTATTTTAATTAACATGTGGACTCCTAACTTATAGACTTATTTTAACTACATATTTAAAGATATTTGTGAACTTATGAAAAAGTCATTATTTTGACAAACACGGGACCTAATCACGTACACTTACTTTACGTTTTGCTGATACGATTCCTCGCCAGTCTGCCTGCGACCACGAGCGTTATGACACGCTCGAAACGTCAGGAAAATTAAAAGTAAGTGTACGCGAATAAGTCCCGTGTTTGTCAAGATAATGAGTGAAAATCGTGTGAGTTTAAATCAGTACATTATGAAAAAGTGCCATTTGGCGAAGGGTTCTAACGTCGTTCGTTGTACATATTCAATATAGTATTCGAGTCATAAAAGCGTAAGTGCCGGCAGCCAAATGGTAGCTTTTGATGTAGACTTAGACTGTCACATTGTAGTAATAGTAATTAATAAAATATACCACTGTCACATTGTAGTAGTAGTAATTAATAAAATATACCACTAAATTGATATTAGTTTTAGCCAGAGACTAAATATATAATAGGCAGCCACAGTCTAAGAACTTTTTGAGGCTCTAAGTCTGATACCACTAATAAACCATTAACGTCTACTGCTTTAAACAGTTTCAGGGGAGCGTAAAAGTCAATGCAGTAAATTTTACTGTTTCGAAAACATTAAAGAATGACAGTAAATTTTACTGTTTGAATGACAGTAAATTTTACTCTTTTGAGTATCTAAAGCTATTGTTTTTCAATAATTAGCAATGTTCATTTTTACTGTTTTGTATTTCACTGTTTTTCAAACATTTGTTGATATTGTACAAAACAGTTTATCTTAATGAAAATCACTTTACTCTGTGACAGTTAGAAAAATGTTTTTCCAATGTAGTAGCATACCGTAGTAACGCTACTACGTACAGTGCCACCAAAAACTGGCAACATCGTAGTTTATAAAAAAAAAACGGGACGACACTACGATGTTGCCACTTTTTAATTTCTACTCTTTTTGGTGGCACTGTACTAACGTCACGCTAGCTGGGCCTTTATGACTCATCAAAAAGGTATTTTACGGAAAAAGTCGACATCTCGCTGAAGTCAAATGTAGGGACCCCTACGTCACATGAGTCGTTTCAACAGTGAGTTGTCAATTGTTTACCAAACACGCCGCCTACCAGATGTCAGCGGCGTCTGTTTGCTGAACAAACCTCTGTTGTTGTCCTGTGATTGCTTCATACTGCTGCGTGATTGCGGGGGTTATTTTTATTCCTCAATGTTTTCTGATAATCGCTAAAATATGTATAGTTCATAGGCAAGGGTTAAAAAACACCCATTTCTGAAATATTTTAGGGCTCAAAGTAATCACTTTTCACCACTTTTCGGTCCCAGGGTCGAAACACATTACATAAAATAAAATGCATCCAGAGTATTAGCAATAAAAAAAACTGAAAAGTGTGCAAGGTAAAGGCTCGTCTATGTTTCAATAATCAAATTAATTTTGTTGCCGAACCAAAAAAAGGTAAAATAACTTTAACTCTTTTAAATTTTTAACCATCAAGATATAAAATAAGCTACCAAAAGTTACACGGTTGGATTTTTCTGGAGTTCTACAGAATTTAAACTTTTTAACGTTTAAGAGTTTTACAATATTAATGGAAAATCGGACGATTCCCTAATTCAATCTGTTTGAATTTGGCTGAAGATAAATTGACATATTATTCAAATGTCACGCCTGCATCTGCATTTAACGTAAAGTTTTGCCATACAGGGGACCGAAACGTGGCCGCTTTTACCTAGGCATTTTAAATTGAAAATCTGAACGTACATATATATAAATAAATGTTTTTTTTTGGTTTTAATATACTTTTTGAAGACCAGGGGGCTGATTTTTGACAGCCGGATGCCCGAATTCAAAAAATTCAAGCTCGAAAATAATCGCACACAAAAGTTTGTTGCCAATTTTTTCTCATGGAATTAATAGTTTAAATAATCATGACTTAAAATTTCTATCGCTGTTATTTTCAAACATAATTTCGTCGTTTTATTCAGAGTTTCAAATGTCACTTTCAAGTGCTCGATTCTCAAAAATCACCCCCCAGAACCAAAACCATGCGGCACTTAAGCATACTTCTTCTTTCGCAGTTGATTGATGGAAATCACTTCCGACTCCAAATATGTTGTTAATTTTAGGTTTTAATAAACATAGGTTTTACCCCAGATCTTTAAAGCTCGCTCAACCTAACTCTCTATTATTTTTCACACTTATTTACTCTATATTTACTAATGTTGAGACAGTAGTTACCAACTTTGATAGACGTCACCCGGTCACATAAATATCTTCCGTGTTATTTAACTTCGCTTCGCAGCTATCAAGCCAAAATAGCAAAACTTTTCTACCTCGCCGTATGTTTATCTTGACGATAAACTAGTAGAACAAGTAATAGCTAAGTTTAGTTCCGAAATGGACGGATATTCAAACAATAAAACAAGGATATAGTTTCTACAAAGCAATCAATATGCTTGAAGACGGTTTTTTCATCGTTTGTATGATGTATAGTGTTTTTAACCTAAAAGATACCTACTTCTAGATTTATCAAGTTATTGAATAAGTTGCGTAGTAACTTTAAAGTAGAAGGTTGCCTAGTTTTACGACCAAAGAAGGTGGCTTAGTTTAAGTATTTCAATTTATTTACTCAACATAATATAAATCAAATTCATGCAGTCAAACTTGCAACTATTCCGTAGTTGACCATAATAACTTCTTACCAACCTTCGTAGATAAGGTCTCCTACTAAGAAACGAATTCGTTTTGTGTGTATTCTGTTTCTGGCGTGCCGTTTCACGAGGATATTTACCTTATCCTCTCCAACCGTCTGATACAATCAGCACCAGAACTCGATATTAAACGGGCAAAATTAGCTCGACTATACTATTGTCAAGAAAACATGAAAACGGCAACTTTCACACTGCTGCGGTTTCCGCATGCGGCGCCGGTGCTCGAGCGAGCTAGTGCTCTGCGTGTGTATAGCGCTGTCACACTTGCACACCGTCGCCGCATGCGGTTGCGGCGCCAGTGTGATAATCGCCTAAATCAAGGTTTCTGCCGCGGACTGTACTGTAGGTGTTAAAAACAATCTCGCTTGATGATCTTTCACGTCGAAACAAATTTCTCACCGATCAGTGATCTTATTCGAATTTATTTCCGATTCTTCCGATTTTCTAATTAAAAATAACAAAGATTTTTTTTCGTATAGGTAGCTTAAATGTCACCTCAGATTTAATTAAACTGGCTCTATTGTCAGTATATACGGGCCCAATTTCCGCTGACGTGGCATCCGGGCCGGTCCGAGACTGTGTCAGGCCAAATCGAATGGGTTTTCCGGGTGGACTGGATAGCAATTGATTCGTGCAGGACTATTTGTAGCTGTTAATATAACCACGATAAATGTACCTCTCTTTTTAGCCAACTACTTCATTCAACGAGAAGTCGGGCTCAAGTAATTTTTAACTGTTTTACATCGATCATAGAATCAGCAGCAGAAGTATTTAGCTAAGTGGGTAAGGTATTCAAAACCGCTTAATAGCTACTTCTGCTACTCACTGTACAGTAATATTTCAGCAATTCTTGGATGTCGAAATAAAACATAATGAAAAGAAAAACCCAATGAAAGTAGATTAAGAATATATTTACTTTCAATAACCTCCGTCTTACGGCGGTATTATGTTCAGAACTTCTGATACCATATTACTAGGAACACATACAACAACTTTTCACCATCATCATAACGCATAAAAATGTAGTTCATTTCAATGGAGTAATCACGTTTCAATTATGTTCTCTTAACGAAGAAAAAAGTCTCGTCTATGATACCAAAATACTCTAACCTGGATGTGCAAATGTAGTAAATTCTGGGACCATTTTTCACACATACACATATATACTCGTACACGTTTCGATTGCGCCCATTTATTGATTTATTTATTATAGCCTATTAATTAACTCTAGCTTCATATCCATGTGACGCCTCGAACTGAGAACTTACTTGCAAACGAGTTGACCAAATATAACAAGACCCAAATGAAGATTTTTTCACCTTCTAAATCCACAACCCCTTGATCGATCCAGCTCATAAACGAACTCTCAAATTGTATGTATCACTGCTACAACCCTGACAAATTTCATAAAGATCAGAAAAACATTACTAAAGTTATCGCCAAACAAACTCTCTAAATCAAAAAGCCATCAAAATGCCGAGACGTCCCAGTAGCCAGAAGGTGTTTGGAACTCGTTTCGCTTACGCAATAAATCTAATAAAAATCTTTGAATAGTTAACTAGTAGTCCGCCTCGAACTGAGAACTCGCGATTTACTTGCAAACGAGTTAACCAATATAACAAGGAGGATTTTTTTCTCCTTCTAGCTCCATAACCACTTGATTGATCCTGCTCATATACGAACTTACAAATTTTATGTATCTCTGCTACAGCCCCAAGAAATTTCATAAAGATCAGAAAAACGTTACTAAAGTTATCGTCGGACAAACTATCGAAATCAAAAAGGCATCCAAATGCCGAGACGTCCCAGTAGCCAGGTGACAGTTCGGTTCGGTCTGGAGTTGTTTGTAAGAATCGCTTACGCTCCGCGAGTTCGATAAACATTTTTTTCACAAAAAGAGTATTGCATTTCTAAATCACATATTAACACCCGACACAGCTGACCCTAAACTTTTTCATCTCGACAAAGGACCCGAAATCTCGCATTATGTTAAAGGTTATGAGATCTTATTTCTGCCTCCGTTGGAGAAATGGTATAAAGGATGATATATGAAGCCACTCTCATCTGATTTCAGTAACGTTTCCGTATATTTTATTAGCCTTATCGAATATAGTAAAATCGAGTCAATGAACTTGTCTTCACGACGGTTTTATGAGGCTTCCACTGATATCTTTGTGACTATCGATTATTGGATTAGAATTGTATTAGAGCAAATTTGTTTTTAAATCTTAATGTCTTAATTTTTGCTTTGTAGATGAGAGGATGCTGAATAAAATGGTTATACATGCTAATTCATAAAGTAAGATTTAATCTTATTCCCTATCGCCTTAGTAATTTAAGCCTTAAGCCTTGTGACCTTAGTAATAACTACGGTGGAATCGGTATCGAGACAAACCACACCGGTTTACCGATACTCTTGTATCAAATGTAATGATTTTGTTGTAATTCCCTTAATAATAAATAAATAAATAATTTATAAAAATGTTATAAATTACCTAGCCTAAGATGAAAGAAAAATAAAGAAATAATAATAAATAATAATAATAGAGTCATATACCATCATCATCATCAGTCGTTCCCTCAAAGCTAAGGATCGTGACATCATGTCCTTCTGTTGAAGATCAGGTTCCTCCATAGGCTTCTATCCCTTGCTACGCACATGGCTTCGTGCAGTTTTAATTGCATGGGTGTTGTAATTTGGGCACACCATTAGGGCATGCAATACCGGTATTGCTTGTAAGGGCTAATACCGGAATTCCGAGATTGCCCATACAAATTGGGCATTGCATGCCCTACACACCATCTTGCAGGGGGAGGGCCTCTAAGTCTCGTGCCGTCAACTTTTCCCGTCATTATAATTCTCTCCAAGCTATCCGCGGAGTGTCGTGTGTCCATCGCTCTTATATTAATTAATTCCCTATCATGCATTTTCACATACAGTCAAAACAGTAATTTATGCGAGGTAGTTAATTCTGCAAAGAATGACATCAAAAGATTTCACGCTAAATATAGTCTCCAGACTAGTAACATTGAGTGAGGTTGATTAAATCATTATAAAAGATATGCCGCCAGTCGCCCTTACCACACGAGGTTCACGGATCGCTTGCCACTTTGAAGCCGATAAGAGCCTTAAAAAATCTCTTATTAGGGGAAAAAATCTCAAAGCGGTTTGGATCAAGATATTTTAAGTGAAGAAAGATATTTTTAGCCTGACATGTTGAATAAAGTTATGTTAAATACGTAGGTGGAGAAGAAAAACATCGTAAGAAAACCGGACTTAATCCCGATAAAGCCTAGTTTCCTCTCTGGGTTGGAAAGTAAAATGGCAGTCGCTTTCGTAAAAACTATTAGTACCTACGCCAATTTACGGGATTAGGTCGTCAAGCGGACCCTAAGCCGGGATAAACGCTAGTAACAAGGAGGTGTTAAATATATAGGTTAAACAATTAAATACGATTAAAATTTATTAATTTTAATGAACACTGCTTAGGAATGAAAGTTAAATTTACAAATGGCTCGGACTACCAAAGATGCTGCCAACATTCCTGCTTGATTTGTAGTAGAGATTTGGGACCCCACAGACCAAAATTTTCGACACCCTATAAAAAAAACTAATTAAGCGCCAGTTCAATTATATTTTGTCAACATTAATAGACCTACTGTCTAATGTCTCAGATTACTCAGATATGATATTTATTCTTCAATTTAGGCAAATTACAATGCACTTTTTTATACATTTTTTTGTCTGTTTTATACATTTTGGCCGATCAGACGGGTCTATATTGGAACGCATAAATTCATCTTGACTATTTTTACTTAGCATAACAACCATTGGCATAACAACGTTTGGCATAACTATTGATCCGAATAGATCGATTGTCCTAATGGTTATACGCATAAGCTTGCAAATCCTAAGAGATCTCCGTCCTATTGGTTTAATGTCATAAAATCCCCATATCGAATCCATCCATACGCATAACCCAAAAAGCCTAAATCTTAATATCCTAAAACTTACACGACTAATAAAATATGACATAATACTTACTTTTCTAAAGTAGTCTAATTCATAATCACCACTACGCATAATCCGAAAAGCCTAAATCTGTTGTTCTAACCTAACCTAAAGCTATCTATCGGATTTTTTTAATTCATTTTTTTTACATGTATTTAATAATATTTATTCCGCATTCCCAGGCCCCTAGTGCCCGGCAGTCCTGCGCTTCCTGGCTCCGGTAGCGGCCAGAGAAACAGGGCAAGGGGTGCTAAAAATCACCGGTACCTATCCGGCTACCATACCAAACAACAACTGGCCCTGGCAACATATAACACGCGTACACTGCGGACCGACGAAAAGATATTGGAACTAGAGGAAGGATTGAGCAAGTTGCGATGGGACATAGTAGGGTTATCGGAAGTCCGAAGAGAGGGGGAGGACACGATAACTCTCAAATCCGGCAACTTGCTCTATTTCCGGGAGGGCGATCAACAGTCCCAAGGAGGTGTCGGGTTCCTCGTCCACAAGTCCCTCGTGAACAATGTGGTGAAGATCGAGAGTGTGTCGAGCAGGGTAGCGTACCTTATACTCAGAGTATCAAAAAGGTACTCGTTGAAGGTTATACAGGTTTACGCACCGACCTCGGCACACTCCGACGACGAGGTGGAGGCTATGTATGAGGACATATCTAGAGCCATGCATAGTTCCAAAACCTACTTCACCGTTGTGATGGGGGACTTCAACGCGAAACTGGGCAAGAGAGACGGTGACGAGCTGAAAGAGGGCAATTTGGAATTGGGAAGCGGAATCATCGGGGCCATTTGCTGGCCGGCTTCCTGGAGAAGGAGGGACTCTTTATGATGAACTCCTTCTTCAGGAAACGTGAGCACAGGAAATGGACCTGGATGAGCCCCGACGGTACAACAAAAAATGAGATTGACTTCATCATGTCGACGAAGAAGCATATATTCAATGATGTATCTGTGATCAACACAGTCAAAACTGGGAGTGATCACCGATTGGTAAGAGGCACATTGAATATATGTATCAAGCTAGAGCGCTCTCGACTGGTGAAGTCTACGCTCCGTCCAGCACCTACCGAATACCAAAATCCCGAGAGCTTTCAGCTGGAACTTCAAAACCGTTTCGATTGCCTAGGCGGCGATGTGGACGAATATAACGACGGGTTCGTAGAAGCTGTCCATTTCACTGGGTCCAAGTTCTTTAGAACGAAACGCACCAGTAGGACTAAGAGGCTCTCTAACTCTACTCAGAATCTCATGAAGGAGAGGAACGAAATGGTTCTAAAATCTTCAGTTGATGCGATACAACTCCGGCAGCTTAATAGACGGATCTCCAAGTCCATTACCTGCGATCTTCGCTTATTTAATACGAACCGTATTCACGAAGCTATCGAGCGGAACAAGGGCTGTAAAGTATTTTCAAGAGATCTGTCTATTGGACAAAGCCAGCTCGCTAAATTACGGACTGAAGATGGTAGAATGGTTTCATCTAAACCCGAGCTACTGAGAGAGATAGAGCGCTTTTATGGGCAGTTATATAGATCAACTCGTGGACCCGAAGTTAGCCTGGCGAATGACCATAGAGCTAGGCTTACCCGACACTATACCGATGACATCCCGGACATCAGCTTGTACGAGATCAGAATGGCCCTGAAGCAGCTCAAAAATAACAAGGCGCCAGGTGAAGATGGAATTACAGCCGAACTCCTGAAGGCGGGTGGAAAACCGGTCCTTATGGCCCTTCAGAAGCTGTTTAATTCCGTCTTACTTGAAGGGAGAACGCCAAAGGCATGGAACAGAGGGGTGGTGGTGTTGTTCTTCAAAAAAGGTGATAGCACCTTGCTGAAGAACTACCGACCCATCACACTTCTGAGCCATGTCTATAAGCTGTTTTCTAGAGTCATTACAAATCGACTCTCGTACAGGTTAGACGACTTCCAGCCTCCCGAACAAGCCGGTTTCCGAAGAGGGTTCAGTACCGTAGACCACATTCATACGCTGCGTCAGGTTATACAGAAGACTGAGGAGTATAACCTGCCCCTCTGTTTAGCGTTTGTGGACTACGAGAAAGCCTTCGATTCGATCGAGACTTGGGCTGTACTACAGGCTCTCCAGAGGTGCCAAGTGGACTACCGTTATATCGAGGTAATGAAGTGTTTGTACGAGAACGCCTCTATGTCAGTCCGACTCCAGGACCAGAACTCGAGATCCATACCGCTGCAGCGGGGAGTCAGGCAAGGAGATGTAATTTCTCCAAAACTGTTCACCGCTGCCCTGGAGGACATTTTCAAGGGTTTGGACTGGGGAAGGCTTGGCATCAACATCAACGGCGAGTACATCACTCATCTTCGATTTGCCGACGATATCGTAGTCCTGGCTGAGACCATGGAGGACTTAAGTACGATGCTCGACGACCTCAGTAAAGGCTCTGAGAGGGTTGGTCTAAGGATGAACATGGATAAGACGAAAGTCATGTCTAACGCCCATGTAGTACCAACCCCTATTACAGTCGGAGACTTTACGCTCGAAGTTGTAGACGATTATGTATACCTCGGACAGACAGTCCAGCTAGGTAGGTCCAATTTCGAGAAAGAGGTCAATCGTCGAATCCGTCTCGGTTGGGCAGCGTTTGGGAAGCTGAAACATATCTTTTCGTCCAATATTCCGCAGTGTCTCAAGACGAAAGTCTTTGACCAGTGTGTGTTGCCAGTGATGACCTATGGCTCTGAAACGTGGTCGCTCACAATGGGCCTCATTAAAAAGCTTAAAGTCACCCAAAGAGCAATGGAGAGGGCTATGTTAGGAGTTTCTTTGCGTGACCGTATCAGAAACGATACTATCCGTAGCAGAACCAAAGTAACCGACATAGCCCGTCGGATCGCTAAACTTAAGTGGCAATGGGCAGGGCACATTGCACGGAGAACCGATGGCCGTTGGGGCACTAAGGTTCTCGAATGGCGACCATACACCGGAAGGCGAGGAGTTGGTAGGCCCCCTACAAGGTGGACTGATGACCTGGTGAAGGTCGCTGGAGTCCGCTGGATGCGGGTGGCACAGGACCGGTCATTGTGGCGTTCAGTGGGGGAGGCCTATGTCCAGCAGTGGACGTCTTTCAGCTGAAATGATGATGAATGATGAATGATGATTCCGCATAAAATTATTTCAATTGGTTATATTTCGTTATCGAAACTAAACGCAATCACGTCAGTCGGCTGACTCTGCACGATTATAGCTATGTGGGTAGTTTCAGATATGAAATTGTTTTTCTGATCGAATAGTTGATCGCCTGAAGTGATTTAATTACCTGTGTATATTATAGTATTTATAGTATGGTGAAAAATGAGTGATACAGAGGAGACACTTGTATGCGAAGAATTTAAATCAAATAGAGAAGCATTAAACTTGTCTGTTTTCTTGGGGATCGCAGTTCTAACCTAACCTAACCCACTTTTGGCAACAGTTCGTTTTTTTGGGGGACGCAGTTCTAACCTAACCTAATCCACTTCTGGCCACAGTTCGTATTCTTGGGGTTTGCAGTTATAACCTAACCCAACCCACTTCTGGCAACAGTTTATTTTCTCGGGGGGCGCAGTTCTAACCTAACCCACTTCTGGCAACAGTTCATTTTCTTGGGGGTCGCAGTTCTAACCTAACCTAACCCACTTGTGGCAACAGTTTATTTTCTTGAGGGACGCAGTTCTAACCTAACCTAACCCACTTCTGGCAACAGTTCGTTTTCTTGGGGGTCGCAGTTCTAACCTAACCTAACCCACTTGTGGCAACAGTTTATTTTCTTGAGGGACGCAGTTCTAACCTAACCTAACCTAACCCACTTCTGGCAACAGTTCGTTTTCTTGGGGGTCGCAGTTCTAACCTAACCTAACCCACTTCTGGCAACAGTTCGTTTTCTTGCGGGACGCAGGGACATATATTATAAAATTGTATTAAAGTAATAAGTCGAAGAAATGAATTGCAATGTTTTGTAGTTGTGCCAATCTCCCTTTGCTTCCGCCTTAGACTTTTAACCTAACCAATCGCTTCTAACTTTTACAGTTTGGTTTTTGAGGTTTCGCAGTTCTAACCTAACCTAAACCTACTTTCTGACGCAATTCGGTTGTGTTATCACAGTTCTAACCTTACCTAAACCTACTTTTCTGTAAACAGTATGTTTTTTAAGGTTCAGTATAAGGTTGTTAGGAGTTTCTAAATGAATAGGAATATGTGTAATTGTGTATGTACGAGTATGTCCGACTTAGTATATGTTATGCACTACATATAGGATGTTCGGATTTTCTAAGTTATTAGGAATATATTTTCGACGTAAATAAGTAGTGCACTAGGATGTTAGGATTTTCTAAACTAGTAGGAATAAATGTTCGACTTAGTATATTTTATGCACAAGGATGTTATGATTTTCGAAATTAGTAGGATCAGATGTTAGAGTTAGTATATGTTATGCACATTGAAATTAGGCGAACTGAATTTTATTCTTCTTCATGTTACAGTAATACATTAATCTTAAAGATAGTATGTATGCATAGTTCTTCAAGAAGGCATGTCAAACAGCTTGAGAGTTTATACGTTGGCATGCATAGCTAATTTTACCACCCCACGTTGCAAATATAATATAAATTTGATTAAGAGTTGATTTCGCTTGACGCGATAAAACACTGTGTGTTTCAGAATAAAATAAGCCAAAATAATCTGACTGCAGTGTTGATTTCTGTCACGACCCTCGTCTCGAACAGGCAAAGAGTTTGCAAGTTTTTATCAACATTATTTCCATTGAATAAGGCAAAAAGTTGTTTACAAAATAAACTCAATATCGGTACAAACAAACACGTGCGGTAAACTGTGTATACCTAGCCATGACATTGAGGAATCTAAATATTTAAGATATGTTAATAATATAAATTGAGTTTACTGAGTTTACCTTTACACATATATAAAAAAAACGTTTATTTAAATACTCTCGGGAGACTTAGACAAGACTATTATTAGAAAAGCCCTTTAAGTTATTATTACAAAAAACTTCTGCGAAGCAACAATCGCATATGCTTAATCATATTTTCTCATCGTTTTTCCAAACTATCTATTTAATACCTAACATAGAAAGTTTACTTATACACATGCCTATTTTATTTTATTATGTATGGTTGCTGATTCCTTGCAAAGCATATAAAACTATTTTACGGCATGAGTCTAAAAGAGCTCATAAACCACGTCACGTCATATGAAACAATTTCAGAAAACTAAAAGTTCTTTGTTCAAGACGACGGCACTGTAATACTATAAAGTTGCATGTCTCTAAACTCTTGCATTCTGAATTCAACCTTATTACAATTGAAAATAGTTTGAAATTAAAATGTCACGTAGTCAAATCTATTGTTTTACACTTTAAGATAAATTCCAAGCGTCTCACGAGTTTAGTAAAGTATGAAATAATTCGTTTGCAAATTTCTAGTCTAAGAGCTATTTCTCTCAAAACGGTGTAGTTGTCCCGATAGTGGGCACCCCTAATATATTATAATTACCAGTTACTAATAAACTTAGGCAAGCCGACGGGAATCGTGTTCTATGGACGCGCCGTCACTGATGTTTACCCCTCTACACGTTCATTTTGTATTTTTATTTCACGTGGTTCTTTTCTTTCTATCGATCGAGAGTTTAAAAGTTTTAAAATGAAAGATTTTCATACTAAATGTTATTAAAAAATACCCATATTAAAATATAATACCTAATATTCTTTTCAGATTTACATTGGTAATGTTATTATAACTGAATTGTATTTTGCTCGATTTATTTTATCAGTCCATGAATTAATCACGGGCCACGAAAATACGAGTAAGCGCCAAGGGACTGTATAAAAAGGGCTGGTACCCACAAAACCTACAATTTAGTGCCGCTAGCTCCCCAGGGCAAGTGATTTGTGTTTCTAATAAACTATTACAAATTACAATCAAGAAAATGAACAATAATTAAAATGTCACAGTGTCTAAATAAATTTTACTCCGTATTAACGTTTTCTATGTTATACTAAAACACTAGATTAGTTCACTTCACAGAATTTCTAATTTATGAAAATGAAATGACGAACAAATTTTCCTCGAAAAACAAATTATCCTGAGTATTTCTAGTGTAATTTTGAAGCATATTTTATGATTTTTCTCGCGTTTCGTTTTGAAGGATATTTTATGATTTTTCTCGCGTTCCACAGTCGGCTTCATAAGTGCCGTTTCAAAGGATGAAGCATAAAAACAACTTCGCGTGCTGGCGTTGGCGTCCTTCTTTTTTTTATAAAAAAACTGAACCATGTGCATAGGTTGCTGGTCGGGATATTTATCGTTCATAGACTTTGAGCTCGGAGATTATAAAGAAGATGGCACATAAATAAATTACTAAACTCGCTTTTAGCAATTTTTTTCAATAAATTATAGTTCCAGGAAAATGACATCGGCTCAAGGGATATAGGAATTTCCTTTGAGTGTATTTAGCTACGATTGATTCTGCACTGCAAAAAAATGCAATATAATCATATAAAGCTGTTGATAATAGTTAACACTACAAGTAGTTAGTAGAATTAAAAGTGTTTTAGCTAAAAATGTCTCATAAAACATCACATTATTACTAAGTTTTTAAGTATCTAACCAAAATCATTCCGCCCGTATAAAATCCAAATAATTCCGCTTCTGCTCAACCATCCTTATTTCCGTCCTTGGTCAATTACTCTCTTTCCTCCCTATTTGAAATATTTTTTATTATTAGAGTTTGCTCTTTCCGTTCCGTTAGCTACAATCATTTACATTTAAGACCCTTATAAATATTATATTGCTCAAGGAAAGTGTACCTACTGTTACCGTAATTATTGTTTGTACTCTTTCAAACTAAATAATACCAGTGTATGGGTCAGCAAAATTTTGTTAGCAGTAGAGTTAGCATACATTATCATCGTCACGCGGGTCGAACTTCGAGTCGACGACCTCTAAATCCTCGAGTCATGAAAATTGAATAGGGATGATGATTAAATTTAAACTTTCGTGAGACATATTAACATTATAAAATAACACGGTTACTCTCACGGCACTTTAGTCACGTCACGGGCCGGTTCAAGTAGCACTCCTAGTGCTTGAAGATGGAGACCTAGGCTCTCCGAAACATGTCGCAAGACGTGACTAAAGTGCCGTGAGTGTAACCGTGTTATTTTATAGGGATGATGATATTGACGCGTGGTGGCGGTCAACGTAGTCCGTAAGGCACTGCAACGGCGGATCTGTGTAACGGATCCGCCGTTGCAGTGCCTTTCAGACTAAAATCGAGGTTTTCGCAAAATCAATTTTTTCACCAGGTGGCTGCACCGTCGGTATATAAGCTATCTCAACGTTTTAAGATAGTTTCCCTCCAGGGCCCGACTTATGTTTCCACACTGTATACTTAGTAGGTTTATTAGAGACATTTGAATCTAACGGGAAATAGAATTTAATGACGTTTTCCATAAAATTCATGCGTTCTATGGAAGATGAATTCAGTGACGCATGCGCGTTGCGCAACTACGCATGCCTGTAAAACAGTTATGAGTACAGAAATAAACAAAGCAATATGCAGGTAATAAAATGTCACTTGCACTGTTTCGTGTGTTTGCGTTGTTGCATTTTAACTACGTTTACTGAAGCACTACTCGTACTTTTAATAATTGTGTGTGACTGGAGACTTAACATTTGTGTTGCTCCATACAAACAGGGGCCTTAGGGTTTTTGGTACATACGTCGTTCTTATTTTTTCTCCTATAGAAATGCGAAGTGCTGTAACGTATGCGCCGATCGCTCGAAGCCCCATTTTAACACAATAAGTTTTGTTGCATTAGGCTTTAATGAACATATAGGATCGAAAAAACTATGGGCCCTAGAGTAGCTTATTTTACTGAACGGAATATTTGACCTTGCATAGCTCATTATGATTTTATTAAAACGTTCTCAAAATTGTCGGCACAACAGTATCTATACTTCTATGATTATTATCTAAATATATAAAAGAAGAAACTGACTGACTGACTGACTGACTGACTGACTGACTGACTGACTGATATATCAACGCACAGCCTAAACCGCTGGGTCTAGAGTTTCCAAATTTGGCATGTAGGTCCCTTATAAGGTCTAGGGGTGCACTAAGAAAGGATTTTTCAAAATTCACCCCGTAAGGGGGTGAAATGGGGGTCCAAAGTTTGTATGGGGAAACAAGATTTGTTAGACTATTTTATTTGAAACTTCACCGGAGTATTCCTAACAATAAATGAGTAAACACGTGTTTCAGCTTTTTTGAAAATTTTACTCCTTAAAGGGGGAAATGGGGGTGAAAAAGTCTGAAAATCAATATGGGTATCGTTCCTATGGTTTATCGGGTCGCTGATTACGAAAACAACAACCATATTATCATACAACGTGGCAGGTGTAAAATATCATCCCCCAGGGGGTGAAATGGGGGTCCAAAGTTTGTATAGGGAAACAAGATTAGTTAGACTATTTTATTTGAAACTTCACCGGAGTATTTCTAACAATAAATGAGTAAACACGTGTTTCAGCTTTTTTGAAAATTCAACTCCTTAAAGGGGGAAATGGGTGTGAAAAAGTCTGAAAATCAATATGGGTATCGTTTCTATGGTTTATCGGGTCGCTGATTACGAAAACAACAACCATTATATTATACAACGTGGCAGGTGTAAAATATCATCCCCCAGGGGGTGAAATGGGGGTCCAAAGTTTGTATAGGGAAACAAGATTAGTTAGACTGTTTTATTTGAAACTTCACAGGAGTATTCCTAACAATAAATATGTAAACACGTGTTTCAGGTTTTTTGAAAATTCAACCCCACAAAGGGGGAAATGGGGGTGACAAAGTCTGAAAATCAACATGGGTATCTTTTCTATGGTTTATCGGGTCGCTGATTACGAAAACACCAATGATTTTATGATACAACGTGGCGGGCGTGAAATATCATCCCCCTGTTGGGGTGCGATAGGGTTGAAATTACTAAATATCAACATGGGAGTCGATTTATGGTATTTTGGGGGTACACTACACAATCCCGAAAAACTTTATACCAATTTTTAAAATCCCTAATTTTAAAATCCCGATTTTGTAATGCTCGACCCATTAAAATTCCGATAGTTAAAATTACGAATAACTAAAGTACGAATATTTTAATTCCCGAATAGTAAAAAACCCGATTTTTAAAATCCCGAGCCATATAATACCGAATTTAAAAATTCCGATGCAATAAAAGTCCGAAACCAATATTTCCGAATTTCAAAACAACGAATCCCGATTGTCATAATCCCGAAATTATTAATTACGATTCAACATTATTCCGAAATTTTAAAAACCCGATTTTTTTTCGTTGGTTGTTTAGAGTCACAGTATGGTCACACTTCTAACCTAACCTAACCCACTTTTTTGCAGCCGTTTTGGGTTGGTTAAGGATCCCAGTTCTAACCTAACCCACTTTTTTGCAGCCGTTAGGTTGGTTGAGGGTCACAGTTCTAACCTAACCCACTTTTTTGCAGCCGTTTAGGTTGGTTGAGGGTCACAGTTCTAACCTAACCTAACCCGCTTTTTTTTGCAGCCGTTTGAGTTGGTTGAGGGTCACAGTTCTAACCTAACCTAACCCACTTTTTTGCAGCCGTTTGGGTTGTTTGAGGGTCACAGTTCTAACCTAACCTAACCCACTTTTTGAACAGCCATTTGATTTAGTTAAAGGTGAGTTCTAACCAAAATTAACCCATTTTTTACAGCAGAATCAATAAATCTGCTAATTGTAATTTCTGCATAATTGGTTTTCTGCAAAGTAAACATTTTAAACTAATTACCCGCCAAGATATCGACAAATAACACAAGCGCGAATTTCATTATTCCGAATATACAAAAAACCGAAATTCGTATTACCGAATAGCCAAAAACCCGATCGGTCATTAGTTTTTCGGAATTAAAAAAATCGGAATTTAATTTTTCGGGAAATTGACAATCGGTATTTTTAGGATTCGAGCAAGTAACAATCGGACTTCTAATATTCCGAAATATTGAATTCGGGATTTTCTACTTTCGTGATTTCAAAATTCGGAATTTTGACATTCGTACTTGTCAAAATTCGGGATTATAAAAATCGAGATTATAAAAATCGGGGTAATGTTTTTCGGGAAATTTGCATGTTCCCGGTATTTTGGGACGTTAATTAAGTACGAAAATGGCATAATTTCGAAATTTTTGTTAAAGAAATAATTTTACCTCCGGGAAAGGACATAGGGTAGTTTCTATACCGAAAATCAGCCCTTAAGGGGGTGAAAAGGGGATTGGAAGGTTGTATAGAGAATTTTTAACCGTTGAACCGATTTAAATTAAACTTGATATAATAGATAGTTTGAATCTCGAGAAACGACTAAGGGTTATTTTCATTGAAAAAATTAACCCGTAAAGGGGTGAAAAGAGGGTTGGTAGTTTATATAGGATTTTTTCACAGCTGAAAAGATTTAGATGAAACTTGGTATACAGATAGTTTGAGGTCCGGGGAGGAAAAAAATAGTTTTTTTCGCGAAAACTACCCTTAAAGGTAAAAAAGTTAAGGGTGAAACGGGGGTTGCAGGTTTTTATAGGGAATTTTAAACCGTTGAACCGAGTTAGACGAAACTTGGTATATAGTAAGTGTGAATCCCTGCAAATGACTAAGGGTTGTTTTCGTTCCGAAAATCATCCCTTGAAGGAAAAAGGGATTGGAATTTTGATCAGGAAATTTTTAACACCTGGACCGATTTAGATGAAACTTAATGCTAATTAGCATACAGATAGTTTGAGTTCCGAGAAGGAACATAAAATTGTTTTTACCTCGAAACGTGAACGATTTAGATGAAACTTAGTATAGAGATAATTTAAGTCCCGAGAACGGACATATAAATAGTTTTTATTACGAAAATTAACCCTAAGGTTAAGGGGATGAAATTGCGTTGGAGGTTTGAATGGAGAATTTTTAACAGCTGAACCGATTTTGATAAAACTTATTGATAAACGTATAGAGTCCCGGGAAGCGAAAAGGATGTTTTTAGGGTTTCGTACCAAAATGGTAGAATAGGAACCCTTATGGTGCGACTTTGTTTGTAAGTCAGCGACCCAAAGGCAGGCATGTAACGCCAATTTATGAATTTTAAACATTAAGGGGGGGGGGGGGGATTTGTGGGTAGGTAAATGAGAAATCAAAAAACAAATAACTTTATTGTGTGGCGTATCAAATAAAAGGGCTTAATGTGAGGATCTCTAATTAGTATAATTTTAACATACATAACTTTGAGTTATTAAAAAAAAGGTGTAAATTAATCAATATCGGAAACTGTTCGACAGAAAAATTTGCAAAAATTACAGATATAATAGTTATTTACGTATAAATTACAGGAAAACTAACAAGAGTGCAGTCAAGCACCAGTCCGACTTAAGACAAAAAAAAGGGGTACGTGTCCGATTCGCACTGAGCCGCCCTATTAATTCTCATGAAATCATGCTGAAAGCGTCTTTTTTCAAAAATGTAATAAAAAAGTTGTTCGTACGAAACCTTTGAGGCGCAAGTAAGACCCGTACTTGCGTGTTTTTTTTTAATTTCCTAAAATTGTTACTTAAAGTGGTGAAATGGGGGTTAAAAGTTTGTATGGGGCATTTTTAAATGTTGAACCGATTTAGATGAAACTTGGTATGGAGATAGTTTGGGTCCCGGGAAGGGGCAAAATTGTATTTAACCCGAAAAACAAAGCTTACGGGTGTGCAAAACAAAGGGGTTGGAAGTTTTATAGAGAATAATTTTCAGTTGAACCGATTTACATGAAACTTGGTATAGAGATAGTTTGAGTCTCGGAAAACGACATAGGATAGTTTTATTCCGAAAATCAACCCTTTAAGAGGTGAAAAGAGGGTTGAAAGTTTATATGGAGAATTGATAACCGCTGAACCTATTTAGATGATTTGGTATAGAGATAGTTTGAGTTCTGGGGATGGATAAATAATAGTTATCCCAGAAGTCATTCCCTAAGAGGGTAAAAAGGGGGGTCAATTACTAATTCTACGCAAAGGAAGTCGCGGGGAAAAACTTTTACTCAAGAGTAGAAATCTGCATTAATCATAATGTACGCGGGCGAAGCCGCGGGCAACTGCTAGTTATCTATATAACTCATAATTTTCCTTCATGAAAGCAGCAAACATAGAGGATTTTTTTTATAAATAAGAAACAAACGTGACAGATTGTGTCCTTCATTTTATTGTCAGGTTTGAGCGGTATTTCTGGCAGATGACTTGGAGTTTTGCGTAAAATTCAGCAAATAGATTACGTCTAAAATGCCTATTCACTCTAACCTTGAGTTGGGTCTTCGCTTTGTATTGTTTCATGCGGTTATCACTCTGATGCACACCCGCACACCACTCCGATAGCGAATGGGACATGGCTATATGCTATGCTATGCACGTATAAATACAAGTACCGTCATATGCTACAACTTTGCCTACGAGGCACAACTTTTCCTGGGTTGAAAAACCATGGTTTTCTTCACCAAACAGCAATTTTTATCTTATTCCCGAGATGGGGGCCTTTCTCAAATCTCAGGAATAATATATAAATAGCTATTTGGTGAAGAAAACCATTTTTTTCCAAGCCAGGTAAAGTTGTGCATCGTAGGCAAAGTTGTAGCGTATGACGGTAAGAACATATTTAGAACATGTATAGTCAGCAAAAAAAATTATAAGCGGGTGAGCGTGATGTGAGAAGTGTTTAAAATGACACACGCTTTCACTTTTCTGAAGAATAAAGCCATGCCAAGATCACTTTGAACTCCTCACGTAGTTACTTATTCTGCTCACCGTACCGCGCTTACTCCCACGTTACTTATATTTCATTCCAATTCAGTCAAAATAGCTTTTCAATTTCCTACAGGTAAATTACGCCCAATTCAAGTGAATTACATATACATTTCCCGTAATTCTCATTCACGTTTATAAGCAAGAACACGTTCTTTCCGTAAAAAGCTTCTTAATCGAGAACGGACACGCTCGATTTACGAATTCACTTCCACATTTTCCACAATGTATACATACATACCTTATCTGAACGCGATAAGGTTCACATTTCAACGTGGAACGTCGGAGAGATACAGTCATATGTAGTGTTATCTTGTGATGTATTCTCGCATTGCTCTTTAGGGTTAAACAGATGAGTCCCTAAGCTTCTCAGTGGAGACTTATGAGGGCCAAGAGAATAGTTTTGTCCACAGATTTAGAACTAAACATAAATTATATAACTATACGTGTTTATTTTATTTAAGTTATCTATACTATGAAGTAGGTATTATGTTAAATAGATTAATTTCATACAGTATATCGTGTGTTCACTATTCTAGTGAACGCACATATGGGCAATGACGTATTTTTACTATAAAAAGATAAATAGTTTTCTGTAAAAAAAATCCTTAACAATAAATAGGGTAAATGGCCCGTAACTGGCCGCCGTCCAGTAACTGGCCACCTCAAACTAAAAATGAGCTCTATTCACCTACAATCATAATTCATTTTAGCATGAGGCATGAGGTTTTAATTACTAGCCACCCTTCAGTAACTGGCCGCGTTGTACTAAAATGAATTCTATTAGTTAGTTAGAGTTCAGTTATAGTATGAGGTGGCCAGTTACTGGAGGGTGGCCAGTTACTGGCGCTTTCCCCTACTCCTTTTCATATGGCAGTCTGTACCAGGCTTACATTGAATCATCTTGAAATTGAATTAAAAGATACCGGATTATTGTTTAACATCCAACTAGCCCACAAAGTGATCGTTTAAAGCGTTAGGTACTTGTATATAGAATTGGTTATATGTTTATTATGATAGATATTATATTATCCAATGTAAGTGAAAAAAAAACATTATTTTTGATTAATTCTCTTAAAATACATGAAACGGGGCACTTTGCAAGTTCATGAACCAATTAATTTAAGTATTTCATTTGACAGGGATAAGATATAAACAAAGACTTCATAAGTTTGCAATGAGCTCATTAACAAAATGAGCTCAACTCTGTAAGTCTTTAATCCATCCAATCCAATTATCAAATTGAGAGTATTCAGTAAATAAACAAAATGAGAGTTTTCAAACAAATTAGGTTGATGATAAAATCAGAATGAACACAAGCCGTGCAATGGAGTCTGCTAAGGGAATACCGGGAGATGGGCAGCAGCATCTTCCGAAAGCCTAAACAACAATAAACAAAAAAAACTGCGCGCGCCATGGCAAAGCCTTTTTTACTGAGAATTTTATGTGGATTACTATGGTAGAAGAACATTTTTTGGTAGGGGCCACTGTTTACGAATTGTAAAAGCAAAAAATTTTTTTGGCCGCCATCTTGAATATCTCACTTCCGGTCATATTTTCTTCGAAGGCAACCGGCAATTCGGATACAGCAGGGTCTAAACCGGGTAAAAAGCCCGGTTGCCCGAAAGTAATATAGTTTGCCTGTCGCATCGAGAAGGAGAGCGAATTTGAAATTTTGTGTCCTATCTACTACGCGCTATCGCATTAAACATCCTGATTAAATTGATTCATTTCATTTGTAATGGCGAATATGGCCTTAGTTTACGTGAATTCTATTTCTACGGTGCTACAAAATAAATATGAAATTATCTGCTCCATTTTAATTTCCTTTACTGCTGGATACAATAATATTATCTTATATCCTAAGAAAAAATATCCATTTAAGGAAGCCTATAATTCTACTTTTCACCTATTTACAATCCGTTAGCTTTAAGAACAACCTTCGGGAATCGGCGATGACACACGAAGGTAATATTGCTGTTCTGCTTTTTCATGTATCACTGTTGATTGATACCCGACGACTCTTTCTAAAACCCGAAGGTTCTTTTTAGAGCTCACGGACTGTAGAACAACGATAGAAGTTAAATTAGATTACTGTTTTAAACCTTTCTCCAAAAATAAAACTTTAGTGAGAAATAGCGCCACCAATAACCGGTTTTAACAATGTTCTATAAACTGTCACGACAGCAACTGCAGAGTAGTTTACTTCAGCAAATTGTTGTTCAAGAGACTGTCAGAAGTTCTTTATTGCTATGGACTGCAATCTTATAGAGACATATTCGTATTTTGAAGTTGTTGTTACAGACAAAATATGTTTAAGTGTGAAGATTGCCACATATACTGTTCACTATTCAATATATTTAAATAGAAAATAGGCTTTAGTTTAAAGTTATTTTTTATATTTGTACTTCTAATGGCAAAACATAGCTGTGACATGCATTATAAAATTCATTGTACCTTTTTCTACCTCAATGGCGTCTTTACCATAAGGGCACACGGGGCCCGTGCCCAGGGCCCCCATGCTCAGGGGGGCCCCGAAAGATCGTAGACGACGTTTTTTTAATAGTCAACGATGTCCCTAATTGAGCGCCTGAGGCGGCCTGATTTCCAAGTGTCCAAGGGCCCCATATTCTTAAGTACCCTAGGGTCCCATCACATATTAAAATATTTGACAAATAAAATAATTTAATTGAATTGAACCCTAAAAATAATTCTAAATAATAAGTATCAGTGGCAGAACGTCAACAAAACTCGATTTTCAGAGCGCTTTTGCCTACAACTCGTGAACAAAAGCTAAATTAACTCCGGTTTGCCCCTTTTATATTTGACGCGCCTCCAATCACGCTTGCCACTAGGCCGCAGCATGGTAAAACCGCACCGCGATTTACCTTGGTATCCCTGAAACTTTGACAAAAACCCGACTGGTGTTTTCTTTATTTTTCCCTTCAGTTTAAATATTCGCATTAAGCATCGCGTGTTGAAACCATCTTTCGTGCAAACGATGCATTTCCGTCTGACACGCGAACAGAGGTTCGCGGTCAGCTGTTACGGAGTTTGAAACTTTGTACAATATCTCTGTATACCATCAACGAATACTTTTATTCATAAAGTAATTTTATTAAAACCGCCTGTATTAGTCCCTTAGTCCCTGTTAGAGGTGTGCGCCGATGCCAAAATCATCGGCGGCGGCGTCCGATCGTTTTTTGACCGGCGGCGGCGGCGTGATCGGCGTGAAATCGGCGTGCTATATATTTTTAATATTTTTGGGGAAATTGACAAAATACCCTCTAAATCGAAGCCTACTGAGTTATTAAGTATAACCTGCGTAAATAGAACTCCCCCTGCGTAAATAGAAATCTCTAACAATGTATGATTGTCTAGCAAACTTTGCATATTTTAAATACAAGACATGATTTTAGAACATTTTTCAAAGGATAGACTCACTAGTCTATCCTATATATAGTATGTCTATATCACTATATAGACATATTTATTTGTTTTATCTATGTAGAACTGGCTACACCACTTGCCTGAACATCGAATACGATAACACAAAAAGCCCCGAAGTTAATAAGTGCAAAACCGACTGATTTCGCATTTGTAATTCGTGAGAGAAAATTGTACGTTGAGTTCTAAAAGACAAGGATGGGATGTCAGATGAAGAAGATGCATTCTAGTGATTCTAGTTTAGTTCTTTCAGTTCTAGTTATATAAAAGTGGATATTTTTCCACATCGGCAACCAAAATAATTTACGTGGCTTTTGCCGCCGCCATTTTGTTCACGAAATTTCACGCGGTGCGAGCTCGGCATGCAGGTTTTTAAACCGTGACCGTGCCTGCGATATGCACTCTCACCGCGTAGCCCGCGCCAATCAGGAAGCCTGCATTCAAATATAGACGCTCGGTAAGGAATCGGTAAAAAAAAACGAACATCCTTTAGTGCACCGATACCGTATCGCCAAGAGGTAGTGGCCTTAAAGATTTGTAAAGATTTAAAGATAGGTGGATTTATCAAGGATCCCAACATCAAGCTTGACTTAAGGGGCATTTAACAAAAAAAAAGAAGAGTATGGAGCTACACGGGCGGTTCTACAGGGAACTCACGGGACACCTAGACCTGCTCGCGTCGGTGAACTGGTTACGATTTGGGGACCTCTTCGAAGAAACCGAGGGTTTCGCCTGTGCAATTGCAGACGAAGGAATGATGACTACGGCATGTAAAACCGGTATTGTATGCCCGAATCAATAATATATCCTGTCGCCGTCCTGGAGAGTCACTCAGGCATATCATCTCCGGATGTTCTCATCTTGCTAGCGGCGAGCACTTGCACATACATAATCTCGTAGCTAGGGTTCTAAAACAGCAGGTTGTTTTTATGTCAAGACAAATCCAGCAAGTACAAGTACTTGGCTCACGAGGTAACCGCCATGTTCCAGGTTGATTCGGTTCGGCGATCATTGAACCGACAGTAGTTATTGCGTATGCTCTCATTGCGAAGAGTCTCGGCCAACTTCTTGAAAGACTTTCGTTTCGGGGTTGAGGTTGGTTCAAGGGTTAGATTCAGATGGCGGTAATCCTGGACACGGCGCGCACAGCCCGAAGGTTCCCCTCTATGCGGCCCTGACCACTGGCAGCCTGGGCCTTGCTCCGTTGCCGGCGGATCCCTAGATTAGGTTTTTATAATATTTTATTGTTTTTGTATGTTTTTGATCTATTTTTGTATTTTACTTTTATAAAAATATTGTGAATAACCTAACCTAAGACGAAAGATAAATTAAAGAAGATAGATAACCAATAGAGAAAACAACTAAAAGCCTATAATCCAAAAACCAGCCGTCATAAATCACCGATAAGTCGTTGACGTAAATCTTACAATTGCATCTAAATGACGTCATTTGATGTAACTGGCAAAGGATAAGTCAAAAAGCAAAAGATCTTTCAAAAATACGTAGTATACTGGCCACTCTTTAGTCATTTACCGTTTCCGGGCATTAAAACGCTTAAAATTTGCCACGCCGGTTTTACGCCGGTCAAAATCATCGGCGGCGGCGGCGTGGAAAAATCGTCGGCGGCGGCGGCGCGGCGGCGCGGCGCACATGTCTAGTCCCTGTACGCGACATATTTCTAAGAGCCTAAGGCTCCATTTTAAATTACCAAGATTGCTGGATCTCGTTCACCTTGACGAGACGCCTAAGTCGGACTGGCTACTTTTATTTATCTCAAATGATTTTTGCCTACGCTATTTAAGTTTCATGATGCTAGGAAAAACCTTTCCCTTCATTTCTCCCTTGACACCTTCTAATTTAGTGCTTAGTCCAATCAGTTGTTAAAGTGTCTTGAACATTCCGGCATTCACTTTGGCTATACAGGGTGGATTTTCTTTTTGGGTCAGGAGGGCAGCTACCAGATTCCGTGCTGCTACGCGAAAATGGTCTTAAGAGACCTTCCCTCGATTTCAAATTAATGAAGATTCGCGTTTACAGAAAAAAAAAACATACAGGATGCGAAAAAGGGTCATTTTTGCCAAACTTTTTTTTGATACCATTCGATCCCATTCCTACCCAGGATCAAAAGCTTGTATGGGAACAAAAAAATTTACGGCTAGAAAAGCCACAAATATAGGAATATTTTTCCCATACATTTTGCATGAAGATGAAAACTTTTTTCACATGCATTTTTTTATGCCAATCGATATATTTATATACTAAGAAGTTTCCAACGTCTACAATGCGAATTGTTCACACATATGTATATAATGTTAACATGATGTATTTATATCATAACTATCATACCAACTGAAGCTGATTAGCTCGTTGATTGGATTTGGTTATGGTTAAGTTAAAGAGCGTGTTTTAATTGTATATTTATTCAAATGTGATAATTTTAGGAAACAAGTAACCTAATAATATTTTAAAGTCTAGTAATATAAAGGAATTCATAGGATCTTTTAAAGAAAAGTGAAGTAAGGGTGAGAATTATAGCGATTTTTTTAAATAACAAATTATTCAACTTTTTTAGTAGTACGTGAATTATTAATTTATTATACATGTAAAATTCTCATTTTTAAATAGCAACAGTTACTACATTGGTTCAGAATTGTAACAACGCACATTGTTTTCAGAAAGACATAAGATGCAAGTACATAAGTAATAATCTACATATTATGTGCTTCCATACTCCGTCATAAATTTAATTTAGGTAGGTACTATAATAGCGATATAGAAGTCTATAAAATAGCGCATATATTGCCCTCCCAAATAGTCATAAACCGTATTAGAGACGATAACACAAGATCTTAAGCTATACTTAAACTGCATCGTAACCGCATTGATGGCATCACAAACATTTTATTCCCTACAATCTAAGAGAATGCAGCAGGTGCATTACCAGTCGTCTGGCATGTTAGTGCCGAGAAATAATACATCACGGGAGAAAAGTGCACTAAAACGAATCCAATTTTGGCTAACATCCAACCTCGGCTTGGGCGGGTGTAAGTGATAAGATATGGCGTATTGTAATATTGGTAGAGTTCGTGTTTATGTCACTGTAATATCAAGATCATGTCAATTTATTTCTTTCATCGTATAAAGTATTTTACATTGTGGGTAATGCTAAGTATTATAGGACGTCATTCAGATAAGCGTCCTGCTCCATCATATCAACCTTTAAGTTTCCTTTTTATAGCAACTATTGAATACATCCCTATTTACTTAGTTAATGAACTTACATTTATAAGAACGAAATCTTTCCTGGTTAAAGTTTTACTCTCAATTTAATTAAGTATAGTGACTAGATATCAATTAACACCAAATATACACAAATAATCAAATCATAACTAAGTCTATTTACATTTCTACTTTTTTTTTATACTACGACGGCAGCAAACAAGCATACGGCCCGCCTGATGTTAAGCAGTTACCGTAGCCCATGGACGCCTGCAACTCCAGAGGATTCACATGCGCGTTGCCTACCCTTTAAGAACCTATACACTCCTTTTTTAAAGAACCTGCTGCCATACTGCTGCGCGAAACAATTTCTAGGCTATAAAATATTATCATGGACCTGATCCTACTATTAAACAGGTAAAGAAAAATCTGTTTGTTCGCGAACTACGCAAAAAGAGTGCACATCATTTCATGTTTTTTTTATAGTAACAATTTAAACCCCGGAGCAACATGTAGGGTAGATCTTTTCTTCCTCCAAACCGCACGCGGGCTAAGCCGCGGGAACAGCTAGTATAATAATATGTTCTATCAATCAGAAAGATGCACTGAATTTATTTCGCACAGAGTTACAAGTTAGCGTAGAATATGCAACAGTGCGTTACGTAGTCAAATTGTTTACCACTACCTTAAATCGTTTCATCTTTTGTCTTGGGCCCGACAAACAGCAGATGCGGGAGTAATAGCGCGGAAAACGCCCCACATTATGTCTCAGCGGGCTCTAGCTTTCAACAAGAACACGGATGAGGTGTCGACGGACGCCATTCAACATATAACCAACTAATATTACACCATGTATATAGTGCTGATAACAATTTTTGCGTAGATGCCTGTATTTACCATGAAGCGCAGTAGCCGTGTGCGCCACAGCGTATTAGAATTTACTCAAATTCCAAGTAGGATTCCTTTGGATGGTAGATTTAAACTTCCGATAGACTTAGATTACATTAGATATATACGGTGCGTAGTGTAGTTATAAAGGGTTATACAATTAAGAAAAATAATATTTGTTTGTCAGTTTCTTTATTTGCTTATTGAACTAGAAATTGTAACATGACAGTTTAAACTAAAGCTTTACAATTTGACTAATTATACTAACTCAATGATAACATTTAAAAAATGTTTGGTTCATACATCCGCCATAACTACTGTCCACAAACACATCACAATAGCAAAACGTCTTGCCAATGGAGGATATCTGTACTCAGCCAGTAGGTACTTTATATAATTAAGGCGACAAATAGAAAACAAGATATACAACTAATAACATAAGATCAGTATTTTTTTCTATCGTCTCACAGTACTGACAGAAGTCTCACAGAAACCAGACGTGCTCTACTAACTCGCCCACTGACTTTCAAATATATCAGTATAATGGAAACGAGCTCAAAAGTAGATCCTGTATAGCCAGGGCTTCTATCACATGTAGTCGATTATTCACTATATCATTCCCAAGCCATCCTGATGTGGTCGCGGGAGAACTGAATATTTATCTAGAACATGCACATTTATTTGGCTATATATAGGAAACAGGATTTATATTTGATAAAATTCATTATGGTTATGTAATTGAGGCTCTTAAATGGAATTAGGTATTTTCTGATCATTATTACGCTTCCGCTTGTGACACAACCCCCACAATAGCAAGAGTAATATCATACGTCGTTATCGCGGGTGCAATTACGATTTGACAGAACTCAAAGATTATGATAAACAAGAAATAACAGAAGTGTCAGTAGTATCAAATACGTTTGTACCTACGAGATCAAAATTATTAAAAAAAAATTCTAATATCGTACTTGACATGATAATTAGTACATATTAATAATTTTAAACAAAAAAAGAACCGACTTCGCTTAGGATCCGCTATTCCAAGGGGAAGTGGCCGAGTTGCTGTAAAAAATAGTGAAACCACTATAGTTGAAGAGTTCCCTCGATTTCTTCAGGATCCCATCATCAGACCCCGACTTGGTGCCAACGAGACCATCTAGGAGATATACCCATTCGATTAAAAAGTAATTTTGAAAATCGGTTCACGATTCAGAGATATCGAGTAACATACATACAAAAAAAATAATGATAAAAAAGATTCTGTCGAATTGAGAACCTCCTCCTTTTTTGAAGTCGGTTAAAAAGATTAGCCACGCAGTCCTAACGGCAACCTCTTCTGTCACCTGTTATTCGAAATAATTTTCATTCTTGATCGATTTATGTAGACTTGTAGATAAAAGATTATTTTAAACTTAGAAACAATTGGTTCCCCCTGAAGTCACGGTTACTCGTTATTTTCATAAAAAAATGTGAAACGAAATTTCAACTCAAAAAGGCGCACTTTAAGGAACGTAGAAAAGGCGCAAGATTGAGAAGAGTTTGATTGATCATTTCCAGCAAAAACATTGTGCTATATGAAGAACTTCTTAGAGGCTAAGACGCGTAGGTAGAAATACTCTGTTTATATCAAACGGACACTCTGTTATATACATTCTTCAACACATTTGTTTTTGCACCCGCGATAACGACGTATAATATAGCATAAAACACTTGTGAATGCGTCTGAGCGCTCACTGCACTCCCACACCATCCAGATGTCGACTCGGCACAACTGAATATTTATCTAGAGCATTTGGACAAAGGGGTGGAGATACCCTGTGGCGAGGGCGGCCACAATGTCACGCAAAAGATGTGTACTTGATATCCAAAAATAATAATTTACTTTTTTAAACATAACTCAAGTATACAGGATACCGTTATTGGAATATTTTAAACTAGGTTTGGCATTCTTACTCGCATATTATTATAGTTACCTAACACAATAGGTACAAGGAGTAACAAAAATACTGGTGATCCGTTTAAGGGCATAATTGGTATCGTATTGCGAGTAGGAAAAAGTAGGAGAAAAAAAAATATTGCGCAAAAAATATTTGTTTGTATGGGACCACGTCGTCTCCCGGACGGCCGAACCAATTTTTTTTAACCTAGTTTAAAATATTCCAATGACAGTACCTGATTACAGTTTTCATACCATGTTAACATTAGATCAACAATACCATTTGCCAGACGTCCGGATAAAAATTCTGATATCCTAAAATATCATCCTTAGTTTGAAGGAGTTTTGTCTGACCGCTTTTGAGAATGACCCAGGTAATGAAAGGTAAGGTAATGACACTAATGACCCAACTTATTTATTACTGCTCAGATTAATAAATAAAATATGTATGAATGACAAATCCGGATAAAAATTCTGTTATCCTAAAATACCATCCTTAGTTTGAAGGAGTTTTGTCTGACCGCTTTTGAGAATGACCCATGTAATGAAAGGTAAGGTAATGATACTAATGACCCAACTTATTTATTACTGCTCAGATTAATAAATAAAATATGTATGAATGACAAATCCAGATAAAAATTCTGTTATCCTAAAATATCATCCTTAGTTTGAAGGAGTTTTGTCTGACCGCTTTTGTGAATGACCCAGGTAATGAAAGTTAAGGTAATGACACTAATGACCCAACTTATTTATTACTGCTCAGATTAATAAATAAAATATGTATTAATGACATATCTTCGAGCTCCAGCAAGTTCCTCAACCTTGGCCAGGGTCGCATTGCTGTCGACCATGCACTGTGCAGTTGTGCACCGCTGTTAACTGCCAATGGCTTCCTAAAGCAGCGCCAACCACGACCGTCGTAAACGCGATCGCAGTTTAAAAATAGAACCGACTTAGCTCTATTACTTACTCATAAAATGTAATAGTGGCTATTTTTATATTGCTTCTATCATTTGAGAAATCAAGTAAATCAAGTATTTATACTTAGTTTTAAACCGACATAATACCTACACGAAAAAAAGAGCTTTAACAAAGTATCAAGTTGGCTCGGTTAAGATAAATTTAGTTGCATAAAATCAAGACATATTTAAAACACGGAATAAATCTTTGTTAATGACAAATAAGCAATTATTGCTAAACGTTTTTGGTTATTTTAACCACGCATTAATTTGAATCCAAATAAGTGTCCTAATAAATATAACCCTTACCTGATTCCCATCGTTATTTTTAAATTGAATGGTATAGTTTTTCATACATACTTGGCTACAAGTTGACTTCTTTGATTTTAGCAACGAACTTTGCAGGCTCCACGCGAAGCGAGTCGCTCGGTTGTAAATAGCAAAAACTTATTTATTTCTAGCTGTTTAATTGTTTTAGTGTAATGTATCTACATTGGGCATGATATTGGTTCATTTCGGTGCAAGTTAAAATAGTACAATGGGCATGATATTGGTTCGCATGAGTTTGGCATTGGTATAAAATATTGACCCTGTTTATTAATTTGTGTAGGTTTTACATAAAATCGTTGTTACGTTAGGAAAATATCTCTCTGCTTTTGTAACCCTCAATGTTTGCTACTATGTTTAAAACGCTTGTTGTTTTACAATTATGTATGAAACGCTTCTGGCTGCATATATTATGGATGCAATCGCGATAAAGAAAAATAATAAAAGAACTGTACTTATTTATAACAGTTTGTTTGGCCAGGTTTGCAACAGATTGTGAATTTTAGTCAGAGGTTGATTTTGGACTACATAAGTTATTTAAACTACTTATTTTCATTCAGTCAAAATCGTTGAAATAGCTATCGACTGAGTTGTACAATATGATTAAGAGCCCCGATGCATATACATGTTTTTGTCTACTCATACCACCTATTTGTACTGAAAAGTAATTTTAGGCCAAAATTCAACACCGTTGTATAATAATATGATAATAGTTAGGTTATTCATGAAAATATCCTACAGTAATGCAACTAAATTACACGTTATGTCATTTTGAAAAATCGTAAAAAAACTGATTTTTGTATGCCAAATATTTTAATTACACAAACGAAGGGTGAGACAAGGGCTTTTCCTAGTGAAAGCAACACGGCATAGCTATATCCTTCCCATTGACCGTTTCATTTTGAGTCTACGAGATCAAATGTGCAAGAAGAAAGCACAACTTTATACGGCAATGGTTTAGGAAAGTCCATTTTTTCAGCAACAAAAGTCTCATAGTGGTTTCATTATACACTTAAAATAAAGTCCATTAAACACTACAATTATTGGCCCTTTAACTAATCACCATTGCATCGGTACTCGATCACTTTACCAACTAATCTATCAGTCTAGTAACCAAGTCGATATCACTTTGATTAGGTTGGTATGTATCGTTCTTTTAGTTTTTGTATTGTCAAAACTAATGCAATGACCCAGTCAAATAACACGAAAATATGTTTTTATATCCAAGCCATTTTCTTCGCTATGGAATAGAACGTCCTACATACAGGGAGCCTACGAGCTTGGGCTTTTTAAGACCTCGCAAATATGTTACTTACTTGTGAACTGCTTGGCAAAAAAATGCGCTGAATATTGCCGTCAAAATGTTTACGCAATAAGAGAACTCTTCGCAAATTACATATGTTACACTATCATTCGAGAGCTTAAAAAAGTGAAGGTAAGTGAGAAGTCAGCACTAACCATTCTTAGCGGGGTCAATCTGCGCGTGCAGGATGGACAGGCCGGGCACGACGATGGCGGGGAGGGTGCGTGAGCGCAGCAGGGGCGGGGGGGCGCGCCGGCACGCGCCGAGCGCCTCCGCCGCCGCCGCAGCCGCCGCCGCACTGGAACAATATAAATAGTTATGATCATCAACATAGGTTTTGTACTTTTCCCAAACATACGCGGAATTGCTGTCGTTCGCGTTATAGTGATAATAGGCTGAGAGATAGCATGTCTCGGATGAGTAAGTGACACTAATATGAAATGGATTTTCATACAACTTTGCAGGCCTGAAAAGTAGGCCGGCGCTCTGCAAACAGCAGGCCGCTCACCCGCGCCGCGCTGCGGTCTCGGTTCCAACCCAGGAGGGGAACTAGACTTGAGATTAGGTCAAGTTTACATACAATGTTTTCCTTTATCGAAAAGCAACTGGTAAAATACCAAATTGTATTTCGTACATTAGTTCCGAAAAACTCAATCATACAAGCCGGGATTTGAACCCGAGATACATACAATACATACATAGATAGTTTATCAATAGTCAGAGCAAAGCGCTTCATACGGCTATTAGAACATTCATCATAAATGTAAGGTTCCAATGCTAAACTTAAATACCAAGTTGACTAGTTATACCTCATTTATCCTTTACATTTTATAGAAAGGGCAGCTCAAGCGCTCAATACTCAAGATCCTTTCGCGAATTTCATTTGTTTCTATTTCAGGGTAATGCATTTGGGTTTATGCAAGAACGGCCATAAAGTTGATTGTATTTATTTATAACCCACGTGGTCGTTAAATCCCTATTGACTCCAACATGCTGGCACATTTGGATCTCACTGTTCTGGTAATTTTATTGGATTTATGCGATTTCGTATTCCTAATGTGGTTTTATGGGGTTGTTGGGATGAAACGCTGAAGTGGTTTTTGGATTTCATTTGAACTGGACCATTTCTAAAATATATTTAGTTTCTATGGGACTCGGACTCATAATTTTGGTTTGAACTTAATGTATGTGAACTACAAGTGGCGTCTTCATAATAATCATAGTATTGTGGTCGTAAGCAAGAAAGCCACCAAATCATGACCTCGATTTGGTATAGTTAAATAACTTCCTTATTTCCTTTCCCTAGGTGTCTAGAAACAAGTCGAAGTGTGATTTATAAGAAAATTTCGCTGCTTCTTCTGGGACGTCTTGATTCTTACACAACTACGGTTTCAGTTTTTCACATACAAGCGTCCTTAAACCATGTTAATTTCAGTTTCATTCATCATTTTCAGTGGGCATTCAACGCAGTTATATTAACGTTGGGCGAGAAAAGTGAGGCAGTGATACAGAAAATTGCGTTAACACCCAACGAAGCGTCTATCATCGAAAGTAAAGATGTTTTACTGCAAATGGTGGGTAATGGTTCTAGAGACAATAACCGACTTTACTTAGGCTACTTACCAAGAGCAATAAGCGAGCTAATGTGAAAAACACTATAATCACTGATGTGGGTGTCGTGTCTATAATATTTAAAAAAGAGTTCCCTCGATTTCTCCGGAATTCCATACTCTGAAAACAATGAGACTAACTGTCAATGATACCTACTATGCCGAATTCAAAAGAATTTTTCGCAAGATTTCGTCATCGAATAAAACTGCAAAAAAAAAGAATCAAAGATCCTTGGAAATCTTGAAGTTGGTTGAAAACAACCAAAGTCATTAAACTGGTGGAGGATACCTATATTTGACTTGCAAATTATCATACGAAACCTCACTTACTTAATATTCGTCTTTTATTTAGTTGCAAATTCATGTATTTGGACCACCACGGTCGACCAGATGGACAGCGTACCTATATGCATTCAAAGTGAATGGCTATTGGTTTGTGCCTAGAAATAAATGTTCCCATTTATTTTAAAAGCGGCTTGGTCGTTGTTGTGCATTTTGGTAAAACTTCTTGATATAACAGCAATGGCCCTGTTATAATTTAGCTATAACTGGGGATTTTTATTAATCTGTTGAATTATTGAGTTACAGCTAGAAAAGAAACTGAAAGAAATAAAAGATTCCAAGAAATTAAAAAACGGGAATGGTGATATTTTGCCAAGGAACGTAGATTTTCATCTGAAATCCAATGGCATTAGCGCTGTTGGTGAGGCGGAG